>JAMRYA010000004.1:14193138-15590850 GCA_024447215.1 Panagrolaimus sp. LJ2400 | reverse complement strand
AAAGGTAAGCGCTGTTAATTCGCTTTTCCATTGCAGTAAAAAAGGAAAAAAATTCCCGATAATTAATAAATTTATTTATTTAAAATAATAAATTAATAAAAAAAAGTCATTTGCGGTGCAGTAATAAGGGTTAATCTGGTAAAAAAAATGTTGGTAAAATATTTTTGAAGCGAATAAATTTCGCTTAAATCATTTTTTAAAACGCTATTGTTGATATTGATATCAAATTGGCTTTGAGGGATTGTAAACGGATTTTGTGCTCAAGAGTTAAGTACTGTATATCTTAACCCCCACCAAACCGAAGACGCTTATGCTATATTTTTGAAATAAATTTTAAAATGCATCTAAGATTTAACCGAAAGTAAGATTTAAAATTTTGAAACCGAAATATGAACAGTTTGAATCCTATTTTAGTTTTTATGATATGATCAAACCTACTTGAACTTGTTGTGAAAGTGGTAGTGGAAGACGACGATTTGCACCAACAGCTGGAAGACGATTTGCACCTGATTGAATTTGTCGATGTAATGGAGGCATTGGTAATCGACTTGAACCAACTTGAAATCGTTGGGATGAGGGAGGCAATGGCAATCGATTTGCACCAGGTTCTTGTTGTTGATTGGGATTAAGCAGTTTTTGGGATGCTTTAAATTGCATTACTTCTGGATTAATGCATCCATTTTCAGTTTCTTCTTGCTGTCTTGGAAATTCATATGAATTCTATAAAAGCATTAAATGTGATTTAAGTCAGGTCCTTAAATAATTTAAAACTTACTTGAATAGCAGCAGAAGAAAATCCATTTGAATTTTTCCATTTTTTGATTAATCCCATTTCTTTATTCTTCTTTTTTGGTGCATCATTTTCATCATTGTTTGTAGCACAAACACCTTCAATTGAATTTTCATATGCAGAAATATGAAGTGAAAGGGTGCTACTGCTTGTGGTATTTGAAGAATTGCTCTTTTTCTTCCATTGATTTTTAGCTGCTACTTCTTCTTTAGCTTTATCACAAAGAGCTTCAGAAGAATTAAAGCTTATTGAAGATTTATCAAGCACAGAAGAATGCTTTAAAGAAGGTTGTGAATTTTGTTCAGAATCTGAGACTGTAACTGTAGCTGCTGCATTCCAATGATAGGCACTTGTGAAATTCGCAAATACCACAAATTACTATTTTTCACTGCTTTTTAGTTACTACTGTTGCTACAGTAATCACTTCAACAAAAAAATTTTATGTTTTTTTTTTCGAAAGACTGCAGCAGTTTTTTTAGGTTTACCAAATTTCTTATCGACAATTGGTTTGCTAAAAGATGAAACAGGTGAAACATTTGAAGCTTTATAGCATTGATTTAGATTGAGATTAGTGTACTGCTGTGAACCAGAAGAATTGGTATTTACAAAAGACTGCTCTTTTGACAACGAGAAATCAGTTTTTGTTGCCATCCTAAAATTAGTTTTATTAATAAATATTTCCCTATTATTAAATATTTTTTTATTATTTAAGCGTTAACAGGACACAAACATATTTTTAGTACCCGCAGGTGAAAGGCAATCCAGTCTGACGCTAAATGTGTTTAGCAATATTTTAGCAGCTTTTCGAACAAAAGATTTCACTATTTCTTTTATTTCGAAAAACTTATACTTTTCTCTATTGAAAGATCAATTAGATGCAATGCGTTCTCTGCCAATTGCGTCATTCTTATTTAATAAGCCATTCTAAAAAAATGTTTAAAAGTCTAGGACGTTATTTGGTCAGCGTGTTTTTTCTTTCACTTTTTTGTAGACAAAAAGGACAAATATATTTTTTAACCACATAAAGGCAAGAAATTTTCAAAAATTTGTTAATAATAGATGCTCTTCAGCTTAAAATAATTAAAACTTTTGAAAAATTAGGTACAGTGCAATTAATGGAAGCAGTAATTTTTTCCATGCTTTACGACAAAATGTTTGTCTGTGTTTGATTTTTTATTGTTCTTCTAAAAAAAGCTTCTCTTTAACCAACAAACAGAAAATAAAGTTTTAAGAATGTAGTAGTAATAATAATAATAAATAAACGTAATAGCAATAATTTTAATTATTGTTGTCGTCTACCAAGTAGAAAAATTCGAATTTCCTACTTTATAGGAGTGTAAAATCGGAAATTCGAATAAGCTTTATTTGGAAAGTTAATAAAATTTTTATTATCAAAATTTTGTTGGACAAATGTTGTTAATTTTAACTATTAAATATTGAAAAAAGGCAAATGAATACTATTTGACACAGCAAAAAAAAGAAAATGGTTGAATTTTTAAAATACTATTAGTTATTAATAATAAAATCGCCGTTTTGGATCTGCATTTTTTTACAAAATCAATCATTTTTGCATTTTCTTTGAAACAAACCGATCCAGATTAGCCTTTTTTTATCATTGATGAAAGCCAAAAATGTGTTTCTTGAGTTTGTCAAAATTCAAATTTGTGCCTTTTTTTAAACAAAACTGATTATCATAAATGCAAGTACAAATATCATTTTTTGATCTTCGGTAAATTTTTAAGCAGTAATTTGTGGTAATGTGGTAAAAGAAATCATTTTTATTGCATTTTTGTATATCAACATTCTAAATTGAAAAATTCAATGATTTTTTCTGATGATTTGAGTAATAGTAATATGTTGTGGTAAAAATGGTATTATAAACTAACAATTACATTATCGACGAAGTATACTGCTCTTTTCTTACTGTGACATAGTAACTTTTTGCTACCCAGTTTTACCCTTTCCAAATTTTACGTTTGAACTTATTCATATTAAGCCTTTTCTGTTCATGTTTAAGTCCACAAATATAAATATGTGCATTCATCTGCGGCCGCGGCCGGCCGCATATTTTTCAAAAAATTTTAAAAAATTTAAATGTGTTTTTTCAATGATCGACGAAATTTTTGATAAAAATAAACGAAATTGTATACCCAAAAAGGCTAAAAACACATAATTCTATTAAAGAAACGGTGCAAAAGTCGATTTTAACCAGACTCAAAAACTGATTTTGGAGCTCATTTCTTTAACAAAAATAAAAAAGCGGCCGGCCGCGGCCGTCTTATCTCGGCCTGGCCGGCCGCAGGCCAAAAATATATCGGCCGGCAGCATTTCTCAGGCCTGCTAACTACCAAAATATTTATGTTTTAATAATGATTTACAAATATCGTTTAAAGAAGGCAATCAGAATTAAAATAAATTTTGAATGTCTAAAAGGTGTTTTTTTGTACACAGGGTATGTCAGAAAAATGGCACATGCCATTAACAAACAATTTTTTTCTGTTATTAACAGCTGCTTTTTTAAAAAATCAAAATCTTTTCGGAACGACAAGAAAATGTTACAAAATTATGTTATAAGATATTCTTATAATGTGATAACCTACGTTCTTTTACTGCTGTATTAAGGGGGAAAATGTGGCCGTTTCTGTTAATTGAAAGCAATGATATTGTTTGGCAAAAAGACCATAACACCTTAAAAAATTGGGGTATTTAACTTTATGGTTTTTGGTTGTTGCCAAAAGCCGTTCATTTGCCTTGCCATTGAATGGTCTGGTTATTAATATAATGGGTATTAATTTATTTTGGATCTCTCTATTAAGTTTAATAGTTAAAGTTTCTGGTGGTGTAATAAGTTGCGGTGGATTTGTCCATACATTAGAAAATGTAGATAGATCTCAAATACAGGTAAACTGCAACACAATAAAAAAATAACAACATTCATTGTTAAATTTATAGGTTAGATTATTAACTCCTGAAGGACATCAAAAATATGAAGCTGAATGCAATCCTGCAACAGGATATTATATGATTCCAATTTATAATAAAGGGCAATATAAGTTTGAAATTAAAGCTCGTAATGGATGGATTTTTGGTTAGCTATAAAATTATATTTAAAGGTTCATTAATAACATTATTAAGTTTTGTAGAACAAAATTCTTTTGACATTAATGTTGATGGAAAAGATGATCAATGCAGTAAAGGAATCGATATTGATTTTAAACAAACAGGATTTACCATTTCTGGAAGAGTTAAAAGTGGAGATTTATCAGGTCCACGAAATTTCAAGCTTGGACTTTTTACACCTGATGGTAAATTGCAAAGTGAAGCTGTAACCGATGCTAATGGTGCTTATTCATTTAAAGCTGTACCTGGTAAAAACAAAAAGCTATTAGAATACAGTAATTTTCAAATTATTTTAGGTTCATATGTTGTATATAATGTTGATCAAGAAGCGCAATGCATTGAAAGAGGCAAAGTTCCGGTAACATTAAAAGATAAACCAGTTGTTGTTCAACCAGATATTACAATTTCTGGACATTTGCTAACTATCAAAGTTAACGATGAAAGCTCCAATGCTTTGAAAGGCGCTAAAATCAGTTTAGAATCAAATAAAAAACTACAAATAGAAAATGCTTTTTCTAAAAATGAACTTTCGGTTTCACAATCTAAAGACGGAAAACATATGTATACATTGGAAACTGGTACAACGGGATCTGTTCGTTTCCCATGTTTACCTCCTGGTGAATACTTTATTTCTCCTTCATTAAAATCTGAAAGCATTGAATTTTCTTTTGAACCAAATTCAAAATCTTTAACGATGGGATCTGAAAATGCTGAAGTAAATTCTTTCTTACCGTAACCCCTTATAAAGCATTTGTCAATTTTTAGGTTTCTTTTAAAGTTGCTGGATTTTCAACTTCTGGTCTAGTTTCTATTGGTAACAATCCAGTTCCAGATGTAACTGTTCTTTTAAATGGTGAAAAAGTTGCAACAACTGATAAAAATGGTCGATTTGCATTAAAAGATGTTAGATCTGGAAGTTATCGACTTTCTGCTGAAAAGAAACATTTCACTTTTGATGTTTATAATGTTAAACTTTCACCAAGTTCTCCAAATTTGCCAACAATTCAAGCAAATAAGTATGAATTCAAGACTACCAATTTTTTTGTGTATTTAATATTTTTTAGAATCGAAGTTTGTGGTGCATTACGAGTTGAACAAGATTTACTCTCAGATGCTAAAGTTAAGCTACAATCTTTAAATCAAGCTTACTCTGTTGATATCAATTCTGAAGGTGGATTTTGTTATTCAGTACCACCTGGTAAATATGATGTAATCTATTTTCTACCGTTACCCCTTTAAACATTTATCATTTTTTTAGGTTCGCGTTAGTGGCATTCCATCGGTAACTCCAGAAGTTTACAATATTGATTTGACAACCGAACCACGATTAAATTTACTGTTTACACAATTTAAAGCAAATGTTGAAGTTGGTGTTGCATGTCTTGATAGCTGTGATGGATATAAAGTTAAACTTCATGATTCACATGGAGGTTTAATTTCTAATCTTCCTGCAAATGATAAAATCAAATTTGCTGACATTCCACCTGGTAGCTATTACTGTAAGATATTTTTAAAGACTTTGGTATATTTGAAACATTTATTTTTTAGTTACTGTTGAAACTCCAAAACCAACTTGTTGGGAACATGATAAAGTTGAATTTCAAATTGAAGATCGTGATATCTCTGGTATTAAGCTTCGACAAACTGGGTATAAAGTGGAAGTTGATACTGATTATCCTGTTGAACTGGTAAGTTTTTATGGATTCCCTTTATTTACAGTAAGCATTAATATTTTATTTTATTTTTTTAGCATTGGGAAAGTGTTCAAAAACCGTCAGTAAAAGGTGTCTTAAATGTTGATAAAACTTTTAATTCATTTTGTGTTCCAAGTATTGGCACCTATAAAATTGCATCCAAATCATGTCATGTATTTGATCCAGTTCCTGACATTGAAGTTCCAAATTTTGACCGCATTCGATTTATTGCACGAAAAGCTTTGGCAAATATTTTAACAAAATTATCATCTCCAACAACAGAAAAATTTGAAATTGCTTTTCGTGGTGGTTCAATGAATGAAGAAGTTCTTCGTCCAACTGCTTTTACCGTACAAGAGCAAACATTTAAATTTTATATTGATATGGAACAAAATGGAAATACTCTTGAATTTATTCCACAATCAAAAGTCTTTCTCTTTAAGCCATTTTTACAAAAAATTAATTTTGATGGAAACTGTATTTTGGAACCTATTGTTTTTGATAGTGAAAAGGGAAGCTTTATTGAAGGATCTGTTAACCCAGCGGTTGAAGGTGTTGATGTTATTGGAACAAATGAAAAAAATTCTGATGAAATCGTCAAAGTTAAAACTGACAAAAATGGACGCTTCAAATTTGGACCAATTTCAAAAGAAACAAAGTTTACACTTACAGTAGAAAAAGAAGGATATAAATTTATTGAACAAAAGAATAATGTTTTTCAATCAATTAAATTATCAGAATTACGCGTCAATTTTGTTGATAGTGAAACAAAAGAACCTCTTGGAGAAGTTTTAGCATCTATTAGTGGAGTAGATAATTATCGTTCAAATAAAGTTATTGGTGAAAGTGGTACACAAAATTACATTGATTTACGACCTGGTGAATATTATATTGTTGCAGTTTTACAAGAATATAAATTTGAAAATAGTCCACATAAAATTGTTGTTAAAGAGGGCGAACTTGTTACAGCAACACTTGAAGGCAAAAGATTTGCGTATAGGTTAGTTGTCTTTTTTATCGAAAACATATATAAATTATGATTCGATTTTTTTTAGTATTTTTGGTAAAACAACATACTTAAACAAAGATCCTGTATCAAATGTTCGAATTGAAGCTCTTTCACCTGGTTGTGGAAATCTTCTTGAAGATGCAACATCTGATGACAATGGAAATTATCGTATTCGTGGATTAAAACTTGATTGTGAATATCGTATCTTCCCAAAACTTGAAAATAAGGAACACAATTCATATCCACCATTTATTAAAACAATTGTTAAAAAAGAAGATCGTCGTGGTGTTGATTTTGTTATAACTTCATCAAAACAAAGCTTTGAAATTTTTGGTCAATTAAATTTTGTTGAACCTGAAACACAACCTAATTCTCTTCGAGTAAAACTTGTTTATAAAGGAGCAGTTATTCAAAAAATGAATGTTGTAAAACCATCTAACAGATTCTTCTTTGTAAATAATACATTTGCACAAGGTGAAAAGTTTACTGTAATTGTTGATGATATCAAGACGAAAAGAATTCATCAAGCTATCAAAGATGTTGAAGCAACCAGTCCATTTGTAACTACAACATTAGATATTTCTGCAAAGAAAAAATCTTCTGATGTTGTAATATCAAATAATAATTATGTTGGAATGATAATTATCGCACTTATAACCTATGCTTTTATGCGCCCAGAAAAGGTATGTTTATATTTACATTTGATTCTTCAAAAATATACATTTTTTAAGGTTGGACCTATCATTGATTATCTTATTAATGGTGCACACTTCTTGAAAGATACTATTATGAATCAAAATCATCAATTCCAAGGAAACGGAGAACAAGATGATCAACGACGTCGACGAGTTCGTAGAAACTAATTTTTTGGCTGGTAGCTTTTTTTTACTTTTTGCTCATGTTCTTTGTTTATTATTTATTATTTATTTTCGTATTCAAATATTGCATAAATTTATTAAAAACAATTAAAATCAACGATAACAAAAGAATGTCAACGAAAAATTTTCTAACTAAACAGATAAAAAAAACAATTACAATAAAAACAGAAAATCATTCAGAGCTGACTATTGAAGATCATTAAATGTTTTTTTGAAACTAAAAAAACGCCCGTTAAATAAAATACCACGCTTAATACAAAATGTTTTACAAAAAAGGATTAAAAAGAAGGCGCGCCGAAATTGCAAATGCACTCCAGAAATTTTGGGAGTAAAAATTACAAAAAGAGATGCAAAGAATGTTAGGAAAAATTAAATACAAAAAAAATATCTCAAAATATAAAATTAAAAAATATTTGGCAAGCGTAAAAGTTGCACGCGGAATCACTATTATTATTGAGCACTGGTATCATTTGAAGTAGTCGTAGGCATCGAAGAAGAAAGTTCAGAAGCAGAAGGAGAAAGCTCAGGTATTAATTCTGGTTCAGAATTTGATGGAAGTGTGGGATTTGACGGTGGAGGATCGGATGGGATTTGAGATGGAAGAGCTGTCGGCAATACTATTACATTAGCTGCAAGAAGCGCAATTACAAGATTTCTAACAAATAAATAAATAAAAATGCTTACGATAAAATGTTGGCATTAATGGTATTTGATATTGCTCCGGAATTGTAACAGAAAAATTTAGGATAGGATGATGTTGAGTAGCAGTCTGATTTTCTGTTGGATGTTCTTCAGAAGATACTCCATTTAATCTTTCTTGTTTTGCATAATAAAATCCCTAAAACTAATGGTTTCTTTAGCAAAGAATACTGTAACCCTTACTGCAGGACTGAATTCACCAGCAGTTCCAATAGTTGGACTAAGATAAACAGGAGAAGCAAATTTTCCAAATTTAACTGGTGTTGTATTGTGCAATATAACACGCATTTGTCGAGTATGTTCACCTTTTTCATTCGTAGCATATATATAAAAAATGCCTTCATTTGGTTGTAATCCAAATGCTTCACGAACAGTTTTCTGAAGTTCAGGAGAGAGTGCTAAAAGTTAATAAATGAAACTTTGCAAAAATATTGTTAATGTCTTACTTAAAGTATCTATAATTTTTGAACAAGATTGAGGATTGACTACCGATGGATCAGAATTTGAAGAACTTGTTGTTGTAGCAGGCTGAGTTGTTGAAGATGTTACACTTTCAGGTGATCGTGATAATGAGGAAGCATTAGCATCAGCCATTTTAGCCATTGTCGATTCCACAGCTGAAACTGACGCTGTTGTTGGATACATTGTGGATGAAGTAATAAAAGTTCTTTCAATATCATGTGGAGCAGAAAGATTAATACGTTGGTGAGCATGCTTATCACAATTGTTTTGAATACGAGTTTCCATTGATTTCGAATTTCGAGATACTGTGGATAATGAATTTTGTACATCAGAAACAGTTACAGGAACAGCAGGAGGACATTGACCATTATAATCTGCTACAGGAGTTGTAGCTGGACTTAATTCTACCGTATCTTCACTTCCACTCTTATTTTTATTTGAAGCTACTGTTGATGAGGAATCACTCGTTACAGAAGAGCTAGGAATACCAGGTGGAGCCACGTTCGAATTTACCGGATACTGTTGAAAAAATGAAGTTCCTTGATAGCGATCCATATGGGTATATGGAACGTGTACAGGAAGGAATGTTTGATGAGGTATAAATCCTGTAGATGGATGAGGGTATAACGGTGGCAGCTGAGCAAATGCTTGATGATATCCAGGATTTGAAACAGAAGGAAAATATAGTGGAAAACCGGAAGTTGTTTGTGTAGGGGCAACATACTGAAGGTTCATCATTGGCTAAAAAATATTAATTATTTACTTGTATTTTTACGCCATATAACCTACATTTGTATAACTATAACTATTTGAATAGTTTTGATAATTAGAGAATCGTTGCCGCCTTGCACCAGAATTTGAATTAATAATACGTGGACGATTTTTAGCATTGCCTTGAGTTGGAGATGTAAAATTATTTTGGTGTTTAACACTGCTTTGAGGTGGCGATGTAAAATTATTTTGAGACCGAGATCGATGCTCAGGATTTCGACGTCCTTTTTGTTTATTAGAACTTGGACCTGGTTGATCATATAATTTTGGAGCAGTATTAGCTTCACGTCCATCAGTATTAGATTCTTGTTCAGCAATATTAATAACTTCAGGCTCCTTTTGACTTGCATTCAAATTTTCTTTTTCATTCAATTGATCGACATTTTCAGCATTCACTTTTTCTTCTGTTTGAAAATCCGATTTTTCTTCATTATTTACCATTTCAGCATCCTTTACAACATCAGCAAAAACATCGTCAGAAGCATTTTCGACAGTTATTTCAGCTTCAACAGATAACTGCTTTTCTTCAATAAAAGCTTGCTGAAGTTCTTTTTTGGTTGGAGTTGGCAAATCACTATCCGATTTACTAGGATGTACCTGAGGTTTATCAACATATTTTGGTGGACTTTGAACCTTTTCGCGTCGCATTGTAGCTGATAAAGGATGAGAGCTAAGTGGTGGAAAATCTTGTTCCAAATCAAATGATGCAGTTGAAATTTTTAGTGGTTTTAGCTTTGTTTCATTGTTGCTCTAAAAATGTTTTTTATTTGTTATATTTTAAAAAGTATGAATTTAAAAAAATAACATCGTAATAAAAATTAATGGCTACAAAGAAATCAAAGTCATAAACCGCTCAAATTATTAACTAAATATTTAATTATAATAAGATCCTGCAACCAATAACCAAACAAAAAATTTAAAAGCTTACCTTATTATGACGTTGTTTTTGTTTATCCCATTTTGATGACTTGTTATCAGGAAGGCTTCGAGAATGTGAAGAAGCAGCAGATGTTTGTGTAGCAGTATTATTTTTTATTCGATTTCGACGTTTTTTCTTAACAACTATCATTTCATCCATATCTTGATTTGTTATCGATGAAGAATCCGAATCATTACCCTTATCCATCATGTTATCATCGTCTTCTTGTTTTATTATCACAGAATCAGAACAATAATACCCGTTTTGTAAATCTTTTTCTTTTTGATTAACAGAGATATCTTCTATACTTTCTGGAGTTGTACATTCACGTTCTTCTTTAGCATTAGACTAAAATTAAAGTTTAGGTAACTAAGGTTTTAATGATTCAACAAAAAAACTGACCGTGTCTACACTTTCATCGGATGGCTTTGATGATGATCTTCGAATGCTTGATGTTTTTCCAACCTTTTTTCTTTTTACTTTCTTTTTTTTGTCAGCAGCATAGCTTTCCCGACCAATGTCCGTATCAACCTGAAAGAAAAAACAAAATTATTTTGCTTCAAAATTTGGACACAGCCACATCTGCCCGTGACTCACCGCTACGGTTATAACAATTACCTGTTCGTCTCTCTTACGTACCTCTTTGGTAATACCAAATTCCTTTGCCAAAAGTAACTAAAAATTACAAAAGAATTAAATTTATCAAAAGCTTCAATAATCACTTCTCTTTTTTCTTGAATAGTTGTACTACTTTCATAGCCATCAGATTCAGGCAAATTAAAAATACATAATTTTTTAAAATCTGTAAGTTCATCAATATTTGTATATTTGGCAAGTTTATCAGAGGAAGAAGAGGTTAAAGATTGTCCATTGATCCAGGTATTACTAGCACAAGGTTGATCAGTCATATGTCCATTGATATTTTTATAAAGAGATTGATATGAATTACGTAAATCTGTAAAAAAAATACAAAATTAAGTTTGAATCATCAAAAAATAATAACAAAAAAAATTATACCTTGATGATTTTCTGTATTTGAAATATCCGTTTTTTTAAAACCCGTTAAATTATTAGAATTCGGTTTCATACTTTAAGCAATATGTTATCTTCTTTTTTTAAAGCATATCACAGGAAATAATACAATATATAAATAAAATACCTGACAAATATATGCTATGAATACATCCGATAAATTAAAAATAATGTTCAAATCTCAAAAATCTATTATAAAAATTTTTTGTTTTAAAAAATTCAGCTGAACATCAACGTTAAGGTTATTATTTTTCGTGCTAAGACAGTTTACTGCTCAAAAGCGAAGATGTGAGATAAAAATGTAATCATTTCTTTGCTGCTCTGCTTTTATAACGATTACTGTATGTTGATTTGTATCATTTGTTTTTTTATCAACATTTATATATATTAGTGATGAAAATTTATTTTTAAAAATTACTTCAAAAATACGTTTAAAAAATATTAATACATTACGTTCAAAAAAAAGAGATGAATACCTGGGAAGATTAAAAAAGGAGAGATTTTTTCAACTGTTCATTCATTCGGGGATACATAAAAAATTTTTAAGAGAAAAAGAGAAAAAAAATATCTATAAAAACTACATACGTTGAGATTCTAAAATAAAATACTTTGTAAACATATTAAAAAGGAAATAAAAAAAGTGTGAGATCATTGTATAATTGAGACATCTTAAATGAAAAAAATTATTATTATTATTACGGGGGAGGAAGAATGATGCACGGGAAAAGATATGATACAATAATAACCTCAAAAGGCTAAAAAATTTAAAAAAATTTTAATGAAGCTGTTTTTTTGTGACTTGTTATGAAAGATGAAGATGACAAAAAAATTTTTAGAAAATTATGACTTTACGATTACATAAGTAAATTTTTGATTAAAAAACTGCAAGATCATTCAAAAGAATATTCAAGTGGTTCATCATCAACGATGATTTCTTCTGATTTTGATGTTTCACTTTTTATTTCATTATTTTCAAAGGGTTCAGAGTCACGCTTTTTTGCTCGTCTAGTGGCATCTCGATTTGCATTATAAATTCGCCGTTCTTCAACAGACATACGTTGATACTTGTGACGAGCTGTTTCTGCTCTTTTTGATCTTCTTTGCAGTGCATCATTTATTGCTTTTACTGTATCTTCATTTAATTCATTTCCTGATTTTCTTGCATCTTCACCAAGGCGGCATAGTTCATCATCCCGAAGTCGAGCTTTTCGCAATGCAACTGCCCGACGGGCATTAAATTGTTTTCGTTCTTCTATTGACATATTATTATATCTTTCTCTTGCGCGTTGAGCTCTTCTTCGTCTTAATATTTCGGATTTTGGTAGTTCAAGGGATTCATTTGAAGGAGGCTTTAAAGAATGAGAAAGGGGCTCTTCTTGAACATAATTTGGAAGAGGTAATGTATTTTGTGCCATTGAGGTAGTTACAAATTGGACCATTGAAGGCTGTGGTGGGGGTTGAATAAATCGATGAGTAGGTGGAGGAGGTGGTGGTGCAGTCTGTAATAAGTTTACAGTATGCTTGTTTAGCATTGTGTAGAACTTACATGTATAATAATTGTTTGTGGGCCATTTGGATGTTCTTGACGAACTTCAATGATACTGCCTTCTGGTAAATTTGCTGGATTACCATGTTGATCAACAATAACTAATGGTAATGTTGAAGGTTCAATATAATCTTGTACAGTTTCAACAACTGTATGATCTTTTGGTTCATTTAATGGTAAAGCAGCTCCATAGGTTGCAACTTGTTCAATTGTATCATCAATAGTATTAAAAGGGCGATTTTGTTTTTCTTTTCTTTGTTTCATTAATGCTTGTTGTGCCACTTGTGTTCGTCGAACAACATCCCTTTCAAGCATTGATAAAGCTTCCTCATTAACAATATCGGTATTTATGCCATTATCAAATGTACGTTGTTGAACAAATGAATTACTGGGTTGTGAGAGATGTTGAAGGGGTTGCTGTTGTTTTCGCTGTTGTTGCCGTCGAGAATTTTGTTTTTGTTGAACAGGACGCTGTTGGGGCTGATGATGATTTTGTTCAAATGTTGCAGTTTCACGTAAAGCTTGAGATTTTGCTAATCTTCGAGCTTTTTTGGCAATTGTTCTTCTAAGATTATATTCTCGACGTTCTTCTACTGTCATTCTTCGATATCTTTGACGTGCCTTTTCTGCTCGTCTAGCATTTCTAACAACAATTTCTTGTGCACGTGAAATTTGTCCAGGTGAAGAACATTCAGGAGGAGTTGAAAGCAAAATTTCTTCTTCTTTTCGTTTTTTTCTAAAAGCTGAAGCTCGTTTTTGATTATAAATCCGCCTCTCTTCTTCTGTCATTGCATGATATCGATTACGGGCTGTTTCAGCAGTTCTTGTTTTTTCAACTTCAACATCTGGTAGTGGTAAAAACTGCGGCATCGAGGTAATTTTTGTTGTAATTATTTGTTCAGTTTTTGGAGCAATAGCTTTAACTTCTTGTTGTTGTCCTACAGTATTTTCAATGGGCTCTGAAATATCAACTAAACTTTCTTCAACAGCTTTCGCTAAAGCCTCTTCTTCCATCTTTTTTTTCTTTTTTTCAAGCCTCCTTTGCCGCCTTCTTGCATTATATCTTTCTCGATCAGCTTCACTCATACGGGAATACCTTGACTTTTTAACTGGAGCATCAATGGTATTAAGATAACCATTTTCAATTGCTAACACTTCTTCCTCATTAAGTTGTGGCTCTTCATCCTGCTGTTGTCCGGTTGCAGCTATGTTTGGCATAACTTCAACGTACATTGTTGCGGGCATCCCAGATTGATCAAAATCTCTTTGATCTATAACATATTCTACTATAGCACCATCCGGTGCAGTGCCAGTAATAACTTGAGCATTGGGGAACAACTCTTGTGTTGGTTGAAAATTGGTTGTCATGGCATATGATGTAGATGCCTGCTCATTCGCAGAAACAAGACGGACCTTTAAAAAATTACAATATTTTTTACTATTTTTAAAAAAAATTTTAATCTAAAAGCTTACATATTTCATATTTGGGTCGTTACGACTTCCGGCGTCATAAGCAATAGCAGTGCCGCCGATCGATGTGGGCACGCGCCGGCTTTGCTGACGCCTTGCATGCATTATGCAGCTGTTGCCTCCTTTTGCTAAACTGATGCGGAAATTTTTTTTCTGTTTTCTCTTTTTTTGCATTTTCAATATAGAGGAACGAGCATACGTCCAAAAAAAGGCAACCAAACTCTAACTAAAATTTATATTTTTTTCTAAAAATGAAAAACTGAAACGTATAACAAAATATAAAAAATTATAAAACAACTTTTGCAATTTGAAAAAATACAAAACTTAATAACAACAAAAAACGTGGCATTTATTAAGAATAATCAATTTTTGGATGTTGTCCATTAAAATTTGACATCATTTGCGATTGAGGTGCAGCTTGAACGACAATAGTACCATTTTGTGGAAATTGAAGTGATGCTGAGGTAATAATTGGTTTTCCTTGCGGTTGAAGTACATGAGGTAGAGTCAATGTCAAAGTTCGAGGAGTTGCATCTGTAATAGTTGGCTGAACAATTGATGGAGTTGAAGCTGGAAGACCACGTTGACGAATAACTTGCTGAGCTTGTTGTGTACGACGCATAACATCACGTTCAAGACTTGTAAGAGCATCTTCTTCTTGTTTAATCAAAGGACTCATTTCTGAATGTTGATCTTTTTTATTTGGAGATTCTCGTCTTCTTTTTGGAGTATAACGTTTTTGATTGTAAGCTTTTCGCTCTTCGGGTGTCATTCTTTGATAACGTAAACGTGCAGCTTCAGCACGCTTTGCATTACGAACAACAATTTGTTGTGCTCGATCAAGTGCTTCACCATTGATTCGTCCAATTGGCATTGCTAATAATGCTTCTTCTTCAAGACGTCGACGACGGAATGCTTCTGTTCTACGTTGATTATAAAATTTTTTTTCATCTGGTGTCATACGATGATATCTTGTTCTTGCAGCCAATGCTTTTCTTGAATTTTGTTCTCGAACTTTTTCTTTGACTGCATCATGATCTTGAACAATTTCACCTTTTTCATTTTTTACGGTAAGCTGACGCATTCTTCGTTTGACATTATGGGCTCGACGTTCTTCAGATGACATTCTTTGATATCGTGATCTCGCAGCTTCTGCCCATCTAGCTCGAATTCTTTTTTCACGAAGCTGTTCGGTAATATGTGGATCATCAATGATATCATTTGTTTCACGCAAAATTGATTCAAGTTCTGCCATTTCTTTTTCACGTTGACGTTTTCGTTTTTGTGCTTGGGTTCTTTTAAGATTTAAAGCTTTCTTTTCTTCAGCATTCAAACGATGATACCGTAAGCGGGCTGCTTCTGCTTGTTTTGCTTTTTTGGTACTTTCTTTTTCGGTATCATGTTCTTTACCCTTCTTTGAATAACGCAATCCTTTCCTGTAAAAACAAAGTTTTTTAGTAACTGAATAATGTAAAAAAATAACTTTTATTATAAAAATGATTTTAAACTAGGTTACAGTACTCAAATTTGAAAGATTTTGAAAATGCCTATTTTAAACTTGGAAAATTTCCAAAGAATTATTATTTTAAAAATATTATTTGGTCTGTATTAAACAGTAGTGTCAGAAAAATTCAAAGACAAAACTCACTTTGGATTTCCAGCTACAGTTGTTGAATTTGAAGGGCCTGCCATTGAATCATGCGTCATTGAAAGACCTGAAGTTTCAGTAATTGTGCTTCCACCCAAATTTATGGCAGCATTTCCACTATTATCAGCAGGTACAACATATTGAACATATAGAGGTTGATCACCATCACGTTGAGGAGTAATAACGATATGGCTTCCACTTGGAAGATTGGACGGTTGATTAATAACAACTTGCATTGTTGTTGGTTGAGATACTGTAGTTGGAATTGATAACATAGAAGGTGTCGAAACTCTAAGACCTGGTGGTAGAGTGGCGGTCACCGTTGAGCTATTTGATAATGCAGATCCTGGGTCAGGTTTAATATCAAGAGCCTATAAGAAAAAAATGTTTTTTTAAGGAAAATTGTAAAATAATAGAAAATCATACTGTAGAAAATGCTGAAATTTGTGTTGGAGCATTTGATACTTGATAAGTTGTACCAGAGGATGTAGAATAAACATTTGAATCAAATTCTGATGCTGAAAATTCTCCTGAAGTACTGGAAGGTCGATGATCAAAATATGGAATACTTTGATTCATTGCAGGCGCCGCCACTTTCATATGTTTTTAATTTCAAAGCTGAAAAATGCACAAATTTATTCAACATGTTATTGCTTTATCCTCTATTCATTTTTAACACAACATTGCAATTTTGAGTAAGAAATGTGATTCAGCATCCACGATTTATTCAAAAAAAATTTGTGATTAAGCCATAAATGTACTCAAAAAAAACTGTTATTAGACTCTGGTTTAAAGGAATAGGGAGAGAAAAAAAACGTTAACAGAAAAAATGGCGCAGAGATAGAAAATAGTACATACATTAACCAGCAAGGAAGAGGCAAAAGAAGAAAAAAAATGTAGAAAAAGAAAGGAAAAATGAGACTTTGATAGTTTAAAGAAAATACTGCTATATATTGGGGAATGCAGAGCAAACGACATAGAGTTGTATTGAAAAAAAAATTTTTGTTATAGAAGAAGAAGACGCAAGTAAAAGAGACGGACAGAACAAGAGAAAAACTATAGATGGTAGGGAATTTTAGGAAAAAAAGAAGAGGAAGAAAAACTAAAAACGATTGCTTTCGCTCGCTCTTTTTTTTATTGCACAGAAAGAGAGAGAGAGTGCAAGGCTGTATAGCGGAAAAAAAAGAAAGAACTATGTGAAAAGAGTGTGGTAGACAGAGCAGAAAAAAATGATGAATAAAAAAGGGGGTAGAAAAAATAATGCATCGAGGAAGGGGAAGAAGAAAATATACTAAGCACAAACGAGAACACAGTTTGAGAAAAATAAAAGGAAAGCTGACTTCTTTCTTCTTCTTTTTTTAAAAACAGGAGCACGTGAGATGAAAGAAAAAATGAAAAATCGAGCAATGTGGGGCGCCTCCATTGTTATAATGTACTCCTCGCTCTTTCCAATGCTTTAACAAATTCTTTGCTAAATAAAATATTAAAAGCAGAGATAAAGTACAGATAATAATAATAATAAATTCTAATATTTGATATTTATTCTAAACAACAAAAAATGCATTTAACAAATTTCATATTATTACAGTATACAATAAAAATTCTAATTATTATTCAGGTTTTGGCTTTTCAACTGGCATAACAGCTTTATTATCATTGTAAAAAGGAAAATATAAATCATGACCTAAATATATCAATATGTATTTCAGACAATGAAACAATATCTTAAAAATTCTTACCAAATTTTTGCCTTCCTCGTGTTACTTCATTAAAATGTTGAGCATAGATTGCAAATTCTTCTTTGCTGAGTGTCATCTTCTTGTAAGCATGATCAAAAAAATTATTAAACATTGCAAATGTTGCAATTCCAATAACAATATAAGCTGGTGCTCTTGGATACTGTAGAAAAAAGCGTCTAAAAATAAACATATTTAAAAAAAGGAAAGAAATAATAAAACGATTACCTAACAAATCTAGGTATCCATGTTCTTTTTGTTTGATGATAAGTTGCTCGTGTACGGTAAGATATACCCGTATTTAGTTTTGAAAGTAACATCTAAAAAAATGAATTATTAAAGAAAAAATATGTTTGTGAGAGGAAAATTTTCTTAAAATTAGCGACAGTTACTAACAGAGTAACAGAGTTTTTCTATCTCTCAGGAAACTCATAACCCTAACCTAAATAAATGCCATTTCATATATATTCTTGAATAAATCTGTAACGCAGAAATAAAAGAGGTTCGATTTTAAAGTTATCCGTCCATATTAGCTTAGTGAATTAATGTGTGACACTTATAAAATGCTTTTTCGTGGTAAGTTTATTCTAGAAAATTAAACAATAAATCAAAAAATGTTAGTGCTTACTACTGTATTTGCTCAAAGAAAACCTTCATAAAAATATTTTCTTATCATCTTTTAAATGAATTCTACAACCCCCCATTTAAAAAATACAGACATTAATTTATTTTCATCAAAGAAAACAAAACAAACAAAATACATCTAATATATGCTAAACTTTTTAACTATCATCACGTTTTATAATTTCATTAGTTTTTCTGTAAAGCCAAGCAGCATCAATTCCTTCACCTTCATGTTCCAATAACTTCCAGCGAGTGTTTGATGGCATTGGAAAACGACACATAATAATATGACTGTTGACATTCATTTCATCAAGTTTTGGAGCAAGCATTTCTACCTGAAAAATTGAACTGATAGATTACTGTAGAAAAATTATTTTTGTAAATATTACCATGGATTCAGCTCCAAATAATATAGCAGTTCGATAAGCAGTTAAATCAGTTTTGAGAATATTTCGACGATAGAATTTAGCATATTTAGATATATTATTACGACGAGCAGAATATTTGGAATAAATAACTAATGGAAGATTAAGTTCAACGCCAACAGCAGATATATTGCGTTGAGCGCATTCTATAACCTATAAAAGAAGACTCGTATTTATGATTACAATATATAGCTTTTAAATAAATTATTGCACAATAAAAAGCGAAAAAGACAAGAACAAACAAATTACACCAGTTTAAAGTATTTACATAAAATAAGACAAAATAACAAAAGAAATGGCATGAAAGCAGTACATTTAATGACGAGTTTCAACTAAAACATTTGCTGCACTGGGACGACTGGGAAGTACAATTCTAGCTATTCTGCTACGTTTAAGAAGTTGACGTTGCTCGCGTTTAGCTTTCTTTTGTTTTTTAACTCTTTCTCGAAGATCAATTCCACGATGAGTAATGCCATCAGGTTGATCCATTTTTGCTAAAAGCGATTCAAGATCACCTTTTCTAATGGGTTTAACGGAGATATCTCGAACGGCACGAAATTGACCGCAATTATTCACATGTTCATTTTCAAGTCGAAGATAATTCCATATAAATCGACGAAATACTTCTAGTGGTGACATCAAACATGTTAACATATCACCATTTAAAAGCCATGCTTCTCCAAGTGAAACATTCATAACCCATGATAATCGTAAAATAAAATCTTCAACAATACCAAAATAATAAAACCATTTTGTACCATAAATCATTTCTTCACGAAGGAATGGCGCATCTTTTGGAGCTCGAGGATCAATCAGCCCCCAATCCATAAATACATCCCATAAGAAAGTGTACGTAAAACTAAGAATATAAGAAGCCACCCAAAGATAGAAGAAAATGCTGGTATCCGCAGGATTATTAGAAGTAGCCCATCTGTTAAGGGAATGTGTAAGTATAACAAGATAAGTTGTTGAATATTTCCCTGCATTAACTAAATGAGGATGTGCACGTCGAGTATCTCGATAACGACGTAAACATTGAAAGAAACGAACAGATGCAGGAATAATTGAAACAAAAGCTCGAATTCCAGCTGTATTCATGCAAGTATCATTTCCTGTTGAAAGATCTACATATCCATATGGAATTGGACCTTCTGTAACATTCATAGTACGAACATTAAAAGAAAAATTTGAATAATCAACTTCAGTAGTATAGAAACAAATAAAGTATTGGAAATCAAGGAATACGGTAGAAAGAGAATTCATCTGATCTCCAAGCCAGAAATCAGTAAATGTAACAAAGTGAAATGGGGCAGTAAAACATTTAAGACAATGTTTGATAAGCCAAAAACGGCTGCTACGTTGAAAAATAAATTCAGGCTTTTTAACAGGGTTAAAGAGAATTAACATAAAAACTATCATCAAAGCTAATGGAAAGAAAAATGGAGAAAGACCAAGATAATGAGCATACAAATATCCAAGAACAGCGGTTGCCCAAAGCATAAACATAAAAGCAGCAATTTGCATAACAGATTGATATGTTAAATGATGTCGAGGATCAATTTCAAAAATAAGAACATGATTTACACCCGCAGTTGTCCATCCATACATATTAAGCCCGCAGAGAAATACACTTAATAAAAATAAAAAGAATCCACGAAAAAGTCTAACTGCAACCCATTTAGGTTCATTTGGTCGAACATTAAATCCAAAATATGTCAATATAATTGCAAGGGCAAGCACAATAAAAATGCCCAAAAATAATCCTAAGGCAAATGTTGTACCAGCATGTTGTTTCTCACTTAATGGCGGAACCTTTAGACGTTTCATACCAGCTTGACGATTACCACCTTCAAGATCATTAATAACACTTGTTTCAACATTACTAATCAATGTTTCAATATCTCGATTTAAAAAGAATGAAGATTTTTCTACTCTATTTATTCTCCAATCCAGCCCTCTTTCGTTCATCATCATCTTATCATGTTTCTTTAGAATCTTTCGAAAACCGGTAGCATTTAATTGTTGAAAATTTTGAACCAGAACCAAACTAAGGTAAAATTCACTGAATGCTAGCTTCAATTGTTGAGCAGTTTTTGTATGTTCTTTTGGAATTTTATTATTTGGGCCAGGATTACCAGTAATTCGACTACGTAATCCTGTAACACCAGTAGTAACGGCAGATTGTCGGCTTTCAAGCATTTCTTTAAAAACTTGAAGTTCACTATTAAGTTCATGAAATTTTCCTTGTGCTTCAGCAATTTTTTGACCAAAAAATAAATTAATCTTAGTCAATTCTTTTTCAGTTTCTGCAAAAAATGTTTCATCCATTTGTGAAATATATTGCTCGCGTGATTCTTCCTCTGTTGGAGCTTCCAGCATCATGTTATAAAGCATTGCCTTAAGCTCCTCATATCGAATGTACTGCTTTCGCCATTCTGGTGTTAAATGACTAGCTAATTGCTCACCAAATTTCATGGTGGCAAAGCCCTAAAACACTGCACACAAATTAGTAAATGACTTACAACACGACCATCGCCACTGCCAAGATCGATTACAGGATCGATAGGTTTTTCTACGCGATTTAAAAGTTGCATAACATTTTTAATTTGCTGACTCGAAGCCGGCACATATGGAATGCAAATGCGTCGAAAAGCCGGTGTTACAAAGGGAAGAGTCATTACAGAAATTCCTATTGCGCTTCCACCCACGATACCAGCAACAATGGCACCGCCCAAGCCCATTTTTGGATCTGAAAGAAAAAATATTCAATCAGATTCCAAAATAAAACTTATTTGTTTTTGCGCAGAAAAGCAAAGAAAAAAATACATACCTTTTGTTATCACTACACAAATAGAAGAAAGGTGAAACAAAGCAACAAAAAATTGATTGTTGTGATTGAGGTAAAGTCCTAAAAAGTGAAACTTAGCAATGGAAAAAAATATGGACAATCGATCATTGCACGCATAAATTTTAGCGTTAAACAGAGTCGTAAGTATAAAAAAGCATTAAAACAAGTCGATAAACTCATGTAACACAATGTAGTGACTCATTTAACAAAAAAAACGTATCAAACGATATAAAAGTGGCAACAAAAAATGGTTTAAATTTTAATGTAATTTTGTGGAAAAAACCAAATGCAAAAAAGTAAAAAAATCTTTTAGTCCAACTTTATTTTACAACAATAAAAAATACAGTATGATAAAATACAAAACAATAACAAAATAAAATGAGATCAACGGAAAAACAAGTACAGTAATAAGTTTCAACCGTAATTTATCAGTAATGAATACCAGTTTGACTTAGAACATCATACCATTCACGTCCATGACCGTATACAAGAAGCATTAAAATTGCAAGTAAAGCATTAGGAGTTGGTGGAGTAACAATGGCAGGATATCGAGATGCATAAAATTTGAATGTTAAAGGCTTTGCTTCACTCTTAATAATAATTTTTAGAAACTGAATTAAACATGTAGCAACTTACAGTTTCAACATAATAACCAGAAGCACTAAGCTGAGTATCAGAAGCCTTTTTACCTTCTTGAAGAGTATGGAGATGAGTAAATGGTAAATCACATGGATATGGAAAAGTTATTGGATAAAGGCCACATTGAGTATCCATATAAAAACAAAAAAGACGAAAAATAAGTTCTGAATCAGTTGGTAGCAATGCTTTTGAAAAGGGAATAATTTCTGGCCAAGCTGTAAAAATATAAATTAAATACTTAACAAAGCAAAAGAAAGGGACTTACAAGTTGATAGTTGAGTAGCAGCATCAGGACAATAATCAAAAATATAATCACTTCTTGTCCATGTCAAAATTCGTTTAACTAAATGAACATAATTTGGATGAAGTCGAAGAAAAGCCAAAAGATAAGGAAGATTTGCAATTTTGTTATCTTGAATTTGACCAAAAACCTTTTCAATATCAGCAATAGGCGTTTTTCCAATACTCATATTACGTGTTCGCTGATTAGTTAGAAAGAAAGCATTAATTTCAGCAATTTCTTTTGCCAATGGATGAATAATATGACGAGAAAGAAAAAGACGAAGATTTTCAGTCATTGTAATAAGCAAATCACCATCTACCCTCCACTGAGAAAAAACTCTTGTAATTGGAGTTAAAATTGGTTTTTGAGCCAGTAAAAATTTTGGTGATCGTGTTACAGGAGCATTTCTTGGAAGAGTATGCAAATGATAGCTGCTACTTAAACGAGTACCACTTTCAGATACAGGTGCAGGGGATTTTCCACGTTTTAATCCTATAAAAGGTTACTGTAATATAAAAATAAAACGACAGAAAGAACTCACCAGCACTTGAAGTACTTAAAGAAAGTGTTTTACGTTTTGAAGATTCAAGGGGATGCTCATCAGGATGAGCAGCATAATGTTCAGAAATGTTTAAAAGATCTTAAAAAATTTAAATTTGAGTAATCAAAATGCATTATTTTTTATTCATACCCATTTGGGAGCGATTAAGGCTATTAAGATTTTGATCAACTTCATCTTCGCCATCAGCAGATTGTTGGTACTGGTAATTAGTATTCTTATTATACTTTGGTTCAAAAACAGTGTATGCATGAGCTGATCTAAAAAAACATATGATAAAAAGTAATTTAATATCAATAAAAAACATACTCAATTTTTGAAAGCTGGACAAGTTGTTCATCAGTATAAACATCAATTGAAGATGGAGTTAATGATTTTCGAATAATTTTAAGATCATTATGCTTTTTGCTAGTATAATAATCATTAAGAGTTGGTGGTACATAATCTGTTTGTGTATGAAAAAATGATTCATCAAGAAGATTGGCTACAATATCGGAGAGATAATCTTTTTTTTGTACAATACTTTTTTGATTTGCAGCTGATTGATTCAAGGAATTGGGAATACCAATATTGGCAAAAATATTAAAGTCAAATGCGGCAAGGGTACAGGTAATAGCATTGAAAAAACCCAAAAGCATCATAACAATGATGATGGGATAACATGCATAATATGGAATACTGTAAGCAGTAAAAAAACGAAGAAGTTTGAAATCAAGGGAAAACTAGAATGAATTAATCATAAAAACTATTTCTCTTTTTTTAAACTTACATCAACAAAGGATATTAATGCTGCAAAAAGCCATTTTATACCTGTAGCTGTTAGCTGATCACGTCTAAATAGAATGATTAAAAATTTTTATTTAATAAGATTCATTTTTAAATTTAAAAATATTAGTGTTTATTAGTAGTAAAAGGTTTTTATTTATTAATGGAGGTTTATGTTAAAGGGGAAAAATAAGTTTAATAGCTTTTTTTTATTAATTAGGAATTAAAGGTTGAGGAAAAATTTGATTGCAAAATGTTTAAAATCACTTACTGAAATTCAGAAGTTTGGCCAAAAGATAGCTGCATAAGGGATTTTGGTTTCATCGTTAAAATATATATCTGCTGTGAATATGCAAAATAATTAAAATGAGGACCAAAAAAAGTAGAAAAAAATAGAAGACAAAAAAAGGTTTGCGCCAAAAACCAAGACAATAATATACTGTACACACTACGCCAACCTAACAATAAATTTTTCAGAGGCTTGGTGATGATGATTAGTTCATTTAACAAATCCTCATTTAAAATTAATGTGAGCTCTAAGTTTTTTAAGGGATTACGCAGATTTAGAAGTGTCAAAGTCCATTGCCACACATATAACATCTTTTTTTAATTTTACAAATTGAAAAACTAACGTATAAAAAATATTGCCTAAAATGATTATAAACAAAGAAAGAAATTTAAAACTTACAAAATGTCAACAGTAAAGTGATAAGTTAAAAAATAATACTTTAAAAAGATTCAGCCGCTAAGAAATTTTATCATTCTTTTGCCCATTTTCGGCAGTTTAATTTTACCAAGTATTGTTCTTCTGGCATAATGTTGCCTTTTTTAAAACCATCTTTTTCGAGATTTCTTTTGATTGAGTTTTTTTTTGTTCAAATTTTTAACATTATTTTTATTCATTAAATAATTTTATTTATTTATATCAAAATGGTATTTTTAAATGTGATACGATATATGAAATTAACTCCATCTTCAATGAGCAGCAAAACAGGATTTGGACCATATCGTCTTCATCGTAAAGGAGTTCATTTTGTTGGTACTGAACCAAGTCCCTTGAAATATCATGTTGTAAGTTTTTTATATTTCTTTTAATTCAAGAATTTTTAAATTATTCAACATTTTTAGTTAGCAGATAAAAAACCTGAACAAAGCTATGGCCTTCAAGGAACGAATCATCTTCTTCCAGGCAAAGGAAAAGTTCATTCAAAACTTCCAATTCGTGCTTTCCTCAAAAAAGATAAAGTTTATGCTTGGTGTAGTTGTGGATATAGTGGCTCTCAACCTCTTTGTGATGGATCACATAATTCTGTACGTGTTCCTGATTTAAAGCTCAAGCCTGTTCGTTTTATTCCTGACAAAGATATGGAAGTATGGTTTTGTAATTGTAAACAAACAAAAAATCGACCATTTTGTGATGGCAGTCATAAAGATCTTGTTGATAAAGACAAACTGGAGGGAATTTTTGATTAAGGTATATTAACGTTTTTATTTAATTTAGTTGTTGTAGAAATATTGTATTTTGTTGGTTTGTGAAATGAATATTATAAAGAAATTTAAAACTCTTTTATTGTCAACTGTTTTATGATGGTTTTTTATTGACTAACAGACATTTTTTTTGCTTGAACAAATTCACATTTTTTTGCCTTAAGCAATATGGTTAAGATGGCAACGACTTTGTGTTGTTGCTATGTTGCAAAGAACGTCTGCGCTTATCGCAAATGACACCACAGCTGCCTCGTAAAAAAAAGATGAAAAGAAATAAAATATAAGATTGCTACGTAAAAGATCAAGCTTAGTTAGCGGAAAATACAAACATAAGAGGTATGAGAGTGTGGGTTGCTTCTTTCATTTTTTATGTATCTGTATTTGCATTATGTGAAATTTTACGTTTCATTGTTTCAAGATTCATTAAACCTAAAAATTTATATTTAGCTGAATTATTGAATGAAGTAAGATGCTTAACTTTTGACAGAAAGAATTACTGATAAGAAGGAATTTAGTTTATTGGGACAGTTCAAATATGTGCACCAATGTTCGATGTCAATTTTGTTTTAGAAAATTATGGACTTCAAGGAGTACTTGTTGAAATAATTTTTATCGAAATTGTTAATGCTTTAATTCTTCGAGATGCTATCGCTGATCCATGCCCTTTGGTAATTTTTTTTACGCTTCATCTTTTAAAAACTTTTAACTTTTTAAGATTTTTGGATTTATGAAAGGTATTGAAAGTGGTAGACGAGTAATAACAATTTTGGCGATTCAATTTTCTGCAGGATATTTTTCATATTTAATTGCACGAAAATTTTGGTCTCTTGGAATGCATCCTTTCCATTTGGAAGCGCTAGAAGAAGAATGCAGCGCAGATTTAACTGTTACCGTAATCTATGGTTCACTTGTTGAAGCAGGAGGATGTTTAGCAGCAAAAACAGCTGAAGTATTTCTTGAAGAAAAAATTGTTAATGAAAAACAAATTATTGCTCTTCAAGCAATTGTTTCTGGTATCATTACAATTTTAGGTAAATTGCTTATGATTTTTAAAAAAATATTGCTTTAGTTGAAAGCTACTGTAAAAAATTTTGATGAAATTTAATCAAGTCAAAAACCTGAGATACTGTAATTCAAAAATTAATATTAAAAATTTTTTCAACTGCACTTTCAATAGCTAAAAAAAAGTACAGTATCATTTGTGTTCTCAAAATTTGCTATACAGCTGCTAACAAATTATCGTATCCTAAATAAAAACTTTCTTACAGGCATTCATTTAACTGGAATGTACGCAAATCCTATTGTTGCTTGGGCATGTACATTTAATTGTGGCCAAGTACCGTATCTCGCTCATTTCTTTGTTTATTGGATGGCACCACTTTTGGCATGGCATATTGCAGATGGATTATTTGGAAAAGTTGAAGAAGCTGATGCTGATATTAAGAAAAAAGAAGAATAAGAAATTTAATTCGTAGTAATATAGCGTGACAGTATTTATAGTTGATAAAAAATGCATAACAATAACATTGCAAAAACAATAACATCAAAACACAAAATTAGTATTCCGTAATTCCTTTCTCAGTTAGATAAAATTTGAATCCACCAGAAGTTGCTCCCTAAAATTTAAAGGCATCTAATATTTTCAATATATATGAAAGCAGAAACATACCATTTTAACTTTAAAATTTTGAATAATAAATTCTTTATCTTTTCGAATTATCAGAATATGGTGATGAATTAATGAAGCCCATAATTTACCTAATGCTGGATTCATTGAAATATTCCATCCACGAAGATGATTTGTTACAACTACAGGAATATTAAATGTAGTTGAAATTTGTCGAATTGTATAATAAACTTGTTCTTGAACATATCGTCCTCTATCTCTGAAATATCTCAAACTTCGAACCGTTCCACCAAGAATTAATCCAATATTTTCAATAACAAAAAGAGAAATACGTCGATGCTTTGTAATTGCCTATAAATATAAAATTAAATACAGCAAAAATGAAAAAAAAATTACCGCAAATTGCTTGAGAGCTTCAAGGAAAATCATTTCATCACGAAAAATAATTGAAATTACTCTTTTTAAAAGTTCATTGACTTCATCTTCCTAAAACAATCGCCATGTTAAAGTAGAGACTACAGTAATCTCTTTAAGCTCACAGTTTTTGGACCAAATCGATTCAACAAAATTTCTTTAAATCTTAATGGATTAAATGCTCCAGTATAATCAAAGTAATAAATATATCCACCATCAGGATATTTATTAAAATTTTCTGCCATCATTGTATAACAAAATTCAGTTTTTCCACTTCCACCAGCTCCATTTATTTCAACAACATATCCCGGACCAAGCGCATATTTCATAAATTCATCCAATTGTTTTATTCCTGTAGATTGATTAATTCGTTTTGGATTAAGCCTTTGAAACCACTGTATTCCTGTTTCATTATGTTGTCTTTTCATTTTTGTTCCTTAAATACTGTAACTTTTAAAGCATATATCAGATTCATTACTCCACATCTCAAATTGCATCAAAAATATAAATCATAATTTCAATATATATATTAAATAGGAATTTAAATACCACGCACAATCAACGAGAGAGAAAAAAACAGAGCGAACAATAAAAAGAGAGATTTTTTATGTATACATATTTGAAAAACAAATTAAATTATACATCATCTTTATCTACGGTATTTTCAGGTGGTGGAATTGCTGATGGTTCATTTAAAATTGGAACAATCAAATGTTCAGGTGCCATAAGACTGTATTTAATTACAAACATTGTAAATCTGCGGCAAAGGTATGTATTTTCCTAAAGTAAATAAAAATGTTGAAAAAAATTGCTAAAAAAATAGGGAAAAACAAACTTCAAAAGTATCAAAAAGTTTTCGATGATGGAAATATGCATGTGAGAAAATACGGTAAACTCGACGACAAATAGAACCAATTTTAGCAATGGAAGATTCTTTAATGCGAACACGGCTAGGAAAATATCTGTAGCTATTTAAAAGTGTTGCAGCACTATCAAGGGTATGTCTTGTATAGTCAATAGCAGGGCACTAAAATTTAATTGTTTAACAATTAGCATTTTGCAAAAATTTTGTAAGGGATTACTGTAACTTACTTCTTTTGGATTTTTATGTGCAGCACAAAGAAAAATCCATTGTTCTGTTGCAGTCATTTGTGGGCAACATGTTGGATTACATTCTTCTTGCAGACCTACAGTAAGCCGATTTAATTCCATACAAAAAATTCTAAGATGTTCATATTTCCAAACACCTTCTTCAACACCTTGTGGACATTTAAGAATTCCATCAACATCTTTGTAATTTTCTCTAATTGTTTGTTGTATCCATTCTTGAATAAAAAGTAAACTTTTTAAATCATCAATTTTTTGTGCTTCCCAATTATACCAGTCCTAAAATTTTTTTAATTGTTTGTAATTGTGTTAAAGATTTAAATTAAATTACAGCTTTTTTGCATCCTGGATCATTTCTACGCAAAATGCGTTGTTCCATTTTTTACAAAAAAAAGAGGACTGGAAATTTTCCTATAAGGGTATAAGCAAAGATTATTAAATATGCATAGAATTTATACGATGGCACGCAACATAAAAATGTCCACAAGTAACTATTTATTAATAGTAGAAGTAAAGAAGTCAAATAGGAAATGCATTTGTATAGAAAAAAAAGCATTTTAATAAAAATGCAATCGCATACTTTAAGTCGTGTAAGAGGTGTTTCTGTAGAAGTACAACCAACAAAGGTAGTGGTGCATCATCTTCCTGACACAAATGATAAGGTGGGTTTACTCGCTTTTTTTTAAAAAATAGCAAAAAATGGTTAATCAATAATAACTGACAGAATGACCAATATCCTCCTACTTTTGACCCAAACTTTCATGACATAACTTCAATCAAAAAGATGACATACAAGCAATTAGGAAAAACAAAATTAATTGTATCAAACATTGCTCTTGGTAAGTAAAAATATAAAACAAAATTCCAATCTTTTTTTGGCATAGGTTGTGGAGCATTAGGAGGACTCTACGGTAATCTTAATGAATTACCCATAAACATTGTTTTAACTGCAATAAAAAATGGTATAAATTTGATTGATACAGGATATTGGTATGGACAAAGACGATCAGAAGAAATTCTGGGAAAGGTAACTAAAGCTTTTGTCAAAAAAAAAGATCGTAAGAAAGATACAGGTTTTAAAAAAAATTCCACGAAAAACTTATTATATTAGTACAAAAGTTGGAAAATATGAATGTGATTATGCAAGACCATATGATTTTCGAGCTGATAAAATTTTGGATAGTTTAACAAAAAGTTTAAGACGATTAAAGCTGACATATTTGGATATTTGTTTTTTGCAGGTGATGATGAGAAAAAACATTACAAAATGTTTAAAATAAATTTTCAGATTCATGACAATGATTTTGAGCCTAATCAAAGCATTATAATTTATGAAACTTTACCAGCTTTGCAACTTGCCCAACAAAGCGGAAAAATTCGATATATTGGAATTACCGGATACTGTACTCAAAAGATAATGTAAGAAATTTAAGAAAAGTACATTCAAAATTCTATTGTTTTTTTTCAGCGAAGTAATTAAACATTCAACTGTAAAAATTGATGTTTTTATGAGTTATTCAAGAGCCTCATTGAATGATAACTCATTAGGAGAGCATATTCCATTTTTTAAAGTAAGATGATAAAGAAATAATCTAAAAGCTTTCAAATACAATTTTATCAGGCTCAAAATATTGCTGTAATAAATGCTGCACCATTTTCGCAAGGATTATTAACAGAAAAGGGTCCATCATTATGGCATCCAGCAAGAAAAAGAGTTGTAGAAGTAACAAGAGAAGCAGTAAAATATTGTCAAGTAAGAAAAGGTACATATAAGTTTTTTAATTTAGAATTTTAGGAAAAAAATATTCGAATCGAAAAATTAGCTCTTCATTATGGTTTAAATTTTCCTGGTATTGATGTATGTGTAGTTGGCGCCGAAAATGCTGCACAAGTTATGATAAATTTGCACATTGCTTGGCTTAATTCTGTATTACAACCTCTAGAAGCAAGAGTACTTGGAAGATTGATGAGAAGGTTTTTACAAGCAAAAAAAATATAAAGTTGATGTTATTTTATAGATATTTTGATAAATTAGAAAATGAAAATTGGGAAGGCATTAACACAAAAGCATATTGGAAAAGATTACAACGACTTGGATTGCCAACATTATCAACCAATCGTTTCTCTTCGCTAGAAAGCTTATCTTCAACTGTTACTTCGATTTCTATAGCATCATCTAAATGTTACTAACAAAAAAATAAATAAAAATGAAGTAAAAATAAAGCATAACACACATTTGAGTTCTTTTAAACACAAAGCAACGGCAGCATTAAACTTTTTTTTCTTCAAAAAAATACATCCTTTGAAAAACCCGCATTTCTATTTTCACTTCGAGAACTGTTGCTAAAAAGAGCATATGGTAATTCAAGATCGACGATGGTCGCAAAAATTATAAAGCAATTTTTTATTTTGCTAATCATCGGCAACTTTTTCAATGATTTTGTTTTTTTATTGCGTGTTTATCTCATTTTTAACATTCCTTTAAAACCATGTTTTACTTCTGGCAGTGTTTTTGGCATTTACTTTGACCTACTTTAAAACATTAATGCAATAAAATAATATGTTTACGTGATATTGTTGATTATAATTGCTTATATGTACATTGATAATACTAAAGCTTTCTTTATTTTAGGATGGCAAGCCGTTCATTAGCTCAGTTTGGGTCCAAGACCGCTATTAGATTTTTGCGTGTTCAACCTGCAAAATGCCTTGCTAGCGGAGTTTCTGGTAAGATCTTATTTTTATCAAGTTTTATGTCGCTATTTCGAAGCATTGTTAAACTATAGTGTTTTTCTATGTCAAAAATTAGCGCAAATTATGTGGTACAGATATATATTTCTTTTGTTAGTAGTTTTAACTATCAATTTATTATATCTTACCCCACACTCTTCTAACAACACGTCATTTTCTTTAACTAATTCTTATATTTTAAGGCCGTGAATATTCCACTCAAAAAAGCTCTGTTCACACATCTGCTGTAACTAAAGCTGCTCAAGCTGAAGCCAAACAAGCTTCCCCAAAGGCTACTGTTGCTGGTTCAAAAGGTCGCATTGTTGCTGTTATCGGTGCCGTTGTTGATGTTCAATTTGATGAAGCTCTTCCTCCAATTCTTAACGCTCTTCAAGTATCTGGACGTACCCCAAAACTCATTCTTGAAGTTTCTCAACATCTTGGTGATAATGTAGTTCGTTGCATTGCTATGGATGGTACTGAAGGTCTTGTTCGTGGTCAAGATGTTGTTGATACTGGTGATCCGATTAAAATTCCTGTTGGTCCAGAAACACTTGGACGTATTATGAATGTTATTGGTGATCCAATTGATGAACGTGGCCCTATTAATACTAAACATTATGCTCCTATTCACGCTGAAGCTCCTGAATTCGTTGACATGAGCGTCGAACAAGAAATTCTTGTAACTGGTATCAAGGTCGTCGACTTGCTTGCTCCTTATTCAAAAGGTGGTAAGATTGGTAAGTACTTATTTAATATTAGTAGCTTATTTGATTTAAACTATTGTTTTTTAGGTCTTTTTGGTGGTGCTGGTGTAGGCAAAACTGTACTTATTATGGAACTTATTAATAATGTTGCAAAAGCTCATGGTGGTTTCTCTGTCTTTGCTGGTGTTGGTGAACGTACTCGTGAAGGAAATGATTTATATCATGAAATGATTGAAGGTGGTGTCATTGATCTCAAAGGCAAAAATTCCAAGGTATCTCTTGTCTATGGTCAAATGAATGAACCTCCAGGAGCCCGTGCTCGTGTCTGTCTTACTGGGCTTTCTGTTGCCGAATATTTCCGTGATCAAGAAGGTCAAGATGTGCTTCTTTTCATTGACAATATCTTCCGTTTCACTCAAGCTGGTTCTGAAGTATCTGCTCTTCTTGGTCGTATTCCATCTGCTGTCGGTTATCAACCAACTCTTGCTACTGATATGGGTGGTATGCAAGAACGTATTACAACAACCAAAAAAGGATCTATCACATCTGTCCAAGCTATTTATGTCCCTGCTGACGATTTGACTGATCCTGCTCCTGCCACCACATTTGCTCACTTGGACGCCACCACTGTCTTGTCACGTGGTATTGCTGAATTGGCTATCTATCCTGCTGTCGATCCTCTTGATTCTACCTCTCGTATTATGGATCCTAATGTTGTTGGTCAACGCCATTATGATGTTGCTCGTGGTGTTCAAAAGATTCTTCAAGATTATAAATCACTTCAAGATATTATTGCTATCTTGGGTATGGATGAATTGTCTGAAGATGATAAGCTTACTGTCTCTCGTGCTCGTAAGATTCAAAAATTCTTATCTCAACCTTTCCAAGTCGCTGAAGTCTTCACTGGTTATCAAGGCAAATTCGTTTCTCTTGAACAAACTATTGATGGTTTTGAATCAGTCCTTCGTGGTACGTTTCATTGGCTTATATTAGTTTAACAATTTATTTTAAATACCTTTTTTAGGTGAACTTGATCACATCCCTGAAGTTGCTTTCTACATGCAAGGTGCTATTGATGATGTCTACAAGAAGGCTGAAGAACTCGCTAAATTGCAGTAAAGAGCGCAAACATCCAATTAGATTTTATTTTTTGATGTCTTGTGTTTAGAAGTATATAGGTTTCGGATAAACGTTGTCTTTATTTGTGTTGTTTAATCTGAACGGATTTCCATAGATTATCTTGGGTTATATAAAAAATAATAAAAGCGAAATTAATTAACTTTAGCAAAACTTGTTTACATGAATTTATACACAGCTGAATCGAGTGAGATTGTTCGATCGACGTTGAGAGATGAAGAGCATTTAAATGAGATTGAAAGTAGATTATCGACGATTATACACTTTTTTCTCCGATCCCAACGCAGATTTATTTCCCAACAATGGATTTCCACATTTGCTAGAGCGTTTTATTATTCTGCCACTACAGTAAGCGGTGTACAGACAATTGGTGAAGAATATTTAGGATTAGTTCAAATGCAAGGATCTAATCCTCGCTACATAGCATCAGATTCACAACGATTGTTGAGCTCTGTGATTGAAACATTACATCCTGTTTTTATTACAAAACTTTTTAATTTAATTGCTTTTTATGGCGCAGAATTACGCAAACAAAATCATTTGCATCCAACCCTTTACAAAATTTCTCAAGAATTGCCATTACTTAGGTATTGTTTTTTTAATAGCTAAATAAAATATCCTTAAAATTACAGTATCTCATTTATTTCCTTTATAAAAACTTTTAATATTGCGCTGTTTTATATTTTTTCTACTCCTTATTATGACGTCTCCAAAGCAGTTGCTGACATTAAATACCGTAGTATACGGCCACAAGCTAACCTTCAGGTATTTGAATTTTAGTTAGCTTTATTGATCGACATTAATTATTTTAATTTAGTCACAAAAATTGTATAAAATTATGGGTATTGCATCGCTTATTCGTTTGCTAATTGTTGCAAAGCGTGAAGCTGAACGTTTTGTTGAAGCTGGAGCTGATAGTGATGAGGCAGATTATTATGAAAATATTGCAAATGAAAATCAACGTTCATCCAAATTTGAATGTTCGTTATGCTTTGATAATGCACCACCTGTTAGTACACCATGTGGACATTCTTTTTGTTGGAATTGTATTGAACGAACTAAAGAAAATTGTGAAAGCATTGGTGTACTACAGTGTCCAACATGTCGATTTCAATTTGCAAATAATCGTGTTGTTCCTTTGATGAATTTTTAAAAATTGCATTTATTCTGTACATTGTAGTTGTTTTGAAAAAAATAAAAATATATTTATTTTATTTTATCGTTTTTGAGCAAACTGTGTATGTATCACCAGTGACATGTATTATCATTTTCTTTTATGCTTTATAAATTTTTATCTAATTATTATCTGGATTTTAGATGCTTTCAAAAACTATAAAGAACATTAAATTTCAATCTATTAGAAAATGTTCTACTCATAATACTGTTTTTGTTTCGGGTATTCAACCAACGGGTGTAGCTCATCTTGGAAATTATTTTGGCTTTATTAAAACTTGGATTCAACTTCAAAATGTAAGCTTTATCTTTTTCTCTTTGCATTATATTTTTAATATTTTTTAGAGTAATCCAAATGCATCAAAATTTTTAGCGGTTGTTGATTTACATGCAATTACAACAGGCCTACCGCCATCAACTACCGTATGCTATTATCGTTTAACTTTTTTATTTGCAAATAATTGATTTGTTTTAGTTAAAACAAAATATTGTAAAAATGACGGCTAGTCTTATTGCATGTGGTGTTGATCCTGATAAAACTGTGCTATTCCAACAAAGTCAAATACCTGAACATTGTCAGCTTTCATGGATTTTGGGATCATTGCAAACTATTGCACAATTACAAAGACTTCCACAGTATAAAGATAAATCAAAAAAGTATGTTCCATTTTTACTCATTAAAATATTTTATCTCCATTAATTATAGATATACAAAAGGACAAGTACCTTTAGGATTGGTTTCTTATCCTGTTCTTCAATCTGCTGATGTTTTGCTTTATAAAGGTACTCATGTTCCTGTTGGAGAAGATCAAAGTCAGCATATGAATTTACTTTCTGATATTGCTGGAAAATTTAATTTGGAATATAAAATGAATTATTTTCCTATACCTCAAATGGTAAGCTTTTTTATTCAGCAACTTTTTAAATAATTTGCTTATAATATTTCAGGTTAAATCACCAGCTCCAAGAATTAAAAGTTTAAGAGATCCTTTACAAAAAATGAGCAAATCAGATCCAAGTGAATTCTCTAGAATTGATTTATCCGATAATTCTGATGTTTTATTATCAAAAATTAAACGTGGTTTAACTGATTCAACGCCAACAATAAGTTTTGATTGGGAAAAGAGACCTGGTGTATCAAATTTGGTTAGATTTATATGTGAAACAAAGTTTGAGTTAACAGTTTGATTTTATAGGTTTCAATTTATTCTGCTTTTACAAATCTTTCACCTCAAGATGTTGTTGAACGTTCACAAAATTTGGATACTTTGGGTTTTAAAAATAAGCTGTATGAAACTGCTGAAGAAACAATTGCTCCTATAAGAAAAAAATTCAATGAAATTTGTAATGATGAAGCGTATGTATGGGAAGTCTTAAATAAGGGATCCGATAAGGCTCGAACTGTTGCACAAAAAAATTTAGATGATATTAAAAAACTTGTAGGATTCCGTTGATAATTATTTATTTTATTGTTGATTTTTTTTATTATTAGGAAATAAATGTAGTTGATTTTAATTTAACATAAACACAGCCATGGCAAGAATTGAAAAATTAATGATAGTTGTTGTTGAAGTGTTACAGTAATCTTTATCATTACAATAGCACCAACTAAATGTTCGTGTTAATCCGCCTTCAAAAGACTTTGTATCTGCAGCAGTAGTAGCATTGTAGCATTTACCATTTTCAATTTCCGTTTTTGTATCATTATTATTTGCACAAGTTTTGTAAAATGTATGATATGTATATTTGACACCATTAAAATTAATTTTATATTCAGCTATAAATGTTTTTAAAAACTGCAGGCATGCATTCCAGAAATGTTTTACCTGTCTTTTTTGCACACCATGTTGCATCTGCACATTTATCTTCCCTAGCTTTGCAATTGCCTCTCAATTCCGTTGTATCAATATCACTAAGAGAAATATTAAAAATGTTAAGATGTACTTGAACATTTGCCGGAAGATAATCATTTCCAGAGCAGTGATGACATATTAAACCTAAAAAAGTAAATAAATAATGAATATGAAAAAAGAAAATTTACTTGAAGAATACGGTAACAAAACAGATAAAAATATTGTACAACAAAGGAGCTGCATTTTGATGTTTTATTTTTTCTTACTACTTTTTTAAATTGTTTTTTAAAAATTTCTATTTGTAATTTAAAATTCTTTTATTATTAACTATTGTATCCTAGGAAATGTCAAACAGTGTTGTTAACGAAAAATTTGTTTCACCAGCTTTTGAAAAAAAGAAGTTGATATTTTATTTTATGATTACTTTTTCGTTCTTTTCATTTTTTATAAAGTTATGGTATACTGAAATTACAAAACAACGCACATTCTGATGATAAGCTACAGTAGTCAGAAACTTTACTTCAGTTATCCAATAATATACGTTGAAAAGTCATTGACAGAAATAATATAGCACATTACACGTTAAACATTTTTAACCAAAGATATGTCGAAATTCTAACATTTTTTTAACGTCTCAAGTCAAGAATCATAATTAGCTTTTGGAACAAAAAGAGATCAAAAAATGAAGAAAGAATGTACTGGTTTTTTTTGTTAAACACATATGCTCGGGATTTTATTCCCAGTCATATGAGGCCCCCGCCCTTTCCCCGCCCCGGGGGCCCCTTTTTCCCCCGCCCCGGGGGATTGGGGAAGGGGAAGGGCGAGAATTTAAAAACTGGAGGGGAAAGGGCGGGGGAAAGGGGATGCTTCTTGTTTGTCGAGGGGATTTTGAGGGGATTAAAAATTTTTTGTAAATTTATTAACAAAACTTGGCAATTTGTTAGTTAATTTTAATTATTTGCTGCCTATAAAACACTTATAATTCTTTCATTTGTTCGTTGTTAGCCTTTATTGTACAATTTAAGTCGAAATTTTCGGTTATCAGCTCTTTTTAAAAAAAATTTTCTCAAAAATCACTTGTTGAAAAAATTTTGAAGGGGAAAAAAGGGGGAAATGGAGGGGAAAAGGGCGGGGAAAGGGGAACTTTTTAAAACCCGAAGGGGAAAGGGCGGGGATTGGGGAGATTTTTTGATACAAGCGGGGAAAGGGGAAGGGGAGGGGGACAAAAATGGCCACTTCACATGACTGTTTATTCCCAAAAATATGACAAGTGCAGAGACTTGAAAATATAGGTAAATGCATTTGCTGAATAATTTGAATAATAACAAAGTCTTTATGTTTGAAACAATAAAAGCAAAAATTGAGAAAAAAAGTTTAAAAACAAATGAAAACAAAAATCAACAGAAAAGTTTATTCAATAGACAGAATATTCAATGTCACGACGAGTTAAAAGGTTAACTCTGTTTTCTTCATTTTGACCAGGATATTCAATATAAGGAGTACGAAAAGAAGCAGGAAAAAGAGTATTTAAAATTTCTTCAATAACAGTTTCAAGACGTTGTTTATAGGCATCAGAAAGTGAAGAAACAAAGGAGAGTTGAAGTCTCAAATTAGTCGTTCCCTAAAAGCGAAAAAACCCTATACATTATTTTGGTAAATAATAAACTTACTTTAAAATATTGAAAAAAAGCATCAATATCAAATGATTCAGAGGTATCCAAAAATATTAATTTTGTCATGTTTGAAAAATGTGGAAGTTTTAAAAGTTCTTTAACAGTTTTTGATGAAATATTTGGAGCACCAGGAATAAATACACTGAAACATTAGGCTTAAATCACTGTAAGATTTACATTAAAACATACACTTTTAATTGTTGAAGTTTTGGAAGATTTGCAACAATTGTTTCCAATTGAAGAGGTAAACAATCATCACCAATTACAGTACAATAGCTTAACATGCAGCGTTCAGCAGATGAAGCAAGAAATGAAAATTGATTCAAAGTCATTGTTTGTTGATAAAGATAGCATTGTTTCACATCACATCGATAAATTTTTGGAAGAACATAAGATGAAGGAATTGAAAAATTATGGTCTATTAAATGATAAACTTCTTTAATCCAAAATTTTGCAGAAACATTTTCAATATCCAGATTTCGCATTTCATCTGTTTTCAATTCACATTTCTTTGAAAAAGCACAAGTTTTCCATTCATTTTTATCAAAATGCAAACAAGGAAGAACGACAATTCGATTTTTGGAAAAGAAATATTTGCAACACTTAATTAATTTTTGATAGGTTTTTGAGTTTGATGGTTTCATTGCCATATAATAAATAATTGAATCAGGAAGAGACCAGCTTTGACGTTTATATGGACCAGTAAAATATAAGGTCATCTTTGATAATATTTACAATATTTAACTGAAAATTGAATTTATGCAATCAGCTTTCGATGAGAGGATTGAATGATCCAAAATAATGAAGCAGTTCTTTGTGCAAGAATCAAAAAAGTTTTTTTTGGAGAAAGATGGATAACAAACGAAACATTTTTTCACACCTCGATGCCATTGTATGATTTCTTTTGAAAGCAGAACAATTATGGTCCTTTTTTTATGCTTAAAAATCGATCCTGTCTAGTTTTGCTTGCAGAGATGTTATAACTATAGTTCTGCCAGTTCTCATTTTCCTTCAGTGCTTGGAAAAAGAAATGTCGGCACTTTTGCTGATTTTCGAATCGACAAAAAAATTTTTACTGTAATATTGACTAGTGCACAATCCCCGTCCAACGAGATTTATTTACGTCTAAAAAAGTTTTCCCGTCCAATTGCTGATAAACTATACATATCGACGGGAAAAATTAAGAAATAAACCTCTTTCAATCTTTACTGATCTCTAACCAATAGAGCTTACTGTTTACAATGTCAAAATTTTTAACGTTATAAAAACAGATTTGTTTAGACGAAATGGCCAAGTTTGGATCGTTCTTATCTTTTCAGTGCAAAAAAATTTACAGATTACCACTTCAAATATTTACGGTCACCGAGAAAAACTTGAGAATTTTTGATTGCCGTGCACAAAATTTGCTGATAAAAAAGCGTGAGAACTTTGATTTCGATTATTTTAGCTAATATTATGAAAGTGTGGCACTGACATTGTTTCTTTTTACTCACTCTTAAGCTATGTCTAAAAATAAAAAAAATGTTTAAAAAGCATCTCAGGTTTCCAACTACTTTTGATGATATATGGTTTTCAACAACGGCATTTTTACTTTTAAAAAATTATTGTATTATTTTTTGTTCACAAATTTGTTACCTGTGTTAATGCTCCTCTATGTTACCTTTTAAATGTCAAAAACTCTTTTTTTATTTGTTGTTATTACAATTAGATTGATGATTTGATAAAAATGTAATTTATTATAAAATGTTATAACATTTTCGTGCACTTTGCTGATTTATGAATATGTGTTCCATGAAGACTTGATTGACTATTTTGACGACTTGTAATTTTGTTGTTATCATTTTTTGGTGAAACAACAAAAAGTGACGGGGCAGTAGCAAGTTGATTAATGGTTGAATTTCTTGGTGAAGAGGTGACATTGGTTGTTGTGGTTGTAGCATTACCAAATGCCATTGACGGTTGTCGATTTGTAATTGTACTTAAAAGGGTTGCAGTTGTGGATCGGCCAACAATGGGCTTAATTTCATGTGGTTGTAAAATGCGACGTTTTTGTCGAGGAAGTTTTGCTCGTGCTTTTGCATGTGAGTAAAACATTGCAAAATTTGATACAATTACAGGAACGGGTAAGGCAATTGTTAAAACACCCATAAGTGCACAAAATGCTCCAACAATCATACCGAGATGAGTTTGGGGAATCTAAAAAAAGATATTTTTTTATTGTCACTGCAAAACATAAAACTTACCATATCTCCAAAGCCAATAGTGGTAATTGTAATTAATGACCACCTAAAAAAAGAACCATTTTTAAAAATCTCAACGAGATCAAATATTACCATAAACCTATTGGAATTGATTCAAATTGATTATGTGGGTTATGTCCGATACGTTCAGCGTAATAAACTAATGATGCAAACATGATAATACCAAGAAGTACAAAGAATACAAGTAATAATAATTCCTAAAAATTATTTGCAAGTTTTTATCGTAATCATATCAATAATGTCACATACCCTCATTGAAGCTTTAAAAGTTTGAATAAGAATTTTTAAGCCAAGAGAATGTTGAGTAAGTTTAAATAATCTTAAAATTCGAACAATTGAAAAGAATTCAAATGTATCTCGATTATTTCCATCAAAAACTGTTTCAATTATCCAATCCAGATAAAATGATACAGTAGCCATGAAATCAATGACCGCTAAGGGTTGTTTAATAAATTGCATACGATTAGGTGCAAATAAAAATTTAACAATAAGTTCAAATGAAAACCATAAATTACATATAAGTTCAACATAGAAGAAATGTGGATGTGCTCTAAAAATATTAAGGTAAAAAGAAGTGTAATTATAACTTTGACATCAGTTGTACCTAGTTGAATTTTTAACGACATGTAAATTAAGAGGTTGAAGGGATGCATTAAAACCAGATAAATTTGTAAGAATTGATAAATCTGGTACACGAAAATATGGATGTGTTTTAAGACAAAAACATAAAATTGATATTAGCACAAAGAGGATTGAAAGTGCTGATAAAGCCTGTAATAGAATAATTATATTAAACGCTTCTTTTCTGTTGTGTTTCTGTAAAAATTTTAATATACAGAATTTCTCGCTTTGAGGCCATTATCGCCATTTTTATGTATGATAATATTTTATTTTTTTATAAGCTCACGAAAGCGATTTAAAGTAAAAAACGGTAAGAATGATAAAAAAAATTGAAGCAAAAAAAGCTGATGAAGCAAAGTAAAAAATTAACCCGTTCAATAAAAAAATGTAAAAATATAACAACAAATTACAACACAAAAAGCAATAATTTAAAGAAAAACCATATTTAATTATGGTAATAACGATACAAAACATCACAAAATAATATTTATGTTTTAACATTAATATAGCTCATCATATTAGATGTTGTTGGAGTTGTCGTAACTGCTAACGTGGAAGCTGTTAATGAACTTGATGGTGCACTTGTTGTTGTAGTAGTTGTTGTTACACCAATTATTGTATTAGCTGTTGTTCCATTAACTCCAAGAGTTTGTGATGATGACAATATTGGTGAAGGAGGTTCACGTCGATGTGAACCCATATGAAAGAATGCAGCAATATGTGATGATGCGCTACTAATTTTATGTGTTTGTGGTTGAACTAATCTTGTAGATGCAGTTATCTTTGTTTCATTATTTTCATCATCTGTTGGAATCATAGAATCAGATTTTCCACGACTTTTTGAATGTTTAAGGACGGAGGGAGCTTTTACTTCATGAGCCTTAAAATTGTTTGCTCACTTTTAAAACAAAAGAATTTTAACAAACTTGAAGAACCCGTCGACGTTTTTTAGGAAGCTTTGCTCTAGCTTGAGTATGTGAATATAAATTAGAAAAATTTGCAACTATAACTGGAACCGGTAAGGCAATTGTTAAAACACCCATAAGTGCACATAATGAACCAACTAACATTCCTGGATATGTCTTTGGTACCATATCTCCAAAACCTAAATATTAAAAATAGTAATAAATTAATTGTACATAATCCAATTAATACTTACCTACAGTACAAATAGTAATTAATGACCACCATAGTCCAGCAGGAATTGAAGTAAATTGATTATTTGGATTATTTTCTATTCTTTCGGCATAATACACTAATGCTGCAAATGTTACAATTGCAAGTGCCACAAAGAAAACAAGTAATAAAAGTTCTTCAGCAGAATTCTAAAAATTAAATTTTGAAAAACAGTTTTTCTGTAGTTTTAAAATCGTACTTTAAAAGTTTGTATAATAATTTTTAAACCAGCAAAATGTTTTGTTAATTTAAACAGCCTCAAAATACAAACAATGGATAAAAAATCAATGGTATCAGCTTGAGCTAAAAAAACTGTAATCAAACAAAGAAGAAATTTCAGCATTGCTAAAGATGAAAAAACAAACCGCTATGAACAACAAGATCAGAGGTGATCCAGTCAAGATAAAAAGCACCCGTAGCAATTAGGTCAATAAGGGTTAAAGGTGAACGAAAGAATTTTCTTAAAGATGGCGCAAATATTGTTCGAACGAGAAGTTCTATGGTAAAAAAAATATTACATGCAAAATCAACATAAAAGAAATATGGATGTGGTACAGTAAATTGTTTAAATGTTGCAATTGCACCAGCAAAATCATTGTCATCCATTGTTCTACCTTGTGGATCATAGCTTACTAAAAATGAATTAAAAATTTTAACAATTTTTATAATAAAGGAATTTTTTTTGTTGAAATTGATCACAGAGATTTTAAGCTTTACTAGGGTTATGCTAGCTTTAATCGAAATTATAAAAGCAAAGTAAAAAATCAGCAGAAAATTTCATTAAAGCATGACATAAATTGCATAATTTCTTTGATGACAAATTCAATATACTAGAATTATCCTTTCACAATATTAAATTAATTTTAACTTTGGTTTTTGATTTTGTAATAATACAGTACCCCAAAATAACTTAAATTGCATTTACTTCCCTCAAAAGATTAAAGAAAAATTAAATTATTAGTAAATACATATTTGCTTTCAATGCTTTTAATCAATTTCAACAAAAATTTTTGTTTTTACCAATGATGCTAGGAATACGAAAATTTTGATGTGTCTTAAGAACAAATGATATGATGTTTGTAATAATAAAGAATACAGACATGAAGGAAATAAGCTAAAAAAATTTTTATATTAAATAAAAAAACGAATAAGAAGCAATTTCCTATGGCTAATATATACAAAAAAATGGAAGAACAATAACAGAAGCTTAAAGCAACCATCTAAAAAAATAAATGCAAAAAAGCTATTAAAAATATGCTAAAAGCAAAAAAATGAATATAGTTTTTTGTTTGCCTCTGAGCGAAACTCATCTTTCTTTTTTTGTTGCCGCTAAACCAAAGTTATAGAAGAAAAGAAAGTAACAAAAAATTTTTCTTTGTTTTTCTTTTTTTAAAAACATGAAATATATATATATTGCAGTTTTAGAAGAAAAAAAGTTAATTATTTTTTTTGAATGAAAAAAGTAGTATGCAATTTCTCTCTATTTGGTTTAACACACCCTTGCATATCTTGATGACCATGGCTCATCAAATACTGCCCAAACAATTGGTTTAAGCTTTTGCCATCTTGATAATGAACCAGAAAAATAATCATCTTCCCAACCAAATTTTTTTGCTATTTCTTCTTGTGTTGGTGGATCAGAATCAAGATCCAAATTTTCAATTACTTGTAGAGTTTCTTGTGTATCGCTGCAAACTAATTAATAATAAAAAGAAGGAATAATTTTTTTGATAAAAAAAAGCTAAAAAATTTAATTAATTAATATTACCGATGTGAAGTGTAAGTCATCCAACAACAAGGTTCTACTTGATTTGCATCAAGGCCCCAAAATTCTAGCTCTTCCTCAAATAGCGGACCACAAACATCTAAAATTTATTGTTTTAATAAATTATGCATCTCTATCATTTGATTACTTGTTGGATAATGTAATTTTCCAGTTCTATAATAATTTAAAATCATAGAAAATACACCAGGATGTCGATCAAAAAAATATTCATTTAATACTGGATCATAATTAGCCAAATTTGGTGTTAGCCTACTTAAACGTGTTGCAGGAATTTTTTTCAATACATGAGTATAAGTTTCATGTCTAATTCCTCCAACATTTAAAATAACACGATGTTCAGAGTCCATCCAAGACTAAAACAGATGATAAAAAAAGAAAGAAAGAGCTAAATGGGAATTCAGTTTTGAATAAGAAGAAGAAAAGAAACACATAAAACAAAACTGCGGTATGCATAAAAATAGCAAAGAAAAAAACAGAGATTTTCTTTTTAAAAAAGGTCAAAAAAGTTGACTTGAAATGCTTTTTTTGGTTGTTCGACAAAAGTTGCGTATTCAATTTAATTTCCTACCATTGGTGACAAGATAGATTATCAGAGAAGAGCTTGAAGTAGAAGAGGGGGAGATAGATGCGGAAGTCACTCATTACTCAATTTTTATTTTTTTGCTTTGCTCTTTTGCTTTTTTAGGCTTAAGGATTAAGAGAAAAGGAGAAAGGGAACCCCTCTCGGATTGATTGCTATAAAAATGGAAAGTAAAAGGCATCACAAAAACTCAAGTAAAACACCGAAACAACACAAAAAATAAGACAAAAGAGGGGTTCCGATAAAAAAAATAAAAGCCAAAATTTTTATATAAAAAGTAGTAAGAGAGATGCCCCTTGCCATCAAGAGGCTTTAAAGGAGAGAAAAAATTACACTTGTGCTTCAGAAGAACGAAAAAAAATTAAATTTTAAACAATTAGAACAAATCGAATTTTACTTGAGCTGCCTAAAAACATGCCTGTTTTTTTCCTTTTCTCTTCTACTAGCTAACAAATGGAAGAAAATTTTGATACTTTTTTTTTTAAAAATGTAAGAAAAAATGTTTTTTTTTAAATAAAAACATAGCTGAGATGATGTCCTCTTATGGAATAAAAATTTTGAACCTACCTTGGAAACATCTGACAAATTGTGCACCTTCTGGATGAATAAAAAGAAAAAAACGCGATTAAAAGAGACAAAGCAGCAAAAAAAATTGAGAGAAAGAGACATGAATCGAGCTAATGGTTCTTCCAGAATAAGAAAAATAGCTATGTCCGGTGATCATTCAAACGAAAAGGTAAGCAAGCAGTTGAAACGATAATGAAAAATATATGGACTACTCCTGAAGATGAAAAAAAGAAAGAGAAAGTAAAATATAGAAGACGTAAAAAATGGCATTACTTTTTTACGTTTAAATTTTTTAAAATTTTAAAAAAAATACCAACAACAAAGAAAGAAGATGGAGCTAAAAGTTTGTCAACGGAAGTTAAAAGACTTTTGAAGTTTCATATTTTCACATATGCTTTTTAAAAATTTAAAATGATTGCCACGATAGAGATATATAGATCCTTTTCTTTTTCCATTATCTCTTTTTTTTGGGCAGGAATTGCTCTTACTAAATTATTCAGGTGGTAAAAAAAGAGAGTAACTTTAAAATACAAGAAAAGAAGAAGAAAGAATGGAACATCCGCTTGAAATGACATAAGACTTTGAAAGGCGAAACATGAGCTTCAGAAAAGAAAAAAAAATACTTGAAAGGGATAATGCATGGCTGCTGCATCTGATCATAGAGTTTAATTATATTTATTTATTTTTTAAAGTTTAAATATGTCTGAGAGAAACACTCTTGCGACACTTTTTTTACAAAAAAAGAGCTACAAAAATTTACAGTAATTTTCACGCCTTTCAACTAAAAAAGAAAGTAGCCATTCAAAGCAATTTTTGATTTTTAAATTGGCTACAACATAAAGTTAATGAATAAAATATCAGTTTAAACTGACCGTGACAAGTTAAAAAAAGTGGCATTTAAGTCAAAGCACTTTTACCGCAAAATAACATAACAGGACAAAATGTCAGCTTTTGGAATGCTATTCTTTTTAAGGGGAGAAAAAAAAGCAAGGCTTTTTTAAGCACCATAAAAGCAATGTGCTTTTCCCGTTTTAAATTATAAACACCATAACCAATGACACCGATGATGAGGAGCAAAAAGTGAAAGAAGAAAAAGAAACAACAACAACAAAAAGATTTTATGGCACCGATTTTGTAAAAAAAAAGAAGAATGAAGATGAAAAATAGGTTTTTTTGTTTGACTTTTGAGTAATGAAAAAAATATTGCCAATAATTCTTGATTGACAACTTCTTTCTGCTACTCCTTTTTTTAATAATAACACAAAAACATGAAAAAAATGATAAAAATTTATTTTTCGGTGCTTTTCAAAAACAAATAAGGTTTAAATTAACTCAAAAAATTAAACAGATTGGCGGCTTTTATTTTTTTGACATCTTGAAAGACTCTTTCAGGAGGAAAAAAGGAAAAGCATTTTTTAGCTTCCCAAAAATGTATAAAGAAAGTGAAATAAAGAAAAAAGGGATACATTCACACAAAAAAATAAGAGAGAAGTAATACATACGTTTGTTATATGCTTTTTTTCTTCTTCGTTTTATGCATTTTAAATTTTTAGATGATACTTACCGGTTTACGAGACTCCATTGATACATTATCTAGATATGCACGAGATGAAAATTTTCTTTCATATCGTGAATTTCCAAATCCAAAATCCATTGATGGTTGTCTACCTATTCGATCAATTGATCCCAGCCTTGGCATTGTCCTATCAAATTCTCCACTGGGTGTTGTACTTGCTTGTCTATAAGCACTGGGAGATACGGTATGTGGATTTGAGACAAAGCTCATTGAGCCGATATCAAGAAATTCGTCTTCAACTTGAACTGAAAAAAAAGAAGAGAAGATATTTATTTTTTATGAATAAATAAAAAAGAATTTATTTGTTAAAAAAAGTAAATAATAATTGCAATGACAGAATTTGAAAAAGAGGGCCAACAGCAGGACTTTTTTTTGCTTTGCTTCAGTGTTTTGTTGTTGTCTTTCAACTTTAAATTTTAAAAGTTTGAAAGACCTCAAATAAAGAAAAGCTGCTGAAAATGGAAAAAGAACCTTTTTTTAGAAGGATGTCTGTTTTTCTTTATAAATTATCAGTATAAACATCCTCTCTTCTCGTTCTTCCTTTTTTTGGCTGCTTAGGAAACTTGGTTATTTGATTGAAAGACAAAGCCATGAAAATGACGGAAGAAAAGGCATTGTGACACAGGCATAGTTGGAAAAGCGTGGTCCTGCCAATGAACATTACTTCCGTCATGAAATTTTGACGCTGTATGAAGCGTTGTTGAAAAGCAAGCAATCTCAACCTCAATTCTTTTCTTATTCTTCTTTCCTTTTGATTATTTACTCAAGGTTGATATATTGTTGTTGTTGCTGGTACTGGTAGTAGTGGTGGTATTGAAAAATTGAAAATGTTAGTAGTTTTCTTAAAAGGAGCTGCTCCTCTTCTTTTGTTTTATTTATTACGTCATCATCATTAACATAACCAATACAGCAAATATTTTTTTTCAACAACAATGGCAATCTTACAATAAATGTGTAAAGAAGACTTACTTGTTGGTAATGGTTGCCATGCTGGAGCTGTTGAAAGTGGCATCTCAATAATATTTTTTTAATTGTCTAAGAAATGCTGCAAAAAAGGTAATAATATTTTCTGGTGTGTTTTTTTAAAGCTTAGATTAGTTTATTCAAGTGTTGAATGAATAAAAAACACAACAAATAAAGGTTGAATGAAATGTGAAAAAGAAAAAAAAAGAAGTTTCAGAAGATACAGGACGATAAACGGAAGTTATACTTCCGCTTTTTTAAAATATATCACATTCTCTTTAAAAATTTTATGTATATAGTGTCATTATAAAAGAATCAGTCTTTTTTAGAAGTCTCAAGTGGATGCAACAAAAAATAAGACTAAATTCTTCCTTTATTTGTTGATCCTAAAATTGTGTGCTTTTTATTTTTATATTTGCTTTTAAAATTAAAATAGAAAACGTACAGTTAATAGTTAATAAAAGAAATATTTAAATTTAAATAAAATGTTTCTTACATAAATATTAACATTAAAGCTGTATAATAAATACATTTTAGCAAACAAATATAACTTCTTTATTCTACCTGAACATAATGTTATTTTGCTGCTTCAACCGCCTGAATTTCTTTAGAATCCTTAAATTTTATTACATTAATTTTATATGACATGTTAATATTCTTGTGTCATTTGATTGTTAAAAGTTTTAAAACAAATATTATACATTTAAACAAAATTTTGGTATTACATTAACACAGCAATGCAATGAATTTAATAACTTTCATACAGTTATCAAATGCAGAAAGAGAAAATATAGCAGAAATTAAATAAATGATAAAAAGAATGACTAAAACAAGCTGCTAGCTAAACAATCCGTGCTCTTGAGTTGTAACTTAAAAAACTTTTTCAACTATTTACCGTACGCCTCGTTATTGAATATCCCATTTATACTGACTTTTTGTATGTCATTTTTTAAATATTATTTCGTTAATTACTTACTTTACATTAAGCAAGCCATTGGCCCGCCATTAATGCCAAAAAAACAGCTTCAAAGAATTTTTTATCTTTGCACCCATGACTTTTAAAGTCATTTCCTTAATGTTCATATCTGCTCTCCAGTCTGCAACAATCTCTGCTTTGCAATCCGTGCACTTCCTTGATCCACACAGCCAATCAATGTGCTTCTTCATTTTATCTCACTACTTTCCGTTCGTTATCATCACAACCAACCTGCCCCCGTGTTTTCACTATCCTTATGCATCCTTTCCAAATCTTAAATATAAATTTTTATGGAAATACCACATGATAATAACCAAATCTAACAATTATTTTGGAAAACCGTAGAAAATCGTAAAAAATCGTAGAAATTCGTGGAAAATGGTAGAAAATTGTAAAAAATCGTAGAAATTCGTGGAAAATGGTAGAAAATTGTAAAAAATCGTGCTAAATTTTCCACGACTTTTCACGATTTTTTACGATTTTCTACGGTTTTCCACGAATACATATTTGCCATTTTTGGGGTTTTGTGTGTTGTAAGGGTATATTGTGGTCCAAAAATAATATATAAGAGAAATAAGAGTTCAACATTTTGTCACCCAATGTAAACATAGCTCCATTATCATTCAGTTTAAAAGCTAAAATTACACCGAGCTGCTAGATCCACTGTTAAAGAAACAATAATTCAAAAATGTCCCATATAGCTTAAAAATAAGGAAATATGATGAACAAAGTAATATCATAAAAAATTTCTGCTTTTCATTAGCTTCCCATTTTTATTTGTTTATGATTTCACACAAAACTCGTAAAAATCTGTGAATAATGTTTAAAAAATCCTTTACTGCCATATATAAAACATGATAGAATTGAGTTTTACAGAAGTCCTTTAAAAAATCTTAAAAGATATCCGATAACCATAGCTATGAAACATTTCGCAAAACATTTCATATTTTTCACAAAAACTACCAGAATCCCAAAATAAGATCAATAATCATAATCCCTCAATTATTTGGTTACATAGCTAACCCTCGACATGAGTCCGATCTGTACTCATCAACGTCTTAGAAAAGTGTATGCAAATTTCATGTATTTATTATCTTCTTATTCTTTTTTGCGAATGAATAATAGAAACTTACACTTTCGCTTTAGTTAGAGGAATCTAATTTACTTAAATTTTTATATGATTTTTTTCAGCGCATAACAATGAAGCCGTATTCAGAAGACGGCAAATGTGGCATGTGCCTGTTGTAAAATCTTAAAACCTCTTTGATCTTCTGCCGCTGTTATTTCAATATATTGTAAGTCACATGATGTATTACTCACTTTTAATAGTTGAGAATAAATAACTGATATAAGCTTTATAATTTCAATTGACAATGAACTTATAAAACAAGGGGCTAAATGTTTGCATTTTTTGTTCAAATTCCTTTAATCATTAATTTCTTTTTTCAGAACGTCTAAATTATTAGCAAAAATGCATGTCAGTTAATGTTTTTGACCAAACATTGAAAATTTTTGTTTTCTTTAAAGCTTTATAAAAGTCAGGATAAATTAGGCGAAAAATTCAACCTATAACAAGTCAAGTGGAATGTCTTTAAAAATAGTTTCTATCAAGTTGCAACTTTGAGCTTTTTATTCAGTCCCTAGTTTTACTTTTTCCCCAAAATTTATGTCCACCTTTTTATTATACATTTAAAAACAAAATGTTGAAGCTTTTTTTTGTTTATATCAATTCAAAAGCACAATCACATTTAATGTGAACAAGCAACAAAACGTTGATTGCCAAAGTTCGTTTTGTTCGCTAGTTTGCGTCAAATGTGGTTTTGCATTACAATAATAAACAATCATTTGTTAATGAAATAAATAAAATAAATTATCTCTATCGTTGAATGGCGAAAGATTGCTGTTGCCACAGACAAATGTTAAAACACTTTCATTGAAAAATGAGAAGAAAAATTACTGAATTAATTTTAGCATTTTTGCTAATTTTTATTATTTCAATTAATGGGCAATACAGTATTAATGATCTTAATGATGATAATCCTGAAGGTTTGTTGTTTAGTTACCGTATTCTAATAACGCTTAAAATTTATAGAAATCATAAATAAAACTTATGCTGAAGAACAAACAGCTTTACAAAGCTTTATTTTTAAATCTTATAATCGTCGTGCAAGACCTTTACGAAATCAATCCCTTCCAATTACTGTAGAAGCATATATTTATTTGATGCATTTTAGTGTTGATGAAGCTCAACAAACTTTAACTCTAAATGGACATATTTATTTGGTAATAACTTTTTTAAACTGTATAAACTTTTATGTTTTTAATTTTAGAGTTGGTTTGATGAAGTTGCTGTATGGGATCCAAGCAAATTTAACAATATTCGAAATACATTAGCTAAACAATGGGAATTATGGCAACCTGATCTTAAAGTTGCAAATAGGTATTTTTTTAAATATCCTTTTAATTTTTCATTTTACCATATTTTATAGTGTATCGGGAGTTAATCAATTCTTTGAAATTTCTCGACGATCTCATGCAACTCTTGAATCTATATCTCCAACATCTACAAAGGTTCAAACATATCCAACATTTTTAATGAAGATTGGTTGTCATTTTGATTATTCAAATTATCCATATGATATCCAAAAATGTGCACTTCGACTTTATCCTGCTGCAAGAATGAATGAAGTTGTTTTAAAAGTATATTATGAATTATCACCAAGTGTTTTATTGGGTTGGGGTGAAGAAGCTGAAAATAAGCATATTGGTGAATGGAATCTTTATTCCGTTGATAATAATATTACATATTTTCGAAAACGAAAATTCTCAAATGAACGTCCTCCAAATGCATTTGAAGCTTCAAGAACATGGTTTGGAAGGATACTGTTACTCCTTTTAATCCTTAAATTTTAGGTCAATTTTTATGGTTTATGTTACTCTTGAACGGCATGTTGCACTTTATTGGGTTACAATGGGTATTCCAGCAATTATTTCATCAATTTTTAATATTTTTTCATTTCTTTTTGACAAGCCTGAACATGCTATTATGGTTACAATTGGAAATTTATTTTTTCAAATTGTATTCTTACAAGATTTTATACGTGAGCTTCCACCTGCAGTTGGACAAGCACCACCAATTGGTAATGTTTATATTTTTAAAACCCGCCAAACAAAGTTAACCTTTGATTTTTTTGTATCATTTTTAGTGAGGTTTGCAAATGCATTATTAATTATGACAATTATTGCAATGTTGGCCCATCTTTTCATAAAACGACTTAAAAATAATCAATCAAAACTGCCTCAAAATTATTCTCGTTACATTTATAATGGTCTAGAAGCAATTAAAAAACGTGGAAAAACAACCCCTTTACAACAAACTGATGAAGAAGGTCATGAAGAAATTGAAGTTAGTAGTGAATTTACATCTTTTGGTATCCAAAATGATAAGCCTTTAATGATGCATTATCTCTTAAGAGGCACTTTAATTTCACTCTATACTTTGTTAACATTTTTTCTTTGTTTTTATTACCTTTTGTAAGAAGTCACAGAAAGAAGGAGAACAACAAAAGAGAGAATTTATTTTTTAAAATTAAAATTTTTTAAAGTTTTTTAAATAAATAAAAAATTGATGACTGGGTTAATTTGAAGAGATGATAAAACAAGCAATTTTAAAAAAAGGTTAACAAAATAAAAATAAACTAAAAACAAAAATGTCTACATTTATTTATAGAATTTATTTTCAAAGAAGTTTTTAATTTAAAGTTTCTTTCCGCCTTTCTTAACATCATCATAAAAGAGATTACCACGCTCATTTTGTTCTAATTCAATGGATTCAAATAAAGCTTTAAAATTTCCGGCTCCAAAACCTTGATGATTATTTCGTTGAATGATTTCAAGGAAAAGAGTTGGACGATCTTGACAGGGTTTTGAAAAAATTTGTAAAAGATAACCATTATCATCAAAATCAACCAAAATATGTAACTCTTGAAGGATATCCAAATCTTCTTTAACAGAAATTTTTGCACCTTTTAAACGTTCACGAAGATTATCATAATAATTTCGAGGAATTGTAAGAAATTCCATTCCACGTCCACGTAGAGCTTTAATCGCGGTAATGATGTCTTTAGTATTAAGAGCAATGTGTTGAACACCTGCACCACCATAATAATCAACATATTCTTGAATTTGTGATACAGCTTTTTTGCCAACTGCTGGTTCATTAATTGGCATTTTAATTGTTTCTTCTGGATTTGTCATTACAATTGAACTCAATGCAGAATATTCTGTATGAATGATTGAATCATCAACTGACCAAAAACGATGGAATTTTAGCATTTTTTCATACCATTGTACAGCAGGTTCCATTTCATTTACAGGTTGATTTCCAACACAATGATCAAGAAAATTGAGGCCAACATTTGGTAGAGTATTGAAGAAAGTATCAACCATTGGATGCTTTTTAAATCCCGGAAGGAATAGCCCTTTGTAACCTTTGCGTTCAATTAATGTATGAATGGTATCACCGTACTAAAAAAATCAATGCTGAAATTAGTATTTTTAAACTTCAAATTCCTTACAGTTTGAATAGAAGCAAATTTAATTGTACCATCTTCATCACTTTCTTCTGTAACATCTCGAACAACTTTAGCTCCTTCTTTTTTAGCAAATTCAACAATCGATGAAACATCATCAACTTCAAATGCAACATCTTTAACGCCATCACCATGTTGAACTAAATGTTCACCAAGTTCTTTATTACCAGGTAGAAGAGCTGATTCAAAAACAAAGACAATCTATAATTGAAATAAGGGATTTGTGGGAAAGAAATATTTACAAAAATGCTTACCTTATCTTGTTTAATAGCATGGGAAGTTATTTGTCGTGATCCAGTTTCAAGTCCACGATATGCAAAAGGCTTAAAACCGAAATTTGCGCAATACCAATATGCTGCCTGTTTAGCATTACCAACATAGAATCTTACATGATCAAAAGCTACGAATTTTCCATTCTAAAATTTTATTCAAGATTTTTATTACACAAAGCCGGAAAAAACTAACCATTTTTTATTAAAAAAATAAAGAACTTTTTTTATAACAGACTACAAATAAAGAATGTCTTTATTTTTTTGTAATATACGACTATCACTGTTTCAAATAAAGACATCAACTTTTATACCATTGCAATCTGATAAGAAGATCAGTGATGTATAGGCGGAGCAAATCCATCCTTCAAAAAAGAAGTTGATTGTAAATGTCTCAAAAGCACAGAATTGACTGATCAAACTTGGAAATCATCTCGACGGACATAGTCACGTGGAAGAAAGAATACTAAAAGAGCAAAGATGTATTGATGTCGATGAAATGATGAACTTCGTAAACGTGATAAAACTTGCATCATTATTGTTGTGTTACTAAAAAAATCTTTTTGCGTCGAAATAATGAAACATTTCATTCCATTTTTAATTTTGGTCGTTATTATTAACTTCCATTTCTTTTTTTCAATGATTTTCATAGGTTCAGGTTCTCACGATGTTTGATTGCAGGTGGTATGTTATTCCCATATTCTTTATTTTTTTTGTGTTTTTAATAAAATATAATGATGTTTGTCGGTGAAGAGAATGATGATTTAAAACAAAATCAAGAGATTAAAGATCACGATTTGAAGAAAAAAGGGGGAAAGAAGATTCATATCTTTGTGGACTTAGTTATTCAAACTTTTTAATATCATCTAATTACGATAAAGATCAAAAAGTTGAATTAAAAAGATATATGCCGACTTGTATACAAATCACATACATCTATGTGAGTTCTTTTCCAATAAACATATACTATATTTTTGTGATTTCAATGACAAACATAGTGATTCATTTCATTGAAAGAAAAGTATGTTACTATTGGAAAAAAAAAAGAAAATTCTTTTTTTTCTTTGCAAAATAAAAATGTGTTATTTAAAAATATTTTATCTCTTTGAAGAAGCAATTTTATTTATATATTTATTTATTTTTAAAATAAAAGGCTCGACACGTTTGAACTTGGTACCGTACACATTCCATATCCTTTTTGACAGCGATATTATTTACGCGCACAGATAATGGGCTTTAAATTTTTCTTTTTTTGTTAATATAGGTTAAAAAAATATATAAAAATGAATTTAACAGAAATATAAAAATTTACAAAAAATAACCACCCTGTGCCACCGAATTTGAAAGACGAAAAAAAATTGTTAGCGAAAAATCACTGGGATTCAACCGCTTTGCTTAAGGACCGAAAAAACGCCGTCATGGTGATGTAATAGGTCCAATCAGAGCTATTATATTATATATATATATGTAAAAAGAAATGATGTGAATATTAGAAAATTAGAAAGATGAAAAATAGAATGAGCAAAAGAAAGTAAAATGTACTCATGCATTTTAAGAAGTAACCCATAAGAAAATTCCCCAAAAAAAGAAAAAAAAGACGAAACAGAAAGTGATAACTACACGAAAATTATTATCTTGAAGAAGCTAACAAAATTACAAAAAAAAGCATATACAAAACAAAAAAAAGAAATTAATAACATGAAAACATTTATAATATCAACAAAGGCACTTTAAAGAAAACCTATGTTTTTGTATTATTCTTTTTCTTTTCATAAACCGAGAAATGAGCTAAGACTAGAATCATTGAATCATTAAACTATCTTCCTTGTATATTGACAATCATTTAACTGATATTCTTTCACCACTTCGAGTTGGAACATTTTCTGCATCTGCACATGGAGAGCTATTTGTTTCTGATGTTCTTCCATTAATCCGTTTTGCAGAATATGAAACACCATTTGATGTTGATTTGACATGATTTTCACCAATATTAAATTCAACATGATTGTTTTGACTTGATATGGAACTTAACTAAAAACGATTAAATATTAACGCTTGATAAATACGAATAAAATTATTTACTCTTTTTGGCGGCGAATGATGCTGATACTGCGAAGATGTCATGCTTTGAGAATGTGGTGGAGTTCTTTCTTCTGTCATTAATTGCTAAAATAGTAATAATATTATTTTTCGCGAAATTCTTAAACCTTAAAAACATACTGTAACAAGAGGTAGTACACTATCTTCTAATTCAATTGGAACTTTTGTTAAACCATCTTCATCAATAAAATCCTTCCAGTTTGAAAGACTTGAAATTCCTTGATTACAACGATAAATATAAGCAGGAAAGTTGCTGAAATGTGGAGATCCCGATACACCACCATTATGTAAACCAGAAGTATGTGAAAGCCTAAAAATTTACCATTACAGTAATCCAATAAAGCCAAAGCAAGAAAAACATACCCATGAACTTCATTCATTGATACTAAACTGCTCACAGACTGGGAGCGTGAATAATTTGATACACGATCAGGATCCATTTGATTACCCGATGGAACAGTTGGAGGAACAGAGTCTTTTGAATCATCAACAATATTATTTGTAAGCGTCTCAAATTCACTACACCTATATACTTCTGTCCATAGACGCAAATATGGAATGTTTGGATTGCATTTGAGAGTAGTTGATTTTGATTTATGACATAAATTAACAAAAATTCGATTGTGAATATCAAGATAATCCCATATATTGAATAATTCAAAAGCATTTATTGATTGAATTTGTACAACAGATGTTGAACCATCAGTTGGAGGAATAGTTTCTGTTGTTTCAGTAGCATCACCATCAATAAAGCCATTTTGTTGTGCTTCAAATACACTGTTAAAAAGGAAAGAACCAAACATTCCCGAATAGCAATGTTGAGCCAATTTCATCTAAAAGTTATTGACAAGAAAAAATGATATAAAAAATTTAAGAAAGCATACTAAGTATCTTTGGTTGAATTCAAATTCTTTGGGATTTTGTTGCCATAGCTGATGAACACAATCAAGCCATTGCAAAAAGATTGGTGATCTCTCATTAGGATCTTCATTCAACACTCCATTACGATCAGCAAATTTATGACCAAAATCAATCCATTCTCTTTGAACCAAATATTTGAAACCTTCAAACGTACGATAATATGGATCTGCCATAATTTTACAAAGTGAAACAATTTGTGCTGTTCTATCCCATCCATCTGAACAATGTACTAATACAGTTTTACCAGCATATACAGCTTCAATACATCGTATTGCAGTTTTTAATAATAAACCAAGATATTGAAACCATTGTGTTGCATTTAAATTTTGATAATAATTTGTGTCATCAAGTGAATGAAGAACATTGCGTAATTGAGAAAAGCTATATCTGACATTATGAATATTTGGTAGTGACATAAAATCAATTTCACTATTGGCATATGTATCACTTCCTTCAAAGCCACCACCTTTTGCGCGATTTGCCCAAGCTGCAGTATAACTTCGCATATCCAAAATTAGTAATTTGTTAATTTTCTTTTCTCCATTTTCTAAAATATAAATTAGAGATTACGGTAAAGCTGACAAGAAGTGTGAAGTAAAAATTTTTCAAATAAGGTAAATGGCGCGGTCTGGGCATAGGGTATGCCATTGAAAGAAATTTCTCAGTAAGTTCAATCAAAATATTTTAAAATGGGAAACAAAGCATTATTATCTTTTTTTAAACTAAGTGTTTTAACGATCAAAATATCTACACAAAGCATGATCAAAATTTTACCGTTAACCAATATTTTTTTGTCAAAACAAGTTATTGGAAAAATGTAGGGTATACGGTATTTCGTAATTGACATTCAAAAAAAAACCAACCTTCAATTGGACTAATTGTACTTGTAATAGCTTCAACATATTTTACATCAGAATCATTTGCAATTCCAAGCCAACTGATAGTTGGTTGTGCACTACGTAGTAGCACACCACCGGAACTTTTACACCTCCATGAAGCAACAGGAAATCTTGAAAAAAATCTTCCAAGATGCGTTCTTTCAAGATCTTCATCGGTAACACCTTTTGGAACAATAAGATACTGTGGATAAGTTTTACATATTCTAAAAAATACATTTAATTAAAAGAAATTCAAAAGATCTCGTATCCTTACTGAAATTCTGCATTAGCATCCGTAATTCGCCATAATTTTTCATCAAAATCCAAATGTTTGTACTCTGCTATTAATGAATTTTTGGTCACTTGTAAATTTGTCAAAGCGCCTGCCCCGTTTTTAAGCCATGCTGGTTTACTGCCTTTTTGAACATGAGTACAAAAGTTATATGCAAAAAGTTTTCGTAGATCTCTTTTTACAGTTGAAATTTGTGTGAACCGTTTATACAATGTTAATGCTGCTTCAGCGGTATTCGCTTTCATTCTAAAAAAATATATGTTTTTTGATTTAAAAAAAAGTAAAGCTACCGTATAACTCTTCCATCTTTACAATTTAGTAACAAATAAACATTATCTTTGGCTTCAACATTATCAAGCATAATTAATGGAATAACAGCTAAACCTTGTCTATTTTTCATTACCAAAATAATTCGATACGTTGAAAAATACAAATCAGAACATACAAGAACATCATCATATTTTTCTAATTCTTCACCAGGTAAACTATCAATAGCACCACCAGCAATTGTTAAATTATTTACTCCATTTATACATGAATTACCATTTTGCATTGTATAAGGTTGCTATAAAAAAGGCATTGATTAAAATAACAATAGAAAAAGAGAAAGGACACAAACAGAAACACGTGGAGTTGATTGACTCGCAGGAATAATAACTTTTGGGCTGGTAATAATACCATTTTGTTCAATGGGTGTTTGTTGTAGTTGTTGTGGTTGATGTTGTTGCTGCACTTTTGAATCATCCGAATAACTTTCAAATGATGACTGCAAATTCGTGTTATCCGGCAATGCGTCGATCCCGACGTCATGTGCCACCACACCAGTGCAAGGCATTTACAGTAAAAGATAATAAAAAAAACAACTGAATAAACGAAATCAAATTCCTCTGACAACCTCAATAACAGCTTACGCCTGTAAAAAAAGGATGGAATAAAACAAAAGAATCAAACAAAATTTTTTTTCATGTTTTATAGATGAAAATGATTCACGTATTTTTTTATAAAATATTGAAAAATCAAATAGCAATGTTTCGCCTCTTTTGTATGAAAAAGAACTTTAATATTAAATATTTCTGTTAAAAATAGACAAAGAACATTAATGCATTATTTAAAAAATTAAAATTTTAAGTTTGGTAGATAAATTGGGTAAATAAAAAACTTCTGTTTAAAACATATTTTTATCCACGTGGTTGGTAATAAGAATTATGTGAAAATTTTTTAAAAAAATGATATAATCAATAAAAATTAAAACTCTGATAACACCCCATGATTGAAACGGAAGCAACAATGCAGGGAAGAGGGTAATAAAAACATAAACATAAAAGAATATGAAATCATTATTTGTTCAGTAAAAAAAGGATTAACTTTTTATAAGTTATAAGTAATTAGGAAAGTTTTTGTTGTAATAGTATTAAAAAAAGACTTGTTTAGTATATTTTTAATATTATGGAATGTATAAAGAAAGTCATACACAAAAAAATGCGCATTCTATTTCTATTGATTGTTTAGCCATGCAACGACCGAAGTAAGAAGTAAGGACAAACGAACATTGGCTTTACTACACTCATAAAAAAAGGACGCACAAGTCCGAGAGAAGAAAGCGCTTTTTTTGTTCTCTCTCTCTCGTTTTTTTTACAACTGCTCTCGCTCGCTTTTGAACACACGTTTGCGTCAACATCGTCTCTTCCATTTTTTTCTTCTCTCGCTCCTTGTTTTGTTTTTACCCAATTTTTTTCACTCATTTTTTCTTCTGTTTTTTTTTGCTGCCATTTTTTTCTCATTGCCTTTATCTTGCTTCCTCTAAACCATTAAACGACATTATTTGCTATGGAGATAAAGAGATATAATGATATCGTTTTTAATTTTGTGACATGTTAATCATTATTATTATTATGTAAAAAAATATATATTAAAGTTTTTGTTCGTTTGTCACTTTTTACGATTACAGTTGTCATCATTTTTCTTTGACTAAGAGAGAGAAGAATTTTTTTACTTTTGTGCAGTCGCGCTCACCCCTCCTGCCACGTGTACTTTAATGCTCGAAATTCCTGAGTGTCTTGGACATGACTTTTCTTAAAAATATCATTTTATGCTTTTTGTTAACATTTTGTCTAAACATATATTGATTTACGTCCCCTTTTTTCATTCATCTTTGCCTTCCATTCTTTAACGGTCAAGAATCAATAATAAGCGCAACAGCTTTGCATGTTTCTCTTTTTCGGCTTCTTTTCGATATCTTGTTTCCTTTTCAATGACGACCTTTTTTTAACCAAAAACACATATTTGAACTAGTATGAACTAACATGCTGCTCTCCTGTTCTTTTTGTTTTTTTAGTGCCATACGGCTGTTAAATAACAAACTTTTGGTTGCTACGCCTAAATAAAAAAAGGAGCTAATCGCTTCCTACCATAAATGATATTTTAGTTTTCACCAATTTTTTTTCCTTCATTTTATTTTCGGCTCTTTTGAATTTTTCTTCCTTTGAATCTATTCAAACGCGCGGGGCAGTTTACAGTAGAAACGTTCGCATTAAAAATCACCGGTGACTCAGCATTTCTCGAATTTTGGTTTTTTGAAAATCCAGTCTTTTCATTGAAGTAACACTGCGCAAAGATTGATTTGGATTTTTCTCTTTGACTTTTTGTTAAAAAATGTGTTAAAACGTTTATGCTTTATTTTAGTTTAGAAATACAATCTTTGCAGTTTTTAATCAACGCGACGCGTGTCATTTGCGCGTTTTTTTCCTGAACGAATGCATTATTTGATTACATTAACATTTTATCCTCGTTTTTTTTCAGTGGTTTAATTTATTTGCTTCCATTTTCGTTGCTTGTCGTGGAATCGTTATGGCTGGTATATCTGCGCCATTGGCGTTCTCTGAATTAACATCCGTAAGTTTTTATTCTCTATTTTGGGTAACAATGATCTAATAAATCTTATTTTTAGTTTGCCCAACTCTCTGCTGGAAAAAGGCTAACGCCGTATAAATCAGCCTTAGAAGGAAAACATGTTGCTTTTATTGCAAGAGCTGATGACTACAATGAAGTTATATTTGCTGATGTATTTAATCGAAATATGCTTTTTCGGCGACAAGTAACTGCAAATGATATTGCCATTCATCCTACTAAACCTCATGTTGCTCTTATTTGTAAGTGAATACTTGATGGTTGTTGGCATCTCTCATTCTTTCATTTTTTAGCTAATGGTAAAGTACAAATATATGACGTTGAAAGTCAGAATAGAGTTGTTACTGTTACATTTGAACATCAACTTGCCTTTTGGAGATTTGTTGATGATAATAATATTATTCTTGTATCTGATCGATCTGTATTTCGTTGGACATATACAACACCTGGAAGTGAACCTAAGAAAATCTTTGATCGTCATGCTAATCTTGTGCAAAAGAAAATCGTTGACGCTGGCATGGATAAGAAGCAAGAATATTTGTATATTCTTGGACAAGCTCCAAAAGAAGATGGTGATCTTCAAAGTCAAATACAGCTTTTCTCTATTGATAGATCTGCAACACAGCTTATTGAAGCTTATCAAATGGCCTTCGTCTCGTGGACAATTGGTAGTAATCCCAAACCATCTACATTGCTTGTTATTGGAAATAAAGTCCCTAGAACTGGAGCTGGAAATGTTGGAAAGGTATAAATTTTGTTTTATCTTCCAGTGTGTTCTCATTTTTGATTTTTTAGATGAATATTGTTGAAGTTAGCCCTGGTGGACCTGAAACTTATCAAAAGAAGGCTGTTGATATTCCATTCAATGATGCAGGCGATTTTCCAGTTGCTATTCGTGTTTCTGAGAAATACGGCTTGATCCATTTGCTGAGCAAATTTAACAATATATTTGCATATGAATTGGAATCAATGACTCCTGTTTATCATTCTGCTATTAAACTTTCTGCACCCGCACAATTGGTTGCTGCTTGGGATCAAATTGGTGGTTATACAGTTTTAACTCAAGATTTTAATGTATGTTTACAATATTACTTGACTTTTGTATAGTATCATTTTTTAGCTTGTTGCTATTAGCGTTAATGATATGAATATTGTTCCATTTATGGTCCACAATGGTAAACATGATTTGGCATTAAAATTTGCAACTCGATGTGCACTTCCTGGCGCTGAAGAACTTGTTGTACGACGATTTGAACAGCTTTTTCATAATGATCGTGATTTCTTCAAAGCTGCTGAGCTTGCTGCTGCTACTCCTGTTCTACGAACACCTGAAACACTTCGTCTTTTTCGTCAATTACCTCCTGTTAATGGAACATCAGCTGCCAATGTTTATTTCAATGCAATCTTAAAGAATGCTAATGCTGTTTTGAACAAAATCGAAACTCTTGAAATTTGCAATTGTGCTATTGCCCAGAATCGTCCAGAGCTGATTGAAAAACTTTTGACTGAAAAGAAGCTTACATCTTGTGAAGAACTTGGTGATGCAGTAAAACGTGTTAATCCTCGACTTGCAATGAAAGTTTATATTGAAGCAAATGATTGCCCTGGCAAAGTTGTACAATTATTGGCTGAACAAGGAGATTTTGATAAGATCATTACCTACTGTCAAAATACCAATTATGCTCCTGATTATGTTGGTATTCTTCGTAATGTTATTACTTCTCATTCTCCTAAAACTGCTGAATTTGCTTATGCTCTTGCTTCACAAACTCCACCTCTTGTTGATCCTGAAAAGATTGTTGATTGTTTTGAAGAATTCAGTGAAGTTGAAAATTGTACGAAATTCCTTTTCCGTTACTTAACTCAAGATACTCCTGAAAATGGTCGTCTTCAAACTCGTGCAATTGAAATGAATCTTAATCATGCTCCTACCGTAGCTGAAGCTATCTTGTCAAGAAGAATTTTCAATCATTACGATAAGCCTTACATCGCACAACTCTGTGAAAAAGCTCAACTTTATACTCATGCTCTTGAACTTTACGATAATGTTAGCGACATTAAACGTGTACTAACCTTGATTAACAAATTTGATAATGATAAAATTGTTGAGTTCTGTGGTAAACTTTCTGCCGAAGATTGTTATGAATGTGTTGAAGAACTTGTTAAACATGGTGGTCCTGAACGTGTTCAACTTGCATGTCTTATTGCTACCAAATACAGTGATTTCTTGGGTCCTGAAAAAATTATTAAATTATTCGAACATCATCGTCAAAATGGGGCTTTGTTCTTTTATCTTCAATCTATTGTTAATCATAGCACCGATCCTGAAGTTCATTTTAAATATATTCAAGCTGCTGTTCGACATAAGCAAATTAAAGATGCTGAACGTGTTTGCCGTGAATCTTCTTATTATGATCCATCACAAGTTATTGCTTTCCTTAAAGAAGCTAATTTGCAGACTCATGTAAGTTTTAAAGAAGGTTAACGCAGCAATGATAACTTTTGTTTTAGATTCCTTTAATTATTGTTTGTGATAAGCATGATCGTATCAAAGAACTTATTGAATTCCTTTATCGTGAGAAAGCAATGAATTCTGTTGAAGTGCTTGCAACTCAAGTCAATCCTAAACGTCTTCCTGCGATTGTCTCTGCTTTGTTTGATCTTGATTGTCCGGATGATCAAGTTAAAAAGCTTATTAGCTCAATGAGACGTGATTTTGATATTGATGAACTTGTTGATGCATGTATTTCCCGCAATCGCTTACGTCTTTTACAAGGATGGCTTGAACAACGTGTACAAAATGGCGCTACTGATACTCCAACTCACAATGCTTTGGCAAAAGTTTATGTTGAAGGGCATCCTTTAATTGAACGGTATTTGAAAGAAGACAAGTACTATGATGCAAAAGTTATTGGTGAATACTGTGAAAAGCGTAATCCTCATTTGGCATTTATTGCTTATGAACGAGAAAATCTGGATGATGAGATTATCAAGGTTTGTTTACTTTCTTTATTTTAATTTGCCATTTTTATCTTACTGTATTTTTAGCTTTGCTATGACAATGCTCTTTTCAAAAATCTTGTTCGATATTTGCTTACTCGTGCTGATCCTAATTTATGGGAAAAAGTTTTACGAGATGATGATGGCAATCGTCGAAAGCTTATTGATCATATTGTACAGTTTATTCAAGTGGAACATCAAACTCCTGAAGATATTAGCGTTATGGTCAAAGCATTTGTAGCTGCTGGATTATCACAAGGTCTCTTGGATGTTCTTGAAAAGCTTATTATAACTGGTGGAAGTTATCGTGAACATCGTAATCTTCAAACTCTTATGGTTGTTACTGCTATTCGTGAAGCACCTACACGTGTCATGGGATATGTTAATGTTCTTGATAATTATGATGCTCCTGCAATTGCTGATTTGGCAGTTAGTCATGGCCTTTATGAAGAAGCTTTTGAAATTTACCGTAAATTTGGAGTCAATGATCGTGCTGTCACTGTTCTTATTGAAAATCTCAAAGATTATAAGCGTGCTTATGATTTTGCTGAACGTGTTAACAAAAGTGAAGTATGGAGTGCTCTTGGCTTGGCTCAACTACGAAGTGATCAAGTTGCTGAAGGTGTGGATTCCTTGATTCGTGCTGGAACTGATTCTGCTGTACATGAAGTTGTCAAGAAATGTACCGAACGTGAACTCTATGATGTTCTTGTACGTTATCTTCAATTGGCTCGAAAGACTTCCAAGGAACCTGTTATTGATACCGAATTGTGCTTTGCTTATGCTAAAACCAATAAACTTCGTGATATTGATGATTTATTGAGTAGCCCAAATCGTGTTGATATTGTTACTGTTGGTGACCGCTGTTATGAACATAATATGTATGATGCTGCCAAGATTGTCTTCTCATATGCCAATAATTTTTCCAAATCTGCTCTTACTCTTGTTAAGCTTGGAGAATGGCAAGGTGCTGTTGATGCTGCAAGAAAAGCTAACAGTGTTAAAACATGGAAGGTCGTCTGTTTTGCTTGTGTTGAAAAGAAAGAATTCCATCTTGCTATGGTATGCGGTCTTCAAATTGTCGTTCATGCTGAAGAAATTGAAGAACTTCTTGAATTTTATCAAAATCGTGGTTATTTTGAAGAATTGATTCAATTGCTTGAAGCTGCATTATCATCTGAACGTACTCATGTTGCAATGTTTACTGAATTGGCTATCTTATATACCAAGCATAAGCCTGAAAAACTTCATGATCATTTGGATATGTTTTGGACTCGTATGAATATGCGCAAAGTTCTTATTGCATGTGAAGCAGCACATCTTTGGGCTGATCTTGTCTTTTTATATGATAAGAATGAAGATTATGAAAATGCTGCTCTTACAATGATGAAGCATCCTGCTGCATGGAAAGAAGGTCTCTTCAAAGAAGTTATTGTTAAAGTTGGAAATGTTGAAATTTTCTTCAAAGCTGCAGAATTTTATTTGGAATTTCATCCTTTGCTTTTAAATGATCTCCTTATTGCTTTGTCATCACGTTTGGATCATACTCGTCTTGTATCATATTTCATTAAAGTTAATCAATTAGCTATTATTAAGCCATATCTCCGCCATGTTCAACCAATGAACAATAAAATTGTTAATGAAAATTTGAATCAACTTTTGATTGATGATGAAGATTATCAAGGCTTGCGGGAAAGTATTGATGTTTACAATAATTTTGATAATGTTGCTCTTGCTCAACAACTTGAAGATCATGAATTATTGGAATTCCGTCGTATCTCTGCTTATTTATATCGTCGTAATAATCGATGGAGTACTGCTATTGAATTGTGCAAGAAGGATAAACTTTATACCGTAAGTTCTTTCTTAAACTTTTGTAATTTATAATAACAATTATTTATTTTTAGGATGCTATTGATTTTGCAAGTGATAGTCGTAATAATGAAGTTGTTCATGAACTTATTACTTATTTTATTGAAAATGAATTACATGACTGCTTCTCAACCATGTTGTACAAATGTTTCGATTTATTAAAGCCTGATTATGTTATGGAACTTGCATGGAAGCATCGTGTTACCGATTATGCAATGCCTTATTATATTCAAGTTATGAAAAATATGAATAGCCGGATGGAACGATTGGAATATCAAATGGAAGAGCTTAAAGTCAAAGGAAGTAAACAAGATGAAGGTGATATTTTTGCTCCAAGTAAGTTTATCTTAAGCTTTTCTTGATCTTGACTAAAGCTTATTTTCTTTTTAGCTGAAAGAATGGCCATTGGATACACTCCCAATTTTAATTCCTTTGCATGAAGTGGGCGATGTGAATTTTCGAGAAAATGATTTCTTTTTATATTATTTATTTCTTGGATTTGTATACTATTTATTATTATGTAATAACTGTGAAATTATTTTAATAAATTTCTTTCTATAATGACACAAGATTGATTTTTGTGATAGAAGCTTTAGGGAGGAGATATTTTGGAAGGAATTTATGTTTTGGAATGGGAGTTTTTTGGGGGCCATTTTCATTGATTGGGATTGTTAGTAAAACATGATTTCATGTAATTAAAGTTTTCTTAAGAATTGGTTTATTTTAAAACAATAAAATTTTCCCGTTTTTAATCAAACTTTTCATGATCACTTTCTTCTTCTGATGAACCATAAACTCTATCACTTTCGGTTGCACTTTCTTCTGATGAATGCTGAATTTGTTTCTTCCTTCTTCGAACGTCTGGACGAGTCATGCCTAATCGTTTTGTGTTGTATCGAATTTCAGTCATCCAAACATCAAAATATTCTTTAATTTTTTCGTATATACAGGCAGAGCTATCACAAACTTCTTGAGCTCCTACATCATTCATACGTTTTTTAAAGTTATCCAGAAGCTAAAAAACATTCACTTTTTTATGAATGCATTGCTTTGGACTTACCGTATTACATTCTTCAAGCTTTTCTTTTTTAGGAGTAATTATCAAAACAGAAAATAAGATATTGCTTAATAAATTTTTCTTTTTATTACTAAATTTTATTTCTTTTAACCATTCAAAAAGTGCCGTACATTCTGTCGGTTCAACATTATCTTCTTCGGTTCCAACAATAAATAAACAAACACCCTTGAAGAATATCTTTGAGTAACATTTTTAAAAGAAATATTTTTAAAACAAACTTTATAATGTTGAAATCCATTAAAATCAGTTTCAACAAGTTTTACAACTAATGGATCATTATCTTCCAATCTTTCTGCAGCATCATATGCAAGCTTTTTAGCGCGTGTTCCTGTACCACAAGTAAAAATGGTTAATTCTAATTTTTTATTGCATTCTTTTTTTCGTTGCCGTTCTGTCTTTTTTTGTTCCTAAAAAATAATTGAATCTTTTTTATCTGATTGTGAATTTTGAAAATATTGATTCTTTTTTTACCTCTCTAACATTTGAATATTCTAAATATGCTGTATGAGCTTTTTTATACAAAAAATACATTATCCCTGGCATTAAAATACCAAATAGTGCAGTTGCGTAAAGTAATAAATCATCCTTTTCTGCATATCTAACAAGCTTTTCCATGGTTGAAAGACCTGCAGAAGATTTTGTTGATGCTGGAGCTTTTACAGATTGTGGAGTTTTAAACATATTTCTATCTGGTGGTACCATTCCAGCATTAATTATAGAAAAATAATTTATTAAAATAAATATAAATAAGCATTGATGCCACCTTATCATGGTAACTGATAAATACATTTTAATATTAAAGAAATAATAACAGAATTTATTTTTAAAGTATTAAAAAAATAAGTATATAAGTGTACAGCTGCTTTCAGTTCGGCTTTTTTTCTTTTTTCTTCTAGCATGCAGCTTTAAGTCGAAACAAGTTTCGATTGTGGCAAAAGTAGGAGACGGCGATGAGGACAACGACAAAATGTTCATCCTTTTAGCTGCCTGCTGAGAGAGGAAGCAGCATTGCCAAGGAAGAAAGAATTTCGTTTTATGGTTACAGCTTCAATTTTTTTTGCGCTTTTTGCTTTTGTTGTTAAAAAAAGGAAAACGAAGAAGGAAAAGCATGTTTGAACAAAATTTTAAATAAGAAAAGTTAACTTTAAAAATTCTAACTTAAAAGTCATCAGAGGAAAAAAGAGAAGAGTAAGTAAGTCCGGCGGAAAAGTAAAGCCACTTAAATTTATTAAATGTTCTTGATTGAAGGATTTTACATAAATAAAATTATGCTATACAATTACATGGATTTATAACAATAATATGCAACAAAATGTTTTTACTATTTTGTAATTGAGTAGTTGAGTAGAAAACAATAAACAAAAGTTTTCCAATGCTCCAAAAACGTGTAATAAGATAAAACAAACTTATTATGAGTGTTATGAAGTAAAAATAATTAATTAAAGAAAAAACATGGATTTAAATAGTAAATAATAGCAAAACATAATATTCATTCTATGATCACGAATGAAAAATTACCGTAATCCATTGACCAAAATTGTGATGCAATAAGATGCTCCACTTCATGGTACAACTTACAGGAGCTATAAATCATAGTTAAACAACTCCAGGAAATTTTTTCTTCATGGTAAAAGTACGGCACTTATGCCACCAACATCGGCACATTTCGCTTAATGCCGTGAACCTGAAATGCCATCTTTTTACCAAAAATACTATCTGAGTTGCAATTGATCCGTTGGGTGTTAAAGAAAAATAAATCCATTAAATGAGCAAAGCCATCTTCCATAGAATATTTCATTAAAAAACATTAATCAAAAGAGGTCATCTTTAAAATGTCCGCTGATTTCCTGCTTTATTACTCTTTTCTTTCTCTCCCTCTTCCCTTTTTCCACCAACAAAAATATTAATAATGCCAGCATTTATTTGAGACTTTTTAAATAACTATGGTTTCTATGTCTCGTACATTTTTTAATTACAGGTTTATTATTATTTGTACAGTACTTTTATGTTTATGGCATTTTTATACAGGTCGACAACAATCACGTTATTCAAAGCTACAGCATAATATTAAACATAAACCATCAATATTTGCTTCAGTTGTTCGACAATCTGGAATTTCTTCGGATGTGGTTCGTTGATTATATTGAAAAATAAATTTTTTAAATGAAGAATCATTTTTTAAGGTAAAAAGATTAAAAAATTCTTGGTTAAAACGGGTTGATAGTTATCAATTTTTTTCACCATTTGCTGCGGGTAATGATTCATTCCGATTACCAGGTGGCACATTTTCTCAACGATATGGCCCATTATATAGGTTTGTGTAATTTAACAATACTTAAGTGTCATATACATTATGTTACATTTCTACAGCTGGCTAAGTCATTGGCTTGTATCTATGGAATTAACAAATGCATTTTCATTTTTTATTTATACATATGATGATTCATATGTGATAGTAAATAATCTTCGAAAAGATCTTTCTACATTTGATAGTGAAATTCCAACTTATTCATTACTTGGAAATGTAAGCTTTTAATTATCTTTGATTAATTTTCCATTAAAAATATTTTGTTTGAAAATATATTTAAGTGTAGTTCTTCAATTTCTCCAACAATCGTTTTAAGTCGAGCAGCCGTGAAAGCACTGGCTAATGGACGTCCAATCAATTCAAATTTTGATGACTTTTCATCTTTGACAGATTGCTTGGCACATAATCAAGAAATAAATGTATGCACATGTTTTGACAAATATGGATTAAAAAAGATTAATTTAGAAACTGATCATGATGGAAAATTAAGGTTTGATTTTTTTTATTGAATACATTTTTTATTTTTAGAGCTCAATAAGTAAAAAATTGAGACATTGATAAGAATCTTTTGATTCGATTGCTCTTTGTAAAACTGAAATTTTCGTTTTTAAGTTTAAAGAATATTTGATTTGCATTAAAGATTTATTGATTTCGGAACGTAGAACGTAACAATATTCCTATTTTTTGAAGCTTTAATTACAAGGTTTGACTTCAAAGATTTACGCAAATGTCAAATAATAATTAAAGAAAATCTAATCTTTTTGATACTGATGCCGGCGTTTGCAGGTAGATAACAAACTAGTAATTATAAAAAACAAATCAATATCAACGTTTAAGTTTAAAACATATAAAATGGCCACTTAAAAGCTGTCCAGGATATCCCTGATATAAATGATAGGTGGATGGGGGTTGTCAGTTATTACACCGCTTTGATCTTGTCGGCAAATAGTTTTGATGTTTTATTACGAGGATGGGGTAAAAAATCACAATTTTTGTATCACGTGATATCTGTTCAGTCCCTTACTCTATTGGGTTTATAGTAGAAAATTTATTTTGTTTTTATTACCGTAACCAAATCCAAATTTTTAGATATTTTAAAATGGATAGACATTTTTCTCGTCAAGAAGTTCCGTTAACAAAACAAAAATATGGATATTATTGGGATGGTAAAGAGGTAAATTATATACAAAAAATAAAATCTTTATATAAAATATTTGAAATACATACATATTTTAGGCATTTAATAGTCTTAGCTCCAATATTATTGCTTTTCTAAATGTCAATCCTTTGGAACAAACAATAATTGATACATTGATCTATCGTCTCAACAAACATGAACTATGATAAGAAAAAAATTGAATAAAGGAGATTTAGGAAAAATACAAGTTTAAGTGGACACTCACACGGTCACAGGAATAACAAATTAATCAAAAAAAGAAATTAGAAAAAATTTTTGTCGACCTAATTACAAACATTGTCTTTCAAATTGTTTTTTTTGTTGTTTGTTAAAACTTTTTAGTACAATATTTAAAAAAAAGAATTACGAAAGAAGTGAGAAAAAATTATCCGTTGATAAAGAATTTGTTTCATTCATCATTTTGTTCGATATTAAATGCTGCAAGCAAAAAAGGAACAACATTTAATTGCGACGACAAAATAGGCATCGAAGTATTCCAATGACAAATGAAGCAAGGCAAAGAATTCCAACAATAACAAGTGCAACAATTGCCCAATTTTGTAGATGAAAGCAGCATTCATTGTTAAGATCTCCACAACATTTATAATGCCATGCAAAACCACTTGCAGGACATTGTGTACCAGCAAGGGGAACAGGACACCATTTTGATCCAGACTAAATTTAGAAGTATTTAAAATTTACATTGCAACCAGTTATTAGTTTGACAAACCTCTAATCTTGTCGCTTCGTCAATTTTATCTTTAGCTTCATCAAGTTTATCACATTTTGTAAGGGCAAGAATTATTGAGGTAACTGCAAGAGAAAGTGGCGACAGCATTCTATTTTAAGCTGAAAAAAAAAACAATTATTAAGTATTAAAACAAGCTGAAAACATGAAGTTAAAAGGGATACATTCGACATATTGGTCCATCAACTTCAATGAAAAAAGTCACGGACCGGAAAAAAATACGTTTGCGCATATTTATTCTTTCTGAATGACAACCTTTTATTTTTTATTATTGTGTTGTCCCTCAAAACACGAAGATACACGCGATTTTTATCCTAAAGAGAGTAGAGGAATGAAATGATATTTAAAGATGTAACGATTCTGTGAAAAAAGTTTTGACAATTTTTATTTTTTTGATGAGGTCGTTTTCCAGTACTAAAATCATCATTTTCACGTTGGTTTTAACTCAAAAGTTATTTTTCAATGTCGACTCAAGGTCGGTGATGCCGATTAAAAAAAATACGTGGAACGGCTTTCGAGAAAAAAAGAAAGAAGAATGCATTAAAGTTTTGAAACAGGGAAAGAAGAAAAAAGAAAACTCCTAAAAATATGTGTTTTTTTAGTAGCCAAAGGTAGTTTAAAAGAAGCATAAAAATACAAATAAGAAAAAAGTTTGAATAAATAGGACAAAGGTGCCAAAAATGTATGTGTGTATACTTGTAAAACTTTTTTTTACTCTTACAGATTCTGGAAAGAAGCGTTGCCGTGACAACATCAAAAAGAAAGTCACGCATAAAAAAGTTTATAAAAAAAGTCAAGCATTTTTTGCTTTTAATATTAAAAAATTCTTTTACCGTTCGTTTTTTAACATCTTCTCCTCCTCCATTTTTGCCTCCTTTAATTTTCTACTTTTGGAAAAACAAAAAAATTGCCAAACGTGGTTGAGAGCAGCAGTTGTTGCAATTAAAAAATGACACAATCTCATTTAAAGAAGGACCTGCTTTGGTGGTTGCGCAGCAGCTATTCAAATATTAGCCAATTTTGCATAATTTTTATATATAATTAATTTCAATTTAATTGAAGAACAAATAAAAGAAGTATAAAAGAAGAAGAAGAAATTCTTAAAAAGACGAAAGAAAGAAAAACCGATAAATTAGAAAGATGTTTAAAAAATGCAATTTGTGGGGAAGAAATCTGAACTGCCGTTAACTGCTGTAATCGTGGGCCATTAGATTTATTTTTATCGTAAAAGAAAGCTATCAATAATCTCAAGTTACTAGGCGAGATAAAAAAAAAGAAAGTGAAACACTTGCAACATTTGTTGGAGTGAATGTTGTTTTTTTTTTCACTCAAAAAAGACAATCAGCAATCGGCCTTGACATAGCGCCTTTCAAATCTAAAAAAAATAGAAGAAAAATAATGTTAGTTAGAAAGGCAGTCTTTTTTTAACATATAAAAGATGTTTCTTCAAAATGCAAAAAAAGTTAATACATAATTAACAAATTTGTGCCTGTTAAACATCAAGTTCTAGACAAACTTTTCTTTTCGTTAGTTCTAATTATAGAATAAAAAAATTGATGTTTTTTAACAAAAAAAAGACTAAGATAAATATCGCATCGGTATTTTTTTTTCAATTACTTTTATTAAAAGAGAAAAGGTAATGGAGAAAAAAGCAAAAGTAATAAAGCCGGCTTAACTTTTGGCTTTTAAAACCATCCCTTTTTAGCACAAAAACATGGAATTATAATCTAAGTAAGTAATTGTCAAAAAAAGAGCTTAAATAGTGATGGTATAAAAAAAAGAGTCAACAAATTGAAAAATAAAAAACATACACCTGATCATCTCAATTACACTATTTTGAAAAGGGATAAACAGATTTAACAAACACAAAAATATCTATATCTCGTTTTTTAATGTTTACACATTTTATCCTTGATGTGTAAATATTGTCAGCAGCAGTATCAAAAAAAACGAACGATGAGGAAAAAAATAATAATAAAAAAATTAAATTGCGCAAATCCGTATTTTTACAAGTAAAAAAAAAGAGTTGATGGACCAAAAAAATACTTTTGAATGACACCAAAAAGTTTTTTCGTTGTTATAAATTTTAGTTTTTTTGTTGTTGTGGTGAAACTTCTTTTTTTTTTGACAAATAACCTCTAATAGTTCTTTAAAATGCAAAAGGCAACAAGAGATATATATATTGTTGACGTCTTTGTTGACGGTATTTGAAGGAAAAAGCTTTGTCTTCAAAAGAAAATTTTCTTAAAGCCCGGATGAAACAACAAAGATAAAGTATTATTTACGCGCTTCAAAAAAAAGAAGAAAAAAAATGATTGGAATACGCGTGGAAAAAAAAGTAGTGTCAACTTCCAGAAGTAGAAAAAGAAACAAAAAAAAATAGAATAAGAAAGAAACATCTCCAGACATTTTTGAAACACATTTTCTAAAAAAAGGGCAACTAAGAAAGCTGACTGCTTTTTAACAACAATGTCGGAAAAAAGACCATTTTCGTCAAGTTAAAAAAAGCTGCAATGTTTTTTTCCATCCTTCTATTTTTTTTCTTGCAATTTGACAATCTCCGCTTTTAAAGCTATTAGATATTTAAAAGTTTTTTGCCAAAGTTTTCTATTCTTTTTTGTTTTGCCATTGTTGACATGAAAGAAAGAGGTCAGAAGTATGTATATATATATACTTTCAGATTTTAAGGTAGCAGCTTTTTTAACATTGAAGTTGTTTTTGAGTAAAAAAAGGAAATAATGTTTTTTCTCTCAAATTACCTTTGAGGGGTATTGTTCATTTTTTTTAAACGGTATCCAAGGCAACTCAAGCCACATAACAAAAACACAAGCTTTTGAAATTTAAAACTATATAACTCATTTTCATTAATCACGTTCCTAAAATAGTTTTTATATATTTCTTTTGCAAAAGGAAAAGAAAAATAAACCTCTTTTAATAAACAAACTTATTCCATTTTTTTCTCAATTTCATTTTTTATAATAATTCTTTTTATTTATATATGTTTGCTATATCAAAGATTATTTCTTCTTGATAAATATAAAATTGATTTTTGATATATTTTTTTAAAGAAGAAAATTGCAATTTTTTACTGTAAAAACAAATTAATCAAAAGCAGGAGCTTTCTAAAAATATAAGCGTAAATTTGTTAACTAATTTACTATTTTAAGACATAAAAGTTTGCCTTTTTTTCATAATGTAAAAGAAAAGGAATGCCACATGGCTAAAGGAACGACGAAGACAAAAAAAGGAGGGAGGAAGAAGATGCCTAACCAATGCCAGATGCCATCTTGTTAGGAAGGGGTTATATATTTTAAAAGACAAATCATTTGTCACATGTGAAAGCAAAGAAAAAATGAAGGAGGATTGCTTTAAAGTCATATTTAATATTTTTTAAAGTTTGTCAAGTTGTTAAAAAAACATCTATATGAAATTACGAAATTTTTTTTGGATTTTCTTGAAGCATATTTATTTGTTTACTGAAAAACAATTTACAAAAAAAAATATGTGAGAAAAAAACAGAATTTCTTTGAGACATAAGTAAGTGATTTTACAACCATTAAAAAATGAGAAAATATATATATTTTTCTGTTCAAATATTATGAAAAGAAAGAGAAAAGGGATTTAAAACAGGTTCTTCTTTTGTATAATTGAGATACAAACAAAGATGAAGAAGAAGAAAGTAAGTCAACGTTTCTATCCTAGAAACTAAGAAGCAAACGTAAAAAATAGAGGGCAAAAAAAGAAGAAAAAATGGGTTTTTAGACTTATGTCAAATGCAAAGTATACTAATAATATATCACACATTTTTCTAACTAATTCATTCGTAACACAGATATATTTTTGAAAGCAAGAAAATTTGAAAACATAAAAAAAGTTGAGATTATTGTGGCAGCTGTAATGCATAAATGAAAAGAAAAAATAGAAACAAACAATCAAAATCAAAGATATAAAAAGATGGAACCGGAAAAACAGAAGCATAAAAAAAAAGCATGTTTTTAAATTATGTAAAGAAAAATACAAACAAAATTTTAATTAAAAAAACGTTGTCCAAAAAATAAAGCGGCAGTTAAAATTGTAATTAAACGTAAATCAAATGATGATTGAAAAGCAAAATTTGATCTTCTTTTAACCATCATCCATCCGGATTCTTCTTCTTCCATAACATTATCGGGTTCAACAGGAAATTCTTTTTGAGTTGTTTTAGAACTTTCTTAAAAAATATTCGCTAAATAATAGCTTATTACGGTGAAGAATGTAAACATACGAAATTGATGCATTTGTGTATCTGGTTCAAAATAACCATTTGATACATCAATATTTGGTTGAGCTTCAGTACTTATTGGAGTTTCTGTAGGTTCAAAGTAGTCATCAGTTTTTTCAGATTCAATTGCAGATTTTTGTTCAGCTTGTTCTAAGGTGACATATGAGGTTTCAGTGCTATGATGTTCTTCTACAGTTTCTTCAACACTTTCTTCTTCTTCATGATTATCAAGTTCTACTGATTTTGCAGATTCATTAGGCGCTGCTGTTTCTCTTTCTTGTTCAACAGAATGTGGAGTAATTTTAATGGGACGTTGAGTTTCAACACGGGAAATAGTTTCTAAAAGGGCACAAAAAAACTGAATTTACGAAATGTGTTTTTAGACGAAAAAACGATACCGTGAGTTGTAGTTGTAATTAAAATTCGTTGAGTTGGTGGAGGAACTGTTACTAAACAAACGAATGCATTAATAGAGCTCATTGCGATGAACTAAACGTACCACTATATTCACATTTTTCACCATAAAACATATCTTTCATACAAATACATTTATGTATTTCTGGCTTTCCAATTACATAAGCGCATACACCCCCATTTTGACATTTAAGTTTACATTTTGTTTGATCTCTTAAAAATCCAACTCCAGCAAATACTGATAAAATGAAATAATTAAAAATAAAAATAGAAAATATCTGCCGACTGTAAAGCATTTCTATTTCTACCTTTTTTCTTTTCTTTCTTGCTTTCAAAATAATAAAAAATATAAATGAGAATTGAGAAACTAAAATATTTTTTAAAAACTTTTGGTGTTTAAAAGTTTTGCAAAAAAATTAAAAGAATGTATGAGATCACGGAAAATACGTAAAAAAATAGATGGATAAAGGATGTTTGTCAAAAGAAAAAGACGGAAATTAAATCCGACAAGTTAACAGGTGCAGAACATGGCACAATTGACAAATCTTTTTTTAATGTTTTGGAATGCCTAAAAGCTAGCTAAGTGAAAAAGAAAAAAAATTCTTTCGATATTTGAAAGCTTGATCAAAAGTGATGCAAGGAATGTGAAACAAAAAATAAATAAATAGGCAAATAGAGGATAAATATCAGCTATGAGGAATGAAGAAAAAAGCCAACAATTGCGTTTTAACGAATAAGCAATGGTTTTTTTATTCTTTTTTTTTCAGAACCAATGAAAGTTGTATTACAACAACATGTGCTGTCCTATCAACCAAATAAACTTGGCAAATGCTGCTGCGTTTTTGCCGGTTAACTTATTCTTCCTTAGGAATACTTCAATGTTTTTCCTTTTTACTTTTTTTTCAATCAAATGTCCACTAGCCGACAAAAAAAAGTAAAGAAAAGAAAGGAGGGAAGCGCAAAAGAGTTCATTTTTGCCCCGTTCCGATCGACCTCCTGTTTCTTTTTACATATTATACCACCTCATTTTTCTTTAAAAACTCAGGAATGTTTTGGGGCTTTTTTTTTGTTATTCATTAGGAAGCAATTCTTCAGCATAAACCCCTCAAATAACAACTGACGCAATTTTCAATTGTTCAAAAACATTATCAATCAACAACACAGATTTTAGCAAAAACGGGTCAATGTTGCGGTCAAAATTCACCAGAAGGAACAGCAGCTGCATTCCTTTTTTTTCAGTAACACCTTTTATGCCGACAAAAACGGTGAGTAATTGAATATAGCAGAAGTTGCGCATTCAAGTGTTTTTTATAAGTACCTCTTAAAAAATCTGGGAAAAGTTTTTTTGGAGAAGTTTAATTTTTTAGAATAATTAAGAACGCATAGCATTACAGTAGTTAGAAAAAACAATCAATTTTCATTTTAAAAATATCCCAAATGACAAAAGTTTATTTATATTTATAAAAATACTATAATCAAAGCTTGTTTATCTTTTTGTAACTTTTTATTCATTTGCTTCTGTAGATCAGCTGTTGGTTCGTTTATTTTTGATCCAAAAAACATGGGTTTATTACCACCAAGCCCGTATTCGAGGGCGGACATTGGGGGCATTTGCCACCTCTGAAATCAAAAATCTCTTTTGATCTTTTGCCGCTGCCCCCAAAAAATCAAAGACTTGCTTCCATCGAAACAGATTCCCTCAAAAAATTTTATGTATACGATATTGATAACCATGCTTGCCGAATCTTCTGAATTTTACTGTTTTGTGGTACTTTCTATAATTCCTTTTTTGCTTTTTCTTTTAAATATTTATATTCTACATTAAACAATAAAATGATCAAATGCTAAAAAAATAATGTTACAGTAACCACGATAACTTCATTATCATTATTCATCTAAAAATTATAAATTTTCTAATCAGTTTCAAACATTTTGGCCAACGTCCTGGCATTCGCTTTGGATAACCAAATTTACAGTAATTGCTACAATAGAAAATTTATGCAATATATCATTTGGTGGTGATTTCTCTTTTTTAAGCTGTGAATATTTAAGTACAACAATTAGCAAATAAAGTAGGCATCTAAAAGTCAATCAATAAGTAGACTGTCGGAATTGAATGTTGCTATAAATTTTTATTTTCAGGCAAGAAAAAACTGTACCAAATAAAATAAATAGAGTTTTATCACAACATAAAGCTTTTTCCAAAAAAACCTTGTCATTGCTAAAAGTAAAACAATAAACAATGTTAGACGTTTTTGTAAAATAAATAGAATATTCGTTGATGAATTCAAAATAAAAAGTACAATTTCATATGAAAAAATAAGTGATGCAATGAGGTTTATAATTCTGAAATTGTGATAAGGGATGGACAAAAATTTGGTTGTTTTAATTATCCCAATTGGTCTAATTGAGAATGTGTTTGTCTGTCTGTTTGTTACATCTGCGAGCGGAGTTGTGGTGTTTGGTGTTAAAATGTTGGAAATGTGATGGGGATGATGAAAAAATTTACCGCAGGTCTCGGAGGTGCTCATTTTAAAAAGTTATGGCCATTTAAAAGTGAGATCCAAAAAAGAATGAAAAAATGCATGCTAATTTTTGGGGAATAAAAAATGTTAGTGAAAATGAGAAAAAAAGAAAATGAGTGTGATGAAAAAAACAATTTGCATGAGATTTATAGGGAAAGGTTTGACTGAGAAATAATGTGTTGACTTTCGAAACCCGGCTTTAGCCGGGGTTTCGCTTGTCCCCCCTGTACTAATTGAGAATGTGTCTGTTTGTTTGTGGGTTGTCACATCTGCGAAAAACGTATGCTTATTTGGTGTTAAAATGTTTGTATAAAAATGGCAATAATGAAAATGTTTGCCTCATCTTCCGGAGGTGGCCATTCTGAAAAGTTATGGCGCTTTGAAAGTGAGATCCAAAAAAGAATGAAAAAGTTGATGCTAATTTTTGGGGAATAAAAAATGTGAGTGAAAATGAAATGAAATGAGGCTTGGAAAGAGAACGCAATGAAAGAAGAATGCAAAAGATTTGCATGAGACTGCTATCATTTTGTCTTTCATTGCAAAATGACGGAGGAAAAAAAGAGTTTGTTGTCAAAACTGGTGCTCAGGCCGCCCTTTGTTTTAACTTAAAAGGTGCTGGATTATAATATCAGGCGCATGCGATATGATGTTGTTGGAAATGCATTTTGTTTATTTTGTTACGCTTAATTGTAAGGAAGAAGTACCTGGCGGCCGCAGGCCGCCTTTTGTAATAATGCTGCTCTAACTATAAATTTTAATAGCAGTGCCGTTTTTATCTTCCACAAGGATGTGAATAGTTAAGGTTGTTTATGAAAAGGAGATCCTAAATAGGTCTGGAATGCCAATGGTAAAATTGCTGTGAAAAAGTGTGTAATCCATGAAATTAGGAATGAAATAGATTTGCATAAGATTGCAATCATTTTGTCTTTCATTGCAAAACGACGGAGGGAAAAAGAGGTTGTTGAATCTGTAGTTAAAATTGATGCTAAAACTTTGTTACATGGCGGCCGCAGGCCGCCCTTTGTAAAATTACTGGCTTATAATAACAGGTGCATGTGAGTTGTTGAAAATACATTTAGTTTTTATTGTTAAGGTTAATAGTAAGGAAGAAGTGCCTGGCGGCCGCAGGCCGCCTTTTGTAAGAATCCAATTGTTGTCGACGAAAATATTATTGTAATAATGCTCTAACTATAAATTTTAATAACAATGCCGTTTTTATCTTCCACAAAGATGTGAATAGCTAAGGTTGTTTATGAAAAGGAGATCCTAGATAGGACTGAAATGCCAATGATAAAATTGATGTGAAAAAGTGTGTAATAGATGAAATTAATTAGCATAGAATTGGGAAAGGAAATGGAGAATGTTTTTTAACACAAATGCCAAAACCTATGAAACTTTGTGTCTGTGCAACATGTTTTTGACATATGTTGTTTGGTATTAAAATGTTGTAAACGTGATGAGGATAATGAATTGAATAGTGCCGTCTTCCGGAGGCGCCCGGAAAGTAATGATTAGGGCCTTTAAAGATGAGATCCAAAGGAGAATGAAGAAACTTATGTTAATTTTTGGGGAATAAAAAAAATGTTAGTGAAAATGAAAGGAAATGAATATTGAAAAAAGAATGCTACGAAAGAAAAATGAAAAAGATTTGTATAATCAAAATTAAAAAGATGGAGTAAAATTTGCTGAAAATGATGTTAAAGTTATACTAAAACATTGCAACATGGCGACCGCAGGTCGCCCTTTGTAAAAGTACTGACGTCTACATGTGGTCATGAGTTTTGAAAATCTGTGGAATGAAATAAATATGATGGCTTTCTTCGACGACCACAGGTCGTCGAAGAAAGCCCATTGCTATGAAAAAATTAATGTTGATGTAAGATAAAACGTTTTAGATCTTTAAGTATAAAAATTTAAATAAAAAGGATGTGAATTTAGATGAAATGAATAAAATTAGAATCAAAAGGTGAAGAAGATTTCCATAAAAATGCGAAAAATAATGATTGATTGAGGATGATGCTAAATGAATTGCTGATGTAAAAAATTGATAAAACATTTGTAAACGTTTGTAAAAAGTTTTGTAAATCCCAATGTTTATTCCTTTGTTAACAAGAACCCGCTTTAGCGGGTTCGACCCTTGTCCTTTTTGCCTAATTGAGAATGTGTCTGTCTGTTACATATGCGAATTGCTATGTCATGTTTGATCTTAAAATGTTGTAAATTTGATGAGGATAATGAACTGAATAGTGCGGTGCTCCGGAGGCGCCCGGAAGTTTGAGTTTTAGGGCTTTGAAAGTGAGATCCAACAAAGAATGACAAATTTAATGCAAATTTTTGGAAAATGAAAAAATGTGAGTGAAAATGATGAAAATGGGATGCAATGAAAGAGGAATGCTAATGATTTGCATGAGACTGCTATCATTTTGTTTTTCATTGCAAAATGATGGAGGGAAAAAGAGTTTGTTGAATCTGTTGTCAACATTAGTGCTAAGGTACCTGGCGGCCGCAGGCCGCCCTTTGTAAAATTGCTAATTTGTTTAGCTCTTACAAATGTAGTAAACAGCTGGGCAGAAATGCCTGGCGGCCGTAGGCCGCCCTTTGAAGAAAATTGTGAGAAAAATTGGTAAAACATTCGTAAATTTGGCTGTGATTTCTGTTAATGATAATGCAAATAAAAAAGGGACAAAATGAGATAAAACATTTAGTTGAAAAACGTGTAATAATTATGAAGGCTATGTAGAACCTTGGAATATCAGTCTTTTTCAAATACTGATGCAACATGGTGTGTTCTGGATCTTTAGGTGTTAAATCTAAGGGGGATGTAAATCTATGTGGAATGAATAAAATTAGAGTTAAATGTGAAAAATATTTGCATAAAAAATTTTTAAAAATTGATGAATGGTGCTGTAGAAAGGAATGGCGGATGTAAAAACTTGATAAAATCTTTGTAAACGTTTGTTAAGAGTTTTGTAAATCCCCATGCTTATTCCATTGCTAACAAGAACCCGCTTTAGCGGGTTCGACCCTTGTCCCCCCTATGCTATTTGAAAATGTGTTTGTTTGTTTGCATACTGTGCAACATGTTTTGGACATGTGTTGTTTGGTATCAATGGAATGAAGATTTGTTGAGAATAATGAAAGTGACGACCTTATCTTCCGGAACGTCCCGGAAAGTGGTGATTAGGGCCTTTGAAGATGAGATCCAAAAGGAATGAAAAAGTTAATGCAAATTTTTGGAGAATAAAAAAATGTGAGTGAAAATGAATACAACAAAAGAAAAATATACAAAAATAATTTGAATAGAAATTTTAATGAATGATATTTGAAAACTGTTTTTCATTTATACTTTTCAACTTTTGTTGAACCGCGTTGTATCTGACTTCACGGAATAAATAAATTTTGGATTGATATAAAAATGTTAACTATTGCCATAGCAAGATCCTCAAAACAAAAATAAAACAAAAACAGTTGCACTTTTTTTTGTAAAAATTAACATAATTGCTTTTTTTCTTTGGGTTTCCTTTAGTTGCATTGTATTTCTTTTCTTTTACGTATCATCTATTTTCACTTTTCTATCAATCATATATATCTATCATTTATACATCTATATTATTGTTAATGTATGTTTTTTAATTCTATAATTTAGCATCTGTATAACTTATATTTAGATTAATAGCTGGAATAATAATGACAGAAAAAGCTGGAGATAAACGTAAAAGAAGTTTTGGGACTTATTTTTCAAAGAAAGCTAAAGTTGAATCAGATATTGAAGCAAAATATACATTGACAGATTTTAAAGAACTATTTAAAAAGCCGTATGCTGAACAAAAAAAAATTCAGTAAGAAAAATTGTATTTTTGTAACGTTTATGTGGTTCTTCATTTTAGATTAGTTTTAATGATTATGGATGTTGATGATGTTAAACAAATGACTGTTCCATCTAAGCCGCTAAATTTTGGTCTTTATGATGTTAATGGTATAACAGTTGAATCAGCAACTTTCACAAAAAATAATATAAGATGCGTATTGTTTCCAAACTAGAACAATCTGAAGATGGTACTAGCGTTGCAGTAATTTCAAATTGGGAATGGTACAGTTCAAGCTATGATTCAATTTATCAAATTCGTAATAAAGTACTTTTCAATAATACAACAGAGCTTAATATTGTTGGAACTGAAAAGCTTACTTCAAGTGATATAATTCCTTTTAAACTTGGATACAGCATGGAACGACTTCTTGCAGCTAAATCATGTACTATTGTTGAAACATGTGCTTTGATGGTCGCCAAACCTCCTATTCATTTTTACCAGCATTATGATGGAGTTTTAGTTAGTGATGGAACATATTTTGGTATTCTTGCAATTACTAAAGATAATGATGGAAGAAGAGTAACAGAATTTGTTTTTGATACTGATGTTACTTTTAAGTTATTAAAAGTCAATGCTAAATTTATGGAAGTTGAAAGTTATGGCTTAAATCCAAATGATTTGAAATATTTTCTGCTCGATGGAATCAAAACTCCACCTGTTTTTTATGTCGATGCAAAGACTAAAATTGTTGAAGCTGATACTATGGATATTGATTTTGGTGATCGTGAAGAATCAGATATTGTTTATCCAGAGAAATCTAATGATGATTCAATGATACCATTAAATGATTATTTTCAGAAAATTCAAATTAAATAGGTGTTTAATAATAAATATATTTATTAATGTTTTTTGGATACTACTATAAATATAAAAATTTTATGTATATGATATGATGAATAAAAAATTTTTAAATAAATTTGTGCTATAACAACATCTGCCAATCGTAAATCATCTGTATCATCATCACTTCACTAATTGTAATAAGTTCATTTGATTTTTTTGACATGGTTACTGTAAAAATGTAAACACACAAAAAAATACAAAACTAATAATTATTTGATATTACACAAAAAATTATTAGTACGTTTCTTTAAAAATCTAAGATTGATTATTTGTTTAGCTCTTACAAATGTGGTAAACAGCTGGCCAGAAATGCCTGGCGGCCGTAGGCCGCCCTTTGAAGATGGTGTTGAAAAAAATTGATAAAACAATTGTAAACGTTTGGTAAACGTTTGTAAATCGCTATGCTTATTCCTTTGCTAACAAGAACCCGCTTTAGCGGGTTCGACCCTTGTGCAGACTTTTTGTGAAAAATGAAGACTGCAGATGTAAATATATGGCAAACGTTTTAATTTTGCTATTAACTTTTGTAATTATGCTGCTCTAAGTGCAATGAGGTTTATAATTCTGAAATTGTGATAAGGGATGGACAAAAATTTGGTTGTTTTAATTATCCCTTTATTAATTGAGAATGTGTTTGTCGGTGGAAGGTGCAACATGTTTTTGTCATATGTTGTTTGATATTAAAATGTTGGAAATGTTATGAGGATGTTGAAAAGTTTTACCTGATCTTCCGGAACGTCCCGGAAAGTCACGTTTAGGGCCTTTGAAGATGAGATCCAAAAAAGAATGAAAAAATTGATGCAAATTTTTGGGGAATAAAAAATGTTAGTGAAAATGAATGTTGATAAAGAATGCAACGGAAGATGAATGCAAAAGATTTGCATGAGATTGAATAATGGTAGCGTAGAGTTTGTTGAAGGTTGTCATGAAATAGAACCACTTTTGCATGGGATTTATAGGAAAGGTTTGAGCGAGAAATAATATGTTGACTTTCGAAACCCGGCTTTAGCCGGGGTTTCGCTTGTTACAGTAATATTTAAATATGGGGTATGTCATGCAAATACAAATTAAATTACAAAAAAGAGTGTAAAAGATTTTTTAAAATAAATGTTTTTTTCTCCAAAATTAACATGAATATGCATTTCATTACAGCAAATCATAATCATGTTTTGATTCAAATTCACCCTCTAATGTATATCCAGTTTTCATTACTGTAAACTAAAAATCGCCATTTTTTATTTTAGAAACTTCAGTATCTTCATAAAGCTTACAATATCGAGTATTCTTTCAGTATTGCCATCCTTGCTGTCAGCTTCTCACGATCTTCTAAATTATTTAATTAAAAACATTTTTGCGAAATTATTCAAAGAAATATAATGTTTGACGTAAAAATGATTTAGCTCATTATTGTTTTTTATACTGATTAAATCATGTAAAGCTTTCGACTTTTAAGGAGCCTATCAATGACTTCAAGGGAAAAAAACAACTTTAATGCTTCTTTTTGTCACTTCATTTTCATCATAAAGTTTTAAAACATGAAAATTAAATAGGAAACAATGTTGTTCACAAAGTACAAAAAAAGACGAAAATGCAAAAAGAGTGTTACGGTAACGTTTTGATTCATATTCAATAGACACACATTTGATTAGTAAATTAAATCTGAACATTCCCTTAATTGCTCGTAACTGATTTTTATCGTGGCCTTTTTTGTCAATAATTTTTTTTGTTGTTTTTAAGAATCATATTTTCCTAGAACAATGCAAAAATTTGTGTGAAACTTCAACATTTGTTAAAATTTACATAACTTCCCGTCATTTTTTTCTACCAAAATTTCTATAAATACCTAAACGGTTCTCTTAAATTTTCATCATTTTTGCCTGATAGATTGCTCGCTCACTAATGTTCAATTGCTCTCCCGTTCCCCGTCCCTGTGGCATTTTCATCTCCGGATTTTCCGCGTGTTCCCGTCAAATTTTGTCTCCGTGACTTCTCAAAATCATTATTTTTTGGACTTAAATGGGTTACAACAGTAATATTTGGCGATAACATTCCTTATCATTATAAACAGATAATAAGAAGTTTCAATATTTTATTTTATTAATTTTAGATTGCTCACTCAGCGCTTTTCTAAATTTTTAGTTTAACTTAATTGATTTCTCAAACTAAAATTAGAATAAACAACGAAAATGGCTGCTGCCACTTCAGCTCTCGAACAACAACCACAACAATCTTCTGACGATCTTATTAAAGTTGGTTTTAGTGATTTGAAACGAGATAAACGTAAGTATCTTTTTGGGTTGCCCAAGAAGAGGGGATTTTATTGAAAATCTTGTAGATAAATTCTGGGAATATGAAAGCAAATTATTTTCAATTTCTGCTCATAAAGGTTCTCGTAGATATATGGAAGATCGAACTTTATGCTTTTGTGATGAAACTAACAAATTTTCAATCTTTAGTGTTTTTGATGGACATGGTGGTGATGTAAGTTCTTTTCTGTTTATGGATGGTGGGCCACGTCTTGTATCCCTTGTTAATAGCGACATTACTAATGTCACTGTTATCGTGTTATTAATGAGGGATTATTGCTAAAGGCTGATAACACTCTAGCAACACTATTAACGTTCAACGTTTCTGCTAACCAAATTATTGATCTTGCCCCTTCTCAGCTCTTGCTACATTGGATTCCTACGACAACTGGCTTATGCAATTCTAATAATCTCAATTTTTAGTTTGTCGCAGATTTCTTAGAAAAAAATTTTACTGATCGTCTTCGTCGTCGCCTTCTTAGTACTGATATAACACATTCAGATGCTCTTAAAGATGTAAGTTTGTTTTTTACCGTATGATCACGTTCAAACAGCAACATTTTTAGGCTGTTACAAATGAAATTCATCAATTTGATAAATATATAGAAAAGGCTAATCCTGGTAAAACAAAAGAAGCTGGTTCTACTTTAACTTCTGTTCTTGTCATCGATAATAAACTCTATGCTATTCAAATTGGTGATTCAAAGGCTGTTGCATGTGATTCAAATGGAAACCATGTAACTCTTACAAAAGAACATAAACTTAGTGATGTATGTTTTGAATATTATGATATCAAATGTTTACTATTTTGTTTTTTAAGCCTCAAGAGAGGGATAGAATTATCAAAGCTGGTGGACATATCAAAAAAAATCGTGTTGAAGGTATTCTTGCAATTTCACGGTATGTTAAATTTTAACTATATATTGTTTTAATATCTTTATCTTTCTTTAGGGCTGTAGGTGATTTTGAATTCAAAGAAAATGATGTTGTCTCTGTTCATCCTGATATTGTTGAAGTTGATCTCATAAAAGATCCCTATAATTACCTTATTATTGGATCTGATGGCTTATTCGATGTATTTACACCAAAAGAAGCGATTACATTTGCTAATGTTTACATCAAAAAGCATGGATTTTCAAAGCTTTCTCATGCACTTTGTCAACAAGCTTTAACTCTTAAATCTCGTGATAATATTTCTGTTATTGTTGTTAAACTTGAGCTTTAAATTTTTTTTGATACGGTACATCGATATATCATTTTTTATATAAAAATGTGTTTTGTTATGTTTTGTTTTTTTAAATAAAGATTTTAATTTTTTATAAGTTTAATCTGGACATTCTCTTAATTGCTCGTAACTTGTTTATAAAAAAACTCTAAAAATAGTAATTTATATTATTAAAAATAATGTGCTTTGCCAACCAATTTGTTCAACTTGATAATGTTTTACGCGCAAAAAGAATTTCTAATTTTTGATTTTAACAGGAAAACTTTGAGCTCGAAGGCCTTGTTGAAATTTTTTAGCACTTCTTTCCAAAGTAAAATAGCTTTAAATATTTACTTTTTTGTTTATCTCAATATAAATGTTAGTAAATTGCTAGATGGTGTCATATTAATTAAAGAAAATTTTTGTAAAGAATGTATTTTAAAAAAAGGCCATAAATTGGATATACGATTACTGTACTTTCCAACCACATGGTTAATGAACATTTGTGTCAATCAATCTCGGCTTAGCTTGATAGCTTTTGGACAAAATTTTATATATTTAAATGGTTGATTTGGTTTATCCTTTTGTTTTCAATATTCAACGTTTTTTGGAAACTCGATTCACTCATAACGATAATTTCAATGTCGAAGTAGTTCAGGCTTTTGATCAAGGGTGGGGCGGAAGTTTTTTGGAAATGGCTTATAACTTTAAAATGTGAGATTTTAAACTTTCAGCAAATGGTGTTATGTAGCACCCAAGCGGTCACTTTTGTTACAATAATATTTTAAATGTGTTTACATTTTCTTTAAAAGCTTAAACTTAAACTTTTGCTGGCATAATCTATATTAAAAATAAATTGTGTAAAAATTCATAGGCCTCAAGTTATAGCCATTTTAGGCTTATGTATACTGTATTTCCGCCCATCCATGCGTTTGATCTTATAAAATAAAAGAAATATTTTTTGAAAAAGCCGTTTTAGAATTCCATCATATTCTCCTTCAATTATCTGAATACAAAGTGCCGAAGCTTTCTGCAAACCCTCATGGTGTAACCACTGCAGTTACACAGCATGTCGATTGCCTTATAAATTGTCCCTGACATCTTTTTTTTTTTCAAAATTAAGATTATATTCTCAAAATTTTATTAACAACAAAAAACGTAACAAGAAAATTATCACCGATAACAAAAATATTTACCACGCATTTGCCGCTTCAATAAGATCATTTACACGAGCTGCTTCATATGTAGCATATATAAATTTTGTGTAATCTGGATTTATTGATCTCCATTTATCCAAAGCTTTTTCGTATGCTCCCTTAAATTCTTTGTTTTCTGGTAGAGCATTATAAAGACCAGTAACGATTTCCAACAATTTTTTCTGTTCCATTGGATTTTCAGCTTTAATTTGTCCAGCACCATTTGCACAACCACCAGGACATGCCATTAATTCAATAAAATCATATTTTGACTTTCCACTTTTTATTTGATTGATTGCACGTTGAAAGTTACGGTAACCATTCATTACAGCAATTCGTTTTTCAAATTCAGATGTTTTATCAGAAAGAATAAATTCAATTCCTTCATACCTAAAACAATCAAGAATCGTTAAATTGTAACATAATGTTACTAATATTATAAAGTAAATAATGTTATTCTGTTTTAGAAAGTACATCGAAAAGAAAAGCATCAACAAACTCTTTTTTCCTACTGTATAAAAATGTTTCAGCGCAAAACTATTTTTGAGTTGGAATTTTAACATACATTTTCTTTTGTTCACAATTAATATGTGGATGATCATGTTCCATTTGAGCAACAACATATTCAGCATAACTTCCAGAAGTTGTTGTCCCTGATGTTCCTTGCACAATTTCATGTTCTAATGTATTATACCAGATAAGATCTTTATCAGATGGTTGTAAATATGGAGTTAGATCTTCAGGCATAACAGCTGCAAATTCAACTAAAGAAATGTATAATTATATAACAAAATAACAAAGATCAAAACTTTACCTGTAGCAACAACACAATCAACAAGTTGTGTTCCATCAGATAATTTAGCATCAGGTCGAAAAGCTTCCAATTTTTTATCAAAGCAAGGCATTACACATGCATGATAAATTTCAGAAGGTTTAATTCCAAGTTCTTTGCTTAACATTTCTTTTACTAATGCACCAGTAATAAGCATTGGAGATCTTGTAACAGAAAGCTGTGGCATCAATGTTTTTGGTTCATTCTTTTCAGCAAAAGAAACAACGCCAGGACATACACCCGTAACAAGTGGGCCTTTACGATTTGGCTTTTTAAAATCTTCATAAATTTGAGCTTTTGTAACTTCTCTTGCAATACTGGAATCAACAACATAATCAACACCAATTGATTTAAGAAAATTTGAAGCGCCAACAGCAACTTGTTCAGGAGATAATCCAGTTTTAGCTGCTAATGATACAATAGCTTGTGGTGACAGCGTTACAACTTTAATCTTTGAATCAGATTCTAATCCACGTCGAAATTCTTCAACATCTTGTGCTTTAAATAGTTCTTCGGAGCTTGTCAAACATCCGGTACATGATAAGCAATCACTTAAAGTAACTTTAATTGGTTTTGGTGGTGGCACATCACCTTCTTTCTTTTTTGTTGAGTGTATTCTAATATTATTGATTGGTGCTAATTCTGATTGTGGTGCTGGAGCTCCGGCTACACATTTCTAAAATTATACGATATATTTTTTAAAACAATAACGTACATGATACAAACCAAATTTGGCATAATAAAATCATTAACATTGTTGACTTTGATAGTACCTCCAACAACCTGCATTCTTTAAAAATAGGTGAAATAATAATAAAAGTAAAATTGTGAAAGTTTTTGGAAAATATATATTTCATTGTGAGCGTTAAAGAAAAAACGGTGTTAAATATTTTTTGTGCTCTTGAATTCGTTGCAAGAATTGTCAAAAATACATAACGGTGAAAAAGATTCAGAATTCAGATGTGCAAAAATTAAAGAATACTGTAGAAATATTTGGCATCTACAATCTACAGTATTCAAATAAAAAATTTTCTGGAACATATCAAATAATAGTACAGTACAAAAGAATGAGTTTTTGTTTGTATGGGACTTAATTGTGGTAACCGATAAGATACGATATGATTATTATTGCAAAACGTCGTAATTTAACACTGAAAGAATCAAATGGTAAAAAAAAGAAGTAAACAATTGTTACATCGGGAAGATGGATTATTTTGCAATCAAAAAACCCGCGACAACGTGCCTATCGGCAAAGAATCAACAAGTGTTATTACTATTCTTAAGCGGGATACATGCACTTGTAAAACTGAAATTTATACACAAAATGTTCTTAACGACTGATAGCAATTAATAGCTTTCTAATTCCAATAAAACTTTACTATTTCAAACATTTGAATAGCAAGGTACTGTAGCATTTGGCTTTTCATTTTGTAAAAACTGAAAAAATAAATAAATATTAAGTTTATGCCGGTAAAATATAATAATTTCAATAATTACAAATATTTAAAAAATAATATAACATCATTCATTATTCTTTGTTGTCAACCAGAGCATTGAGTGCACTGAAAAAAAAACACAATTAATTAACGTTTCAAATTTATTTTCCACTGATTACTTGAAGCTCAAAATTTCATTAATCAACTTCAAGTAACCCTCTTTAAACTTATTAATAACCAATTTATAAAAAACTTACCGAGAATTAATTGGACTTCCAAGTTCATAGAATGGATTACAAATGGCAGCACAGAAATAATTATGAATTTTTTTGAATAGCTAAAAAATAACAAAATTAAAATCTTACAGTAGTAAAAAGAAAACATACCGCACGAATATCTTGTTCTTTTAAATTCGGATTAGTGGCATCAACAACAACCAAAATTTTAACCTGTGTATTTGTTAAGTACCCGTAAGACTAAAAAACAAATACAATACTATTAGGAAAATAATATTAAAGAAAATATACCCGATATTTATTATTTAAGAATAATGATCCAAGAAATAATTCTTGATGTGGTTTACTAACCGTTGATGAAACTTTTTCATCAAATACATCCAATGAAGAATATACAAATAAGCGTAAATCATCTTCTTTTGAATTTTCACTAGGTGAACATCGAAAGTATAATGGAGGTTGCTAAAAATGTGAGATATTTTAACATAAATTTTTGGGATCAAGTTGAAGAGTTAACTTACATCGGAAGCAAGGATGGCAATACATAAGATCATAATTTATTGAGGCAAGAAAGTTGAAAATAAATACGTTTGATAAACCATGTAAAAAAATCAACACACAAAATGGCTGGACAACAGAAACAAAAAAAATTTATTACTAGAAAAAGAATCTTGCAGCGATAAATCTTCTATCAGATTTTTGTTGGAGCCCAACAGTTGGACTACAACGTTGCAACAATAGTAGCAAAAATGTCAAGGTTATGATAACATTAAAAAATTTTAACTAATTTAAAAAATAAATTAAACTCGAAAAAACGACTGTAAATGTGAAGAAATTAATAAAGTTTTAAAAAACCAAATTTCAAGCTTAAAAGTTTTCGTTTCTTTGTCCTTGGTTACGGTAAATGTAATATAAACACTTTAACATAAAAAATACAATCTATTTATTCAATAAAAAACACAACAACTATAAATAACCTAAAGTGAATATTTAAAATCACGTGAACGTAAATAATCATAATAATTTTCCATTTTTTCCCAACCATCTTTTCGACGAACTCTAACACCTATATCACGGGCATCACCTTCTTCAAGTCGGACGAAAACATGAATATATCGATATCGAATTTCGCACCAATTATCACGAGCATGACGACGAGCACCTTTGATAATTTTTTCTTGAATTGGAAAAGCTTCAGCAACAAACATTTTACCCGGTTCACCAATATGAAATTCATTTTTTGCACGTTCTTTTGCTTCTTCAATAATATCAGCTAGCATTAAACATGATTTATTTTGTTTATAACGAAGTTGTTGAATAGCAGTATCAACATTAACTCCACGAACAAATTGACATGCAGGCCACATCTTTTTAGGCTGATAGTGAATAGATTCACGGCAATGAAAAACTTCTCGAGGTTTAGGTAAACCTGTTTCAGGTACAATATGATTTGGATTCCATATAACCTTAAAAAAGTATTTTTATATAGGATAAACAATTACGGTACAAACCTTATTATAATATTCCCATTTTTCTGGAGTAGTAAAACAGCGTTGTCTAGCATATAATTGTTTATCATTATTAAATTGTTGAATATCCCAATCAGGAGCATAAAAATTTTTAACAGGAAGTTCTTCAAAGCGTTGTATTGTAGACTTTGTGAATTGTTCACGATTCTTCCATTTTTCAAGTTTGGATTGCTTTTGATTCTCTGATGTAACGAGATCTTTTGTTTCAGTTGAATAAGAAGCTATTGATGAGACAGTACATCTATACAATATTTTTGATCCTATTAATAATCGAACAGATAACATTATGAACCATACAAAAAATATGAGGAGCTTTGAAAAGCTAAATTCATTTTCCTTGTTTTTGAGTTGCTTTTATTAAAGAGCTTTCGTGCTAAGAACATTTTTTGAAGTTAGAGAAAAACTTTAAATAAAAAAAATGTCAGAATTCTGAATATTTCGTGATACAAAATTCTTAAATGAACCCTATCTTTGTCCTGTCGTTTTTATTTCAATTCGTATTACTAAGATTAGCCTTGTGTTGCATCTGTTCTCCAAATCTTTGTGTCGCGTTGTAACTGGTCGCTATTTTGAATTTTATCGAGTTATAGTTATAAAGCTTTGATAAGACTCCTGAACAAATTTTTTAAGTTTGCTGAATTTTAATAATTGACAATGTTGTTTTCCCTTTTTTCTGTTAAAGTAACTCGTGAAATTTGTGTACTCTTATTTGTTATTTTTTATTAACAATGAATCTTTTTGTAGAAAATGACAGATGATATTGATAGCAGCATATCAGAAATTGAACAAAATGCTCTTAATCGAAAGCGTCGACTAATGGATTTACGTGAAGCTACAAAGAAGCAAAAAGAAGCATCTGGTGAAGCGAGTGTTACAGAAACGTATGTTTTAATTGATATATTTAATATATATTTACAAGCTCTATTTTTTTAGTGAAACTCCTGTTCTTTTTCGATCTTATGCTCCAACCGAGAAAGAAAAATTTATTGCTAAAGTTAAAGAAGGACGAGATAATATTGCTTTTCAAGCTATTGAAGGTGCTGTATCAGAATATATTGATGAAAGCAGAAGTCTTACTGTAAACAAACAGCTTGTAAGTTTTGAAACAATCTTTTTCCCAAAGTAATAAAAGCTATTTTGTTTTAGGAAGCTGCCGATATTATAAACTCAAAAAAAGTGGATTGGGATCTCAAAAGACGTCTGCAACCAAAATTGGATAAATTGAATATGAGAACAGAAAAAGCTATTGCAACATTAATACGTATGTTCTTGGATACCAGGGATGAAAAAAATTCCGATGAATCTCGCAATTTCTTTGTTTTTGAGATTCATAAAAAAAGTAACAATCTCATTGGCCACAGGCCGGCCGAAAATTTTAGAACACGCGACCGGCCTGAATTTTTATGCCAACTTCTCATCCCTGTTTGATACAGTAATCCACTAATGAACTAATATTGCATTTTTTAGGTCAAAGACTTGGTTCTGGTAATATTGATCTCACTGCAGCTGTTAATACTGGTGCCGCAGCGTCATATGGTAGTGACGAGTAAATTATTTCATGTTTTATTATATTTGTTGTTATCTTCTTTTGTATCAATTTTTGAATAAATGTACTTTTCTGGAAACAAAGCTGTTCTTCATATTTTGTTATTCATTTCTGTATAAAATACACACCTATGACGAAATTGATTCTTACATTTTTTATGAATTTTAAAAAGGTTGATAGGCACGTTTCAAATGAATGAATCAGAAGTCTGAAGAGGCTGCAGTCTTCAAATAAGCCATTTCTTTCCTCATTTTTTTTTGTTTTGAACTTTCTTTTTTTCAAAGGCGGTCGTTTTTTCTTTATTTTTTCTTCCTCACATGCTTTTTTTATGATAAAAAATATATATCTATTTTTTACTAACTAAAACAGCAAGCATTCTAACGTCAAAAAGCTGTCTACCAAAATTTCTTTTTTTTTCAACGACCAGCAAACAATCAAACTTTGCGTGAAAGCACGCGGGGTTCTGTCCTTTTGTTTGTATAGCATACATTTTCACCAACCCTTTCCTTGAATGCACCTTTCTTGCGCAAAGTAAAATAGAAATTGAATTTATATTTGCAAAATTCGGGTTTTCTTTTTGTTGTTGTTGTGCCATTTAATCGTCACAGTATAATGCCCATGACAGATAGAAGAAGAAGAAGAAGACATCGTGAAATACTTTGATTTTAAAATTTAACTTTCTGATTTATTTCTTTCTTTTTTTTAGTTTTATATCGATGAATCAGTAACAAAAGCTAAAAGAATAAAATTTCAATACACTTCTTCCTATTTGATGTAACTTAAGAATGAGACATTTACACTTTAAATGTATGTGTTATCAGTTAACGGAATAGAGTTAGACCTTTAGAGGGCGTTGATGCTGATTGTTGAAACAACGATCATGCTATGCTTACTCTTGCCTCTCCCCTTCTTCTCCTTACTTTTATTGATTCTTTATTGCCCTTTGAAAAAAAAACGTAAGATGAAAAGCATATAGCCTTATGATTCGCGTGTTGTTATTGTTTTCATTTATTACTGTTCAAATATTTTGTTAAAAGTTATTACGCTTATTTAATTATTATAGATTGTAATGATACGACAGACAGAAAAATATACTGAAATGCCGTTAGATAATAGAGGACAAGTAACACAAACTTATGGAATTGACACTTTTGAAAGGTTTGTGTTTGGGGAGTGATGATGATTAATGTCAAGAATGTCGAAATCAAAGCTAACGAAAATGCCCTTATTTCTTTTTTTAGACTCAAATTTTGAATAAAGATAATTATAAAAATATTTTTAGTGGACGATTACCAAATGGACGAATTCCTGGTGGAATATTAAAGACCCGACCATATGATTACAGTAATACAAACAGTTCTAATTCCGTATCTATTTCTGGCCCAAACAGTTATAACTCCGTTCGACAACCATTTATTCCTCAATCAACATATCCTACAGTAACCCAAAATAATATTTATCCTCCAAAATATGATGCAAATGGATATAATATGTCTCCAGGTGGTGGAATGGTAAATTTTGAGCCACCATATCGTGCAACAATTGAAAACAGTGAAGCTTCATTTAATTCGAAAAAAACTTTTGACAAATTAGAGGATGTTTATTCTGATTCAGGTGATACAATTGAATTTGCAACAAATTTAAGAAAATTTTTGGATGAAAATATTCCTTCTTTTGTTTGGATTCTATTTCTATTGGTTCAAGTTATTGTTGGATTTACATGCCTTTTTATTGGAACCTTTAATTTTCCATATTGCGCCGTACAACCATTAATTCCAATTTATTTAATAATATCTGGTTGTTTATTAATTATCAATGCTTTTGTTCGAATGTTTGGCTATTTTCCAGCGTCTCGTTCAAGTAATCAACAACGAAGGGTAAATAAAAAAGCAAATTTAATGTCAAATTTATGCTTCTATGGAGTAGAAGGAATTATTTTACTTGCAATTATTATTAATCTTATACTTGGTAAGAAACATTTAACAATTACTTCAGCAATAAAAAAATAAATATTTAGGATGTGTTTGGGTTTATGGATCTCGATGGCGTGTACATTTTGAAGAAGGAATGTATGAAGAGCATTTTTGTGATTGGACGCTGTATTGGTTTTCATGGTGGTCTGTAACGATGCATTTAGCAAGTTTTGGTTTACTGATTGTTGCAGTAATTTTTATTCTCATTTATGGTTCAATGTCATAAAAGTTTTTATATTTTTTTAATATTATTTACTTTAACGTGTTTGTTGTATAAAAAATATAATTAACTTTTAAAAAATGAAAAAGGAAAATATGTGAAATGTATTTTCAAAAGTGCTTTTTCATAAAAGGTAAATGATTCCAAGACTGCAAGGCTGTGACCATTAAGATAATCATTAATTACAATTGACAGATAAAATAAAACGAATGACATGAGTAAACATCTGCAGATAAAAAATGTTGAAACAATTTTTTCATCTGCAAGCTTCTGGTTTTACAGTATTTGACGTTTTTTTGGACTTCAAATGCCAGCAACTTTGAGATTACAAGAGCTACAGCAGAAAGTTTTACAAAGTGTTGAAAATCATTAGAACTGCAAAAATTTTTTTTTCAACTTTCTAACTCAAAAACTGTTAGATTTTTTCGGTTAGTAAGCTGAAATTTTATCGCCATATTGATCCCCTAATTTTTGTGGAATTTTATAATCGTTTAGTTTCCTTTCATTCTTTTTATTGCTTATTGATTTCTGCCTTAATCAGAAGTTAACCCCTTTAAATAGAATTATTAGGGCAAAAAATTGTTATTCGCTTATTCACTCTTCGTTGCTCTGAGGCGTTAAAAATTTTCCATTGTTTATGCAGTTTAAATTTCAAGCTTTATTATATTAAATCATTGTAGGTTTGTCATAAAAAACTGATTGAATAAATATTTTTTAAATAAATTTAATTTTCAGTTAAATATTGTAAGTATTGTCAAAATGAATCTTCATTTTACTGGTCCATATAAACGTCAAAGCTGGTCTCTTCCTGATTCAATTATTTATTATATGGCAATGAAACCATCAAGCTCAAAAGTCTATCAAAAATTAATTCAATGTTGCAAATATTTCTTTTCCAAAAATCGAATTATCGTTCTTCCTTGTTTGCATTTCTATGAAGATGGATGGAAAACTTGTGCCTTTTCAAAGAACTGTGAAATGAAAACAGATGAAATGCGAAATCTGGATGTTGAAAATGTTTCTGCAAAAATTTGGATTAAAGGAACGTATCATTTAAGACATTGGAATTTTTCAATTACTCCATCTTATATTCTTCCAAAACTTTATCGTTGTGATGTACAACATTGCTATTTATATCAACAAACGATGACAATGAATCAATATTTATTTCTGGCTTCATCTGCTGAGAGTTCCATGTTAAGCAATTGTACTGTAATTGGTAATGATGGCTTACCTCTTCAATTAGAAGCAATTATTGCAAACTTTCCAAAACTTCGAAGATTTAAAGTGTACGTTTTAATATAGTTTTTACAGTAATTCATGATTTAATGTTTCAGTGTATTCAGTCCAGATGCTCCAAATATTTCATCAAAAACTGTTAAAGAACTTTTAAAACTCCCACATTTCTCAAAAATGACAAAAATTTTGCTATATAATGTTACTGAAGCCTTTGATATTGATGCTATTTTTGAATATTTTAAAGTAAGTTTTATATTTACATACAAATTTATAAGAACTTATTTATTTTTTTTAGACAACAACTGATTTACAACTTTGTGTATCGTTTGTTTCTTCCCTTTCAAATGCTTATAAACAACGTCTTGAAGCTGTTATTGATAAAGTTTTAAATAATCCTTCTTCCGCTTCTTATCGTACTCCATATATTGAATATCCTGGACAAAATATAGAAAAAAAGATAAAGATGTTAATTCGTTATAAAAAAGATTTTTATCTTTAAGTTTTGTTATTTCTTCGAATAAATTTTTGTTTTGTGGTAACGTAACATGAAACGGTAAAATAAGGGAACGTCCGATTAGCACTCACAAGGGAACGTATCAAACTGCCAACCCCAGATTTTTTCGCTACTATGCGGAATCGATAGGTCATAGTAAGGTATGAAAAACCCCCAAGGGATTTTTCCCCGTTTGGGGTTTGAAGCGTTTAACAGGATTTGTAAAGTGTTTTTAACTTATATGCTTACCCCTATAAGCAGAACAACGCTTATAGGGGTTGGCCTATAAGTGAAAAAAACGCTTATAGGGGAAAGCATATAAGTGAAAATTTCAGTGAATATATAGGGGTAGACATATAAAATAACAAAACCCCAAACGGGGAAAAATCCCTTGGGGGTTTTTCATACCTTACTATGACCTATCGATTCCGCATAGTAGCGAAAAAATCTGGGGTTGGCAGTTTGATACGTTCCCTTGTCAGTTAAAACCGATAAGTATGGTTGTCCTTCATGCTATTTATATAAAGTAATTTGTCTGAAATTTTTTGTTTATTTTATTTATTTAAATACGTGCCAGAAGCATATCGATATATAATACAATGATAATTAAATTACAATCAAGAATGTAAATATAATATAAAATAATAACAATACATAAAGCAAGTATTACAATAAGAATTTATGTACAATTCAAGAATCACAATACAGTACGGTTTACAAAATAAATTAAAGTTTTACAAATATTTCATCAAAAACTGTTAAAGAACTTTTAAAACTCCCACATTTTTCAAAAATGACAAGAATTATGCTTTTGAATGTAACTGAAGCGTTTGATATTGATACTTTTTTGGATATTTAAAAGTAAGTTTAATATTTAAAAAAATATCTATAGAGACTTTTAATTTTTGGGGAACAACTGGTTTACAACTTTGTGTCTCTTTTATTCCTTCACTTTCTGATGCCTATAAACAACGTCTTGAAACTGTTATTGACGAAATTTTAAAAATACCTTATCCCACTCCTTATCGTAGTCCATATATTGAATATCCTGGACAAAATGAAGATAAACAAAAAAAGCTTTTTAGTCGTTACAGAAAAGATTATTATGTATAACTTTTGTTATTTTTTCGAATAAATTTTTTTGTGAATTTTTATTTGCACTTTTTTAAAAATGAAGCGATTTTATCGGCTGCTTCTGCTCTAAACGTGAATAGATGACCATGGCAATTCTGATAGATCAAATGCTAGAGGTGGGGTGATGAAAAATCCAAAAACTAGGTAAACAGATTATCCAACGAACACTCAATTAAACCACATAATTATAGTTAGTTATTGTGCTATTTATATGATATAAAAGAAATTTGCCTTAATATTTAATTACTATTTCTTACAAAATTAATAATAAAATACTTTGAGTTGAAGATTTCTGTTTGCTCTTAAAATAAAGTTTTATACTTACTGATATTGCTATCTTTAAAAACAAAACATTCGAAGATAGCTGATTTGGAGAAACTTTATGAATCAATTTATTATGAAGAAAAGGTTTCAGGAAACAATATTAATTTATTTTCCATTTAGTTCTTTGGTTTCTAATGCTTCTAAACACCCTTTTAAAGCTTTGATTGACGTGCTTCCACAAATTCGTCATCCAGCAATTTACCGTAGTCCATATAGTGATTATCCGGGACAAAATAAAGAAATAAAAAAACAAATGTTAAATTTGTCTAATTTAAAATGATGTAAAATGAAAAGTTAAATGATGTAAAGTAACAGCTTGCATTTTTCTATCTATATATGTTTTAACCTATGTTATTACTTTTTTCGCGTTGAAGAATGATTACAACATAGAAAGAAGTTTTAGCTCGCTTTGATTCTAACTGTGTTTATGAAGGAACTATGAAAATCTATGACTTAAATGATTGCATATATTTGAATAAAACGGTCACTATTTTCTCATGTAAGATTGAAATCCTTAACTCACAAAAATACCAAATTTCTAAAGAGTAACATATAAAGATTTATGCATACCTTGATTTACAATACAACTGATCGTTGCGCTAGAAAAATACGTATCTTTGGAAAAAACTTGATTAAATTCAAACTTTGGTATTCAAAGTAACACGAAAAAATCAAGAATCCTTGTTCTTCAAGTTTTAGGTATTAAATCAATGGTGCTACTGCAGAAGCATATTTGAAAAAAAAAACATTCAGCAGCTTACAAAAAGAACTTTGAAGAAATAAAATAGCATCTGTTAAAATAATGTCTGATAATTATTATGCTTTTTAAAGGTGTACCATTTTTAAGGTGTGAAATTTAACGCCTTAAATAAATTGTTATCACAATTCTTTTTATATTGCCGCTATAATTTTTTAACTAAACAAAAACCTTTAATTTGACTAAAAAATATACTTCTTTTTTTTCTCCTTATTTTTTTACCGTGTTTTGTATATCAGTTTTTTATAACCCTTTTTTTTGTAAATATTTTCATTGCGGACGTAATGGCGCTTCCAAATTAATGATTAATTATTTTTTCGTACTTAAATTCCATCAACTATATAGAATGAAAATATAGGGGTCGATAAAAATGAGTAAGCCTTGATCATCATCAATGTTTTTATTTGCGATCTTGATTTATTGAGAGAGAGATATACATTAACAAATTTGATTGCTCTCTCACATACCATTCCAAAAAAATGTTAGTTTTTTTGTCCTTTAAAAAAGTTTTAAACGTCAAAATGGCGTATTTCAAAAATTTCTCAAGAAAAAAAAGTTTCACCGCAATTCTGATCAAAAATGAGATAGCGCAGAAGAAGAAAAAACTGAACCGGCCCAGCGTCATTGAAGCGTGCGGCCACTCTTGTTCTTTTCCCCCTTCATGTTTTTCTTCTCCTTCTGATGGGCATTTTTTTTGGAGAAGAAGATGATATTTGTTGATTCAATGAAGCTACCAATTGCATTTCATTTTTTAAAACATTTTTTAATGAATTTTTTTTCATAAAAAAGTTTCTCATAAGGCACCCAATCATTTGATCCAGTTTATAGAAGATGATGAGAAAAAAAAACAAACAACAAACGTTTAATAAAAGTATAATTTTTTTAACAATTTTGATATAAATCTAAAATAAAACAGGCAAGCAGGCGGAGTTATATATCTATATCTATTACAAGTTTGTAACCGGCTAAAATAAAAAAAACTTGAAGGCTTTTTTACATACATGCATAACTTTTGGATCGTTGGTGCAAATTTTAATGAAATGGATTCGCAATTGGACTTGAAAAAGAAAAAGAGGAATAAAAAAGAAGAAGACGAAGAAGAAGATCGAGGTGATTTGAAGTTGATTTTAATCGTTACAAATCACGGCAGGGATTCTCATGTTGTTCAAGCATTTAATTTTTTTTCTCTTTTATTATTTTTTAGAATTTGCTTTTTCTTGTTGTCTCGTTTTCTTAATTGATGATTTTTTGAAAAACTTTTACTAAATTATATTAAGTTAAAAAGAACAAAAAAAGAAGAGAAATCGTTATTTAACAACTTTTGTAACAAATAAAAAATTGACAAACAACTTGACCAAAGCTCCCTTCAACTTTTTTTCTTTCCCTTTCCTTTTCTTAATTCTAACCTATTCAAGTTTTTTTCTTTGATTTTTGTGTATTTGAAAGATAACATTCCTATTTTCATGCTTGACCGGTAGGTAGTTCAAAAATTTATTTAAGAGGAAGAAAAAAAAGCGAAAGATAAAATCCTGAAAATAGTCTCCCTCCTCTTCAGGTAGCGAAAAATAATAAAGGGGGGAATCCACTCTTGCGCAAAAACTTGGGCCAAGTACCGTTTTTTTCGCGATTCTTTTTTTCTTCTTCTGCTTTTTCTTTCCTCCACTCTCGTCTGCGCATCCGCAAAAGCGGCTTCTAAACTTTATGTATAAGGGTTGTTACTAACATTCCATTCACTCATGTTTTAGACTTTTTGCTATTTAAAAAAATGCATCTTAAGAGGATTTTAACTTTAAGAAAAAAAATAGATTGAAGGAGGTTATTGTTGTTTGACAGGAAGTTTATTTTTTTTATTCAACTTTTTTTTTCTTTTCATTTAGCAGTTATTGTTTTATTGTCTCGATTACATTCATCGTTTTTTGAACCGTTTTGATTTAATTAATGGAATGTTTGTTGCCACACCCATCTTTTCACCTTTTATATTTTTTTGCAAATCAAAAAGTAACAAACACATATGAATTGTTTATTACCCCCAGAAAAAGATATTTATGCGACGTGTGCCTTTTTAACTTCATTTTCCATTTTTATCATAATATCGGCAGCTTTTTGACTTTTTATATTTTTAAAGAAAAAAGTATTCATGAGAAAAAAATGTTTAAAAAACAGTAACAATATTTACTCCCTGCGGCAATGATATCATTTAAAGGCGTTGTCCAACAGTTTTCTTGTTGTTTTTTTTAACCCGAGACTATGACGCATCGTTAATCTACCAGTATTCTTCTGAAAGAAAAAACACATTTGCAAGATTCATTTCATGACAAACTCTTTTGACAACGCCTTCTCATATTTTTTTCTTCAAAAGAAAAAAACAGTAAACTTTTTTTTATATGAAAAATGGATAACATTAGTTTTTGCAATGTTTATTGTTTAATTTTCTATGAATCAACATTTTCAATGAATATTTTTTTGGTTTGAAAGTACTATAATAATAAGAAGAAAAATGAAAAATAGAGAGAAAAGAAAATACTAATGAAATCTTTTAATTGTAATAATCATTTTTATATATTTCCAGTATCGCCGTTTACGATCTTCAATGACCGGAGCCTATCCTTCTTGAGCCATTGGGCATTCTTCTTCTTTTATATGAATTAAGTTTCGGACCGCAATCAAGTGAAAAACGGCGATCAGTAGAAAAAAAAAGTAAAATGAACAAGAGCGGTGGACAAGGCCAAAGTGATGAATGCGGTAAACCAATTCCAAAAACAAAAAAAAAGGAAGAAACTCGTCGGCTAAAGCAAGACGTCCGATTACTGATTGTTAACGGAAAAGAATGAAACGACCCTATTTGACCTTTTTTTATATATTTAAACGCAGTCCTCCCTTTTTTCTTGATTAAGTCTTTATTTTGTAATATTTTTTAAAGTTTTTCTTTGTTTTACTTTTTTTCTGTAAACAACTAAAAACTTTTTAAACTGTATTTAAGTTTTACTTTTAGACTTTCGTCTTTTTTTATTATTGTAAATTGAGTTGCTTATCGGCATGTACTTATTTACTTTTTTTTCTTTCGTCTCTTCCTTGCATTGCAGAATTTCCATGCTTACTTCTTTATATACTTTTTTGCTCCTTCTACAAAATTCGACAGTCAAGCTTTTCTCGCGATAGTAGTGGTGGTTGAATTGTATGCCTTTACTATCCTAGTAGACCTCTTGGCTCAAGGTACTTAGAGGTAGTAGCTTCTTACGATTTCGTAGTGAATTTTAACGATGCTTCCAAGAATGCAAGCAAATCACTTGTGCGCAACAGAAAAAATAAGCAGTACTAACCTTGCATAGCTTCCATGTGATACGCACAAATCAGAAAAAAACGCAGTAATCTCAATGCTTCAGGCAAAAGCATTGTTTGTTGCTTTTTATTTTACAAAAAAAAGTGAAGAAAATTTTTTTTGCAATGTTTCAAAGGGATAACTTGGCCCGCACAAGTAAGAGAGGTAGAAACTCTACAATCTCATTGTTGCGTTTTGCATTTTCAATCTTTTTTTTGTTTCTTTGTTACTTTTCTTCTTCGAGATGCACCTACTAAAATCAGTTAATGTTAGTTAGCTACTGCTGCTGCAGAAAGGTGCTTAATGAAGGGCGGAGGGTGATTGCGCAAAGAATACACACTATCATTTTAGCAATGTAATTTTACTTTTAAAACATTTTTTTATGAAAGTTATTGAAGTAGTGACGGACAATGCCTCTAGGTACATCATAGTAAGTGCGAAAGCTTTAACATTTATGAAGGCAAAAGCTTTTTTCTCTTTTGTCACAGTCATCTCAGGATGCGCAATTGTTTTTCATTGTTTCTTATTTTTCTTATACTTTTTCTTATCATCATCATGAAGAAAAAAAAAGAAGAAGACGAAAAAAGAAAATGTCTTCTACCGGTGGCTTGGCTACCTTCTTCTTCTTTTTTGTGTTGTAGCGTGTGCAGAATCATCAAGCAACCAGTCAAATTTCGCTTGTTTCTTGTACAAATATAAGATGCGATACAAACCAGCTTTTTTCGTTCACTTTTTTTCTCTTTCTTTTGGAAAATTTGTTTTTTTTCTTGCTTGCAGTTTACTAAATGAGCTGATTTTCCTCATTATCAGAAGGATTAGAAATGAAACAATGCACTTAAATAAGAAAGATGAAACGTCTTTACAAAAAAAGCTTCATTGATCTTTTTCAAATAATTTTTTTTACAAAGTCTTCCTTTTATTCTTTTGAATTAGCGTCGGAGGAGCCTTGAAACATCAAACGTGAACCACCCTTAAGGCGTCATCCATTTTCGCGCAACTTTTTTTTCAAAAAAAAGAAATTCTGTTTGCTCTGGAAGCCGACAGTCAATCTTCTCAAAAATTGGACAAAAAAGTTCATTTAAGTGGTCAGTTATGTTTGTCTCTTCAATCAAAAAAATGTTGTCCTAAAGCTCCAACTCTTAAAATACTTTAAAAATCACTCCAAAAGGTATTATCGTTTCATGCCGACTTTCGATTTTTTTAATTCTAGTTTTTGAAATAATATTTTTTATACAACCTTTTTTATAACATTTATTTATTTGTTGTTTTTAGTAGTAGTAGTTAGTTTTTTAAATATTTATTGCGATCGAAAATTACACGCCATTTAAAAAAGACGTGTTGCGCGGCGTGTAAATTTCAATAGGATTGCGGTTATTCCGTTTTTAACTTTTTTCTTTCTTTTCTTTTTTCAGTATCATCCTTTGACCTTCGCTTTATTTTTTTTCTTGTTGTTTAGCCGGTGCAAAAGACACTTTAAAAAAATCATGGTTTTTTTTGATAGTTTTGAAGACCGCCCTAAATAATTTGACGCCTGGAGGAGAAGTAAAATAAAAAAAAGAAACGCATCCGCCCATTTATTTGAAATGAGCGGATGCAATTTCGTACCATTTCTAAACGTTAAATGAATGAATGAAAAAAGTTAAAGGACGACAAGAATATCAACATAATTGTATAATTCATTTTTTTCAACTTTTAATTTGAACTTAATATTTTTACACTTATAGTTTTTGTTGTTATTGTTTTCTTTGTACCTTTGACTGCAAGCTTCTATTTGATACTTTTTTTTGTAAACTTTCTTCTTTTATTTTTGCTTGTCGCCATTCTCGAACACATTGGATCAATTGATTTATTGTTTTCCTTCTTCTCCTTCTTGCTTGCCTTTTTTGTCATCTTGATTCCAGGAAATTCTTTTCATTCATTTCTAAAAAAGGGTTCTTCGCAATCTTGTTCTTCGTCTTCTTCCTTCACTTTCTTCATTGCTAACAACGCTTGTTAGACTCACCTTTATTTAAGGACAACAACAACTTTTTTTTACAGAAAGAAAGACATCGTGTAATGGCCATTGGTCAAATATACTCCACAGATATATATATTTTTTTGAATTAAGTTATTTACTTGTCATTATTGATATCTGTCTTTATTTTTTTTATCAATAGATATCAGTCATGAAAAACTCGTTATTATTTATTATTTAAAGACATTTTAATTTGAAAAAATTGATATTTTTTCTTTCTCTGTTATGAATTACTTCCTTGGAAGATATCTCTCTCCCCTCCTTTTTTGCAACTTTTTGTGATTGCAAAAAGAAGGTAAAAGAAAAAAAAATTTGTGATTTTGAATAACCATTGGTTTAACTTTTTTTCATCAAAAATAATTTTATGATGCGTGTAAAAATTATAAGCGTGTTCAGCGGTTTTAATTTTATAAATTTTATTTTTTATTTAGGTATCGGCCGGACAAAAACAATATATTATTAAACAATTCTCATTAAATTTTTTTTCTTATAATTTTTATTATCTTTGGACCTGAATAATGCGACAATAGAAGAAAAAAAATTATTTAAGATGCCGAAAACTGCGCTTATAAATTTGGTAAAAATTTAAATTTAAATTTTCGATGAGGGAACACTCTTGTTTTAACACCTTTTTTTGCTATGTTTTTGGCATATTTAAAAATGCTTTTGATTAAATTTTTATTGATAATAACAGTTGAAAACTTTTTAATCTTTTTGTTTAGAAAGAATTGAAGTTAAAATTTGTATTTCGAAGACCCCTATAAAAATGATGTCTTATACTATAAAACTAAAATTATTGCGTGAGTGTTCCCTGCCGATACCTATATTTAAACTCCCAATAATTCTAAATTTATTTCTATTACAGATGAGTCCAGCCTCACACGGAGGGTCTGCCAAATTAAAGGCTTACACTATTGGCACGTTATTATTGACTTTATTTATTGGACAAGTATTAGCTCAAACAGGTAATAATATTGTTATTAATTTTAAATTTTTCTCACAAATTTTTTTTTTCTTACGTGCAATACAAATTCTCCAAGTTTTATAAGATTATAAAAAAAGAGTTGGATAGCTTGTTCAACTTGTGTACAATACAATAATGTTTTTGCGATTCAGTTTGCGACCACTTTTACGGGAGCTTGACTTTTTCCTTTTAAATCTTGCTGGTTGTTGTTCTTCGAAAAAAAGACATTCATTCAAAAAAATGCAACATTTATTTTCGACATATTTTTAAAAAGTCAAAATTTTGCATAAATAGATTGCGAGAAATGCAAAAAAGTATGCCAAAAAGGCGAGTTTTTGCTTTTTTGAGACCGTTTTTATGATCACTACGCAAAACAAACAAGCATTTGATAGCTCAAAAGAAAAGCACCGCTTTTGCGTAGTTTCCAGAAAAAAAGATTTTTTTTCTTCCGGTCACATTGTTGATATTTTGAATGGTCAAAATTCTCACATTTTTGGCAAAATTACAAGAATAAGAAAAAGGTTACAGGGTGTGCAAAAAAAAAGTGCAATTCAATTTTTAAACAAAGGGAAAGGGCTGTGAAGACCCAAGGTATGGGGGGATATATACCTTGGTCCAAGACAATTTCGACCCTACAGTATGACCTCTCGAAAATTATCGTGTCGGGAGTTCTGATGCCGCCAAGTTTTGAACCCACCGTTTTTCGACCCTTTCGTAGAACAAAGTTCCTGGGAGAACCCGAGGTGCTGGAAAAACTCTGTCGGTGGGGTTGAATAGCCCATAGACCAAACTCGTAGACGCACAGGAGTTTGGGTTCCCCAGGCTTTCGTGTCGAGATACACAGCGATTTCAAAAAAACGATTTCCAATTTTTTCACTTTTTGCTCAACTTTGACGACTCGGTGTAGTCCAGGGAGGGGCTTTTAGGGGGTAATATTTGTTCACAATAAACTTCAGACATATTTTGGTCGATCCCACCCTCAAACTTTGAAATCTGAGATATCGAAATTTTTTTGATAGCTGAAAATAGCTATTACTGGTTAAGTAGCAGGCGATGACGTTAGACCCACGATTTCAAAATGCGGTTTTTTGCTATAATATAATGAATTATGCTATGAAAACACATATGAAATACTTTTTAAGCGTTCCTGACTCTATTAAACGTGTTTAAAATAGATATGATTTTCATCGCCTGCTACTTACCTATAGCAATTATGGCTGCTTAAAAGTCGATATTCTCAGATTTAGCCAAAACTTTGCAGGAATGTCACTATATGTCTGAAGTTTATTGTGAACAAATATTACCCCCTAAAAGCCCCTCCCTGGACTACACCGAGTCGTCAAAGTTGAGCAAAAAGTGAAAAAATTGGAAATCGTTTTTTTGAAATCGCTGTGTATCTCGACACGAAAGCCTGGGGAACCCAAACTCCTGTGCGTCTACGAGTTTGGTCTATGGGCTATTCAACCCCACCGACAGAGTTTTTCCAGCACCTCGGGTTCTCCCAGGAACTTTGTTCTACGAAAGGGTCGAAAAACGGTGGGTTCAAAACTTGGCGGCATCAGAACTCCCGACACGATAATTTTCGAGAGGTCATACTGTAGGGTCGAAATTGTCTTGGACCAAGGTATATATCCCCCCATACCTTGGGTCTTCACAGCCCTTTCCCTTTGTTTAAAAATTGAATTGCACTTTTTTTTTGCACACCCTGTAAATACAGAAGGGGGGTTTCGTGATGATTCAATGTACGTTTAAGAATGTAAAAACAGTTGGTGTCCGAGACAGTTGTCCATGACACTAGGAACAAGAAAAAAAAGAAAAGAAAAAAAACCGGCTCTAATTTTAGTTGTTTCTTTATGAATCACTTTCCCATTCTGATTAGGGCATCATTTTCCACAGCAGGAATGGATGTACCAAATGCATTTTTATTTTTATTATTATTTTAAAACTTCTTGTATGTGTGTAGGGAAGGCTAAGCAGTAGCACATGCGTAAAAGTTTAGGTGACGCATTTTAACACAAGAAAAAAAAACCGATTGTTGTATTATTATAAAAAAACTTTCTTTTTTTAAATTAAAAGCTTTGATTGCTTTTTTTCTTCCTACTTTTTTTAAATAGCGGAGGTGGATGGCTTGCAACCGTTTAAAACAACAAATTGTGTTTCCATGCCTGCTTCTTTGACGCAATAATTCTAGACAAAAAAAAGTTTTTGCGCGATTCACAAAAAGTAAACAAAGAATGTTTCTGCATTTTGATGAAAACTGACAAGCTAAAAAACTCAATTTTTGAAAAAAAACATAAATGCAATATGCAATTAATTTTTTTTTATCAATTAAAAATTTTCAAGTTTCGTATAACATTAAATTTATGCAAATTTCTTTTTATTATTTCAGAAAGTAATTCACTTAGAGTGAAACGAGAAACAAGAGGCACTGAAAGTTTATTAACAGTTGAATGGGAAGGTATTCAAAGTGGTGATCATCCAGATTCAGCAATTCGAGGATTTATTGTTGAATATCGTGCTGAAAAAGAATCTGAATGGAATGTTCATTCTGGTGTTATTCCTTACAAAGGCCCAAATCATCAATATCGAGTACAGGTAATGAACAACTCTTATTTTTTTTTTCTTCTAAAACATCCCATAAAAATTGCAAATTTTCTTTTAAAACATTGTTTGATACATTTTTAAAACCTGCCAATTTTTGGCATTATTGTTTTTCGGTTCATTTCTTTCAATCAATCAAAGTGGTTTTTTTTTATTTATTTCAATCTTTTTTACTTTTACGTTTCAACCAAAACCGTTTCTTTCTAATAGAATTGCAATTCTTTTTTTTACGGCAGTAATAGAGAAAACGCATCAGATTGTTTACTTCTTAATCAACAATCAAGTTTTTGATCATTTTATTTATTAAAATAGTCTGATACCTTTTTTTTCATTTTTCTCCTTTTTTTAACTGTCCACACCCGAAGAAATCTAAAACAATCTTGGCAATTATTTTCTGCCCCGGAAAAGGAAAGAAGAAAAAGAAGAAGGAGAAAAAACGTTTCATACTAAACTGGTTTTTGTTTTGCCAAAGGTATTCATTTTTGTGGGTACTTTGCAGCAACAGCATCAGCAAAAAAAAGTTGCGCAACAAAACGTAAAACCAGCACCTTTGAAAAACTTTTTTTAAAAGCAAAAAAAATTAATATCAAAAAAAGATTTCTTTTTCAATCTGATTCATTTTCCCGCAATTAATTTTAAAAACAATACATAGATGCCGACAAAAGGACCAAAGAAGAATAAAGATATGAATATGCTTCCTTCTTTTTCTTTTGTATGCCGGCAGAGCTCTCTATAGGGGCGCTGCTTTGATTTATTGTAATTATTTTTTTATTGACATCTTGACCCGATAACAATTTCTGATAGAATCCCAATGCGCAGCAACAATTACGTACTACAGCAACAAAAAAGAGAAAGAAAAGAAAGTTTAAACATGGGGAGATAAAAATGAAAGAAACATTTTCTCATTCGCAATTAGTAGAAAATATTTTGTTTCAATGTTTTAAAATTAAATACAAACAAAAAAATGCAAAAATTGGGGTAAAAGGTTAAAATAAAAAGAGAAAAAAAAGTACATGATAAAAAAACCGGGGATTTGCAGATTCCACGACTTCCGACAGGAATTTCTTATTTTGTTCGTATCAAAGTTTTGGGAGATGAAAATCAAGTATTAGTTGAAACACCAGAAATTCGAGCAAGAAATGAAATTGTTAGTATTAAATGTGAAGCTGGTAAGAAGAAATACTAAACAAAATTCATGCATGATTTTACCCAAAAAATTATAGATGAAATAACTGCACCACGAGATATTGAAACAAAACAAAAAGGACAATTTAGTGTTGCCCTTTCATGGCATCCACCAGAATGTGGTAGTGTTGGAGAATATCAAATTGAACTTCGTGGTTTAGCTGAAGGTAAATTTGATGTACATCATCAAACAGTTGCACAACCATCAGCAAGTGTTACAAATCTTTTACCAAATACTGAATATGAAGTTCGTGTACGAGCTGTTGATCGTTCAAAAGCTGTTGGTCCATGGAATAGTGATGCAATAATTGTTACAACAAAAGGTGATGCACCTGAGGCATCAGAAGCTATCAAACTTGAATATACTTCTGATACCGATGCAAGAATTCATTGGACTCATACAGATGAAGAACGCCTTCAACAATATGAAGTAAGTTATGGATTAATTGTATTCCAAAAATCTTTGAAGAACAAAATTTGTTTATCAAAAATCTTTTTTTAAAAAGAACAAAATGCAAAATGTTTGTTGACTTTATTTATTTTCGTCGTTGTCGCGTAAACCTCTCAGCATTTTGTCTTGCTCTTATTTTTTTGTTCTTAAATGCTACGCAATTATGTTATGCATTTTTTCTATTTACCGCTAAAAAACTTGTTAGCTTGTGTTAAAACTTTTTTAACTTTGTCAACAACAAAAAAAGAAAGTTTTTGAAACAGCTTATTGGATAATACAAATGGCAGCAATACAATTACACTATTACACTTATGAGGCTCTAAAGTTTTCATTGATAAAATTTGACAAGTATGCAATTTTTTAGGTTGTTTTGGTTGAATTTGAAAATAATGAAGTACAAAGAATTGAACGTACTCGAGTTTCACCAGATCGTGATAGCTTTCTTTTTGTTGATCTTACACCAAATTCGGATTATGAAATTGGTGTTGTAGCATATGTTGATCATGAACCTCGTAAAGTTTATCGTCTTAGCCTTACAACTGCTGCACAGCCTGCCCTTCTTGTTGATATTGAACCTATCATTGTTAAAGATGGTGATAATCATTATACCGTACATTGGAAGAAGCCGGATGGCGTTACTGCAACAAAGTTCATCGTTGAATATAAACCTGCCAACGAGACACGATGGATGCGTTTACAAGAAGATCGTAATGTAAATGAGGATGAAGAAAATTATTCAGTATCTGCAACAGAATTGAATAATGCTTTTTCTGTTCGTGTTGTGGTTGTTGATGATGAACAAAGAGCTGTTGCCAAAACAAAGGAAGCACTTGTATCTGGTGGAATTGGATCATGTGAAGGAAATGCTGGTGCACCAAATGAAATTCGTGTACAACCATCTGGAAATTCAATAACTTTTTCATGGAAACCTCCAACATGTGATCAAGATTTAAGTTCAATTTTGGGCTATGAATATATGGTATAATTGATCAATAAAATTTGGAATAGGAGTAAAAATATAATCTTTAGATTTGGGATCAAGAAAATGGTGTACCACCAGAAACGACATCATTCACACCAAAATCCTCTGTAACAATTGATAATTTAAATCCTTCAATTCATTATTCATTCCGTGCTCGTAGTCGTCTTACAAATGGACATAGTTCATGGAGTGAAACAATTGAAAGTGTAAACAATCAAAAATCAGGTTGGTTTTTAAATTCTTTTAAAAACACTGCAATATTTCAGTTCTTGACCTCTCCCCGCTTTTTTTATCTTTTGTTTTGATGTCCATTCTAACAGGATTAACACTGGCGGTGAGGCGAGGACGATATATATCATGATTCAAATTTAATTCTAACAACTAATGCTTTTATTTCATGTAATAACACTATGGGCGTTTTGGTCAACAAATTTTGCGTTGCCTTTTCGCTCATTTAAAGGTTTGTTTCTGGCTTTTCATATTTTTAGTTAAAATCCTTAATTTGCATTTTTTTCTTTTATGTTTTTATTATTTCTCATTTAGTTATTAAGCTAGATTTACAATCTTCTTATTACTTCTTTTTCTATGTCTCTCTTCCCGTCATAATTTCATTTTATTTTTTATTTAAATGCCTTAGGCAAAAATTATAATTCTTTTCTTTTGAAAATTTTTTTAATGTCTTAATTTGCAAATATGATGACATGATCATAAAGTATATAACTCGTCAAAAAAAACCGCGGATGTACAACCTTATATGCAATCCGGTTTCTTTTGATGTTTTTAATTATTAAAAAATTTGACATTTATCATATCTTTTCCCTTTATCATGTTGCCTCGATCACCGCCAAAACCTTGAAAAGTAAAAAAAAAGAAAAAAGTTTTGTGAAATTATATATTTTTTTAAAATTTATAATTTCAATTGAAAATGCAAACTTTGATCTTAATAACTTTTTCTTTGTGTTTTTTTCTTTTAACAGAATGTGCAAATATAGTCAAGAATGATGTGATATTGAATGCAGATATATTGAAATTGCATAGATTGCACAATGTATTACTTTTAGAAAATAATATCTATCAACAACGAATTGTACTTCATCCATCAAAAAGTTATTTAGTATTTACTCCACTTCCTGAACATCAAGGAAAAATTAATAATGTCAAGTTAGTATATTACTTTTTTTTGATTTAATGTAAAAAAATAAATTTTAGAATAAGTTATAAACAAAATTCTGAAAAAGAATGGACTCGTATCGAGCGACCCCTATCATTCTTTGTTTGTCCAACCGAAATTGCAAGTTCGAACGATTTATGTTATGATCTTAACGACTTTAAATACGGTAATCAATATACAACAAATGTAAGCGTTAAGCTATCCCTAAAACTTTTAATTACAATTACCATAATTTTTAGGTTGTTTATGAAGTAACAAATGGTGAATGGGTTAAAAACGGTTCACCTTTAAACTTCTTACTTGCAAAAGCTGGTAATTTATTTTGAAACATTTTTAAAAAACATTCTAATAAAATTTTTAGATCCAAATGCACCTCCATCAAAACCAAGTAATCTTCAAGTTGAAGCTCTTAATTCAAAAACTATTAAAGTTAGCTGGCATCCATCTTTAAATTCAAATAATGTTCATGATTATGAAGTTGTTACAAAAGACTCAATTGGAAATGTTTTTCGTGCATCTGTCCCTAAAACCACCTATTCTTATACATTTGAAAATATTGCTCCAGAAGAATATTACAGTATTGAAGTTAGAGCAGTTTCATCAAATGGAAAAAAGAGTGATGCAATTGAACAACTTTTTTCACTTTCTGGTACAACATATCAACATCATCATCAACAACAACTTGTTAAAATTCATGAACCAAAAATATCAGAAGAAGATCAAGATATTATTATTAAATTTACTGTTGAAGGCCGGCAAAGTAATGTTCGAGCTTTTCAAATTGAACAAAAAGATAGTAATAATATTTGGCAATCAATTGGTGGATACATTCCTGTTGATAAAACAATATTACATTATTCTGCTAAAATTGATCGCAACACACTATCTACTGGATCACAACTTCGAGTCATTGCTATTGGAAGTAATGGAAATTCAGTTGCTCATTCTCATGCTACACAAGTTAAACTTCTTTGTGAACGTAAAGTTTATAAATTTGCATAATTGTTTCTTACAATTTTCATTTTAGCAAACATTACAGCACCCATTAATGTTAATCTTCGAAGAATATCATCTGATGAAGTTCTTCTTCGTTGGAGTTACCCTTCTCAAAGTCGGGAATGTGGGCTTTATTTTGTTATCAGTGGAACAATGGATGATGCATCAATTCAGCTTATTGTAGATGGAAGTTTAAGAGAATATCGTATTCAAAATTCTGCAACTACAATAACATTAGAAGTTGCAGCAGCTAGCCGTCTTGGTGTTGGACCTGCTTCTGCTCCTGTTCATTTAAATAGTGGCAGACATGGTATGCCGCTTTTAAAATTTTTTAACTTTTCTTTCTACACCAAATTTTCCAATGAATATTTTTTATTCATTCGGTGACTTGTCTTTTTAGTCATGTTCATAGACTTTTTTTCTCATTGAAAATTTCTTTTTTTCTATTCCCCTTGTTTTCTTTAATTTTCCTACTGTGTCTCTGAGTCCACTGTATATGTTCTAGCTAATGAAGACACTGTTCATCGTCGATCACGACGTTCAATTTGTGATCCACGCACAGACTTTTGGTGCCGGGGTGATAACTTTTCTACTGATCGTGGTGCTGAGGAACGTGGAGGTTTGTACACTGCATCCATTATTATGTGTGCTGTGCAACTTTTTTCCTTAGGCTTTGTGCCTCACGCATAGTTTATGCTATTATTTAGCGTGTGTGCCGGGCCAGATTTTTATAATTTGTTAACCCGAGCGTTCTACTGTAGTTTGTTTTATAGCTGTTTTGAATTTCCCATACACCTTTTCCTGTAAAATTTTCTTTCCACCGTTTTTATTTTCTATTTATTTCCTTGTTAAACAATAACATTTTATCATTTCAATGTAACCTTACGCTATCAACTTTAAATTAAAATTCTTTCTTTAATATTGCTTCTTAGTCAGCTTCAAATGCTTGCTGGCTTCATTGTAATTTTTAGCTCTATTGCTTTTTGTCCTTACTTACGTTTCCTACGTTTTTGCTTACATTTTTTATTTATCTGTTATAACTTAGTTTTGCCCTTTAACTTGAAAATCGATAATACCAAAGGTTTATTTAGCTTTGATTTCAACTCCTCGAGTTTCACAAACTCGTGAAAATGATATTTTGGTTGAATGGAAGAGTCAAGGCAATGGACGTGGAGTTTTTGGATATCGCGTTCAATATCGTCCAGATAATTCACCTGGATGGGTTCCATATGGGTATCAATAAATTTATCAAAAATTTTTATTTACATTATACTTTAGACAAATTGTGCCTTATGTTGGTGATAATGAAGATTATTCACAAAGGCTTACTGGTCTTAGTGTTGGACATTCCTATCTTGTTCATGTACAAGCTCTTGATCGAAATTCATATGTTCTTTTTACCAGTCCTGAAATATCTGCTCAATCAACATGTTCAGTTCCTTCCCACCCACCATCACATCTTCGTTCAGATTCACCTGATGCACGACATGTTCGTATTTCTTGGGCAACTCCACCGCAAAATACTTGGGGATGCAATCAAATTCAAATCGAACTTCAAGTTGATGAACCCCGTGGTATTGCACCAGTAAAAGTTGATGGCCGCCAAACCAGTCATGTCTTTGATTCAACCTCTGATCAACCTTGGTCTGTACGTGCTCGTGTTGTTAATTCTGCTGGTCAAAGCGCTTGGTCTCCAGCTGTTACAACTCGATCCAGCGCAGCTTCTGTTGGTGATGCAATTGAAGGACCTTTTCTTACCCACATTCAAGGAACACCTCGTGTTACTTGGCGTGGTCGTGAAGGAGGCGATAAGGATTTAATTGCACATTTCCAAGTTGAATGGCGTCGACAAAATGAACAAAGATGGAATACCCATAGAAATACTGTAAGTGTCTCTCATTTATTTATCTTTAATTCCAAATCATTGGCTTTAGATCCCCTATTCTGGATGGCAAAGATCATATTCTTTGGAACTTGGAGATCTTCCAAAAGGGCATAATTATGAAGTTCGTGTAACTGCCATTGATCACAATCGTGGTACAGTTTTTACTTCACCAACTGTTAGTGTCCAAACAAGCTCACAATGTTCTGCTCCTCGTCGTGGACCCCAAAATGTTGCTGTCACTCCACTTGGTCCAACAAAAATTCGTCTTAGCTGGCAACCTCTTCCTGAAAGTGAATGGAATTGTGATCGTCTTTGGTATGTTGTCAAATACAGTAGCCCAGAAAGTCAAGGCTTCCGTAATTTATCAAACGGTGAAAGCGAAGTTATCTTTGATTCAAAGCCACATACTCAATGGCAATTTGAAGTACAAGCTGCTAATCCATCTGCTGCTACACAATGGTCTCGTCCTGCTAATACTCAAACATTATCAACAGCACCCGGACCAGTCGGCGATTTAATTGTTTATCCACTTTCTGCAGAATCTGTTCAACTTTCATGGAGACAACCACAAAACCCAAATGGACAAATTTCTGGTTATGAAATAACTTATCAACTGATATCTAAAGGAATGTGTGATAATACTCCCGAACAACCAGTAACGCTTACCAGTGCACAACCAAGTTATACAATCACTGGCTTAAAAGCTCATTCAAAATATCGTATTGGTGTTGCTGCAAAAACAACTAGCGCTGGTGAACGTGTTTCTCGTGAAATTCAAACTGAACAAGCTGTCCCAAGTGCTGCACCAAATTATGTCCGTGTGGATAATGCTGCTGAAAATACTGCTGAGCTTAGTTGGCATGCGCCTCCTTGTCATCAAACCAATGGTGATATTTCGGAATATGAATATGAAGTTACTGCTCATGATCGTTTTGCAAATGTTCCTCGCATTCAAGAACAAACAAAAACAACAAGAGTTAGCTTACGTAATTTAATTCCAAATACTCGCTACAAAGTTAAAGTACGTGCTTATACAAATCGTGGCGCTGGTCCATGGTCACAAGATGTTACATTTGATACCAGAGGCTCCCAACCAGCTGCTGGAACTCCTCCACCTGCTAGAGTTGTAAATACTGGACCAACTGAAGCACATGTTGTCTGGCAAACAAACCCCCAAAATGCAAATTATTATGATAAATTCCGCTGTCAATATCGCCCACAAAATGAACAACAATTCCAGGAACGCCAATTCCCAGCATACAGCCCTTGTCAACAAGAAGTTATTAGACGTCAACAACTTCCTCCATCAACACCACAAAGTCAAACTCACTGTGGCAGAATCGATAATCTTCAACCTGATGAAACGTATAACTTCCAAGTTTCTGCCCATGTTCGTGATGGACAATGGTCTAGTTGGACTCCTCCACAAAGAACTCGTATTGGTGAAGGACCAGTTCAAATTGCAACAGTTTTCAAAATTGGAAGCACACCAAGTTCACTTGAATTTGGATGGACTATTCGACCAACTGATCAGCTTAGATGCACTTCTTTCCGTATTACTGTTGTTCCACGTGATCGATCAGAACAACCACGGATTTACACAGTTGATCGAAATACCATGAAATATAAAGTTGATGGATTGCGTCCAAATACAGTTTATTCTGTTACTGTTGAAGCAAGCGCTGGAAATCAATGGGGTCCTGGAGTTACAGTAGACATGTCGACTGATGGTGATGTTGTAACTGGACTTCAACAAGCTCCTCGAATTATTGAAGAAAAGGCAACTTCTATTACTATTGGATGGGATACTCCACAACCTATTCAATGTAGTAGTTTTATGGTAGAATATCGCCTGGATAATGGTGTTTGGCAACAGTCTCCTCGACGTGTTCCATGTGATCCTGGTCGCCGCTCATACACAGCAACTGTTGATGCTTTACCAACCAACAGCATTGTTGACCTTCGAGTTCGCATTGTTTCAGTAAGCAATCAACCATCAAATCCTTCCCCTGAAGCACGTGGCCGAACTAAATGTTCAGCTCCAGAACATCCGCCACAAGGTGTCAGAGCTGACGCTCCATCAACAAATGAAGTCCGTGTTTCATGGGCTCGTCCTGGAAAAGATACATGGAATTGTGATCAGCTTAATATTGAAATTGGCTACAGAATGGGTAATGAACCTGAAAAAATTATTCCTGTTCCTGGAGATCGTACTGATTATGTTTTCCCCTCACAACCAAATACACGTTGGGTTATTCGAGTTAGAGCAAGCAATCAAGTTGGTGCCAGTCCTTGGAGTGCAGAACAAACTGTCACAACCCGGCAAGGTGCACCTGCTGGTGTTCGAGATCTTCGAATTACTCCATTATCTCCTAATGAAATGAGAGTACAATGGTCGCCTCCAGCACAACAACATGGAAACATTGTTGGATATGATATCAGTTATCGTCTTAAGCATCGTCTTGCATGTACAAATGAAGAGCCACGAGATGTCAGTCGTGATTTTGTTACTGTTTACAACCACAAAGATTTGGATTATACCCTTACCGGATTATTGCCACATTCTCTTTATGAAGTTAAAGTTAGAGCAAGAACAACTGAATTAGGTCCAGAAGAAACTGGTGAAGCTGCAACTTTACAACAACCTCCAAGTGCGCCACCACTCAATTTACAACTTACTTATGCTCTTGAACGTTCTTTATCATTCCAATGGGAACCAGTTGATTGTTCACAACGTCATGGTGAAGTTGTAAATTATGAATTTGAAATTTTGGGACAAGATGATTGGGCAAAGCTTGAACGACAAATTGCTAATACTTCTGATCTCAAAGTTACCATCGATGGTCTTACACCTTACACTAAATATGTTATGAGAGTAAAGGCATACAACAGTATCGGTGGAGGTCCAAATACAGAAAATCTTGATGTAATGACAGCTAAAGCAAATGCTCCTTTACCACCACAAGACCTTGTTGTTACACAAGAAGGAACAGATTTCTTTGTCGTATCATGGCTTCCACCTTATCCACCATATGGGCCACATGATACTTACAAATTACGCTATCAATTATTAAATGCCAATGACTGGAAAGAAATTGAAATTAATGTTGATGATCCGCGTTTGGAATGTCCAGCTGTAAGTCCACGTTTTTGTTTCAACATAACAGGACTTGATAATGGCCAACAATATCGTGTCCAAGTTGCTGCTCATATTGAAGGTGGCTCTTATGGACCATGGAGTTCAGCTATTATTGCTAACACTCTTCAAATCCTCCCCGATGCTCCACGTGCCATTGAACTCATTGAAAAAACTGATCATTCATTGCATATTCGTTGGATTCCACCTGTAGATCCTCATGGACATGTAAAACAGTACCGTATTAATATTAGACCAAGTGATGAACCCAATGCTAAACCTGATACTTATCATGTTGATCATCCAACGTTACAATATTTACTTGATAATTTACAACCAGAGACAACCTATAATATCAGTTTATCTGCTGGTACAAAACGCGGATATGGTCCTGAAATTTGGACGCAATATACAACTGATGCATTTAAGGTTCCTTCATTATTATCAGCACCCGTTGTAACACCTGAAGGTGCTCATGTACTCAACGTTCAATGGAATGGCGTTATTGATGCTAAAAATCGTATTAATGGATATATCGTTGAAATTCGTACTAGTGATAACCCAACTTGGGCTGAATATGGCGGTGTTACTCGTCATGAACAAGGAAAACGTGTCTATAATAGCAGACTCGAAGGTTTAGATGCTGATACACTTTACTTTGTACGTATTAAAGTTGTTGATAAACGTCAAAGAATTAGCGAAGCAAGTCCCGAAGCTCAAGCCCGTACAGGTTGTGCAGCTCCACTATCTCCACCAGCAAATATTGCCTTGAATTCACCATCTCCAAGACAAGTTAGAGTTAATTGGCAAACTCCAAGCAAATCATCTTGGCTTTGTTCAGCAATTCGTTATCGAATTGAATATTCAAATGGCACATCTGGTCCAAAAACTGTTGAATTACCTGGGAGCAGTGCCGATCATGTTTTTGATTCACAACCAAATACACAATGGAAGATACGTGTTAGAACTGAAAATGATGCTGGTAATTCTCCTTGGAGTAACGAACTGGAAATAAAAACCGCTGATGGAGCTCCAGGAGCTGTTACTGATCTGAATGCTCATCCAACTGGGCCTACTACAGGAGAAGTAACATGGCGAGCACCCGAAGAACCCAATGGTGAAATTACCGGATACACTCTCACTTATCAACTTAAATCAATTGGTGAATGTGGAGTCCGCTCAGCAAAACCTATTACAATACATTCCACTGAAGAACGTGTTGAACTCAAAGATTTAATTCCCGATGCTACTTATGAAGTTAGCGTTGTTGCTCATACAACTGAACCAGGAGCACCATCAAAAACAGTTGTTTTAACAACTGAAGAAGATGTTCCATCCGGAGAGCCAACAAATCTTCGAATTACATCTGTAACAGCCACAAGAGCAGAAATGCTATGGAATGAAATTGAATGTGAAAAACGTAATGGTAAAATCACAGGTTATGAATATGAACTTGAATCAGAAGATGATTGGGGAGAAAATTCTACTTCAACAACAACTACCCATCGAGCCTCATTCGATTCTCTCTCACCATTCACACAATACCGAGCTCGTGTTCGCGGACAGAATTCCAAAGGTGAAGGACCATTTTCTGAATGGACATCATTCCGCACACAAGCTGCTGCTCCTGGACCACCAACTGATTTAGCAGAAGAAGAAAAACTTCCCCATGCAGTTGAAATTTCTTTTGTTGCACCTTACCCACCAAATGGTATTATTGACTTTTATAAAATTCGTCATACCCAACAAGGACAATTTAATTATAAAGAAACTCGTGTTCCTGTATCTGATCTTGAATGTTCAGCAAATAATAAAGCTGATCGACTTTGCTATCGTGTTATTAATCTTGAACCTGAACAAGATTATGATATTCAAGTAGCTGCTCATACTGAAGGCGGTGACTGGTCAGACTGGAGTGAAACACTTTCCATTAAAACTGATAAGCAAAATATTCCTGTCCTTGAACAAGGACTTGAAATTGATTTTATTAAACCAACAAGCATTGGAGTTAAATGGGAAGGATTAGACGAAACCCAAGCTGAACACATTGTTGGATATGTCCTTGAATACAAATCTGAAACTGATGAAAAATGGGAAGAGTACAATGGTATTGTTCGACATCGCCAAAAACAAAATAGCTATAAAGTTACTGTAAGAAATTTGATTGAATCAACTGAATACTTTTTCCGTATTCGTGTTGTTGGTAAAAATGATAAACGTGGAGGACCTGGTCCAGAAGTTAAAGCTGTTACAAAATGTGGAAGTATGTTAAATTTTTAAATTCCAATAAACCTAAAAAATTTTTAGAGCCCGAACAACCTCCAAATAATGTCAAAATTGAATCAGTTGATTTTGAAACTATTAAAATCACATGGGAAAATCCAGATGAAGAATCTTGGAAATGCGATAATGTTGAATATGTTGTTCATTACACAAACACTACTTCCAAAGGAACCATTGCTGTTCCAGGTGAAGGTCCATCTGAACTCATTCTTGAAACCATTCCTGGTACAAAATGGGAAGTAAAAATGCGCACACAAACAGTTGAAGATGATGCTGAACCCCAAAGCAGCAAATGGAGTAATCGAGCTACCCTCACAACTCAATCCCTACCAGGAGAAATTTTTGTTAAAGTTGAACCAAAAGGACCACACAGTGCTGAAGTTAACTGGGATTTGCCTGAAGGAGATCAAGATTGGAATTACGGTGTTGATATGTCCTATAAGCTAACCAAACTTGGTGGATGTAATCCAACAGAATTTGAAAATGCAGAACCAATTCTACGAGAAAATGTACAAGAAAAGCAAATTCTTCTTGAAGACCTTGCCGCCGGTTCAGAATATGAAATCACTGTAACCCCCAGACGCCCTCCAGGATTACCAGAATCAATAAAAGCAAAGAAAACTGTTCGTAAATTCCGTACAGATGATGATGTTCCAACGGGTGCACCACAAAATCCCAAAGTCGATTCTAGAGGTGAAACAAAACTTGGTTTTAGCTGGGAACCTCCAGCATGTGCTGAACAAAATGGTCCAATCAGTCAATATGAAACTGAACTTGTCGGCCAAGATGAATGGAACGAAGGAACAAAAGAAAAAGCTTCGCCCAGAACAAAAACAGAAATTGACGATCTTATGCCTGGATCACTTTATCGCTTCCGTGTTCGCGCCTTTACTTCTGAAGGACCAGGACCTTGGTCTGAACCAATTGATGCTCGCACTACTGGATCAGAACTTGGACCACCCCGTGAACTTACAGCAGTTCTTACTCGATCCACTGCAATACAACTTACTTGGTTACCACCTTATCCAGAAAAATCTCAAGTAACTGCTTACCGTCTCAGATATAGTCCAAGAGCAGATGATTCAAATCCTGTTGAAATGGAAATAAGTGGAGATGAACTTAGTTGTGATGGATTTAGTAGCCCTATTATTACCAAAGATAATCTTTGTACAACAGTTACCGGCTTACAACCTTCAACAACTTATCGCTTTGCTGTTCAAGCACAATCGTCTTCTGGTAATTGGGGACCATGGTCATCTGATTACTTCTCAACAACTCGTAAAGATGATAGTGAAGGACTTGGTGGAAGCCTTAAATTACTTTCTGCCGGACATGATAATCTTAAAGTTCAATGGACTCCTCCAGCTGTTATTGGTGATAAAATTGATAAATATGAAGTATTTATTAGCGTTGCAAGTGAACATGATAAAAATCCTCGAAAACATGAAACTTCCGGTCGTCAAGTAGATTATCATTTCCGAAGTCTAAATCCAGTAACCCAATACAATGTGACTGTACAAGGTCTTGAATCTGGAAAGAAACTCTGGTTCATTTCTGGAGTATTCTCAACAACCGATAGAGGATACGGGTTAATTTCATGGCTTGGACCTCCAACTGATCTTCATTTGATTGAAAAATCAGACACCATGCTTCATGTCGATTGGCAACCACCAGAAATTTTTGAACCTGAACATAAAGATTTGCTTACTCATTACAGTGTTACAATTACTCCACTTGACACTTACACATTAGAACCCGGACATACCAAAAATTATACAGTACCTGTACCAGGAAATTCAATCAAATTTACTGATCTTACTCCTGAAACAATTTACAATATCACTGTACAAGGTGGTACAAATTCAGGATATGGTGAAATGCTATGGGGAACTTATTCAACACTTTCAACTGGACAAACTCATGTTCTTCGTCTTAAAAATCGTACACCAACCACTTTAACCGTCGAATGGGAACCCGTATGGGGAACTCAACATCGTGGATATACTCTTACTGCCAAATCCCTTGCCTCAATTTACAATAATGTCCGTCTTAATACCATTAAATCCTTTGATGTTGATGCAACTCAAACTGATTTTGTTATTAGAGGACTTGATCCTGCCACAACTTATAACGTTACCTTGCAACCTAAAGAACAAAATGACGGTGCATGGGGCGTTTATTCAACACTGCCACCGGGCTGGTTTTTGCCCAAAAATCTTAAACACTGCGATAAAACACAACACGCTACCTCAATGAGCTGGGAACCTGTAGAACTTGATATGGCAACACATTATCAAGTTAGATATTCTCGTTATGGACAAAATCTTCTTTGGAATGAAGAATCTGAACGCAAAACTGAAGATTTACTTTGTCCCAAAGATCCATGTAATCGTCTTTGCTATCTTGTTTTTAATCTTGAACACAATCCTGATGAATTTGCATTCCAAGTCCGCGCCAAAGTTGATGGAGTATGGAATCGTTGGAAAACTGCTGGCCGTCTTACTGTTAGTGAACCACCAGAAATTAGAGAAGCTTGTTGTATTGTCCCTCCACCATATCACGTTGAAAATATTGGTGCTCCTGGCACATGGTGGGATATTGACATTGCACCCGCAAAAACAGATACAAACATTACGTAAGAAATTTTTTATTTAAAATTATTTAACAACTATGCTTTAATTTTTAGTCGTTATTATGTTGTTGTTGATACTCGTGATCCACCAGGAGATACAAATTGGACAGAGCTTACTGACAAAGTTACTGCAAACAAACGTAAAACACCATATTATGTTGCTGGATCATATAGTATTAAAACTTTGACAAAACCAATGAAAGTTCGTCTTGGTGATGGTACAGTTATTGGTGGATATCTTAATTATCCACTTGTCAAAGGAAATAAATATAATTATGAAATTTATACTAAATGGCTTCTTAATGGTGAACAACCTGTTGTTGCTCGTATTCGAGGTTGGTGGCTTTTGTTTTGACACCCTTTGAACCATTTAAAAGAAAAGGGGTATACCGGTTTTTATTAATTTATTTTTCTTATAGTTGTGCCATATTAGGGTTAACTAATATACTTTTAAAACAAGTTTATGAAAAAGAATCGTAATTTAACGCGCTAAAATCTAAACGGTTTTAAAAATCGGAAGAGTTAAATGACAAACAATGCTAAAGAATATTTTGTGAGTAAAAAAGAATGTCTGCGCAATATTTTTCAAGGTGTGGCTATTTAGAAGTGTGTCTCACAATTTATTCACACAAATTTTAATGTCATATACCCTTAGGCATATACGGAAGATAAGAAAAAAGAAAGAATTTTTTTCGGACCACATACTAATATAGACAAAATAGGTACACAACAATGAAAAAATGTGTACACACATGCGCAACAAAGATTGTTGAAAGTTTTAGGAATCTTTTCTTTTGCGGTTGAACCGGTAACAACGCCGTTATTTTTTGAAAGCACTATCATTCTCAAGTGTATAAAAAAATTTTTCTTATATCACTGATAAATAAAGTATAGTAGTAACACGTGGACGTCTTTGTGATGAGTTACCTCCCAGACGGTACAGCTTTTTTTTTCTTTTACCCCATTAGCGCCCAGCTGGTTTTGAAGGAAAAAAACATAAATAAAAGAGTAGTTTTTTTATCGTTGACCAAAAAAAAGAGAGAAAAAGATATATAATGGGGTTATTTATGAATGATTTTTAGATGCAAAAAGTTGGTGGAGTCGAGTAGCCTTAAAATGGCTATTTTTGGCCATTATAGTTTGTTTAATACTCCTCGCAGCACTGATAGCCTTCTGCTGCTACTTGTAAGTAAAGTAATGCAGTGTAAAATATCTTACCTAAAATCCTATTCAATTTTTAATATCCCTTTTCCCTTTTAAAAATATTTTTCTTCTGGGTTTACTATAACTTTTAACTTATTAAAATTTAACCTGTGTGAAATTTTAGCAACCCCATTCATTTCTGCTGGATGGCCATGGTGGTGGCTATTTGCCTTACTCTTGTTACTTCTTTTACTTATTCTTCTTTGTTGTTTACTTGCTTGGTTATTAAATCAGTAAGAATTTATCCTTTTTAACATTATTTTTTAACACTTTTTTACCCATAAAAACAATTTATTTTTTCTACTTTTAATAATAAAAATTGTTATTATTATTAAAAGTAGTTTTTTTTAACTTTTAATAATAAAAATGAGGTGATTGAAGCTAATAAAAATTTTATTATAGAAAGAAACGAAGAAGAACTGAAAGATACATCAGTGGCCAACGTGCTCCACTTCTTGCTGATGTAAGTTTAAAATAGAAAAAAAAACAACAACTAGTAATAAGTTTCATTTTTTTAGAGTGAAAAATCAGTTATTGATACTCGTGGTGGTAAGTTTTAAACATTTAATTTTTTACATTTATCAACAAATTTAAAAATATCGATCATGTTTTAACTTTTTTATATGTTGCAAATAGTCAATGATTCTTGGCTTTGTAACTTTTTTTCCTTCATCTATTCAACTGCTCATTTTTGGTGTTGCATTTTTTTCCACTAAGAGTACTAAAATAGTGCTTTGAACACAAGTGAAAATTTTTTTACTGCGAGAATTTAAAAGTTTCTTTTTTTAAAAAAAAACCGGTCACAGTCAAACAAAAATTTAATATAAAATAATTTTGGATGTGTTGATTAATGACCTAGACCATTTAAAAGAAGAAACAACAAATAACAACACTAATGTTGCAATTTAAACTGTTGAAAATTGTATTTTATTTTTTGCAGTAAGAGGCGACTTTGAAGAAGGTTATTCAAAAGGATACAGAGATGCAAGCCGTGTTGGAACTGCAACTGCTGCCCGCAGTAAGATGCATGATGATTATGGTGCTCGAGATGATCGATTCCATGAAGGTTATGCAAAAGGTTTACGTGATGCTGGTATGACCGGAATGACAACATCCATGCATAATCTTGCACAACGGCCTTCAAGTAATCTTGGATATTCATCTGGTTATATGCAAGGATTCCGTGATGGCAATTCTGGAGTTTTTGGTGATCGAATTACCAATCAACTTTTGAAACGTCTTGAAGATCAATATCCTAATCAAGAAGAATTCCGACAAGGTTACATTGATGGATTTAAAGAAGGAACACGTTCAACAGGTGGAAGTAGAGTAAGATATTAATTCTTTTTAAGCTCAAAAAAGAATCTTAAATTTGTAGTTCGAAGACAGTCGTCGTCTTCAACAAAGCTTAACAGAGCTTACTGAACGTTTGACATCTCTCGAAAAAACAAAGGGTGATGAAATTCATTCCACAAAAATCTATCATGTTTACAATCAACAACCTGATGTTGTTGGATACAGTGCTACTGGTGAACAACTTGCCAGAGAACTTGAAGAATTGAATTCAACATCTCGTCGTAGTACCCTTCGTCGTCATTATACTGTTTGTTAAAAGATTTTATTGTGATTAAAAACAAAAATAATTTTTTTAGCCTGGTGATTATCTTAAAGAAGAAGGAGGATACAACAGTTTAGGACGAAACCGTCGTTCACATTCTGCTTCAGCTCTTGGACGTGGTTGGTTTTTTTTAAATATATTTAAAATAAAATGAATCAAAAATTTCATTTCTTTTTCAACTTTTATTTTTCTGTATTTTTTTTCTTTCTTTACTCTAACATTAGACATAGAGTACTATAACTTTCTAAATTAATATTTATATTGTTTTGTGTGGAGTGTTGTGCATATTTACAATTTAGATGCAAGTGCAACAACTGAACGAAACCGATACGTTTCTGGACAATCATATTTGAGTCGTGCAAGTGCCATGGATCGACAAAATACTGATACTTATTCAAGAAGATATAATTATCGAAGTCGATCAGATGTTGGAAGTCCTCGAAGATATATGTCACAAACACTTTTGGAAGGAGTACGACCAGGTCCTACGACACCACATTCACGTCAAGATGCTCTTCATACTCTTCAACGTGAATTGGATTCATTGAGTCGATCACCTGATCCTACTGGAGTTCGACATGGTGGATATAGTAGTGATACAGGATATCTCAATGATACAATGCGATCTCGAGCCAGGGTAGCAACTGGTTATTCAAATTATGATTACGGTACGGTTATTAACCCTCGCTTCAAATATCAATAATTACCCAAAAAGCTTGCAAATTTTAAAACTTTTGTAAAGATAAATAAGATTTTTGTTTTTGTAAATGTTTATTCCCCTAACTGTTGCATTATTACCTTTTTTTCCATCACATATTCTTTCACTTTCACCCACTTTTTTCCCTTCTATAGATACCTACCAATCTGCTGCCAATCGTTCTGCGGAACATCGCACTACAACATCTACCACAGGAGCACAACTTGCAAGCAGCACATCTGCAGGTGCTGCAGCAACTTCAGTTGCTCAACAACAAGACCTCCAACAACAAGGTCAACAACAACAACATGCTTCTACAAGTAATGCTGGTGTTGGTAGTGGTTCAAATGTTGAAATTACTACACATGTTCCTGAATCAGGATCAGCTGTTCAAACAGAACAAGATGGAAAAGGTTTCTTTTATAACTACTCTTTTAACATGTCACTTTAATTTGACACAGCTTTCTATCCTCAACACTGTGTGCAGTGTTTGTTGTGTTTTTTGTGTAACTTTTGAACTGTCCTCTTTTTGTACTTTTATTTATTTAACCCAAAAAAGCATTTTGTAAAAAATCAAATTTTGGACAGTAAAATTAATATTTTAAAAGTGTGATGCTATTTGCTTCAATAATCCTGCTTTAGATTCTCATCAACAACAACAACAACAACAGCATTCATCAACAACTCACAATTGGCCAGATGATTTAATTGACATTGTTGCTGAACCTATGTCACAAACACTTGATCGTATGCGTCGCTTCAGCAACTCACTTTCTAATGTTGATAGAGGTAGAAGTCATAAATCCCATATACATTTTTTTTATTTGACATAAAACCTTCATGTTGTTTTTTTGCTATCCGCTTAGTTTGTTCAAAACAAAAATAGATTTGAAAATCCTTTTTTTGCAAATGCGCAAGTTTGTAGCTTACTGTTTTAAGAGTTACCTCTTTTTTGTTTTAAAAATGCGCAAAAAAAGTGTGTTTTGGCGTTATTATTACAACAAAACATATATTACTTTGTTACAACTTCTAACTTTCCATTTTTTAGATCAAGATGTCAGGGAACAAGTTGAAGAAAGATATCATCGTTCGTATAAAGAGGTTCGTTAAAATACATTAGAATTTTTTGCAAATTTAAAAAGTAAAATTTTTTTAGGAATTCTCAACAAGCGGTGGTCAACGCCCATAAAAACAACATAACAATACGGTGCTAAGTTCTTATCATCAATAAGAAAATAAAACAAAATATTAAAAAAATGAAATATTATTAAAGAAAAAATTATTTTTGCTTTCTCGCTTCTCCAGGTGCTCCTCAATGCTCAGTTTTAAAAGCTGCCTTATTTTTTTATAATATGTTTTTTCTTTCAATTGTTTTTTTTATAAATTTTTATTGTATAACAGAGTTTTTTCGTTTTTTATATTTTAATGATTAAAAATAGCATAAAGATTTTAAGGATGTACTTGCTCATTTTTATGTGTAATAAAGATTTACATAAATTGAAATTATTATTTTCGTATTCTTTGCTTTTATTGTCGCAAAAATATAGTTGAAACGTGCCGTATATAAATTTTAAGAATTTTAATTTAAAAGAGTTTTTTTCATAATGTTTACAACCCCGAAAAAAAACTATAATCAATTTCAAAAAAAAGTGTCTTTATTGTGATAAAATTAGAAAAAAATTTTTATCAAAAAAACTTTCTTAATCAATCAAAAAATGTTATTTCAAATTCATTAAATTCTACAATATCTGATAACCATATCACTTGAATTTGTTTTGAGTATATATGAAAAAAAAGTGGGAGAAACGTCCTTAATATCGTAATTATTTGCTGCAAAAATAATACCACGCGGTTTATTTGTTTCTTCACTGAGAACATTGTTATTATAGAACGTTTGAAGCACATTTCTCGTATTTGTTAAAGATCATTTTGAAGGTGTTAATGATATTTGTTTTTAAGAAGAAAAAAAAGTGAAGGGTGAACGTTGATTTAAAGAATTAAAAGTTAATGACAACAAAAAAATTTTTTCATGTGGACGCAAAAAATTTTTGTCTCCGTTGTTTTTATAATACAAGTTTTTTTTGTTTACTTTTTTTTCAACACTGTTTACAACTTTGGAATACTGTAGCAAAAAAATATTTTTTATTGAAGCATTTGAATTCAGTCAGTCTTTTTTGATCAAAAATTATTCATTTTTTCGCGCAAAAAAATGAAAGAAGAAGAAGAGAAAATGCTTTTATTTTTAGAATGCCGAATTCTTTGTTGCTTTCGTTTGCAATACACAATATGAGCAGTGATTTTTTTACACGTAAGAGCAATGTTCTTTGACCCAAGCAACAATAAAGAAATAAAATGTAAATTATATAATATAGCAAAAAAAAGAGAAAGAGAAACTGCAAAGGAAAACATTATATTTTTTTATTGCAATGGCAAAAAAAAACTAAAAAAAGCATTTCATTCATTTTCCCATCAAACGTTTGGTAGGCTGGAGTTAACCAAACCTTTTTTTGGAACTAAGAGTGCAATTTTTATTACAAAAAATGTGTTTAATATTTTATTGCAAAAGTCATTGTGTTATGGAGAAGAAAAAAAAAGATCTATCGCTTTCTTTTCTCTCTATCAGCTGGGATAATAAGTCAATCAAAAACACAATCCTTTTGGGGTCAAGCGGTCGCTCACCCACAGGAAGGATGTCATCCGAAACGGCAAAAAATGAAAGAGCTATTCGTTTTTTTTAAAATATGACCTTCAAGGCATGAGATTTTTGAACGTGTCTATATTTGATGCGATATAAATTTTCTTTATTTTTTTTTCTTTCATCTTATGTTGTCATCTCTTTTCTTTCTTCTTTTTTTTTGAACAACAGCTAGTAGACAACATTCAAAATATGGCAAAAATAAAAAGAAAGCAATAACATAACAACAGCAAAATCGTCATTATCATCAGACAGTTCCAGACAGTTATAAAATAAATTCTTTGTCAGGAAGATCTTATTTTTTCACACTGTCTATATTTGAAACCAGTTTTTTTTATAAAATAAAAGTTTTTTTTTACTGCACACCGCTATCCCTCCAATGAGTGACATTACAACAATCTCGATGGAATATTATGCCGCGCAAAAAACCAGATCGTTTCAAGGTCAAAAAGTGCACTTCATTGAGCAGGTTATAACCTGCAAATTGATAGAATAGCATTACAGACAAAGTGATAACATAAATGCTTATCTGTTTTTTATATTGCTTTCAAATACATATTGTTGCCTGCATTCTTTCGATATTACAGTACCCTTAAAATTTTTCATGAAATTCATTGAATTGTCATTGCTATTAAAATTTCAGAATCATGTGAAAAAAAATATTTGTTCTAAGAACGCCACGCCGAAAAAAAGATAGGAGTAATTACCGTAATATTCAACGAACAAGCAAAAAATCAAAGAGTTCGATCTTGAAAGAACGTGTAAATTATTATTTTCAATGATTTGCTTGAAATATGTATTTCCAAGTTTTTGTTGTTGAAAACAATTATAACAACTTTACCCTATTCAACAAAATATTAAACTTCTCAACAATTTTTTTTTCATGGTAGGCGATAAGAAGATATTTGCAGTGTTGTCAACCTATTTTGACCTTCATTTTTTGGTGCTTTTTCTTTTCTTTTTTCTTTGTTAATTTTCTTCCAACAATAACAAAATTAGTTTTAATTAAATCTCGATTTATACACTCAAAAAATACCCAAAACAGTTCTTTTAACTTTTTGCCTTGAACTCCCCAAGCATATGCATTTTTTTTTGACTTTTTATCATTCACATTACTGTCAAAAATAAATGAACGACAAAAAAACTTGATTGGCAGGTTTTTTTTACATTGTTACGCTCATCTGTTAATTTTTTTTCTTTCACAGGTGTGATATTGTTATTACCAAATAAAAAAAAATGGCAAAAAAAACTCCTGCTGTAAAAAAAAGAAGTTTATGAAAGATAGAAAAAAAACGTGCGTCTATCGTTTTTTCAAGACTTTGACCGCCCGTGAAGAAAAAAACGATAACTGTCGACCCTAACAAAAAAAATTTTTTTTTCGTTTTTTTTGGTAATCACTAGCGTTTTTTCACCTTTCTAACTCCACCTCTCTATAGCTTTTCGCCGCCCATGGGGGCCACTGACAATTGCGCTCACTTTTTTTTCACTGGTGTTGTTTCTTCTTCTGTTCCTTGTTGATATTGCCGTTAGTGTCCACCCAGTTTCGTAGTTGCTCGGACAGTCAAAGAAAAAAAACTAAAGAAGTGGTAGTTTCGCAAAGAAATCAGCGCCTTCAGACAAAACGACAGACTCTTCTTTCCTAAGGGAGTTATTGGTGAAGAATAGATATAAGCGGTGAATTGACAGCTGACCATTCAACACCTCCCCTTTAATCGTTACTTTTTCTTTGAAACAAAACAAAAATAATATTTATATATAAATATATACATATATTATTCTTGGACAGTAACTGATATTTTTTTATTTTGAAAAAAAGGATGAAGTTGTTTATGATTCTGCCTGCATTTTGCGCAATTCTTCATGCTGCTCCAGTTCAACAACGCAATGATGTTATCGATGATGACATTCATGGAGTGGATTTCTATGATGAACAAGTCAATCATAATCCTGTAGCATTGGTAAGACTTCTATGCCCTAAACACAAAATAATTGTTTCTAATTTAAGCGATATCTCAATGAATTTGGTTATCTTCATACTCATACACCATCAGACAAAGAATACAAGAATGCTATTAAAAATTTTCAAGATTTAGTAGGAATTGATAAAACCGGAGTTCTTGATGCTGAAACTCTTGATCAAATGTCTCAACCTCGTTGTGGTAACAATGATATTAATCGACATAATCGCCGCAATAAACGTTTTGGTATTTATTTTGTCTCAAATTTGATTTTGTTGGCTTAACAAAAATACTTTTTAGTTTTTGTTTCTCGCTGGGAAAACAAAATCAAAGATAATGCTTTGAAATTGAAATGGTATATTTCAAGCTTTACAAAAGACATTCCAAAAGAACAAATTAGGTATGTTCAATTTTTGTACTTAAAACTGCAAAGAAAAAAGAAAAAGAGAAAACGAGCGACCACATTGTTGTAGCTCGCTGCGTGTGAGCGGAAATAAAATAAAAAAAAACTTTTTGAACGATCTACCGTAACGCTCATTGTTTTTATTATTCTGTTTTTCCTAAAAAATTATAAAATCTTATTTCGCAATTGCTTAATAAACTTAAAAAAACTTTCGAGAAAAAACTGGATTGCCGATCTTGATCAGATGATGATCATCCTTTATCTCCTTCTTAACATTTCCGATGACCTAATTGAAGAAAATAATATCGAAAACAACCTACTTAATAATCACGTACTTTGAAAATTAAAGCTTTCAAAAACATCCTATTAATATTAGTCAAAATTGTTTTTTTTAGAAAAACAGTTAAAAAAGCATTCAATTTATGGTCAAATCAAGTTAAACTTAATGCACTCATTTCTTTGTCACTTAGCTTTGAAGAAGCAACCTCGGAAGAAGATGCTGATATTACAATTCTTTGGGCTGAAGGTGATCATGGTGATACACATAAATTTGATGGTCCTGGCAAAAATGGTTCAAATATTTTGGCTCATACATTTTATCCTAATTTCCCATCAAAAACTAATTTAAATGGTGATATTCATTTTGATGATTATGAAAATTGGAATGTTGATAATAGCGAAGGTGCCAGCTTCCCACATGTATTAGTTCATGAAATTGGTCATACATTGGGATTAGGACATTCTAAAAAGCAACAAGCTATTATGTATCCTATTTATCGAAAAGATAGTTTAGATCTTGATTTGGATGATAAATGTGCTATCAATTGGAGTTATGGTATGTTCTGTTTTCTTTTTTTCACTTTTTCTTAACTCGTTTTCATCGTTTTTTCTTCCATTTTTTCTCCTCTCTTTTGACCTTCATCATTTATATCAATATTATTTTTTTTATAGTTGGAGCTTCTGATCTTTGCCTTTACATCTGGTTACTTTCTGAAGTTGTTCCAAAAAAGATTGCTGTTGAAAAAGAAACAACATACTGTAAGCGATAAAAAATGACCTAAATTATTGTCACATGTGTTTGCATGAATTTTTTTAGTAGTGGATGACAATAGAATTCCATTTGATAACGATATTGATCAACCATCCCGTGAAACATTGGTTAAAGCAAAACTTCGTAATACTGCAATTCCACTTTGTCGTGAAGATAATAAAGTTCGGCAACATTTTGAAACAATGCTTGAAAAGCGTTTAAATTTTCCACGTGATATTGTCACTGATTATGGTATGGTTTTGTTGAAGCATTTTTATACACAGTATAAACAACAATTACATTTTTAAGGTGAAGTAGTTTGTCGTTTCTTTGAAGGTCTTCATCGAGAATTCAAAAATCCTGTTGCTGGAAATTTTCATGATACTTTTCGAATGAATGGTGTACACAATTATTTTCAAGATTCTGATAGATTTCAATATTTACGTGCTGCAAATTTTGCTGATCAAGAATTTGATACAGCATTTTTTCAATGGATTATTTCTGAATTTTCTAAATAATAGCTTTGAAACATTTAGTTTTTGTCTTTAATATCACAACAATTCAAATTAGCTTATGCCAAATCATCATCAATATTTTGTTTTTATCCTAAAATTATTTTGTTATTTTTTATAAGTATTCATCCCAGCAGTATCCTTAGATTTCATGTCTATATCGCCCATTCATTCATTTGTTCTTCTAATTAATTATTTGTTTCAGTTATTTTTTGATATCTTTAAGTTCACAATCATTCCATCAAGAAAAACAAAACACTTTGCGTGCATACATTTTTTTTATTTCCTTTTAGAAAAAAAATTTTTACCAGCTTCGGGTCACCTCTTTTTTTTTTTAAAAAATGCATTCCTTCAAAAAACAGTAATAAAAAACGTTATCTCTTATTTTTCGTTTATCTCTTTTATTATTATAATTTTTGCATCACAAATTCGGGATATATATCATTTACATTCCTTTTTTATTATAAATTGTTATAAAATTATTTGCATTCCAAATTGTCAGATCGGCTTTTCATTATCGCCGGGAGCTGTGCCACTTATGATCTCTATCAAACACTACTACCGGTGATATAAAATCCATCGACAAAAAAACCATTTAATGCATGCATTCCCAATTAAAAAATTTGTCCCAATTTTGCGCGCTTTTTTGAAATTCATTTATTTTTTAGCTTCTACTTTTTCTGTAATTTTTATAGAACTCTTTTTTGTTGTAAAATTTTTGAAATTTATATTGTTAAACTTAAGATATTTTGATAATTGAAAAATTCAATGGAATGACACGAGTCTTTAGCAAAATATCTTTATTAATATAGTAGATATATATATTTTGCAATTTAACTTATGTGCAATATTAGTTTGTTTATCGGTTATTGAAAAAAAAATGTGTGTGTTTTGTCAGGGTAAATGTTTCATAATTATTTTTTCCGGTTTTTTTTGCCTAACTCTTTTTTTCCTTTTCCGTTTTCTGACCTATCACCATGTTACAAAAAAGATAGAGAAAAAAAGGTTTTTGGGCGTCAAAGTGCTACGTCACAAATTTTGATTTGACCAATAACAAAATAATAATATAAAAAAGAAGAAGTATTTTTTTTTGAAAGTTTGTTGGCGACAGAAAGAAAAAAAATGCCAAAAAAGAATCAATTGTGTAGGTGATTTTGAGTGAGTGCTGTTATCAGTGTAATAAATAATAAAAATTTTATAAAATGTAATGTTCAAAGTATTAACTTTGAAAATTACACTAAACTACAAAAAAAAGGGTGAAAAAGAAAAAGTGAAGAGAAAGATTACTTCGATATATGATAAAACAGTTTTCTCTTTTTTCCTTCAAGTCCATATCTTTGCAAGGTCATACATACGTAAATGCATTTAAAATTTGGATTCAATGTTTGATTATTATTTTTTTTACGTTATTATTTATGAGCTTTCTTTTGCACGGTAATGAAGCAACAAAGTTCTTTTTTTTCTCAAGGTTTTTTTTGCATGTATGCTTTTAAAGGGAAATTCTTAAAATATTCTTTCATGTTTCGGCGGCTGCTGCTGCTGTTAGATTTGATAAGATTATCTCTTCCTGTCTAGCAATGTAAGAAAAACCCTCCGACAAAAAAAAGTGTGAATGACCAGGTCAAGGGCCGACTAAAAAAAACTAAACAATGCCCAATTGCAGACTAAATAAATAAAAAAAAGTCACGAGTGCCGGGGATCTTATCAATACAAAATTGTTTATTGACAAAATTTCGTTTTATCTTATCCAAAAAAGTGAAGAAAAAATATTGCAAACGAAAAGGTCAGAAATACTTGCTAAAATTTTTACATTTTTTTAAAACCACATGGGAATGACCTCGAACTGGTACCCATAATCACAAGGGTGGCAATTGCATTTAAGGTTAATGTTATTTTTTCTAAAATTAAAAAATAATATGTCAAAATAAAATTTTGCGGAAAATATTCATGTGATCATGATAGTGTTTTACTCCTTCTTAAGTAATCTTCAATCAGTCATTCTGTCTTTTAAACTAAAAATTAAAAAGAGCATAATGTGCACAACATGCATAATCACACATGCATGAAAAAGTAAAAGTAGATGAATAAAAAATGGGAAATGCCTTGGAAAGAAAGTGTTCACTCTTTTTAAGAAGCGATACAATAACTCGTTTATTTATATTACACAACATAATGTACATAATTTTAATTTAAAAAAGATCAAAAATGTAACAATAATGTATTTAAAAAAGATAAACAAAAAATTATGTTGATTTTAATCAAGATGCATCAAAAAATAAAAGTTGCTTCTTACATTCTTGATGCTGAGACCAAGTAAATCCGACCCAAGTGTTACGGTTAGAAACATAAAAAACAGAAAAAGATGGAAATAAAAAGGGAAGAAAAAAAGAGAGAGAGACCATGCCATTGTGCATAAAAATTTTGCAGTTCTTTTTTTAATCTATGTATACACAGTACACACAAAAAAATGTATATAATTTAATCCCAAAATTTGTGCTAGACGTTTTTTTAATTTGGAAAAATTAAGATAGCACTGCATTGTTTTTTGTTCTTGACAAAATAAAAGTTTTGAAGAAAGCAATAATATAATACAAAAAAAATTGAAGGTAGACAAGGGACAATTAATTTATAAAATAAAAAAGCTGTATTCACAAGCATTCTAAATACAAAAAAAACAAAATCTGAAGAAAAAACACTAAAAAAAGAAATATTTAGATAAAAATGAGATTTTTTTACCGGGAACATTGCCCGTTTATCAAAGTAAAACCGGCACAACAAACTTCATCGCAATCTTCAAGATGTACTTTTTCACTGAAATTTATGCAAATTATTAATAATTGTTGAAAGTTTAAAACACCAATGACAATCATAGCCAAATAAAAAAGTTTTTTAAAATTGAATTTTGATTGTTTTTTAGCTTGTTTGTCATCTTTTTGTGGCAAGGACGTCAGAAGGGTGTGCCCCCTCTGAAGTACAAGAAATCCTTTGATCTTTTGCCACCGCCATCTTAAAGCGGTTAAAGATCAAAGGTATGCCCGTCTGAAATTTTGTGTCTAAACCGAAAAAGAATCCTGCTGACGTCCTAGTTTAATGGAAGAGAAAAGTGCTTACGTTTTGCAACGAACACCTTTTATGAGGGAAAGGAATCCTGTACAGTCAATATCTTCTGTTCGCTTTCGAGAGCATACTCCTCTGCATGGTTGGTGGTTACAGATCTCAGTCTGCGATTCGTTGCCCCTAAAAAAATATTTCAAAATAAATAATTTGTATGTTTCATTTCTTTTTCCGGAAGCTATGATTAAATTAATACAACCCCTCTCATGATTGTCTCTTTTTTCGTAATTAATGTTAACAATTAAATGTTAGTATACTTATGTTTGATGACGCATGAAAGAACGTAAAACCTTTCTTCTATACGCCTTGCACTGAAGAACAGTACACAACGACCTGTCTCGGTGCATTAAATTTGCTTCACAAAATCACTCCACACACATTTTTTGATGAAATTTGGAAATGGTAAAAACCAATGGGTATAATTATCAATAAAAAAGTTTTTGCACTCGGGTTGAAAAATAAAGAAAATTTGATAAATGATATATTTGTTGTTAAAAAAAATTATTTAGAAATTAAAAGCAAAAACATACGTTGATTTGCACGGGACAAAACAAAGCAAACAAAAACATGCAAAAATGTGTTTTTTAATTTTTTTTGTTTGCGATTTTTGAAGTTTTAATAATAAGTTTTTTTGGGTTAGTTAATTTTGGAAAACTTGTTAGAAAAATTAGTACTGACAAACAATAGGCGTTGGCGGGACGACATTCACGAGTACGATGTTGGGTGCCACAGGCACCACAACTAGCAGAGCACTCAGAAAAAGCTGTCCATGAACTCCACGAACCGTTTCGAGGGATGGCTCGAACTTGAGCTTGAAAACCTTTGCCACCACGATAAAATGAACGGAATAGAACCAGCATGTCTTCAGTTGCAGAAACAATAGTAGAATGGGGTGTACCAAAACAACAATATCTAAAATAAATTTTCAGATAAAAAAAGCGTTTTTATCAAAAACAAACAAACCTCATGCCAGTATTTGCAAAATCTGTTGAATTTCTAATTTCAACATAATCCATGCAAAGTGAATGCCGAACTTTACAATACATTTCAAATTCACCATAAAATTGAAGTTGAACATGTTGACCTGGAGGAGCAACAAGAAGCCAAGAACATTCTTGTCCTTCTCTAAATTCTGCAGGATAACCAGGACTTGTTATTCTAGTCCATGTATGACCAACTTGAACGCGACCACCACAATCAGCACCATAACCAGGCATAACTTGCTCACAATACTAAAATACCACTACTATAAAACTAGAATGTTCAATCAAAATAAAATTTACTTGTCCAGTAAAGCCATCAGGACATCGACAACGATCACACCTTCGCGGATCAGTGTAACCTCCACGTTGGCATGGTAACTTTCTTGAGCATGTATCTCTGCAGTAAATATTATTCATCAATCTAATATCATTAAAAGATAGCTGATCACGTTGACCAATTGTTCTTTGATAATCACTGATATATGTATTCATTGTAAACAAATCATCATATCGCGCAAAAGCTTTGCTTCTAAAAATAGAATTTGTTGATATTTAAAAAATATAAGGGATTTATCCTTTATTTTGATTCTTTTTTTTATTTTGACTACAAATACAAACCTGTAATGCATTATACTTCCTAAATCATAAGGAACTCCACCATTATCAACATCAGCCGGTTGTTCCTTTAAGAATTGACCTTTACTATCACGATCAATATTTTCCCATCTAACTTTAACATAATAATCACGATCAGGACGACTTTGTTCATGCCAGAATCCGAGGGCATGTGCAACTTCATGTGCAATTACACCAAGCTAAAATTCAAAAGATGTGATAAATTAGTAGTGAGTAATTTAGTTCTCAATCAGTTTTTAACACACTCATTATCTTGTGACTATTTAATCATTTTTCGTGCATGATAAATGATATTTGATTATGGTCTTAAAAAATGCTTTGCCCTTTGAAAGATAGAGTTCTGATAAATTATCATAAGGACAAGGTACACAATGGGTGACAAAATGTTGATCCCGTTTTTTCACTTTTTTTATTTAAACAATTTCTAGAAGACTAGATTACATGAAGCTTTTACGAACTATACACATGGACCTGGAGAAGAAATCTATATCAACACCCGGACCCCGAAAAGTGACAAAAAAATGGAAAAAATGTTTAAAAAATTGTGGAAAATGTAGCATGATTTTTTACGGTTTTTTACGAATTTTCTACGATTTTCCACAATTTTCTACGGCTTTTTACGGTTTTCTACGACTTTCCACGGGTTTCCACGAATTTTTTAAACTTTTTTCCATTTTTTGTCATTTTACGGGGTCGTTTGGGTTCCAGATGGGGTCAAAAAATATATTTGGGTTCAAAAATGATATATAGATCTGTTCTCCAGGTCTATATGTACTATTCCTAAAAGTTTCTTGTTTGGTTTTCTAGAAATGGTTTAATTAAAAAAATGGAAAAAACGGAATCAACCTTTTTTGTCACCCATTGCAATAAATTATTTGTTTTGAGTTAAAACTGGGCAAAATTTGTTAATTTTCTTTCTTGATAGTAAAAACTCACTCGAATGCATTCAGGTGCTAATGACACAAATTGTGGTTCACCTAATGGATGTTTTCCAACATTTGAAGCACAGCCATCAACATCAGTGAATACAATTCGATTACCTTTAGGTTCATCATCTCTACGTTCAAAATTTAAACATGTAATATTATGCCAATGTTCTAATGCAAGTTCAATAACTCTTTGTTCACGTAATGCTAGAAAAGTTATTACAGCCATTATTATTAGGCTTTTAATTAATTAAACCTACTATGTGATCCATCGAAACTAAAAAATATGGGTCTTTTAGGATCCCATCGACGCACTTTTGACCCAATAAATTTTCTTTTAACTCTTCTTCCCTTTTCGGCAGCAGCACTTGCATAAATACTTTCAGCTTGATCGGGTGTAAGGATTATATCACCTATAAAATAATTTATTCTTTTATTTAAAAAAAAGATGTTTAAAAGAGCCCTCTTCTCATCTTTTGCTAATCCTTTTTTCTATCTCTTTTTTTGTGTTCAAAATTTTTTCTATTCAATAAAAAGAATTTGGGTCGTTATTGCGCTTGCTGCTGCAAGAATTAAAAAGTGAAACTTTTTACGCTTCAAAACATTAAAGATATATTTCGTGATTATGTATTTCTTTTTTTCAAATCAAAAAAGAAATTTTTGGAAAAAAATAACAGCAAACAATAAACAGAAATAATAAAAAAGTAATGGAAAAAACTATGACATATAAAAATTTGTTTAATTAAATGTGTACTTTTTGGTGGTACCAGTATTTTGAAATAATAATAAAACAACAAAAAAATGGTTTTGATTTATACCCTATGAAATTTAGGGTTTTTTACTTTTTGACGCAATTTCTTTTTTTTGCGAAACCAAAGATCATTAACGTTCTTGAATAAAAACTATTAACGATGATAATTTGAAAATAAATCTATTTTCTATTGCTTTTGTTTTTTAACCTTAAAATGTGATTCGTTTAACAAACATTTTTGAATCAATTTTGATATAAAAAAATAACCCATAAATTGATACATGTTTGTTCTGTTCTAGCCCGCAAAGAAAACAACTTAATGAATATAAAAAAGCTAAAGACGGGTTTAATCTATCATAATTAAAATATTAAAAAACGCAGCAATAACTTGGACAAAAACAAAACTGAAAAATAATAATAATAATAAACATTATGATGGTTTCCGTTCTTTGATAACAAAAAATTATAGTTTAAAGAAAAAATTAATTTACCGAAAAAAATAAAACAAACTAACCTTCAAATAATAAAGAATTTTCTTCAGGATTTTGATTAAACAGTGAATCAGATTGTCGTTGTCGATTCCATGACGCTAATTCTGATTCATTTTCCTACAATAATGAAATTATTAATGATCTAATGATTAGTCATACATAGTTTAAACTAAAAATTTATCAACGATATCTGCCAAAAATGACGATTTAAAAAAATGACTATAAATCAAACAATTAAGTTTTAAAACGACAAAAACGTAAAATTCACTTTAATTTAATTTTTCAAAATTGATTAAACACTTAAATGAATAATATAAAAATGCATAAAATTGTTACAAACCTTTTCCGTTGTTTCTGTAGTGGCTACAGTAGCTGTAGACATTGATGGATATTTATCATCAGCAAGTTCTTTCATTTTAGCAAGATAATTTTGTACAGTTTTAATTTCTTCAGGACTTTGCCCAAATGTAATGGCACGCCGTCTAATAGTATTATGCCATTCTTGTGGAACTGATCTTGGCTCTCTTGATCTGGCATCATTTGATAACCATGGTGGATCAGAATCACGTAAAAAATATGAATTACATATCCTCCAATTGGCAATTGCCAAAAAACATATAATTAAAATATTAGAAGAAAACATTCAGAAGATCACCCGAAATAATTTTGGTTTTTGACACCGTCGATACTTCTTCTTGCTCCAACCCTTTTCTTCCGAGACACTCTTGTATCTGCCGGCTGAGCTCACGTTAACGCCTCTACGCAATGTCGATCACACATGCACTTTTTCGTATTCACGTCAGAAAAAAAGAATATGAAAAAAGGTTTCTTCCTTCTGTTTTTCAATTTTCTTCTTCTTCTTTTACTCCGCCCGAACAATTTATGTCTATTAAAATTGTGGCTGTTTCTGTTGCCACTATTATGAATTTCTTTTTTCTTTTAAGAAGGTGTGTATTAACCAAATAAAAAAACAAAACAAAAAAACAGAGTTCCACAACTCAAAAGAAGGGTGTCGAAGTTTGAATGTTCAGGTAAATTGGGGCGGAGAGTTCTCGTCGTTGCCAGACGATGGTGATAGTGATGGTTTCTGGATTGCCGGGAAAAAAATTTAGTTAATCAGATGATGGCATATTAAATAAGATAACAAAAAAATGGGCGGAAGAAAAGATAATAAACAACGTTATAAATTGAACTACAAAATTAATGATAGTATTTTTCAACAAATAATAAACCCGATCAAAGTTCATGAGACAAAAAAAATATTCTGATGTTTGAAAAAAATGTATTTTTTTCGCAGACGGGGTTAAAATAGAGATCTAACAAAAGAAAGAAGTAAGCCCCAAGACTGCTGCAAAATACATCAAACGATAGATATCTTCTCTTCCCTTCTTCTCATTTTCATTAATATACATTCTTATTCTTCTTTAATAAAACAAAATAATAAAGAAGAAATCGTTAGAGCTTAATGCGTTAGAAATATTAATTTAAGAGAAAATGGGGAGGTTTTTTGCGCCACTTAAGTGGGTATCGATAGATTCCTCCTTCTCCTTGAATATTGTGTGCCAGCTACTACTACTTCTTAATTTCATCTATATTATTTTCCCAAGAAAAAAATCTCTCTTTTTTTAATGACAAAATTTGTAATTGACATTATTAATTAATATTCATTCAAAAAATCAAAGATACAATAACTTTTCACTTCTTTTTTTTTTCGGGTGTTAAAAAACCGAACAAAATGTTTTGTGTTTTAAATGACCAAAGGCAATCAAAAAAAGGTGAATAAAGATTGCTTGCGTACATAGTTTTTAGTCTCCAAGAATTCCTTTAAAAAGCCCTTTTTTCAAGAAGAAACATTCCATTTTTTTGTATTTTTCAAATGAATTGCTGCTGCTATCATCCTTAATAAAAAAAAATTACGACAGCAGACATTTTCGAAGTGGAACGTAAGTTAAAAAGTGTTCGGATTTTCATTGAAGGAGAGGAGAATGCTTCGATCCACTTCAAATATTGCGCACATTTTTTATTCCACTTTTTTTCCCTTTTAAATCCTTTTGTATTCTATCATGTAATCTCATTTTTTATAGATTTGTAAAATCCATACATGGATTTGTGAAAATGTAGAGGAAATAGCTCAAAATGTAAAAGCTCTTTTTTCAAAGATATTGAAATTTTATTTTAAGATAACATTTTTCAAATAACAAAATATGAAAACACAAAGTGATAGTTTAAAAAAATGCACGGAGTTCAATGATAAGATAGTCAAAATACTCGTTTAAATTCAAAAAAATAAGATTGTTGTATGAAAAAACAAGCTAGTTAATTATTGCTGCCATTGTCATTATTTGTTTCACCAAGAAGAATGGGTTTGACTTCTGAAGAAGAAAAAAGAAAATATTGATCAAAAATTTGTAACAAAGATTTTTTTCACTTACCCTGCGGCGTAACATTCTTAGTTACGGTAGATGAAAATTTTGGAACTGCTGCAATTTTCGGTACAATTTTTCCTTTTAAATAATCATCCAAAAATTTTGTTAAAATTTCTGCTGACATAGCTTCTTCTTCACAAATTGTAACACCAATAAACGGATCAAATATAACGGCCAATGGCACACCAACATCTTCCAAACCATAATGAATTAAAAATTCATCATCATCAATGCACTTGAAAAGTAACATAGCGGAACCATTGATAAACTGGTTTTTGGTAAGGTTTTTCCTACAAATTAAAAGAATTGGGTCCAAGACAATGGAAAAAAGAGAAAAGAAGCAAGCTCTTTTTTAATTTAAAAAATAACAACAAAACATTTTTGTTACCCATTTAATTGAAGATTTTTTGTTTTATTATAATGATTTTGAAGATTGGTAAATTGCATTTGTCCGATTCTAGCCATCCATTCATCGATATACGTTTCATCGTCTGAATCTATAAAAAAATAAATAACATTTTTTGGAAAAAAATCTATTTTTAGATTGTTTTTTTAAAATTGATATACTAAAAATAAAATGTGTCAAACAAAAAAAGAAGTAAAAAAGATGTAAACAATTAATTAATGATCAAAACTAACCACCAAAAACAATTAATGATGGCATTTCCCATAACAAATAAAAATTCCATGGTCGTATTGAATTCCATGATATTGGATTTATTGCATCCCATTTCCAATGATTCCATTTAAATTTTTCACAATTTTGATCTGAAGCAATAAGCCAACGACCATTTCGTGTTATAATCTCATTATTTTCATCCAACAAAACTAATGCCGGAACATCTTTAAAAAAATTTTTTAATGTTCTTATACAATGAAGAAAAAAGGAGCAAAGAACGTACGGAAAACTCCAAGTGTGAATTTAATGCGATCAAGGGTTTCTTTTGAACATTTTAAAGTACACCAAGGCATACCTTTAAAAACATTTTCATCAGAATATTTTTCTTGATCAAACATGCAACCAAAAATTTCAAAATTTTCTTTTCCATATTTTTGTTGCATTTTTTCATAAAATTCTCGAAGTGTTGAAGTAAATGAACGACAAAGGGGTATCTGTAATAATAATTATCAAAAAGAATATTGTGTATTTTTTGAAAGTTCACTACTACTAGTACTCCTCCGCTGTCACGCTGAATTTTGAAAGTTTTTAATCTTTTTGCGTAACAGTTGCTGCTACAGTATCCTTTCTATCTATCTTTTTTTCCTTTTGTTTGCGAGCACCTTCAAGAAAACAGCAAAGATCGTAGGGTAAAAAAAATATAAACTTTGTTTTAAACTTATTTTGTTTTCTTTGAAAAAAAATAATAATCAAAATAAATTTTGATTTGTTAGATCAAAGCTCTAAACGTTTGTCAAATAAGGAAGTATAATCATAATAAGAAATATGTAAGCAATGTTGTTTTGAAATTTTACAATTAAATAAAAGCAAAAACAAAATTTTTAAATAAAAACGTGGAAAACACGTGAGTTTGAAATATTGCTACAGTAGTTTCTAGAAGAAAAAATGGTTTTGAAATTTTATAAAAACGATTGCTGACGCAAACAAACGGGGCAACTGCAATCGTTTGCAACATCTTTTAGCATTACAGTATATCTTTCTTTAAACAAGTCATTAAAAAATCATACCATCCAATTAAAAAAATATACTCCTTTAACATTAAATGCTTTTTTATGCATATTTTTTTGTTTAACTATTTCACCATTAATTGGTTTAATCATTTTTTCTTTAAAAATAAATTCAATGCTTGAATATTTCCATGGCCATGATGGAGTATTATCTGCTTTTAAAATGTTATGGCAAACAGTATTGATTATTTCAAAGTTATTATTTGATAACCGCTCAATTAAAGCAATTGAAAAATGTCGTGAAACATTAAGACATCGTAAAAGGGAAGCCTGAAAAAGGGAGAGAAAAAATGAAACATAAAACATACAAAATATTTTCAAAAATCATCTTAATGATCTCATACCTCTTGAATTTGTAACAAATTTGTTGTAATATTAAATACGGGCACAATATTTGGTAAATTTGTTGATAATTCATCATTAATTTTGTATTCACTACTTTTGTCGTAAATAATTATAGAAGGAATATCTTTTAATTTTTTAAAATTAGAAATAAATGAAATAAGTTCTTTTATAACAAAGGAATTTTCTTCAAGAATTTCATTTGTATCTCGAATTGCAATTGATTCACCAGGGGTTGTTGGTACAGTAATGGTAATAAAAAATGTGTATTTGCTAGAATTTAAGCCATCACATAATGAAATCTTGGAAGGTGTATCTTGAATTTTTGAGGATGATGTGGAAGTGCCATGAATCTGAGACAAAAAACAATCAGCCAAAATATTTTGAACAAGATTGTTAAACATGATGACTCAACAAATACAGCCGCAAAAAAAAGTATTCGACAGGCAGCGACAATTCAAATATGGCGAATTTGAACCAACTCGTGCTCAAAATCTTACTTTAATAAAGCCAGATTCTCCTTTTTCTGTTTACAATAATACTTCTGGTACTTAACAGCAATTATTTAATAAAGGATTATAAAGAAATATAATTGAAATAAACAAATACACATACACTTGAAGAGGATTACCCGATTTTTATTTGGATTTTTTACTCAAATAAATTGTTTCGCGCTAAAAGTTTTGTCTGCGTATAACCGCTGCGCATTAATGTGTCTCTTTTTTTGCATTCATTATTTGACATTGAAGATTTCTCTCTTTTGCTATTACCACCTCTTCGGATCCCTGCCAATCTTTGCATGGAACAATAAAAGAAGTATTCCATCATATGAACTTTTAGTTATTTCCATTTTCCTTTAAAAAAAATTTTATTAGAATGTTTGACCTTACTTTTCCGCTGCTGCAGCATCAATCAAACTTTCTTTTGATTTACTTTATTCAGCTTTAGTCGGATATAAAAATTTTATATTATTTTGTGGTGATAATTCTTTGTTAAATTTCTCTAATTTTCTTAGATCTCTTAATTTAAAATGTCTAAACGAGGACGTGGTGGAGCATCAGGAGCAAAATTCCGTATTACCCTTGGTTTACCAGTTGGTGCCGTAATAAATTGTGCTGATAATACTGGAGCTAAAAATCTTTTTGTTATTGCTGTTTATGGTATTCGTGGACGTTTAAATCGTCTTCCAAGTGCTGGTGTTGGAGATATGTTTGTTTGTTCCGTGAAAAAAGGAAAACCAGAACTTCGAAAAAAAGTTTTACAAGCTGTTGTTATTCGTCAACGAAAACTTTTTCGTAGAAAAGATGGTACATTTATTTATTTTGAAGATAATGCTGGTGTTATTGTTAATAATAAAGGTGAAATGAAAGGCAGCGCAATTACTGGTCCAGTTGCAAAAGAATGTGCAGATTTATGGCCTCGTATTGCATCAAATGCTGGATCAATTGCATAAAATAATATTATTTTTACAGTAGTTGAAAAAAAGCTATTCTAAAGAACAGTTTGAGTGACAAAAAAAATTATTTTTATACAGTATCTTTAAATGTGACTTTAAAAGATTTGAAATTTATTTGATTTCTGCATTAAAATTTAAAACTGCAATTCTTTTTTTGTCAAGATACTGTAATACACTTTTCAATCTACTTTTCTTATAAATGCTTTCCGCAATTTATTATGTTAAAAAAATGTTCTCAAAAAAACTTTATTGCAATTTTTGTGAATTTTGTTATTGTTACTGTTGTTGTTGAATTGTTATAAATACATATATAATTATTATTACTAGTATATATACATATAAATTTGTATAAAACAATGAATGTTGTTGTTGCAGTTGCGGTTCTGCTTTTTACATATTGATTTAGTATTTAAACAGCTGACACAAAAAAGAATACCCACAAAACAATTGTGAGGATTAAAATGATTGTTTATGGGGATTTTTGAGTTTTGTTACATTTTTTTGACTCATTTTAATTTTTTTTCAGGGTAATGGCTCGTCATAAAGCTCCACCACCAGCAGCAGCAACTGCAGAAGTACCAAAATCTCCAACAACGCCGTATTCTATATTAAATTCTATATTTATTGTTTTAACAGTTATTATATTATGGATATATCATTTTCGACACTTATCAACACTTTTTGAAAATGATCGACAATTTTCACATTTAGCTGATTTTGAACGTGAAATGACTTATCGAACTGAAATGGTATGTATTTCTTATCTGTCTATTTTATTTCTTTAACATGAATTCTTTTTAGGGATTATATTATTCATATTACAAAACAATTATTAATGCTAAAACATTTAGTGGAGGAGTTGTAGAAATTATGTACGATAACAAAACAGAATATGGACATACGATCAATACATTGGAACGATTTAATCTTTATCCAGAAGTATGTCATTCAGTTATTTACCATATTATTAATGTTTATTTTTAGGTTGTATTGGCTGCATTTTATCGGACATTTACAACAATTACTAAAGCTTTAGGAATGATAACTCAAAGTTGCTATATTATAAATCGAGGAGAAGATCTTTCACCCGTTGAAAGTTGTGAAGGTATTGGAAATCCACATTATTTTTATATTTCTGGTGCATTTTTTGTTGCTGGAAGTGTTTTGCCGTCATTATATTTATTGGGATATTTGTTAAGGTAAGAAATGGTTATAAAAAGATTTAAGTTAAATTTTAAATTTTAGCGATAGTCATATTGGTGGTTTTATGAGTGCTGCAGCATTTATGTTTAATCATGGTGAAGCAACAAGAGTACAATGGACCCCACCATTGAGAGAAACATTCGGATATCCGTTATTCCTTGCTCACATTGTTACCGTAACCTACATTCTTAAACATGGAACAAATGTTGCTGTTTATTTTACTAGTATGATTTTGAATGTTTGCTTTTTGCTGTCTTGGCAGGTAGAAGATTTAAATGATCTATCTTTTTAAATCTTATTTAATTTTAGTTTGCTCAATTTGCACTTTTTACTCAATTGGCTGCTCTATATGCTGTGTATATCCTTGAATATATTAGTTTATCAGCTCTACGACCATTATTTCGAAGTTATCTTGCACCATTTGTAATTGCATATGGTTTACTATTTGGCAATAGAATGTTTCTATCTTCACTTTATTTTACTTCAATTGTTGCTATCAATATTGCTCTAATACTTCGACCAATATTAAATCGAATTCAAATTCGTCCTTTATATATTTTGACGCATATTTTTATATATGTGTTTACAACCTTTGCTACTAAAGCACTTGTTAGATATATCTTTACAATTCGAGATGATGATCATGTATTTGATATTTTACGTTCAAAATTTACAACATTTGCAAATTTTCATACACAGCTTTACACTTGTGCTGTTGAATTTGACTTTTTGAATTTGGAGGTTTGTTTCTTTCGTATACTGTAGATAACATAATTTGATTTTTTTTAGTATGTATCGAAGCTCAGTCAAACAGCTCTTTTTCCTATCAGTATAGTGGCTGTTGGTCTTATCTTTTTTATGTTACTTCGTTGGGAACTTTTTACTGTTATGTTTTGGTATCGTAGTCCTGAACATGGAAATCATGGTAAACCATTTGCTGAATTAGTTTATCATTTTGGACAGTTAGCATTTTTTGCTTTAATGGCTGGCTTAATTATGCGATTAAAACTTTTTCTTACGCCTGAACTCTGTGCAATAATTTCTATTTTATTCAACAAAAGGGTTAGGCTTTTATTATAAATTACAATATCATTTTTAAAAAAAATAAATATTTTAGCTGTTCTTTTTACTTTTCAATTTTCGTCCTACAATGTGGAGAATTCCTTTAGCTGTAGCAATTTTTGCTTGTATGGCTTATAAAGGAATGAAAAATATTCAAGATCAGAAATCAATTATTGGATCTTATAGTAATATTGAACAAGAGAATTTATTCAATTGGATTACAGAAAATACTCGTCCTGATGCTGTTTTTGCTGGTTCAATGCCAGTTATGGCAAATCTCAAGTTATCAACTGATCGACCAATTGCAAATCATCCACATTATGAACATGAAGAAATTCGAAATCGAACATTAAAAATTTATTCATTATATAGCAGAAAACCATTGAAAGAAGTTCATCAAACACTCAAAAATATGGGTATCAATTATTATGTTTTTCAGCCTTCCTCTTGCTCCAGTAAACATAATAAGTAAGTTTTACAATGTCTTATTGCTTAGAAAGGAAGATTATTTTAGGCCAAATTGTACTTATATTGAAATGTGGGATATGGAAGATCCAAAAAATCTCGGAAATCCATCACTTTGTGATATCTTTGGTGCTGCATTGACACGTCGAGAATACAGTAGAATTACACCATTCAAGGTTGTTTATACTTCTTCAGCTTATATCATTCTTGAGCTTACATAATCAAATTTTATTATTTAAAAAATCGCATAATTATTTTTGATAGTATTTCCTAAAACAAATCTTATGAGGCATTATTATTCAAAAATGGCATTGATATTTTTTTTGTTTACTGGTTTTAACTTGGGGTATTCTTATGGTATTGTTTTTTCCTAATTGTTTTTTTCTGCCGATTCGTGCCTTTAATTTGTCTATATCTATAAATTTATAAATGCATAATAATAAATAAATTATTTAATCTTTTCTTATTTATATCCAAAACAAATTATCAAACGTTTTTGTTTTCATTTTGAATTTAACAATGCTGGTCCATAATTTCATTTAATTCAATAATGATTTGATTCTGTTTCAATGGTTTCAAATATCTTTGTTTGTATTGTTTCTTTCTCATTCATTCAAAAATTCAATAAACCAATGAAAAAAAAATGTTTTATTTTTTTCTGTGGAAAATAGCTGACTCATACTCATCGCTTAGACGCCGACAAAGCATGAAACTATATGTTGCAGGCAGTCAGCTTATTTCTCCTTTGCTTTTTGTTATTGCGCAAAGCAAAACATCATCATTCACGCTTTAAAAAAAATAAAACAAAAACCACGAAGAAATATTAAAAAAGCTTTTTCCTTCCTGAGTGTCTTCTGATTTGGCTTTTATGATTTTCTATGTTTTTTTCTTGTACTCTTCTTCCTTAACGATTTCGTCTATAAACAAAAAAGTATACTGTCCCTTTGTTTAAATATTTGATGTCTCTTTGGCGTTTTGTGTGGAAACAACAACAATGTTTTATTTTTTTCAACAAAAATCTGTTTTTTTAGCTTACAAATTTAACGAATTCTTTTTGGTTATAAAGAATTAAAACTGATTAATTGAATTTTTTCTGATTATGGCACATTTACCAGGTCCAGCTGGTGCAGCAGGTCCAAGAGATTATGATCATTTATTTAAGCTATTAATTATTGGAGATAGCGGTAAGTATTTTTGCTTAAAATTCATGTTTTTTGTTTATATAACAACTTTGATTTAGGTGTTGGTAAAAGTTCGTTACTATTACGATTTTCCGACAATACTTTTACCCAAAATTATATTACAACAATTGGTGTTGATTTTAAGATTCGTACAATTGAAATGGATGGAATGCGTATCAAACTTCAAATATGGGATACTGCTGGACAAGAAAGATTTAGAACGATCACATCTACGTAATTATTTTCTTTGTTGATTAAAGATTATGTGTTTATGCATATATATTGTTTTTCAGTTATTATCGTGGCACTCATGGAGTAATTGTTGTTTATGATGTTACAAATGGTGAAACATTTGGTAATGTTAAACGTTGGTTATCAGAAATTGATGCAAATTGTGATTCTGTTCAACGAATTCTTGTTGGAAATAAATGTGAAGATAAAGAAAATCGGATTGTATCAGAAGAAGATGCCCGTCGACTAGCAACTGCCATTAAAATTGATTACTTTGAGACATCAGCAAAAGATAATTTAAATGTCCAAGAAGTTAGTTTGTTTTTGTATCATACTTTATGGATAATAATGTTTATTTTTTTCAGATGTTTAATGCAATTACTCGTCAAGTTCTTGATTACAAGCGTGCATCAGGAAGTTCTGCTGAAGGGAATAACGAAACAAGTGGTAATAATGGTATTAAATTAAATAGCCAACCGAAAACTTCTCGCAAAAAAAGCAAATGTTGTTAAGCTTAAAGCTTTTGCTTCAATTTTCTGGTTTATTCTAATCAGGTCTTATTCTATTTTACACTAATTATTTTTTTGCTTGTACTAATATTTACGGCTTTTCTATAAAGTCGATGTTATATGTTTGCTTATGAATCTTTTTTATATAAAATTTTCAACTTTATTTTTTTGTCTCATTCATTACTATAGCAAAAGATCGCTCTTTCTGAAAAAAAGCTTTTTTCATTGTTTCCATTTTCTCCATTCTTGCTTCAGTTTTAGTCTTTAAATTAAATTAAAATTATCTGCATTGAAAATATTTTAATAATTTCGTGGCCACATTTCCGGAAACGTGTTTTGTTGTTCTATCTCTTCTGCTGTCATTTTGCTTTTGCGGCATACTGTAACATTTTTTAATAACTGTTTTTTATTGCCTTATATTTTGTTATGAGGTCTTTTTTTACAAGATATATATCAGAACAAAAGAAGAAAACATTATAATTATGGTAACTATTGGTTTAAAATAAATTATGAATTGAATTAATATAATAATTTTGAGGTCATCATCATTTCTTTGGACATTGCATATGATCTAATGGATTCACGGAAATTGTTTGAGATTCAATATGAATTTCAGATGTACTCATTTTTGAGATAAGATTTGAATCCAATTCTGGTAGAATATTGAGGAGCTCACGCTAAATATTTTTATTTTTTTACCTTTACCTTTTCCATTTTATGCTCGACACTCACTTCAATGGCAGCTTCTTCGGTTTTGCTGAGTTTTCTTTGTTCCTGGAATGGATCATCAGCACCTTTGAGGGTATCAAGGTCAGTTACTTCGCTATCATCAACTTCAACGCTATATTCTTCAAATTCGGTTGGAACAGCTGATGATGCTTCAACATGGGAGGATGATGTTGAGCCAGCAGCTGCCTCTGTTGTTGTTGCTTCCGTTGGAGGTATTACGCGAACGGCTTGTTTGTTAAGTTTAACATCTGCATGTTTCACAAGTGGTGCTTCGGGTGGACTTAGAACAACGAATGAATTTTAGTTAATGTAAAATTTTTTAAATTTCAAACCTTTGTGTAACAGAAACTGTTCCTACTGTAGCATGAACATTTTGTTCTAGACTTATGCGTCTTCTGTTTAAGGCAAATCCTCCTAAAAATAGTGTATGCTTTGTAAGCTACATTTTTCAAGAAATCAAACTAGTTCTGTCAATTTTTGATGGATCAAAAGTTACGATTGCTGGAGTATCTGTTGTTTCACCAAGTGGTACAATTCCTACGGCAAAACCAGCTTGTCTTTTGCTTATGGAATTACACTTTGGTGGCTAAAAATTTGTTTTTAAAAGTTGAATTCTCTATTTCTTTTCTAACCAAAATTTCATCACATTCTCCCATTAATCGATCACAGAATCGAAGAGAGCAACGTATTTTAACAAGTGGACCGTCTGGATGATTCACAAGAATGCCATCACTTGAAACGGAGAGATGTTCTGTATACGTTGGTGTTTGAATTATTGTTTCATCCAAAGAACATCTAAATTTGTAAAAAACTAAGATCAAGTTTTGTTTTGGACTTACCCTTTTTCATCAATAATAAGTCTTTCAACATCATTTCGAACATCCATTAAATAACAACTATGAATTAAAACTGATTGATAAGTATCAAATTTATCAGGATTACATTTCCATGTATGTTGAATTTTATCACCTAATGTCATTTTAGTTTTATCAAAGCAATCTTGCTCAGCAGCATTTGTAGGAAGAATATTATATTCACATGGCATCTTATTATCACTAAAAATTAATTATATTATGTCTTTAAAAAAAGTACTGTAAATCATATACGGTGATTTGATTTGTGCATGTTCTTTTACCAATTCCCAATCAATTTCATTTCCTTCTTCTTCATGCGTTTTATCTTGATAAAAACAATGAACATTAAAAGCTTTATCTTGTGGGGTACTGTAGAATGGATGAAATTGAAGTAGAACTTTTGCTTCAAATAAAAATCCACGTGGATTTACCTTAATAATTCTTTTTTATTTTTAATAATAAATTTTTTAAAAAACAAACCGAAAATTGTCGTTTAATTCCACATTCATTTAATCCAACTCTTAAATTCACTTCAGTGGTGTTTGATTTTGCATTACATTTTGAATCATAATATTGTCCATCAATATATAAATGTCCCATAAATTGTTTCATTGTTGAAACTCCAACGCTAATTGAATCCGATAAACATTTAACTTCAGCTCCATCAGTTCCACGAGCAAATTTACATTCTTCACCAATTGCAAGCTTTTTAAATTCTGTCGTAAATCGATTTAGTGATTCTTTTGAAGTTAAATTTGAAAAAGCATATTCTGGATTATCAGTAATTTGATTCAATTCATCCATATTAATATGTGGACCAATTCCAAGTGCAATAATTGTTACACCAGCACTTCGAAGTTTTTTAGCTTTTGCAATTGGATCATCATGTGAATGCCCATCTGTTACAACAATTGCTACTTGTCCAACAGTTGAATTCTTTCTTCGTGATCCTGAACTTTCATCTTTGAATAGCTGATATGCTTTATCAAGGGCTTTTCCAGTTTTGGTTGTACCAGATTTGTGACGAATTTTTTGAATTCCATTTCGGAGTGCTTCTTTTGTCTGTAAATTTTTTTAAATGAAAAAGAAGAAAAAATAAATTGAAATTGAAAATAAACCTTGTGCGTTTTAAATACAAATTCCGTAAACGTGTATGAAGCATACTGTAAAACAGCCATTTGTGTGGTATTTTCACTAATATTAATTAAATCAACAACACGATTTAACATTTGAAGTTGTGTATCAAATGTTCCGCCATGTACACTTCCAGATCCATCAATAATGAATAGGATGTCCAGTGGTCGATCAACAGGTCGACAAACTAATGAAGTAATAATAGTAATAACAAGGAACGCATATTTTTAATAATCCCTTACCTTTAGCTAATCCATTGGTAAAATCTCCAACACTTTGCCCAAATTGTATTATCCCCAATAATCCAATTAATAAAAACAAAAGATGACGCATTCTTGGAATGCTTTAAGAAAAAAATCTTCTTTTTTGGGAAACAAAAGCAAAATGCGTGTTTCAGATGAGAAAAAAAGTGTTGGTTAAAATTGATGTTTTGTGCTGATTCTGATGCGCTACGTCCGATTGGAAGAAAAAAATAATTTTGGCGTTGCGCAAGTTTTTCTCGATATACATGTAAAGCGGTGCAAAAAGCAATTCAAGAACGGATTTGACCCAAAAAGGGCGGATTTCATTTTTGTTGATTTTTTAATAGGAGAAGAAAAAAAGGGAAAGAGAAATCTTTAAACCTTTTCAGATTTTATATCCATGAGAAAATGAAAATTTTTAAAACAAAAGACAGGGAAATTTTTATTTCTTTTGTTATGTCTTTTTTTATTTATTAAAACATTTTTATGTGTTTATTTTATATGTAATTCTTATTACAGTGATAAATAAAAGAATAAAACAATGAGCAATACAAAATATGAGATAAAAGGCGGTAAAGCTGTATTATTTGGATTAAAATGTACCATTTGAGCAGCACGAGGCACAGAATCTCCTTCACACGCATAAAGGCCATCATCATTATTTGAGACTTCATTAATTTGTAAAGTATAAACAATATTGTGATCATTTACTTGTGAATATGTATGATATTCTATAAGAAACCATTAAAGGCTACAGTAACCTAATAAATAATATATTCTTACTAAATTCATTTTTAAGATCCAATTGTTGTGAATCTTTTGTCCATACAATTGTTGCAGGCATCAATTGTTTTTCAGTAATTTCTACCGTACAATTAAGATGCAATGCTTTACCCTCCATTTTAACCATTAACTGTGCGCTTTGTTCTTTAAAAAAAGTTTTTTTTATTTTGTTTGTGTTAAAAACAAAAAAAGAGCTTACTATGTGGCGCAGCAGACTTTGAAACAACTTCTTGAGCAGCTAAAAAAATGAAATTTTAACATTTCCTTTTTACATTTTCTATTTTTTATGACTTACGAACAACATTGAGATAAACAGGAAAAAGTGTGCTTATAGGCTCTGTATTGACTTCACATAAATAGCATCCACTATCAGAAATTTGTGCACGTCTAAAAAATAAATTTGCTTTTTTTATAAAAGAAAAGCTATTTTACCTAATAATAAGCACCCAATCTCTTGCATGTCTTTTAGGTGAAACTTGAAAGCGAACATCAGTAGTAAAAGATTGCCCGCCTGCAGTAAGTAATGCATCATCAGCAAGTCTTGTCCATGCTACCTGAAAAATCTATTTTTCTCAATTATATCTTCATTTTTGTTGTTCATCAATTTTCTTTTTTTATGTCCGCCGAATTTTAATTTAAATAAATTTTTATGAAACATGAAAAAACAGATGTTTTCAATTTTACACTTACCAAATTATCGGTAGCATGAGGTACTGTACAATGCAAATATGCTGGATTTGTTTCCGCTACAATGACAACCTTAAAAACAACGACAAAAAGTTTATTTTCATCTTTTTTACCTCATAAAAAATAAAATATGTCATTAAAAAAGTATTACCTTCGATGAATGTCTAACTGAATTGCTTCTTTCAATGGAAAGGCACTCTTCTCGAGTAAAATTGCGACGTCCATCTAAAATGCATTAAAATAATTCCTTCTTTTTTTGGTTTTCGTAAAAAAAAAGTTTAATAAGCTCATGTCTTTTTTCAAACTTTTCTTCCGTTTTTGCTTTTCATTTTTAAAGTGATTTTTTAAGGCTCACTGCAACTTTAGAGCAGAAGCTCAAATTTTGAAGAAACTTCCGGATTAAAGGCAGATTGACAAATTTCTTTTTTCTTTGAATAAGGTTAGGAGAATGAGCTAAGAAGATTAATTCTACCGAAGTTCAAGTAGGGAAAAATGGTTGTTTTTTTCAAAAATGAAGAGCCTATTAGACAGAAAAAAATTGATGGAGACCGTCTGTCAAAATCTTGTATCTCCCCTATTTTTTCTCCTCGTCGATCTATAAGGCGATCACTTTTCTTTTTTGCAAATACAATAATCTATGCATAGTATATATGTATATAAGGCACTCCTAAACAATTGAAAAACTAACGGCTTTACGGCTTTTTTTTGAGTATAGAAACAAACATTCAATTAGTAATCCACAGAAGACGAAGAAAAGAAAGAGAAAAGAGTTAATCCCTCTTTTGTATGCACACACCGGGGAGCGCATCCGATCTTAAATAATAAGCATTACTGTTGTTTTTTTAAATTCAATTTTAATAATCGACATTAAATGCCACATGGTAGTTTTTTTTCTAAAGCTGTTGTTTCGATTCAAGTAAACTTGCATGCAATCCTTGTCCCAAAAAAAAGTCATTTGCAATTCCAATTGTTGCATTTTTTGGTGTTACTACTATAAAAGTGCTTAAAATTAGCGCTCTTGTTAAAAGAACTTCCCGTTTCTGAAAATTTTTTGCTATCTATTTATTTTGTAGTCATTTAGCTAAATAAAAAAAAAGATAACATAAAAGTCTCTATCATCTTTTAAGGATAAAAAATTTTTTTTCGTCTTCATTGCTGAACAATGCCAAAACAAATCTCATGGGACAATTGAAAAACAAGATATAAAGACGTTCTTAGCAAAAGATAAATACCCTTCTCCTTGTTCTGAATAAAAAAAAAGAAAATAAAAATGGAATCGAATGGCAGCAGCAGCTTTTACTCAATTTGATGTCGCAGGACTTATTTAAATATAGAAAAAAGTTTTTTTTATTGAAAAAAAACCTTTTCTTTTGCTTTTTTTCTTAAATTTTAAATGCGCATTTATATTGCTTTGGGAGTTTAAGTAAGTAATCTTCCCCATTTATGTACCACTTATATATTAATTTGATCAAAACTAAAAGTAATCATTGCTTTTCTGTCAATCAAATGCCATTTTTTATGGCTTTCAAAAATGCAAAATTAAAAAAGCATATTTAATCGTTGCATCAAAACAAAATAGTTATATCTTTTTTTTATTTATATACAAGCTAATAAATGAAGCTGCTCATTTTATGGAAAGCAATGAAAATTAGTTAAAATGCATTCATGCGAAATATATTTATTGAAGCGCTGTGTAATGTTTTTGAACGGCCAACTCAAGTGAATTTTTTGAGGTTCCTATTTTAGCGCATCATCTAATAATGTGCCTTTCATTGAGGTCACTTCATTTCACGCTTGTCCGTCAAAATGTTTCCTCCTCTCTTCTTTCTGTCATCCTAAAATGCTCTTGACTTTTTCTTTATCCTCTAATTCAAAAAAAACTTTACATTCGGTTTTAGTAAATGAAATCTTAGTATTTTCTAAAATCCTATATTCTTTTTTTGCTTGTTGAAAAGACACAAAAGAAAACAAGATGATGATGATAGAAAAAAAGAAGCCGACAACTTATTATATTTTAAGCAAACTTTAAATCTTATTTACTTATTTCATTAAATATTGAAAACGCATTTGAGACAAAAAAATAAAGAAAAATGAAAGTTATATGATTTATCAAAATTGAGTCGTTTTAAATGAGTTAAATAAAGTTTAGGCATTGAAAAAAATTTCTTACCAGTTACTGTAAATAAAAAAGTAAAAGAAAATAACAAAAAAATAATAAAATTTGTATCCCATGCCATTTTTTTTTATTTCAAAAATGAATATAAGTAAATACAGTATCTTACATTCTTAAAAGATGTACAAATTTTTTAAGAGAGCAATAAACCTTTATTTGAATTACTGTTCACAAAAATAAAACAAAAAGTGCTTCAAATCTATTCGATTTCGCCAGCCTGACTGCATCCATCAACACCCGCCAGTAGAATCGAAACTTGCCCTCAAACAGAAGGAAAGAAATGACTCCGCCCATCCTCTTCAAAAAATACTTTTCTGCCGCAACGAGCTTGAATAACTTTTCCACCTTCTTTAAAAGAAAAGGAATTGAAAAAAGGAGCATAAAAATTCATTATGATTTGTTTGAAAATAGTTTAACACAAGAAAAGATATAAATTAAAGTGATAAAGCTTTATTTGTTTTCCTAATCTAACAGTATAATAATAACAATAAAAATAAATCAAATTTCAAAGCCAAGATCTCGAAGACATTTTTTGTGTGCTTCAATAAGATTTAAACAATGCTCTTCACCATTTAATAAAACACATTCATCTCGAGCCTATAAAATGATTTAAAAGATTACTGTAAAAAAGAGTAACAAAGGCCATACCTTTTTAGTTTCTAAGCAAACACAACATGGTTTAAGCTTTTTCTCACCTTCAGTTGCCGTCTTCTTTGTTTCGCCAGCCATTTTATAATTGATAACTATAAAGTAAAAGTATGTTAAATACATTAAAATCAAATGTCTAATCCTTAAAATATGTAACAATTTTAATGCTTATGATCTACAAACCAAATCTTAAAAGCCTGACCATCAAGATGTGTTTTTTTAACGTTACAGTACCCGAATAAGTAACAATTTAATAGATTTCGAATTTATGTAAGGGATTGTCGAGACCTTACTTAAGCACTTTTATGGGATGAGCCATATCTCATATATAAACGGGAAAGATCATAGGAAAAATGTTATGGTATGCGTGAACTTAAAAAATTTGGATTTTCTGCTCATGTACGATCTCTAACATAAGTACATATTCTACCGTATACTAAACTATGAAAATTTTTTGAAGCTATCTTAGTATAACAAATAAATCACTTTCATGTGCAAAATCTCATCTACATATGTATCATTTTGAAGAAACAAATACCAAGAGGTTGTAAAACCATTAACCATAATGCAAGGTGCATAAAAATTGTATTGAACGTTTTTATTATTAATTTAATATCACAAATAGAGCAAAAATTGAACAAAAATAATACCCATTGTAAGTACAAATTAACCCATATTTTGGCAGCAAAGAAATTAATCATAAGCAGCTTCAATTGATTTTTCAAGATTCCAATTGCAATTGCTTAAAAATCGTAAAGCCTCTTTACGACCAACTCCCATATCTTGAAGTTTATTGATACGGTTATTATATTCAGCATCAATAGAAGTATCAGGACCACCAGCAAACATATGCGTCCAAATAGCTGCAGTTTTTTCAAACATTTGTTTATTTGTAATGAATTGTTTAGCTACAACAGCATCTTGAGGATCATCAGGAACGGGATCAGTTAAAAGAGCACGTATACTAATAAGCACAGTACGAAGCGAAAGTGAAGCAGCCCAACGATCTTTAAGTATATCAAGACAAATTACACCAGTTACAGAGCTTATATTTGGATGCCAAACATTAGTTAAGAATTTAACCTGTAAAGATAGGATTAATCAATGTTAAATATTAGGAAACAATATAAAATATTACATCAGGAGGTCTAAATGGATATTCTCTTGGAAATTTGACAGCAAGATGAAACACTCCATCAGAATAAGGACTATCAGGAGGCCCCATAATCATAGCATTTAGTTGATGAACATTAGAAGGATCAGGTTCTATGGAACAACCAATTTCTTCAAGCTATAACAAAAAAATTGTGATGATAATGAAACCAAAAAAAGATTAAATATTTAGCTTACGCAATTTGAACGTAGTATTTCTTTAATTTCATTTTTGATACGACTTGTTGCAGGATCCGCCATATTCGTTGATATCAACACACCTAAAAAAAGAATTATTTTAACTTTTTAATATATAAAAATATTTGACCACGCCGATAAAAATACAAGCATGACTTTAAAATATAAAAAGCGGGAGATCTGTTATGCGAAAAGGAAGGCGTTCGCGCTAAGAATCGTTTGTTATTCAGCAGCAGCAGCGATAAATTATTTGGAAGTAAAAAAAGATTTTTGCGTGTTGCAAAAATAAATTTAAAAAAATAGATTTTTGTTTTAATAAAAGATTTAAAACTATAAAAAAAGGATTTTATTTTTTAAAAATGAATGATAAATGATGCTTATCAAATGTCACGCGATTTTTTATCTTTATATCCAAAGAAGATATTACACTTTAAACTTGATAAAATTAGTTAATAATAATTTTTAACATTTTTTATTTTTTTGCAAACGTTAATACATAATAATTATAATTCTTACTTACCTTTTGGGTTTTTTTGCAAACAATCTTTTTAAGTAAGCGAATAAACTCATTTTCACACGTATTGTTGTTGGTCTATCCATAGAAAATAAATATTTGCGCAAAATCGATTTTACTTCTTTCTACTTTTTTTTACTCTTTTTTTAGTGAATCAAATTTATTATAAAAAATTAATTATTTATTAAAATATTTTAATGTTTAGAATGCAGAACGGCAAACCGCCGGATTCGCTAGATAATTTTAATGCTCGAAATGCAAATGCGGCGAGTCCGGCTTCTGCAACCTCAAATTCCCAACAACAATCTCATCTTTTAAATCATTCATCACGTACAATTCCATTTCGACCTCGTCAACAACCTCAACCTAATCATCAGCCATATCATTCTCCCCAACAAGTAAGATATATAAATCCTCTTCCACGAATGCCAAATGCAAATTGGCATTCAACCCCTGCAACTCCTGTAAATAATAATAATCAAACAAATAATAAATATTTATCTGCTAATCCAAGATCGGTACGACCATCCACACCTATACAGAGACCTGCAACAGCATCTTTATCAACAACACCCTTATCAAGAGCTGTAACACCGGCAAAACCGATGCCATTCCATAATCATATTAAAAGTGAAGATGATTTTATTACAAAGGCAGCATCAAGAAAATTAGATGATTTACAAAAAGAAATAGCAGATTTAATGGCAACTGAAAGTGATGAAGATGAAAATGATATTCCGTCTATACACAAGCATCATAAAGCTATTTTAAAGCAACATTTAGCAGAATTAGAAAGCCGAGAGGAAGAGGTATTTATCAGTATTTTAAAATAACTATAAAATAGATGTTTGCTTTTTTTAGATCTTAAAAGAAACTGAAGAGCTTAAAAATTCTTTAGAATTATACAAAATGGAACAAGATGCACAAGAGAAATTTTTAGCAATCTTGGAAACAGATGAAGGTTATATTCCACAAACTGTTTTATTACCACCAGATATTCTTGTTGAAAAAATTGCTGAAGAAAATTTACAAACAATAGCAGAATGTAGTCATGAACATTATGAATTTGAAAAGAAGCATAATTTGCTTGAACGTATTGATACCATAATTTTTCCTGGAACTGATGATTGTGTTGACGAAAATCGGCCATTACTGTATGAGCCAGAAGATTTGGATGAATTTGAACATACTCGAGAAGCTTATCGACCAGTTATTAAATCTTTAGGAAAGCTTATGGCTGAACATCGTGAATATTTGATAGAGCTACGAGAAAGTAGAATACAAAAATATGGTGCTTTATCAAAAGAATGGATTTTAAAGCAAGAAAAAGGTGAAAGAAATACTCGAAAAATGTAAGCTACAGTATATTAAATAAAAGTTTTGCTGGCAATTAAAAACATATTTAAATTTAGACACAGAGATAATAAAAATCGTGAACTTTATGAAAAATCATTTCCTGATATGCGTCGAGCACGAGAAGAAAAAGAAAGAACAGCAAGATCTGAAAAGCGACCAAATGCGAAACAAGAAGCTGCAGCAGCTCAAGCTGAAATAGATGAAAGAAAGAAGGTATTTGGTTCAGCAATCATTCCACCAATGAATCGAACCCTTCATATGGCTGATCAACCACAAGGAAAAATAATTTCATGTCCACTTGAAAAAGCAAATGAAAATTTAACAAGATTTTTACAATCTTGGTCAACATTTGAACGACAAACATTTCAACGAAAGTTTTTATTATATGGAAAAAATTTTCCTGCTTTATCTGCATGTATTGGCACAAAATCTATGGAAGAATGTATTCGATATTTTTATCTTACAAAACAACATGTTAAATATAAACAATTACAAAAGAAACCAAAGCGAAAAAAGGCTGGAAAACAATATAAGCCAACAATGATTCCAACACAAGGTGAAATAATGATTGAAAGAATTCGATCATTTCCATTTATGCGATCAAATAAATATGTTGAATGTTTAATATGTGAAAAGAAAATGGATGTTTTTATGATTCCAAAATTACTTAATGGTAAACGAGTTACGGGTGAATACATTGAATCAATTGATGATACGCTTCCAATTTGTGATGGATGTAATACACATATTCGAAAAGCTAAAGCTGCAAAGTAAGCATATAAAAAATATTTTATAACATTTTTTATTATTTATTTCTATTTTTAGCTTCAGTAAATGTCCTTTAAAAAGTTGTGCATTGGGTGGAAGAAAGAAAGCAAAGCCAAGTCGAACCATTCCGGATACTGCAAATACTCTTGAAATTGAACGTCGGAGATTTATTATCCATCATCGAAAATTACATCCTGAAGCAGTAAAATGTTGTGGAAGTTGTATTCGAAAAATTCAAAATGATTTTGCTGATGTAAGTTTTAAACGCTTTTTTCTTGACTTACAGTATACCTTATTCAAAATATTATTATTTTAGCTTGCAGCTGGAAAATTAAACGAACAAATTGCACAATTTACAAAAGATCGACAACTTAAAAAAGAACAAAAAGAACGTGAAGGAATTCCCACATGGAATCATGAAGAAATTATAAAATTAAATGAATGTATTAAATCATTTGGTATTGGAAATTGGTATGAAGTTGCATGCCGTCTAAATATTAAAGATAAAACACCATTTTATTGTTATACAAAACATAAGGAAATGGTTGAAAGTGGTGAATGGGATGAATATTTTGCAGAACCCGATCCTGATCCATATGAGGAAGAAGTTGTTGATGAAGAATCTGCTGCAGATTATATCAATGAACTTGTTATTAGTCATAAACCAAAACCAGTACAAAATAATTTTGGTATTCGAGTTAAACAAGAAGCTGTAACACCACCGCCAGAAATTGCTAAAATTGAGCCATTCATGTTAGAAGATATTCCATTTGAATCAACATCTCATTTGGATAGAAGAGAACGAGAATTAATGAGACATTTTTATCTTGAAACTATTGCTGATATGGAAGAAAAATATTTGAATGAACTTATTGAAAAGCAATATGAATCTGATGAATCTGAAATTCCTGAAGATCCTGCCATGGAACCACAAATTGTACCAACTCTTCCAACATCAATGAAGACACCAAAAGAAGAAGAAGATGATGAAAGTGATATTCAAGTAATTCAAGTAGTACCACCTAAAAAGCGACCAACTTTTGGTGGTTCATTAACACAAGGAACTCCTCGTCCAAATCATACGGTAGCAGAACCTACAGTTCCTTTACCGCAACCACCAACTCTTGCATTTCTTAATCTTCTTCCATCATCTGATTCAAAAAATTATGAAGGTAATTTATCGCTTTTATTTTGAACATTTTTACAGTAATATATTTTAGATGATTTTCAACGTTTTCGTGAACATCAAATGAAAGATCTTTTGGTACCAAAAACCACATCTCAACCCCTTATTTTTGAGAATGATTTTAAATCTTTATTTCCTACAGTTACTCGCAATGAAGGTATTAGCAGTAGTAGTAGCAGCATAACACCAATTGATCAAACGGCAACAACTACAGCTCCATCAATTTTAAATTTCTTTAATACTGATGTTGCAAGAATTAGAGAGGTAAATATAAAATTTTTATATTTCACATTTGAAAGAGTGTATGCACATTTCATTTTTGTTTCACATTTGTTTTAGTCACCACCATCTCCAAATTTCCCAGAACTTATTGCACCAAAAAATCCATTAGTCACACTTTTATCCCCAGTATTAGCGCCACCAACAAGGCCCCCACATTTAAATTGGTTGGCATCTGCAAATGGGTTAGCATCACTGCCAAATACAAGTGTGATCACAGTAATAAACTTATTTTTAAAGTAATTGTCATTTCTAAATTTGAATTTCTTTTTAGCAACAACAACAATTAGGATTTCAAAAAGTAGAACCTACAGTTGTTATTCCATCAACAACTGCTCCACCTCCACCTATTTTATCAACTTCTGCTTCATTCTTTTCTCCGGGTGCTCGTAAACGTAATGAATATTTAATTATAAAAATATAAAACAACTTAAACGCATTTTTAGAACATATTCCAACAGAAATTGCACAAGAATATCCTCGTAAAACTGCAACTCCAGATCTTAAAAGAAAATCCGGTGTTGAAACCGTTTGTCTACCGCACGCTTCATCATCACATAAATCCATGCATATAAAACCTCATCCACCTCCACAATCACAAACTCCTGTATTGGTTCCTGTTAGTGTGCCAACACCAGAAATTCTAACACCAGTTTCCATTCCAATTTCAAAACCAATTTCTCCTCCACCTCCTCGAAGTCCTTCTCCTGTTCCAACCCCTATATTGACAATTGCTGAAACATCATCATCTTCTGCGCCATCAACTTCAACGTCCACATCCACTTCAACAACTACATCAACGTCTTCAGCATCTGGTCAAACACCCGTAGCTGGTACACTTCCCACAGTATCAGAATCAATTCCATTGGATTCATTATTTCCAAGACTTCATGAATCTTTTGTATTGGATAAAAAGTCTGAGATGATATTAGCACAAGAAAGATATTTGCAAGAAATGCGAGAAGAAGATCGAAGAAGAGATGAATTAAAAGAGGAAGAACGAAAAAGAGAAGAAGCTAAAGAAGAAGAAAAACGAAGACGAGAAGAAAAAAGAAACGAAGAAATGCTTCCACCTCCAGCAAGTCCAGAAGCAGAGCCAATGCAAGGTCTTCACATTGAAGTTGAACCAGAACCTGTACCAAAATATCAATTCTTTCCAAATTTTTATGAACCTCTTGTAACAACAGTTAATCATTTACCGGTTGAATCATTTAAAGAAATTCTTTCACGTATTTCAACTTATCCCGACCCACATGGCGTTGAAAAAGAAGGACCATTTGCAATTCGAAAATATCATAATCTTACAACAGCTGTTTCGGATTCACATCTTTGTAAACCAAAGAAAAAAGTTAAACGACCACTTTCAGCTGGAATAGATCCAAAACTCATTATTGATCCTGAAAATCCTCCAATGGATGTTATAACCAATTGTCATGTTGATGATCCAGTTAGAATTGGTGAATCAGCAATGACCCCACATATGGAAGATGAACTTGCATTACTTGGTGCTCCAACAATTTGCGGTGAAAATCGTGGATCTTTACTTGCACCATTTGATGGAATTGCTCCATCTTCTGTTAAACGGCATGGATATCATTTATATGAATCTCGGTTATATGGTGAACCTGCAAAGAAAAGATCTCGACAAGATGTTTGTTTTAGTGATGATGAATGTCCACGATCACCTGATGGTATTGGTGATAATAATGTAACATGGATGGGTGATCCTCTACCTCCACCACCAGAAACTCGCGAGATTGTTGAAGTTGATCCATTTGCAAAATTTAAATTTAGTAAACGTAAAAATGGAAAAATTTCTGATGGATCTAGTTTAGAAGCGGAAAAGGATACTGGTGATTACAGTGATGATGCAAAAAAACCAAATTTAAAGTTGGAAAAGGTTTTTATTGATTGGAATAAAGCAGGTAAATTTCAAAAAACTTGTTTGATTAATTATTTCATTATTTAATTCTTTTTCAGAAAGAGGCATGACTCCAAAATTTATGTCAGCATTAATGAATTCCGCTATAAATTGCCAAGGATTAAATCTTAAAATTCCTCCACGTCCATTAAAAAGTAAAAAGAAGAAAAAAACAAAAAAGATGAAAAAGAAAAAAGTCAAGACAGAAAAGAAAGATGAAACAATTACCGAAGATCAACTTTTATTAAAAAAAGTTAAAATTGAACCAGAAGATTCTTAAAATTTATTACTATTATTACTTTTTTTTTGTTAATTTTCATTTTTAATTTGTATTTATTTTTATTGTTTGTTTGAGTGCAATCTCTGTCTAAAGCTTGTTCCTTTAAAAAAATGTGTATCTACTTTTATTGATAATCATTTAAATCAGAAAAATGAAGAAGAAATTTTGCTTACTTTAAAGGTTTTAAGCTTATTATCGTTGCAAAAATAATACTTCTAAATATCAAAAGATCAGTGGCAATGACGATATTTGAAAAAAATGTAGCTCATCAGATACTCACAAAACACATTTTAAATGAAAATTCTTTTTTATACACGATAAATTATTTGAGATATCTTTTTCCTCCTTCCGATGACACTGATACTGATAACAATATAAAATAAGATGAAAAAAAGAAACGATTCATTTTTATTGAATGGAGAAGAAAGCTCTAAGCAATTGTAGATCATGCGTTTCTCAATTTTGTCGGCAATTTTTATAATAAGTTTTCAAATAATTTATGGTTTGTTTTAGTGTATTACTGTACTCTTTTTTGTAAAATGTTGTTTTTAGGAAGTGCAGAATTGGAAGTTTTAGCTTCAAATATTGATGATCTTTCATGTTCAGTTTGCAAAGAATCAGCCGATTATGTCCACGAACATCCCTTTGATACACTTGTAAGCTTTTTTAAAAGTTTAAAAATGCTTTAAATTACTTTTTGGACAATTCTTTTTATTTTTTAACTAAATTCATTTTTTTTAGTCTGATGTAAGTGAAGCAATGTCACAAAGATGTAAGCGATATAATCAATATGCAAATGTATGCCAAAATACTCTTGATACATTTTTACCACAAATTTATCAACAAGCCCATGACCCCCTCCTTACATCTTCAGCACTTTGTATACGCATTGGATTATGTAACAATAAGCAAGACTCTCATATTCATTGATAAGCATCATCAGTCATCATTGATTTTTTTGTTTGCTGTTGATGAATTTATGTGTCTTTATTCTTTATTTTTTTTCGTGTTCAATAAACAAAAAAAACAACCGTTATTTCTTTTTTGCGTGTCAACAATTAATCATAGCTAACATATTTATCTATGAAGCAAAAAAATAGTATAAACACATAAATATTTTAAAATCAGTTTTTTGATTTTGTTATTGCTTCATTTACCGATTATTTTCTTAACTTTTATCGTTTTTCTAAATTATTTTCTTTAAAAAAATTGATGACAGTTTCAAATTTTTACCAATTATAATTCAAATTAAATTTTTCCCTTAGAATTTTCACGTTCGAAATGTTTCTAAAATAATGGCCGCAAATTATTTTGACACCTGAATTTCGCAAGAATGACTCTTTCTTTTTTCTGTTCTTCTTTTTTTTACTGACGATGATTCAAGATGGCGATTCTCATTTTTGCGGACAGTGGGAAACAAAAAAAATAAATGAAAAAAAAAAGAATTTTATTCATGTTCACTTGCTTTTACAAAACATAAAATTAATCAACCCATTTTTTGTTGTTGTGTTGTTTTTATGGCTTTAGGTTAAAAAACTAATTTTTTCTTTATGCTCCTATCATTTCTCATCGTTCTTTTTCTTACATTCTTTCTTCTCATTTTCTGAATAAATAACCACGATATTTCTCCTTTTGTTGTTTAAAAAGCATTGATTGCTATGCTTGTTTTCAAGGCTCAATTTTTTTTCTTTTCCTTTTCTTCCTTGTAAAAAAGACGTAAGGTAAGTGTGAGTCAAGTTGCGCGTTAGCTTACATCGGTACCCCCTTGAAGCACGTAAAGTGAAGCACTTTAGTCAAGTCTATTTAGTCGTTTTAAAGTTAAAAATATACATTTTTTTAATATTTGGCTTGTTTTGAGAACGTGAATTTTAAAATTAGGTCTTATTTGAAATTGATTTTATGAAAAAAAGTTGAAATTCCTTTTTTGGGCCATTTTTTTAGTTTTAAAAAAAGGAGAGGCTTTTAAGAAAGATAAAATAATTATGTATCCTCACATGTTTAAAGAGAAGAAGAGAACATCTATTTTTTGCCATTGTTTTTTTTATTTTTTTTGTTGTCTCAAATTTCTTCTCTTTTTTGCTGCTATTTGAATTTTACTTTTCATTTTTACAGTTTTTCTTTCCATTTTTTTGAGGCTTTTATATTTTGTAAAGGGTGCGGTTTTTTTTAACTGACGTTTTTAACCATGTCTTTTGTAAACATAATATGCTCTACTTTTTTTCAACTGTCAACCTATCCAGATTTTTTTTCATGAATTTTCTCTATTTCTTTTGTGTTTTTTGCAGTATCAAAGAAGATGCGTTTCATTTTTTTGCCATCCTAGGAAAGAATGCCGACAAAAAAGATAAAAAACCCATAGAATCAAGTTTCAAACAATTTTATTTTTTTAAAGGGGATAGCATTAAATTCCAATTTGGATGCTTTTATTTTCCATTGTTGCTTCTATCTATTTTATTCTGTGCTTTTCATTTCAGTTTTTTATCCCCCTTCTTTCAAGCATCCATTTTTTCTTAAAATTTTTTTGATGGTAAAAAAAGAGATACATTCCCTTGAGGAATTTTGTTTTGGTGAAGATATACGATTTATAAAAGAATTGTTTTTGGTAAAAAAAGAGAAAAAAAGGAAGGACACAGCCGGCTCTTTTTAAATGGAATCAATGCAGTATCATTGTCTTAGTCATGAAAATAGCTAAATTTCCGGAAAAATTGTGTCTGCTGTCCCATTTAAGAAGAATAAGAAAAAGAAGTGAGTTAAATGGGGCTTCTTCTTCTTCAATGTTAAGCGTTGGCGCATTGTTTTCTTCGATTTGCCGTTTCTTTTCTTTAAAAAATGAAAACTGGCATTCTTTTTCTTTCTTTTTTTGCTCATAATTTTATAAAGCAACCAAAAATGGATGCTTGAAACAAATGTTAGGCAAGAATGCTTGCTGCCTTTTGTAACTATACTCAATGACCCATCGACTTGCTCGAGGTCAATGCTTCTGTCTACAATCCAGCCAACGGCGGTGCCGCCTTTCACCGCATTCTATCTATTCGTTTTCTCTTTTTTTTATGCCAGTAACCCCTTATGCTTTTTTTATTGTGTTTCTAACAAAAACCAGCCGAAAACTGCCTGCAAATCGAGCTGCAACAGCAAGGATGTGAAACGGAAGGAGAAGTTCGAGTCGAGAGTGCAATGAGGACAGCGTAGCTTGCCGCAAATAACAACAAACGTGCATCGGTTCGTTCAACACCAAGGCGACCACGAAAAAAGAATTGAAAATAAAAAAGATATAATGGTGAGTGTCAGAGCGACAATGCGCATACTTGAACGCACACGCATTTCTTCTTTAACTTTGAGGCTAAAAAATGCGGTTCTTTCTGCAGATGTGACGGGAATGAGTGCAAAACTAATGCTGCTGTTTGCCATCGTTTTCAATGGCAGTACTTAGACCGTTGCCATCATCTCCCTTAGCGTTTTTTGAAAAAAAAATGGTGTTCGTTGCTCCCTTTTTTTCAATTCCTTTTTTTTCTGCCGTCCATCGATCCAAGAAGACCATTGGCTTTTTGGGGGCCAAAGATGTCAGTCTTCTTTTGACACAACCACTAACAACAACAACAACGGCTTTTTTTTCAATGCCGACACACCATTTTTGGGGAGGACAAGCATCTTAGTAATGTCTATGGAAAGCATAAAAAGAGTGCGAAAAAAACGTTTTTGCGATATATTTTTTTTAGGTTTTTCCCTTTAGGCCGCAAAAAATACAAAGGCTCATACAACATTTTTGCTTTCTTTTTTTCTTTTTTGTCCATTGCTGCAGTCCCTGGCAATAGTTTGTTCCTTTTTGTCGCAATTTTTAAAACGTATTTTTTATCGTGTTTTTTTTATACAAAAAATAGTATTTGCCTTGTTTATATTGTCTCTGGCAATTTGCCATTGTTTTTAAAACTGTCTGCTTATCAAAAAATGAGAAAGAGAGAAATGAGACAGTCAAGCTTATTTGCGTGTATTGTTTAAGCTTTTTATTTTGTTTGTTACTTTTTTCCATCACTTAACGTAAAATCGCAACAACAAAAAAATATAAAAAAATAATAAAGACATAACGGTTTTAGTATTTTGGAAAGGAAAGCGTTCACGCGTCTTCATTGCATCAACAAGGAGGAAGACGCAGACGCAAGCTGAAAAGAAAAAAAGAAAGAATTATTTTTTGATTATTATTATATTTTGTTTGTATTATTGCTTAGAAAAAGAGAGTGAGAGTGTTATACATTGCTTGTAAAATTAATTAGTCATCATAGAAAAAATTTAAAATTGATTGATTATTATACTTTATTATTATGGCTGACCCAGATGGAGCCGGAAATTTCAATCAACCAGTAGCACCAGCACCAGCTCAAGCAGCACGGGTAACTTTTTTTAACGAAGATTTTTATGTTTTTTTTTGTTTAAAGCCATCTGTTTTTTCCTTTCATTTTCATTTGCGGCTTTTTCTTTTATTAGTTTTTTGAGAGAAACCTTTTTTCTTTGCAAATCCAAATATCAATTTTCAAAAAAATTCAAAGGCTATTGTTTTGCATTATTTAAAGCAAAAAAATTAATGTAGTAAATATGTTATTAGCAACTAATCCGATGAGAAAAAAATGAGAAAAAAATATTACAATTGGGTAGATATACATTTTTCTTTTTGCATACTTTTTTTAACAGATTTAGTCATTTTTCTTGTTCATGACCCTATTGATTTTTTCCTCATTTTAAGTATGGTTGTAATCGTACAACATTGACGCCTTTTTTAGAAGAGGGGGACACGGTTCTTTTCTTCTTCCGAGAATACCGGATTTACCGCAATTTTGTGTACATTTTTTTACACACATGTACATTCATATTGCAAGCATGTCTAGGACACGAGCCGTTCTTCTTCCATCCTTTTTTTGCAGACATTAAAATGGGGAACGAATGTGTCATAAATATACGAGTTTTTTTTAGAAAATACTTACTTCATAAAAATGGGGGTGATGGAGGCCACTTTCACGCCTGTATTCGATAGCCGTGATCGACCTTGAGAGGGATTGCAAAAAAAAACAAAAAAAGTAAAAGAAAAACTTTTACATGCTTTTTTCTCTTTTCTGTCAAAAATTCTGCTTTACATTTGTTTACAAAATAAATAAGCCTAAAATGAAGCGAAAGTTTGATAAATGATGTAAGCAATTGAAGCCCTTAAAGACACTGTGGTTAAACAATGCATTTGAAAAATGAAAGGAAAAAAAGAGCTATTAAAAAAAGTGGCAAAAGAATAAATATTAAAACAAAAAATGAATAATTATTTTTAGAATGAAAACAATGCATCATTTTTGAGAGCTGCAAGAGCAGGAAATCTTGAACGTGTCTTAGAACATCTTCGAAATGGCACAGATATTAACACATGTAATTCAAATGGACTTAATGCATTACATTTAGCCTCAAAAGAAGGACATCATGAAGTTGTACGAGAATTACTTCGACGTGGTGCAATTGTTGATTCAGCAACTCGAAAGGGTAATACTGCGCTTCATATTGCATCACTAGCGGGTCAAGATGTTATTGTTGCAATACTTGTTGAAAATGGAGCAAATCCAAATGCACAGTCATTAAACGGTTTCACGCCACTGTATATGGCTGCACAAGAAAATCATGAAAATGTTGTTGCATATTTATTACATCATAATGCCAATCAACTCCTTGCCACAGAAGACGGCTTCACGCCACTCGCCGTTGCTCTTCAACAAGGACATGATCGAATTGTTGCACTTTTGCTTGAAAATGATAACAATAGCAAAGTTCGATTACCTGCATTACATATTGCTGCAAAGAAAGATGATATCAAAGCTGCATCGTTGTTACTTCAGGTAATGCTTTGAAGATAAACTTTCAAAAATCTCTTTACAATCGATTTTCCATAAAATAACAAACATTTTTGTTTTCTTTTTTATATTTTACATTTTTTAAAATCGAATTCATTTCTGATAAGAAACTTTTGGAATGTTCTCAAGAATTTTTATAATACTGTAAAACCAAAACAAATTTTGTTTTATGTTATACAAAATTTTTTAAAATAAAAAATTAATAAACAAAAACAATGCAGGAGACTATCCAGAAAGATTGTATTATTTTCAAGACAAACAATCATAGTGTAATTTTTTTAGAATGAACAAAATGCAGATGTTACATCAAAAAGTGGATTTACTCCATTACATATTGCTGCACATTATGGAAATGAAAATGTTGCCCGTTTACTTCTTGAAAAGGGTGCAAAAGTTAATTATCAAGCAAGACATAATATCAGTCCCCTTCATGTTGCTTCTAAATGGGGTCGAACAAATCTTTGCAATGTACTTCTTTCACATGGTGCAATTATTGATTGCAGAACACGAGATTTATTAACACCTCTTCACTGTGCTGCAAGATCAGGGCATGACCAAGTTGTTGATTTATTACTTGAAAAAGGTGCCCCAATTGCTGCTAAAACAAAGAATGGTTTAGCTCCTCTTCATATGGCTGCTCAAGGTGATCATGTTGAATGTGCACGAATTCTTCTATTTCATCGAGCAAATGTTGATGATGTTACTGTTGATTATTTAACACCTTTACATGTTGCTGCCCATTGTGGTCATGTTAGAGTTGCAAAACTTTTACTTGATCGAAGTGCTGAACCAAATGCTCGTGCTTTAAATGGTTTTACACCTTTACATATTGCATGTAAAAAGAATCGAATTAAAGTTGTTGAACTTTTACTTAAATATCAAGCTACTATTGAAGCCACAACTGAATCTGGTCTTTCACCTTTACATGTTGCAAGTTTTATGGGATGTACTAATATTGTTATTTATCTTATTCAACAAGGTGCAAATGTTGATGTTGAAACAGTTCGAGGTGAAACTCCATTACATTTAGCTGCACGTGCAAATCAAACCGATATTGTAAGAGTTTTGGTACGTAATGGTGCAAAAGTTGATGCACAAGCTCGTGAATTACAAACTCCACTTCATATTGCTGCAAGATTAGGAAATACTGATATTTGTATGCTTTTGCTTCAAGCAGGTGCAAATTCAAATGCTGCAACAAAAGATCTTTATACCCCTCTTCATATTGCTGCAAAAGAAGGACAAGAAGAAGTTGCAGTCATTTTACTTGATCATAAAGCTGATAAAAAACTTTTTACTAAAAAAGGTTTTACTCCTCTTCATCTTGCATGTAAATATGGTAATTATGGTGTTGCAAAATTACTTTTGGATCAAGGAACTCCCGTTGATATTCAAGGAAAAAATCAAGTTACACCACTTCATGTTGCAGCTCATTATAATAATGATAGAGTTGCACAATTACTTCTTGAAAATGGCGCTTCTTCTCAAGCTACCGCTAAAAATGGTTATACACCTCTTCATATTGCTGCTAAAAAGAATCAAATGGATATTGCAAGCTTTTTGCTTCAATATAAAGCAGATCCAAATGCCGAAAGCAGAGCTGGCTTTACTCCATTACATTTAGCTTCAGAAGAAGGTCATCGTGAAATGGCTGCCTTATTGATGGAAAATGGCTCAAATTCTAATGCTCCAGCTAAAAATGGTTTGACACCAATGCATTTATGTGCACAAGAAGATAGAGTTGAAGTTGCACAAGAATTATTACGTAATGGTGCAGATGTAAATGCCGCAACAAAAGCTGGATATACTCCATTACATGTTGCGTGTCATTTTGGACAAATGAATATGGTACGATTTTTGATTGAAAATGGTGCCAATATTGAAGCTGTCACGAATGCTCAATACACACCTTTGCATCAAGCAGCTCAACAGGGACATAACAATGTGTGTCGATATCTTCTCGAACACGGCGCATCACCTAACACCCGAACATCGGTTAGTCATATTTTATTTCTTTTATTTTTAAAAAAGAAAAAAAGTAGAAAAGCTTATCGATCATAATATTTTTTAGACTGGCCAAACACCTCTATCGATTGCTCAAAGACTTGGATACGTTTCAGTTGTTGAAACATTAAAAACTGTTACTGAAACAACTGTTGTTACTGAAACTACAACAGTTACAGAAGAACGTTATAAGCCTCATAATCCTGAAGGCATGAATGAAACAATGTTTTCGGATTCTGAAGAAGAACCGGATGATAATCAAGCTCATACTGCTGAACATGCAAAAGACTTCAATGAAAGTATTACTCAAGGGCTTAAAGATTCTGCAACAATTCATCTCATTCATACTGGTGAACAAGGTACTTCAAATCCAATTGATAATACTGATATGAATCTTGATGAAGTTATTAAACGAGCCCAAAATCAACCTGTTACAACTGCCATGCCTGATTCAACTTTCTTAGATAATGGTCATGATGATAATGTTGTTATTACTCATGATGAAGTTAGACCAAGGTTTGTTAATTTTTTTGTTTTCTTCTAAAAATAATAATCATATTAATCCGTTTTAAACAATTACTAATAAATTAATACTTTACAGCAAACTCTTCCGTAAAAAGTGAGTTTTTCATATATGTACTGATTATTGTTCTGTTCCCACAACTTTTTTTTTGCCATTTTTTGTGTTGTCTTTTTTCATTTTTGGGAGTTTTAATCAGCACTATTTGAAATTACACTTGGTAGCAGAAGCGTTCTAAAATTTTCCTTTTAAAGCTTTCCTTTTGTGTTCTATCACTGCCGTTGTAACTTTGTTTAAAAAAAACTTTTTTTTCAGCTTTTTGATCTCCTTTCTTGTTGATGCCAGAGGTGGTGCAATGCGTGGATGCCGACATTCTGGTGTACGAGTTATTATTCCCCCTCGCAAGGCTGCAGCGCCTATGCGAATTACATGTCGTTATCTCCGAAAGGTAATTAACAAAAAAAACAACAAAAGTAACTAAAACTAATAAATAATTTTTAAAGGAAAAACTTGCCCATCCTCCACCACTCAGCGAAGGAGAAGCCCTTGCTTCACGTGTTCTTGAAATGGGACCACATAATGCTAAATTTTTGGGCCCAGTTATTCTTGAAGTTCCACATTTTGCTTCACTACGTGGCCGAGAACGTGAAATTGTTATTCTTCGTTCAGATGATGGACAACATTGGAAGGAACATCAACTAGAAGCTACTGAAGATGCAGTCCAAGAAGTTCTTAATGAATCATTTGATACAACTGAATTACAACAATTGGATGATTTACATACTTCCCGTATTACTCGAATTTTAACAAATGATTTTCCAATGTATTTTGCTGTTGTTACTCGTGTTCGGCAAGAAGTTCATTGTGTTGGACCTGAAGGTGGAGTTATTCTTTCATCTGTTGTTCCACGAGTTCAAGCAATTTTCCCGGATGGTTCATTAATGAAGACAATTAAAGTTTCATTGCAAGCACAACCAGTTCCACAAGAAATTGTTGCAAAATTACATGGAAATCGTGTTGCTGTTTCACCTGTTGTTACTGTAGAACCAAGACGAAGAAAATTCCATAAACCAATTACACTTTTTATTCCTCTTCCACAAAGTGCTCAAAGTGGAATGATTAATCGATATCAAACAAATCAACCTGGATCTGAACCTCCAACTCTTCGATTACTTTGCAGTATTACTGGTGGATCTTCTCCAGCTCAATGGGAAGATATTACTGGTACAACTCAACTTACTTTTACTGGTGAAGATGTTTCATTCACAACTACAGTATCGGCTCGTTTTTGGTTGATGGATACACAAACACCAAGAAATGCTGCAGCAATGGCACAAGAAGTTTACAATGAAGCAATTGCAGTACCATATATGGCAAAGTTTGCTGTATTTGCTCGTCGACCATATCCTGTAGAAGGCCAACTTCGTCTTTTCTGTATGACTGATGATAAAGAAGATAAAACTCTTGAAAAACAAGAAAATTTTATTGAAGTTGCAAAATCACGTGAAGTTGAAGTCCTTAGTGGCCGACATCAATTCCTTGAATTTGCTGGTAATATCTTGCCTGTTACAAAATCTGGTGATCAACTTTCCATTTATTTCTTGCCATTCCAAGAAAATCGTCTTGGCTTTAATGTTAAAGTTCGACAAAATGATGATGAAGAAGCAGCAAGTGCTGGTCGAATTGCAATTATGAAAGAAGCACGTGCACGTGCTGAAAACATTCCTCCACAACATCCAATTTGTACATTATCCATTACATTACCTGATTATTCTGGTCCCTTACCACAAGTATCTAGTCCATTACAACAAGAAGCTATTGGAGTTAAATACTCAAAAGCTTTATCCCAAATTCCAAATGATACAACAGATCCTGTTCCAATTGCATTTGTTGCTCGTCATGTTGGAGCTGATTGGCCTCGACTTGCTCGTGCTCTTCAAGTCCCTGATTCAGATATCAGACAAATTAAACGAGAATTTAGTGGTGGCAATGAACCAATTAATATTTTAAAAATTTGGATTTACTTAAAAGGAACTGAAGCAACTCGTAAGTTACAGTAATTTTACAAAACAAAATATGATGGTAATCATTTTTAGCTGCTGAGTTGCAAAGTGCACTTCGACGCATTGGCCGAGACGATATTGTTCATCGCTTGAACAAGAATGATCTCGATTCAGAAGCTGAATCTCTTCGATTTACTGATATTAATAATCTTAGAGGATCAAACTTCTCAAGTAAAGTTAGCGTCGATCGAGAATATGATAAAAGTGAACCACATAGTAAGAAAAAAATATAATTTTAAAATAAAAATAACAAAAATAAATTTATAGCATCTGAAATAAATAAAACTGTTACAAGAACTGAGCGTTATGTTCATGAATCAGAACAAGGCCCAGTTGTTGATGAAAGAACAGTAACAACCACTTACAAAGATGATGAACCTGTTGATAAAAAAGTTGATGAAAGAACAACAAATCTTAATGATAATGAACATCAACAATGGCATGGAAATGATCAACTTCCTGTTGATGATACATTAATTACAAATTCACGACAAGCAATGATTACAACTCAAGAAGAGAAAACAGATAATGGATATCGTACCACAACAACATTTGTTACTAGTCATATTGTTCCAGAAGATGAAGGACAAGAAGAGGAATATCCTCAAACAATTCATGAAGTTGAAGAAGAAGCATACACACATCAGGAACCAATTCATGAATATGAAGAGCGTGATCAATATCATGCTCAACAAGCATATGAAAATGAAGAAGAGAATGTTTACATTCCTCCAACTCATGAATCTCCTGAACCTCTTCATGAAGATGTTGATACTTTTGAAGTAAAGCATGAAGAAGCAATCGTAGAAGAGCCATCTCCTGCAGGACATGCTGTTGATCTTCAAGAATCATATAATGATGACGAAGAAACAACAGCCACAACTCCACTATCTGAAGAACGTCCTCAATCATCTGGTTAGTTATAATTTAAATTATCTATCTTAGCACTTTGTCCGTTTATTTGTTTTTTTTTTCTTGTGGGCTCACTGGGTCTCGCCTTTAGACACCGTCCATGAAATATCCCAGGAAGCGGATGAACAGCATATTCAAAGATCACCATCACCACGTGGAGCCGAATCAGCAACTCCAGAACGGCGAGGTAGTAAAGCCGAATGAAAAAGTAGCGCCTACCACACTCTCTTCACAATCAAACCGCACAAGTGCCCGCTTTCCTGTTCCCAAAAAAAAACTTTTACAAAATCGCCTTCGACTTCTTTTTTTTATTTCTTCTTAGCCTTAGTATTCATTGAAAAATCTCTTTACCCTTCAATTTATGTTTTACAAAATTATAATATTATTATCCCAAAACATTGAAAAAAAAACAAATTTTATTCATTTTGTTAGCTTTACCTTTTACTCCGATGCTAGCCTGCTTTCTTGATTTTTTATGCTTTTTTGTTTTTTTCTTCAATCTATGTATTTCCTTTTTCTGTCTCTCTGCTGCTTTAACCTATTCCACGACAAATCCTGTAACATTAGTTAGCGCGCCAGAGATCCTTCAAAAAACTGCTGAACTTTTTGTTTTACTTTTATGGCTGCTAATTAGTGAATGTTGATTATATAAAAACAAATTTCATCTTTACCTGATTAATTGTAACAATGAATACAATTTTTACACAAACACGCTCAACTTTCATTTTTCCCTTTCTTTATCACCCTAAATTTGCATATGGTATTTTTAGTTAAAACTTTTATTTTTTTTTATGTTGTTAATTTGTAAAAGTGGTGTTTTAATTTTATTTTGAAAAAAAGATATTTTTATCTGTTGTTTTTTGGTTCGTCACAGTTTGTTCAATCCCATTTTTCCCTTTACAATGCTTCACAACGTTTCTTTCATCGGCTGCTTTTCTAAATCATTTTGCATAAAAAAATATATGCCTGAAAAACAAGCGTTTTTTATAATTTTTGAAGAACAGCTGCTTAACTTTTATTTATTGATGCTAAAAGTAATGCAAAAAAGAACAAATTTGAACACACAACCAACCTGACGTTAGCATTCTTTTTTACCTCTCTGTTAGCTAAAATCATCACGAAGGAAAATTATCTTTCAAACAAATGTTGTTACCCCGCATTAAATTACAAGACAAACTTTTTCTTCTCTAATGCCGCCCATTTGAAAGAAAATGTATTTCTCTTTGCAATCATTGATTAGTCTTAAAGGCATAGTTTGAAATGTCCGCATTTGAAAATCTATCGACAACTTTTTCGTCACAAACAACTACCTTTCCTGCTTCATTGCCTGTTGTGCTAGGAGTGACCGCAGCCGGTCAACCTCTTATTCAAAATTTGGTATCGTCGCCAGCCACAAAAATTGAACAGCCGCTGCCAATAATTCCACAATCGGATGGTAAATTAATCTTAGTTTTAAGTGGAATTTTAGCAAACGGAAAACCAATTGTTCAAGGAATTATTACAACTCAAGAAAATAATTCTTCTTTTAATACAGATTCTATTAGTGAAATTGAATGTTTAAAAATTGATTCAACAGCATCACCTGAATCAAATTGCGATAGTTACGCTCTTATTCTAGGTGGTATTACCAAAAACGGTGTACCATTAATTCAAGGATTAACGCTTATACCTGAAATATTTTCTGAAACTTTTCCAACTGCAACTCCTCCTTCATCTTTAATTGGTGAAGGTGATTATTATTTTGAAAAAGAAAATAATTTATTACCACAAGAAAATTTTTTTCAAAAGACATCTGAACGTCCATTATTTAATAATCAATCACTTCCGGATTTTCTATCAGATAACGCTCAAGAAGAGGAATGCACAGTGATCCAAGCTCAACAACAAGGCGTATGTTGTAACGACGAATTTTCGCATAAACTTTTGCCGCAAGAAAAATTGTTGACTAATAAAAATTTTTTACATTCAACCCCTATTGACGATACTAAACTTTCACAATCTTTATCTTTTATTCTTTCAAATCTTGCAAAGCTTAAAATGGTTAATCAATCACAATATTCTGATGTAGTTGAGCGTTTATATGAGCTTGAGGAAGAAATGAAAGATGCTGCAACTGGTTTACCTCCAGATCCAAGTTTAACTGATTTAATTGGAAAAATTCTATCAGCAGAATATCCAAATGCTGATCTTCAAATTATTGTAAGCAGCTCCAGAAAGACAACAACAACAAAATCTTTTTATGAAACCGAAACCCCTGGTATGGTAGGCTTAGAACCAGATAAATTGCAAGAACTGCAGCGAAAGCTGATGACAAACATAAGTGAGGCATAATTTTTATTTTTTTAAGTTTTAATGAGTGCTAAAAAATTTACCCCATTTATATGTTGCTGTGTGTGATTACTACTAATTGTCTGTTTCAATGTTGTTATTTTTATAGTTCCTTTTTGCTTGTTTTTAACAATATGTATTTAACGACTTTGACATCTGCAGTGTCTGTCATGTTTTGCTCTGATTTCTTTTTTATATACTTTTAAATTTTAAAAACAAATATCTTTTTTCCTTACACTTTTGCGTCTAACCAGGTGAACTTTAAAAACTCTTTACGGGCATTGCCGAATTTCTTTTTTAACGGATGGAGTGCTTTGAGAGTGTTCATTTTACAACAAATAATTTGCTCACCCTCACGCTGCAACATTCTTTATTCACCTCATTTTTTTAGGTTCACCTGAAAGCGCTAAAGATGCTGCCGCTCCTGGTGCTGTACCCCCTGGTCTCCACGTGCCCGATGCTGAAATTCATCCAGGTAATGCCCAAAAGCATTACGAATCGGTCCCCTTTTATTAGCGCTTTAAATGAAAAAAATTTTTTTTTAAAAATCCTTATACACTTTTTTCATAAAATTAAAACATTGCACACACCCCAACATTTTTTTTAAAAAAGATCCTTTTATTTTTTGTTATACTTAGTTTATGAATTGTTGTTTCTACAGATGCTGCCGTCCAAAAGAAAGAAGTTCACGAAGAAGGATATGCCAATGCAGATGGATCAGAAGTTGTTGCAAAAAAGATGACACGAGTAATTACAACAAGTCAATCAGCTGTTTCAGGTTAGCCATTGTACAGCGGTGACCCGTTTTATGCTTCCGCGTGCGTGCTTTTGCGTGCTGCGTTTGTTTTTCGTCTTTTTTGGCTTATTTATTTTTTATTATTTTTTTTTCGTGATCAGTGCAAATTTTAAGTATAGTTAAGCAGGGATAAAACTTTAAGTTAAAAAATAAATGAAAAGCTAGCAGCTTAATTCAGAAACAAAAAATTATCGTTCAGCAGTATTTGTTTTTTTATTAATTTCATCCATTTTTGCTTTTTTTATTGCTCTCTGGCGCATTATTATTGGTGCAAATTCCAAATGAGAAATTCTGTATTATTATTGTCAAACAGAAAAGTATCTTGGGAGTTTATATTTACTTTGGTTGCTTGCTCCATCATGTCTTATTATTTTTTTCATTACTGCCGCTTATATGATTAATTTACCTCATTAATGCAGTATACTTAAATGAAGCTTTGATAAATAAATAAATGTGATTTTACAAAAACAAGCACGCATGCGGAAGTAATTCGGGAAATCCCGAAAAATTACAAATTTCAAAGCTAATTAATTATTTCAGGAGTTAATGAACAACCAGCCTATGAATCACGTGGTGAGTAGGATAAGTCAGAAACATATTTATTTAAATTAATACTATCTCACATGAACGTAAATTAAAATAATTACAAATTTTCTTTTCTTTTGTTATTTTCCTGTGTTTGTAAAAGTACTTCTGTTGTTTTTGTTTTTGCTTCCTTTTTTTCTTTCTTTAGTTACTGCCATGAAATACTTTTATTTAATGCTTTAACAGTTAATCAAAATAATTTATGACGATTATATATAAACGTATAAATACTTTGCTTCAATTTACTTTTTTTTCTTTTTTGTTTGGTGGTTGGTAAATACTATTATAACACAAAAATGCTATCAAAATAATCACAAAAAAAATTTTTGTTTTACAAAATTTTTAGGTGGTGATTTTGTTCGTCTCAAAATCAACAAACAAATTTATGATGGTGATATCGATCCACAAAGTCATCAAATAAAGCTTATTCCAATTAAGCGAGTTCCATAAATCAATGTTGTGGCAGTATTGTAACAATATTATTTTATGAATCATGACACGAGTTTTTGAATTTTTTTTCTCCTATGTGCTGGCTTGTGAATCCAGTGATTATTTTTAAGTTTTGTAAATGCACACTTTCCATTTATTATTTTTTAGTTTAAAATGCTATTTTACTCTTCAGTTTGCAAAAAATGTTATATATATAAAAGCACTTTTTATTTATTTTTATGTTGTTGGTGGTAGTAGGTTATGGTGCATTTTGTGACATTGTATATAATTGCTAAAAAGGGAAAACATTAAAAATCATGAACATAATAAACAAAAAACATAAAAAAAATCAAAATTTCAGAAGACAGTGATACTGCATCAGTATCTAATGTTTCACTTGGATCAGTGCGTGATCGCATTGCAATATTTGAATCATTAAAAGAAAAAGAATCCGAAATAAATGCAAAGCCCGATGAAAGAAGAGAATCAATAACGCTACCAGCAGCCGTAGAAGCGGGTATTGTAGGAGCGGCAGTAGCAACATTTGATCAAAGATCAACAACATCGTCAAATGTAGGACATGATATACATATCTCTGAAGAAGAAAGCTCCGTGAAAGATATTTCTCCAGTCCATGAAAAACTTGTAACTGAAAGCTTTAGACAAGAACAAACATCCGAAACTTTTGAACACAAAAATAAACAACCAGATACTCAAGAAGATATTAAAATGCATACGATAACTAGCGAATACATTCCTAATGACAGTGAAGAAGCAGAATATTCACAACGGCGCATATCAGAACAACAAGAAATTTATTCAATACCACAAAGTATGTCGGAAACTTTTGATCAAGCTAATAATGAAAACCAAGCTCAACTGCAAAAAGAAAGAGCTAGTATTAAACAAAATGAAGATTTCGACGAAACGAACATACAAATGACACCGCAAAACAGTCAATTCCAAGAAAATACATATGCCGAGCAACATACAACAGCTTCTCAAAAAGTAGTTACAGAATACCCAGCTTCAAAAAATGTAACACAATACCAACTAGACAGTGCTTCCAACATAACATCAAAAATAAAAGAAAAAGAAACAGCTCAACAAGTTCCCGACAAGGACATTCAGCATGTGCATGAAGATGAAACATCACAAGACAAAAAAATAAAAAACATTACTGCTGAGTATCCTACACATCAATATGAAGAAGTAAAAGATAATTTGCACAAAGATAGAGAAATTGCTGAAGAACCGTTGCAATATGTTCCTACAGAACTTTTTGTAGACATGCAATTCCAACAATCAGTGTCACCCCAGCTCACAGAACAAGAAGATATTGATTTTCAAATTGAACCAATTATTGCTGATTATCCCACACATACATTTGAAGGTGAAACAGATGATTTGCATAAAGGCAATGAAATTGAAGAAGAACCTTTGCATCAACAACCACATGATGTGCCATATCCGAAGTATGAAGAAGATGAACAAAAGGGGCCTGGACTAGCAACTAAAATTGCTGGAGCTGTTGCTGGAGTAACTGTTGGTGGAGCAATCATGGCCTACCAAAAAGTCAAAGATGCTATTGGTGGTGATCATGAAGAAGAACATCAAGATTACACTTCCCATTTTCATGAGGAGCCAAAACAAGATTTAACTTCTGAATATTCTTATGAAGAATCAACCAGGTACAATGAACCTGAAGCTCAACACTATGAAGAGCGGGTTGAAACTAATATTTCTCCTTCGCCATTCCACGATGAAAGAAAAACATTAAAAGCTGAAGATGAAAAACTCAGTGGAGCTTTAGAAAGAACGGATTTTGACGACAGATATGAAGCTGTACAGCAAGAAGCAGAACTGGAACCTCATGAGTTTCAGGGGCCAGATCTTTCACAAGTGGAGCGTATGCCAGTACAACAGGAATCCTATCAAGAAGAAAGTGAGCATAATGAATTCGAGGACAATGCTAAATTGAAAAGAGAGAGAAGCATATCAGATGATTTGCATAAAGGCAATGAAATCGAAGAAGAACCCTTCCATCATGTTCATAGTGAAAGTCATGGAAACATGCAGCTTCATAAATCACAGTCTCCAGACGTCACAGTTCAAGAAGAAACAGATATTCAAACTCAAACAGTAATTGCTGATTATCCCACACATAAATTTGAAGGTGAAACCGATGATTTGAATAAAGGCCATGAAATTGAAGAAGAAACCTTGCAACAACAACCACATGATGTGCCATATCCGAAGTATGAAGAAGATGAACAAAAGGGGCCTGGACTAGCAACTAAAATTGCTGGAGCTGTTGCTGGAGTAACTGTTGGTGGAGCAATCATGGCCTACCAAAAAGTCAAAGATGCTATTGGTGGTGATCATGAAGAAGAACATCAAGATTACACTTCCCATTTTCATGAGGAGCCAAAACAAGATTTAACTTCTGAATATTCTTATGAAGAATCAACCAGGTACAATGAACCTGAAGCTCAATATTTTGAAGAACATGAACATACCAGACATGAAAGAGATATTCCTCCTCCACCATATGAAGAAAATGTTGGTGAGCAATATGTTGATCCTAATTTAATCCAAGCAAAACATGAACAAGGGGGTTTGTTATTTGAGCATCATGGCGAAGAAGAAAAACATAAAGAAAATGCCGATTTTCATGAAGAAACTGTACCTGGAACTATAGAAAGATACAGTGATGATGATGAAGTTTCTGCTATCAATGAACAATCGTTTTTAAGTGAAAAAGATGTTGTGCCTGATCGCCCGCAAACACCAATGAAAACAGAAGAGCAAGAAGTAGTAGAAGAAGCAGATGATAGTAACCTTGCTACAGAACTTTCTGAAGCAACCCAATATGAAACAAGAGAAGAACAGGGACACGGAGAATTAATTCATTCAGAAAGCATTGAGGTTCAACAACAATTTGAAGAAAAATCAAATGCTGAACAAAAAGAGACCGAGCAATTCACAACTGACCATTCCGTTGAATATTATGAAAGAAAGGCAGACAACTTACATGAAATTAATAAACATGAGAATAACGAGCCATCAAACCAAGAAGAAGCTGGAAAAAGCGCATATGCATTAGAGCATCCAGTAGAAATCACCGTCGAAACCATTATTCAAGAAGCTCCTGGAGGATATGTTGAGACTCAACGTGTTACAGTAGACGAAGGACATCTTCCAGCAACAGCAGATTTAAAAAGTGTAGAAAATTACGAAGTTGAAACCCAAGCATTATCTCCAGATGAACAAAGCGAGAACGAACATTCACAAGGCCTTGAAACTCTACAAAAATCAGAGTCACCACAACTACCGGATGAAGAAGAAACGGAGATGGAGATTAGAACTGAACCAGTAATTGCTGATTATCCCACACATAAATTTGAAGGTGAAACCGATGATTTGAATAAAGGCCATGAAATTGAAGAAGAAACCTTGCAACAACAACCACATGATGTGCCATATCCGAAGTATGAAGAAGATGAACAAAAGGGGCCTGGACTAGCAACTAAAATTGCTGGAGCTGTTGCTGGAGTAACTGTTGGTGGAGCAATCATGGCCTACCAAAAAGTCAAAGATGCTATTGGTGGTGATCATGAAGAAGAACATCAAGATTACACTTCCCATTTTCATGAGGAGCCAAAACAAGATTTAACTTCTGAATATTCTTATGAAGAATCAACCAGGTACAATGAACCTGAAGCTCAATATTTTGAAGAACATGAACATACCAGACATGAAAGAGATATTCCTCCTCCACCATATGAAGAACAAAGTCCTGATGAGCAGCATGAAAAAAAATTGGCAAATGCAGAAACCTCAGGAGATAAGGATGAGCACATGCTAGTTGGAGCAGATGTGCCTATGGTTTTAGAAGGCTCCTTAACTTCAAAAGACGCAAGCACAGCATCTTTGCTTAATGAACCATATGCATTCAACAATGAAGTTTCAAGCAATGAAGTTATTAGCTCTCCTGAAGATGTTGAAGTGCCTATGAAAGAATTGGCTAAAGAACAGTCCATCATGCACGATAAACCAGGACATCAGTTAACACCTTCTTTGCTACAAGATGAAGCGACTGCTGAATTTTCAACAGAATCGCCAATCTCTCGTGAACTAGCTACTGAAGTCGCAGCGAATGTTGCTGGTGCCGCTTTCGAAGGAGCATTTTCATCTTATGGTAAAGCTGCAGAAGCTGTTTTATCTCCTATTGAAACAGACGTTCTTGTAGAAGACAAAAATTACGCCTCAATGACGCTTGCTACTGATGAATCAATAAGTGACGAGTTTTTCATGAAAGAATATGACACGAAAAAAGACAGCAAAAAAAATAGCAATGCAAGTTTAACACTTGTAGAAACAGGTACGTGTTATCCTTTTTTGTTTAGGCAGTTTAAAAAATTTTTTTTAAAAAGCAACATTTCAATTAATGTAAAGTAATGTAAAATAAGAAAAATTTTATAAAACATTTTTATTTTTAGCTGCAATGTTTAGGGGGCAATCTCGTATTAGTACCATTTGTTTTAATACCACACATTTTAGTAACGCTTGATTTTAAAATTCATTGAAAGCAACAAGCAGTGATTGAATATTATTATCTTGCCAAAAAATTTATCTTTTAACTACGTTTTAAGCGAGTTATGCCAAACATGAATTACCAATAAAGAAATATCTTTGGTACTAAACTGAAAATTCAATAAAAAACGAGTGATTCTTAAATAAAATGGTACTAAAACAATCGGTATTAAAAACAGGTAACGCCAATATTCGAAGAATTCTTCAAAAACAGCATCGTTTAAAAATATTAACTTTTTTTTGAAACCATATACATACATATGAGCAAAAAAATTTATATATGTCCTGCTTCTACGCAAATTTATTAATTATCATATAATTTGCAAAACTTGCACCCACAAAAAACCTTATGAAAAAAGAGACGTGCACGTTTTTTTAAGAGTTGAGCAAAAAATATCATTTTAATATCATCAGATGCAGAATTTTTTTTTAATAATAATTGATAAACAAAGTAACAATCATAGTCACAGATAAAAAGATCCCTTAAATACCCCTTAAGATCCATGTTTCGATATTATGCCTATCAGATGCATAATTTTTTGTATCTGATAAATCAAGAAAATCACAATTGAGCGGAAGTGAGCGGTCTTAGCAATGCTGTGGAAAAACGTAAAATCAAATATTTCTTCAGCACATTATTATTTATAAAAAACCTTATATTGCATGTTTAGAAAAAAACACCTATAAAATTCGTATGTATTACAAAAATAGTGATTAAAAATTTACCTTCAAATGTTGCATTTTTAAAAAATTAAATGTGAATACAAAAACGCTTTTTCAAGCGAAGGTATTCAGGAAAACATAAGATATTTCAAGCTAATAAAAAATCTTTTGCCATTGCTCGCGTGATAAAAATATAAAAATAATACACTATCTTTTTAGATAGCTACAAAAATTATCCACAAGAACCACAGCTTGATTACACAGAAATGAAAAGTTCATCGAGCTCAGTAGATGATGTTGCTGCTATATCATCGTAAGCTAATTGCAAATGAAAATATATACACTAAAAATAAGTTTTCAGAATAAGTCAAGCATCCACTGAAGAAAATCAACCGGGATCAAGACAAGAGAAAACCGAAAGAATTGATGACAACATACAAACTGAACCAGTAATTGCTGATTATCCCACACATAAATTTGAAGGTGAAACAGATGATTTGCATAAAGGCCATGAAATTGTTGAAGAACCCTTGCAACAACAACCACATGATGTGCCATATCCTGAACATGAAGGGGATGAAGAAAAGGGACCTGGATTAGCAACTAAAATTGCTGGAGCTGTTGCTGGAGTAACTGTTGGTGGAGCAATCTTGGCCTACCAAAAAGTCAAAGATGCTATTGGTGGTGATCATGAAGAAGAACATCAAGATTACACTTACCAGAATGAAGAAGAAACGGAGACGGATATTAGAACTGAACCAATTACTGCTGATTATCCCACACATAAATATGAAGGTGAAACAGATGATTTGCATAAAAGCAATGAAATCGATGAAGAACCCTTCCATCATGTTCATACCGATGAATCAGGTATTTTTGAAAAGATAAAAGTAACAAACGAAAATACTGGCGATGTTATAGATGAACAACCGCAGCAACAGCATATCGGTGCTTACGATTTTCAGTTAGTCAAAGAGCCATTCCAACTGGAAACAAACGAAGATCTTCCAAAAGGCGCGCATGCATTAGAGCATCCAGAAGAAATCACCGTGGAAACCATCATTCAAGAAATTCCTGGAGGATATGTTGAGACTCAACGTGTTACAATAGACGAAGAACATCTTCCAACAACAGAAGATTTAAAAAGTACAGAAAATTATAAAGTCGAAAGCCAAGCATTATCTCCAGATGAACAAAGCGAGAACGAACATTCACAAGGCCTTGAAGCTCTACAAAAATCAGAGTCACCACAACTACCGGATGAAGAAGAAACGGAGATGGAGATTAGAACTGAACCATTAATTGCTGATTATCCCACACAAAAATTTGAAGGTGAAACAGATGATTTGAATAAAGGCCATGAAATTGAAGAAGAAACCTTGCAACAACAACCACATGATGTGCCATATCCTGAACATGAAGAAGATGAACAAAAGGGGCCTGGACTAGCAACTAAAATTGCTGGAGCTGTTGCTGGAGTAACTGTTGGTGGAGCAATCATGGCCTACCAAAAAGTCAAAGATGCTATTGGTGGTGATAATGAAGAAGAACATCAAGATTACACTTCCCATTTTCATGAGGAGCCAAAACAAGATTTAACTTCTGAATATTCTTATGAAGAATCAACCAGGTACAATGAACCTGAAGCTCAACATTTTGAAGAACATGAACATACCAGACATGAAAGAGATATTCCTCCCCCACCATATGAAGAAAATGTTGATGAGCAATATGCCGATCCTTATTTAACTCAAGCAAAACATGAACAAGCAAAAGGGCACGAACGACAGAATCAAAACAATGGTGGTGACAGTGAAGAAGAATACCCTTCTGATATTCATGAAAAACAACGTCAGGATGACTATTCAAAATTAGACGCAGAACAAAACGAAGGTTTTGTTACTGCAGGACACACTAAACCTGAAGCTCAACACTATGAAGAGCGGGTTGAAACTAATATTTCTCCTTCGCCATTCCACGATGAAAGAAAAACATTAAAAGCTGAAGATGAAAAACTCAGTGGAGCTTTAGAAAGAACGGATTTTGACGACAGATATGAAGCTGTACAGCAAGAAGCAGAACTGGAACCTCATGAGTTTCAGGGGCCAGATCTTTCACAAGTGGAGCGTATGCCAGTACAACAGGAATCCTATCAAGAAGAAAGTGAGCATAATGAATTCGAGGACAATGCTAAATTGAAAAGAGAGAGAAGCATATCAGATGATTTGCATAAAGGCAATGAAATCGAAGAAGAACCCTTCCATCATGTTCATAGTGAAAGTCATGGAAACATGCAGCTTCATAAATCACAGTCTCCAGACGTCACAGTTCAAGAAGAAACAGATATTCAAACTCAAACAGTAATTGCTGATTATCCCACACATAAATTTGAAGGTGAAACCGATGATTTGAATAAAGGCCATGAAATTGAAGAAGAAACCTTGCAACAACAACCACATGATGTGCCATATCCGAAGTATGAAGAAGATGAACAAAAGGGGCCTGGACTAGCAACTAAAATTGCTGGAGCTGTTGCTGGAGTAACTGTTGGTGGAGCAATCATGGCCTACCAAAAAGTCAAAGATGCTATTGGTGGTGATCATGAAGAAGAACATCAAGATTACACTTCCCATTTTCATGAGGAGCCAAAACAAGATTTAACTTCTGAATATTCTTATGAAGAATCAACCAGGTACAATGAACCTGAAGCTCAATATTTTGAAGAACATGAACATACCAGACATGAAAGAGATATTCCTCCTCCACCATATGAAGAAAATGTTGGTGAGCAATATGTTGATCCTAATTTAATCCAAGCAAAACATGAACAAGGGGGTTTGTTATTTGAGCATCATGGCGAAGAAGAAAAACATAAAGAAAATGCCGATTTTCATGAAGAAACTGTACCTGGAACTATAGAAAGATACAGTGATGATGATGAAGTTTCTGCTATCAATGAACAATCGTTTTTAAGTGAAAAAGATGTTGTGCCTGATCGCCCGCAAACACCAATGAAAACAGAAGAGCAAGAAGTAGTAGAAGAAGCAGATGACAGTAACCTTGCTACAGAACTTTCTGAAGCAACCCAATATGAAACAAGAGAAGAACAGGGACACGGAGAATTAATTCATTCAGAAAGCATTGAGGTTCAACAACAATTTGAAGAAAAATCAAATGCTGAACAATCTAAGGCTGATTATCCGACTGAACAATACGAAAGAAAAACAGGAGAATTACATTTAGATGATGAGATTAAAGAAGAAGCACTGCATACGACACCTAGTGAAACGATTTATTCACGAAATCCCAATGCAGAAGATGAAAATGAAAAATTAATAAATTTAAGAGAAGATAATATTCAAAACATGGGTGAATATGAACATAAAAGGTATGAAAATGAAGAGCCATCAAGTCATGAAGAAGATGCAGAAACTGCAAAAGGTGAACATTACACTTCACATTTTATTCAAGAAAAGGGTGAAGATAATCAAAAAGGAGCAACTGCTACAAAAGAATCTGAAATATTAGTTGTAACAGAAAATCAAGAACTAAATAAAGAAGATGTTTCAAAAGCAATGCCCGCCACAGTACAAACAGATAATTCTGTAGAAACTATTATTCAAGAAATTCCTGGAGGATATGTTGAAACTCAACGTGTTACAGTAGACGAAGGACATCTTCCAGCAACAGCAGATTTAAAAAGTGTAGAAAATTACGAAGTTGAAACCCAAGCATTATCTCCAGATGAACAAAGCGAGAACGAACATTCACAAGGCCTTGAAACTCTACAAAAATCAGAGTCACCACAACTACCGGATGAAGAAGAAACGGAGATGGAGATTAGAACTGAACCAGTAATTGCTGATTATCCCACACATAAATTTGAAGGTGAAACCGATGATTTGAATAAAGGCCATGAAATTGAAGAAGAAACCTTGCAACAACAACCACATGATGTGCCATATCCGAAGTATGAAGAAGATGAACAAAAGGGGCCTGGACTAGCAACTAAAATTGCTGGAGCTGTTGCTGGAGTAACTGTTGGTGGAGCAATCATGGCCTACCAAAAAGTCAAAGATGCTATTGGTGGTGATCATGAAGAAGAACATCAAGATTACACTTCCCATTTTCATGAGGAGCCAAAACAAGATTTAACTTCTGAATATTCTTATGAAGAATCAACCAGGTACAATGAACCTGAAGCTCAATATTTTGAAGAACATGAACATACCAGACATGAAAGAGATATTCCTCCTCCACCATATGAAGAACAAAGTCCTGATGAGCAGCATGAAAAAAAATTGGCAAATGCAGAAACCTCAGGAGATAAGGATGAGCACATGCTAGTTGGAGCAGATGTGCCTATGGTTTTAGAAGGCTCCTTAACTTCAAAAGACGCAAGCACAGCATCTTTGCTTAATGAACCATATGCATTCAACAATGAAGTTTCAAGCAATGAAGTTATTAGCTCTCCTGAAGATGTTGAAGTGCCTATGAAAGAATTGGCTAAAGAACAGTCCATCATGCACGATAAACCAGGACATCAGTTAACACCTTCTTTGCTACAAGATGAAGCGACTGCTGAATTTTCAACAGAATCGCCAATCTCTCGTGAACTAGCTACTGAAGTCGCAGCGAATGTTGCTGGTGCCGCTTTCGAAGGAGCATTTTCATCTTATGGTAAAGCTGCAGAAGCTGTTTTATCTCCTATTGAAACAGACGTTCTTGTAGAAGACAAAAATTACGCCTCAATGACGCTTGCTACTGATGAATCAATAAGTGACGAGTTTTTCATGAAAGAATATGACACGAAAAAAGACAGCAAAAAAAATAGCAATGCAAGTTTAACACTTGTAGAAACAGGTACGTGTTATCCTTTTTTGTTTAGGCAGTTTAAAAAATTTTTTTTAAAAAGCAACATTTCAATTAATGTAAAGTAATGTAAAATAAGAAAAATTTTATAAAACATTTTTATTTTTAGCTGCAATGTTTAGGGGGCAATCTCGTATTAGTACCATTTGTTTTAATACCACACATTTTAGTAACGCTTGATTTTAAAATTCATTGAAAGCAACAAGCAGTGATTGAATATTATTATCTTGCCAAAAAATTTATCTTTTAACTACGTTTTAAGCGAGTTATGCCAAACATGAATTACCAATAAAGAAATATCTTTGGTACTAAACTGAAAATTCAATAAAAAACGAGTGATTCTTAAATAAAATGGTACTAAAACAATCGGTATTAAAAACAGGTAACGCCAATATTCGAAGAATTCTTCAAAAACAGCATCGTTTAAAAATATTAACTTTTTTTTGAAACCATATACATACATATGAGCAAAAAAATTTATATATGTCCTGCTTCTACGCAAATTTATTAATTATCATATAATTTGCAAAACTTGCACCCACAAAAAACCTTATGAAAAAAGAGACGTGCACGTTTTTTTAAGAGTTGAGCAAAAAATATCATTTTAATATCATCAGATGCAGAATTTTTTTTTAATAATAATTGATAAACAAAGTAACAATCATAGTCACAGATAAAAAGATCCCTTAAATACCCCTTAAGATCCATGTTTCGATATTATGCCTATCAGATGCATAATTTTTTGTATCTGATAAATCAAGAAAATCACAATTGAGCGGAAGTGAGCGGTCTTAGCAATGCTGTGGAAAAACGTAAAATCAAATATTTCTTCAGCACATTATTATTTATAAAAAACCTTATATTGCATGTTTAGAAAAAAACACCTATAAAATTCGTATGTATTACAAAAATAGTGATTAAAAATTTACCTTCAAATGTTGCATTTTTAAAAAATTAAATGTGAATACAAAAACGCTTTTTCAAGCGAAGGTATTCAGGAAAACATAAGATATTTCAAGCTAATAAAAAATCTTTTGCCATTGCTCGCGTGATAAAAATATAAAAATAATACACTATCTTTTTAGATAGCTACAAAAATTATCCACAAGAACCACAGCTTGATTACACAGAAATGAAAAGTTCATCGAGCTCAGTAGATGATGTTGCTGCTATATCATCGTAAGCTAATTGCAAATGAAAATATATACACTAAAAATAAGTTTTCAGAATAAGTCAAGCATCCACTGAAGAAAATCAACCGGGATCAAGACAAGAGAAAACCGAAAGAATTGATGACAACATACAAACTGAACCAGTAATTGCTGATTATCCCACACATAAATTTGAAGGTGAAACAGATGATTTGCATAAAGGCCATGAAATTGTTGAAGAACCCTTGCAACAACAACCACATGATGTGCCATATCCTGAACATGAAGGGGATGAAGAAAAGGGACCTGGATTAGCAACTAAAATTGCTGGAGCTGTTGCTGGAGTAACTGTTGGTGGAGCAATCTTGGCCTACCAAAAAGTCAAAGATGCTATTGGTGGTGATCATGAAGAAGAACATCAAGATTACACTTACCAGAATGAAGAAGAAACGGAGACGGATATTAGAACTGAACCAATTACTGCTGATTATCCCACACATAAATATGAAGGTGAAACAGATGATTTGCATAAAAGCAATGAAATCGATGAAGAACCCTTCCATCATGTTCATACCGATGAATCAGGTATTTTTGAAAAGATAAAAGTAACAAACGAAAATACTGGCGACTTAACAGATGAGCAACCGCAGCAACAGCATATCAGTGCCTATGATTTTCAGTCAGTCAAAGAGCCATTCCAACTGGAAACAAACGAAGATCTTCCAAAAGGCGCGCATGCATTAGAGCATCCAGAAGAAATCACCGTGGAAACCATCATTCAAGAAATTCCTGGAGGATATGTTGAGACTCAACGTGTTACAATAGACGAAGAACATCTTCCAACAACAGGAGATTTAAAAAGTACAGAAAATTACGAAGTTGAAAGCCAAGCATTATCTCCAGATGAACAAAGCGAGAACGAACACTTACAAGGTCCTCAAGACTTACAGTCCCAAACATCAGAGCCACCACAACTCACAGCACAAGAAGATATTGATATTCAAACTGAAACAGTAATTGCTGATTATGCCACACATAAATATGAAGGAGAGACAGATGATTTGCATAAAGGCAATGAAATTGTTGAAGAACCTTTGCATCAACAACCACATGATGTGCCATATCCTGAACATGAAGGGGATGAAGAAAAGGGACCTGGATTAGCAACTAAAATTGCTGGAGCTGTTGCTGGAGTAACTGTTGGTGGAGCAATCTTGGCCTACCAAAAAGTCAAAGATGCTATTGGTGGTGATCATGAAGAAGAACATCAAGATTACACTTCCCATTTTCATGAGGAGCCAAAACAAGATTTAACTTCTGAATATTCTTATGAAGAATCAACCAGGTACAATGAACCTGAAGCTCAATATTTTGAAGAACATGAACATACCAGACATGAAAGAGATATTCCTCCCCCACCATATGAAGAAAATGTTGGTGAGCAATATGCCGATCCTTATTTAACTCAAGCAAAACATGAACATGGACAGAAACAAGAGAATCAAAGTACAGCAGAAACTGAAATGTTGCGACCTGTAGTTCACATCACACAAGAAGAAGAATTGGTAAAGCTGCATGATATAGAGGAAGCAGAGAGGATGAATGAAAGCGATGACCTCTTCAATACAGCAGAACCGCTATCATACCTTAGTGATGATGAAGATATTTACCAGCCCGATGAACATCAAATAACAGCCACAGACCTTAAAGAAACTAAACCCGAGGAATTCGAATTTGTTCATTCGGAAGATGTCGCTGAAGAATCTACAACAGGTGATAATTATGACGAGGAAGTTATTAGCCATAGCAGAAAAAGTTCGAAAGTAGAAGAAAGTCAAAACGATGTCATTCTGTCTCATCAGGATTCTGCTTCTTCAGTACTCACAGGATCACAATATTCTCCTGACGGATCAGAAGCCGAGCGGTCAAGCCAGTCAACTGTGATAAGAGTGCCTTCATTGTTATCTCAATTTAATGATGACAATAACTTAATAAATCAGCCATCAGATGAAGAAGAATTAGTAGACAGCGAAACTCCAATGCGAACAACTCATCCTTTAGCAGAGCCTTCTTACTTCTCCTCAGAGCAGCATAGTCAAGAGCCTGGTATTAAAACCCCAGAGCAAGAAGAACCATTGTTAACAAAAGACACACAAATTTCATCTATTGATGTTGAAAGCCAAAAATCATCTCCAGATGAACATAATGAATTTGTCCATACCGAAAGCCTTGAAAACATTCAACTCCATAAATCACAGTCCCCAGGATTCACAGATCAAGAAGATATTGATTTTCAAATTGAACCAATTATTGCTGATTATCCCACACATACATTTGAAGGTGAAACAGATGATTTGCATAAAGGCCATGAAATTGAAGAAGAACCTTTGCAACAACAACCACATGATGTGCCATATCCTGAACATGAAGGGGATGAAGAAAAGGGGCCTGGACTAGCAACCAAAATTGCTGGAGCTGTTGCTGGAGTAACTGTTGGTGGAGCAATATTGGCCTACCAAAAAGTCAAAGATGCTATTGGTGGTGATCATGAAGAAGAGCATCCTTCTGGATATCGTGAAGAACCAAAACCAAGTCATACTCCTGAAGAATCAATGGCATATAATGAACCTGAAGTTCAACACTTTGAAGAACAAAATAAATATGAAGCAGATATTTCGCCTCCATTGCCATATGAAGAAGAAAAAAAGGAAGAAATTATTGAAGAACAGCATGCTGATCCGTATTTAATTCAAGCTCTACATGAACACGGAGATACGACTAGAGATTTACAAGATTCTGGCATGGTTGAAAAAAGCAAAGCAGAAACATTTACTTCTAGCAGTCCTGAAAGCCATGTAGATGCTCAGCATGAAAAAATAACAGATACATTTATTCCAGTAACCCCTGAATCTGTTTATACAGGCGATATTTATAAAGGACATGGTGAGTATTATGCTGAAGATAATGTTGATAAAAATAATTTGCGATTTTCAGAAGAAATGCCGTCGTCTTTGGTAATAGGAGAACCGATGACTGAATCTCAGATTGGTGACACTCCAGAAGACGAAAAATTAGAAAGCGATGGCAATATTAAAAACGATTATGAGCTTATCGAAACTGATAGTGTTGATGATAGAGGACATGCAGGTCTAGCCGAAAAAGAGTTGGTTTCTCCAATTTCTGTTCCGAAAGATGCAACAATGGAGGTCCAATATGAAATACCAAAGGAAAATGCAGAGACTTCTGTATCACCTTTAGAAGGTTATAACATTCATGAAGATGTAAATCCCATGACACAATCATTTCATCCTGATTATTATGCTCATGAAGAACTTGGAAGCCCCGATAATTTTGAACTTGTAGAAGCAGACGATTTGGGAGAATTTGGTAATGAAAGTGTTCGTCATCAACTACCCTCGGTAACTGATGAGCAAGGAGATTATGAAGACGAATGGCAGCAAGTCACGGGACCCGAAATTTCGGAATCAGCTTTATTGATGAAAGATGAAGATATAAACACAGATTTATCAGAGCAAAAGCCATCTGACATTCCGCATCCTGATCACAAAACACATGAAACATTTTATGAAAATGAAAGGCGTGAAGAACAATATGACGAAGATATGGCTTCGACAGATAAAATTGAAAAACAGGCAGAAGAATTAGTGAAAGATGTAATAGAACAAATTGAAACTGAAAATGTAATGGAGATGAGCGTAGATTCATTAAATTTACTCGAAGACAAAAGCGAAATTCCAAGAATTGCAGAAGATGAAAAAGAAAAAGATTTGGAAGACGTGGAAATGGAAGATTCGCTCAATACTTTCGAACAAGCAACAAACGGCAGAAAAATGCTAGAGGTCCAACAAGATATACCTGCTTTCCGTCCATCATCACCAGTTCCACCAGCTTTTGCGAAAGGAGAAAAGGTCGAAGAAGAACATAATGCTGATGAGCAAATGGAAATTGATTCACTTAATGAAGAAAGTGGATCATCTGGTGAAGCATCAGTTGTTGATGCATCCAAGAAGAAGAAGCATACAAGTTATGATAATGTATCAGAAAGCAGCTTACAAGAATTTGAAAGACTTGAATATGAACTTCGAGAACATGTGGGTGATAGCCCAACAAGTGAAAATGCAGAATATGAAAAAATTGGTGAATCACAAACAGGTTCAATTAGCTCATTGGTAGAATTTGAAAATATTGAACGCGAAGTGCGCGAAAACGCTATTGCTCAAGCAGCAACTGCAGAAGAAGTTATGATGTTAAGTGACATTCGAGAAGAATCAGAAATTGAAGAAATGAGTGTACGTGAAGATGATGAAGATGAAGAAGATTCGTTGTCGGAAAGCAAACCGCCGCAGATTGGGCATGATGAACAACAGTCTCACTATCCGGCTGAGACGATGCTTACATCAACAGACAGCTTGGAAGCGGTTAATCGTCAACAAATTCTTCTTGAAACAAGTACAGATTCACTTGAACCACGACAAAGCTATAATTATTCACCGAATCAAAATGAGCATGATGAATTTACATCACATCAAACTGATCAAGATTCACTTCTGGAAGGCGTGAGCCAGAGTAATCTAAGTCAAGAAACTCAAATGCTAAGTGGCGATACAGTTGCTACTTATCAAGAATATCAAGATGATGATGATGATAAAGATTCATTAACGGATGTCATTGCATCATATCCAACAACCCTTACAACATTTGAAACAGTTCAAAGAAAAGATGATGGTAGTGTTGAAACAATTTCACGACGAGTAATGACACGTGTTACTGATCCTGTTCACAGCCGTGTAAAATTTACTGGAACAGAAGACGAAAATCGACTACATAATATCCCAGTCGATCACCCGGTGGAAACTGTAGACGAGGAAGGTAACGTGACGACAACACAGTGTCGACGAACGCCTACAAATTAAACGATGCAACCGAATATTTTTATTAATATTGCTTTTAAATCAATTAATTTCTTGTCATTTTTTTGTCATTGACAGAATTATTAATGATAATTTAATTGTTATCTCTATGCTTGGCAAAAACGCTAAGTTTATTTATTTAATTTATTGTAAAAAAAACTATTAAAAAGCTTTCAGTTTTTGCTCATTTTTCGAGTTTTTACTCACTCTTTTAATTGCGGTAATTTTTTATTGTTATTTTATTTACTTGCTAGCATTCAAAGCAATCTTTCATTTATAATTTTTTTTGCTATTTTACAAATTGGTCATTTAAATCTGGTAATATGCTTTAATGCGAGTTTCTTTCAAATAAACTTTGCTTATATAAATTGATTGATGTTGCAACAAACTAACAAACTTTAAATAAAACTCAAAAAATATTTTGCAAAACTGCATCTTTTATTTCGTATGGTTCTTATTTAAATCAAATATTCGAGAAATTTACTACTGTACAAATTTGTAAAAAACATTTTTTCAAATAATCAACTTTATTTCCATTTTACAGTAATCCAATAATACCAAAATAATTTTAAGATAGTACCTGTTCCAATAATAAATAAATATATAAATACCCTATTAAAAATTTTCACTAATTCTTCAAATGATGATGAATTGTGTCAAGGCTTTCAGCAATTGCATCAGCAAATTTAGCAGCATCTCGTTTACTACGGTATGAAGAAATAACAGCTCCCATTTTAGTTCCAGCAACATTATATCCAATTCCAAAACCATCTGGAACAACTGGCCCAAATCCGCCAAATACAATAGTATCAGTAGATAAAGTAGAAGTTGAAAGAACAAATTGACCCATATAATTATATGTTTTATCAGAATATAGCGCAGGAATAGGACGGCCAAGGCGCTCTGCTGTCATTTTAAGGCCAAGTAAATGGCGATCAAAGCCTTGTCCTGAAAACTTTATACGTTATAATATTTTAAATAATTTAAAAATACCCAGAGAAGCTTCTTTGCAGAGTTGATAATGAACATCGGAACATTGTTTCATAAGATCTTTAATATTTCCCGATTTTTTACCTTCAATAGCAAGAACCGTATCACGAGTTGAAAGAGTAGCAGATCGGACGCATTCTGTACGACCCTTTTTATAAGCTGCTGTACTGCAAGATTCATATGTTGGAGCAAATCCATTATAAACTTTGTAAAAAGCAAGTTGAATAGCAAGTTGCATAACAGAATCTGGAGAAAGCTTGTATGATTTAATTTTATCACGTGTCATATTAGTATATTCAACAGTAGCAAATTGAAGATCTTTGCATCGATCAATATGATCTTCTTGAGCTTTTTTGATTTTGTTTTTAAGAGAATCATTGATATCAAATTCTAGTTTTTGCACTTTTGAATTACCAGAAACTGTTTGATTTGGTTTAACGAAATGATGTGTAGAGGTATCAAGAAGAGTTTCTTCCATTAGTCGAAGAACAGCAACTCCATCTCCCCATGAATGTTCAAAATTAATAGTGGCTTGTCCATTGCCATCAACAATTAATTGGAAGCATTTATCAAACCAACGATTATGTCCATCATCACCACAAAGCAAACTTTGAACAAGACGAGCATGATCCTCGGTTTTTAAATCATCCAAGCAAAGTACAAATAAAGCATCATCAATTGAGCGAAAAGATGCATGATTTTTAGAATTAGAAATAAGTTCATTTCGAATATCAGCCCATGTATCACGTTCAAGAGTTGTTAAAGATCCAATGCAGCTGTTTTTATCTGGTGCATTTGAAGATTTTAGAATTTCAGCAATCGATGCGTGAACATCTTCTGGTGGAAGAATATTGCCTTAAAAATAATAAAACTTAATGAACTATAAAATACAAAGCTGTATTACCTTGTTCGTCAAAGAGATCAACACTAAAAATATTACCCTTGCTCATAACCATAAAATGTTTTGGATTTTTGCAATTATGTAAGATATCTTTGTTACGTGCAGGAATTCTATTACCACCAAAAAGTGATGTGTATTGGCTCATATCGAGTGGAAAGGCTTTAAATGCAATAGCGCCAAACCAGCTAACATTGCTAGGAAGAAGTCTAAAAGTTAACAACTTTGTAAAAGCATGTATAGAAATTAAACGTTCATACCTGCAAACTGTACGGAACAAATCAGTATCAGATTTCTTAGGATTAAGATGAAATACTTCTGGAGCCAAAATTTCAGCATCCAAAGCCTTTTTAAATCGAGCACAAGAAATTGCAAAATTTGTAGCTCTTGAAAGTTGATCATTGAATGATGAATCATTTTCAGGTGCAAACATCATAAAAGGATTAAAATTAACAGGGCATGGAAGCCGGCTTTTGAGATACATATCAAACCATGGCTCAGAAATGTAACTTGTATGCTTATTTAGAGCATCATATGCCAGAAGTTCTTTTTGAAGTTCTGAAAAAAACAATGAAGCACCGTAAGAGTAAAAATATATTCAATACCTGGGCCATCTTTTTCAAGTAATTGTTTAACAGCTGCTTCAGATTCTTTATATTCAGCTTCAGAGACAACTGCTTTAGCTGCATTCAAATATCGTCGAGCAGAATCTTCAAGTTTTGGAATTGGAAGTCGGCGTAAGCTTTTTTGAAAATGATAAGTTGGAATTGGGCTTTTGTGCAAAAATTGGTATTCATCACTCTTGTATGAGCTGATTGACCGACGACTGAAAATGAATAAAAGATTATAAGCTATTTATAATATAAATTAAATATACACACCCAATCAAAAGTGTAGCTCGTGTTGTTTTATTCAAAGCATGATTTTTGAGCATAGTGATGTCTTAAAGCCTGAAGTAACGACCAATTCTGAAAAATGTGAAGACGATTAATAAAAAGTACAACACATTATTCACAACAAAAAATGTTTGTCACAGCATGCAAATTCAAATACAAACTACAAATGTGAAATAAAAATTAAAGTGGTCAATTTCTAACCAACTTTCGAACAATATAACGAGCTCAATAATAGCCCTAGATCGGTTTTGTCGGTCTTTGATCCGGTGAATCAGTTGGTTTTCCGGTCGACCGACAGAACTTTTTCAGTCTTGATTAACTTTGGTTAGAAATGTTTATCAGTTTGCCTTTAAAAAAAGTTTATTTTTTGTCGTATGGACAAACGAATTAAGAAAAAGATTGACTTTTTGGAAAAAAAGGAACATAAATTTGTTTGTCCAGAATTATATCTTATTTTTATGTACGAAAATGCATACCATGTGCAAAAAAAAGACATACTGTATTTCCGTCAAGAAAACAACAAACTTTTTAAAAAAATATGAATTTATTTTTGATCGAAAAATTTCGGTTGACCAACAACACTGCCCAAGATCAAACAAACCTTTTAAAAAACGGTACTAAAATCTACCATCAGAAGAAGAATTTTTAATGAAGCTTCAAATCAATCTTTCTGAGAAGTTATCTGAACATTTTTTATTTTAAAAATAATTTTTCCCGTTTTTATCCGTCATTTTGATTTATTAGGGTACAGTAACTTATGCGTGTGATTCCAGTACTATAGTTTTTTATTGTCAGAGAAATATCAATGCATTTCGTAAAGGTTAAATGTCAAAATTTTGAAAGCAATTTTTAGTTGTGGTACTGTAGCTGCTTAGCTAAAAGCTGATTGCATGTTTTATAGAAAAATCTTGTATTTTAAAAATTGTACATAATTTACTGTAATAATTCCAAAACAAAGTATATTTTTTAAATAATAATAAAGCCATGCCCGTTAGAAATTTTTTTTACAAGGAAGAATATGGTTAGTTTTTTTAAATCTGTTTAACGGAATTGAAAAGTACTCAAACGCATGCTACAGAATTTTTAGTTTTGCATAAAGGGAATTTGTAAACGAAAATTCAACCAAAAAGCAAGATAAAATAACAATCTGAATGATCCCTTATATTTCTATGTTAAATTCAGCCTTCCAACATTAAAGTGATTTGTTTAGTGTGCCAGATCCCTAAGTTCCTTGCTATTAAAATATAAAGCCTTTGTTTAAATTGAATTTACGTCATGCTATTTTTATAACATTTAAACTATTTTTCTTTAAATTTTTTTAAGTAATTCTGCTTCATCTCATAAAAAAAACAAAAGGTGAGAAAAAATGTACGTCCATGATTTTGGTGCTACCATAATAATGGCAAAATGTGCCGGTTCTTGTTTGTACTCTCACTAAAAAATTGAAACTTTATTTGCGCAACGAAACAGAGAGAGACTTCATCCTTCTTTTTTCTCTATTTTTTTATATTTTACAATTTTATAAAATGAGTGCTTGTGAATCACCAAATTTTACCGTAAGTTTATTTTTGTTGTTAATATATTTATATCGGTTTTTTGAAGGCAGCTTATACATATGAATGGGTATTTACAAAAGAAGAAATCGTTGAATGTCCTGAGAATCAAGCTTTATGGGGATCTGTTCAAAATTTTGGAGAATCATATGGTCCATGGATATTATCTTTTTATCCAAAGGGATATCTTAGTTCTGTTCCTGCAAAATTTGCTTTTATTTTAAGATCATCCTATTCAAAGCAAGTTATATCATTTGTGTATCTTGTAACACCTTGATATTTATATATTTCAGGTATGAATATGTGCCATCTTGTTTAGCTCGAGCAGAATTAAAATTGTCAAATGATGAAAATCTTGAAAAATCTGCAACCGTTAAATTCTCTGATCGCTTTCATCCTATTAGCAAAATTAATCCTTGTATTGGATGTGGATGGTATCAACATGATTTCTTTGAAAAATTTCCTGGTGCTCATTCATGGAATAAAATTCGTGTTACTATTGTTTGTTCTTTTACTGCAGCTGAAAATCGTATTATTGATGAACAAAATTGGTTGACATACAAATTTCTTGCTTCTAATCTCGTCTCATGTGTATCTGATTATTTCTTTGATTTGGATTTGGAAAAACAGCAGTTGGAACAGCAAAATGTTGACTGTAATGTTAAATATTATGTTAAACCATTTTTTTCAAGACAACAAAAAGAGGTAAACTAGATTTGAGATATATGCTAAGTAATGCTACTCTATTTTAGCTTTCTCTTCCAATGCATAAAGCTTTGCTCATTAAACAATCTCCCTTATTCGCTAAACATTTTGAAAAAGAAACTGAAGATTGTATTTCATTTCCAAAATTTTCTGAACGAATTGTCAAAGATATTATACTTTTTTGCTATAAGAATGAACTTGATTCTTATACAGATGAACATGTTGCTTTTGCTTCTACATATCAAATGAAAGAACTCCTTCAAAAAGCTGATGAATATTTATGTACCGTAACCAAGAAATCAAATGTTAAGAAGATGATGCAATTAACTGAAAAATATAATCTTCCTGAATTAACTAAACAATGCTTTTACATCGCTGAATCTGCAAACAAATCATCTGTAATCAAGGCACTTTTTACGTCATTTATTCGATCTATTGCTTTATTTTTTGAACGTTTATTTTATGGAAACAAAAAATTTTGAGAATTTTTATTTTGTCGATTTTGTGTATTGTTGAATAAATTTGTTTTTATGATGAAAATGTATTGAGTTGATAAATTACAGTAATCAATGGATGAGAATGCAAAGCTTTTTGTGCAAAACAATGTTTTACCTAGGATTGTCGATGAAAATTACAGGCATTCTATGGGAAAATTTCCTGCATATGTTGGTATATTTTAAAAGTTGATTCATTAACTGGAGTTAATTTTGTTAAAATAAGGTTGATTTAGATTTTAAAAATATAAAGCTAAGCTTACATACTTTATACATCTTAAAACAAACTTTCAACATTTTTATCTATGAATATACCGTAATTAAAAATTTTGAACATGGGGAAATTGAAGGAGAAACTCCGCATTTTTATATCTCCAATTCTACCGTAACCTTATTCGATTTGTAATGCTTTGTAACATTTTTTATGATTCTGAATTAACTTTTTTTAAAATTTTTTTTCTTTTGCATCATTCAAAATTTATTTTTAGATTTAGCAATTTCTTGGTAAATATATAGCGTTGCGTGCATTTGATGCTTTTTCCAAAATAATTACAACTTTTTTCAAAGTTCCTGTATTTTAGCACCTGTCAATTTATAGAAAATAAATTTTCTGTCGTACTTTGAGAATCAAATGGTTACTTACAATTTTTTTGCGCACTTTGGCTCCTTTTTTTGAAATTTAATTATATCCATTAATGCTAAAGCTATTACATAAGTTGTTCCTTGAAAAAGCCATTTATTACCGTTTTTTGAAATTTTGCTTTTTTTATTTTATGTTGTATTATTTTTTATTATTATTTGAAGGTGCCAAAAAGTAAAATGGTGGAGCTTTCTAGTGATGATTTATTTGCTGGAATTTCAATGATAATGATAGGTTTATTAGGAATTCTATTGCATGGTATTGAATTTTATGGAATTCGTAAATTATATAAACAATTTATTGGATTTCGGCTAATTTTAGGCCAAAAATTTGTTGACATTTTATTACTCTATCAATTTGGTATTTGGCCAGGTAAAAATATAAACTTTGGTTCATTAATTTTGAAATTGAATCCTTTTTAGGCATTGTTTGTTTAACGAAAAATACTCTAATTCCTGTAGAATACAAAGTATATGCGCATGTTTATTTGGATACGACATGGTTTTCAATGTGCTATTTAACAGTGCTAATATCATTATCACGATTAATTTGTGTATTATTTCCTGTATATTTTCGTCAATTTGGTAAAAAACAATGCTATATTTGTTTCGTAGTTGCAGGTGGTACAGCATTTTTACAGTCTGTCATTTCTCACACATTTTCATGGTTTGTATCACTATATTACGATCCAGAAGTATATGGGACAACAGGAGATTTTAAAAAGCATCAAAATGGTGGCACTGCTACATATTATTTTATAACAAATGGCTTTGTTATGGTAACTTATTTGCTTGTTTATTCTGCAATTGCATTTACAATGATTGTGAGAAGGAAGGTAAGCGTTTTAAAAAACTTCTACATTTATAATTTCAAAGCCTTGTTTTAGTTATTTAAAGCTGTTAGTGGAACAACTTCAACAAATACAGTAGTAAATATCAAAGGTGGAAAAATTCCAAAAAGGATTGTGACTTCAAATTCTGTTGAAGTCCGATTAATGATTTCCTGTATAGCAAGTGCATTATTATTCATAACAGGTATAAACATTTTTAAATGACTTTAATTTATTTAATGACACATATGCCATAAAGACATATTTAAAATTAAGTGCGTTAAATGCCGGTTATTAAAATTTAAATTGACAATCATAAATTTTATTATGTTTTACTCAATTTTTTAGGCCAATTCCTTATTAATGGTGGTCTTGGTCAAAACAAATGGACAGGATATTATGTTATGTTAATATTTTCATTACAATCTTTAACACCTCCAATATTTCGATTAATATTTAGTAGTATTCTTAGAAAAGAAGTTTATAGCAATATTAAAAAAGCAATATTTCGACAGAATCCTCCTAGTATTATTATAGCACGTGAAGGCAGTAATCATATTAATGCTATTACAACAAGCAATGAACTATTAAAAAATAATAATCCAATTCAAATTAGTTAATATAAATCGGATGAGAAGAACTCGTAAGCAGATCTTGTATTAAGCGTCTACAAACTGGTGGTAGAAAACGTTGTACTCTTAAGATTGCTGATGAAAAGCCTTGCGAATACTCTAAAGTTAAATATTAAATGCACAAAATCATTTTAGACTATGTTTTTTTTGTTTAAATATTTAAAAAAAATTTAATTTTTTTGTACAAAGTATCCATTTAAGGATTCTGTTCAAACATTCAAAATAAATACTGTAGAAAATTTTAATACACAATTTGAAGTGAGTGGTTTATTCAAAATAACAATAACACAAAAAATAAAAACAAATCATAGTGCACAACAAATAGAAAAACAAATATAGCGATTCTGTGTTAAAATCTTTGACGACAATAAAAAAATGACAGAACCCGTAATTATAAAAGAGATTAAAAAGTGAAAGACTCTTTTTAAGTACAATTCATACAAAAAATAATGAAAGAACCGGAGCTAATGGGATTGGTTACTTAATTAACATAAAAAGTAATCTAGATATTTAAACAAAAAAATTTTCTTTTGATTCTGATACATCACAATCATTCTCTTGACGTAGTAACTTTGATGCAGATGATATAAATTGTCCATCTTTTATTGTACCAATAGGACGTAAATTAGGATTTGCAGGACGCTTCATTGGACGAACTGTTACAGTACCATCACAACGAAAAGGTCGAAAAGGATTGCCATTCAATGAAAAATTGCTTAACGTCATTGAAGAAGAAAATGCAGCTTCATCTGGTGGAGTAATTTCAGCTGGAGCTTCGCATGCTAAAAGAGATTTTATTTTTGAAAACGAAATATGCCTTAAAAACTCACAAGAAAAATCAAAAAATTCAGGATAATTTTCATCTGTTGGATAATCAATTTCTCCATATGGTGCTTCATGACCTTCATTATAATCAAAATAATACACATAATCTTTTTGAGAAAAGTTTGAATCAGATGATGAAGAATGTGATGATGATTCATAGGATGTACTAGCAACATTTTGGCGACGAGATACCGTTGATTTTGCCGTAACAGGTTGTAAAACTCTTAGATGCGTTGTTGGTTCTGATTTAACTTTTAAAAGTTTATTTAATGCTTGTTCAGCTACTTGTTTAACAGTTTGTTTAGATCTTTGATCAGGTGTTGCATCAGAAAAATAATCCACTACTTGTTTCATAATTTTTGGCTAAAAATAACAAAAAACATTAATAGATCGAGTAAGAAAAAAACAAAAACATACGGTATTGTCATTGCTTTCATTTGAAAAATCAGGTGTTTTCACTCGACGACTAATTGGAGGCATACCTTTTTCACCATTCATAATCAAGATATAATCTTCTGAAAAATAATCAAACTTAAAAAAATAAAAAGATATTGTTATTCAGCGTAAAAAATTCGCAACTATCAAGTTTTTTGATAAGTCAGTTCCTAAGTTTAAACTTGGCAAAGTGTTAAATATGATATTACTGTATTTTTGCAAAGTTCGAAAAGAATGTCACTCGTAAAAATACTTTAACTAATAAATGAATCTAGACCAACCTGGGCAACGCAAAGATTTTTGTATTTCATTTTTATCATACTTATTTAGTTCTTGTTCCACTTTCTCCATTTTTTCAGGATTAAATTGCCACAAACATGATTTTCTTGCACCATTTTTATCTTGTTCAATTTTTAAAAAGTTTTTATTCAAAGATAAATTATGTCTAATAGAATTTTTCCATCCTGGATTTGCGTATTCAAAAAATGGAAAATTTTCACTAAAAATTTTCAACAAATGAACAACAAAAAGAAAAGAAAAACACGTACCATACAAAAGAATAAATATCAGAAACAGAAAGTTGGCCATCAGTGCTGTTTTTAAGAGCCAGACTTATTAAGCATGAATAAGGATAATTGGGTTTGCAAAAACCATTTTTACTTTCTTCTGGTTCACGCTTTGGTTGCTTCATGTAAGATTTCTTAGAAGATGGCTTTTCATTTTTAACTTTTGAAAAATCAATTTCTTCTTCCATCATTCCATCAAAAAATTCTGTTTGAATATCATCTGTCTAAAGTTAATATCTAAATAAATAATAACAATAAAAAATAATAAAAATACCGGAAAATAACAATCCACAGAATTTGTATTGATTGTAGAGCAATCATTCATGATATCATCAATATTACAATTGAATTCTTCATTAAATCCATCTAAAATTTGATCTGGGAATACTCCATCCAAACTATCGGTAAATCCCATAGCAGCAAAGTGCCCATCATCAATTCCACCATCACGAAACATAATATAATAAATGTTTGAGAGCCACCTTTTTTTTTTAAAAGAAATAAAAATATGTAATGGGAATAAAATGAACGGGCACTAAAAAGTTCACTCTTGTTACACCATCATCATAAAAGTAGTCGGCACGCCAAAAAAGGGTCGAAAAAAAAAAGGAAATGGTACAAAAAAAGCAGAGTTTTGCTTGCAAGAAAAAGCACTTTCATGTATACACTTTTGAAATGAAATCAATAATCACGTATCTGTCCATATAAGTCAAAGACCTCAATGACTTTTTTCGTTTTCTCTTTTCAATGCGATGGGCATGATGCCAATTGCCAACTAAACAATGCGCGGTGGTGAACCGCATTCGGGTCTTTCTTTTTTTTTCGGCACAATGTCACGAGTGATTTCGTTGTCCTCTTTTTTTCCTTCTTTATATCGGAAGGCAACTGTTCTTTTTGCCGATGCCGATTCTTTCTTCCATTTTTTATTTTTGCTTCTTGGGAACCGGGTCGTTCCAACACTGGTTTTGCGCAGTGGAAGAAAGATGAGTACAATAAGAAATTTCGCGCGCCAAAAGTAAGCTCTGTATCTTAAATATATCTGCTCTAAAGATGTATTGGGCAGATGGTCAGAACATTGTGGTCAGGACGACGTTTGTAGAAAAAAATGCTATTCAACATGCAAGAAATGATTGGTGTTTTTTATTTTAAGGGAAAAAGTAATTGGACAAAAAAATAGAAAATTTTGGAAGAAGAAAGAACCAGTGAAAAAATTTATTTTTTAAAAAAATTGCGATAACAGGTTATGAGAAGGCGACAAATTTTTAAATTTTCCCTTTCCCGCCAAAGAATGTGTAATTAAATTTTAAAACGATTGATCAATTATTTTTAATTTTTTAAAACGGTAAAATGAAAAACAAAAAAGTTTAAGCAAAACAAAATTGATGAAAAATATACAAACGGAATTCTAATTTGGTTAAAAAATTTAAAGATAGTTGAACTTCTTTATTTGTTTTTAACACAATAAAGCTAATGAACGAAAACTTGATAGAGAAAGAGAAGGTATACGGTAGGCAACAGTATATCTAATTTTTACTTTCTTTAAATTCAAAAATTTTTGACAAAAACAAATAATTGATTTTAATAAACCTTAGAATTTTGAAAAGCAACCTGTTGCAAAAGTTTTTCGTAACAAAGGCACAAATTCGCGCAAGTTATTCCGTGTCCTTCAAAAAAAATGAAGGATAGCTGCCATTTTTAGTCATTAAACAAATGCTGGGGTTACCTCATTTCATGTTTGTTTCATCGGACAAAACGATAGTTGATTGTCCAGCGTCAAGGCCGTGCCATGAAGAAAGAAGACCTCATAGCAGAAAAAAAAGACTGAATGAGTGAATGGCTAAGATTGTACTTGTTACATTCTCTTTCGCTATTTAAACTCCTGCTGTTTTTTTAATTTATGCGGTATTTGTATGTAGAAGATCATTAAAGGTGCTAACAAAGATCAGAGGGCAAACGTTAAAAACAAAAAGAAATCCTTTCAGCACATTATCCCAACGTTGTCAAATATATTTATTACTTCAGAGAAAAAAGAAAGAACTGAATGAATGATTTTTTTTTGAAAACATAAATTTCTCATAAATTTTTATTTATAACAAAAGAATATTATATAACTATATTTGATACTACACATACAACTAACTAATAACATATAAATTTAATCACTTTGAGCAGCTTTAATAATTTTATCCTTAATATAGACAATACGACCTATGTTTTTATTGTTGTCTACAGGAGGAATTTGTTCAAGTTCACGTTCAGCAAACACAACAACTTTTGCACCAGCAGCATTTAAATGACGAATTCCCATTTGATATGTTCCAAGAAGTCTTACTTTATCTTCATCTTCATTCATAATAGCAGCAGTAAAATGTTTATTCTCGAAATATTGTACAGCAATTAATCCTTTGAGAGGAAGTTTACTATCTGTTGGCACTGATGAAATAGAATCAAATTTTGAAGCATTGGTATTGTAATAAAGAAGAGTATCAAGGAAAGTACCGTATTCTGGATAATAACGTGGAGATGTTGCAAATTTTGGAGGAATAAAAACATTCAGATTTTTAATAAATTCTTCAAACTTTTCTTTTTTGGTACCATATTTTAAAATTTGACAAGCAGCATCCTTAAAAAAATTTTAACTTATTAAAAATTTAAATAAAAATGAAAAATTACCGTAAAAGAAAATTCTTTAACATTAGCAAAAGGACCACGATAATCTTTCAAATCAAATTTGGCACCAGCATTAATTTGACATAATTTTTGAGAAATAAACAGCTTTTCTTCTCTGAAATGGAATAGAACTTTTAAAAAACATATCAAAAAGTTTATTAGGGTCAACAGCATGTCATAAAAATGGGTTATATAATAAGGATTTAAAACTTATAACCCTCCTCCTAAACCATCTTCCAAGGCGGTCCTACAGAGGCCTATTTAAGCTCCGAGGTGCCCTTTTCCTCCATTGCAAAATTTAACATGTTAAAACTTTTGCAAACACAAATCAAAGTGTTGAAAATCTTTTTAACAACTATTTGTGGCTCGATCGGACTCGTCAATCCGATAATCCGTCTTGATCGGATTGATCTAACTTGACGAAATTCATGATCTGACTTAATAATCCGAAATCCAACAATTTTTGATTTCAAGTTCACTAATACAAACCGGGCCAGAAATATTTCAATGATAAAGGGTGAAACTTTGAAAAGAAGTCATGTCGGAGATAAAGATCCACATACTACTACATGAACGAAAAAATTGCTTTAAAATGGTATTTCAAGGACGTTGAACTTTCAGCACTTCTATCACTCTATTATCCAAAATATCACAACTCTTTAGCTCATACAAAACAACGTGCTACATTATTACAGAAAAACTATGTAAAGAATTGAATTAAAAGTAAAACATGAATAAATTAGAAACCTAACGTTTTTTTAACGCCGCATATTATTCAAAGAATAAATGATAAACATACGGTTTATATTCTTTTGAAAATAATTCTTTAGTAAATGCTTCATTTAAAACAGATTCTGCCAATTTAGAAGTTAAGCATTTCAACGTTGTTACGGACCATACTGCATTCAACCATTTTAGTGGATCTTCATGAGGTGTTGGTTGCATACGAGATACAAGAGTTTTAACAACCGAAGAACAAAGATTTTGATCAACATTCATTAAAGCAAGAGGACCAATACAAAAACGAAGCTCATTTACACTTGCATTTCTAAAAAAAATATTATAGTAAGCTTCTTATTTAAAAATGAACCAAATTACCGAGAAGCTTTATTCATCCATTTTACAAGTCTTTCCCATACTTTTTCATCAGTTACACGAGCTCGAGTTAAGAATGCAAGAAAAGTAGAAAGTTGTGACCATCGGAATAAATTATGTGCTGAATTAACCAAATCAGTGCAATATCGGTCGATTAAGCGAGGATTGTAAATTGAAAATTTGGTAATACAATTTGCAAGACGTTCAAGTTGTGAAAGAGTTAAAATATCGGTATGGCTAAAACAAACAAAAAATTGTGTAAAAATTATGGATAACACATAAAATACCATCGAATTGCTTCAGAAAGTGTATTTATGATTGGATGTTTACGGTATCCATTTTCAGTAAGAGCTATGAAAGTGTTTACAAGTTCCCCCAAGAGCATATTAGGTGATAATTCTTCCACCTTATTAATAACAAGCATAATAAATCCTTTATTATTGTAATGTTCTTCATTCAAAGTTGTTAACAAAGATGTGATTGTAGCAGTTGAAGTAATGTCACTAAAAAAACAAAGTAATATGAAAAAAAGCTCCAAAAGAACTTACGGAATTTTGCGTTGTAACACATTTTTAAATTCCCCAACAAAATCAGGATCAATTTCAGAATAATGTTTATTTTCTAAGCATCGATAAAATGCAATTACAGTATCAGGATTAAGATGTTCTACATTCGTAGTAATCATCTTCTTTTCAATACTTCCCATAAAGCGGGCAAAAAATTGATCGAAAGTTAGGGTAAAATTTAATGGAGCTTCTTCATCAACAGAATACTTAAAATTTGGAACTTTTTCTAAGATATTAAAAATGCAAATTGCTGCTTCCATTAAACAAGAAATATCAGCTTCGTCATTAAGAAATTGAGTAGAAAGAGAAGACACATAATCCTCAGATTTTAAAAATTCTACAATTTGCTCCTCTTTTTTTGTATAAAATAAATTAGAAAGACGTTGAAGAATAAGCAATGCTTCTTGTGGATTTGATGGCCTAGATTCAACGCAAAACTAAAAAATCAAGCATTAACTATTATGATAAAAAAGGTATATTAATTACCTGTTCGAGCACGTTTAAATTATTACAAGTTCTTAACTTTTGAACATAGGCATGATTGATGTGATGACGATCATCCTTCTTGACTAAATCATTAATAACATCTGAGAAATCATCAGAAGATAGAAGGTTTGCTGTAGAAGATAAAGCACGACAAAGATTCAATGGATAAGGCTTTGTAGCCTGTTTAGCTGAATGAAGAATGAAAGATCCAAAGCGTTGTTTACCAACAAGTGTAAAATGTTGACAGCTTCGCGATAACATTTAAAGATATTCCATCAGATATAATGTTTAAATCCAAGTGAAGAAGGGAGGATCGGAAAATAAAATATATTTTTTTCTATGCTTTTTTTCGCTTCAAGAACTTTGCAAAGCGTTATTTTTGAAATTTTTGACTTGAGTTTAAAAATTTAATAGCAACGACATTTAAATATAACAGATTTTAAACATCATCAACAGCTGTTTTAATACATAATGAGGAAAATAGTATAAAAGCTTGCTTGTGATACATACGTCATATGTGGTTCAGAAGTTTGGTTTGAAGCATGGTTTTGCAAACGTCTCTTTCTTTTGGTTTAGAAAATTATTAATTCCTTTCAAAGGTTTTGTTGGTAACACTGATATAATAAAAACCGCAACAAAAAATATTTTTTTAATTTGCAATAAATATGACTGAATATCGTGCTTTTTTTTACTTTTTGGTTTTTTTTGTATTATTATTTTGCAAATATCATGAGAGAGGAAGAATGGAAGAGTTTTGTTCGGCTTTTTTGTGGTTAAAAACTGTTCTCGATGTTCATCATTACCAAAAGTATCAATGTACAGTACTAAAATGCTTGGGCATCTTTATGATGCATGATAGATTCAAAAATGATAGTAAAGCATACTGTAGCACTGCTTATAACTCGTCTTTTTTTGTTGTAACATTTAACTTTATCTTTAATGTTACGTAGCAGTTATTAAAAAAATGCTGTTTAAACCTTGATGTAAAAAAATAAAACCATCAAAAATGCTTAGGGCGATACGTAATATTCTTTTTATAAAAAATGTAACGATGAAAATGAGAAAAGGTTTTGCTTTTCCTACTTTATGTTCGTATGCTATATAATATTGCTTTTGTTATTCTAATTTTTTTTTATTCAATTTCTTTGTCCTTTTTTTCTCATTAGTTGTCTATATGTGGCGTGAGAATATTCCAGCATTTAATTAGTTTGCAAGAATACAGCTAACAAAAAAATAGCAATATATACTTTAATAGGCGTTTCTTTTTTAAAGTCAGTGTAAAAAAAGAAGAGGAAAATTTTGTTTAAAAAAAAGCTTGACTACAGCAGAACAGCTAGTATAGCTCTCTGCAGGCTTGACTTTCAGAGAGTAGTATGTCCTTTATGTCTATAAGTATTAACGCGTGTTTCAACTTTTTTTTTAAATGTGCGCATTTGTCCCACGTGCATGGCTATGTTTTTTTTCAACTTGTCTTTTCTTTTCATTTTTTTACCTGAAGAAAGAAAGAAATCGACCTTTCCCCTTAGTTTTTTTTTATCATTTTCCCTCCTCTTTCACATTGTGCTTCTCCAACCGCTTGTGTTTTTTCTTCTTCATAAATTTTTTTCACATTGTTGTTATTAACCTCATAGAGAATAAATATTGCATGCTTTCTCACTTCATAGACCACCACATGCAGTTTAGCGTGTGCTCTATGAATTCGACTGGCTTGAAGCATTGAGCGGTCATTCATTTTTTATTCATGTTGTTTCTTTTTGTTGTTCTTTATCTATTTGTGATTGTAGGCAAAGATAAATGTCTGCAAAAAAAACGTTCGTGTAATTTTTTAAGAATTTTTGAGGACATAAAAATTTTATTCATTTTTGCGCTAATTTTTTTACGTGTTTTTTTATATGTGTGCTTTTCAAATTAATTCTATTCTATTTTTTTTAGATGCTCAGCCACATTTCTCGTGTTTCATTAACCACTAAAGCTTTAACTGCTCCTTTTTCTATTAAACAACTTTCCACTTATCCAGTTAATGATGATTTATATCAATTAACAGAAGAACAAAAACAAGTGAGTTTCTTTTTTAAATTTTTTGAATGATTTTTTATTTGCTCTTTTTTTAGTTGCGCAAAACTGTTTTTGATCTTGCTCAAAAAGAATTAGCTCCACATGCAGGTGAAATTGATAAAACAAATAATTTTCCTCAACTTCGTGAATTTTGGAAAAAACTTGGTGAAAATGGACTTCTTGGTATTACTGCTCCTGCTGAATATGGTGGCTCTGAAATGACATATTTTGATCATGTTATTGCTATGGAAGAACTTTCTCGAGCTAGTGGTTCTATTGCTCTTAGTTATGGTGCTCATTCAAATCTATGTGTAAATCAACTTGTTCGTCATGCAACTGCTGCACAAAAAGAAAAATATCTTCCAAAAGTATGTTAGAAATAAATTGTTTTTTATTCATTAATTATTCCTTTTTAGTTAATCAGTGGTGAACATATGGGTGCTTTGGCTATGTCTGAAGCTGGAGCAGGTTCTGATGTCGTTTCAATGAAATTACGAGCTGATAAAAAAGGTGATCGATACATTCTTAATGGAAGTAAATTTTGGATTACAAATGGGCCAGATGCAGATGTTTATGTTATTTATGCTAAAACTGAACCTCAAAAGGCACAACATGGTATTACTGCTTTTATCGTTGAACGAGTGAGTTTTTTTCAAATCATATGTTCTTTGAGGTTACTGTAGATTTTTAGAATTCTCCTGGATTTTCACATGGTCCAAAACTTGATAAATTGGGAATGCGTGGATCAAATACTTGTGAACTTGTTTTTGAAAATTGTGAAGTTCCAGCTGAAAATATTCTTGGACAGGAAGGAAAAGGTGTTTATGTTTTAATGACTGGACTTGATGTTGAACGTCTTGTACTTGCTGGTGGACCTATGGGACTTATTCAATCTTCTTGTGATGTGGCTTTTGATTACGCACATCAACGTGAAGCATTTGGTACTAAAATTGGCACATTTCAATTAATGCAAGGAAAATTAGCTGATATGTATACATCAATGGCATCATGTCGATCATATCTTTATTCAACTGCTCGTGCAACAACTGCTGGTCATCTTACAAATAAAGATTGTGCTGGTGTTATTCTTTATCTCGCTGAACAAGCAACCAAAGTTGCATTAGATGCTATTCAAGTTCTTGGTGGAAATGGTTATATTAATGATTATCCAACGGGTCGCATTCTTCGTGATGCAAAGTTATATGAAATTGGTGCGGGTACTTCTGAAGTTCGTCGTTTAATTATTGGTCGTGCTCTTAACAAAGAATATTCTTAATTTGATGTAGTTTAGAATTTTATTGTTTATGTTTAGAATTAATAATAATAGGTGTTAAGTTTATTTTGAATTATTATTGCATTGATGATATTATGACTGTTTTTTTGGGTTTTTGGTAATAAATAATGATCTATGTTAAATGGCGAAGCGAATATGATTGACAAGTTTTGGTGTTGAGTTGTTATTCAAATGAGAAAAAACTTCACAAGTGAATTGGTTTTGTGGCCGAATTACGATGGAACACTCTAGAGTAATGGTATAAGATCATTTTACTCTGAAGTAACAGTGAAAGAAATTTAAATAAAACTTCGATTTTCTAGTTTGAATAGTTGATTTATTCGTTATGTTCTTTTAAGCTGATCCATTTCTACAACTACTACGGTATAATAAAAACGGAAAACACTTTGAATTCTCTTCTATTGGCTTATGCAAAAAGAAGTTTACAAGAAGCAGTTTTTATTTTTTTAGATCTTACATACAAAAACATAATAATAATTTTTCAAATATAAAACAAATTAAAAATGCATGGTTTTTTGTCTAGGAGGCAATGGTGGAGGGAAATCATCTGCATTCGAAGGTGATGTTGAATCAGAAGATGATGCATCTTCATTTAAACATGATTTCCTGGATGATGTTGGAGTTGCAGGATTTTGTTGATGTTGCTGCTGTTGTTGTGGCTGTGGTTGTTGTTGATTCTTTTGTTGGGGCAGTAGTTGAGCAGATGATGCAGGAGTTGCTTCATATTCTTCCACAACTTCTTTTAAACACTTAAGTTCACGTAAATGCTTCTTAATGTTTTCAACCCATTCAAGTGCTGCAACATCATGACGTGCAGCAAAAATAATTACTGGACGCTTTTCATCAATAAAGCCGATTTCAAAACATCGAGCATCTTTTGCACTAATTTTTACATAAGCACAATCAAATAAATCTTCAACTTTGTTCGGCTCATGTGTTGAAATTTCATTTGCAGCAGAATACCATTCAAGCAGCAGAATTTGTTGTCGATGAATGCATAAAGCGACCCATTGTTCAGCTTCAAAAACATATTTTTTAAACGGAAAAATTCCGATTTTCTTTTCACTTCTTCGTTGTAATCCATCGTATATAACAACAGTATTCATACTTATGGCTTAAAAATTTTATTATTATAATCCAATCAAAAAAAATTTTATCAGGTTAAAACGTTAAAAAATAAAGAAAATGGTTGAAACCTTTTAATACGCATCTTTTTCCGAGAAGATTGCAAGCGATCAAGAAGGGCCATGACTGTGTCCAATTTTCGAGGGAAAAGCTGAATCACAATTAGAAGGACGTCAAAAGATAAAAATCTTTCTGGATCAACCATTTTTGTAAGAGAGAAAAATGTTGTTTTTTTCCTGTTAAAAAAACCGATGTCTTTTCTGCTGCCTATATTTGAGAGAGAAAAAAACCACGCAGCTTCAAACGGCGGCATGAGATCAAAGCATAAATAATGACAAACCGGAAGAAAGAGAGGTTAAAAATTTACGAAAAAAATGATCCCCTGATTCCCGGATAGCCCCAATACTCACTTTATCATAAAAAAACAAAAGAAAACAGTATCCAAAAACTTGTATTTCATCAAAAACAAAAAAATTATAAACAAAGTCGTTTATCTACAAAAAAGTCATCAATTTACAGTAAACATAACTGAATAAAAAAATAAAATAATATAGAAAAGTTTCTTTACACATATGTTTATCCACATTTTGTTAAGCAACGGTAGTAGAATAAAATTACTAAACCTTTATTCTTTTAAATTCATGATAATACTGTTATTCAATTTCTGTCAAAGGAAAAAATACACAAAAGTAGAACATTGAATGAATATTTTTTAAAGTAAATTAGAAATGTTTTTGTTTTTTATTTCCAACACTGGTAATACTGTACCATTATAGATTATTTCACACTATATTTATACAACGTAATCCTCCGGTCTATTTGTAACTCTAACTTGATGTGCGGCACAAATTTCTTTGATGTTTGAATATAAAAAGGATTTAGCAGAAGTGTGTTTTCCAACAGCCCCTTAATAAAAGAAATGTTACAAACTTTCTCTTGTAATATCTTCCATTTCAACAAATTTTGCTTTTCTTTCCGCTATTTGGGTTACTGTAACTTTACAAACACTGTTTAAATTTCTATCTTATATTTCACCCGTATCTTCAAAATTATATGAAATATTCTTAAATCAATATTTTCATCACTAATTAAATCTCCTAACGAGTTTACTTCAAATTTTTGTAACCGTGTTTAATGATTTTTTGAAGTAATTGGAATTGCAAAATTCCATGAAGGAAATGTAATTGCAATTGTTAATTGTTTCAGATAAAAAATACCGAACTTTTAGATTCATTCGTGACACTAAGCTCCCTCTCAACTGATATGATAATGTAAAAGTTGTCGTTAAATTTGTCAAAAGTACAATAGATATTAATCAAATGTAATATTTTGCTATCATCGGGACAACTTCTGCAGTAGCTGGAACATCATCGGACACCTGAGAAAACAAAATGATAATTACTATATAATTAGATTAAAGAAGTAATTTCTTATAACTGGTATTAAAATTTGAATAAAAACTACAGAGAGTTTAATTCTACATCTTATCAAAGCACGTTCGTAAAAACGTGTGCGCACAACAAAATTTTGCTATCCATTTGGTCGTTTTTTTAGTTTACGATATTCTGTAAGTTTTTATAGTTAGTAAATTTTGTTTAACTAAAATCCATATGAGGGATTTTGCGATATTCTTTCTTTAGGACATCTGCATATTGTTTTTAAAACATAACATCAATGCCATCTCATGTTTATGTGCAAAAAAAAAATTAGTTGTTCACTATGTCACACATCGTGTTTCTTTTAGCTTCTGATTGCGGGAAAGATAGCTTTGCGCAATGGCAAAAATGTTTAAACAGTGAAATATGTTATGTATTTTATTTTCTCTTTTTTGGACAATTTTAGTGTTTAAACAAAATTTAGAATGCTTTGTATCATATTCTTTTTAAAACTTTCTCAAACATTGTTTTTAAAAGATTTTTTAAAAAAATATACTAAAACTTTTACTAAAAAATTTTTATTTCGAAGAATAGTTCTGGTGGGTTTTATGTGGTAACAAAAAAAGCAAAAAATTTTATTTTAAAATTTGCAATATGTGGGAAAATTCTTTTTGCGGTTAACTTACATATGGCAAATTTTACGAGCCAACCCATATTGGAGTAGTCATTCTCCCTATCGCCAAAAGAAACTTTTCATCACTTTATTATCTAACCTTAAGGTTTTTGAAAAGAGCAGCTTTACTTTTTTGATTTTAGTTTTAACCGGAAGCGAAATATATGAAAAAAAACGATGATATATTCAGGATGTTATTTTTAGGAGGATAAAAAACAAAAACCGATATTTTTGGTTTTTATTAATTGAAGGATGTTTAAAAGAGGCAGCTGAATGAATGCTAAAACTGATTGTAAATCATACTTTTCTTTTGTTTTCATCCCCATCCTTGGTCAAAGAATGGACTATTTGCAGGGACTTTATTTTTTAGAAATTTTGTTTGTTTTAAAAGTTTTTTTTGTTGTTGTCTACTATTAACTTTGTTAAACCCTATGTTATTTTAAATCCGCTTCATTCTTTTTCTTTTGTTCTTGACCAACTTCCATGTTTTCTCTTGTCATGAGATTGACAATTTTCTATGGGTTACGAACGCGCGCAGTTATCGAAATTTAAAATCTACATTTTTTTGCCTAAAGTGTGTTGCAACGACTTTATATTTTGACATTTGGCTTAAAAGTCATAGAAGTGGTTGCGCAATTATTGAATGCCGGAACTTTTTTTTATTCTTTTTATATGTATATTCAAAAAAAAAATAGTAAAATGCGGTAAGAAATTGTCTGCATCTAAATGTCAAACGACGACGACGACCCCTTACCGTGCTTTGTGACCTTAGAAAAAGCGAATGTGCCAAAAACAAACATACTAAACTTCAAAGAAAGTTATTAACTCTCAAGATATTTAAAGTGAACCTTTTAAGTGCTTCGGTACTTTTATTAGGTGTTACTCTTTAAGACAAACAAAATATTCAATTATTCCTTTTTCTTTTTTCCCCATACAACCACCGTATAAGGAAAGATGATGCTGCCACGGTATAATTATAATTGCGCATCCTTATTGTTGTAAAACTTTTAAATTTGATACCCAAAAACTTTTTATTATTCTTGACTTAAATTCTCAATCTTTTGTGGTTGTTTTTTATAAAGAAGATTTGCAAGATCAAAAATGCCGCATTAGCGACAAGGTCGATCTTTTTTTGCGCAGTTTTTTCCTTATGATGACCGAAAAAAAAACTTGAGTGGCCGTTTTGGTTCAAGCCGTAAAAAATTCTTTTTTTTTTCTCACATCTTGCTTATGCTTCTTGATGGTGGTGTAGATTTGACTGTTCACAGACGGCAAAAAGATAGGGAAGAAAAAAAGTGTCTCAACGAACGGCTGGTTGGGACTTTTTTTGTTTCGACAACGGTGCCGCTTCTTCTTTTTTCGGTACTATAATCCCATTAATTCGTCATCTTCTTCTTCTTTTATGCTCGGGTGGTCTAACCACAGGCTTGCTTTGTTTCATTTTTATGACTTCAAGTATATATGCTGCTTCTGACCAAAGATGCCTTTAAATGTTTTGCTGTTGTTTTTTTTCTTCTTCTGAAAAGATTTATTTATATTTCGTTTATAAAAATCTTGCATGTTTTCATTCTTTAGGAACATTTTTCAAATAATATATGATTTTTTTTTATTTCTTTCTTTCAAGGCTATTCTAAAATGGTTAACAACTTTTTTTGATTTTATTTTAACAAATTTTTCCACTTTCATCTTTTTTTTACGGCAATCATGTCCAAAATTGAACGGTTCTTTTTTTTCCATTTTCCTACCGTTTTCTTTGTACATTCTTTCTTTTCACCATTTTTTAACGATCATGTGTTGCTTGCAAATTTACGTTTATTTTTGCCTTTTTTTCACACATTAAAAATCATCATCTTCTTCTGCGTTTTATATAATAACAGTTTTATTATTGTTCTCATCACCGAAGCAATTTTTCCCCTCTCTGATTTATAAGAATTCTTTTTCTCATTCTTATGTATGCTTCTTCTTCTTTCATTTTTATTCACATAAAATTGTGTAAACGCTTTTCTTTAATGGTGTTCCTTGTTTGCTTGCTATGCTGTATGGTAATAAATTTATGTATTTTTTTATTTTATTTTTGTTAGCACATTCCATCAAGTTGTTATGTTGCTGAACAACAAATATCTACGATTATTTAAGCTTTTGTCGGCAAAAAGGAATGCGCGAAAAAGGTTGAAAAAGCAATATTAACAGCTGGCATCACCACTTTATTTATTTTTTTTCTCTCTCTTTTTTTTGCAGTAAAAAAATCTTTTTTCTTTAAACTAATATATAACCTTATTGTGTTTTTTTCTTATGTAAGCTTTTCTTTCATATTTTTTTGGCTCTTTTAGAAGTTGCAAAACTGACTGATTTCAATTTTAATTGCCCTTTCTTTCTTCTTTTTGCTTTACCCTTTGGCATTTGCCAATTTTTTTATTTTTGTTGAAAAATAAAAAAAAGTTTTTAACAATCATTTCAATCATTTGTTCATCGCCACCGCATTTAATTGTTTCTTACTCGCCTTTTCGGCATTAAAATCATTGCAGCAATCAATCATTCTTACTGATATTTGACGTTTGTTTTAAATTATTTAACAACGTAAGTTTTTTTGGAAGATATTAAGTCGTAAGAATTTTTATATTTTGTTATCCCGATTTTGTCCAAGCAGATATAATCCTTCATTTCTTCGTCTTATTTTTTTCATATAGCTTTACCATTTGCTGCTTTAACTTGTTGACAGCTGGAATGATGCGACCACCTGCGGCAAAATAACTATAATCAAGACGAAGAAATTGGAAGAGAAAAAAAACACGAAAAAAGCCTTGAGTGACCAGTTAAGATTTCTTTGGTCAGAAGTTTTCTAAAAAAAACTTTTCTTGTATACAAACTGAATCACTCCAGGAAGTCTTTCATATCCTTCAAGGTTGCCTTTTTAACCATTTAAAGCGAGTAGCTATTTTTCTTTAAAACTGTCTTCAATTTGTATTTTTTAATTTAGGTAAAAGTGACAGAATGAAGATTTACAGTGATAGGTTTCTTTTGTTAATACAAAAATGAACACTTTTCTTTGATTGCCTTTTTTTCACACTTTTTTTTTCTAACAATTTTTCTTTGAATGAAAAAAGAAATGTTTTTTTTGTGAAGCTGTTGTTATTTGACCTCAGAATAGTTTGTAACATAAATTGGTGACAACAACAATCAAGCGTTGTTGTTGTCGTTTTTTTCTATTTCTTTTTTTCTTTTGTGGTATCCTTATATAGCCATTCCGTGTACATGAAAACTGTCAAAAAAAAGAAACTACTCCATCATAGTTTCTCCTGAGAAAGGCGATCGACAGATTTTCTGCTACCGCTTGAATAAATGCGCTAAATTGTACCGCGAATGCATATTCTCTTTTTTTTCTCCCTCTTTTTTTCCTATAAAATTGCCAGTTCCCATGATGGTAGTAGTAGTTGGGATACTCGAATAACTGTTTTTGCGACTGTCAGGGAGATGCAGACATATATCTATATAGCATAAATGCTCACTTCTCCTTGTTTTCATTCATAGATTGTTTTTCTATTTATACAATGATTCTTCCGGTCAATTTTGGCATTAGTGCAGATTTGAGCGAATGGATCATATTTACATTAATAAAGTAGTATTTAGAATGCACTTCTTTTTAATTTTCTTTTTTCAGGTTGTTTTCATGTTTAGATTACGTTTGAAGGGCTTTCTCTCTTGAAGTTAAAGTAAGCTAATTTGAGGTTTATAAAAAAGAGAAATGTATTTACTACGGTTACTTAAAAATACAAATGTTTCAATTTTGTCGCAGATGTTGCGCGTCCTTCTTCTTTCTTTAATAATACAATTGACAATTGCCTGGAAAGAGATTTTTTTTTGAAAAACAATAGAAAATTTGCTTGTTGATATTCTATATATTTTTTTCTTCTGTATTGAAAAGGTTCAAAGGTGTTATTATCTTTTTTAAAGACGCCAATTTTTTGAGTTCAACATTTGTCGCCATCCAAAAATTTTTTTCTTATTCTGTTTCTTTTGCGCGCTTCCTAATTTCTTATTTTTTTCATATATTTTTTTGAAACATATTTATCCCTGTACTGGTCGCTTCTGAGCACCCTGGCATGTTAGGATTTTGGCTGATTTATGAAGACAAAACTCCTCATAAAACATTATTTTTTTTCAAAAATTTTTGACATTTGTCCCTTCAACAAAAACAACAGAAAATGCTTGTTTTTTTTCTTTGTCTCATTTTTGTGCTTATTTGTCTTTCTTCATTTGTCAACACTTTGCTGCCATCATTTTTCAAAATGGTACTACTACTATTACTTTAGAATCATCAAAGATGTTAAAACTTTCTTCTAATTCTTCTGAAAAGTTTTTATTTTGAACATGTGTGATTATAAAAGCACATAAAAGTGGTATTCATTTTTTCCATCATTTTGTCTACCATGATAGCGGCTGCTGGATCAAGGGAAAATACCCAGCAGGAAAAAAAGGATCACCTCTTGAATGACACGGCATGCGTCGTCAATCATACGGAAAACATAAATTTTTGATTTGTTGTCCGGAACAAAGATGCTCTTCCGACATTAAAGGAGGAAAAACGCATGTTGCATTTAGTTTTCTAAAAAAAATTTTATTTTCCAATTGATCTAAATTTTATTATTATTTTTTTTTGCTTTGAGATATTTTATTACTGTGGTTTTTTTGTTTCTTTTTTCTTCCTTCCTTTCTTTTATCTTCAAAGATATATATTCTGCGTGAAATCAGTCAACTGTTGTTGTCAAAACAAAAAATTTGACATCTTTCATCTTTAAAACAGCGTAAAGCTTTTTCATTTGCAGCGACGAGTATAGTCACCAAAACATCTCTTTTACAGACAGGTTATCTGTCATACGGTCATCCACACTCTTGCTATGACTCAAACAAATTTTCGACAACTATGAATTTTGAATCTCTTGAGGATTTCTTTGGGTTAAGTTAAAAAATAGTCGCGCGTTTTTTGAAAAAAAAAATTCAAAGCGGGTGTTCTTTCGAATACAAAACAAATTTTACCCATGGGAAAATATTTTTCAAAATATATCTATCTATAACTCCCATGAGAAGAGAAAATTGAATTTTAGGCTGTTTTTTTTCATTTTGACTTTTACAATGTTACATTTTTTGATATAACTGATTTGACGTTTATTCAGTTATTTGTGTCACAAATATATACGCCACTTTTTAACTTTTAATACAGTTTATCTTCCTCAACATATACTCTTTTTACTGCCGATTTTATTATTATTATTAAATAAAAACAGAGTAATGAAATAAAAAGTTGAGGTGGTCAAGATTAACAAGGAAAAAAAGAAGAAGAAACAGAGAGAAAGAGTTTGCGCGAACATTTAATGACAAAGGGCAACGCCGCTTAAAGATGGGGGTGTAGAAGGCAGGTGAACCGCATTAGGCAAGCCTTTTTTTCTTTTTGAACGGTTTCATATACGCGCTAATAAATGTATCCAATGTCCGACGATTTTTGTTAATGCGCTTTTTGACGACCTTCTTATTTGGGGAAAAATCTTTTAAGAAAGTTTGATACTTTTTTAGTTTTCATATTTCCTTTCCTTGATGTTTCTCATTTTTTGTATAATTTGTGTAAAACACTTCTGCTGCTACTCTTGAATGACACTTATCTCTTACAGTTCTATTAATATTAAACAGATTATCCAGTACCATATTATCCGTTTTTTTTAAAAAAATTCCTGAAAAAAAAACAGTTATATTGTTGTTCTTTTGTGGGAGACTCTATTTTGCCATTATTCATTTTGTTGCTCGTTCATCTGACAACAATGAGACCCAAAGCAATTTTGCATATTCTAATCCGTCACAGCAACAACAGAAACCTTCACTTAACCCTAGCAGTACGTAAATCTTCTTGCAATGAACCGGCAACAAATACAATTTTCTGCTCTTCATCTCCTTTGCTTCATTTCCTCTTCTTCCTTCCAATTTTTTTCCTTCTTGAGCTATTTAGTATATTGTTATTAAGATCGAAAATATATCATTCTGTTTTTTTTGCTGTTGTTCTTAAATGAGATTTTTTCCCTTTTTCTTTCATAATAATATGTTTTTTTTTTGTTGAAAGAAAAAGAAAAGAGATTCAGACTTGTTTTTTGATAATCCACGCGAACGTAAATCAACAATATGCGCAAAAACTTTTCTCCCACACCTGGCGGATCTGTCTATTATCTCGGCCGGATCTTATATAGGCCTCTCGATTAGTTTATGGACATCGATTATTGAAGGCCGCTGTCAAATATCTCCGTTTTATCTTCTTACACATTTTCTCCTCTTTAATCGCTTTTAGCATATAAATAATATTTCCTTTAAAACTAGCATCTTAATATCAACAAGCTTTTTTTCTTTCGGGTTTCAACTAACAAATCTCAAAAAAAGGCGGCGATTTTAAAACTATTAAATTGACCCCCTGACACTTGCGCTTTTTTTGCGAATTGAAAATTATTTAGATTATGATCTTCTTTTTCATTAAGCTATCCCATCTTTCTTCTTTTTCTGCTTTCTTTTATTCACTCAGCTGTAATAGCATTTATTTCCGCTATCTTATTGACAGCTTTAATGTGGTTTTAAAATTATTTTTTTTCATCTTAAAAGGCATTGTCTTATTCTTTCGTTTTTTAAGTTAATAGAATCATTGCAATGGCTTTTTTTGTTTTGACCCTTTTTAAATGCTGATATGACTCTTTTATTATCTCTCAATTCTATTTTTTTCTATCTTCTTTTTGCTCGTTACTTCTCTATCATCCTATGTCTTTTTTCCGATCGCTAAAAAAGAAATTACGTTTATAGACCCATCGATGAAAATGATAAGCATCAGCAGCTTTGAATTGATTGCAAAGGGTTGACCGCTATTTAGCGAGGTCAATATGCAAATCTTTTTTCTTTATGAAAATAAAAGAAAGGAAAACCCAGTGTCTTTTTTGCGCTTTACTTTCCCGCAATAATTTTTTGAATGTCTTTAATTTTGGTCCAAAAATTTCTTTGATTTTCTTTAATATTTTTTTAAATCAGTAGGTGGTCGTTATCGCGCAATATTTTTATATTTCTTCTTTCGAGTGATTCCATCGCTTTTTATAAGGTTTTAAAAAACATTGTAATAATTTTCCCCCTGTTGAGCTATTGCCCTTTTTTTCGGTTAGCGTTGTTTGATTCCTTGTTTTGCTCACCTTTTCTCAGCAATTTCTTTTTCTTTTGTTAGAATTACAAAAGAAAAAAATATGAATACTTGATTTTCTGCTTTGCTTTCATTTATTGAATATCAAGCAAAAAAACCGTAATCATTGTATTCCATTTTTTTATGGTCGTTGCTTGTTGGTTGGTACGTGCTACTTGATTTCTTAACATCAAGAAAAACCTATCATTTTTTATTCTTGAATTGTTTTTGTAGTAACAAATCATCCAAAACCTTTTCCCTAAAGGCTGTTTTTTTTTGTTGTTTCAAAAAAAGCATATAGTTTACAAAAGCAACATTGTCGCAGCTGGCACCCATTTTTTTCTTCTAACATGCATCCAGTTTTTGGACTTCTTCTTTTTTTTGACCACACTTAACTTTTATGGAGTTTAGTTCACATTTCACATAAAAAAATTTTTGATTTGTTTTTGCTTGCGCAACTTTTGCCTTATATAATGGGATTTTGCTTTTCTTAAAAATTTTTATAGCTTTTTAAAAAAGAATGAAATAAACAACCATCGAAACTTTCCATTTTCTTTGAATAAAAAATTTAAGAACGTTTGACACATAAAAGCGCTTCGATTAGTGTCTAAATTTATTTATCGTAATTTATTCGTGGCGTATTTTTTTCTCGGTTGTATTGTTTGATGGTTTCATGAACAAAACATTCAAATTTTTAGGAGCTAAATACATTATCAAATAGTGTTAGCTTCCGTCAAAGATTTTATTTGACTTGATTTTTTTGCTTCGGCATGGCCACATTTGGCAATAAAGTCCCAAATTCGGGCGCTTGGGATAAACTTAAACTTTCATCGTCAAGTTTGCCACCACTTAAATCTGCAGCTTTAAAATCTCCACCAAATTATTTATCTCCAACATCAAGAATTCGAATTGCTGGAAGTAATCATCGATATTCAACAAGTGACGACGATAGTGGATGTGTAATGGATGAATATGCATGGGTTCCATCAGGATTAAAACCAGACATCGTAATGCCCTTTCACAATTTTTCTAACCATTTTTATGCTGAATAAATTTAGGTACATCAATATTTTTCTTGCATTCCAGAAGATAGAATACCGTATGTAAATTCACCAGGTGAAAAATGGCGAAATTATCAACTACAATATCAACTTCCCCCACAAGATTCTGATGCAAGATTTTGTGGTAATTTAAGTGAAAGTGAAGAAACAAGTCTGCAATGGTTTGATGAAGCTCGTCGACAAGAATGTGTTGGCCGAGGTGTTGTTAGTTGTGTACCATTTGATAATAATGCTCGATCCTGTCATCAGGTATGCAATATTTATTTTCATACTTTTTTAATCTGTTATTATTGCATCCTTTCTTTTCAATTCACTTATTTATTTCTCATATTGCTAATTTGCATATGGCACTTTGGTTGCGCGCAACTGTTCAAACAATAGCCTTTTCATAAACTAGTTGTCACTCAAAAGAAGAAAAACATTTTCATTCAATGATTGAGCAAAAGGGAAACCTTTTTATTTTTAAGCTTGTGCTCAGCAGCACTCATGTGTTGCATCAAAACAGGAAATATGCGGATCATTTAACAATGAAACTGAGAAAAAATAGAATAAAGCCAAAGCTCATGCTTAATAAAAAAAATTTGCATCGCAAAAAAGAGAAAATAAATTTTAAAAAGTTCAAAAATAAGGTTACAAAATTTCAGTGTAAAGAAAAGGTTATTGCTGGTGAAATAATTGTAATGGCACCAGAAAGATTTCCAGATGATTTTATGTGGCATCCACAATGTTTTACATGTGAAAAATGTAATGAACTTTTAGTCGATTTAATATATTTTCAAGATAAAAATAGGTAATAAGAAAATTTTGTAAAATACTGCAAATTTTTTATGAACTTTTTTTCTTTCAGTGTATACTGTGGTCGACATCATGCAGAACGGCATAAACACAGATGTGCTCATTGTGATGAGGTATTTATTTTGGTTTTAGTCTTGTTTCCTTCTTCTTTTTTCTTTTGCTACCATATTTATTTATTATTCCAATGAAGATTCAATCAGAAATGAATTTTTAGTTTATGAGCTAATTTCCGGTCATTTTAAAATTTGCATAACTGCTTTTTTCTGTGCCCTGTTGTCCAATTTTTACTATGGCCCATTTTCTTTCTTTTTCGATCTTATTTTAGATAACTTTTAAAAAAGAGAAAACAAAATTTTTAGCTTATTTTTTGTGATGAATACACAGAAGCAGAAGGTCGAAATTGGCATTTAAAACATTTTATTTGTAATCGATGTGATTGTCAACTTGGTGGACAAAATTATATGGTTACAAGTGGCTTGCATTACTGTATGAATTGCTATCATTTAGCATCACGATGTAATACATGCCGAAAATATATTATTGCTGATAAACCACATGTTACGCAAGTAAGTAGTCATCAAATAGATCAATCATTTATAAATGACATATTTCAATTTTAAAGTTTTAATTTTCAAATAAAAATTTTTTTATTTCATTTTTATAGGGAAATATTCATTGGCATGCTGATGAGCGCTGCTTTTGTTGTGCAATTTGTGAAAGAAATTTATTAGGAAAAAAGCGATATATTTTTATTGATGGAATGTTACTTTGTGGATCAGAAGCATGTGCTCGAAGTCATGAACTTCGACGACAACCTCCTCCTCAACCTTCATCATCAACAACACAAAAATTTTGTCATCTTCAACGTGCTGGATCATTGTCTTCAGTTCCACCAGGTTCTTCATCTCCAAGCTTAGGATCTTTAACGCCATCAGGTTCAGCATCACCAGCACATTCAGATCGGCCAATTTCAAGAAGGAAAGAATATCTACAATCTCTTCCACCTGTTCAAAAATCACCCTCTCGAGTACGCTTTGATCTTCGACCTCAACAACCAATCCTTGGTTCAACAATGATTCCTGATCAACATTCTCGTCCTAAACCACCTCCAAGTAATCCACCACCTCCACCACCAAACATTCCAAATGCTTTAACTCCACCTGAAAATATTTATGAAACTGTAATAATGCCATCACAAATTTCGAGTTCATCTTCACAAGAATTTAATCGAAGTGATAATCTTAAAAGAAGTAAAAGACGTTCTAAACGCAAAACAACAGCAGCAACAACACCAAATAATCATAACATTGGTGAAGAAAATAATGATTACATTGTATCATCTGATTCATCAGATAGTGATAATCCAACTGATGGATTACCAAGTTCTTCAACAGGATCAAGTAGTAGATATCGTTCAACAAAAATTTGTTCTCCAACACGATCATCTTCTGCTGATTGTCGATACCGAAATGGAGAAGGTTCTTCTCGAAACAGCCATCGTAATAATCATTATTCAAATCCACCACCAGATAGTTGCGAAAAACGTTGCAATTCATGCTCATCATCTTCATCCGAATCAGATGGAGATGACGTTTATTTATCACATTATTTAGCTGCTTCATTATCCCGTCCTGAAAGCTTAAAAGCTCAAAATAAAGTAATTAAAAATTGATTTTAACAATTTCAAATCATCAAATTTTTTAGGGAAAAATGAGTCCATTCATCGGTAAAAAGCAACGCCATCGAGCAATTCCAACCATAGCAACACCGAAAACTGCAAAAAATAAAAAATCAGCTAATAGTAATTGTATTGTTTCTTAGATTTCTTTATTTTCTTTTTTTAAAAATAATATATTTATCGCAATTCAACGATCCCCGTTTATTTTTCTTATTGTTTTTTATCTTTTTATCATTTTTATTTGAAGAAATCATTTAAAGCATTAATAAAGCCATTTTAAAAACAATATTTCGTCAAAAAAATAAAATTTACAAAAATTTAAAAGCTTTTTAAATGAAAAAAGTTAAAATTAACAAAAGGTTATAACGATGAGAAAACTACCGTAACCTGAGATTTTCAAAATCACTTTTTAAAGCTTCTGCTGATGTCATACTTTTGTGCTTTTCAAAAACTGTTCCACATACATGAAGTAAGAAATATACGGAAGCATTTTGAAAAACATGCTCTAGTTTTTGAGTTACAAAAAATGTTGTTTTATCATATTTTTTGCTGATTTTGAAGGACTTCCAAGACGTACAAATTTAAAAATGCTCTTGTAAATTTGTTGCTGACATTGGAGAAAAGCTATAGGGAAAATTTATGGCAATTCCTACCTCATTAAAAACTTTGATTCTCCATTGTTTTCCAAGTTTGGGTACTGTAACACATAAAAATTCCACAATTCAGCTTTCTTAAGTTCATAATTTTTGTTTCAAATTGTTTCCACATAATGTAAAGTTAGACAAAAAGAACTATAAATAAACTTTATAATATTTAATTTTCGCGATATTAAACATAACAACCCATAGGAATTGTTCCTAAAGTATGGCTAACCATAGCAAACAATAAGACAACAAAGTCCGAAAACCCGTATACAATACACGAAAAAAAATAATAAAAACACAAAACTAAAAACTTAAATTTGACAAGATATACAAAAAAAGCTAATACAAATTTTTTTATGCTCGAGCTAAAGGACTTTGATACTCATTATTCTTTCTTTTTTCACGTAGTGTTAATGGTCTTTCTTCCATTGGAGGTTCATTTCGACGAGGTGATCGACTTCTTGATCTTTCACGAAATCTACTTGTTCCTGATCTGCTACCACTTGGATATTCTCGACGATCACGTTCACGATGATATGGTTCTCGACGATATGAATCAGATCTTCCTCCTTCCCATCTTGAATCAAATCTTTCAGCAGGTGGTGGTCTTCTTGGATATCTATCAGCTTCATGAAAACCTCTTGAACCACCACCACGTGTTCCAGAACCACGAGAAGGAGGTGGAGGATATCTTGATGGACCACGATAATGTGGATCTTCTTCATATGATTGATATGGTTCCTCAAACCGACTTGGTCGTTCATCATAATTATTGTATGCACCTCTTTCATTGTAACCTCCTCTATCAGAATATCCACGATCATATTCACGTCGTTCACGATATTGTTCTTCGTCTTCTCGGAATCTTCCACGAGGTCCTTCTTCATATCTTTGTTCATTGTAATTATTTCCATCAGAATCATTTAACTTAAATTCATTAACCATTTGTAATTGTTTCTCAACCAATGATTTGAAATGAGCATCATCCATTGCAGCAACGGGTTGAACAGGATTTCCAGGACCATTATTGATAGGAAATGATGGAGGTGCACCATTGATAGGAACTTGTGATGATGGATGTGGTGGACCATTAACAGGAGTTTGAAGTAATGGTCGTTGTCTTGGATCTACAGGTCCAGCACGTATACGAGGATCTTTTGCAGCAACTGGTCTATCACCTAAGAGTGATGCCTTTTGAGGAGGTGATTTTGATGGCCCTGGCATATTTTTACCAAACATATTACTTGCACGATCAAATTGTTTTTGAATAATTGATTGTATTCTTGGATCATCTTTAAATCGATCTGATGTAATCTTCTTCAAAAATGAAATATCATAATCTGGTGCAGATTCAGAGAGTGGTATTAAACGATATTTTCTTTCTCTAGCAACTTTAGGTGGTGATTGAGGAGTATCAGCTACAGTAACAGGTTGATGGGCATTTTCAGGAGAATTCATAAGATCTAAAAAATATATGTGTGTATATAAAATGTTAACAGTAAATTAAACAAAAATGCTTACCTTGTAAATTTATCACATTAGAATTATCAACTGGTGGTGGTTCTGCAATTTGATTTAACATATCATTGATAGACATTTCAGTTGGATCTTGGGCATCATTGGAAGCTTCAGGTGATAAAATAAAAGGTTTTTGATTTTCTGGTAAAAATGAAGAATCATTTGCTGCAACGAATTGTTCAACAAATTGTTCATCTGGATCTTGAGCAGATGTCATTGCAACAAATTGTGGTTCAGGTTCATTGACCACTTCATCAATATGAAATTTACTAGGATCAAAATCATGCGCTGAATCTGCTAGCACAGAAAATTGTTGCTGTTCTTCTCTTTTTGGTGATGGTTTTGCAACTTGTGGTTCAGAGTTTGGACCTGGACGTGGTAATAGTACTTTTCTTCGAGCTGGTTGCATTGGAATTACAATTTTTGCAGCAAGTGCTTCATCTTGAACCATCTAAAACATTTAATTACTTGTATATGTATATTCCAAAAGAAAAAATAGCTTACTTGTTCAAATATTACACGAGTATAATCATTCAAAGGCATATGAGAGTATTTGCATGGATTTTTATCACATTTTCCTTCATGATATGCTTTACATGGATATTCACCATGAAGAAGAGTACACGCCAATCCTTTTTTACAAAAACCTTGTTGATAAAATTTGCACAATTCTGGTTTACGATTTGAATGTGCAGCATTATGACTATATGCACAACTTTCCCCATCTCGACAATATCCTTCTCTGAAGAACTTGCATAATACCGCTTCAGTCCATGGTTGACGACGACGAGGTGGTAATTGTGGAGCATCAGGTGAAAGAGCTTGTCGCTTTGCATCATATGGATCTCCAAGAGGTGATGATGGACCACGTTTTCTAAAAAAAATTCGAATATAAAACGTTTACAGAAAAATTTGAAATCATACTTTGCATTTGTTTCTTCTTCTTTCGATGCAGGACTTTTTGCTGAAGATTCTGATTCTTTTGGCATTGCTGTGATTGTTGCTGGTGCTGTTGTTGTAGTTACAGATTGTGGTGTCTAAAAATTATATGCTTAATAATTTATCTTGAATTGCATTATGTTTTTTTCTTCGTTTTTTCGTGCAACTCATTTTTTTATTCTTTTTGTCTGTAATTTTAGGCTTCGAGGCTTTTGTTATTGCTTTAAAAAATGCAATGTAAAATCTCTTTGCTTTCTTTTTCTTCTTAGGATTAAATAATGTTTAAAATATTTACCGATTCACTTTCGGCAGCTAAAGTTTCATCAGCAGGCTTTTGTGTAGGTTCTAAAAAATATTTTAGTTAAACAAGAAAAAAAGTAATTAAATGTGTACCTGATGGTTCTGAAGTTTCAGTTGCATGAGATTCTTCTTCATCATCCATTATTTCACCTTCTTCTGGTAGTTCACCTTCTTCAACATCACATGTTTCAGCGTCTTCTGAATTCTTACCAATTTCTGCCATATTTTCTTGTTCAATTATTCTTGAATCATCAATGATTTGCATTGTTTTTTCTGGACTTAATATTTCATTTGCTTGTGTATCTTCACTGTTGGTAGTCATAACAATAACATTAAAATTATGTAATATAATTTTTCTGCAAAAAAGAATATAGTTTAGTAGATATTACGGTGCTTTTTTATATTGCTTTAAAATTTCACGCAAAAAAAGATCAGTAGAGAAACAGATTTAAAGAAATAAACGCGATTTTTTCTTTAAAATGTATTGTATATGCATCTTATTTCATTCTTATAACGTGCTTAGTATTTTATAGTTGTAATAAAAGAGATTAAAAATGAAAATCTGCTGCTTTGAAAAGCCTTCGCAAAAAAATAGTAGAATCGAAAAGAATTTGAGTTTGGCAAAATGTCAGCATTTGACAAAGTTGGAAAAAGGCAAAAAGGAAAAAAATTTGAAAAGGGGCAAAACAAAATCTGTGAAGTATTATGACATCATCACAATCTTATCAAATGCTTATTTTTCTTTAATAAAACAAAAGTTGTGTAAGTTTTTTTAATGTTGTGAAATTCGCCAAAGTATTAGTCAAAACAATTTCATCATAGGTTGCTGCTGCTATACAAAAAAATAACTGCTTTCTCTTGGATGCGCAATGTTAGTTTATTAACATCATAAAGTTTTGTTGATCAAAGCTTATAGTACATCATCATCATTTCTTCTTCACTTTCAATATTATATGCAATTATTAATCCAGAGTCTGCTTCACCACACTTTTTTTGATGATAAAATGAATAATAGTTGAATCTTTGCATTTAGTTTTGACCATTTTTGTCCAAAGAGCACAGTTATAAACAATTGGTTCATGCAGTTCATGCCTTCTTTTGTGATTTCGGTAATCAATAAAAGCCAAAAAACAACAAATGCAAATGTCAGTCTTTCCCTTTTTTTCAAATGAAAATGTTATCCTTTTTTTCTTGCACTTTAGGAATGAGCTAAAAGAAGTTAATTGATATGTCTTCTTCTACTTCCCCTTGTTTTTTTTTATTTTAGAAAGAAATATATGTGGGATAATTTTGCTAAAAGAGAGAAAAGAAAAAGTGAAAAAGAAAATGATTATAAAAGAATTATTCGCGGTTTCTAGTTTTAAGCAAACGTCATCAAACAAAAACCTGTCATCACATGCTTTAGAGATTTTGAAAAAAATTTCAGCGTAAAAAATGCATATCTTTTTTGTATCAATGGAAAATCAATTGATAAAACACTGAAAAATCATGCCGTAAACGAAAAGTCTTTGCGCTTACAGTATACCGTATCCCTTACTTTTCTAAACTTTACTCTACCATAAAAGCTAAAATATTATGAAAGGCTCTTATAGTAGCCATAAAATTGTCATTCATTTCTAAAAAAGGATTGTATTAAAGAACTAAAAAAAGCATAAGCATTTTGACTATTACGAAATAACCTAAAATATTTTTTGTTCCCTTTTTTTCTTTTCGACTATGTCACTTGTTCGCAACTGAAAAATAAAAATGCGACAGCCTTGCGCCCCAAAAAAGTAATAGAGTGTTACGGTAGAATTAAGTTTTTGTTATTTTATCTCCCCGAAAATAAATGCAAAATAATTCAAAGTTTAAAAAAAAATTATACAGTATGCAAGTGATTAAATTTTAGGTCTTTCGTCTTTTAGTTGCGTTGATGAAAAAAAGCAGTGAGTACTGGGGACTCTTTTTTTTCTAACTACCCATGTGACGAAAGCAAGCCGCCTACTGTGTGTGTGTGCGTTTTCTCTTCCTCTTTTTCTCTATCTAAATGGAAGCATATTTTTTTTCGAAAAAAGAACTAAAATCTATGTAAAAAAGGCTTTAAAATTAGGAAAAAATGAATTACGCATGCTACTACTGTAATTAGTAAATTTGCTTGCTTGAAATTTAAGGCAATTTTTGATGACATATTTTAAAGATGATTTATATTGAATTTATCTTTTTTTGAAGCAAATTGAGTACCGATATCCCTGGAGACATGTTAAATGATGCTTTTAACATTGGATGAATGGTTATGAATTAGAGAAACAACACAACTGCTGGATATACTTTTTTGAACCATTTAACTTTTTAACAAACATTTCGGTATTTTCATCGTTTTATATGTGAGAGATATATAAATCTTCACATTGAAACGTTGATATTCCCGATTTGATTCAGTTAATCAGCAACACAAAATTGTACACTTTTTTCTTGCGTGTATAACGACGCTTTTAACCTCTACATATATAAGCTTTGAAACAAATATCATCATCATGTTTTAAGGATATTCATGATTAAATATATCTTGAAAAAAGACAAATTTTAACGAAGAATCAACTATATAATTGAGCTGCTAGTCTTTTCAGTTGAATTTAGAAAGACGCGAAATGCAAAGCGACGCTTAGTTGGCGTTTGCGCTTTGTTAAAAATGGGGCTGAGCTGTGTACTAAAAATTTTTAGAAAAAAAACCAGCAGAACGGACGACATTCCTTTTTCTCTCCCTAAAGCATGTGTGTTTGTCTGTTTTTTTTTGTCGGCGAAGAAGTTTGCATCGTATCCACCACCCCAATGACTGAATGAATATATGAATGAATGTAACAACAGAAGACTGCTGCCGCTTTTTTTTCGCAAATAGAAATCAATATTTCTCTGTTTCTCTTAACTTCTCTAAAATATTCGACATATAAAAATTTCACATTTTTAGGACAGTATTTTCTTTTCTCTCTTCAAAAAAACTTTTCTTCGTTTTTAAATCTTTACATTTTTTTGAGTGTAGATTTTTTTATATATTTTTTTTTCGACTCTCTCTTAATTTTAACGTGCATGTTTTTTTCCTCGACTTGAATGTTGACAAAATATATGACTGAAAAATTGATTTCAATGTCAAGGAAAAAAGATCGCATGATGGCGTCGTCAATGAATCGATGACAAAAAAAGATGCAACAAAGTAATAAAGAAGAAGAAAAAAGAGAAGGATTTGAAAGCAAAAGAGATAACAGAAAATTGGATGCATCAAAAAGCCGGTACTAGTTTTACACACAACAATAAAAGATAAAATATATTAAAAATCAATGCATTTTAAAAACGAAATTGCTTTTATATTGATTACTTTTTAAAAGGCTGAGCTCCAATGACGAAATTATTACAGTAATTAAAATTTTTTGTTGAAGGAAGTAAAGATTTTTTTAGCCACACAAAATGAAAACAAAAGTGAAATGAGTGAAAGAGAGATGAAGAGAAAAAAAACATGTCATAAGGGCAAAAGGTGCTTATCGTTTACGTTTTTAATTTAAAACAAAAAAAATTTGTTTTGATGTGTGTGAAAAAATGAAATAACAAAAAAAAGTTTTACATCAAACAAATAAATTAAGTGCAGACAAAAACATAATGTTTGTGTGTTTTTATAATGCTTTTTTCTAAAAACAGATCCGGAAGAATTTTTTATGTTTTACTGAAACACAAAAAAACTATTTTTTGAAAAGATACGGTCATTCGATTTCCTTAAAGGAATAACATTTACAATGTATGAATCATTTTGTTAGAGTTTGTTCTTTAGCAAATACAATACAGCCAAATCAAGCAATTTTAAACATCACAAATTGTACTAACACATTTTAAAAGGAACAATATGCATTGTTTTTATGATAACTCGAAATTTTAGAAAAAACATAAATGTAGTTACAATTTCTTTGTTTTATAAAATTAACAATTAGAAAATCTTTTTTTTTAAATTTTAAAAGTTTGTCATTATTTTCTTACCACGAAACTGATTAGTAGTATGCGTGTTATGTTTTTATTTTTTATATTATTTATTATTGCGGTTTAAAAAGAGTGTTAAAAATTAAAATTAATGTAAATGAACGTGGCGAAAAAATTCTTTTTATAATTGCTTAAAAGCTTTTTTTTATCATTTTTGTTTAAAAAATAATAATTTTTGCATATTTTTTAGCACATCCTTGGGGAAATTAATTCATGGCTTTTCAAGAAGCTGGAACAAGAATTTTACATGACCTTGGTAGTAAGTGATTTAAATTTTTATTAATATTTTTTTAAATATGCAAATTTTAGTATTAGACTCAAATGTTCAAAGCCCTCATCGAAATCAGACCATCGAAGATGGCAATCTACAACAAACTTCTAAAGATCCAAAAAGAAATAAAGATGAGTCAACGGTAATTTGTACATCACAAATATTACAAAAATATATAACAAGCAATTTTAGCAACGTTTAATTGATGACAGTAATCTCGCTACTACAAATAATGCCCCTCAAAGACAATCTGATACATTTTTAAAAGAAGTTATGGTATATATTTTTGGAATAATTACAGTATTAGCTATATGGTTGTTGATATCTGACATATCTCATATTTCAAAGACACTTCAAATTGATGATATTTATCAACTTAGTTGGATTCCAGCTTGTTTAGGAGTTGGGATATTTATTGGTTCATATTTAAGTAAGTTTGAAATTAATTATCATTTATTATATCAAAAAACAAATAAAATTTTTTAGTCATTCCATTGCTGTTAAAAGTGTATGCACTTTTTATTATTCAATTTTTTGCCTCTTTTGCTGTTGGTATTGCAATTTTACAGTATAATTATTTAAACTTTTCTTCTTTGCTTTTTGCTATGGGTTTTCTTGGTATTGCTTTTGGTGTTATTGAGCGATGTATGTATATTATTATTATTATTGTTTTATATCACATTTATTAGTACTATCTATCTCTTCTTTTTTCAGTTTCATATTTATATATTCATCGAGTTCTTCAAAGCAGTAAACGCAAAGTTTTATTCTTCTATGCTGTTCTTGCTTTTGGTCTTATATTTGCAAATTTAATTATTTGGAATTCTACCGTATCACCAATGGATAATTTTTCAATTTCTGAAATTCACTTTCGTGCTAAACATGATGCTGGATTACCAGCAATAAATTTATCTGTTTATAATCCTGAAGAAGCTCGATTGACAACTGAAAGCTATCGTCCAACAAAGCCATCGTCTGCAATCGGAATAAGTGAAAATCAAGATACAAAAACAGCTGAAAATGCAGAAAAACGAAAACTTGCTGAATTGAAAAAAGAAGGTTTAGCAGTTAATGCAACGATTGATTGTTTTACCAATCCAAATGCAGAAAATTGTACGAAGATGTTAACACAAACAAGTACTGTAACCTCAACACCAACAACTACAACATTGATCACATCTACTACAACAATTTCGATAAAAAAAGATAGTATATTTGATGGATCAAAATCTGAACCAATGTTTCAATCATCAAATGATCCACTTGATCCTATTCCAAGAAATCGAAATCGAATTAACAAACTTCCTGCCAAAAATGAAAACCTCAAACCATTAAAGCCAGCAACATCTTCTCCAATCTCTAAGGAATCATCATCAACTATTACCTTTGTGGCAATTTTTATTGTTATATTATTTTTAATTCCATTTAATTTGGCAGCTTTTGCTTGTAATCATTTTTGGTGTAAAGAAACTTTGCTCAATGTAAGATTTACAAAAATATTAACTCATTTTCTAAAATCTTTTTTTAGATTGCTATTGCTGCAGAAAATTTTAAACAGCCATCATTTATTACACGAATCACTTCAATTACATTATGGTTTTTATCAGATTTTCTCACTTATGGATTATTTTCTCTTTCACCTTTTATTTATGCATCGTTGTTTGATAAAAAGATTGATGAACTTTCATTTTATTACGGTATTTTGATATGGGGACTTGTATTTTTTAAAAGAATATTATTATATATTTTTTCTGATTTTGCTGTTTCAAAAAGATGCATGCAAATATTACTGTTTTCAAGTTTCTGTTGCTCAATTATTTATTTTGTTCTTACAAAAAGTGACTTAAGTTTTATGGTTTTCATTGGAGTTGTAAGTGTCTTCTACCCTTTGATTATATTATTTTATAAAACTGTTTATCATTTAGGGAATTACAATTAGCAGTTTATCAATTTTAATAGCTCTTCATCAACAAACTACAATGAATCTTTCACCATATACGACATCAGGTCGATATATGCTTTGGTCATCTATGGGTCGAATTTTTGGTCCATTATGTATGGGTAAAATACTTTCAAATGATTCAATACAAATGCTTGCAAATTTGGTTTTTATAATTATTGTACTTATGCTTATAGCATTTTATTATTTTACAAAAAATATTACAACAACTGCAAGACAGCAGCAACTTCAAGATCTTAAAATGGATATTTCATGTAAGCTTTTATTTGATTTGATTGGATAATAATATTTTACTTTAAGCTCCACAAAGTAATGAATCTCCTATTGGTGCAGCAGCAGCTTCATCGTCAAGTGTAACTTCAACAATTAAAACACGTAGCACTCAAAATGGAACTAAATATTCTTTAATTGATGCAGATGATACGGATAGCCTTAGCAACTGCCTTATTTCCGATTCTGAAGAAGATGAACTTCTTAGTATTAGACGTTAACTTATGAATTTTATTCAAATTTTTCTCTTGATTTCTCATCATCCCGGTCTTTCAGTTAGGGGTATTTACCATGTATATTTAAGGGTATTTCATTTTTGTATGTTTTTAATGATTACTATATCATATCACGAAAAATTGTATGTATCAAAAAAGTATAGAATAAAGTTTATTGTTATTCATATTTTCGTTCTTTAAATGGATCACTAACAAGTGTTGAAAAAATTTGATTTTCATAAAGAAATGATGAAAGAATACGAAATAGCAACTTCGTTAAAACAAAAATTGTAAAATATTGAAGCCAAAACCATTTTAATAATTCCATTGCTGAAGTACGGTATGTCAGAACTTGTAATCGTGTTTTGAAATTAAAATGAAATAAAAATTCATTGTTTTCTCCATCCATAATATAAGGCATAAAATATTCTGTTTTTGAGATAATATCCAAAGTATAATTGCGACGCATGTTTTGATACTGTAATTCTAAAGGAAATAATTGAACTAAAGATTCATCCACTTGAAATGTATTTGTAAGATTTCCAAATTCTGTAGTATTATCTGATTCAAAATCGTCAAGATAATCATAATTTCCATAAGCAGGTAATGGTATTTTTTGTAAAAAATGAAGATCACCAAATATAAAAGCTTGATCACTGGGATACGATCGATCAATACTTCCAATAATTGGAGCATCAAGCTGAAAATGCAAGGATATTTTTCTTTGATTTTCAAAATGTATTTTAGAGATCATGAGCAATGGGTGAAAAAATGTTCTTCCCTTTTTTCTCTTATTTTTTTTATTTTTCATAAGTAATTCGTTCCCCAACCCTGAAAAATGACAAAAAAATTTAAAAAAACCGTAAAAAATTGTAGAAAATGGTGCTAAATTTTCCACGACTTTTCACAGTTTTACACGATTTTTTACAATTTTCTACGGTTTTCCTCGAATATTTTAAGTTAGTGCTATTTTTTTCTTCAACTTCACAGTAACTTTAACTTTTTTGCTATTATATCTGAAGACGAAAAGGGTCTGTTTTATCCCCAGAAAAAGGATAGCAAGCACCCAATTTTTTCGCGAACACAAATTTTGTTCCAGAGAATGGCGACCACAGTCTTTTTAAAATAATTTACTTACCTCCATAACAGATCTGTAATCTAAATAAACTTTAAATTGAAGATAATAAAAAACATAGGTGATTTTAAAAGATGAATTTGGCAGGGTGAGTGACACATCAATATTAATCTGAAAATGCAAAAGTAAAAATATTTTCGTATCGGCTACAGTACTATTTTATATCACTTACTTCATCCATTTTTCCATCATTATCATAATCAGAAGCACGTGATTCAATGATTGGCAAAATAAGTCTATCAGAATTTACATCATTTATTTTTTGAAATGAACTCCAAAAATAGTATTCATTTGTTTCAGATGGATTTGCAAGAATAAAAAAGCATTTTCGACTAAATTCAATGCTTGGTTGTTCAAGATAAGTATTAGTCTTTTTCCACATTCCCTATAATAATAAACCGGAATAGTTTTGATTATTATTTTCACATTTGTTGCTCTTGTACAAAAGAAAGCGAAAAAAAATTATGCTTATTGACCCCCCGAAGCGATCCGTGGTGATCGTGAGCTTCTCATCCAGTCCTTTCTCACAGTGATTTTTTTGCAACATGCAGACGGCCGTTGGGGGCGGAGCTTAAGTAATTAGCTAGCAACTTTTTTATATTGCTACTTAAATACAAACGATGAAGCACATATTATTTTCCTGTATCTTAGCTATACTTATGTGCAAAATTATAACATTTTATAAAACTATGTCAAAGTTGCGAGCTTTCGAAGTTAAGCTGTCAATATTTCATCATTTTTTCAATAGCTAGCAACTTCTTTAAAAAACTATTTAAACACATTCTGTAACGTGGAATATGTTTCTTGATGCCGTCTTTATTATATTTTGCAAAATTTTGCCATAATACCCACTAGAACTCGAGTTCTGACATCAGGCTCCGCCCCCGAACGGCCGTTGGCATTTCGTTCTTCATAGCGCTTGATATCACTGTGTTCTCCTTTCTTTTCTTTTGCTCGAATACGAAGAAATAAAATATCGGCGTTGACTTTTCACGTGTAAAACGGAGCTCCGATTGCATAACTTTCTCTTTATATATTTTTTTATTTATTCATATGTGAAATATTTTTAACGTATGTAAAAAATATTTTTTTAAAAGAATATTTAAAAAATTTAGATTTAAAAATTTGGTGATTTGATGTAATGCTTTTCTTACCTGAGTAACAAAACAAATTATTAAAGGTAGAATTATGCTTGCAATGGAGGATATAATTCTCCAAATAAATGCTCCTGAACATCTTGATGCTCGATATGATCGTGTAACAAACTGAAAAATAAAAAGTTTATTTTATTTATTGTAATGGGTCACTAGTTTTTTGATGATTCATTGTTCTCTTTTTTTTCTTCTTCCTTCATAACTGCTTTTTGTATAAAATAAAAAAGAAATCATATGAATCATTTTTTAGATATGTGAAGGAGGTCGATGGCAATACTTTTGCTCGATAGATCGTTTGCAAAAAAAATGCTTTTTGTGTAGTTGTATTTTTTTCCCTAAGAATGTTTGGCTTTAGCATTTTTGGTATGCATTTCCTTGTATAAAATAAAATGGAAAACGCACATTATAAACGGTCTTTCGATAATTCATGAGGGGGTAAAGCTGGGTTTAATGCGCGTTTTTATGCCATCAAACATCTGCTAAAAAAGCAAAAATGCGCGACTTATTTAAAGAAAGACAATTGAGAAAATGTACTTCATCAAATATCTTTTTTTATTGATTTATAGACTTTTTAAAAAATATTAAAAAATTGTAAAAATTCCTTACCTCTTCATGTACTATTACATGATTAGACATTATTTTTGTTGATTAAAGTATTTAAATATTTTTTAGATATTAAGAATCCAGAATAGAATGCACAAAGCCAAGCGATTAATGATAAGAGTAAAAGTAAAAAGTAGGTTATTCGAAGGGCATTAATTCTTGAATATCGCCAAGACATTCAGTTTTATTGAACATTCAAAGCATCCTTGTTGAACTGGTTTTTAAAAATGCCGTTTTTATTTCGAGTGGACAAATAAAAGCAAGCGTGACCATAGCAACGTTTTATTTTATAGGCGGGGATATCTGTTTTCGGCATTGTGTCAAAAAAAATAGCTTAATGATTTATAAAAATAACATCTTTTGAGACATTTACAAAAAAATGTTCGATGCAAAAACAATCAACGAAGAATTCAAACTCTTGCACAAAAGAATCAAAGTAAAGCATGTTTTCAAAAGGGATTTTATTGCCATGCGTCGATATTGCACTATTTCTTTTTCAAAAAGGTTCTAACTTTAGCATAAATAAAGTCAGTCAAAGTTTGTCAAAACGATTTGTGATGCTTAGGTTTTAGCACTTCGTCAACTTTTTGGTTATTCTCTTTCTGCAAAAAAACTTTTTTTAAAATCAATTGTTGTATCACAGATTGTATTGTATTTCTCTTTTTTTGTTAGTGTCGTGTACCATTTCTTGTTATTTTTTCAAACACAAGCAAAGCATTATTTTTTTGGCAAAAAAACTATTCTTTAAAGCCCTTCTTTCTTCCCAAAAGTGTTTGTAATCTATTTATAGATTTGTTTTGAATCGTTCATTGTTATTTTTAATCATTACTTTTTGTAAGAGAGCATAAACCTCAAATGCCACCTTCATCTACAAACCTCTGAGCAAATACTTGTTTTTTATTGTTGATCCCAACCTCAAAATAAAAAGATGATGATGCACAAAGTTGCCTCATTTGGTTGATTTGTCGCGTATTTTCATAACCTGTTTCTTCTATAAAAAAAGAGGTTTCATCATTGAGCTATAATGAGGATCGATATTCTAATACTTTCTTAAATCCTTTCTATTGTTCACATTCATAAAAAAACTCCCCATTTTTTAATACCTAAATTGTTATATTTTTTTCATTGATACAAACCTTTTCGACTTTTTAAAAAATCTTTGAAATTCAACATTATCGCCTGCCTCTTCTTCTATTTTTTTGCCCGCGTTTTTCTTCGTTTTGATTCGAACGTCAGCAGGTGGCAACTAGAAGAATTTTTCGGCGCCACTTTTTCTATTTCATTTTTTCGCACCTTTTTTTTGCTGATCTGATCTTTCTTTGTGTGAAAGAGATTTGCATGGATAATACCGATCAAAATAGGTTTCACTTTTCAAAAATGCAAATATCATGCTATTTTTAACGTTTGAGAGTTTTTGATTCTTTCCATTTCCCTTCCATTTTTTGTGTTTTTCTGTTTATTTCCGGTCAGTTTCCTGCGTTTCATTTAAAATGTCTTAGTCGGTAAGTTTTATTTGTCATTTTCTTGTCTGGCCATGACCTCGCTGTTGTCTGAAGCTCATCCTGAATGTGTTTTTTTTTCAACGATCGTTTTTTGAGGCTAATTTCCTTTAACATTGGCTTGAATTTCCACATTCTTTAATTTTCCTCCGTTCTTGACAATGTTTCTCTTGAATTCATCGTTTTTTTTGGTGGAACACATATAACCCAAGTGAATTGTGAAATAGCCAAGAGGGGTTTAGTATGAAGTTGGCACGCAGCCATCTGCGCATTCAAGAGAGCCGCCACCGACTCATTCGTCTCTGGCTTCGAAAAAGCAGAACTTGCAGCTTTTTTTCTCTTCAACTGTTTACTAGCTTCAATAAAAGTGACCGCAACGTTGGGAAAACAAGAAAGATGTTTTTGTCTTCTTCTTCATTATTATTTTGATAGACAAAAAATGCTTAGAATGTATAGCATTTTTTGTGAAAAAAAAACCATCTTTAATCTTCGCTTTTTTGCGATTTTTTATTACTGAAGCGAGACTGCTTCTGGCTTTGATTTTGAAAAAAGCTAAAAAAATTTATTTGAGAAAAAATGACCCTGATTCATTGCATCAAAGTCGTCCGCCTAAGACGATTATACGATGGAAGCTTCGTTTTTTTATTATTATTGAGCTCAATATTTTTTTATGATACATCAACTAAAAAAATACCACCCGCAAATTTTTGTTCTTTATTTTTAAAGTAGTTTTTGATATTCCAAATTTTTTTATGGCATAAAATATTTTTGAGAAAAACTTTGACCAATATAAAGTCGTTTTTTTATGTTCTACAAAAAAAAGATGTTGAATCAATCGACATTATTTTTTGTGGTTGAATATTTCTCGGATTGTATACATAAAAAAATGAGTTCAATTGGTCATCATTGTCGAACGCTTTCTTTTTCCCTTACACATGATGATGACCTCGACTCCTCTGTTGTTTGACTTCCTTCTTACAATTTTTTTCTAAAAATTTTATTCCTTTATTTTACGTTTAACCAATAAAAAAATTCTTCGTCTGATCGTTGATATAATCCTCAAAAATTTTATAATTTTTTGGTCATGATTCATCTATTTTTCTCCCCAAATTTTTTTTTGTTATGTCTTGATCAACGTCTTTATTTTTGTTAAAAATCTTATCTCTTTTGTTCAATCTGCACGCAATTTAATGTCTTTTTTGATATTTTTGTTAAAGAAAGGAAAATTTTTTTGAAACATGCATTTTTTTGGTTGATGAAAAAGGAAAACTTGACTCAGAGATATGCTGCTGCTGATGATTTTCATTCAAACAACATTATTGTTTTTATAAATTTTTTGATGAATAAAATCTTTCTTTCCACGCTTTTAACTCCATGTTTGTTTCTCCTTCTTTTGTTTCTACACTCAACCGAGATTCATTAGTCAGCCGTCATCTATTTTCATTGCAGGCAAAAAAAAAAGAGTGGAAGAATAACACCAAAAAGAGGGAGAAAAAACACATTTTTGCGCGTATTTTTTTTTGTGATGATGACCAGTTTGACTCACATTTTTTGCTTTTTTTGGAGAAGGCGTTTGTTTTTTCAATGATCTGTTAAAAAATTATTCATAGGTATAATAGATTCCATCAATGTTATTCTTTGAAATCATTTGATATAACTGATTCATTTTTTTACGTTGCTTTTATAGAAGCTTATCTTTCATTTATCTTTAACTTTTTTTGGGATATAAATGTGGATAAGTTATTTTTTTTTGTGAAAACTAAAAAAAGAAGATGTGAAAATGCATTTGTCATACCATTTTTTTCATCTTTCTCTCGATTGTTTTTCTTTCTTGTTTTAGTAAAGAACGGCTGGTTTCACTTGATTGCAAGGACAACAACCAACGACAACAACGTCTTAGTTTTTTTTATTGTATTTGTTTTTGCATTTTCTGTTTTTGTTGTCTGACAGAAGCATTTCGTTGTATTAATCCATTTTCAATCTTTTGGTCCTTTTTCCCCATTTGTTAAATGCTAATTGCAACATTTTACCCATAAAAAATAGTTCAAATTTTCGAAAATTTATTTGAAAAACGGTTCCACTAAATTCCTTTTTTTGTTATTTAAATAAATATTCTCAAAAAAAACAACAACCGTTTTCAAATGGTTATTTGAGAGTCCTCCTCTTTCTGTTAGTCATGTCCCTTCACTTACAAAAAAGAGTATGGATGAAAAGAAATCGATTATCCTTACAATAACTAAAGGAGAGAAAAATATTGTGGATTTCTTGTAAAAAAAACATAAACATTACTCATCATCTTTGTTATCGCCGATCCCCTGATCTTATCCCCTTTTCTTTCAAAAAAAACTGGGAGTTCCGGAAATGAGCGAGCGAATGAGTCATTCATAGACAAATTATTTGATAATTGATCTTTTCAATTTTCCGTGATTAACAGTTCTCAGAAAAAAACAATGTTATTTTTTTAAACCACTAAATTAAGGAAGTGAAATTCGATGAATCATCAAGACTTTTGATCTTTTTGTCGTTGTTATATGTATTCTTTTTTTACCGTTGAAATCGTAATCATCCCCCTTTTTTGCTTTTTGATTCTCTTTTTATTTTAAAACCAAATAGAAACAATCTTCTTTTTCTTCATTTCTGCTAAAAAAATTCCAAGCATAATTTTTTTTTTCAATTCCCGTAAAAAGCGATGGTATGAGCGAGCAAGTCAATTCAATGTACACTTTTTTTTCTCCATCTTTTTCCTTTATCAGTTATGCATCAAATGCAATAACTTGCTTGTCGTTGCTAAATTTTCCACCTTTATTTTATTGTTATCATTTTTATTTTTGTTTGATAATCGATCGTTGTTGCTTTTCTATTTTATTGTTGTATTTTCTAGAAACTTTTAAATTGATTGTTTACCTTTTTTTAGTCGCTATTAACAATACAAGACCAATTTATTTTTTTTATTATTGTGGGAAACGAATAACTACTATTGTTAGCACTTCAAATAATTTGTAATCATGAATCCAGAATTAATCAATGACTTGCATGAAAAATTTGATACGGTAAGTGTTAATTTTATAATAATGGTTTTCTTAAAGAAAAAATCTTTTTCGATGTTTTTAACGCAGTTTTTCTCAAAATTGAGCAAAAAAACACTTATTTTTCAAAATGATTTGTAGCTTTGCTAGTAAAACCGTAATCATCAAAAAGCAACTTTGGAAAGGTTTTTGGGAATTTGGCATTTCTGTAAAGCACGTGGGATTAGACTGAAAACGACATCATTTTTTAGCAGTTTTTGAGATAATTTCTAAAGTTGATGTTTCCCCTACAAAAGCACTATCGTAACTTTTTTAGCATGCAGAAAAAAATGCGCTTTAAGAACAATCTAAAGTATTAAAATCTTTTTAGATAGATCAAAGTGGGAATGGATACGTTTCACGAAAAGATGTGGGTGAAGCACTAAAAACAATTGGATTTGATGTACCTGGCTATCAATTACGAGAACTATTGGGACGATATGGTGATAGTGATAAAGTAACAGTTGCTCAATTAAATGAAATTTATTCAAATTTATTGGAAGAAAAATCAGCTCATGTTAATCAATGGAAGAAAGGTATTGTCCGGGTAAATGATGCATATCAAGTACAAGGAATTGCTGAACATGGTGCAGATGAAATTGTTCATACTATTCGAATTGCTGTTAGTTTATCTCTCTTTTTTTTGCAGCTTTTTAAATTGTAACTCTTGCAGGAAGAAATTGCATTCTCAAGTTGGATTAATGATAAACTTGGTGGTGATCCTGATTTAAAGCGTTTACTTCCCGTTGAACAAGATAATGGAGATTTATATAAAAAAGTTCAAGATGGTCTTATCATTTGTAAACTTATCAATATTGCTCAACCCGATACCATTGATGAACGGGCTATTAATAAGAAAAATCTTAACACTTATACAAAATTAGAAAATTTGGTTTTGGCATTAACAAGTTGCTCTGCAATTGGTTGTAATTTGGTCAATATTGATGCAGATGATATTAGTAAAGGAAAACCACATCTTGTTCTTGGAATTATTTGGCAAATTATTCGTGTTGGACTTTTTAGTCAAATTAATTTGGAACAAGTTCCTGGAATGTTTAGATTATTAAATGAAGGCGAAACATTGGATGAATTGCGTCGACTTTCACCTGAACAAATTCTTATTCGATGGGTTAATTATCATTTAGCAAATGTAAGCATTTTTATCGTTATAAAGTTTCATGCTACAGTAACCTTTATTTTTTTTTTAAGGCAAATACTGATCGTCGAATGAATAATTTTACCTCTGATATTATCGATTCAACAATTTATACACATTTACTTAATCAAATTGCCCCACGTGAAGCTGGTTTATCTTTATCACCTTTAAATCAACAAGGAAATGTTAAACGTGCAACATCAATGTTAAATGAAGCAGCAAAAATTGATTGTCGTGCATTTGTTACAGCCAATGATGTTGCAAATGGAACATATAAATTAAATTTGGCTTTCGTTGCAAATCTTTTCAACAAATATCCTGCATTACCTGAACCAGGTGCTGATGAATTGCCAGAAGAAGATATTGTTGAAGAAACACGTGAAGAAAAAACTTACCGAAATTGGATGAATAGTTTGGGCGTTAAGCCACATGTTGGATATCTATTTACTGATTTACAAAATGGCTTAATTATTTTCCAAGTAAGTTTTTTCTTTGCTACTTAAATTAGTTACGATTTCATTTATTCTCGAAATTTTAGCTATATGAAGAAATCAAGAAAGATGTTGTTAATTGGAAGCGTGTTGTACAACAATTTCGTAAACTTCAAGGAATGATGGATCAAATTCAAAATTGTAATTATGCAATCGAGCTTGGAAGAGATCTTAAATTTTCATTGGTTGGAATTCAAGGAAAAGATATTTATGATGGAAATCGTACTTTAACACTTGGTATGTTGACTTTGTTTGTACATTCATTTATTGTAATATACTGTATTTTTAGCTCTTGTTTGGCAACTTATGCGTGCATATACTTTAGCTGTATTAGCTCGTTGTACAGATAATGGTAATCTTGCAACTGATAAAGAAATTGTTCGTTGGGTTAATGAGAAACTTCAATCTGCTGGAAAATCAACTCAAATTCGTAGTTTTCAAGATCCTGTTATTGCTGATGCAATTGTTGTTTTGGATTTGATCGATGCTATCAAGCCAGGTGTTATCAATTATGATGTTGTACAAAAAGGTGGAACTGATCAAGTAAGCTTTATTTGTTTATTTATTCAACGTTTACATCGGCCATTTATAGGAAAGATTCGATAATGCGAAATATGCCATTACTTCGGGACGTAAAATTGGTGCAATTATTTATGCTCTCCCTGAAGACATTACAGAAGTAAATCAAAAAATGGTGATGACAGTATTTGCATGCCTTATGGCTCGTGATTATATGCCGAATGTTCACATCAACAATGGAAGTGCCTAAATTGTTTTATCTTTTATTTTCAACGTTCTCAAAAATCATATTCAAATTTTTCTTAACAGCTTTGCAGCAAAGCTATATTTTGCATTTAAAATGACCTTTTGTTTATTGTTCTTTTATGTATTGTTTCTCTATATGTTTGCCTGTTCTCTTGCTTTTTTCTATGTTTTTCTTTATCACTCACTTCCTTTTTATTTCGGTGATTATTCTGGTCATTATGTTATTTCGCAAGATCTGTGCGATATCGCCGGATGGATATGTAAGCATTTACTATATCTCATGCTTTCACTTTCTTTTATTTTTGTATTTGTTTTTGCGAAATTGTTTTAAATTATTTTTTGTTGTATTTGAAATATTATTTTCAAAGTTATATTTTGCAATAAAATTTTACTAACGAAATTTTTTCTAAGATTTATAAACAAATTCATAAACATGTCACATCGAAACGAAGGTATAATTTTGTGTTCCTTTTGGCATTCAAAGTTGCCGAGAAAAAAAAATGTGTGTATTTATAAATAATGCCTTCAAAATTCTTGAAACTTTATATTGTTTTCTCTCAATTTATTGTTAAAGAAAAAAACAGATGCATAAGTTTTTAGCTTTTCAAATAGTGCACTCGTTTTTGATCAAAACACTGCCACCAGATTCAACAAATTTTATTAAAGAAGCAACCGCATAAAATCAAAATTTTAATTTTGTTCTGTTTTTTACTCAGGAGAAATAAATGATGTTCATTTTAACTGCACAACTTTCGCCAAAACTGCTTTCAAGCACTCTTTATTGATTGGAGCTTGCGATATCAATGCTTTAAAAACCGATACCGTAACCTCAAAATATTTTTTATTTGTTCAGAACTTGAAGTTAATTAAAAGAAAAATAAACATCTTGTTGTTTTGACTCAAAACATTGCACCTTTTTTGTCCTTTTTCAACAGACTTTACTTTGCCACGTTTTCAAAAACTCATTTTTATTTTTTCAGCTATTTGATTCAAAAATATAAATAAACCATTTATTATTTTTTTGGAAAAAAACACATCCAAATAAAATACAATTATAATACCTATTTAATTAACATCTTCATCATCATCGGGAAGTTCAGCATTTGCAGCATCATGAATTTCTTGTTCATATTTTTGAATCATTGCAGGATCCATTTGAACTTCTGGTGGTGCAAGAGTAGGCATAGCAACAAATTCAAGATCTGGATCACCGGTAAGTTTACGAGCCAAATAAAGGAACGGCTTTTCAAAGTTATAATTTGATTTAGCAGAAATATCATAATATTGAAGATTCTTTTTACGATGAAATGTGATGGATTTAGCTTTCACTTTTCGATCTTTGACGTCAACCTTGTTACCAACAAGAACAATTGGGATATTTTCACATACACGTGATAAATCTCGATACCAATTTGGAACATTTTCATATGTGGTACGTGAAGTTACATCAAACATGATGATTGCACATTGACCTATAAAAAAGTATATACATTTATATATATCCAAAATTACAGTATATCTATTAATAGAGTTGTGGAGGAACAAAATCGCCTGGACGAAAAGAGTCTGTTTCATTCTTCGCATACACGATTTTTCAAATTCCCAATGTCGTCTCCAGCCCCCTCTCCTTCAAATACAAATACATACCTTGAATATAATACCCATCACGAAGACCACCAAATTTTTCTTGTCCTGCAGTATCCCATACATTAAAACGAATTTCTCCAGAAGTTGTATTAAAGACGAGAGGATGAACTTCGACACCAAGAGAAGTAACATATTTCTTTTCAAATTCACCAGTTAAATGCCGCTTTACGAATGTTGTCTTTCCGGTACCACCATCACCAACCAATACCACTTTGAATGTACGAAGAGAGGCTATAAATGAAAAATGTTAATCATAGAGGCATTGATAAAAGATAGCTTACGTGGAAGAGGCTGTGGCTGTGTAAGGCTACATACAATTCCAAGATCCAAGGCTTGAGAATCTGTAAGAGATAAGTCCATGATTCTAAAAAATATTATTTTACAATCAATTTTAATTAGAAAAAAACAACAAATTCACGCACGAAAACTTTGAACGATAAAAAAGCAAATGAAGAATGCAGCAGCTTCGTTCTAGAAATCTTTTTATGTTCAAAAAATTTTTACCGCCGTTCAAAAAAATCGTGTTCGAACTTTTTTTTCGACACTTTTGTCCAACAATGTATTTACCAACAAAAGTTGCTTGATTTTTTTAACAGCAGTAAAAGAGGAATATTCTTATTTGTGCTATTCAACATTTTCTTTTTAATCCTTGATGACTTTAGAGCAAAACCTGACAACAATTTTTTGTTGCCATATTCCCTGATAGGGATGATTAAAAACAACAATTATGATAAAATGAACCAAATGTTTTTCTTGGATATTGTGATTCATTTGTACTGTTATATGTCAGTAATGTAATAATTAAAAAAATTGTTTTGATGCATGGTTTTTTTAAAAAATGAATAAAATGGTTTTTATGTTTTCCAACAAAGATTTTATAACATGATATAAATTTAAAAATTTTTAATATATCGTTATGTGATAGAACAAATGGAGGAAGATGATTCACTTCCTGATCCAGCTGAAAATCCAGAATCATTTGAATGGTGATGTGATCGAAATGATTCACGCATTTTTCGTAATTTATCTGTTGCTCCCGAAAAATGATTTGTTTTATGTTGTAATGCTGCAATAACTCGCTCCTGCTTTCGGATATCTGCCTCAATATTTTGCCATTTTTGCATTACAGTAGCGCAATGAACTTCTTTGTAGCCATCGCCGGTTGCATTTTCTTCTACAACAAAATGACTAAAAGAATGTTGTCTAAATTCATTTACCTCTTAAACGTCCTGTCAACTCCCATATAGATTTTTTTGTATTTTTTTCCAAGTAATATGTGCATGTGGCTTGTTTATTTCCGATATTTATGTATCCCTTTGTTGCCATGTCATAAGCATTTGATCCCGATTTTGCTGCAGATCTGTAAAAAGCTTTTTTTTGTTATCAGTTATCGAGTTTAAAAAGTTAAAATCTTACAGTCTGGTTGAATTAGTGACAAGAATTTTACCAGGTTCAGAATTTTAAAAAAATCAAACTATTGCAATTCTTTGATAATTCTGATGTTGAACCTATTAAAGTATGTTATTTAGTTTTATTTTTCCTATGATAATTGTGAAATTTTTAGTAATATCTTGAATAATTATTTGCTTTCTGTAGTTAAGGAACTAACAGTATGTCGGCTCTCTCATGTCAAATGCTTTGAACATGGAAATGAAGTGCTACCAATTTCTTCGAGATTGTCTTCATGATAGGAAAGCAATTAGTGATTTTGATATTCTTGATAACGATTTTGCTTTGAATTTATTCAAAATTGCTTTTTGCCATGTATCTGATGCTTTTGTTTTATAATCTTTTTCTCTGTATGAATTAATTGATCTTTGTATTAATTAATAGCGACAGCAAACAATACCGTAAGAGACGATATTTAAAAAAAAATAATTTTTGGCTTTTTGTTGTTTAAATTGACGTTAAAGCTGATAACAACAAATTCAAGCAAAAAAATCTTTAATTTTAACTTGTGATTCTTTTATTCCAGGTTAAAACAGTCTAGCAAAAACAGAAGAACGCTTTTGTGAGCCATAAAATGTGTAACACACATGTGAATACTTTAAAATAGCAAAACAGATTACAGTGATTTCCTTTCCACTTACTTTAATAGTAAAGTCTTTATGTCTTCTTTTTTTCATAATCCATTACCCAATGATTCATCGTTTATTAATGTATTTAAAAAACTTTAATTCTAAACATATAGGTAGTTTGTAGTTAAATTTACAAATCTTAATATCATAAGATAGACATTTGTACACGTTAATTTATAGTTGATGACCATTCATTTCAAGTTTTTTATTCTAAATAACCCGTTCTACATTCTAACATCTTTCAAAGAAAAAGGTTCAGTCTGGTCATTTTTGTGCAATTTTTGTCTAGTAAAGTTTCACCCATCTTCTGTTTTTAATTTTATTTCAAAAAAATGAAACTTCCAGTCGAAGAAGAAGAATTAAAGCCTCTATTTCGTATTTATGATGATGACCCTAAAACATTATTACAAGCTCGAGTAAAACAGCATTATTATAATCAACACAAGTTTCAAACTGTGGACTTTGTTCAAAGTATGGTAAGCTTTCATGTTGTTGCTTTTATGCGAAATAAAAACATAATAATTTTAGCACAAAAAATGGCTTTCATTCAATCATGCAAAATTACCACTTTTAGAATGTTTAGATCTTTTGTCACAATTAGTTGATGAAAGTGATCCAGATGTTTGTTGTCTCTTTATTCGAGTCAAAACTGCATTTTTTATTATATTTTTTAGGTAGAAAAGGATGCAAATATTATTCATGCATATCAAACAGCAGAAAGAATGCGTAAAGCTTATCCTGATCGACCATATCTACATTTAACAGGACTTATTCATGACCTTGGAAAAGTAATGAGTGTATGGGGAGAAGTACAGTATGCTGTAACAGGTGACACCTATCCAGTTGGATGTAAACCAGCTGAATCAATTGTATATGGAATAAAAAGTTTTGAAGGAAATCCAGATTTATATCATCCACTTTACCAAACAAAATTTGGAATTTATAGTGAAAATTGTGGATTAGATAAACTCTTAATGACATGGAGTCATGATGAATATATGTATCAAGTATTAAAGAATCATCCAACGTGCAGCATTCCTGAAGAAGCTCTTTATGCAATTCGATTTCATTCTTTTTATCCTTATCATTCTAGTCGAGAATACATTTACTTTGAAAGTGAAAGAGATAAAAGAATGCTCAAAAATATTTTTGAATTAAAGTTCGTTTTGTTTATAGTAACATGGCTTAAATTGTATATTTATTGTTTTCAGTGCTTGTGATTTGTATTCAAAAGCCGATGAATGCCCAGATTTAGAAAAAATTAGACCCTATTATCAGTCACTGGTAGATGAATATGTTCCTGGTATAATTAATTGGTAAACCAGTTTTAAAGATACAAAAAAATAAAAGTTTTATTTAAAATTAATCATGGCAATTTTAATTATTAAATAAATGTTAAAAACAAATAAAGCAGTAAATCTTCAAAAAGTAATTATTTTTTTTACCAAGCTTCAACAGCTCCATAAGCAGGATTAAGATATTCAATTGAACGTTGATGACGTTTAGCTTCTTTTACTTTGTGTTCAGCTTTATTCACTTTCATTAAAGCTGAAATTCCAAAAGCCAAAGATAAAAGTGAAAAAATTGCAATTAAAAGTCCAACACCAGTTAGAGCTCCTGCATGGGCGGTTCGTTCATTTACAGTCATCTGAGGATATGCAAATTTTGTTGATTCTGGCTAAAAAATGAGATATCTACGGTTTTATTACTGCAATCAAGTTTAATTTCCACACCTTGCTATGTAAATCACTCAAAGAAATAATTCCAAAAACGATAACAGCAATGGAACAAAGAAAATTTATTGAACAAACAATGATTCTTCGCCAAGTTTGATATTTTGCAGAATTTTTATTGTTTGAATGATGTTGAGATGTTAAGGTTACTCCTGCTGCTGTAATTCCGCCACTGACAAGTCCAACGATTCCCATATTCTTTTCAACATCTTCCAAAACAGTATTAAAACCTCGACCCCAAACAATCCAAAGTGAAATTAGCAATAAACCAATTGCAGGAATTTTTTTAATTATGGTTAAAAACCGATGAATACCAATTTCTTGAATGTTATGAAGAATCCCCTCCCAATCAGGATCAACATCATCTGTAATGGTTGTACTTCCGGGCAATAAACCTTGATGGATTTGTCCAGTTTGATGATTTAAGGTTCCAGTAGGTTGTAAAGCTGGATTTAAAGCTGTTGATCGATTTAATAAATTCATATCCTACAAATGGAAATAGTTTTAATTAAACGACAAATAAAAATTGCCTTACATGCAAATGGCCATCACCTGGAAGACTTACTCTTGGAAATATTGAAATAGCCGGATCTCCAACAGTTCTTAGCGGTCTTAATGAATTTCCATCATATCGAGTTAAGACCTAAAAAAGAATAAAAATCAAGAATCATTTTTAAGAAATAAGCTTACCATTATGAATTATATTTTTGTATACAAAATTTTTATTTTTGTTGAAAAAAATGAGAAAAAGCAATGGAATGAATAAAAATGGAATGTCAAAAAGCAGGCGTTTCCTTAACACACCTTTTCACAGTCGTTATCGTTAAAAATCGATCTTATGCTTAAAATTTTGCTGCTTCTCCCATATTTGTCAACAATCATCATTTTTTTCTTCTTCTTATCAAAATGAGACATTACTTTGATTAGTTTTGTGGTGGTGGTGATGCAATTAATTCATTTTTTCATTTAATTGCAAAAAATGAGGTACTTGACCACTACACACATAAATAATATAAGCAATAAAAGCACATCCTTTTACTTTTTTTGTCATCGTTTGTTTTTAAATTTTAATGAAAAAAAGTCTGGACATTATAGAAATAAAAGGGTATTGTATAAATGATTACTCAACGATAGCACCCGCTTACATTCTCGTATGATTCACTATTTTTAAAAGCAAACAACTTTGAATAAAAATTACTGTAGCAACACAACATTAAAAATATTTAGCTTTTATTTTGGCAGAAAACATGTGATACTAGTAAACAGCAATCCGATCCAAAACCCAAAATATCGGATTAAATTTATATGTTATCAGAGTGAAGCGTCGGATCAGCTTTTGAATTTAAAAATTGTATTGTTGAATTTATCCGGTTCGATTGGATTTACTGGATCTATTCATAGAATGTCAAAAAAGTCTGATCCAAAATTTTTCCGGATTGGATTGTTGGATAAGTTTAGGATTAAATTGGTTGAGGTGGATTTATCTATCTAATCCCATCGGATTGCCGTTCATTAATTTATACTGATCGATTAAATGTTTGGGTTATAATGTATACATACATAGAAGAAAAACACAAAAGAGTCACTATTGTTTATGACAGTATAGATTATGATGATGAAAAGTGATCAATTATTGTTTGTAAATAAACATGTTAAAAATTGTTATTTTTGCAACAACAACTTTGAACCTCTTTAAAAAGTAGTAGTAGCCGCTTTAGGGCGTTGAGTGTAGTCCCTTGAGAAGAACTTCTTTGCTGCTGCTTTCTTTGGTCTTCTTCCTTTTTCGGCGACAAACATAATGCCTTTTTTTTCTTCTTCTTCGTTTTCCCAAGTCTTGAAGACACAACAAAAATGGGCATCGGAATGTTGTCTTTTTAATGTAGATTATCTGTCATACAAGAAAAAACCACCACCAACATAACTTATGTTTCTTTTCTTCTTCTTCTTTGCTTTCTCATTCTTGCTTGCTTGTTTCTTCTTTTATCTTCATTACAACAACTTGTTAGTTTTTAAACTTTGTTTATTTTTGGCATATACCATATTACTACTGTGTGCCGAAAGAAAAATTAACATATTTTTTTAGTTTAAAGAAAGCTATTTATGCTAAGAAAGAAAAGATGGCTAAAAATGGGGGGTACTTAAATTAAAAGCAAATTATGGCCACTACTTTTCACTGTTGACACTTAAAAAATTTTGTGAAAAAAAAGAAGAAGCAAATTTTTCGGTTCTTTTTTTTGTTTTTGAAGAGTGTCTTCACCTCTTCAATTCAACAATGAAAATGCATCCTTTGTTTTTAAGCGGCAACATCCTTAAAGCTACTGCTGTTGCGGCTACTATGGCTTCAAGAGTTAAAAATATTTTCACTTTTATTTTTCACATCATCATCTTCAATACTTGATTATAACAATTTTACAAGTCGTAAATCACTTTCTTTTATTTGATTATTTTCTTTCGTTTTTTTCCTACTATGTTTTTATAGAAGATTGCGCATAAACGTGGAACATAAACAAAAAGCTTTTTTTCGATTCTTAATTTTTTTTGTAAAAAAATCTTTTTTTTGCAATCACTTATAAAATTACAATGAACATATAAAAGCTTCTTCTTCACGACTATATTTTTATTGCAGAAAAAAATATGAAGTTTTTCACTACTACTATCTCATAAATCGGCAACTCTAGCATAGATTTCTTTCTTTTTTTCTTCTAAAAATGCGTGTCGGGTGTCAACTCGACGATGAAGACTTGGGTGTTTTTGACCAATGCATCATCAAATAAAAAAAATTCTTCTCAAATTAGCTGTTTCGACTTCTTTCCTTTTTTCGATGCCCTCCACCCCTTTGAACTCCCCCTTATTCCTGCTTGGCATCCAATTTCTGTCAACTCCTTTTTCCTCCTTATTTCAAGCACGTTTACTTCTTTCTTTTTTTTATTTCAAACAATGCAAATCTATGACACTGAACTCTTGAATATAATTCAAAAACGTTCTTCACAAAAAAAACAAGAAACTGATCGTGTTTCTCACTCTTTTTTTGCCAAAAAAAGAATATGTCAGGTAAAAGTCAAAATTTCTTTTGAAAAAAAATTTTCAACACATTTTTGGCGCCAATTAAACAATTTAGATTTTTTCTTTGTTGATTTTTGCTTTCATTTTGTTCAAATATGAGAACTATTTTTTTTCACTCCAAATTTGCAACGGTGAGAGTTTAAATCAGTGCTTCTTCCAGCAATAAAAGTTTTAAGCTTCCGTGTTTGTTTCATCAATCAATCTATCGTTATGATCTTCTTCACACTTTTTTATTTTCATCATCCTCTATCGATTATTGTCTGCTTTTAGCTCTTATCGATGTTGATTTTTTTTGAAAGAAAGCAACATTTAAAAAGTGTGTAAAAGTTTTTTCTTTTTCTTATTTTCTTTTTGTTGATGTAACATCCCTTAACTCGGAGGTTAAAAATCTACAAAGGACATTCATTTGTTTTTCTAACTTCTTTTTTTATTTGTTCCTCCAACAACAAGTACATGCATCATCGTTTAAAAAGCTCGAAATAAGCTAGAAATGGCCTAAAGCGGTGCTTTTTTAACTTTATAAAAACAAAAAAAAGAAAGTATGCGTTGAACGCTATAGGTCAAGCAAGCCCTTGAACGCTCTTCTCTCTCTATAAATATTTTTTTGCGCGAGAAGAAAATTTTTTTCTTTTTGTCTTGTTAACTGCAGCGGAGGCTTCTTGTTGATGAAAGATAAAGAGTATTGAATATGGGAAAAACGAGAAAAGAAATGGGCGACAGCTTCTACACACGGTTCCCCCCTCCTTAAACAGCTAATCGGAGGGATCGTTTAGCACCTTCTACGAAAAAATTTCAGAAAATTGCGCAAAGTTAAACATAACTAAAGACAGGGTCAAATATTGCTGCTGAAGATAGAAACAACTACAACAGCAGCAGCTGTCTTCTGTTTTCATATAAATCTTTTTTTCTTAAATTAAAATCTTGCGTGTTAACTTTCATCGGTCTTCTAAAAAAAAGTTTTTTAAACGCCTATTATTCGGGTAATTATTAAAAAAGAAAAATCATGTCAGATTCCGTTTTTGGTACTCTATTTTTGCTTTTCAGTCACAAAAAAAGGGAAAGTTTTTCTTTCTTTTTTTTGAGGTGTCGTCAATATAATTGTAGCAATGACATGAAAAGAAACTCTTATTTTTTTAAAACGTTAAAAGGCGATAATTGAAAAATTGGTTGCATGCGCAACGTTATTGGCGTTCAAAAAAAACAGTGTAGCTTTTTTTCTTGTTTTAAACTGAAACATGAATCGATCTACCTTTAAGGGAGGAAAACGAAGATAGCTTTTCTTTTTTGGAACTGCGGGTGGCAGCGCAAGTGAGGTTCATTCCAAAAAAAAAGTTTTTTATTTTTTTCAAGGCCAATCATAATGTAAAAAGAACACCGCGCATTGTAAAATACTATTGATGACAGCATAGAAATAGGAGGAAAAAAAGATTGTTGCAGATATATGTGCCATATTTCAACGCTTTTTTTCTTCGTCTTTTCTTCTTCATCTGCTTTTTCTTGAGACAAAAACTTTTTTTCCTCCTCCTCATTTTCTTCATTTGTTTCCTTATGGTCATTTGTCGATTTTTGTTTCATTTTGGTAAGAAGCGCAAAATAGCGATGGCGATGGAAGACGAGCAGGTGGCAATAGTGCGCAGTTTTTCTCGTGTTGCTTCTCTTTTTTTTGACAGCTGGTCTCTTTTTTAAAGCAATTTTAATTTAATTTTAACTTAAAAATGATTGACTTTTTTTGGAAATGATCATCATTTCTGATTTTGATTGATTTCGAGGTCAAATTTTGATAATACTTTTGTTATTTTTTTTATTAACTGTTCATTTTTTCAATGTTTAATGCTAAAAACTGTTCGTCATGAACGAAAAAAAGATCGTCATACCGAAAGAAAAAAATTGTAGTTATTTTTTCTAATTTGTTCGTTTAACGTGATTATCGCTTCTTTTTCTTTCCACTTTTTTTTGACATTCCAAATGCTTTCGTTTCTGATTTCATCATCGTCATAACTGTCACTGCCTTCCTCTTCATTTGTAAATATACTCATTTATTTTTATTAATGTGAAAATTGTTTTTTTATTCATTCTTTATATGGTTGTTAATTATCGCTAAAAATGATCAAAATTAAACAGCTTTTATAACCTGAACACATGAAAATTATTTTTTTTCATTCATCGAAAATTTTCTATAAATGATTTTAATCTGGTATTTTAATTTAAGTTGTTTTTTTATTGTTCGCTAACCCGGGCTTAGCTTGTTTCATTCTTTTTTCTTTCCTTTTTTTATAAAAGTCTTTGTTGACCATATATATAAGCACCGGTTTTTGTATATAAAGAAAAAAATGGAGGGACAACACAATCGAATAACAAAAGACTATTTACAAATGATTTACATATTTTCTTTTCCTTTTTTCTTAAACTTGTAAAAAAGACAAATTTAATTGCTTGCCATTGGCTACTACTTTGTCCCCCCAAAAAATTTTTTTCATCGCTAAAAATGGACAAGCAGCTTAAAAAAAATTTCGCTGTTGGACATCTCCCTCCTCCTTGGATGGCGTAGATTTAGTTTGAATTGACTTTTAAATAGACTTAATTGACGAAAGCCTTGCAAGGCACTGCCAACCATGACTAAATATTTATTTTTTAAATTTTCAAATAAACTGATTTATATTTTCTTTTTCTAAAAATAGGATTATTGTAAGATTTTTGTGAAAAATAAATTTAAATATTTTAGTTGAACAAAGAAAAAGAGGGGGATTAGCAGTAGCAAATATATAGTTTTGGTAGTAGTCGTCAAGCAATATGTTCTTTATTAAACATTCAATTTGCATTTTAAATTTACATTACATACTTCTTGTCAGAAAAGTATAATTACTGATTCAAGTCTTGTAACTTTTTTTTCTTTTCGGATTCTGTTTTTGCGCAAATAACTAAAACTTTCTTCCTTTCCTTTTTTGGCGGATTTATGAGCACGTGCTCAAAAATAGTAATACTGATCTTAAGGAAATGAAGAAAAAAAGTCTAATTCCGCTCTATCAACTACTAGTTTCTTCTTGAAAACTGACCCCGTAAAAATCAGTTTTTGTTTAAACGGCAGTGCTTTAATTGTTTATAAATAAAATGTTCAAAAAATACTTTTGAAGGCTATAGGGAAGAAGAATGCTGAAAAATGATACAGTTAAACAATCACAGAAAGGGGAAGTATGTTTAGAGTAGATTTTACGCGCAACTCTATCATTTTTTTGATTGACAAAAAAGACCACCAACTGCGAATTTTTTACTGCCTTAAAGCAGGTTTAAAAGAATTTATATATTTTATTATTCAATGACAGGTTTAGCTATTTTAATGCAAAAAAAGAATTTTAGCAGAAGAAAAGATAGTTATGATTTGAATGTCCCGCCATTTACAGCGTCGTCCACTAAATAAAAACGTGATCCCCCGTTGATGATGACCTCAGCAGATAGTATAGAAATTCTTCCTTTCCTCTTTTGAGCTAAACATATTTTTGCTTTTTTTTTAAAAAAATATTTTTTACACTGGTGCTAAAAAAATATATTTATGCTGCAGGTGTTGAAAAATTACCATTTTTTAATGCCCTTTTTAAAATGCTAATTCTTTTTTGCCTTATTTTTTTTCATCTGCTTTTGGCGGAATTTTTTTTGATAAGATGTTTTTTTGATCATCACATTTTTCTTTTATTGACACTGAAAAGATTTCTATCGGTTACCGCAATTCTTCTTCTTAATGGGACCGTTCAAACCCTCATAAATTACTTTTTTTTAGACGTTATCGGCACGTTCCATTTTTTTAAAACTTTTTTTATTCACTTTGGTTCAATTACAATATATAATGAATGAACTTTTTATTGAATGTCATTATTCTTTCCCATGATGGCAAAAAAGAATTTTTTTTATTTTTTCATTACCCCTTTTTTTCAAGTTTAAACTTTGACAAAAATATTTTTTTCTTAATTTTAACCTTGATTTTTTGTAGAAAAAAAAGTTTTATTTTAGACTAAAAATCGTTTTTTTTTAATAAAGAGAGTAAATGTGCGTTGATTAACTGTCGTATATACTTAGCCCTTTTTCTCTTTTTTTCCATGTATGTCAGTTGCTTCTTGAGTTTTCTTGAAATTTTTTATATAATAAAAATTATTTTTTTTGGGACTCGGAATTCAATGACCCATTCAGTTTTCTTGCTATGCACATGGACACGCAAAGTTGAAATGGTGAAATAAAAAGAAGATAGAAGCCCGCAATCGTAGAAAGAATCCATCAACAACACGTACTTTCTCTCTTTCTCTCATTCACTTTTGTAATTTTCAGCTGAGTGAATTGACGATGGCGCCAATGAAAGAAGAAGAAGATGCGACAGTGATGAAAAAAATTAAACTCAAAAAAAAAAGACGACCAAAAACGATAACGTTATTTGACCTTAATTCTGTTGAATAACGCGGTTTACGGTTTTAACGTTGCGCGATGAGAAAGTCAATGAAGTCCCCCTCATTGAAGCAAAAACCCCCTGAAAAGAATTTTTTTATATAACAAAAGATCAAGTCACTTTTTTTCGATTTTGAGCGTCATTAACCACTTTTTTTGGTTAATTTTTAACTTTCTTTTTTAAAACCTTTTTTAAATTAAAATTTTTTATCTTTTTCTCTCTTTTTTCTTGCAAAATGGGTTCTTATCTTTGAAAAAAGAAATGAGAAGATTAAAAAAAGTAGTTTATAACAGTTGCTTGTAACTGGACAACAAAAAAACGTGTCATTTTCTACTAGAAAAAAAAGGATTTATAGCTATCATTTGAGGTGGTCGTCAAGTTCTTTTTGCAGCTTAATTTTCACCGGTTGTCTTTTTTTATGTTTTTGAGCAGCAGGGAACGAAAATTGAGAGAAGTAGCCCTTTGGTAGCTATTATTGCATTCCTTTCACATTTTATCCCTTTTTCGTTTTTAAAAAACATTGTTAAACGCCTTTTTTTATTTCTTTTTGGCAATATTGTGAATTTTTTTTGTCTTTGAAAGTTATATTGTTTTCTTTCTCTCTATAAAAAATAACAGCAGCAGCCCCTAATTACTCTATCTCCTCCAAAAAGGAAATTACTTGCAAGCATCAAGACCACCATAAATGCGCTGTCAATAAATAAATACTTTATAAGAAGGGTGTGTTACTTTTACTTTTTATATTCTACTTTTATTGCAGTTATATCACAACACTCTCTCTCTCTCTGTTCTTTTGTTCATTCCATGCATATGCCAAAAAATGACCCCAGGTGTTTCTTTCTGATTCATGACCGGAAGAAGATTTTTTTTTATATTTTATTTTCTATTCCATTTTTAACGGTCTTAAAAAATGACTTCTGCCGCGCAATCATCTTCTTCTTCTTTCATTTTCATCATTTTTCTCCCTAAAGTTTTTGATTCGATTGATTTCATCTTCCGCCTTGTTTTGATTTTTTTCCGTTTTTTTTTAAATTCCTTTCCATTTTTTTCACTGTTTCTCTTTTAAATTATCTTGACGGCCTTGCACAATCAGACTTCTAAATTATTATTATTATTTCAAAAATCTATAAATATTTTGATGATTTTTATAAGCTTTGAAATATCGAAGAATGTCTGCAAATGTTTTTCATTCCTTTTTGAGAGAGAGAGACTGAGATGAGACAAAATCTTTTTTTTTGCTTATAAAATACAATAACAAAAGATTTCATCAACAAGGAATTTCTTTGCTCGATTAAATGAATAAAAAAAGTCTCTTTGACGATTTGTTGAACAACAATAAAAAAATATACATACATGCTTAAAAAAAGCAAGCATCATGAATCGCCTCCTTAAATTTAAGTCCAATTGCGAAGTATGTAAAAAAGCTGCTGTTGACAGACTCCTTCTTCTTCTTTTATTCTTCCAATAAAGGACATATACTTTGTTAAATTTAAAGCTTGGATAAAAATTTAAAAAAAAAATTCTTTTTTTGGTAAAAAAAAGCAAAAGCTCATGTTCAAATGCCGAAATTGTTGTTTCCGGAAGAAGAGGAGGAAAAAACGAAACAAGCTAAAAAAGTTGCGATTTAATTTCTTCAGTTAGTTGATACGATTGCGTGACTTTATGTCATCAAAAGAATCCACTTGTCTTCTCATTTTTTGTTGTTGGTTTTTTATATCTTTTAAAAAAATACTGACTTCAATTGTGCTGTTGATTTTTGAAGCTGATTGCGCCGCTTTGGGAATAGTCATTTTTGGTCGGTCTGTCTTTTTGGTTCATGGGAAATCAGTATTTTTTTCTCTTCTTCTTCAATGTGCATTTTTCTCTCCTTTTTCTTCTTCTTCTTCAAAACAGGCATTTATGATTTGTTCAATCAGATTTTTATTATATACCGTTTCTTTTCACTTTTTTTTCTTCTTTTACATTTTTAAAGACTGTAATTACGGATTCGATTCCTTTTCTTCTTCTATTGTCAATAAACATTATATAAACTTATCATTATGCGAGAAGATGAATGAATGAATACCCCTTTTTTAAAGGCCAAATTTTTTTTGTGTTGGCTTCCGTTTTTCTATCAAAGAAATCTTAATTTTCCCATAAATTTTTTGGCACTAAGAAACCACAAAGTTAGCCATGAACCGGATTTTTTTAACGTTTTTATTTTTCATCTACACTGATCTATTACGCCATTTCATCTTTTTTTATCCATTTTCTTTCCCTTTCTTCTTATATATATATATCGATGTCATGTTTTTTTTTTCATTTCATGGTAAGAAATCACATTCTTTCTCCTTTTCTTTTTCTTGCCGCCAGATTTACGCATATTTGATTTAAAGCAGCTTGATGAAGCGAAACGAACGGCTTTTTTTAAGCAGTATTATCTGTGAGAAACAAAAAAAGAAGGAATATGAAAAGAAAATCTTAATACGTGCTACTTTTTTCATATTTATAAATAATTTTGAGCTTAATTTAAGCTGTAAAGCTACCGAAAATAGGTGGCAAAAAAGAATATAGAGAGAGAAAACGCCGATACGAGGCCTCTCTCATCGATTGCACCGGTGCGCATAATTGTGAGGGCGGTTTTTTTTTTATTTTGCCCAAAAATATATGTGCGTTCAGCTTTTTTTGCCATTGAAAGAGAGGGGATGATGAATAAGAGGAGGAAAAAGAATGAGCTTCTTTTTACTGATGATGCGACTGACTGCACAGGTAGTGGTAGCTGGTCAAACACTTTAAAATAACTGTCGTCTTTATATGGTCATTTATAAAGATAACCCCTTTAAAGAAAATTCTTTTACACTCACTGTTGCATTTTTTTGTTGGCATCTTATATATTGGCATGGAAAACATATGAATTTATTATAGGATTTTTATTGTTGCTTACAAATTTTTTCAATTAGATAACTTTTCTTCTTTCTCTTTACTTTTAACTCTAATCTTTAACACTGATCTAAAAAAGAATAAGTAGCCCTTATTGGCATGCAGAAAAAAAATCAATCAATTAAAACGTAGGAGTTTTTTTCTTTTTCATATTATCAGTAAAAAGAAGTAAAACATGCTTTTTTTTATTTTCATGACGACAGATGACTAATAGGGGCATCCATATTCTGTTACTGAAAGTTTATGTTTTTTTCTTTTTCATTTTTTGGTAAATATCTTTATTCAATCGCTTTTTATTCCCAACTTTTTTTTCATTCAAAAAGTTTCGACTTAGTCTCCCGTTCATCGGACGACGATTCAACTAGTTTGTCATTCTGAGTTTGCGCACCATGCCCTTAGTACCGTTTTATTTTCTTTTTTTGTTGTCCAAGAAAAAAGAAATGAAAAGAAGAGTGAAGAGATATCAGGAGTATTGAAATTGATACATTGTATGAGTGAGTGCTTTCTTCTTTTTTCTTTCAATAAGCTTGTTTTGGGACTTTAAATCTTCTTGAAATTAAGGAAGCTGCTTTTTATGCATATAAGAGAAAATAAAGAAGGAAGGATAAAAAAAACAAAATCACTATCGATGCAATATTCTTTTTTTTGCAACAAACAATCCCTAACTAAGCAAAGGATGCACTACAGCTTTAAAAAAAAGAAAGATGAGGAAGCTTTTTGAAGCGCGACAGTCCTCAATTCTTTCAATGACTTTTCAAGTGTGAAATCGCGGCGTTTTGTTGTTTCTTTTTTAGTTATCATCAAAAAAATTGCCTTTTTCAATTTTTGTCTTTCTTCCCTTTTTTTGTTCTTTCAATACAATCGCTTTTATCCTTACGTGTATATCTCTCCTCCTATTGTATTCTTAAAAAAAATAAAAACGTTTAATTTTTTTAACGCTTTTAAACAATATTTGATCGGGTTTTTTTCTTCGTCTTTCGATGTTTGCAAATATCCGTGTTAAAAAAGATTTTTTGGAAAACAAAAAAATTATATTACTTTTATATTTTTTTTAGGCTGGTGTTTTGTTAAGCATATTTTTTGAAGCTGCCGACATTGTTTTTTACACGGTTATTTTTTTTCAAATCACTTGACCTTTTCAATAACAAGAGAAAAACTTCTTTTTTTTCAATGTGAATACGAATAAGCAGTCACAGCAGCAGCACCAATAGATCAGGAATAGAAAAGCAGTGAAAGATTTTGTTGTATTATTATTTTCTATAATATTTTGTTATTGCTTCTGCATAATAATATTGAAAGAAATTATTTAAAAATTTTTATAAAAATTGCTCAATGCATGGCAATCGACCGTCAACTTCGGCGGTTGATGCTGATGTCTTTAACACTGCAAATGATAAATCGGAAAATTATTGTTGTAAACTTTGTTCCTGTTCAGATATAGAAATGTATTATTACCAAGAACAATCCCCTTCAATAACAGCAAATACAACAACTCCAAAATCTTCAAATGTTCATGAGCAGAGACAAACGTTGCCACCAGATAGAATTTCAAAAAAGATAATACTGTCATCACATTTTTTATTAATTGTATTATTATTGAATTGTTTTACAACAGTTTTATCTACATCTGCTCCGTTACCACCATTACCAAGGATAATGGTAAGAGAATTTGATGACAATGGTATTGGAAGTATTCCATTTTCTCCTATGTATGAAGGAAAAAAAGTTCAATTGCAAAAAATGGTAATTTCATTTTTTTTTAAAAAAGTCACATTTTTGTAAACAACTTTTTTGTCTTTTCAAGGTATATGATGATAATACAAATCGATTAATCGTCGGAGCGGTCAATCACCTCTATGATGTTCCAACTTCTTTAACAGAAACAAAAGAAGATGTTTTGTTACGAGATGAATGTAAAGGACGTAAGTATCGCAATATTTTTTTACAATCAAAAAAAACTATGTCATAAAAAAATGGAATCTACAAAGGTCATATTTCTTCTCTCTTTTCTGCTGTTGCTTTGGTGTTCGACAATTAACTTTTTGTATTTTTTTTTCATTTCCCAAAAACAATACTCCCAAAAAAAGTTTTTTTTTCTAATTTAGAGATTTTTTCAAGCGAGGATAATTTGCGCTTCTTTTTTTCCTCTGCGCGAGAGAGAGAGACAAAAACAACAGCAACAGTTGCTAAAAAATTGAGATTGCCAACAACCTCTTTTGTCAAAGCTTTACAGAAACGCAGCTGTTTCAAAAAAGAGATTCATGTTTTTTGTCCAAATAGTTTTTCTTTGTTTTTATATGCCGACAGTTCCGTTGTAATTGGGCTATTTTTATTCAACAAAAAGCTGAGGATCGAGATATAGAGAGAGAATATTCAGATATAAAGCAGCAGGAGCGCACTCGCCCCTTGAAGAGGAGGATCAACGCGTAGGCGCACTAAAATCTTTTTTTGTTGTTGTCGGCTGAATTACCTTTGAAATCGGTCAATAATATTCAATGTATATGCAAATTTTTATCGTCATTTATTTTATTTTTGCAAAATAATGAAAGCTCTATTTTTTATATCCGACTTTGAAGATTTAGGTTTGGCCTAAATTTTCAGTGATGTTTGAATGTAAAATAGAAGAGATAATCAGGCGTTTTCTGTTGTTGCTTCTTTTTTTATTGAGGGATTGCGTGCCGGAAAGGAATTGTTTCCTTTCTTTCTTTTCCGGTTGATTATTTTCCAATAAAAAAATAAACTGACTCAAACAAAAAAAATAGCTTTTTGTGTTATTCTTTGAGAAAATTTTTTTCTTTTATTTTTTTGACTTTAAATTAACATTTTATGATTTTGATTCAAACAAAATTGGCACATTTTCCTTTTTTTTTTTTGAGTTATTGTGAGAAAAACGGAGAAGGGTGCAAGCATTTTAATATAAAGAAAATGAATGTGAAATAAAAAAAATAGTAATAATAATATGCTAATGAGTCATTGTGATTATATTTCCGTACAAAAAAATGAAATAATAAAAAATAAAAATTGAAGAATGCAATTCTTTTTTTATCTTCATCGCATTATTTATTGTTTCGTTTTTTTCCATCCTCTTTACTGTAAATGCAACTCAACAGATGCCCTGGCAAATATACGAAAATGAGATTAGTGATGCGACTTTTTAACATAAGTGGCCGAAATAGAAAAGAATAAAAGAAAGTTTCTCTTTTTTGAGGGGAAATTGACCTGTATGTGTGCTAAGTAAATGAACCAAATTAATGCAAATAAAGAAAAAGAAAAAAAACAATAAGCAGAAGGGAAATTAAAAAAAAGAAGTTTAAACACATTGAAGCTTCCGATTAGAGTTTATAATAAAAAGACTGGTTTAAAAAGATGATGAAGAAATAAAAAGCAGCTTTTTTTTGAAACTTATATATCGGAAAAGGATTAACAAATTAAAGAAAAGAATGCAATAAATTATTTTTTAAAAACATTTAAATTTTTTAGCAACTTGTGAAATTTATGTTAAAGCACTTGCAATTGATAAAATCGAGCATGAATTAATTGAATGCAGTACTGTAAAACGTGGAATATGTCGTCGAAGAATACTTGGAAATATTTCAAATATTGTTGAAGAATCAAATCGAAAATTAGTTCCTTCTGGACTTGAGGGACAAGTAACAGCATTTGTAACAATGACATGTGGATCAGATATTTGTGAAAACAAAGAACTAAATAAGCAAACACTTTTTCTTGGTATAACTCCTACAGTTCGTGAAGATACTCAATATTTGGTTGCGGGTTATGATTTAAAAAAGGGTGATCAACTTAATTTATTGAGTAATGCCTTTCAAGGGCTATACTTATCTTTTACTAATGCCAAGTCACAAGCTGTTAATCAAATTGATTATGTTACTGCATTTGATTATGAAAAATATGTATATTTTGTTATTCGTCAAAATCATGCTAATGCTCCATCAAAGCTGGCAAGAATTTGTAAAGATGATCCAACGTTTTACAGCTATTCTGAAATTCCATTAAATTGTAAAACTCCAAGTGGCGAAGTACTTTCGTATGTTCAAGATGCATATGTTGGAAATCCGCAGTATTATCTTGCTGAAGAATTTCATGGCAGCACGTATGTTAATAACCGTAACACATTGTCATAAATAACAAAAAGCTTTTTTAGAATTGATAATATCCAATTGATATTTGCAGTATTTACGGATAAATTTCATCTTGAATATACTGATTATTCAACATCTGGAATTTGTGTATTTAATATGGAAGATGTTTCAAGACAATTTACAAATGCTCATAGATACTGTAATGCAGGAAAAGGAATTCGAGGATTTGATTATCATCCAAGTGGAGTTAAAGATTGCACGTTAAACGCTTTGACAAATTTTGAATGCGGAAATGAAGTAAATCCACATGTATTTGGCTCAGAATTTCCTGTTGAAGCAACAACTTTTATTCATCGTGAAAAAGAATTCTTTACTTCAATTTACGTTCATGGAGTTAAAGGAACAAATGTTGGATTTATTGGAACTAGTACTGGTGCACTTCATAAAGCGTTAATTATTAATTCAACTGCTTCCAAAATTTTCAAAACTATTCAATTAACTGATGATCGAACACCAATTTTGCAAGATAAAAAATTTGTTATGACTCATGCTTCATCAATTAATACTCCAACTTTATTTTTGCTATCAAAATATGCTGTACATAAGATCAAAGTTGATCATTGTGATAAAGTGGATAATTGTATTGATTGTGTTCAACAAGAAAATCCATTTTGTGGTTGGTGTTTAAAATCAAATACTTGCTCACGTGATAGTGAATGTCCAGAAGATGTTACATTGATTGATGGATTCAAGCAATATATTACTTATCAAGATAGTCGAAGTTGTCCAAGTATTTTATCAATTTCTCCAAATCAACAATACATTGCTGTTTCACGTAATCTTACAATTTCAACTCAAAATATTGCAAGTAGTCCAAGTTTGGAATGTGTTTTTGATATTGAAAATGTACAACGACAACGAAAACGAGCTGAAAATGTTACAGATGGAACATTCAGATGTGCAACACCAACCTTTTCAAGTCTTATTGAAGCCGGAGTATTAAATTCTCAATCATCAAGTGTTCAAGCGGTCCTTTCAATTGTTGATCGACGTGCAACATTAATTTCAACAAATTTTACTTTCTTTGATTGTCAACAACATAAAACTTGTCATGAATGTGCTTCATCACAATTTCCATGTGATTGGTGTATTAAAAATGATAAATGTGTTGCAAATTCTGAAGACGTTTGTTTGGGTGATGTAATGGTTGTTTCAAAGGTTTGTCTACCGTATGCGCCCCATTGAAATTAATATCTATATTTTTTTAGATAAAAGAACCCGCTTCTCGTCGTGGCCCTGAAAGTTGTCCATTATTTGATCATCGAAATCATAGTAACTTTTATATCGGATTAGGAAAGAATCGTCAAATTTCTGTTACGGCTGCAAATTTGGATGATGCTACAATGCAACATTTTAAATGTAATTACACATATGGTGGTGGATTTGTCAAAACTGTAAACGCTGTACGAAGAAGAAATAATATTGAGTAAAAAACTAGTTTTAAAAACATTTTATAAATAACATTTCGATTTTAGATGTTTGGAATTTAAATTTGATAACTTTGAAGGATCTTCCATTCTTGATCCAACCCTTCCAATTGATCTTTCAATTTTATGGGCGAAAGAAGAAAAACCTCGAAATGCTCGACCTGGAACTGAACTGGCCCATTATCGAGCACTTGATAATCCACATAAAATTAAAGTTATTGTTTACATGTGTGAAAAATTAGCAGATAATTGTGGAAAATGTTTGACACTTTCAAGAGATTATGAATGTGGATGGTGCGAACAAACAAATAAATGTACATTCCGAGCTGCATGTGCTTCAGATTTTCTTACAATTTTATCACCAAATGTTCGATGTAAAAATCCACAAATTCTTGATTTTTGGCCTCGAAAGGGTCCATTGAATGGAGGAACTCGTCTAAATATTACTGGAGTAAATTTGGGATTGGATGCATCAAATGTTCAAGTCAATGTTGCAAATCAAAGATGTGAAGTTGATAGAAATGAATACCGACAAGCTGAATCAATTATTTGTACAACTGGTAGAGTTTCAACACCTCAAGATGGTCATGTTATTGTTCGAATTAATGGCGGTGAAAAGACAGCTGATTATGCTCATGCAGCTGTAACAGAATTTCGATTTGTTAATCCTGAATTAGTTAAATTTCGACCTGTTCGAGGACCTATTAATGGTGGAACTGATATTACTATTTCTGGACATAATTTGGATAGCGGTCGGGATGCTGTTGTTAAAATTGGTACTGTAAATTGTCGAGTTCGTGAAAGAACAGAACATGAACTAATTTGTCGAACTGAAAAAGCTGATTATCCCGGATACAAAGAAAATATTGCTTTAACCGTTGACGGAGCTGCATTTTCATTGCCAAGTAAAATTAGCTTTGAATTTAAGTAAGTATTTTTTCTTCTGCAGTAAAGAAATCGATAATTTGTTAAATTTTTTAGAGAAAATCCAATTGTTACACGCGTTGAACGTTCAGCTTCAATAGTTTCGGGTGGAATTTATACAGAAGTTTATGGCAAAGATTTAAATTTACTTCAACGTCCTCGAATGGTTGCTGAATATGAAGATGAATTACAATTTGGTGATATTTGTGATGTTAAAATTGGAGGAATGATGATGATTTGTTCAACTCCACCAATTGCTATAAAACCACATACAAGATTTTCTAATGAAAAGCCTTTACTTCTTAAATATGGTTTTAGTTTGGACAGCGATGATAAAACATATACAGAATATTTGGGTGAAGATGATGAAGATGAAAGTAATAAGCTAAAAGTTTATCCGGATCCGAAAATTCTACATTTTGGAAAAGTTCAAACTGCACAAGCTGGAGCTGATTTGGTTATTAAAGGTGAAAACTTAACTTCAGCAGCATTAGTTCGGGATGTTAAAGTTCGAGTTGGTGGTACACCTTGTGATGTTACTGCTTTAGCAGAGTTTACTTTAACATGCCAATTAAGTCCTGAAATTGATGAAGTATTTGCTGATAGAGATGATTTGGATGTTTTGGTTGAAATTGGTAATAAAGTGTAAGTTTTTTCTATCACATTTTTCTTACAGCAGCTTTATTATATTTTAAAATTTTTAGTGAAAATGTTGGAATTGTTTCTGCTGATGCCGGTATTGGTGCTTCAAACTATCTAATTCTTGCTGCTTCCATTGCAGTTATCAGTCTTTTCCTTTTGCTAATTGTATTTATCCTTTATCGACGAAAGAATAGCTCACATAATCGTCAACTTCGTACTCTTAAACATCAAATGACATCGATAGAAATGAAAGTTGCGCAAGAATGTAAAGAAGCATTTCATGAGCTTCAAACAAATCTTAATGCAATTGCCGGTTCATTACCAGAAGGAACATCATTTATTCCATTTTTAAGTTATCATGATTATTCTGCTCGAATCCTTTTTCCACATTCCTTTAACAATCATCCAGTATTACGTGAATTAGAAGTTGATCAAGAAAGAGCTCATCAAGTAGAAAGTGGTTTGAAGCAGCTATATGTGTTAGTACAAAATCGAACTTTCTTATTATCTTTTGTTCGAACAATTGATGAAAACAAATATCTATTACAAAAAGATCGAGTTTATGTTGGTTCATTGTTAATGGTGATTTTACAGGTTTGTTAATAGTTACATCTTTTAGCAAATTTCATAATACATTTTTAGGAACGAATGGATTACTGTACAGAAATTCTTAAACAACTTCTTAAAGATTTAATTAAACGTAATTTGGAAGCTCGTTTTCAACCAAAAATTCTTTTTCGTCGTGCTGAAAGTGTTGCAGAAAGAATGTTATCTGTATGGTTTTCATTTTTAATGTATCGATATTTAACTGGAACAGCTGGTGAACAACTTTATCAGTTCTATTGGGCAACTAAACAACAAACAGAAAAGGGTCCACAAGACGCTATTACCCTTGAAGCCCGATATTCATTATCAGAAGAAAAACTTCTTCGTTCAACTGTTCAATGCCGTGAATTAACTGTTTTTGTTGTATCAGAAGGAACTGGAGTTATTTGTGATACACAGGTTACGGTACTTGATTGTGATTCAATTACACAAGTAAAAGAAAAATGTATTGATGCAAAATATCGAACCATTCCATTTTCTGGTCGTCCAACTGTTAGTGATGTTGATCTTGAATGGAGATTACCAAATGGTAATAGAAAGTTATTACTTGATCTAGATCAAACTTCACGACATGATAATGGATATTGGAAGCATAATACTTTAGCTCATTATAAAGTTGATAATAAAGCTATGCTTGCACTAATTCCACGTCAAGCTAATTCATCATCATATAATCTTTCGCTATTGAGTGATCGATCAGATAAATCTTCATCAAGCTTCAATAATAGTCCAACATTAACTCGTCCATTTGGTACACATTCTTCTAATGGCCATAGTAAAGATACAATGCGGGTATTTCATCTTGTTCGACAACAAGCTGAACATGATACACAAGAAAAGATGATGTCAGAAATTTATTTAACTCGACTTTTACATATGAAAGGAATTCTACAAAAATTTATTGAAAATCTTTTTGAAGTTATTTTTTCAACGAGTAATCGGTCTGTCAGACTACCAGCATGTGTCAAATATATGTTTGATTTTTTGGATGATCAAGCACGTGAACATAATATTGTTGATGAAGATGTTTCACACGCATGGAAGAGCAATGCATTACCACTAAGATTTTGGGTTAATTTAATCAAAAATCCTGATTTTATTTTTGATATTCCAAAACCAACAAAAATTGAAGGGTCTTTGAATGTTGTGGCTCAAACTTTAATGGATGCATGTTCAACACAAGAACTACATTTAACAAAAGATTCTCCAAGTAGTAAACTTCTCTTTGCCAATGATATTGATAAATATAAGCATATTGTTCATAAGTAAGTTTTTGCAAACATTTTGTCATTTGAATTTAAAATTACCGTAATTACATTATTTTAGCTTCTACGAAGATGTCGCAAAATTACCAAGAATCCCAGAAGCTGACATGAATTCTTTCCTTCTTCAAGAATCTCAAACTCATCAACGCAACTTTTTAGTTTATTCTTCTGCCCTCAATGAATTATACGTGTATGTTAACTCAAATCGTGATATGATTTTTGAAGAATTATCAAAGAATGAATATGCCCTTCATGAACAACTTCCAGAACGTTTCCAAAAAATGCTTGAAACAATGGATGTTGTACCTGATACAAATTTAATCAATAATGGCTCACTTGATAATTATAATTCAAAATCTCGTCTTATGTCAAATTCAAATAGCCGATTTTATTAACACAAAAAAAGGCATAAAAATCCTTCCATAATATTTATTTCTTTAAAAAAACGGTGTTTTAAATTCATTTTAGATGCTTCTATTCTTCTTCTTCCCCAACGGGTTATCTAGAGTTTTGAAATTTTTTATAAAAAAATATTCTTTCATTTTTTTTGTATGTATATTATATTATCGTCTTAAAAAGTATGCCTTGCTTACGGGTTTAATAGCAGCCAACGATAAAAAAAACACAAAATTTTTTTGTTATAAAGGAAAAAAAGCTTCCTGAAATAATTTTTAATAAAACATTTTTTCGCTTCTAGTTCTAATTGCTTGGCTCAAAATTTTCGCTTTCTTCTGGAATTGTTTTTTTATATCTTTTTAAATAGTTTTTATTGTTATATTCGTTCACTTTTCTTTTTGTCATCTGCCTCTCCCTATTATTGTTTTAAAAAAATGTTTTAAAATAAAAAAAATATTTTAATTGATTACAGTATCTCTCAAACAATTGAAAACAAAAGCAACCGTCATTTGAAAAAAAAATACAATCATAAAATCAAACAACGTTAAAGATTAAGGGCTACCATAATCTGACAAAAGCTGTCACTTTTCTTTTAAATTATTCAAATAAACAAAGGTTTCAGTTTTTCTGCTTAATAAGAAAAAAGAGAAAGGTTGATTGGCATTGAAGTTTCACGTTATTATTATTGTCGGGCAGAAAACAGCATTTTTAAACAAACATAAAAAAATAAAGGTGCAAAAATTTTGTTTTAAAAAAAAGAGAAAGGCTCCGCCTGATCAGCTTTTCTGACTAAGGGCCATAAAAAATTTATTCTTGTCATCACCTTTTTCGTTGTCATTGCAAATTCCCTTTTTTGCCAATTTTGTTTCCCATATTTTATGCTTTTAAAACATAAAAACTAACTAACGAAAAAAAGGCTTTATTGCTTTAGTTTGTTTAAAGCTTCATTTTCTTTTTCGTCAATGCAACAACAGCATCTGCGTTTTCTTCCTTTATTGTCTTTGATTTCGTAATTTGTTTTCTTTAAAAATTTTTTTCAAAAAAGGGATACTTGTCTTGGAGGAGTGGCAAACAACAACTAGACATTTCCTTAAACATTTGTAAGGAAGAGTTTTTTTGCGCGCCAAAACTGAAACAATAGCTAGTCAGTCATTTTCTTCCTTTCTTTTCCTCCGGGTGCGTTGATGCGGCCTCTAACTTCTAAACTTTTATTTTTGCAATCTACAATTAAATACATTTTTAAACTATTTTTACAATATAATAGGTCAAAAATCGGTAACATTTTCTTTAAGTTAAGATTTATGCATTGAGTTTTTTTGGAAGATTTTCTTTCTCTTTTCTTTTGCAAAATTTTAGCAATATACCTGTTCAGATGAGAAAAAAAACTTAAAAAAAGTTGTTGATTGCAGTAAATAACACAAAAACTTTCCCGCCCCATTATTGTTCAATCACAAATAATCCATTTACTTTGACATAACTTCGGTATTCTTTTTTCTCGATACAGAAAAACGGCTGTAATTTTGTATGTTTCCTTAGGAGTAGTACTTTGAATTTGATTTTCTATCTATTTATGCCTGCAAAATCAAATAAATAAAAAAAAAAGCGTTTAAGCTACAAAGATCACGTTTTTCATTTCACCATACCATATGCTAATAATCACATGAAATCTGTTACGCTTTATGATATCCACTTGTAACAAGTTTGGCGGCAAGCCAAATTTGGTTTTTTTTCCTCAAACATTGATCTCTTTTTTTCTATCCCCCCCAAAATCCTTCTTATGATGATGACAAATATGAGAGGATTAAAAATATAAAAAAACTATTTTAACAAAATAATGAAAACTACTGGACTTCAATCGGATAGTTTTCTTTTTTTTAATGCTCGCATACTTTTTTTTTCTACACGCAATGTCTTTTTTAGATTATGTGTTTGTTTTCTATCTATTGTTCCACTCATATTTCCGGAGAAAAAAATGTTTCTAGTAGAAAAAAACTGCGCAATAATGGTGGAATTCTGAGAATTTTAAGAATGATTAACGCCTTTTTTAGTCATAGAATATTGATAAGCGTGTCAAAAAATTGAAAAGAATATTCATTGTGCGAAAAATATATCGAAGAATTCTTTTAAAAAGAAGAAGATAGGCTTAATGGTTATCAATTTAAAAAGGGTCAAAAATGTTGAATGAAAAAAATATTTAAAAGAAAAAATTGCAGGGGGCGCGTGATGATATATGCATTCCCTTTTTAGGACCTTAAAAATACTCTCTTTTTTCTTCGTTGGTTTAACTTTTTTGACTGTTTTTTTTGTTCGTCTTCCACAAGTTTTTAAACTTATCGAGTTCTTTTTTTTTGTGTTGATGCTACTGCAACAGCAACAAATACAAATGATGTTTGGCCAATCATTTGTTCAAACTTTAAAAAACCCGCGCCTCTTTATTTGTAACTAACTTCATGCAAACGTTTTCTTCTTTGATGAAAGAAAAAAGATGAAATTGTCTATTTTGACAAGGACGAATTAATCTTTTTTTTAAATGTATGCTCAGGAATCGGAAGACGTTCAAATGAATTATTTTCCTCAAAAAACTGAAAAAAAAAGTAATCAACTCTGCGCTCAACGTTGACTTTTTTAAATGAAGATAAAGTCTACTTTGTTGTAGCCGTTTTGTATTCTATCTAATACCTATTGACTTTATTATTTTCGTGCCTTTTTTTCTCATTTTGTTAACTAAATAATTTTTTTTTCAGTTATTCTCTTTCATACCAAAAGCAAAAATGCCACTTTGTCCTCGTTGTACCAAGCCTGTTTATTTTGGTAAGCTTTTTTATAATCTTGAAATAAATATAACTTTTAAAAAAACATAATTATAGCTGAACGTGTTACTTCTCTTGGAAAAGATTGGCATCGTCCATGTCTTAAATGTGACAATGAAAAATGCGGTAAAACACTTGCTGCTGGCTCTCATAGTGAACATGATGGAAAACCATACTGTAATCGATGTTACGGTGCACTTTTTGGTCCAAAGGTGAGTAAAAGAAACCTTATCACATTGCTACCATTTTAATCAAATATAAGCCAAGCTTATGCATCATCTCGGAAACGATCTATTAAACATTATCATTTTTCAGGGCTATGGCCATGGCGGTACTGAATCTCATGTCTTCCTCAATGGTTCAACTGGACGTGTTCAATAAACAATGAAAGACGAAAAATATTAATAAAATGAATGTATCTTTTAAAAAGCTTTAGTATTAAAAAAAGTACTGTATGTGTTTTTTTCATGAATGTATTATTCAATGTATTCTTTATCTGTTCCGTTTATAAAAATTTATTATAATGAATTATTATTGATAGAAAGCCAGTTCTGTATAAAGAAAAAAAGAAACAAAAGAAAGTGTTGTAGATGCCATCCTATTAAATAACAACACTGAGAAAATAACAAGTTAGTATATATTCAGTGCTCACACTACCAACAAAGAACAAAAAAAATCAAGAAGGAATTATATAATAAACCGGCGATGTTTTTGAATTTGTTGTATAATAATTAAGCCATAACTTCTTGCAACTTTTGACATGATGGAAGTGGCATATTTTGAGCCTTTTGCCATAATAGATTATCACCACGCATTTTTGCTGACCATAACATCGTTTCGCCTTAATATTTAAAATATATATAATAATAATTCTAACTTAAAAAGAAACTTACGATTATTTTTTTCTTTGTAACATCTCATTCGTAGCTGATTCACATATTCATTCTCAACATGAGTTTCAATTTGACTAATTCTACCACGATTATCTTGCTCAAAGTTTCTTTTAACATAATAATTAACCCGTAAATCTCGTGTTTGACGTAAATATATGTAATCACCTTCACGTTGAAGAGAATAGGCTGGTTCACCAACAAGAAATTGCACAAATAATCCACCAAATAGAAGAACAATAACAGGCAAAATATGAAAAAGATTCATAAGAATTGATTGAGGCTCTTGCGGTTCTTCACGACGATATTGAAAATGTGTTCGACGACGATATACAGAACCAGTTGGAAATCCGCCACCAAAAAACATTTCAAATATATCTTCTGGACTCATTTCAGCTTCAAATCCTCTTCCAACATCATAATCATAGAAATCATTTCTTCTACGAGATACTCGTGCACCTTCTGCACCATATTGATCATATTCTGCACGCTTTTTACTATCCGATAAAACTGCATATGCATTCCCAAGAGCTAAAATTGATATAACTTATAATGTTTTAAATACAGTAACCTTACCTTTAAATGCATCCGTTGCTCCAGGGACTTTACATTTATCTGGATGCAATTTTAATGCCAATTCACGATACTTTTTCTTTAAATGAATTTCTGAACAATTCTTCTCAACTTGAAGAATTTCATAATAATCTTTACAATGGCGAATTCTATAAAAAAAATAATAATATTACAAAAATAACTTTGCAAAAAAAACCTTTCAACAGATTGAACTTCATCTGCAGCAAAATCAGTTGTTTCTGATGCATCTTCTGGTTGCTTTCTTCTTGTAGCACTTGTACTACGTGAACGAGAACGGGATTTTTGTGAACTTGAAGGATTTTCTGCACTTGCATTTGAAGCTCTAGATGGTGATGGACGAGAAGGACGACGACGATGCCTCATTTCAGGTTCTTCATAATGATCATCATGAGAATAGCTACGTTCTTGTTGAGCTTTCTCTGCTTTTTCTGGTTTAGAAGTATAGGCACCATTTGTAAGGAAACCTTAAAAAAATAATCAAAATTAATATACTAATTAATAACTGTATCAAACTCACTTTTAACATCACAAGATGGATCTAACCGTCTAGCCTTTTCAATAAACCGTTTCATTTTGGCTTCATCTTTGGCAAGCATTGCTTCTTTAGCTTTTTGAAGGCATAACAGCGCTTCATCACGATTCGCATCTGCAACCATGATAATAGCAAGTTGTATTCTGTCACAAAAATACCCGTTCTTAATTTAAATATTTATAAGTTTATTGAAGATACAGATTTCTAACAAATATAATTCATATATAGACAAATATAAACAAAATAATGAACCTGAAATAATTTTTTTCCTTAGTAACATAAAAAATGATTATATTCGAATAATACACGTCGCCTTAAAAAAATCGAATGACAAAAAAGTTTTTTAAAAAACATTAACTGAAACACGGCATAATTGTTATAAAAAAATCAATAATTTAATTTACAAATTTACAAAAATAAAAAAATAAATGTCCAAATGGAAAAAAAAAACTAAACGTAAAATAGATCAAAAAACAATCTCACGGCTATAAAGAACACCACTGAAACAAACAAGTCCAAAAAAAGCAAGCCATGGTCACCGAAAAAGCAAAGCAAAAATTTTCGTAGGTAGATTAGGTAATCAAGCTTAAAGAATTTAATGAAAGATACAATTTAGACGTGTATAAAGTAATTTAAAGTAACCATAATCACATGCTTTAAAATATGCGACACACAAAATAATAGTGGATAAAAAAATATTAGAAAATTTAGAACAAATGTTCGTTTTGGGACTCTAGAATGCTCAAGCAGCAGCCGCAAAAGAAAAAAAAAAGACTTTGACAGAAAACAAAAACGTTGAAACAGCTCAATCAAAGTTTGTCTTAAATTTTTTTTACTGCTGATAATGAATACAAAAGCAAAGAAAAAATATTTTATTACCATTCTTTTGATAGGTTATGTTTTATAGTTTAAGATTTTAAAAATGCAAGAACAGGTCCAAGATGAAAAATGAAATAACAATCATTGCCAAAAGGTATTTGTTCATTTCTCAACTTTTTTTGTTGCTTCAAGCAATCGATATCCTTGCCTTTGTTAGTTTTTCAGCCGTTTACTGGTTGATGAAAAATAAGAAAACTTTATAACAAGCTGCAATTGAAGAATAATTATTAAAAACCTCAGAGCAACTCAAGTTTTTAAAAAAATGTTTTGACAAAAATTACGGTAATTGTTTTTGTGTTTGCCTTCATTATATTATTTTAATGATCAATAAAGAAAATGTTTATATCATATCCATCCCTTAAGGTCATGAGAAGTTAACTTGAAAAAAAATACTGTGGCCTTTGGCCTTTAAGACTTTTTACTTAAACCACCTTTTGCATTTTTATTCAAGACTCTCTTTTTCTTTTTTTTATTTGCAAAGATTACGTGCACATTTTTATATAGTTGCATCAAGGAAGAAAGAAAAGCTGTTATAACCTCAAACTGCGGCATATAAACGAGCGCACATTTATCCCTCTTGTTTCATTATTTTTTTCGCTGTTAGATCAATGTTTTGTTGACGGTTTTACGCGGAAATCACATTGTTTTAAAAAAATATAAAATTTGAACCAAGTTGTTGTTTTAGAGAGGGAAAAATTTAATTCATAAAGTAAAAGAGGTGTTTTTGTTCATCTCTAATACTACTTGCCTGTTCCGTCTGTCAGTTACGTACGTAAAAAAAGAGGAGGTTAAACGATGGAATCGAATCAGCTGGCTGAAGGTGTATGTTTTGAATTTAAAAAAAATATCTATTATTTCCTATGTTTATTTATTTTTTTAGTCAAAACGACGACGTCAACGGGGAAAGAGAAAGTCATTGAGGACTTCAGAATCAAAACCTGCTCCAGATTTTACAGATATTCCTGAACCAATCCTTGCAGATATATGTGAAAGATTTGTTGTTTCACTTCCTGATGATCTTGTAAGTTGGTTATTACCCCCTTTTTTGAATTATCAAAATTAAATGTTTGATATTCCATTTTTTAGAAAGAAGATAATATTCGAATTTGTTTTGAAATTGAATTAGCATTTTGGTTTTTCTTGGATAATTATAACGATTCATCCGTTTGTAACGTAAATAACAAGCAACATCGTGAAGATTTTAAAAATTTTGCTAAAGTTATATTTAAATACGTTGATTATCTTCGTCCTCGACTTTCTGAATTTGATAGGGTAATATTTTAATATTTAAAATTTTTAAAATAATAATTCAATAATTTTAGATTATGACAGATTTTGTTGATTATAAAAAATCTATTCCTGTTAAAGGTGCAATCCTTCTTGATAAATCTCTTAATTATGTTTTACTTGTACAAGGTTATTATGCATTAAAAGGAAGCTGGGGATTTCCAAAGGGTAAAGTTAATGAAGATGAAACTGATGTAGATTGTGCCATTCGTGAAGTTCGTGAAGAAGTTGGATACGATATTAGTGATAAAATCAATCCACATTGTTATATTTCAAGAGTTGTTGGAAAAACTCCTACACAGCTATTTATTGTTAAAGATGTTGAAATTGATTTTCATTTTAAGCCTGAAGCTCCATATGAGATACGGTAATTTTGTTGTAACATTAAAAAATTTTATAATACAATTTTAAAATTTTAGACGTATACAATGGTTTTCAGTATGGGATTTACCGCTTCATCAAACAGATAGAGAAGCTTGTGCAAGATTTGATTTGAAGCCAACAAATTTTTTTACAATTGCAACATTTATAAAACAATTACAAAAATTTGTAAGATCTGAACAAAATCGTGCTCCAAAGGCTTCAAATATAAATATTGGACAAAGAAGTGCTTTTATGCCTGTAATTCCTCGTAAATCATTACCTCCAACATCATCTTCAAATAATTCAGCACCTGAACCACAAAAAATTGAAAACCCCTCATCTTCTTCACCAATGGAGGCATTAACAATTAACACTTCACCAACAGCATCTGAAGCAGTCTTTAAACCGTTACATTTGAATTCCCAGGCTTCCCCTCTGACAAAGCAAAGTTTCACGGGTGAATCATTTCTAAAAATGATTACAAGCATGCGTAAGCATTTTTTTCCCTTGCTCTTGCAACAAAGTTTTTGTTGAAAATGTAAAGGTTAAAAAACAATTTATGATTTTTTATTTTTACAGAATCACCACAACCACCTCCTCCGCCACCATCAGAACCAGAGATCATACATCCAAAACCAATTCATCCTTCAAAGCTAGTGATTTTAGTTTATGAAGTACCAGATGAAGAATATTCTGCTCGTGAAGTAATAAATTTTTATAAAGCTTGAGAATTATTAAAGAGTAATAACATTTATAGGGTGGAAGTAGTACATCAAATGATAACATTTCAATTAATGAAGAATCAGAATATGAAACAATTTTGAAGTTAAATGAAACCGCTGAACTTGCATTTAGTACATCTGAAAGTGTTTTAAAGACTCCAGCAACAGAAAAGAAACCACTTCCTGGTGAATGTTCATCTTTACATCGAGGCTCTGAACCCTATGATCCTGCTACATCTGCTGAAGAGCATAATAATCAATATTTTGCAAGAACACCAAAGTCATCAAGAAGTCGACGTAATCGACGAAATCGTAAATCTCAATGCTTAGAAAATGACAACATTTTTCCTACGGAAGAGATTTCCGCTTCTGCTGCTGACGTTGTTTTACCAGAAAATCTTTTAAGTCATGAACAAGGAATTAATTTTAATCTTTCAAATTTACTTGATGAATGTAAAACTCCAAATAGTGTTGGAACTCCATCTCCACCATCTTTACATCAATCACCTGGAAGGCCATTGCATGCTCCTGTTCCAACAACTTTAAGCTATGTACCATTTTCTCCTCCTGCAGGTCCAGTAAAAATGAATGCACAAGTTTTTTCTGAAACTTCTGCTTTTACTCCTGTAAAGCAATTAACATCCGCAAAAAGTTCAGATCCAAATATTGCTGCACAAAATGGAAATTCAAAGTTTGTTTTTCTCGCTTTAAAACTATTGTCGGTTTAATAAATGAAAAATTTTAGCGCAACTCCTAAAAATGAAGTCAAAATACCCCCATTTACAGAAGTTACAGTTCCATTAGCATGGCAAAACTTTCATATTGACACAGATCGCTTAATTGATGAATTTAAAAAGCATATGGAAGAATGTCTTACTTCAACAATGGTTTAATAAACCTTCTTTTTTCTCTTTTATTTTTTTGTCTTACTGTATTTCGTTATTGTTAGTTTTTTACGCTTATTTTCAAGTGGTCAGTCAAAAATATTAGTTCAATAAATATGAATTGAAATGAATTTCACATGAATAAAACATTTTAGCAAAAATAAACAAGTTATGTAACAGAGATTGGTGAAAGTAAATTTCCAATGACGTCAAAAAGTGTATACCAGGCATCTTTGATCTCTTCCGTAATTGGAACACCACACGATTTTAAAACTGCAATAAATTCGGGTAGCATTGCAATAATATGAGTTTTTCGAACAGCAAATTTTGCATGTGAGCGAGCCATTCTTCTTATCATATTCCGAAATTCTGATTCATCACCAGCATTCATACTTTCAATGATATTATTCATTCCACCAAAATAAACTTTTGCATGGCTTTTAAGTTGATCGGAAGAAATTAAAGAACTATCAGGAATACCACGAAATTGTGGCCAAATATTTTTGTAATGTGGATTTTCAGCAAACATTCTATAACATAGCATAATTCAAACTCGCTGTTTTAATGACAATAAAATTGAGAATTACCGAACGAAAACTGCAAGAGCATTATTAACACTACCTTTTTTCATTTGTTCATAGCTTTCAGTAATAAGTGCTCGACGTTCAGCATTTAATCTTGAAACTTCTTTATGAGATTCTGATCCTAAAATATTCACAAATGAAAAATGAAATACCGTAAGTGCTCTAATTGAAGCGCATGAAAAAAACTATTACTGTAGAGCTTCTTGAAGAGCAGGAATCAGATATTCATAGCAAATAATTGCCCTATATTTTTTAGATGTGTTGAGAAAAAACCGTTAAATAAATGAACTTATTATGAAAACAAACAGATTTTAAATTTTAAAATCCCAAAAAAAGATGTTGGTTCGAAAATTAAAAACGCAGGGCTTGCTTCAATTAGAGCATTTACAGTATGCAATTAAAAATCTTACTAGAATCAGCTCCAATACGATTTGGATTATTTTTTTCAATATCAATCTTCTTTTTCTCTTTTTCATCTTGTTCATGATGATCATCGACACATTTGATGACAGTTGCTTTCGGTTGCTTTAAACTACCTGGACGACCCATTGCTGTTAATTCTTCAATAGGTGAAGGTTTGATGTTTAAAACAGAAAAATCTAATGGAAGCGATTCACTTGACGCCATCTTTTCTTTATCCAAATTAATTCCAGAATATCGAAACATGAATATTTTCTTGAAGTTTATTTTTTCAACAAAAAATTCTTAAAGGAAATATCAAAACCAAAAAAGCTTCCGTTATTTTTTCCTTAAATATAAAATTTTACAAAATTCTTTTTTGATGATTTAAGCTTTTCTTTTGTTTCCGGTTATTATTTTTTTATTCCTGCTTCAAAGATATTACTAATCTTTTGCTCTGGATTAAAGTCATCATCATCATCTATTGCCATTTTTTAGTATCACTTATGTTCTTCTTCTTTCACCCTCATAAAAAATAATGAAAGAATTGTATATTACACATTAAAAAGTTTAGAGATATCTTTTTTCACGTGGGCAGTGGTTTCATTTTTTGTTGCATCAATCATTTTCATATTTTAAACCTGATGTATGACTAATTATTTCGACAAAAATTCTTTTTGAAGAAAAAAGAAAAAAGTTTAATACCAATTCTTACCATTTTATTCACGTGGAAGACGCGTTTTCTTTCAAAGTAAAGAAGTTAAAAAAAGAGGGTTCAAAAATATTTATAATCACAGTTGAAATAAGAAGAAAGAAATTGATCTACTTTTCTTAATTAATAACAAGAAATTTCCTATAAAAAATTGATATACGATTGATCAGTTTATTTACCGAACATCTTAAACTTTCATGATGAGCATTTTATTTTTTTACATCATTGCATTTCTTTCTTTCTCTTTCTTTTTCTGCTGTTATCATCAAATATGTCACTTTTTTTAAACAATTAATTTATTTATTTTAAAGTTAGACCAAAAACAAAAATGCCATTCAATGTTTAAAAAATGATAATTAAATATGACAAGAAAAGATGATACAACAAAACTAATACTAAAAGACATTCATTTTAAAAATGGCAAAAGAAATTGTTTGAAGAATGTTACAATGAAAAAAGATGGTCTAATTTATTTTTTTCACATTTAAAATAATCGCACATGCAGGCAACTGTAGAAATGTGAAAATAGATGGTAATACATTAAAGCTTTTTTTAGTGATACGTTATCGAACAATCACAAAAATGATTGAACAAAAAAAGCTAAAAAAATATATTGCTCCTATGAGCATTTATCTGAAGATGTTGAAGAAGCCAACAAATCAAATAAATTTTTGATGATATAATTACATTTAAAAGATAAAGAAAGAAACTGGCCAAAAAATTAGATGGATCAAGAAAAAAACTTAATCAAATATTTTAAAAAACCTTTATACTAAAAAGGTCTATTTTTTTGCACTTTTGTGGGATAAATTTATTGGCCTTCCACCGGTAACGGGGGAATACTTTTTATGGCATTTTTAAGTGCGCTAAAATGATGTTCATTTGGAAGTCCTGAAGTATGTAGGACATATAGGCTTAATTTTTAAATATTAAAAACATTGTACCGAAGTTTAAGGAATGAAAGAGAAAGCAGCAGCATGACCTATATCAATAGGTTGACTCTAATAATGGATAATAGGAATTTTCCAGATGTACATACAAACAACAAAAAAAGAGAATGATTATTGCGTACTTCATTAAAAAAGAAGTGTGTCAATTAAAGAGAAAAGAAATTATAAACAAAAAAAGAAGAAGAATACGGACAACGTCGAGATTAACGTTTGTAAAGCTTTTAAAGAAAATTTGAACAGGGACTAAGAGAGAAATGTGTTGATATACATATAGCTCTACCAAAGCACGAAAAAAATTAAAGATGATAAATAAATAATTATTTGACCCGCATAAAGATTAAACCATATCTTTTTTTTAATCTTATCAAAGTTTTTTTGTTGAACGGGTTGATTTTCATTTATTTACTTAAATCAGGTTCACTTTTGCATCGTTTGATTTTTTCTTTGGCATCTTCTTCAGTAGATGGATTTTTTAATGCAACAAGTTTTTCAGCAAGTTGATTTGCAAGTTGTAGAAGTTGTTCTTCATTTTTAATAGTTACTGGGAAAGCAGCTGGGAAAACCATTGCTTTATCTTCAACTGGAGTTCCAGCAGATTCAGGTGTCATTGTAACACTATCATTGCTGAGATCATCTTTGTTGAGTTTACCAGAATATGCAAATGGATCACCAAGATGAACTTTATGAATAACATTTTCAATTTCACCAGTAACGTTGGCAACATTTGCAACAATACGATCTGACCAACGATGTTTGCTAATTTTGCATGTATCATCAGCATCAACGGGAACAACGGCATCTGCTTCAATATCCTTTACACGAGAAGCACGTCCACCGAAGCAACGAACAAGGCGTACAATTGGTGCAGTTTGTCCAGGTTTACGTGGAAGGATAACGAAGAGGAACAATTGTGAGATGGCAAGGAATGATCCAATACCATTTGGCATCTAAAAAAACATGATTTAATTTTGTTGATGAATAGTGTTTTTCGACTTACAATAAGATAGAAATCAGATTTAAGAAGCCCATATACGAACCATTCAGTTGAAACTAATGCATTTGCAATACATAATGGAAGAGGAAGAGTTGAAGTTGCACGACGACGAAGGACAACTTTCTGTAATAAGACATTTTTATTGCTAGCTCTAATGCTTCATAAAACTTACTAATCCAGCTAAAGGTGCACCAAAATCAGCAATATTTAATGTCAAACATACAACACCGAGTGGATGGAAAACTGAATGTCCAAAGAAGTGAACACTGGCAAGTAGTGATGCACATGTAATAACGAGAGCAACAATTTTGATGCTGATCCAAAGCTAAAAAAGGGATAGATTGTAGCCGTGAGATTGATTGGAAGCAATCAAAGAAAGCCCTGAAATGAGCAAAACTAAAATATCAAAAAAGCAGGTTAAAAATGAGCAACTAAGATTAAAGGATAAAGTTTACTGTAACATGAGAAAGAGAAAAAAAGCAAATGAAAAAGCGCGTACCTTCTTTTTGGTCATAAAAAAGTAGAAAACAACATAGGTGGAATAGAGTATCACTTGTGCCGTTGTGACATACATGACAGTTCCATCACCTTTTAACCATCCATAAGTAAGCCAACATGTACCACTGTAAATTTGAATTTGTTAATTTTCTTTTTTTTGCTATCCAAATTTTTTTGCTTACCCAAGGACACCCATAATAAATGGTGCACCAGAAATTTCATTTGTATCTTGTCGTTTCCAGATTTGTCGGCAAATTGGTCTGTAATAAAAGAAGAAGTTTTAATGGGTTATTAATTGCTTTGATAAAAATTTTTTTAAACCAAAAAAAGATAAATGATGAAAGGAAAAAAAGTCAAACGGATTTAATGATATAAATCACGCTGATTTCATTTTATTTTCTTTCAAAATTTATTATCGCATCAAATCTTTCTTTTTTTTATTCTTTGCGCAAGTCCGTGATATCAGTCAGCAGTTTTTGCAAAAATATCAGCAAACTTTTTTTCCTTAATTGTTTTAAGATGTCAAATGATTTTAAACAAACTTACATTCCACAAAGGAAGAGACCAACAGTAGTAAGAAAAGCAAGGATGGAAAGGATGTTAAGGAAGGTAAAACCATCAGAAAATGCTTCAAACATGATTGTAGAAATTTATTTATTTGGTAGAGAAATAAAAGATTTGAAATCCAAAAAGTTTGGATTGGTCGATTACAAAGATTGAAAGCTGCCCCAGTGAAGGGTGCGTTTAAAAATGTGATCCTGAAAGATATTTATTTATTTTAAGAAATAAAATATAAATTTCAAATCTACAAATGGCCGGAAATAGGGGGTGGAAAAAATTAAGGGAAGTCGTCGCGGATAGTTAGTCCAACAAAAAAATATTAGGCAATCAACAACAATGTTGACATTGACCAAGTCTATATCTTATCTCTCCTTTTTTAAAGAAAAGATAATAATTGACTACAATTTTATCTTGAACGTTGGTATACAAAAACAAAATTCATTGTAATTTTTGATTTTTAAAAAAAGTTATTTTTTTAAACCTTTTCTATTAAAACGCTCAGGGTAGCGACAACAAAAAAACCTAGCAAACTTTTCTTTGCAGTTTTTTGGCACTCAAAAGGCCACGCAAATGCTAGTGTTAATTAAAAGCGCAAACAAAAAAATTTAATTCTCAAACTCAAATGTTGATTTTCTTTGATGAGATAGACAATTATTCTTATTCTTCTAGAAAATATAGAAAAAAGACAATGGCACTAATTTTTTGTCATGTTCTTATAAAACAAACAAAAACTTATCGGATGCTGCTATTTGACCCTTAAAAACTACAGGAGGGTTTGTTAAAACAAAACGAAACAAAAAAATCATAATAATAATTCTTTTTTGGCACATGGAACTTTTTTTCGTTGATTATCGCTCTTCAACATCGCAAGGTCGCATGCACTCTAACTTGATTGTGGGTATATTATGAATGCACCGAACAAATAAAGTCTCGCCAACTTAAATACTCCTTTTATTTTTAAGACAATAATTCTTAAACTCCACCCTATCTTGATATACGTATATGGAACAGGAGAAAAAAAAGTTCATATGAATTTGGCGTGTTATGAGAAGAAAGAAATATCGGTTAAAAAATTTGTTTTAGACTGAATATGTGACGTTAATAGTTTGGGGTTTCAAAGTCTAATAATTAGTTTTGCGCAAATAAGACAACAAAAAAAAGGGTTTTTAATGATAAACAAAATATATCAAAAGTGATACGATTGTGACTATCATAATCTCGTTTTTCTTGATCTGGAAAGGAGCTTTTTAAATATTACTTAATTTTGAAAAGTAATAAATCTTAGTTTTCATAATCTAAAACGAAATTTTTATAAAATCTAAATCTAACTTCACAATATTTTGATAAACATTTTGTTTATGATTTATCAATCATAAACATTAATGTCATTGAAAAATAAATAATGTTAATAAAAATTTATCTTAATTGTTTCGAAATCTCCCCATAGAGAAGATCAAAAACCTCAAAACATTATCACCCCCGTTAAAATACTTTTTTTGGGTAGCAGTTGTAGGAGTAGTAATAGTAGAAAAAATTCGGCAATGCAATAATAGTGATGATAAGTGAAGCTCATATTCACAGTTTTATACTGATAGCCTTGAGAGACGACGCCTCCGTCATCCATCCGATCGCTGCTCTTTTTCTTTCCTTTTTTTTGAGCTGAATTCGTGCGTCAAAAAGGCGGAGTCAATTGATACGTCGACGTCTGAAGACGTTCTTTCTCAATGTATTTCTTTTTTCAGTCTATTCAGCCAATCAAGTCTTCCTTTGGCGATTCTTATTGTTATAACCCCTTTCCGTTGTCCATAATAATAATGATGATGAAGACATTAATAAAAAAAAGAGACAAAAGTGTTTTTTTGACCTTTAATATGATATCAGAAATTTAATAACAACAAGAAAAAAATATATGTGGAAGCAGAACCACCTTTTTGCCAAATCAAAACAACAAAAAATTCAAGTTTTTTTTGGTACACGTGAAGGAAAAATGATAAAAAGTTCGTTATCATTTAATTTTTTTACTTCATATTACACAAAATAAAAAACAAAAGTTTTAATAATTTTGATCTTTGCGTTTTTCTCTCATTACACTTTTGTGGAATAACTTTGTAACAGACAAATTATTATTTGATAAATTTCAACTTCCCTTTTTTTTTCTTGCCCCCATCTTTGAAATAATGTCATTAGTGATAAGGAACATGTATTCAGAGACAAAATAAAAGAAACACTTTACACCATATTCAATCATGTGCCTTTTAAATCATTTTTAAACTTAAAAATGTTTCACACGTGAGTGTGAGTGAGTTAGAGAAAGAATGGCAATATAAAATAATAAACTTATAAAAATTAAATGTTATATTTATTTTTTTTGTTTGTTGCTATATTTTTTCTTTTATTTCTTCCGGTTGATTCAAAATGACCATTGAAACTGAAGGAAAAAACGACAATACCAAAGAATGTTTTTGACAAATACATTACAGTGCTAATTTAGACAAAGAAGCGATAGTTTATTTATAATAGATCTTCGGCCAAAAATGGAAAGTTACTTTAATAAGCTCCTCTTAAAGCTCCATCTTTGAAGTCTTTTTTGATCTTCATCTTCTCTTTTAAATTTTTTTTGCAAAAACTGCTCAAATATCACTTTTTACATCCATAAAGGGCAACAACTAAAATGTCGACTGCTTTTTACCAATTTTTTCTTATTTTCTCCCTCTTCTTTTTTTGTTAACCATTATATTGATGCTCACAAAGCAAAAAACAATCCATTTTGTTTGAGAAAAAAAACATTATTATTTATTTTGAATGGACATCAATAGTGCCTCTGGCAATCTAGTAAACAATTGCTTTTATAATTGATAATATTTCGGTGCAATGTACTTACTGATAGTTGCAAATAACAAGATTTTTTAACAAACGTCTGATTGTTATAACTTTTTGCGCCGTGATACCAAAATGACCAAAGCTTTAGAAAAGTTATTTTTTTTCATCTTCTAAAATTTGCAAATTTTAACAAATTTGTGTGATCAAAGGAGCTTTGTGTCTGATAGTTTAAAAAACAAAGAAATGAAAAATAAACTTTGATAATGACATTATTTTTAATGAGCCGAACATTAATTTTGCAAAAACAATAATAAATACAATTTTAAAAACAAATATCGTTAAATTTCGAGATGTAAGAAATCAGTAAAACATATTTACAAAAAAGTGTTAAACTTGTTTTCAAAGCATAAACTATGGTTTTAAGACAATAGAGTTCAAACATAAAAACAATGTGAAATGTTGTTGTCAGTTTTACGGTCTCATCATCATTTCTCTAGAAGTTTAATCTCTTGGAAAAAAAACTCTTGCTATCTCTTATTTTGCATACATACATCCACAAGCTTGTTATATTAAAAGATACTGCTTGAAAATTTTCAAAGGTTTGAAAAAGAGCAGATAACTCAACTTCATTTATTCTGCCAATATTTTTCATTACAGTACTTATAATGTGCCTCAAGTTAAAAAGGATACCTCAACTCAGACTTTTTGCTTATCGTGAATGATATCTTTTTTTGTAATTAGCTTGAGGCGATTCTTGAAAAACTTGTAACCTAATTAATTGATAATAGCGTTTTATCATTTTCAAAAAAAACCCTTTATCAATAAAAACAAAAATGCGGAAAAGTAAAACACTAAAAAAAGCTATAAATTTAAATCTCAGAATCAGTAGAGATGTAATTAAAAAAGCGTTTCAAATTAGAAAGGTTTAAAAGGGTAAATTAAGAATGATGGTGGCCTTGACCACATAATAACAGGAAGTTCGTCGCCGTTGGAAAATATTTGAAAAATGCAAATTTTTATCATATTTTTGACGTCATAAAGACAAAAGTTTCAGAAATCATCTTAATCAACCGGAAATACTGTTTTTTAAAAATTATAACTCGATCACCACGTCAAACCGAAAGCAAAAATGATACCGCAACCTCAATGTGTAAGACTACCGTATGAAAAGTGAATCAAAAAAAATATTATTGCCTCATAATACAAGGAATCACAAAAATACAGTAATTAATAACATATTGATTTATTCAGATGATGAAAAAAGTGAACGTTGACCAATTTGTTTAAGAATTTTTTTATCCAAGTTATCAACATCAGTAATAACAGCAGGCTTTCCCACAGCAACATTCATCAAAAAAGAGATACAACATTCTTTAAGAACTTTTGAATTTGAAGTAACTGCTGCATTAGCAAAGTTGCAGACATTTGCTTCAGATAATTTTCCAATCAACATTTCTTGAACTTTTCCCTAATAGGGAATGCAGATGAAAACAGATAAAGTCGAAAAATGGCAATTACTAGTTTTTTGCCCTAAAGAGGACTCGAACCTGCGACTTTTACTGCCTAGCGAGTAAAAGCACAAACTCTGTTTATCGCATTTTAAAATAAAAAAGTATAAATAGTAGATTTTATCTAATATTAAAGACATTTATAAAAAAGATTAACACATAAAGTTTTTTTTACTGTTTAAAAGTTACTCATATTTTCAAGGAATAAGTCAATGTAGTGATAACAAAAGCGGAGGCATTTTTGGAACAATGTTTGATAAAAAAAAAGGATGCAACAGTAAAAGTTGCAATTTGTCATATTGATGAATACCTTAAGACGGAGTCTGCGTAAAAATTTCACTTTTCCTTACAGCCGAGGCACAGAAAAAAATTTTTTTTCGATTTCGGTCTTCAAATTTTAATATGTTGTTGCCTATGGTCCAAATAAACAGAAAAAAAAGATTTTTGAATTTTCGCGGCAGGATTCTGGATTTTAGAGGCTTCTGAAGTCGCCAACTTTAGGATATGCGGAAAAATCGGGTTTTGCTTCAATCTTTATTATTTCCCGGATTTATAGGTTTTCGACCATGGGGAATTCAATGGCACACTCGGATTTTTACCAAAATTTCGTTTTCGTGTCGAAACCAAAATTTCGATTTTTCAACAGTAATTTTCGGAACCTTAAACTCCAAGCCACTGCTAGTGACTACTATTTTTTTATGGCCTAACATCTCTAGTTTAATGATATATAAGCCTTTTATTTGATATCGATCCGTTAGGGGGTCATTCAGCTCCTGAAATGGTGGAGGATCAGAATTTGCCAAAATGAATAGGCTGTGAAAAATCGAGTTTTCATCCAGTTTAGCTAATTCCCCGGATATATAGGTTTTCGATCATGGGGAATTTAGTGGTCAACTTCGTATTTTATCAAAATTCCGTTTTCGTGTCGAGACTATCATATTTTTGTTTTTGCTGTGTTAGCTTAGTAAAAAAACTCTCATGACCTTATTTTTGCTTTTTAGTGGCTAAAAGTACATTGTAATTGTTTCAAAATGATTGTTTTATCATGTCTTATCAAAAAAATTAACATCTGTAATCTTTGTCTCAAGTTACAGTAACCTAAAGTTGACTGCTGATGTTGCAGTACATGTGTTCAAAATAAAAGTAACATAACTTTGCAAAAAATAGTTTTGCCATGCTGAAAATGCTAAAAAATGTTGCTTAACATCATTTTTATTAATTCCAGGTGATAAAATAAATATATCTTTTATAATAAGCATCTGTAATAACCGGATATCATTTACAACAAAATTGTCGAAATTGTGGCCCAAATCAATATTTTTCATGCAAATATCATGTTTTATAGCGTCAAAATTCTTAAAATTGTATTATTTATCGATTCCAATCAAAAAATAGGTTTCTGAAATAGTTTAAAAATTTTTCATTTTTCATCGTCTGCTTGTTCATAAGGTAAAAATAGAAATTTTTCAGATTTTTCTAAAAACTTATTTTTTTGAATGGAATCAATAAATAACACAATTTTAAGAATTTTGACGCTACAAAGCGCTATATTTGCTTAAAAAATATTGATTTTGGTCAAAATTACGATTAATTTGGTCTATGAGAAGTAGGGTTACTGTAGACTCTGTTTACCAGTTATATATCAATTTTATCGATAAAAATTGAAAAACATGATGTTAGTGAACATTTCTGGACAGTTTACAGTTAATATCATTGTTTCTTGCAAAGTTGTAGCTTTTTAATTATAAACACATACACCCCAACACCGGCAGTTTACATTGGATTACTGTAACTTGAGCTACGGATGCCAGATGTTAATTTTTTGAGTTGACAGTGATAAACTAGTTATTTAATAATAAATAATAAAATATTTCCAGTCATGCCGTCCCAAAATAGAGCCATGGCGATGTATTTACTAAGCTAACACAGCAAAAACAAAAATATGATAGTCTCGACACGAAAACGGAATTTTGATAAAATACGAAGTTGACCACTAAATTCCCCATGATCGAAAACCTATATATCCGGGGAATTAGCTAAACTGGATGAAAACTCGATTTTTCACAGCCTATTCATTTTGGCAAATTCTGATCCTCCACCATTTCAGGAGCTGAATGACCCCCTAACGGATCGATATCAAATAAAAGGCTTATATATCATTAAACTAGAGATGTTAGGCCATAAAAAAATAGTAGTCACTAGCAGTGGCTTGGAGTTTAAGGTTCCGAAAATTACTGTTGAAAAATCGAAATTTTGGTTTCGACACGAAAACGAAATTTTGGTAAAAATCCGAGTGTGCCATTGAATTCCCCATGGTCGAAAACCTATAAATCCGGGAAATAATAAAGATTGAAGCAAAACCCGATTTTTCCGCATATCCTAAAGTTGGCGACTTCAGAAGCCTCTAAAATCCAGAATCCTGCCGCGAAAATTCAAAAATCTTTTTTTTCTGTTTATTTGGACCATAGGCAACAACATATTAAAATTTGAAGACCGAAATCGAAAAAAAATTTTTTTCTGTGCCTTATCACTCAAATATTTACACAGAGTGTCTCTTAAGTTTTAAAATACTTTTTTGCTCATCTTTTTTGTCACATGAATTTTAATTACGTTTTGTCCATATAATACCAAATTAAACCATTGTTTGACAACGTTATTATTTTATTTGCAAAGCCTTTTTCTAATAAAATTTCATATTTGTTGTCCATTTTATTTGTTATTTTAAAAACTTTTGCGTATCTCGAGTTTTCTTTTAAGAATGTGCAAATTTATTTTTGGTGTTATTACACTTTCTATCAGAAGCATCGTTTTTCGGCTGTAACATCATTGGTTATTACTGTTTTTAGGTATTATTAAGTCTTGAAAAAAATTACTAATAATGTGACAATTTTAAATAGTACAGATTTTTCAAGAGATAATTAAGTTCTTTTCGATGTATCCGTTTTTATATTTCCTTTTTCCTGTTATTTTTGCAATTTTAAAATATATAAAATTTACGTAGGACGATATTTTAAAATACAAAGCTATTATCGTACTATTCATTTAGACCATTTAAGAAATTTTTATTAAAAACATCAGTTTTTAAAACGTATTAGTAACACATACAGGGCCGCAATTTGGGAAATACATTGACTTTTCTGTCTTGGTCCCCCATTTGCGTTTGCCGTCATAAAAAATTTTGGTAATTTTTCTCAAAAGTACGCATGTACTTTGCCCTTACGATTTGTCATTAAACTCGAACTATTAGGGTGAGACATGTCTCCCATGTCTACCCCCCAAGTTGCGTCCCTGAATACATATTATTACAACTGACATGTTTTTATAATTAAAATTCAATATATCAAAAGAACCCTTTTTAAATTATTTAAAAAAAGCAATTTGCTCATTTCATGTGATTTTTTTCTTCTATTGTTCCTTTTCTTCCTTCCCTTTCTTCTTCTCCTCTTCCACCTCCATCTTCGTATCTAAAATGCAATCTCTTGAACATTTGTCAAACAACGTTTTGACAATTAATTTATTTCATTTTTTACTTGTTTTTCAATATCACTTTTAATCTATATTATGTAGAACAATAAATTAAAAGTTCTTTCAACTGCGTAGCTCAAGAATTATCAAGGGCATGTCATTTTTCGGTTTGTTTAAAGCTTTTATTCAATAATATTTGCGCTATTTCTTGAAATGTAAACACTCAAAATCTATTTGCCTAATTATAAAATCAAAAATATGCTTTTAAAACTGAATAAATTGACGCAAAATTTCAAAGATAAACTTCTTGTTTAACGTTAAACACTTTTTCTCATAGCAGTCGTCTGCAACGGTCTTTGCACGAATGCGGTTTTTCCTTTTTAATAAAAGCCAATACAGCTGTATTCAATTTTCTTCTTTGATGAATGCCGTTCTCATTACTTTGCATTGTTTTTCAATTATAATTAAAAATAATAAAAAGACCGTTTTCGCTATTTTTATATTTTCTTATCTCTTGCATTTGTTGCGTTGTCAATGGGCGATAAATTTGCTGCTATCTTGTTAACAACGCGAATTTTTGTGCAACAATCTTTTTGTGGCAATTAAAATCTTTCCATTTTTTAATTTGCTATTTTAGTTATCTCTTTTTTAAAAATAGTCTGAACACAAACTGGAATTTAATAATTATAACTGTGGGTGGTTACTTTTTTTAAGTACAAATAAATCACTTCTACGCATTTTTAATCCGCGAATCAATGTTCTCTTTTTGTTTTTAAAGTATTAAAACATCTCATTTTAAAACTTTAATTTTTGTGAATTTTAGTTATTTTAGAACATTATTGCAGCATAGAAGTTGAGAGACCACTTTCACTTGAACCTCTTTTAATTGCCGACCAAAGCTTTGTGCGCTCACATGAAATTATGTTTGTTCAATCAACAGCACCTTTAGGAGAGAATGAAAATTTTATGAATCTTTCACCAAGAAAACGTATGAGATTACCTGTAAGTTTATTCATTTATGATAATTGTCGCAATTAAGTCAACACACCTGGACTATTAGTTAAAACAAATTACGACAAAAAAAGAGGTGTTAAAATATTTAATTGCACCGGATATTCATTTTGCTTACTGTATATTTTTAAAACAAAATGAAAGCAATTAATTTTTACGTTTTTTTGCTTTTTTAAATTTAAAAATTCACATTTGCTTTAAAACTTTTACTTACTGTTCAGACGCTTTTAAAAAAAACATCAAAAAATGAACTCTTTTATCAATAAATGTCTGGTGTGTTTTTTTTGCTTTTTTGCACTTTGATTTTTTGATCTCTCAGTCGTAACGGATTCTTTGTTTTTAGTCTTTTGCGGATGCTGCAACTAATGTAACGTTTCAACAACATAAAGTTGGACGTGAACAACGTGCTGCTATTTTGGGCAAGCATAGTGGCTTTCGAGGATGTACGATTTGGTTCACCGGTTTATCAGGCGCTGGAAAAACGACCATTTCATTTGCCCTTGAAAAAACACTCACTCAGGTTTGTAATGTCCATGCTTATGATTCCTTCACAAAATCAGCAGTAATAAAAAGGAAGTACCAAAAAGTGTAATCTATTCTTTAAAAATCACCAACGCATTCCGCACTCATAATCGTTTTACGTTTTTAAAAACTGTCATCCACGGTTTTTGAATGATTCATGTTTTAGTTTTCTTCTGTAAAACAAAAGATAAGTAAAACAACGACAAAACGGCTTCTAATATTATCCTTAATTCTAAAACAAATCGCAAAATTATCTTCACTTTTTTTAACAGAAAATATTCCTTTTTTACTGCATATTTTTAAATTTTTAAAGTAAATACCAGCGCCAAAATCACGTAGCAATAGTGTCACCTCGTAGCAAATCAACTCTCGCTTGGTGACAATATGCGCTCATCAAGAAAAATAAAAGCAGTTGTAACATACATACCAAAAATGTGTAGTATCAATTCATAAGTAATACAAGAAAAAAACATTAATCACAAATGCATATTTCAGTTAGGAATTCCGGCATATGGTCTTGATGGTGATAATGTACGACATGGACTATGCAAAAATTTAGGATTTTCAAGTCATGAAAGAACAGAAAATATTCGTCGTGTTGCAGAAGTATCAAAATTATTTGCTGATATGGGTGTTATAACCCTTTCATCATTCATTTCACCATATCGTAATGATCGGGAAGAAGCTCGTCGTATACATGAAGCAGAATCACTTCCATTTTTTGAAATTTATGTCAATACACCATTAGAAGTTTGTGAATCTCGTGATCCCAAAAGTGAGTCTCTTCTTTTTTTAATGGAAAATAAAAGGTATTCTAATATTTATTTTAAGAATTGTACAAAAAAGCTCGTGCTGGTGAAGTTAAAAGTTTTACTGGTATTGATTCTGCATATGAAGAACCAACAAATCCTGATCTTATATTAAATGCAGCATTTACAAATGAAACAGAATGTGTTCAGCGTGTACTTCAAATGCTTTATGAAAAGGGTATTTTACCTGAAAAAGCAATGCATCAATTATGTGGTTCACCAGTTCGAGAACTATTTGTCAATAATGAAAAAGAAAAAGCTGAGCTCCAAAAAGCAGCGGAGAATTCTCCAGAACTTTCATTATCGCTAGTAGATTTGCAATGGCTTCAAGTATTAGCTGAAGGATGGGCAACACCACTTTCTGGTTTTATGCGTGAGCGGCAATATCTTCAATGTCTTCATTACGGTCAACTTTATGATCTTAAAAAGAAATGTAAAATTCCTGGAGAAATTATGGAAGAAGATGAACAATCTGGACTTTTGAATGATTCATATCCATTTTATGATCAATCAATTTCTCAATCAATTCCAATTGTTCTTGCTATTGATGAAAAGATTAAAGAAACATTAAAAGTTGAAGAAAATATTGAAGGATCAATGATTGATAAAACGCTATCAAAATATGTTCGTTTAACATATAACGGTGAATTAGTTGCTGTATTAGAAGATATTGAAGTATATCCACATCGTAAACGTGAACGTGTTCATCGACAATTTGCTACTATAGATGACCGACATCCAACAGTTAAAATGATTATGGAAAGTGGTGATTGGCTAATTGGTGGTGATTTAAAAGTTTTTGATCGAATAAAATACAATGATGGTCTTGATCAATACCGTATGACACCATTAGAATTGAGAAAAATGTTTTCTGATGCTGGTTGTGATTCTGTATTTGCTTTTCAACTTCGTAATCCTATTCATAATGGACATGCTTTATTAATGCAAGATACTCGTGAAAAGCTGCTTAAACAATACAAAAATCCGATGCTGCTTTTACATCCACTTGGAGGTTGGACAAAAGATGATGATGTACCACTTGAAATTCGAATTGAGCAACATAAAGCTGTAATGGAAGAGGGTGTGTTAGATCCAAAATGGACTGTTCTTGCAATATTTCCATCTCCAATGTTATATGCAGGTCCAACAGAAGTTCAATGGCATGCTCGTGCACGATTAGCTGCTGGTATAAATACTTATATTGTTGGACGTGATCCTGCAGGTATTCAAGATCCTGACACTGGTGATTATCTTTATGACCCTACACATGGCTCAAAGGTATTGTTTGAAACTTTTAATTTATTGTATTATTATTAATATTATTACTATTTTGTAGGTATTAACAATGGCACCTGGTTTACCAAATCTTGAAATTATTCCATTTCGTGTTGCTGCATATGATAAAAGTGTAAACAAAATGGCATTTTTTGATGAAAAAAGAAAAGATGATTTTATGTTCATTTCTGGCACAAAAATGCGTGGTTTTGCTCGTGATGGTATTGAACCCCCTGAAGGTTTTATGGCTCCAACAGCATGGAAAATTCTATCATCATATTATCGTTAACAACATTCTAATCATTGTTTTTTTTACTCTGTTATTATTTTTGTACTAACTCTTTTTTTTCCGGTTAACATATCTGTTTTATATGATTTTCTATGTTTGTATTTTTTGAGAAAAGAATGATGAATGAAATAAATTGTACAATCCTCTAGAATTATTTCTTTATATCCACATAAATGATTCGGTTGCTGAAAAATAATTACTACATTTAACAAGTTGATTAAGGTTTTTTCTATGATAATAAAAAATGACGGCATAGCTTAAATTTCTATTGATCAACATTCTCTTTAAAGATGATGAGCAAAATATATTATTTTACTAACACATCGTTTACCTACAGCAACAGTCGTCAAGAAAGCAACACTATTTCGGTATAACGCCTCCCATGTCTGTTTCAACCATATTTAAACGAAATCTGCTTACTTCTAAAATCTATTGAAAGAAAGGCAAATATCCAGTTTCTGATAGAAAATATGTATTTAAAGTTGTTCGAATATCATGAAAATCTTTTTTTTGATATTGTTCGAAATGCAACACATGTGAGAATGAACCGCGACGAAAAATGATAGAGAATAACCATCGGTAATGACTTGATTAGTGGAAGAATGATGGAGCTGTAACATCAGGATGATGTCCGACATTGTTTCGAATCCAGCCAGAACGGCCAAACGTTTCCCATAAGTTACAGTATCATCAAATCCACGAATCATACTGTATTCAAATTTATGTGCAATTCTTTTTTCTAGTTTCTATGGAAATTTCACACATTAGATGCGATAAGTATGTTCAGTTGATTTTTGATTGTTGAATGTAATTCATTTCGTCGAAGAAGGTTGCGTTGGAACTCTCTCTCATTGAATGAAGTACAAAAATGTCATCATTCTCAAAAATGGCACCAAAATTGAATAGAGAGTTTTATTATGAAATTACTAAAGAATTCCAATGCGGATGTGGACAATGCACAGAAGCCGGCTTATCTACTTTTATGCTTTCAAGTCGTGAAGCGCTTTATTTAACACTTCATTATTTTTCAAAAGCTGATCGAATTGGTATTTAACAGACATGGGAGGCGTTATACCGAAATAGTGTTGCTTTCTTGACGACTGTTGCTGTAGGTAAACGATGTGTTAGTAAAATAATATATTTTGCTCATCATCTTTAAAGAGAATGTTGATCAATAGAAATTTAAGCTATGCCGTCATTTTTTATTATCATAGAAAAAACCTTAATCAACTTGTTAAATGTAGTAATTATTTTTCAGCAACCGAATCATTTATGTGGATATAAAGAAATAATTCTAGAGGATTGTACAATTTATTTCATTCATCATTCTTTTCTCAAAAAATACAAACATAGAAAATCATATAAAACAGATATGTTAACCGGAAAAAAAAGAGTTAGTACAAAAATAATAACAGAGTAAAAAAAACAATGATTAGAATGTTGTTAACGATAATATGATGATAGAATTTTCCATGCTGTTGGAGCCATAAAACCTTCAGGGGGTTCAATACCATCACGAGCAAAACCACGCATTTTTGTGCCAGAAATGAACATAAAATCATCTTTTCTTTTTTCATCAAAAAATGCCATTTTGTTTACACTTTTATCATATGCAGCAACACGAAATGGAATAATTTCAAGATTTGGTAAACCAGGTGCCATTGTTAATACCTACAAAATAGTAATAATATTAATAATAATACAATAAATTAAAAGTTTCAAACAATACCTTTGAGCCATGTGTAGGGTCATAAAGATAATCACCAGTGTCAGGATCTTGAATACCTGCAGGATCACGTCCAACAATATAAGTATTTATACCAGCAGCTAATCGTGCACGAGCATGCCATTGAACTTCTGTTGGACCTGCATATAACATTGGAGATGGAAATATTGCAAGAACAGTCCATTTTGGATCTAACACACCCTCTTCCATTACAGCTTTATGTTGCTCAATTCGAATTTCAAGTGGTACATCATCATCTTTTGTCCAACCTCCAAGTGGATGTAAAAGCAGCATCGGATTTTTGTATTGTTTAAGCAGCTTTTCACGAGTATCTTGCATTAATAAAGCATGTCCATTATGAATAGGATTACGAAGTTGAAAAGCAAATACAGAATCACAACCAGCATCAGAAAACATTTTTCTCAATTCTAATGGTGTCATACGGTATTGATCAAGACCATCATTGTATTTTATTCGATCAAAAACTTTTAAATCACCACCAATTAGCCAATCACCACTTTCCATAATCATTTTAACTGTTGGATGTCGGTCATCTATAGTAGCAAATTGTCGATGAACACGTTCACGTTTACGATGTGGATATACTTCAATATCTTCTAATACAGCAACTAATTCACCGTTATATGTTAAACGAACATATTTTGATAGCGTTTTATCAATCATTGATCCTTCAATATTTTCTTCAACTTTTAATGTTTCTTTAATCTTTTCATCAATAGCAAGAACAATTGGAATTGATTGAGAAATTGATTGATCATAAAATGGATATGAATCATTCAAAAGTCCAGATTGTTCATCTTCTTCCATAATTTCTCCAGGAATTTTACATTTCTTTTTAAGATCATAAAGTTGACCGTAATGAAGACATTGAAGATATTGCCGCTCACGCATAAAACCAGAAAGTGGTGTTGCCCATCCTTCAGCTAATACTTGAAGCCATTGCAAATCTACTAGCGATAATGAAAGTTCTGGAGAATTCTCCGCTGCTTTTTGGAGCTCAGCTTTTTCTTTTTCATTATTGACAAATAGTTCTCGAACTGGTGAACCACATAATTGATGCATTGCTTTTTCAGGTAAAATACCCTTTTCATAAAGCATTTGAAGTACACGCTGAACACATTCTGTTTCATTTGTAAATGCTGCATTTAATATAAGATCAGGATTTGTTGGTTCTTCATATGCAGAATCAATACCAGTAAAACTTTTAACTTCACCAGCACGAGCTTTTTTGTACAATTCTTAAAATAAATATTAGAATACCTTTTATTTTCCATTAAAAAAAGAAGAGACTCACTTTTGGGATCACGAGATTCACAAACTTCTAATGGTGTATTGACATAAATTTCAAAAAATGGAAGTGATTCTGCTTCATGTATACGACGAGCTTCTTCCCGATCATTACGATATGGTGAAATGAATGATGAAAGGGTTATAACACCCATATCAGCAAATAATTTTGATACTTCTGCAACACGACGAATATTTTCTGTTCTTTCATGACTTGAAAATCCTAAATTTTTGCATAGTCCATGTCGTACATTATCACCATCAAGACCATATGCCGGAATTCCTAACTGAAATATATATGCTTTACTATAAATGAATTAAAACGAGTAACTAACTTTTGTTAGTGTTTTTTCCACAGCAAAGGAGACTGTTGTTTTTCCTGCTCCAGACAACCCAGTGAACCATAACGTACATCCACGAAATTTTCTATGTTCTCCAATGATGGCAGCTCTTTCTTCTCGTGTTACTCGATGTGTTTGAAATGTAACATTTGATTGGATGATAAAAGGTTGTCGAACAGGTGGACCAGAAAGTTCGTGCATGGCTTGCTCGCCCCCTATAAAAATATGTAATTATGAATTAAAAAGAATATATCAGTTTATAAAAGCAAAGGACAATTGAGAAGTCGCAAAAATAAAAAACGCGAAATACAAAAGGAAATGGTTTTCTGGACAATGTGTATGAATAAACAATGGCTTCAAGCAAAACAGCAACGAAAAAACGGAAGATAGGTTTTTGAGATATCTTGATTGGTCAATGCTTGATTACATTAGCAGCTTTTGATTGTATTAATATATAGAATCAATGGCAGTAGTATTTTTAAAGGAATGGTTTATATATTGCTTTGTGGTGGACTTGTTTTTAGTCGTCGAGGAGAAAAAGAGGGAGACTTCGATGATTACTTTTTGGTATAAAGTTTGATATATTAAGAGAAGAGATAAATGGTTGATAAATGAGTGTTTAACAGCTATTTAAAAAGATATAAAAAATAATCACGCAAAAAATGTTTAATAAAGAGAAAAGAAAGAAGAAAAAATCATGGCAATCAAAAATGTAAAACAAAAAAAGAGTTGTGGCAGCAAATTTTTTTTGTGTGAGGGAAAAGCATTGCTTCGCTTCCAACTTTTCTTTGTTGGACATTTATACCGTCACCTTTTTAAATGGTCAAGGAAAGGAAAGACAATGTGTGGGGGATAATGACTTTGTTTTTTTTCCTACGCAAAACCGTTACCTTCTTTGTAATAATTGTAAATAATAACAGGAAAAAGGAGTTAAAAAAAGGGTAATGAATGATAGCTCATATATACTACAGGAATATTTTTGTTGTTATTTACGGGCATGATGAATATATAAATTTTGTTATTTTTACCGTAGTATTTAATATTAATTTTTTTAATACACAATTCTTTCAGTTACAAGAATGTTAGAAAAGACTAAAAACTTTTGTTTGATTATTTGTTGTTGATGTTGTTGCTATAATTTATACCTCTTAAAAATGTTTAATTAAATATGCAATAAATTTGGTGCTTTTGCATTGCTGGAATAGCTACTGTAACTTTGATTTATGTTGTTAAAGCTTTTAGATATGTTTCTTTTGCATTTTAATATCACTGTTTTATGCTTTTACAAAAATTAAAAAAGATTAAATATTTATTATATATACCAGTTTTACTAGTTGGACATCTATTACAAAAATGATTACCCATGAACAAAATTAAATTAACTGAGAAAGAATATCACAAGTTATAAGTGAAAGGGAATGATAAGTATATAAGTATAGCAGTAAATGACTAGTTAACAAATGCATGAAATTTAACATCTTTACTAAAGATTGTACCGTAACAGTTATCAAAGATTAGCACATATTCACCAGTATCTTCACATGTAATTGAATTATATTCAGGTACAAATTCAGTAGAAAGTCGAAAACGTGGCCAAATTTCTTTTCCATCTTTTTGAATATAAAATTCAATGTCATTACTTGAAAGAAAGAACCAATTAAGTTTTGAGCCAGCTTTTTCTACAGTAATCTTGACTTCTTTTTTATTCCTTGCTGGAACATTTAATTTGATTAAATTTGAATCTTTAATATGGAATGGATTTTTTTCAGCTTGATACCTTAAAAAATATAGTAATAATCAAAGATCACAAAGAAAAAACAACAAAAAAAACATACATAAGATGATCGGGTGTCATTCCACCCATTCGAAGTGTTCCAGTTTCTTTACCATTTGTGGGTACAAGTTTTCCTCCCCATTTTTCATAAATATATTCTTCACCAATTGCATCACATAATAATTTTTTATAATCTTTTGGTAAAAATGTTATTTTTTCTTGTGTTTGTTTTGCTAGCACTGGCTTTACTAAAGCATAAACGGCTGACATCATTGCAGGAGCATTAATAACATACAATGCTCGAGCAAAATCCGGAAATGTTTCTTGCGTTAATTTTAATAATGCTAAATAAGTTTTGAGTGTTGGACCATAGAGTAAATCTTTGCTAAATCCTTCCATATCAATAATAATTATAATACCCAATTTTTTGCCTGATTTTTGCTCTTTTTCTCTATAATTTAATTGACGTTTGAACTTTTTTTTTGTTTTTTTCCGTTCTCTAACCTTAGCATCAAATATGTCAAGCCAGCTTCCACTAACATCAGTTTAAATAATTCACTAACGCGATCACATTTTACAAGTGATCTAGGATGAACTTTTGAAATGCATTGAAGAAAAATTGCATTGCCATCTTTATCAAAACTCATCAAGCCGCCTAAAAAGAAGACTTTAGTTTTCTTTTATCAAACTTTGACTTGACTTTTTTTTCTATTGCTGATAAAACTACAGTACAAAAGTCATTTATGCTACAAAAGATAGGAAAAGAAAGAACTAACCTGGAAAATATTCTGCACACGGTGTAAGATTTGTAACATAAGTATTCATATCTCCTTCACATGCTTTTAAATGTTCACCAATTTTAAGTGCAATTAAAGTGCAAGCAGCTTGTTTGAAACGAGGAAGAATTTCGGCTGCAAAAGAAGAAGAAGAAGTTAAAAAAAAGAAGTTCGCTTTTTATTGATCGAAGCGCCTCTAGCAATGAGACATAATTTGTCCAAGAAAATAAAAAAAAGATGAAAGAAAAAAAAACAAACACACTAACCTATTTTAAAGTCCCAACCATATAACCATCGAAGTAATGAAAAATCATCATTAAAAAACCATGCTTCTTCAAGTAATTCTGGGCCCAAAGCTTTACGAAGTTTTTCAATTTGTGTTCGATGATCCGATGGAATTTCTGATTCATTAATATAATGAGAAATTGTGGAATGGGGCGCCATATCTAGTTTTTAAAAAAAACTAAAAATAATTTGTCAAAGAAAAAAACAACAACGTCGCCTGAAAGAATGTAACAAAAACAAAACCGCAAAAGTCTGCAAAAAAATTTTATGTCTAAAAAAGAAGTTTCAAGTAGATAAGTTAAGGATTTCCGTATTTGGGAAAGCTGTTCTTTTTTAGGACAACAAAAAATTCAAGCAAAAAGAAGAAGTCAAAAATTAATGGTCGTTCATTAGTATAGATTGAAGTAATGTTGCTTCTTTTTAATGGAGACATGTCTTCTCTATTATGTTTTTTCTTCTCCTTTTTTTCGACAAATACATCGGCTAAGATAACCAAAATTGGGGAGTTTAATGATAAGGTGGCCGTGTGCTTTTAAGATGTGCTGGAAAGATGTGTGTAATTATAACCACTGTTCCATTCAGCAAATCAAGCAAAATTTATGACAGATTGTGGTGGAATACCTTTTTTATATGTATTAATGATAATAAAAAAAAAAATGCATCAGTAAGCTATATATGATTGAATTATATTTGCAACAAGATAATGCCATTTGTATTCTATTTTCAACTGTGTTATCAAACACATATTTTTTTCAAACAAACAGGTCAAATGTTTTTTTGAACTTTGTTTTTTTTTAGCTTTGCAAGAAGAAAATCATAATTTTCTATGTCCGCAAAAAATGAACTTTATTTTTTTCTGCTGCATGGATAACGCAAAAAATACGCAATAATATATATTTGTTAAATCACTTAACACGCGGGTTATTTTTACTGATTTGATGACAGCTGTTCAAAAGCAAAAAGAAAATAAAAGAATATCAATGACAACGTGGTGGTCACCTGACAAGAAAAAAAAGAAGAAGTAATCTTCCAAGAAAATATGTGCATCGTTTTTTTTAATTTGCATTCTTTTTGTTTGTAGTTGAAAAAAAAACTTTTTATATGAATCCTTTGCAGCTGTGTTAAAAACAACTTTTTTTGTGGAATATAATGCGCAGAAGATGAATGATTGTTTGCTAATACATAGCATAAGTGGTATTTATTTTTTGCGGAAAATGAAATGGACATGAAATTGATCTTTGCACGTGCAATTGGGATATCTTTATTTTTTTTGCGTAAAAAAACAAGTGTGTGAAATAAATATAAACTACTTTGATGTGCAAATTAAACAAATAAAGAAAAAAAGCATGCAGATGAATATGCAAAAAAATGTTTCATACTGTAGTTGTCAAATATTACTGTAAAGCACTCAATACATTGAAAGAAAACAAACTTATTTTGTTACAAAAACTGTTTCTTTTTTAGTTTTCAAGTGCTGCGTGGTTGAGGTTACTCCTTTTTGCATCTTTTGCAAAAGATACAAGTGTAATTACTCTTTAAGCTGATCCCGTAATGACAATGCTACTTACCTTTTTAAAAGACTCAAAATAACTTTTCTTTTTTTTCTCCTGCAGGTTTTGTGTTTTGAATGGTGTCAACTTTCACGGAAGCTTCTTTTTTTATTGTTGTCAACCTTTAAAATCACATCTTTCATTGAAGTATTTTTTTGACACATGATTGAAGAAGATATCTTTCAAAAAGCAAAAAGCAACACAAAATATGTGACATAAGAAATTTCAAAATGTTGCCCTAAAATTGACCTTTATACAATTTAAAACATATAAAGTTTTAACAAAAAAATACATAATTTTCTTTTGTTTGTACTTAATTCTGTTATTTTTTCACAAAACCTAACACTCGAAAAAAACTTAAACATCATTGCTACTATTTTCTTTGAATTTAAATCGTTTTTTTTTCTTCTTTTAAGCTTTATTCCGTGTTTTTCTTCAAGCTTCTGGCCACATTCAACATTGATAGAGAAAAATAAAGCTGTTGGAGCTACTGACAACAAGGTCGAAAAAATCTATTTTTTTCTTTTGCGCACTTAACGCTTTAAAGTGCTGGCCCTCTTGAAATGAAGTATCTACGGATATTGCGGTACATCGCATGGCAAAAAAGAATTTTTTTCTTCTGCAAGCGTCAATGAAGTGAATGAGTGATTTGCTGTAATTGGCTATTATCCAAGAAATACAAGAACATAAATAATAATAAAAAAAATTAGAAAAGCAATTTTGTGATTTTCATAATCATGATAAAATACTTTGTTTCAGCATTTTCATTTTTTTACGTTGACACTGAAAAAAGTTTTTTATTTCGCACCTGTTCAGATCTCATAATGAATTTCAATTTATCACGTTTAAGTGAATGCCAATGAAACAAAAAAAGTTTTCTTTACCTGTGTTGTTTTTTTCGTGCCTTTGCTGGTGCATTTGTCACTTAAAAACACATGGCAAAAAATTTGAAAAGTTGCATTTGCAATCACATTGCATTTTTTTCTCGAATCATCATCACAAATCAGTAATAAATTTTTTTCGATTTTTTTAGGCGGAGTTATTTGAAAGTGAAAAAAAGAATAAAACAGTTTATTTCTCTTCATTGTTCTGGAAGATTTTGAAGATCAAAAGGCAAAACATAGTATGTACAAAACGTGGAGATATATGTTAAGGGGCGGTGATTTCTTTTCTATCTTTCCTCGCTTCTTTCTTTTTTTTCAAGAAGTCGTCAAAGCCAGAAAGCAAGTGAAAAGAGGGCTTTATGAATGACAAAATTTTCAGTAGGCTTCAATCGCAAGATCAAAAGACACTTGCTTTTGACAAAAAAGAATAATAATAAAAAAAAGATTCCGCTTTCTTCTTGACCTTTTTGTGTATTTTTTTCAAATGAGGTTTAAAAATGCTGATTTTAGGTTTAGATTTATAAATCATGGTTAATACTGATTTGCTCAAAAAACACGCTTCACAATATAAATTAGGCAAAGATACAGCTGGAGAATATCATCGACAGTAAGCTTTATTTTTCATATTTGATGTTAGAGTTTTGCTTGAAATTTGTAATTTTAGATTGTTTAAACTTCATCCAGAACTTGCTGAACCATATGATGCAGAAGATATTGATCCAGATGCAGTATTAAAATCACAAAAATTTATCATGTATGGTATGGCAGAATTACAATATTTCTTCCGTCTTCCTGATGCATTTGGTGAAGATCGTAAATGGCGTACAGCTTTATCATCCTTTAAAGAACAATATGGTGATGTTGGATTTCCTCTTGATAAATTTAATGTAAGTTGTTTTGCTGACATTTTGTTTTAAGTTGATATATCTTCGTGTGGATGATGTAGTTAAAAAATAATAAAAATTTATTTTTATTCTTTTTAGAAAACGATTGATGCATTCCTTGCTGCAATGGAAAAAAATGCAGGTGGTGTTACATCAGAACAAAAAAAGAATTGGGAAGAACTTTTAAATAAGGCATATGCAGACATGAAAACTTGGGGCTGGTATTAAAGATTATGAGGCAACAACGACAACAAACATCTTTTTCCTCAGATAATATAAACTCTTTCTTCACATGCAAATATTAGCCTACACATAATAAAAAATTAAGACTATGAAACATAATAATTTTTAAATGAAAGAATACTTTTTTTGTTTTCATTTTGAATTTAATATTTTTTTTATCCTTCTTTCTTTTTTTATTTCTGTTTCTTTATTTTGGGTTTTATTCTCTTTACTTTAATAATTTGAAGCTTGTTTCTCTTATTTTTTATCCTACCGTTTTCTTTTCTCATATGATTTTTTTGGTTTTCAATCTTGCATCAAAAAGTATTCAGTTTTTTGTTTAAAAAAATTAATGCAATAAAAAAATTCTTTTCTGTAAATTTTTAAATCACAATATATAAGACATAACAAAGATTGTTCAAGAAATTTTTTTTGAAGAACACATTTAAAAATATTAAAGTAAATAAATGAAATAAAATGAACGTTTTTCTTTGAATGTAAAAGAAGAAACTGAACTTGTTCGTTCAGTTCGATATATTAACAGATAGCTAACTTTTCTTTTGCTTTTGATAAAACTTTATTACAAGACTTTAAAGAGCGTTCATTCTTCTTCTTCCTCAAAAAAAATGTTAGAAGCATTTCTTATACATGTTTCAACGAAATTCAACTTGAAAAAACGAATGCTTCAATGAAAAAAAGTAGTGGTAGTAGTAAACCTTGTAGCCTTGAAATAAGAAATAAGGAAGTGAAGTGATAGACAATGAAATGTACTTTATAAAAACCCCTCACATCAAATTATCTTATGTTACTTATTTATCAAAAATTTTAATATAATTTTGTTTTTTTTCTTTCCAATTTTTGCTTCCATAATTCAAACTCCATCAACAAGTCAAAATAGCTTCTGGAACAGCAGCAGCAGTTCATCTATTTTATTTTTCCAATGAATGTTTTTTACACACATTTTTGAAATGAGCCAATTTTTTTTCTTCTTCTTCAAGGCAAAACCAAAAATTAAGGAAAAAGAAATTTTTTTACCCTTTTTTTCACGCAATTCAGGAAAGGAAATAGATGAGGGAAACGACCCCGCGGGCGTTGAGTTGTTTTAGTTTAGTTTTTTTCTGTTCCTTTGGGATAAAAGAAGGCATAGCTTTGCTTAATTACCAAATAGTTGCCCCCTGTACCATATAAGCATTAAGCATTCCCATCCATTTTCGTTTAACTCACAGGGGGCTTTTAACAAAGGCCTTTTATTTTGCAAAAAGTCAACGAAAAATTTTTTTGTTGATTTATTGCTTCTGGAATACGGTAGCTTTTTAAAGAAATTCAAAATTAAAATTGCTATCTTCCTACTGTGTGAGTCAATTCAAAAACAAAATTTGTTTATTGCTTTCTTCTTTTTGACTTTTTTAGTTTAGCTTTTAAGTATAGGTAATCATATCAACAAAATACCACCACACTAAAATGCATCTTCCATCAATGTTCAAAATAAAATTAATTTTAACAATGTAATTAATCCATTTGCAGCTGAGAAGGAATAATTGTTTGAAAATAAAACAAAATGTATATATATATAAATATTTTTTGGTATTTTAGGTTTACCAGATGCATCTGATTCGCTTTTTCTTTTCCAGGAGAAGAAGAAGCTTAATCATATTATTTTCCTATCTAATAATCGTATAATTGTTTTCTTTCGTTGGTAGCTTCTTTTCTCTTCTTCCTTTTTTCCTTAAAAAAGCTTAAGAGCTATAAATGGGTTTCAGGTTCTTTTTTCTTCTTTGCTGAAGTAAGCTTTTCTCGGCATCTTCTTTTCACGCCAGTTTATCTTGAAACCTTTTGCGCTGATACACTGCCATAAAAATTTTTTTGTTTATTTACAATAACATTTATTTTTCACAACTGATAAAAATAAAAGTTTCCATTTTTATCCAACCTGCAAAAGTATATTTTAATCTTTGATGTAACGTTGTTAAAGTCTAGACTTCAACAATCAACGAACTTTCAAATTACAAAATCACGCAATTAGTTTTGTGACCTCGTTTTTTTGGTGGTAAGTAAGTTGTGTAAAAATGGCAATTTCCCTCTTCAATTTTATTCATTAGTAAACTTCAAAAAAACTTTTAAAGATGCAACTATCTCGAGTTTCCTTAAAAACAAATAAGGCAGCTTTTCAAGTTTTTGTTTACCGCCAATTTTTTTGGAAGAAAAAAACGAAGAAGAAACTGCTAAGATGCAAGCATTTTATTTTCGCTGCTATTTTAAACGACCTGAGCACTATTTTTTTATTCTAAAAAAAGAAACCATTTTTCAAATTTTAAATGTGGGCTACTACCGTTAACTGTCTATCTTTTTGTTTTTTTGTTATTCTATCTTACAACCTTTCATTTATTTCTTTTTGAAGGAGGACCTTTTTTTGAAACCAAATTTTTTGACTTTATTTTCAATGCTTGATGCCTATTGCGGAAACTAACGTCTTCCGGGCTTGGAGTTTCTTGGGAAAAAGGAGAATGCAAGGCTGCTCAAAATAAATCAGTCTTCAGTTTTTATACTCCTATCTTTGGAATTCATTCTTTTCTTTCAAATTTTTACGTGTCTTTTTTTATTATTGGATGTGGGGAATCTTTTTTTATGCATGCAATAAACAGCTGTTTTTTGAATAACTTGTATTAGGGTTTTGAAGGAAGTGGGGGAAGAAAATGGGAAACAAGCATACAGGTTCATCATCAAGTCGACAAACATTACAGTATCAAACAAGTGTTCCTGCCAATCCAGTTTCAGTAGTTGTTAATCCACCTCCACGTCGACGTTGCTCTGAATTTAAATATAAAAGTGTTGAAGCCACAGGTGTGTGATTAAACAACTACTGTATAGAAACATTATAAAATAAAAACTTTCTTTTTATGAAAGCATTTTGTGCTTTGTCCACGCAATGCTATTATCATTTATTATAATTTTAGATCGTCCGTCCATTAATACAAATCCTCCAAATGGAGATGCTGCAGCAAAATTAAATAGTATGTTGTTGTTTTTAAACAAAATTTTCTTTACCCATTTTTAGTCATTAAAAAAATAAATTAACTAATGTTTACTTGCTTTTTTCCTTTCAAAATGATAATGAATAAAAAAAATAATACAATTTTGTTTTTTTTTATAGGGCAACGACGTTGGTCAACTGCTGCTGCCATTGGAACAGCTCGAAACAATACAATGAAGCCAAAGCGTCTTGCGCCTCGTCAACGCAATCTGATTATCAAATCATGGAACAAAACAGCTAAAACAAAAGTAGGAAAAGATATTTTTGTTGGTAAGTGCCTTTGAATCTCTCTCTTTCTCCTTTATTCATCAATCTTTTTCTCCTTCCTTTTTTCCAAGTGCACTTAAAAGTGGTGTATTGAATGAAAAAAGTCTGTACAAATAATATCAATCAATGAAAACAGAAAAAAAACTATTGTTACTACATTTGACTTTTGATTCAAGTTATTCTACAATGTACAGACATTGGGTTTAACGTAATTCAATATCTCTCTCACTATAAGACTAGAAATGATTCTTTTTATAAACTTATGAAAACATCAAAATATGACGCACAGGAATAAAACACAATTGACAATAGATCAAAAGTTATAATAATAATAGCATCGCAGGTTATTTAAAAAAATATTTTATATTAACGTTGCTATGATTCCAGCAAGATTTACATGCATGAGATGCAAGATTCTACGAGATTTACTTTCTTCAATCGAGATTTTAAGAAATGGTTTTTTAAGATCGGAATTGAAAAATCAGCATTTGAAAACAAAAACTTCTATTTTAGTATATTTTAATTTTTTGGCACTTTCTTAGTTGTTTTATAAACAGATAACGTTCAATATATGCCTTAAACAACAAATAAAACACAATCTCAATTTTCTCTTAAAAAATAGGATTCTCTAAAATCGAAACCGAAAAATCGGGATCTTGGTAAAACTAAGATTTGAGAGCGGGGAATTAATATTTTGCACAATTTTGATAAAGTGTGCCGTAAATGCTTTAGTTGAAGCGTTGCACTTTTATTTTTCAAACCAACATTTTTCTAGGATTGTAAAAATTTAAATTTTTTATTTTTTGTTAAAAGCTTATTTATTTTACAATTTTTTCTCAACTGATACATCTGGATAATATCTGACAATGTCCCGATATCAATATCTGATTGGTTTTTGACAAACTCTACAGTAACCGTTTTTTCTTGCTCTTTAATTAGAACATTTATGGTATCTTTGATTTGTGTCTGTAAGATATTTCGGCTAATTCCCTAACTGCTCAGAACATTTATCTAAATCTTTTACTACCTAGAAGCAAAATGTTTTAGCCTAATTTCACAACATTTTAACATTAGGATATTAAACTTTGATTCTGTCATACATTTTGCTTTAAGCTTCCCAACAAAAACAACGTATTCCATTTTAGCTATCTTTAATGAAGCTGAAGAATTAAAACAAGTTTTTGGTATTCAACCTGCTTTAAAAGGCAAGAAATTACGATGTGATCCACGGTTTATTGCACATACGGATTTATTTATTGATACATTTGATTTTGTGATACGAAATTTGGATGATATTTCAATGGTTGTTGAAAATGCCGAACAACTTGGTCGTCGACATGCTGCATTAAATATTGAAAATTTTCGTCCTGAATATTGGTCTATTTTTACAGAATGTATTGTTGAAAATATTGCTGAAACAAATGATAAAGAAACACAAATTGCTTGGCGTCAACTGGTTTTAACATTAATCTTTTATATGAAGTAATACTTTTTTATCCCCAAATTTGCATATATCTATATTTAATGTTATACTTTATAGAATGGGTTATGAACGAGAGTCATTAAGAATGACTCGTAATGCACAAAATTTAATGGCTTCTCGAAATCTTACACCTTCTCCACTCAATCCAAATCCAGACATTCCGGTACTTTAAAAAAAAGAATCTCAAAGACTTATCTTTTGCTTATTTAAAAAAATTGCTTGTTTATATCTTAAATTATTATTGCAAAGTATTCAAGATAAATTATGCCTTAAAAATAGCAAAACAAAAACAATGACACAGAAAGTAAAGTAACATAAAGCAAATCCAGTTCTCGATAAAATGAAGAGAAACGAAGACAAATGAAAGAAAAAAATGTAGAAAAAATTCGTGAACGTAATGGGTGGTCTTTCAAAAATGAACCAAATCTTACATTGGCAAATTGTTCTTTAAGAAAATTTGTTAATTAAAAAAACTGTTTATCAAAAGTTGAGCGTAATTTATCGGGTTGTTGAAATTACTTTTATTAATAATTGTAAAGTAATAAAAATAAAATATATTGATTATAAACACTTTAAATTTAAAAAAGTTTTGTGAAATTTGGATGCTTGAGATTTTTTTTATTATTTACGAAATTCTTTCTTTTCAGATGCATTTACTTTTGAAGTAATTTTTTTTCTTTATTGATATTGATTTACATCTCAGCTGTTAAAGCTTTATATGTACAAAAATTAAAAATGTTAGAGAATTGGGAAAGCTTTTCTTCTACACTTATTTCTGATCCATTTCTTGATGATGCTGAAAAATTTAAAGATGACTTCGGTATTTTAACCTTTTATTTTTACTTTATCGTATTCGAAAATATAAAATTTTCAGAATCTACAAACACAGATTTTTGTGATTCATTGTCAAGTGAGCCGTTATCATCGAAAAGCAGTGTAACTTCTAAAGATCGAATATATTCATATTCTATGGAAGATTCAGATAGCTTAGATGATCGTGCTACTTCAACATCAACTTTAAATTCTATATATAATATTAATCCACTTGATGACAATGATGTATTCTCATCTGATTTATCATTATTTGATGAAACTCCATCTTCGACAAATACCTTTAATTCAACATGGACTTCAAAAAGTGGAATAAACGAAATTGCTAAAGTAGCTCAAAATGCTAGCACAGAAGAAATAACAAAATCAAACATTCAACAAGCTGCTTCAGTTAATACGGCTTCCATAAATAGTGTACCAAAAATAATACGGTAATTAGAAAAAGATTCATGGTTTTTTAAAAAGTATACTATACTGTTTTTTTAGAATAACTGAGCCATCACATACAATGTTACAGCCGATCAGTCTTCAACCGGAAGCAAAAATTCTTAAAATGACCGTTGTATCTTCTGCAACACCAGTTCATGAAGCAATAAAAGCTGCTGGAATTGGATTGTATTCAACGACAACGCAATTTAAAACTGTCAAAGTTGTTAAACAGCCACAACAACAACTTCCCACAAGAATTGTAGTAATTAAAAAACCTTTAACTACTGCTGCAACTACAACAACAACGACGTATGTTCCATTTCGTAATGGAAGTAACTCTATTTCTCGGACATCTCGAATTTTTCGAACACAAAGATTTCATCAATCGTATAATGAATGGGAAAGTGATATGCCAGTTTTAACACGGGAAGCTCCATTTCGTCCTGAACAATTATCATATTCAACAAGAAGAATTTTTCCTTCAACATCTTCGTCAGCAAGGCCATATCAAATTTATGAATGTCCGAAATGTTCTAAAAATCTTCCAAACAAGCATGCTCTTGCAAAGCATCTTCACATACATGAACCACCTCGATATAAATGTTCACAATGTGATAGAATGTTTTATGATCGAACAAAATTACGTCGACATCAAATTGTTCATTCAGCAGAAAAGCGATATGAATGTGGAATATGTGCAAGTAAATTTGCATTAGAACAAAATCTTCGAGTTCATATGCGTATTCATCAAAATTTTATCCCATTTGCACATTTAAAAAATCATGTTAATGTACATTCTCAAAAAGCCACTAAAAAATTACCATCTATTTTAAGGGCATCAATACAATAGAGCTTTTATTTTTTATATCCTTTTAGTCAAAATACTTTTTTTGAATTTTACTTTTTTTTTTGCTTTTCGGTTTTTATTCAAAATTTGAATTTTAAATACAATCGAAAAAAGTGCTGCCGTTACAAAAGTTGAGCATCAAAAGTACGGAAGTGTAGTTTTAGCAAAAACAATTTTTTTTTGCTCCGTACTATGAAACTTTATTTTTTTTAATTATAGGTATCAAACTTCCTTTTTTATTTTCTTTGCATCTAAAAATACCAGCTTTTCAAAAAAAAAGAAGCTTAAGGTCTATTTTCATTTGCATGATTACGGTAGCGCAGCAACAAAAAAAATAAAAGTTCAAAAATTATACTCTCTTTTTTTTTGTTTACAGTATAATATTTTTGTGATAAAAAAACTTAGTCATTTGAAAAATAAACGGTTTCTTTTTTTAAAAAAAATTATATTATGTATTACGGTGCAATTATTTACGTCAAAAACAATTAACAATTCTTTATTTTGATACATACAATTCTTTTATTATTATTAATTAATATTATTAATTCATTAATTTTTTTTCTTATTAGTATCTCTTTTAAAAACAATAAAGTATTTACAAAAAAAATTTGAACCCGTATCTAATAATGATAATAACCGGTGACATTTCTATATATTTTTTTCTCTCTTTTTTTAAATACCAAAAACACAATCATAGATTATTTGCACGTAATGCCCTTTAATTTTCAATTTTAATATCATTTTTTTGTGATTCGTTGCTTTTTATATTTTCTGTTGGAAGCAACATTGCATTTGCACTACCATTTGAAGGTTGTAAACGGCTATCAGATGTTGGAGTTGATGGTGCTTTTGCCCATTCTTGTACAGTAACTAAAAAACAGGTGCTTAATTTTTTACTACTTATTTTTTTTGAAGTTACCTGAACCAAAAAATTGAAAAGCTGCACCACAAACAAATAACACAATTGTCATAACATAAAATGCATACTTCCATTCTTCTTTTGTGCCCTTTTGTACAATATACCCTATCATATATGGTGACGCAACAGCAGCAATTTGTCCTAATAATCGACAAAATGATGCCACCGATGATGTATATCTTGGTGCAATACAAACCATACTAGTATTATATCCAGGTATAAATCCAGAGCTTAACCCGATTGCAAGGATCACAAGAATAATTGCCCATTTACTACTTCGACAATCACAAAATGTCAACAAAAAATAGCAAATTCCACTACCAAATGATGCTAAAAAAATATTTTATTTTGTAAAGGATTAGTTTGTTATTTTTCTTTTCTTTCTTTTTGTATCATACCTATTAGATTGAAAATTTTTGTTACTGAATTATGACTCATAATTTTATTTTTTCGTAGCCAATCTGCACTTCCAGCAAGGATAATTTTAGTTATTAGTTGAAAAATGAAAGGAAAAGCAGACATTAGTCCATTCTGTAAAAATAAAAGTTTTTATAATTTTTTCTTTTTTTAAAAACTGGTATATGGTAGCAACAACTTACAGCACTTAAATCCATTCTTAAAACTGTTTGATAATATGACGGTATGTATGTAATTGTTCCAACGGTCATAAAATTTTGTGAAAATGAATTAAGTGCTGTTGCCCATACAGTAGGAGATGAAAAAATTGCTTTCCATGGTATTTCTTTTGCTCCAATCTTTTTTCCTCCAATATTATGTGAACATTCTTGTATGAACAAAACTTCATCAGTTGAAATATTTTTAGCTTTTGATGGTGAATTAAAAACATATACAGCCCAAAAAATACAAAATCCTAATCCAATAATTCCATAAGAATGAAAAGCTAATGGCCATCCACCAAAAAGATTTATTTGACAAAGCTCCGCTGTAAGGAACATTGCTACAATAACTGATACTTGATTTCCAGTTGTCGAAATAGCTATTGCGGTACTCTTTTCAGACAATGGAAACCAATGAGCAATTAAAACATTCATACATGGAACAAGAATCCCCTTAAAAAATGACAAGATGGATTAATAAATTTTTTAACTATAAAAGATTAATTTGAAGATAAGAGCACGTACTTGTCCACAACCCATTATAAATCGAAGTGTTACAAGTGCATATGCATGCATCGTTGATGCAACAAATGGCGTTAAGAATGTTCCAATTACATTTACAGCAGCTCCAATTAAGACAACATTTTTTGCACCAAATCTATCACATAGATAACTTCCTGGAATAACAATTGCAAGTCCACCTGCATAAAATGATGTAAAGATAAGAGCTTGATCGGGTTTTGTGATAACTAAATTTCCGTTCTAAAAATCATATGTTGTCTTAGTGTAATGTTACAACGATGCATTTATTCAACGTACGTAATGTTTTGCCAATTGTGCTTTTTTCATTGCTTGTTTTGATTTTATAAATCCTAAATCTTCTATTTCACATTCATCAATTGGTCCTTTATTTTCCATAATTTTTAGTAATTGTGATTCATTATTATTGTTAAGTATCGATGGAGCCGGGGTTAATGGAAGGGGCTTTTCATTTAATGCATCAACGGCCGTTCGATTAACCATACATATCATTGCCATATTGATGTTCGATCTCATTAAACCTTCTATCGAGAGGGCAAGTGCCAAAGCAAAAGCAACTCGAAATCGAAAGCTATTCCATGTCCAAAGTTTTGAGCGTGGAGCTGCTGGTTTTGCAATTTCGACATCGTCTAGAATTAAAAAAAAAGATACAAAAATTTTGTAACACTTTTATAGTTTTTGATTAAATTACTCTTTCTTTGCTTTTAACTAATTTAAAGTAAAGGTTAACTAACTCGCTTTTTTTTCAGTGAAATAAAAAAACAGCAAAAAAACTCGTTTTTGCTTTTTGGTTTGTTTTTTTTTGCATACATAAAAAAAGCTATGAAAAAGGCAGCTAAGAATGAGAACACACGCAAGCAAAAGAAAGAAAGTGCTTAAAAGCCACCAATATTGTTGTTTCTTTTTTTCTCGCCTGCTTATATATTTTTCACAAGGAAAAAAAAGCTTTTAAAATTTTATTTCATTCATTTTTACAATGAGCCAAAACAATATACGGTAAAAAATGGAACACATAAAATGTTTCTTTTTTTTGACACATTTTTAACCCCATGTAGTCAAAACTGTATCATTAAAATGCGAAAAAAAATTTAAAAATTGTTTATTGCCATATTAAAAATTTGAAAAAAAGAAGAGAGAGCAAGCAAATAGTGATAGTGGTCTTTGATCACCAAGTGACTGCACTTTGCGTCCGGCTGTCTTTTAGTGATGATGGTGAAAAAAAAAAGAAAAAGGCAAAAAGAAGAAAGATTCATAGAACGAGCGCATTTTTAGTTCTGTTCGTTAATCAGTTAGTTGTTGAAAAAAAAAGAGGAATACTTTTTAAAAACAATACCAAAATCAATGATTTTAGAAATGAACAAAAAAAATTGTATCAAAAATGAATAAAAACACTTTTTAAAAGAGCATATGGTATAGCTTTTTTTATTAAAAAAAGCACAAATTAAATGTAAAAAGAAAACATACTTTTCATAATCATTACTTCAACCAAAAAAAATATTCAATAATAAATAATAATAATGCTTTTTCTTTATTAAAGTTTTAAATAATAATAATAATTGTAATTTGTAATTAATTTAATAACAATAATATTTATGATGATTCACCTCCAAATAAGAAAAGAGCAGAATAAAAAAGGCGTAAATGAAGTTTTTTGATTATATGTGTTGTGTATATATCACAAAACGTCACTTGGCTTTTTTATTTAAGATGCAAATAAATATCTCCGCACTTCTATCAAATGTAATCATGGATTATCTGATATTGTTTACTTTTGTTTGCACGAACATTTCTCGGCGGGCATTCAATCAAAACTTATCAAAAATAAAATAGTAATAATAATAGTACGAAGAGAAGGTAGAAAAGAAATCAGATCAAAAAAATTTTTTATAGTGCAGTAAAAAATTGCATTAAATTCTTTTTTGTCACTCTTCCATGAATGAATGACAGTAATATAATAATATATTTAAAAAAGATTTGTTGGTGTTTTTTAAAAAATGGCTCCACCAAAATAATAACAAGGGGGGATCCACAAGAGCAAATAACAACAAGAGAGAAAAAAAAGCAAAGAGAGCCAAGAGCAAAACGTGCCCAAAGGCCCCCTTTTTTGCAGCTAAGCGGGCGTTTGTGAAGTAAAAAAAGGGGAGAAAAAAAGAATTGAAGGTTTTTGGTCAATAATTTTTGAGCTTTTTGGTTATTTTAAAGCGCTGTTCAAACTGCATTTTTAAAAGCGGAACTTGGGTCGTGGACACAAAACAAAAAAATTTTGAGGCAAAAAAATTCTATCTCCGTCAGAAAAAAATTTTTTTTGAGATAAACACTAAAGCTATTCGTATTGTTATGAAACCGTTGCACCCCTTTTTGCATTACCAGCTGTAGTGTAAAAAAACAAGAATCCCTTTTTTTTACTTTGAGAAGAAAAAATAACAAGTAAAAAACGAAACTTTTTAACTTCTTTTTTTGCAAAATTTTGTTTTCTCAAATAAAGCACAAACATCCGTAGAACACCATCATCGAAATTACGAAAAAAGGCAAATCAAAAATTGTCACATTAAAAAGCAAATAAGTTTGCACAAAAAGCACCGAAAAAAATGCAAAGAAATATCATTATTCTATGAGGCTTTTGCTTGCGCGCAACTAAAAGGGGAAGAGAAAAAAAAAGTATGTAAAAATGGAAAGTACTTTGAGTGCACACAGTTCAACAAAATGACGCGATAATTCATATCGTAAACAAAAGTTAAAGCATCAAATTGCTTGTTAAGATTTGACTTTTGATTAGTCTATCTTTTTAATTAAATTACATTTTTCTTCCAAAAATATAATAAAAAAGGGTTTCTTTCTTTATTTCTTTTCTTTGTTTAAACCCCATAATTCATAATTTATGTCTTCTTTCACGCTATTTTGAACATCAAATTTTGATGTTCTAAAAAAAAGACAATCAAAAATATTATATCGCCATTGTTTTTGCAACAACAAAACTTTTGACCGCACTACTATATTTCTATGTATGGGCGTGACAAAAACAACAGGCAATTTAACTCCCTATTTTTTTTGTTTCATCAAAAAAATTTAATAGAAAGATCAAAACGAAGGAAAAAAAGTTTTGATTCTTTCACATTTTTTTCATATGGCGCCAGGTGCAAAAAGTAAGGATAGTTTTTTTGGAGGTTTATATTGAAAAAAAGAAGTATAATCACTTCAAGTTTCAATAGTTAATTATCAAAGTTCACATTTAACTATATACATTTATTCAGAATAATTCTAACCAGGAAAAGCTTTTACATTTTTGTGTATATTTTTAACACAAATTTTCCCACACTCAATCACATTGAAATTTCATCATCGACAGTAAAAGTACAATAAAAAAGGGAATGTTTTTAAGTTGTAATTGAACGTTTTTAAAATTAACTTTAAATAATAATTAGCTTTGTATATATTTGAAAAAAAGCAACTTAATCAAAGAGCTAAAAAACATTCATTCTAGAAATGTTCTAAACCCAATTTACACTCTTTCCTCCTTTTTCTAATTTTTTTACATTTGGCTTTTTTCATTTTAAATGGCATTTTCAGAGTTTATAAACTAAAAAATATCTTTACACGCAACCCAAAAAAATATAAAGTAAGAATAAAAAAAAGGTAAAAGTAAGAAAAAAAATTAAAATAAAATTATGAAAAAACAAAGCAATTTTCTTTGATTATTATAGTACAACTACTACTACGACAGCCCCTTAAATATCAAGTCGTCACAAACTCATTTTCTTTCATAGATGAAGCAAAAGCAACCAAAAAACAACGTGATTTCCTGTGATTTTAAAATTATAATCCTTTACAATCATTATTTTAGAACACTTTAGTGATCACTAAGCTATTATACAGTATACTATTTTTTTAGAGCGCAAACATCCGTCGTTTAAAATATCATCCCTTTTTTTAAGTGCGCAAACAACTTAATTATTCTATTACAACCTACTCAAAAAAATTAAATATCATTTTTTGAGATTTTTTTTGCTTACGATTATAATTACATTTTTTTGTAAATTTTAAGCATCTGTTGAAATGATTTGCAAACAATTTAAAAATATAGGAATTTGAATATTTTTATTGACTTAACTAACATAATAACCTATCTTTAATAAACAAAATTATTAAACATTTTTCAACAAAAGTCAAAAAACAGTTTGTTTCTAAATTTAAAAAAAGCATATTTAAAATCCTACGGTATGAATCAACGGGAAATAGAGATGAATGAGTTGCATATCACTTGAACTTCAAAATAGGTTTATTGAGCCTTTGGACGACGACCAATCTTTTTGAGTAATTGAGGGCTGTTAACAAAAGGTTGAGTAACACATTCATCAATTGTAACACCACGAACAAGTTGAGGTTCAGTAGTATGGTAAAGATCAGCATAAAGTGCTTCATTAGGGAGAACATCATCAGCAGTTGCTTTTTGAACAGCTTCATCAACTTCTTTCCGAACAGATTTATCAATATTTTTGAGCTCTTCTTCAGTTGCTAATTCAGCAGTAATAATTTTATCTTTGAAACCAGTAATTGGATCACGAGTTTTACGAACTTCTTGAATTTCATCACGGGTACGGTAGCTTAAAAGAAGAAAGTATAATTTTGGAATAAAAAGTTAATGAAAAGCTTACCTTGTACCAGGATCAGACATTGAATGTCCAGAATACCGATAAGTTGCTAGCTGAAATAAAGTAAATCATATTAATATAAATAAGGTAAATAATAGCGCAATTTTGAAGAAACAAATACATATTTTGCTAAAACTATTGCAAGCATTTTTCTATTTTTTACCAATTTTGCCAAGAGCTTTTATAAGATGTTCACCATAATTATAGTTTCAAATTAGTTAACTGGAAGTAATGCGGCGGAGAACGCAAACATTGAAATCAAAGCATATTTTCGAATCTCATACAAAAAAATTCCGTTGTTTTCAAATAAAATTATTGTTAAACATTTTCAAAAGAAGTTAACTTACTTCCATCATTAATGGTCCTTTTCCAGAATTACAGTATTCTTTTGCAAATCTTGTTGCTTCACGAACAGATAAAATATCCATTGCATCAACCCAAATACCAGGAACATAATCACCACGTGTATAATAATCTGTTGAAGCAGAAGATCGATCAGCTGAAGTTCCCATACCAAAACCATTATTTTCGCAAATAAAAACACATGGTAAATTCCATAACTTTGCCATATTTGTTGCTTCAAAAAGTTGTCCTTGATTTGCTGCACCATCACCGTATAAAGTAAAGCAAGAATTCTTTTGTTTACGCTAAAAAAAGATATATTATTAAAATCAATTTTTAAATAATTTAAAACAATACATATTTCATAGCAAATGCTACACCAGCTCCAAGAGGTTGTTGTGCACCAACAATACCATTTCCACCAAAGAAATTTTTATCGTACATATGCATCGAGCCACCTTTTCCATAAACATTACCAGAAATTCTTCCAGTTAATTCCGCAATAACTTCCAAGACAGTTGAACCCAAAAGATAAGTCCATCCATGACAGCGATATGCTGTAATTACAGCATCTTTCTTATCCATTGCACCAACCATTCCTACTGCACATGCTTCTTGTCCAGTATAAAGATGACAAAATCCACGAATCTTTTTTTCTTTATACAGATTTCCTGCAGCAGTTTCCATTCGTCGAATAACCTGTTACAGTAGATAATCACATTATTAGTAATTAAAAAGAAAAAACATACCTGCATCTTACGATAATAATCCAGTGCATCTTTTCTTGTTAAAGTTGTTTCACTTGCTGGTCCTTCATCAAGTTTATGAAGCTTGTATGGTCGAGTTTGGAACGTTACTGTCATATTTGATTTTTCATCAAATGGTTCCTCTGGACTCGAAGTTATCGGTGCATCTGAGTCAATGGCAACAGGTTTAAGATTTTGTTGATCAATAAATGATAATACATCACTAAAAAACAACAATTTATATTTTAAAATATATGTAATGAAAGATAACAACCTTTTTAGAAGATTCTTTTTTGGACCTGTTCCATTTATTTGTGTAGGATCAATTTGATATTGATGAAGAATTAACTTAACAGCAGGACCCATTAAACCATGATGTTGTTGAATTGAATATCGACGAGCTGCATTTATAGCTGTCGTATTAAAGTTAAGCAAGTTCATAATCTCATTACAATTATATCAATAAAATTATTATTTATATAAACTCGTTGATAGTAATAACAACACAGACAAAAAAAAGGAAATCCAGAAAAATTTATTTGTGAGCTTTGAAATTTGGCAAAGCGAGACAAACTTCCTAATGTTGAACACCGTTTTTTTCTGCGAAAGGTTGAAATTTCGTTTACCTTGATTTGATTATTCATGTTTTTCACATATAAAATTTATATATATTAAACAGATGCGTAATTAATTTTAATTTTTTAATCTGCTATTTGTCTGTTTATCATTTATATTATTGTATTAAGAAATTATAACCCCACCGGTTTCCAGATATAGACTCATCTACAACAACCAAATGTCGTAGATTGGATTACAATTTTCTTATCAAATGTTATCTGATATACAAAAGAGTGATAGTTTAATTTATTCTTCATTTTATTCTCTATTTAAACTAAATTTTTATTAGTTGAGTAGTTATCCTAAAATTGTTTTTTTCTTCATATCTTCTGCATCTTGTAACATTGTAAATTGTGGATATTTGAAATAATATATTGCTTAGAATAACATTGACTCTTGTATTCTTCCGAAAATTACTGTCATTAGTCAAATTATAGAGGGTATATTTGGTATACTGTATTATTTAAATTGTTGCAAATTATACTTTCATTTTTGTAGCCATATATATGAATAAGATTTAAACATTCTCATATATAGAATAGCTAATAGTTCGGATTTTGTGAGTTGTTTATTTAAAAAGTAGTTTCTAAAACAATCAGTTTGTTAACATCGTGTCCATTTTCCCTGTTCTTTTATATGAAAACATTAATCCAACTAAAACACTTTTTCAGGTGCTTGTGATAAAAGTTTCACGTTTCAATATTTTTTTATTGCTGTTTAGCTAGTTTCTGTTAACAGTTATGGAGGAAGAAAATATTGATGTTTCTGAAAATGAAGATCTTGAAATGGAAGATGAAGCACAATTTTATGAAGAAGATCCAAGTATCTTATGAATTTCATATCGTTATACTTTATTTTTTTACATTTTTAGCTGTTCTTGAAACAAGTTATATTGTAACTCCTGTTCATCAAAAAGATGCTGTTTCTGTTGCAATTTCATTTTCTGGAAAATATATTGCTACTGGTGGATGTGATGATACGGCATTGGTTTTCAAACTTGAACAAAATTGTAAGTTTTGTTTTAAGAAGCTAAAAACAAAAGTAATATTTTTGCGTTTAGACAAATTACCTTTTATGGTTTACAAAGCATCTGATACAGTACAAGAACTTGCTTTTGAAAATTCTGAACATTTTTTGGGATACATTAGTGGTGAAGATGTAAACGTAGTTGATATGGAAAACTTTATTTATCCTAGAACTGTAAGCTTTTTTTATCGTTGACAGTTATACATTTTCTTGTGCTTTAAGCTTTCGCTTGGTGCTCCAGTATCTTTACTTTCATGGAATCCTAATGTTCAAGGAACCTATGATATTTATGATTATTTTCTTGCTGTTGTTCCAGATATGAAATATGTTGCAAAAATTCGTGTTGATCGTAATGAACTTACTGCTTTATCAGGTTTTTATTATGCTGGTGAAATTCCAACTGCCATAAAAATAGTTCCACGTAGTACTGTATGTATTCTTACCTTTAACAATGGTATGATTCTAATGTTTGATTTTGATAAACGAACTCAAATTTCATCACTTAATTTGAAAGCGCCTATTCATTCAATGGTACTTGGTACGAAAGGTTATTTTGTTGCTGGATTATCAACTGGAAAAGTTTGTGTATGCTCTTTTACTAATGATGGAAAATTGAAAACTACCAAACAGCTAGGTGAAGAGGTATGATTAGACAATTGATTTCTTGAAATAATGTTTAAATTTTTAGAGAATTGAAACTGTTCCTGTCGAAGCAATATGTCTCAGTGGAAATCCTACACGACAATATTTAGCTTTTGCAACTCTTGGTGGAGATATTGAAGTGCATGATATGAACACTACAAATGGTTTACGTTTTAAATACAGTGTTGGTGAAACATCTATCTTAAATTTGGCTTTTGATGCATACATCAATAAACTATATGCTGGAACATATGATGGAACGTTTTATATTTTTGATGTTCATTCTGATAAACTTCTTGATGTAAGTTTAATTTTAATAGAAATATAAAGATGTATATTTGAATATTATAGGTGTTTTACTCTCGTGGAAAAATTAATACTTTTTATTTTGCAATGCGCCTTCTTCCACCAAATAGAATGGTCGCTTGCTCGGTATCCGCAAAAGGTGAATTGCGTTATTTTATTGGTAAGCTAAAGTGCCATTATTAGTAAAAGCTATAAATTAAGTTTTAGATCCTCCACTGGACGAAGAATGCGAATAAAATCTTTTTTAATTTATAATTGTTGAGTTTATTGTTGTTGATTTTTATTATAAAGATTTTATTACCGTATTTGTTATTGCTTTCATTTTTATCTTTTAAAAGCCATCTTTTAAGTGGGCTTGTTGTCATTTATTACTGTCAGTTATAAATTTTCTTAAAGAATAATTTGTCAACTTTTTTGAAGAATAATTTGTACGACTACGGTAGTTAACCCTCATAAAAGCTTCAACATGTCGACTCTACATTACACAATGTATCGTTCTACCACCATTGGAGAGGCATTGGAACGAACTTTAGAAGAATTTGTTCATGATGAATCAATCAGTGAACATTTAGCTAAACGAGTTTTATTAAATTTTGATAAAGCTGTTAATAATAAGTTGGCGACACATATTAAAAACCGTTATTCTTTTAAAGTTTGTTATCATTTCTTGATAACTTAAAATATTATTGCTAAATATTTTTTCAGGCAAAAAAATTACGAGCTTACCGGTTCTGTGATAATGTTTGGACTTTTGTTATGGAAGAGGTTGAAGTTAAAGATCCAAATAAACAAGCACATGAAATTGATCATTTAAAAATTGTTGCATGTGATGCATCACGAAAAGGATAAAAATGTCCCTGTTTCTTTCCTGTAAAATATATATTTGCATAAACTCTTATAAATACATATATCCCTGTATAACAACTTTATCATATTTATTTTATATCATTGATGCTTTTAAACCTTCTTATTATATTTGCTTAATATATTTCTCAAAATGTATAGATTTTTATTATAAATTTTTATTACCGTATAACTTAAAATTTGGATGTCAATAATTTAAAATGAATTACTGTAATTGAACAATATTGATGATTCACAAATTTCGAAGAATTAAAATGCAAACTACAAAAAAATGTCTGCGCAACTTTTTTAACTTATAGTGTCTCACCGAGATATTTGCAAGCAACCAACAAATTTTCTCGCCTGCGGCAATTGTGTTGAACAGTGAAAGTACTCAATTGATTATGTTTGTCACCACAAATCGTTTTACTTTTTAAATTTGTTTTTTGTACACACACTTTTATGAAAAATATTTAATTAAATAAAGTTTAATGAGTAAAATAACCAATGGTTTATTACGTAAATTTAATAAAAAGAAAGGTATGAATATGGCTTATTAAAACATATAAGGAAGCTTTATACTAATTTAGATTCAGCTAATGTTCAAGTAGTACAAAATGAAGTCAACAACATATCTGATATCCATGTGAGTCCAAAGATTCAAAGTAAAAGTAAGTTTAAAGATCCAAAAATTTCAAAAGTTGATTCATAATTCAGATCGTGTTTCAATATTTTTTGAAAATCATATGGTAACTTGCCTTAATGATGTATTTAAAATTCCAAATGCACAATTATTATTTATTCAATTTATGGAATCTGTTGGTATGCTAATGCCCTGGTTCGAGCAGTTTTAAAAAAGATTCTTTTAGATCGCTTAAATTTAGTAAAGTTTTATTTACACGTTGAAAGCTTTAAAGCTTCATTTTCATCCAAATCAACTTTAGATAATGATTTTTTAAATGGTAGATTTAAGCTTTTGACAGTACTTTGTTTTAAGAACATATACTAATTATAGTGATAAAAAACGATGCTTGTAACATTTATTCCCAATATGTATGTGCAGATGCTTCAATGAATTTGAATCTTTCTGAAGCATTGAGAAAAAGGGTCATAGGTAAAAATAAATGCAACAAAAACAATGTTTATAAATTTCAAAACTTTTTACAGAATCAGTATGTCAAACGGATGGAAGTATAACAGCGAATTGCTTTGATGAAGCACAAAACTATGTTTGGAATCAACTTGAAAATAGGTAAAAAATACAACATTATTTTGAAGCATTTAAAAACATCGAATTTAGATATTACAAAGAATTTCTTGCATCTGTATTTTATGCAAAATATTTATTAGAAATATATATGAATGGTGATCTGAATATAAATGATATCCTTAAAACTCATTCCCTGTTATGCGCTTTCTTGGAGGTATACTGTAGTTTTTTAAAATTTGAAAACGTAAAGATTGATTTCTAGTTTTTGGAAGATATAAATGACAACTACGGCCAAAATATTCTTGAATTTATTATAAGTATTCGTGATTCTGAACAAGCAAAAGGTACTGATGCTCAAACACTTGTTGATGATGCAATTGTTATTTATGATAAATATTTTTCAATGCAAGCAACAAATAACTTAAATTTTGATGATTCAATTAGAATAGAAATTGAATCAAAAATTTGTACAGAAAGTGGAATACCCGAACCAAATGCATATGAAAAGCCATATAATTTAGCATGTGCAGCACTTCAAGAAGTAAGCAATTAAACTACCGTATCCCAAAAAGATATTATATAAATATTAAATTTAGCATTACATTCCTAATTTTCTTAAATCTTCTCCATTCCAAAAACTTATTCAAGATTTATCGGTTTCTATTGAAACTCAATATGACGCTTCTAATACAGTACCACAATACGGTAATTACAAAATATTAATAAATTATTACACCAATCGAAAATTTTTTAAGTTCCAACAATACAACGATCTCCATCTGCACAATTACCACCTTCAAGTCCGGGTTGGATTGCAGGGCTGCGATCATCAAGAAACCGTACACAATCATTTGATCGAATGCAATCAACACCTCGAAGTGTTTGCAGCAATTTATCAGATGATGGCCCTGAAGAAACGGAAAGTCAATGCAGTACAAACTCTTTAACCTTCATGACACCAAATATTCGATCAAGAAAAACGTAAGATAAAAAAAGACAAAAGCCTTTGTGAAAGTTTTTTTTTATTTTCTGTCACTTTTTTTTACAGACATGGATCGCTGGCACGCGTGGACGAACTTGGACGCTATACACCACTTTTTAACAAAGATGTTTGCGGACCTGAAGAATTGCCTGGTCGCGGTCGATTACGTTCTGCAATAGATCGATATTTAAATAATTCAGCAGATAAGGTGCAATCAATTTCATGGAAAAAATAAAGGGATAAAAAAAGATATTTTTTTAGGAAAGCAAAATGGCTGACGAAGTAGCAAAACTCATAATAAGTGACATACAAGATATGGTGGCTATCGGGAATTCAATACGCAAATAAATTATTTATTTATATATATTTTTTCTTCTAAGCATATAATTAATCTTCTTTCATCGGTTTACTATTATTATCATCAGATACGGTAATTGGGAATTTTGGCAGCTTTTAATTCAAAGACATAGAGCTATAATTTTTTTACCATAATATTATTACATATAAGTATAAATCAAGCAATGCCTGTATATTATTTCAATAAAGTTGTTTTTCTTTTATAAAAAAATCTTGACTACAAATTCAAAAAAAACTATTTAATACATAAAATATGAAAACAATTATTTGTGCACAAATTTTCGGAAGCGGTATCTAGAAAGGAAGATCAACACAAAATTAATAAACAAAATTTTACTTTTTTAATTGTGGATAAAGCCTTCGTATACCCCTGACATCATCATCAGATAATTCATAATTGAGATCATATTTTCGATTTTTTGGATACATTACTGCTCGAGTATCTGTTGAATGTTCTAATCCTAATAAATGCCCTATTTCATGAACGGCAGTCTAAAAAATAATGTTTATAAGAAAACAATTATGAAAAGTAGGCCAGTATTTGAAAGCACTGGGAGCCGTTACACCCTCCGAAATAAAAAATATTCTTTGAGCTTTTGCCGCTGACAACAAAAGATCAAAGGCTTGCTCCCCACCTAAACTGATTCCCTCTCAAAGACTTTTCTTGTATACGGTATTGATTAAAAGCATTTCAAAAATTTTTATTGAAGTAAAGTTGTACCTGATATAAATTAATTCCAGTTGGTTGATTAAGTGTCCAATTTTCATCTGCATCAAAATGTAAAATTCCTAGAGTTGGATAAAATGCATGTGCAACTATTCCTTCTATAAAAATTTTTATTGATATTCTTGTTTTTCTTACGCATTAGTTTTATTTACCTGGACCATCAAATGGCATATTATCACCATGTTTTCCTTTAACAAATGCAATATTAATATCCGGCTCCCATCGATGTCCTTCTGGTAATTCAATAAATTCTAAAGAAGAAACTGATGCCCACAAATTAAAAGCTCGATGTAAAGTATTTCTAAAATTAGTGCCAGTTTTATTCATTTTTCGTTCAAGACCGGTTTTTATGTGGCATTCCGTTTTTTTTACAAAGTCTTTGTTTCAGTTATTTCTAGAGAGAGAGAGAAAGTGCGATTAAATGCAATTTGCGAAAGAAGAGAAAAAAGATACAATGATATGAAATGAAAAGTGAAAATGATTCGGATTTTAAAACAAATGATTTTAAAGGTGTTTAACGACCTTCTCATTCTTTTTTTTCTTTGTTCTAAAAACATGCCTGATTATAAACTTGTCTGAATTTGAAATATATGGAGTTTTTTTGAGTGTCCATGTTAAAGTTCGAATAGGCCATTTTCTTCTACTTAAAACTAAAATGAATAAAATTAATTAAAAAATCAAAAATTAGCAATTTTAAAGAAATTTAATTACCATATCGTTTATTTCTTATTTGTGTATCAAGATCATTGATCAAATCGTAACCGTGGCCAAAACAAGTATTAATTAATTGTAAAAAAACAACAAGCGTTACAAATATAAAATTCATAACTAACTCTACTTTTCAAAGATTAACTAACTCTTCATAATTTTTGGAAGACAAAAAAAATACGTAAAAAAATAAACAAAAAATAAAATATAAGATTTTGGGAAGAAGAATAAACCTTGAAATTTAGAATATCAATGTCTGTGGCTGTTGCAGCTTCAAAATATGTATCAAAAAAAGGCCACAAACCTGTCTAAAAACTTTTTTTTTGTGAAGCTAAATAAGAGATTGACTGAACGCTTTTACAAATTTTTGCACACCCGCTGATGTCTTCCTATCTTCTGCCCCCTGAGGCGTCGTGGTTAGTTTTTTTCTTTCCTTCTTCTTTTTCTGCTCATAAGATTTGAGAAGGCGTATCTCTTTCTGCTTCTTTAGCATCAAATAATATCAAGTTTTCAAATAATACATTGATATATATATATATATATTTTTGAACACAAGTTACATAAGATAAAAACCAATATGGGGTGTTCAACTTGTCAGATATATGAAATTGCAACTTCATTCAAATATGTTTCTTGACAACAATGACTTTTAATAATGACAAAGTTTTATTCATTATGTGCAAATCAAATAAAATAATGATAAAAAACAGCCCGTAAAAGAAAAAAGGCACAAAAAATACAATAATCTAACCAAATTTTGCAAAGTATTTGAAAAACAATTCTAATCCTAATTAAACTTATTTAAGTCAATATTAATAAGCCAATGTTGAGATCAATGGGCCGTTTAAAAACGAAAGACGTTGGATGATGCTTTAGTTGCTTAAGAAGTAAAATGTCGACGACGGAATGGATTATTTCTTCTAGAAGTTGATGGATTCTTTTTAACACCGTTATTTTGTGATCGAGGTCTCTGAAAGATAATATTTTTTAAGCTTAATTAAATGTGATAATTTTAATACCGGTCTGCTTGAAGTTCTAGTACATTGATTTGCTTTCCTTGTTCCACACATATTACAACTTTGGCGACAATTTTCTTGCATAAACATTTGTGAATTACCTGTACATTCTCCTTCACCTTGCCATTGTTGACACGAGACATGTCGATTTGTACATTCTAAAAATCAGTAATAATAAGATCAAAGCAATTCTAAGAAAGAATTTATCTATACCATTGGTAATATTATAAGCTGGATTACAAATTCTACATGCTGCCCGACAATATGTCGACATATAGGCTCTATTAGATGTACATTCTCCTTGAGTTGCCCAACTTTCACAGCATGGATTTCTGTTAAAGCAATCAACAAATGGTTGTCGGGCTGTGGTGGTTGTTGTTGGGGCTGGCGCTGCTGTTACAGCAACAGCTCGAACAACAGGGGCAGGAGTTTGTGGTGGAGGAGGGGGAGGACGGAATGGCTAAAAAGTTAATATAAATTTAAACTAACGGTTTCAAAGAAATGCAAATTACAGGTGGAGTTGGTCCAGGTACACATCGACCAAACATACATTGACCCATATAACAAGCATCAAAACCTAAAAATCTTCCACATAGCCCTCCCAATTTAATTTTTGCAACACAATGTGGATATCCTCGTGTATCACAGAAAAGATATTTTGATCCACAAGTTGGTGTAGCCATAGAGCACGTGGCTCTTGGAGCATATCGATACATTTGATCAGTGTATGAATTTGATAGACCATCTCTGTTCGCAAGATTAAAGAATGGTCGCATAGGAGCATAACTAAAATGTTGTTCATTTGCACATTGTGGTAAATCAGGAGTATAAGCCTAAAAAGAAAAATTCAATAAATTAAAAAAGTATTTTATTCAACTATACCATTTCTCGAACCCATTTTGGTTGACGAAGTTGTCTCCACATTTCCCAAATAAGATCAACAAATGAATGATGCATGTAAAAGATTGGATCATTTGCACTTGTAACTGGCGGTTTCATATCACCACCAAGCCATAAATGGATATTAGAATGTGTGTATTCTAATGCGCCATAATTTGTAGGGAATGGACATCCTGGTAAGGGTACAGTATAAGCCAAAACATATTCAACATTTGTTTGTTGTAAAACTTGATTAATTTGAAATTCAGTAAAAAGCTGTCCTTCTTGGCCAAGATTTCTAGAACAATGGATAAATATAAACCTGTTTTCAAAGAAATAGGAAGAGAGAGATACCTCCAAATATATGGGCGACCTTCCAATGTTCTCCAATATGCAAAAGGACCATAAATCACAAAACCATTAAAATCAGTTTCACCAATAAATTCATTACTAAAAAGTATTGAATCTCTTGGATCTTCGAGATATCCGTCCATAACCGAATCAAAATATGGAACAAACATTCCAGGATCAATAAGACGAAGAGCAATTTCAAATCTGAAAATTTTGAGTTTCGAATGTTACTATTAGCTAATTTCCTAACCTTTTAAGATATTCTCGATGCCATGGTAAAAACCCTGGACCCGAATGAGCACCGCTGCCACTTCCGACCTAAACATATAATTTTTTTTGAAATTCTATAAATTTTTTTAAGCATACAATTTGATGTTCGGAACCAATGCGATCGTACTCTCCACTTCGCTTAAGCATATTTAAAGCATTATGAAATCTTTGACGCTCATTATCTGTCATCATTCGATATTCTTTTCGATATGCCATTGCTAGGGGTGAACCATTTGCAAGCATACAATTTCCATCAGGTGCCATATGACCACCAAAGAATGGACATAAACATAACAAGGTCATACATTCATATGGATGTGTAGCAATTTGTCCTCGAGCATTTGCTGGTACTGGAACTGGCTGTTGCCATACAGGTGAACCAGGCATTGCAGGAGGCCATACATCATTGGATGTTTGCTGTTGAGAATTTTCACGAGCTTGTGTATCCATATTTCGAAGCTATAACAACAGATACGGTAATTAACTCAATTTTTTATATCTGAATTTTACTTACTCTTAAGCAAACATTTCTCATTGTTGGATTTGGAGCATCAGAACAGTCGGTATTGAATTGGGAATTAGCATAATGCAAGCTAATAGATAGAAGTACGAAGAAAGGCAAGCGGCGCATATTTTATTCCTAAAAACAACACTTGACATTCCTTTTACTGGATCTTTAAAAACTTGTGTGTGGTTTACGCGGATTTCTCAAATATATATTTTTTAACACGCTATTATGCCGCATTTGACAAGACAAATCTACCGGTGTATGACGACAAATTGTGCTAACATTAAAACTAGATCCCCTTCCATAAAAAGTTTTTGAAATCCCTCTTTTAAAGCTTTTTTAGGTAAACAATGATTGTTCAATTCAATGGCAAGAAATCAAAAATCTTGTGCCAGATGAAATTTTTTAAACTTTTTTTTGTTAAACCACTTTTTTTGTAAAACAATGGCCCAAGGTTAAACAAAAAAAGATGCAATTAAAAAAGGAAAGCTATGTAAAATACGTGCATTTATAAGAAAGGGTGACCAAAACAGGTTTGTAATGGATAAAAAATATATAACAGTGTGAAGAATAGCTATTTGACCTGTTCCGTAACATTCCAAAAAAAAGAATAAATAAACAACAAAAAGAAAAAAGAAAAGAAAAAGAAGTGCAATAATGATTAAGGAAAAGAGAAGTAGTACACAAGGGGTATTCATAAACTTTATAAACGGGATTAATAATTGCTAATACCATAAAGCTATTTAAGCTTTTAATTAACAATCGACTAATATTAAACAAGTTATTCTCATTTCAAATAAGCGTAGAAAAAAGATTGAAACAAATTTTCTTTACCTTTAGACTACTATAAAATAACGTATGTGCTTCTCAATTACTCTGATTTTTGTTCACTCTAAGCATTCCCTTTTTAAAGTTTTCTTCGAACTTTGACTCGATATAAAAAAAGTTTGTCATAATTTGCTTGATTGTACACACTTTTCATTGATGACATCAAAAAAATTTTTTTTTCATAACATTGTTCCAGTCTAAGATTGGAGGCCGTACTTTTTTTATTCTTTTGATAATTGAAGCTTCTGTTCCACAGCTTTTTTTAACATGCAAAAATACGTGTTTCTCATAAAGGCATAGCGTTAACTACGGGTTTAAAGAGTCATCGCCAAGGACAAAAAAGAAAAGTTTATTGAGAGAATTTTGAGTCCCTCCCGCCCATAGAGAAACCATTAAAACAGTTGTAACCCACGGGGATGATGCGCGCGTTACTTCTATGCTTGCGCAACTCTTTTTTTTCTTTCCCTTTCTTCCTTGTCGCAGAAGCTTGCCTCCAGGCATTTGTTATTGCTTCATCATCAACACCAGAGAAACCAGTTCAATAAACTTTCGCTTTTCATTCTTTTATTATTATTTTTTTTGGAGGTGATAGTTTAAGCAACAACAAGGAAAAATAAAAAAATAGCACGAAGTTAAAAAGAATTCACGTATTTATTAGAAACTCTGGAAGAAATATGTGACAAATGCATTCTGGCAACGGTGAAACAAAATTGCTTATTGTTGTTCCTACCTTCCTTTCACTTTTATAGAATGTAAAGGTTTTGGTGACAAAGAATCACTTTTTAAAAAAAAGCTTCAATGAAATTCCAAAAACTTTTTTTTTGCAATTAGAAAAAAAGTAACACTACTATTGCTTTTTTTGTTTCCTGATTTTAATCACCATGTCTTTTTTGCTTTTGTTTTATTTCTTCTTTTTTCTTATCAAAAAAATGCAACAAAACAGTAAAAACACAATTACAAAAAATTACAACAAAAATGTACAACAATGTTTTTGTATGCATCCATTATCATTGATAATTTTGTTTCATTCAACAATTTTTTTTTGATTCATTGTAAGTTTTTAAATGTTTAGAATCCTGTAAGTTTTAAAATTAATTCTTTATGTACAAAGAAAAAATAATAATATTATTTCAAGAAAAAAACACATGCAAAGAAAAAAATCAAAACCACGCTGAATTTTAAGTGTACTACCCCCTTAAAAAATAAGATTGCCAATGAATGAATAAAAAAAAAGTAACGGGGAAAAAACGATATCTGAATCACTTCTTTTTCTTGAATAATTAGAAGAAATTCAAGTGATAGGTTAATTAAAATTATAATAAATTTAAAACTGAAGCAAAATATAAATTTTTTTAAATATATCAGATAATTAATAAACTTGTGGTGGACATAAAAAGTTTCCTGCTGACTCGGAGCCTTGAAGAGGATTTGTGGAATTGCTGCTGCTGTTGTTGCTGTTGCTATTAACACGAGCATTTGGATCATCATCAGCTGGGGAGTTTGACCTTAAAAAGAATTACGTCATTCAATTGAGGAACTTTTAGCATTTAATTATCAATTTTTACCTTCGAGAACTTTGATCATCCTCTTTTGATGTATCAGAGCTAAGATCAACTGAACCTTTATTTTTTGCATTATTTATGCAATTTGATGCACGACGAATTCGTCGCATTTCAGCATAAAATCCATCTCGTACTGAACTAAACATTGTAGAAGTTAATGTACTCCAAGCTGTAAGAGTTTCAGTGGCTTGATGAACTGCAGAATCAAGGAATACACATTCTGTTGTCATTGCATCAGCAGTAACAGCAAAAAAATCTGGCCGAAAACCATTTGAACGAAATAGTACATGCCTTTCACCAAATTCTTCTGATATTCTTTGAACTTCTTCATTATCAGTTAAATTTTCAACAACTTTTAAAAGAAAATCTCGTAGCCCATAACTAAGTTCAATTCTTTGAGCCTAAAAATATTATCAACATTAGATTTTGTTTTTATTGTTTATTGTTTTCTTTTTTTCATCCATTTTTAAAATTTTAATTTTGTTTTTTAGTCTTTAAAATAGTAAAAAGCAAAGTTGAATAAAATAAAAGCAGATGTTGTCACTTGACAAGATAAAAGAAAAAAAGCAAAGCAACGATAATTGGTGACATCGTCAACGATGTAGGGAAAGAGGGAAAAAAGTTATTTTCATGAAAAGCTGAACAACTGTTTTATTTCTTTTTTTTTCTGCAACAACATGGTTCTTTGTAATATGAGATATATTTGTTCGAAAAAAAGAGGAACTTTTAAAAGTAAATAAGTAGTAATATGTCGTAGTAACAATGTACTTACTTTTGGAAGTGATTCAACAAATGCTCTAAAATCATCTCTTTTATCCATAACTCTTCGATAAATTCTTTCACCAAGATCTTCTTTTGAATTATCAATACAATATTTAATAATTTGTCGTTGTACAGGTGGTAGAACTGGTTTACCACGTCCTTCACTGCTCATACTGCTTCTAAAAATAGCATTCAAAATTATTTTAGGATAAGGAACAAAAAATTTTTTTTTCTAACAAGCACATAAAAAAGAGATATTGTACCTTGCACTTCCTGCTCCTTTATTTGCCCGTTTTTGACTACTTTTTTCATTTGGTGCATTTATCTTTGGTTTATTTAAGGCTGTTGAGCTACCATTAAGCCCTGAAAGATTACTGCTACTTCCTTTGACTGATCCATCTGATTTTGAATTCTCATTTCCATTAGAATCAGCATTTGACGATTTGGCATTTCCCATAATTTTAACTTTTATAAAAAAATTTAATGAAACCTGCAAAAAACAATAATTTCAAAAAAAAGAAAGATGATGAAAGGGGTTAAAGAAGAAGAAAACAAAAGTCGAACACTAATATTATGTAGGATATCATTTCCAAAAATAATAATCCCTTTTTTACAAGTAGTGTCACCTTTACACTTCGTCATTCATAAATACGACAAGAAAAAAAGGTATAAGTAAAAAACGAAAGTATAAGAAAAAAAATAAGTGAGAGAATTACATAGACACGATTTCTTTCTTTTGAGACACCATAAGGTCGCTAAAATGAGGAAACAACTGTTTGAAACGAGTGTCGGCAAAGTTCTTTTTTTTCCTTGAAGAAGAATAACGCAATAACAACCCAAAATACCGCCTCTGGCAGGAAGATATCGGTACCAAATTAAAAAAAAAGGGCGTCAACAATGGCAAAACGTAGAAAAGTGGGTCCCAAAAATGAGTATAAGCAATCACTCAAAAGATATAATAGAAAAAAAATAGAACAAGGAAATAAAAGATAATCTTTTTTTAAAAAAAATACAAATTGATGTTGCTTTTTTTTTCTTATGAACATGGATGCTGAAAAAAGTTTAAGAAAAAAAGAAGAAGATCATGAAAATGGCACATAAAAACAACTAAAAAATATAAAAACATATTAGTGGACAAGGAAATGTATTCTACGTATAGGAGAAGTTTCTTGTTTTTTTTTATATTTTTTGAGTGAATCCAATTCCCCGCTATTTTTAAGGATGGCATGAAATGACTTTTGGGACTACGAAAATACTTATTCGTGTTTTTTAAAAGAAAAAAAAAGTAATTTCATATTGAGAAACAACTTTAAAAAAATTGAGTTAAAGTCATAATTGAAACAACTATTACCATGCAACTAAGAACTCTCTATAACAGTCTTTTTTTTCTAAAAAAAGTCTTTAAAAAGTTTTCAATTTTAAAAGACACAAAATCTCCTATTACTTAAGTAATCTAAAAGAATTTCCATAAAACTCATTAAAAAATCTTAGAAGGAAGCATTAAGTTTTGTTCATCATCTTTTTTTTCTTTTACTTCTTTTTGTTTCATCTTCTTCTTCTTTTTCATCTTCATCACAATCCTTGAAATTGGGAAAGAAGAAACAAAATGTTTTGCGTCATAACATAATCTAAATATAGGCCTTTAAGAGTTGCTGCAGTAGCCTATGATGCCCTAATCAGATTGCAACCTTTAACAGCGAGGCTTTATTCTTCAAAGTTTTTTTTGTTTCAAAATCACGAGAAAAAAACCGCAAATTTTTGATGGAAAATTGAGATATGCCTTTTTTGCAGCAACAAAAAAAATATGCAATGAAAAAAGTTCAAAGTTTGTTAAACACTATTTAAAAGCTTTTAGATCTTATAAGTTTTTTACAGTATACTCTTTACATATTTTTTGACGCAATTATTTATAAGCGTATAATAAAAAAACAATTAAAATAAGAAGAAAGTGCCAAAAAGGAATACCAGCAAAGAAAAAAGAATGCAAAAAAAAGAAACTACGGAAACGCGTTGTTTCCTTTTAACTTGTTCAGTTTTCGCCTGCTAAAATCCTGCTTTAAGTTTAACAGCAGTTTTTTTTTGGTTTAATTCTGTGAACCCGGAAAGTTGACTCCCTCTTTTTTAGACATTGATAACAAAAAAAATTGAGCTAGGTAAAATGTGTTGCGGGTGGCATAAAAAATGTCTGACGCCATTGGCAATTTGAAAAAAATTTGCCTGCTTAAAAAGTAAACAAACTAAACTAACAATTTTTGACAGCTTAATCAAAAAAGATTTTACTAAGATAGATAAAAAAATTTCGTAAAAATTTTTTTTAGAAGAATAGTCAAAAAAGAAGAAGAATAAAAACAAATGCGGGAGGTCTTTGGCAAGCCAAAAATCTTATTTTAGAATAGTAGTCTTACGACTTGTTGATTTCGTCAATTTAAGCAACACAAAAAAAAGTTGAAAATTTTTGGATTTCCCCAAAAACAATAATAAATTTAACAAATATGCCAATTGCAAAAAAAAGTGATCAACGAGAATAAATATTATTCAACGCCATTGGATTGCTTACGTATACACGAGGTATTTTGCTTTGTTGCCATTAGAGCGAGAAGAAAATGCGAGAGAAAAAAAGTACGGAGGTGGAACTTGATTGATACGAGTTGCTTTTTGACCCTTATCGCTTTAATTCACTTTTTTTAATTGCAGTTTACATTTGTTTTTTTTTGAAATTGATAAAGTACTTTTACGTCAAAAAATGATACGATACATTTGCTTTTACTTCAGTTGCAGAGAAATTTTAATTCAAAGGAATTGATACTTAAAAGTTTATCTTTTGTAAATATGAAAAAAATGAGTGGTCAAAAAATTACTTGTGTGTCTATTGTGTTAAAAGCTTTCTACAATATTTGAACAAAAGAGAGAATGAAACAATTATAACAAGCTTTCACTGTTTCCGGTTTATATTTTTTTTATTTGATAAAACAACAGTAAACGGTCAGGCACGTCCTTAACGCAATGGTCGACGGACGCTTTCTTCTTCTGCTTCTTTTTTATTTCCTTCTGGATAAAAAATATCGCTTGCAGCATCAACTTTTTTTTGTGTGCTAATATTTACAAATAGTTGGAGAAAAAAATCTTAGGTGACCAGTCGAGAAATAGTTTGATTCCAAGGTGGATAGATAGGAAGAAAGTAAAAGAAAAAAAGAGTAAGTAAAAAAAGAAGGGAACCGGTCCATGCGTACAATAAAAAAATCCTGGCAGTTGTACGCGCATCCACCCTTTTTTTAAATTCTTTTTTTTCAGGAAGTACTACTTTTACTCTTGATCAGTTTTTAAAAGAGAAAGCATTGTTAGATTTTTTGAGGCACAAAAAATAAACGCCCGATCAGTTACAGAAGAAAAAAAGTTATATTTTATTGTTTCCTCTTTTTACATTCTTCTTACAGTTCTTTTCATTGTTAAAGTTTTAAAGAAGAACTTTTGTTTCCCTTACTATTATTATTTTTTCTTCAAAAGCTTCTTAATTCCGGTTGAAAAAAAACAACAAAAACACGGAATAGGAATGATGCTGTTGTTAAAATTTGGTATTGTTTCAATTATTTTAAGCGTATATGCTTTTAAAATTATTTATGCCGAAGAAAGCAATGGCACATTTTTAACTGCTGTTGACTTTTTCAATAGCAGATTTGTACCAACAAATATCCCATTAAAACCCCGACTTAGTGATCAACGATTTTCGTTAAAGGTGTGTTTTCAATCAGTTTTAAAAACATTTGTTTGATTTAACAAATAAAAAAACAAACAAATCTTTTACTTGGGTTTATTTTTTTCTTTTCGATTCTTTTCTTTGCATTTTTTTATTTCTGTCATGTGAAAAATGGCAAAAAGTTAAAAAAACAATTACGACAAAATGAAAAAAAGACTGATGTAAAATAAATCCAAGGGTATTATTAACTCTCTTTTCCCGTTTTTCTTAGTTTTGCGGCTAGTTTTTTGCATTTTTATTGAAAATTTAAGACGTTTTAATTTACATGAGATTATTAAAAAGCAATGCAGCCCTAAAACGTAAGAATTGAGGCAAATCAAAAAAAAGATGCAAACAAATTGACACATAAAAGTATACTGTAATAATAAAAATAACAATTTCAGAGAAGCCGTCGAGGATCTGTTGTAGCTTTTGAAACTGATAAATGGCCACAAGGAAGAATACCTTATGTTCTATCATCTGCCTACAGTATGCTAATTATTATTTTCAACTATAAAAAGTGTAACATAAAATTATAAATTTTTAGCTACAAGTCAACGAGCAGTTCTTGCAAGAGCTATTTCATCATATAGTGCTAAAACATGTATACGATTTGTGCCAAAACAAGACAGTGATAAAGATTACATAGTTATATCAAAACTTGATGGGTAAGAAAAATGATTTGAAAAAAATAAAGATGAAATATAACCTTCAATATTTCTTTTAAAGATGCTATGCAGATTTTGCGAGAGTTGGAGGTAAGCAGCAAGTGTCATTATCGGATGAATGTGTAGATTATCCAACAGTAATCCATGAATTGATGCATGTCATTGGGTTTATCCATGAACATCAAAGAGATGATCGAGACGCGTATGTTAGAATTGTTTATGAAAATATTATTACTGGTAATAAATTTATTTATCATAAAAAAACCAAAACAAAAAAAAACAATATTTTTAGGAGCAAATTCAGATTTCGATAAGCTAAGCTCTGTTGGTCTTTCAAATTACGGTGAAGTCTATGATTATTTTAGCATAATGCATTATGAAAGTACTGAAGGTAAAAATTCATCTTTCTCAATTAATACATACATTCAGTTAAAAATTTAGGAAGCAGAAACGGCAAAAATACTATCGAAGCTAAGCTATCTGCTTTCACACAACTTATGGGAAAGTCAACAGATTTTACACGAGGAGATTTGAATCGAATCAATCGAGCATACAAATGTTATGGTTACATGTCCTTTTAAAAGAAAGAAAATCGTACCTAACATCTTTTCAAATTCTTAAAGAAATTTCAATATGATCTCAAGAAATACATCCGGGATAGTTATAGCATAGTTATTTTGTAAAAAAACCGGTGTCTGTACATATATGGTTACCATAGTTGTTGAAAAATTAATTGTTTAAATTTTCATGTTTATTTTTTCTTTTCATAAAAATTTCTATCATACAATATTGATACACTAAGACTAAAGAGATAAATAACATTTCAATTTGAATTTCACAAGTCGCCTTTTCTTCCACGGAATCGAGATCTCATATCTACCTGAAAAAAAAGAAAACAATTACAGCTATGAATCTCTTTTTAAAATTTTAAAAATACTTACCATCGATCGCTTGCAATCAGAAAAACTTGATAACAAAATGAAGCATCTTTCTGGAACTCTGCCATCATGAGCTTTGATACATTCAGCAGCAGGTCGACGATCCAATTGTACACATGCAGATTCTTTGATACACCTTTTCAATTCTTGTCTAAGACGATCACAAGCTATTCCAGTTTTTTCTAATGTATTAACGTTTTCATCAGCATATTGTTGAGAAGATTGAGTATGTAGAGATCCCATTTTAAAATAGTTTATAGAAGTTTTAAAAATTGGAAATAACTCTTTTGAATAAAATTGTTTGAGAACAGTTCAAGAAAATTTTTATAAAAGAAGAAAAAACTTGTTCGTTGTAAGAAATTTGTCGTTAGAAAAAGCTATAAGAAAGAGAAAGATTTGCTCATTTCTTTTATCATACACATACAGTCTGCTCTCTCTAAAAATGTTTTGCCATGTAATAAAAAAATTTACAAAATAGTGTTTTTTGTATTTTAATTTTTTTGCTTGCATTTTAAGAGCACCTTAAGATTTTCTTTAAACAATGCAATAGAACTCTTTCAAATCTTTCAAGCCAACTTTTGCCCTTTTTTGGTAAAAAATAATTTAAACCCCCTAATATGTTTTATTAAGCCACTAAACTTCATAAACAATTCCGAGGGTCACTTACTTCTGTCAGACAATGAATGATTCATAACTTTCCGTTTCAGTGTCATTTCATAATAATACTCCCTCCTTGAAAATGCAAGTAAAAAATTGAGGGGTTTTTGAGTCATTGTAAAAAACCTTTTTTTTAAAGAAAGTAGTTGTATTAGTTTTTTTGTTTAGATTTAGTAAATATTGTAAAAGAGTTCTATTGCTTTGAACTTTTCAGTCATTTTTTTCCACTCTTTTTTTGAAAAGCGTTTTTTAATAAAGCAAAGACAGAACCATAAAAAACAACCAAGAGGAGATGTTTGTTTCAGCTGTCATACATTTTATGAATCATAATATTATGGGTGTTTATCAACCCTTTAAATATTTATTCTTTTTAAATCGAAAACTTAATGATCATTATTGTCTGTCTATTTAAGATGTAAGCTTTAAAGCGTTCGTTTTTTTCTTATTTGCATAAGGTTAAGCAATGTTTAAAGACAAGATTTTCTTCTTCTGTATACTCTTGGCATTCATGAAAGGTGTTTCATTTTTTTGTAACAATTTTCTGAAACTTTTGCACATCTTTTTTTCTTTGAATTTTTTTATTAATATAGCAGATGTCCTTTTTCCTCTCCCAAAACGGCCTTTAAAAACATTGTGAAGGAAAAAAGAAGTGAATGTTTGGCAACCTTGATGACAGCAGCTTGGGTGCGCGGGAAATGTGCTTTTTGGAAGAAAAAAAACGAAGAGGAGATTGAAATCGGCTTGTGTTGGTCATGTTTTGCATCAGTTCCTTTTTCCCTTTTTTTATTTATTTGCAGCAGCATACATTTCAAGGGCATTTAACTTTTTTACAAAAAAAATTTATTTCGATGAAAAACGGAAAATCGAAAAATAACTTGTATTAGTATCTCACGATCAGACTCTCTATTTTTTATATTCCAAACATTTATTCAGTTGTTTTTTGTTGTTATTTTACACATATCTCTTTTTGCTTCCTTTTTTTATTATTTCGAATCGCGTTCAATGCTTTTCGATTTCCCATCGATCTGATGTATTCGTTTTCAACAGCGGCTTAGGCTTTTTACATTTTTTTGGTCTTAATCATAAAAAAATATTGAATGCAAAAAGGTTGCAAACAACATGATCGTCGTGTGGCATTTCTTTCTTCTTTTTCTTCGATATATTTAGCACAAGCATTTTTTTCTATTTTGATTTTTTATTGGAAGAAAAAATGTGATGGGGTGATGAAAATGATGAATAGCAGCACATACGCCTTTTTACCTCTAAAATCGTTGCAATTAATCATATTCAAAAAATATCGGACAAATTGCATGTTTTTGTATATTTTTGAGGGAAGAGTGTGAAAAGTGTTGTTGTTGACGGACAGTTTATGGATTAACTTTTTATTGAAAAACTTAAAAAAGCGTTAAATTTTTTTTTCCTTTTTTTGCACCCTCTAAAATGAAACATTAAACTTTTCTTAAATTCAACCTTAAACTTTGAAACTCAATACCGAAAATAAAATGAGGCTATAAATTGGTGTTAAAATAGCGGATAATTATTATTCCTTCCTGCTTTTTTTCCCTTTTGGCATGTATGTTTTTATAATTGACAACCATTGCCCATTTTCATTGTTGTTTTTTCAACGCTTTCTTCTTTTCTTTCTTTCCCTTTATTTTGTTAAAAGGCTTGTTCGTCAAAATGTTTATTGTGTCATTTTTGCTTCGAAAAGTAGGCTTTTTTTAGTTATTTTGTTTTGATTTAGTTTCTTTTTTCCCCTTTTTTCTCGCCTTTTTTTGCCCGATAGCACGCATCCGGGTGTGGTCAACACAAAAAAGAAAAAATGCATTTGCGCGGAAGAAAGAATTTTTTTTGGGATATAGCCTTCTTTAATATGTTTCAAATAAGCTTCCATTCTCTCAAAATATTTATTCCATTTATTGCAGCAAAAAAGGCTCTTGACAATTTTTTTAAACGAATTTTCTTCTCATTTTTTTTTGATATTGAAAAATGAACGTCTTCGGGTTTCAATTTTCTTCGTTCTTTTTTATTCTTTAAAAATGAAAACGCATTTTTTTTTTGCCAAATTTGCCAAATAAAAATTTTCTTCATACTTTTTCACACTTTTCCTTTCATCTGTGATCTTTATCCTTTAAACTTCCCTCTCCATATTTTGTTTCATTGCTAATAGGCATTTTATGTCTTTGAACTAACTGCAAGCGCTATTTGCAAAAAGCTCAGGTGAACAAATTTCAATCAGTGTCCATTTTATGTTTGGCAATGGAAGAAGAATTTTATTTTTGGCTTAACCTGGATGCAAAGGTATTTCTTCTTTTTTCGGTTCCCCTTTGCATTCAAGACTTTTACCGCTGCTGCGCATTTGTTTTATTTAGAGCTTTTTGAGGAAGGAAATGCTATTGTTGTTGTGTAAGAACACTGTTTTTTTTTAACATTACGGAAAAAATTGATTGGTCGCTAAAAAAACTGTACATAATTCAATCGTTTATTGTAGAAAATTATTTATAAATGAATCAATTGCGAGAAAACATTTAAAAAATTTTTACTTTTTTCTTTTGCAATTATTTTATGTTTTTAGAAAAAAGTCGTAAATTATGTTATTAACATTTACGCCAATTTCTCGAAGCAAAGAATTAAATATTGCTCGAATTAATCGGTAATTAACCTAATTTTAAAAGAAACATGTGATAAATGTTTAAATTTTTTTAGAACAATTGATATTGATGCTGATCAAGTTGTATTTGCAGCTGGTGGTCCTTATTCTGGTATTTTAATTAATAAATATCATCCATCATCTCAAGGTTTGTTGCAAATTTATGCCCTGCTAGAATAACCCCTTCTTATATTGTAGAACTTAATTATCATGTTTCATGCAATTTTTCACTTTGGTTACGTAATAACAAAACTGGACAACTTCAACAAGTTTGTGTACCGTAATCCTTTACCCTCATATTTTCTCTCCCTTTTATAGGAATTACGAACTCTCAGATTTTTATTTGATAAAGATTCAAATGATGAAGCAGTTAACCATCAAAAAGCAATGAATTTCTTTTCTTCACTTATGTCTGATCTTCCCCCAGATTATGCATCATTCTTTAAAAAAGTTTTGCTTATGCTTAAAAATGGATTTTATGAAATTTCAATGCTTGAAATTGAAACTAAAATTCCTGAACATAATGAAGCAATTACAATGCCTGATGCAAATACATTAGGAATTGAAAATGAAATTGAAGAAGTTACAATGGGACATGTTCAAGAACTTTTAGAAAGAGCATATCCAAATGGTATAACTTTGGATGTTATTGCAGAGTAAGAAATTAAATTATTTTAACAATTTTTTTTGATAAACTAAAAATTAATTTAGTGTTCTTCGATGTCATAATGATGATGAAATTGAAAATTTCTTAATTGAACTTGAAAATATGGGAATTATTAAACGATGTGGAGATGAATGGATTCGATTGGAAGCAATTTCAATTCAACCTCGACAAGGTTCTGTTGAATTACGTCCAACAATTGCAATTATCACTTGTTTATTTGTTGAAAAGCTTGCAGTTGATGCAATTATTGAAGATGCAAGAACTGTTCATAAATATAAAAGTGGAGGGGATTCAAATATTTATACTATTGGTTCGTTAATTTTTTAACACCAAGATACAGTATCCCAACATTTGAAAATGTTTCAGGAAAAATTGGTAATCATGTTGTTGTTGCTACAAAGCTAGCTGTAATTGGTGATAGTCGTGAAGCAACAATTAGTGCTGGATCAATTACAACTCGGCTATTGGGTAATTTTCAATATATTGATCATGTTTTTATTCTTGGTGTTGGTGGTGGTGTTCCACATTATACAAGTACACAATCACATGTTCGTCGTGGTGATGTTGTTATTAGTCATAGTGATCTCAAACATACTTATTGTTATGCTCATAGCTTTAAACGAAATCGTGATGATTCTCAAAATATTGTAAATGATGTAAATGTTCGATATTGGGGTCCTAAAGCAAATGCTTTAGCAAAAACCGTTCAAGAATTGTAAGTTTGTTTTAATATTTTTAGAAGCAAAAACAAACAAATATTTATTTGTTTTAAGCTCAGAAAAAGACATACTTCAATGGCAACAAAGTACTGATGGGCTTGTTGAAACTCTTAAAGTCAATAATCCTGACACAAATTTTTCACGTCCTGATGAAGATGTGCTTGCTTTACCGATTTGTGAGCATTTTTGAAGCCATAGTTTTTGACGTGTGTATTGATCTTTATACTTTATAGCTGGCGGTGGTGTTGTAGTTGTAAATCATCCTGATACTCGTAGTGAACCAATTTTGCATTTAGCTCCAGTTGGGGCAATTTGTTCAATTCAATATCCAAAGAAACAAGAAAATGGACATGATGAAAGTTATGAAAATGGCACAAATGGAGTTCATACTAATGAAATTGATTCTGAAGAAGCATGGAATCAATCAATTTATAAAGTTCGACAAGATTTTATTGCAAAAGAAAATCTTCGTGCATTAGATGCTGGTTTTGATTCTGTTATTGCTGCAATTGAAGGTTCACGAATTGATTCATGGGCAGTTGTTTTGGGAATTGCAGATTACTTTCAAGGAAATAGTCGTGGTGCACAAGAATGGAAGGTAACCTTTTTCACTCTTGTCTGCATTATTCCTTTTAATCACATAGTATTTTTTAGCCATATGCCGCTGCAAATGCTGCAAGCTTATTACGTGAAGCAATTTTACGGTTACCAAAATAAATTCGCAAAAAAAAGAAATCCAATTTTTGTGCAACATCTTTTTTAATTTAATGTTACCTTCAATACCTTTTTTTTGTTCATCCGTGACCTAAATAATATCCTTTTTTTGGGATGTCAAGAACATCTCCTTCTCTTTTTTAATTTCATTTTATTTGTTACCAACCTGTTCTCTTATATACAACTTCTTTTTGTGCCGTACGATTGGCCTTTATTATTTTTTAAAGGGCTATTTTTTTATTGTTAGATTTGTTGAAAATTATTCTTATTTTTATATCGAAATGATTCCACGACTCTTTTTTTACTTACTTATTCTTGCCTTGTTTTTCTCTGTCTATCTATAATTTGTTAAAAAGATGACTAAAATATAGTGTTTTGTTTATTTATGGTTTCTGGCAGTAACATCTTTATTGTCACGTTCTAGTGACAAACTTGATGTGCTGAACTTCAGCTAAGAGTTTTTAAATCACTTCTTCTAGAAAATATTTACTTTTTACCTCTAAAATTTGCTGAAGATCACAAACACTGTTTTTTTTTGTCTTTTTATTAAAAAACAATTTATATCTTTTCTTGAGCTTTAAAAGTGATTTTTTTTGTTGTTGCTTTAATGACATTTTTGTATAATACAGTGTTATTTCGAAAAGGCGTGTGCTGTTTTTTTTAGAATATGCTCGTTTGCCTTTCTTATCTTTTTATATTATAATTTAAATATTTTTTGTTTAAAGAAAAAAAAGATTTTCATAAATTAAAAACGGTTTAGCTATCATCATCATCATGTCCATTGATTTAACACGAAACTTTTTTCGTCTTCTTGTACATTTTCGTCGACAAGATTTGGTATAATTTTTTTAAATAAAAAATTGGATTAATTTATATCTTTAATTTTGGCTTATAAAGATCAATAGATGAGCAATATTTAATTGAAAAAAAAAGAAGAAAAAAGTAATGGTAACAAATTACATACATACAAACGCGATCATTTTTCATTTATATTTCGATGCATACAAAAAGAAAGAACGTACAAACTTTTATTTTTGCTTTTTTCTTGTTTCTTCTTTTGTATAATGAAAAAGTGTGTTCAACAAGTTGGGACAAAAAAGAAAGGGGAAAAAAGAAAAAAAAGAGAAAAAAATATATAAATGAAAATGGTCACGCTGTCAACGTGGAACTTTGCAGAAAATAAATATAAATATGACCATCATATTTTTCTTTTTGTCCTTTTTATTGCGCGACATTGTTGGTTGAGAGATTGATGGCCATCACTATCGCCTTTCTAAACAAAGCGTATTTCCTTTTTTAATATTAAAATTGAAACAAAGATGCTTGCAAAAGAAAAGTAACAAGCGTTGCCGGGGTGACCATTTTCTTTTAGTTTTTTTTTCCGGAATAAAAGATCCTTTAACTTTTCTTTTATACATTTTGTTATAACTTTTTTTATGCTTAAAAATTTTATAGGAAGCATTTTCGAATGAACATGAAAGACTTTTTGAAAATGCAAAAGAAAGTAACAATCATGGCCCCGTTACATCACATTACTATTCTGTAATGTCAACTGTCATAGATGAATATTTTAATGGAAATTTTCATTTTGTTCCTCCGGTTTGTGATGGATTAAAGCTTGAACAAGCATTACGAACTCTGCATGAAAGAATTGGAAAATGTCTTGAATTAGAAAGTGGAAAAGAGTGTGTTGATATTGGATGTGGAATTGGTGGAGTTATTATGGATCTTGAAGATACTGAAGCCAATATAACCGGTGTTACAATTGCTCCAAATGAAGTTTGAATTGTGCTTGAAAAACATTTCTTTTAAAAAGAAAACATTTTAGGTTGAAATTGGCAATAAAAATTTTCAAGAATATGGTATTTATCCTCGTTGCCAATTAATAGAAGGTGATTGCCATCATATGCCTTTTGAAGATTCATCCAAGGATGCCGCATATGCCATTTATGCATTAAAATATTTTGTTGACCTTGATCCTATTCTTAAAGAAGTTTCACGAATTCTTAAGCCTAAAGGACTTTTTGTTATTTATGATTTAGTTAAAACTGAAAAATACGATGAAAACAATGCAGAGCATAAGTAAGTTCTTTCGAAAAAAAACTTTTAAACAAAAGTTAAATGACGCGTTTAATTTTCTTTCTTTTCTTTTAAGAGAAACAATTGAAGGCCTTGAATATGCTTGTGGAATGCCGTCTTTGCATAAAAGGGATGAAATGATTGAAAAAGCAAAAGCCTCTGGATTTAAACTTAAAGATTCAATTGACCTTGGAGAAGAAACTGGCTTTCCATTCTATTACTGTTTTACAAGTTCACCACTTTTTATGTGGATGGTTGAATCCCCAATTATCAGTACATTAATTAAAATTGGACAAGCTATTAAAATTTTACCATCTGGTTTTCATCGATTCAATGATACTTTTCTTGCTGGAACAGTTGCAAAAATTGTTAAAGGTGGACAAATGGGTATTTTATCTGGTGCAGAAATTTTAGTATTTGAAAAAAATTAAATTTTATTTTTTGAATATATTTGTGATTTGTTTCTTACATGTATAATAATCAATTATTATCACATAATTTTAATAAAACTTGTATTGCAATTTCAAATTAATAAAATTTTGTTTTTTAAACTTCTTTGCATTATTATTTGGTTTCCTTCCATTGACGCTATCTTCTTTCACTAAACTTAACAAAAACTTTTGATTAAAAGCTTTTTTTAAAGATATATAACACAAAGCAATGAATACTCGCAAAATTGGTATTATTGGTTACGGTCATTTAGGTATTTCTTTTTCAACATCTTTTATATCGAGAATAAATGCCGTAAACTTTAGGTGAATTTCTTTCTGTTGAACTTAAAAATAGACAAGAATTTGATGTTGTAAAAATTTGGAATCGTACTCCTATTGAAAATGAAAATGTTTTACCGCTTGATGATATTACTGATGAAGCTTTAAAAGAACTTGATTTAGTTATTGAAGTTGCACATCCACAAATTGTTCAAGATTATGCAGAAAAAATTTTAAATCATACAAATTTTTTTATTGGTTCTCCCACTGCTCTTGCCAATGATGCAACCTTTAATATAATTAAAGAAAAGTTAAAAGAATTTCCTGAAAGAAGAGTATTTGTCCCAGCTGGTGCATTTTGGGGTGGAGCTGATATTCAAAAAATGGCTGATTTTGGTACACTTAAGGTACTTGACGCAATAGCGTCACGTTTTTTTACTTTTGCTATTTTATTGTATCCATTTTCTAGGGCCTTACGATTACAATGATCAAGCACCCTAATTCACTTAAAGTACTTGGTGAACTCGATGAGCTCTGTCAAAGAGCAAAAAAGACTAATATACCTACGGTTCTTTTTGATGGTAAATTGCTTTCTTTCATTTTAACATTTTCTCTTTTTTCATTTTATAGGTCCCGTGAGACTTCTTTGTCCCTTGGCACCAAATAATGTTAACACAATGGCAGGCGCGGCAATAGCTGCTCATAATCTTGGCTTTGATAATACACGTGCAAAACTTATTGCTGACCCTGCGTATGTCCATTAATTTTGCATTGCAAAAAATATTCTTTTACGTTTCTTTTAGTTTAACTAATTGGCATATTGTTGAAATTGAAGTAACAGGCCCAAATGGATTTAGCACAAAAACAAGGCGTGAGAATCCTGCAGCTCCTGGCGCGGTAATGCTTTCCTTTTTTGACCACTCCCCAAATACGCATTGAATACTTTTTTTAGGTAACTGGAAGCGCAACATATATGTCTTTTCTTGCCAGTATTGTTCAGTCATTTTATAAACCTCCTGGAATAAGCATTTCTTAAAAAAAGAAAATATTGAGAGAAAAGAAGCATAAATAGAAAAACGATATCTTTGTTTTTCTTTTTTGAATTTGCATTCTTTTGTAAAATTTTGTTTTATATTTATTTTTGTTTTTTTTAAAAGATATAATGAAGAGATTGTTGATCATTTTGTTCTATTTTTAAGAGCATCTGTGAGGAGAAAACAAAGTGTTAGACTAAAATAAAGTTTTTTTATAGCAAAATACAATTACTAAATTCAGAATAAAAAAAGAGCTAATTTTTATAGCAATTTGCGTGTCAGTAACGAGTTTAAAAATATGTATAGCAATGGAAGATGTCCGCCTTCTTCATTATTTCCATTTGCAAAAAAACGCGCAAGCTATTTTTTCGGAAAAGCTAAAAAAAAGTTCTGCAAAAAAACCAAATTTGGCGTTCGTAACAACTTTATTGCCGCAAGCTAAAGAAAGCTGCTTTTTTTGAAGGACACAATTAAAATTGACAGCTTTTTTTTAAAAAAAAAACGCGATATTACAGTTTTTTCTAAGCCTTTTTTTAGGATTTACTTTTTACATGCATATTTTTATGTTTTTACATTTTTATGTTTGTAAAATATTATATTTTTTTCAAAGACTATATCTGACACTTCTAATATCATAGAATGAGTTTTATGGAAATTCTCAAGAGAGCTTTAAACCTTTTGTCTATCCTTTTTTTAGGGCAAATGTATATATACATTTTTTTAGACTTTGTTTTATTCCGCAACTGCTTTTTTTCTGCAAGCAACCCGCTGTTTTTTTTATTTCATGGTTTTTTTTGTAGGATTTTTTGTGCCATTCCAAAAAAAAGAGTAATCAAATTTTTAAAGCGTTAGAAACCCAATAAAAGACAATTGTTCATTGCGGAGACAATGTTTTAAAGTTTGTTAAAAAAAGAAAGAAGACGACGAAAATGCTTTTACTTCCTGTACTTTGCCCTTTTCTTCGCTTTTTTAACAATATAAAAAAGAAACTCTTTTATATATTTTTTGTGAAGAAAAATTAATTCACAAAAAAGTGTTAAATGAATGCCAAAAAAATATGTTAATAACTTTTTTAAACTAAAAGAATACTTTGAGATTTGAAAAAGAAACGAAGAAACCATTTTATTGTGAGTGAGATTGTCAAGTTTAAAATTGGCCATGAATAAAATGTTTAGACGTCATAAATGGGACTAATGCCATTTGTGTCGATCAGTGCCGTTTCCTTTTGCCGGATGCCCTCTTTTTTCTGGTCTTTTTTGCTGCAATTTTTTTTAAAAAAAAGGGACACTTCTTAGCCCCTCATTGAATCAACATTAAAAATTGTTGTTAGAATACAACATTATTTTTTTCTTTCAATAAATGTTGCAATTTTTTACAATTTCTCAGGTTTGAAGAAAGAAAGAAAAAAAAGACAGCAGAAAGGAATTAGTTATAGTTTTGCCCTTTTTTTAAGGATTAAAATATATTTTTTCCCGTTTTATAAAAAGTGTATTTTTTATAAGAAATGAGAATATTTTTTAATGTTTGTACAAATTATTGTTTACTAAATGACAGATGACTAAAAAATGGAGATGGTCACTACCATTTTATTTTTTTATTCAAGTGACCCAAAGTCATTCCTACTATATATTTTTTCCCCATTCTCCCTATATATGAGTATCAGATGTCACGTAACTTCACGTTTTTTTACAGACAAAAAAAGACCTACTTTTTTAGGCATCTGTAATTGGAGATTTAAAAAAACAAACGTGAGACTAAAACAACGTTCACTCTTGACAGTTTATTTTTATTTTATACTTCCATAGATTGCAGTTTTTTTTCTAAATATAAAAATACAATTTTTTTTACTATACTATTTTCTTTTACATATTTTTTGTCTTCTTTTTTGGTAGCACAAAATTTAGGTTGCTTTTCTTTCTTTTTTTGTTTTATTTTTTTTCTGCAAAAGATGTATTGCAATAGTTTAAAAAAAAAGAAGAAGCTGTCGCATATAAAGAGGTTTTGAAGACAAAAAAGAAAAGATGGAGAGTTACTACTGTGGTTGATAAAAAAAGCTGAATGCGTTAGCTTGTAAATCGTATAACATTTTATGTATTCTTTAGTCCAAACTACTACAACATTTTTAGCATATTTTCTTTTATGTGTTTCGACGTCGATGTCGTTGCTGCGCCTTAGACGACTTTTCCTTCTATAGATATATATGTATATTTTATATGCATTGTGCAGAACGAATTTGATTGAACGTTTTTTGCTTCATGTAAAATATAAGGGATAGAAATAAAAGGAGAGAACAGCAACAAAATCTATGTCGTTTTATTTTTTTTCAACAAAAAAAATAAAGCTTCACTCACAAGTCCACTACACAAAACAAAACAAAAAACCGCTTGGCTTCTCTCTATGGTCAGCAGAAGAAGAAAAAAAGTTACATTTCCGGTGGAGTGGACTTGCGCTGTCTGGTTAAAAAATTTAGTCCAATTTTCTCCCTTTCTTTTTTTGCCAATTTTTACTTTTCAATGACAATTTAAAAAAAAACGAAAAAAAACTACTTTACTTTTTCTTTTTGGCAGTTATGACCTTGCATATAAAGGATGAATGTTGTCTATAAATTTGACAAAAACTTTTAAAAGAGGAAAAAAAAGTCAAACAAAGTTGGTGTCATTAAAATATTTATTCAGCTTTGGAACGCTATTACTTTCTCCGCGTCTGTTTTTTTATTACGTGAAAAAGTTATTTTTTTACGATTTTGACCATTAAAACACCTATATAATGAACTTTCTTTTTCAGGGTCATTGCTTCTTTCATCTAATTTTAAAATTTTTTAAGTAAATTATTATTGCAATGGTGTAAGAAGTAATTGACAAAGAAACGACCCTCTTACTTTGTTAACTAGCCAAAAACTACAAACTGCCGATTTGTTGTTGTTGTTTTTGTTTTTTACTGTTTCTTTTTTTGTTTGTTAAAAAAAGCCTTTCTTCTTTTGTAAAAAAGAAAGGTATTGTTATTAATTACACTTAATCCACTTGTTTATTTATTATTTTGGAAAAATATCAAAATTTGAATTATGTCTTCTTCATTTCTTTTAAAAGCTAAACCACCTACCGTATGTTTCATATTTATGTTTTTCAGCAATGAGTGTTAAAAACCCTTTTTTTAGATACTTACCAGTGAAAATCTTAAAGATGAATTGCATTTAATTAAATCACTTTGTGCAAAACATGAAATGTTATGTTGTGCATTTGCTAAATGGAAATCTGATATTGAACAGGTTTATATTTCTTTAAAGCTCTACCGTAATCCTTTATTATATTTCAGAATGATGCCCAACTTGAAATTCTTAATGAAACAGCTGTAGCTCTTCGAAATCGCCATAAAGTTCTTACTGATATGTTAACAAATAAATCTGGTAAATAGATTTTATCATTGTTTTTTAAAAGGGTAGTGCTCTATCGGGGCACCTTTCTTTTAAGTCCCTCTTTTTAGGCCCCTTCCTTTGGGTCCCTTTGTTTTGTGTCCTTAAAATCTCTTTTTGGGATTGAAGTAAAATTTTATTCAGAATGTGAATATTATTTTTGCATTTTAAAAAAATCTTATTCGGGACCCTAAATAAAGCCTTTAAAATTTGTATACTTTTTTACAAAATTTATTTTTCTAGGTAATCCAGATTTGTTGAACCAACTTCAACGTGAGATAAGTGCCGTTGAAACACAAGTAGATATTTGGATTCGAGAGCTTGCAGATATTAATGACGACAGAATGCGTTTAGATGTATGCTTTTCTTTCTTTTTTTTACACATTTTTTGCTTCGTCTTTTTTTCTTCTTTATTTTTTCCATTTTCTAATCACATTATCTCTTTTTAAGATTGAATTCATTAAATTACGAACACAACTACTCAGTAGTATGACGAATATTGAAATTGCCCAACTTGATTTAGACAGCATGGAGCGTCGTCATAAAGATATGTGGAAAAATTTTCTTTATAATACAGCACCAAAGTTAACAGCCGTTTCACCATCTACGGTAATGATGTCAGTAACAGCACAAAAATTTGGTGCAGCTTCTGCTCAATCGTAAAAAAAGAACTAGAGAAAAAAAATTATTTCACTAAAAAATATTAATTTTGGTAATGTTCAACATTTCTTCATCCCAAGTGCAGTCTTATCTTTAACAACAAAAAAAATGTTTTTTGCGTTGTAGCGTGTTTAAAAACTTTCTTTAACTATTTATTGAAATATAAGTTTAATCTTGTTGCTTTTTTTTCTTTCGTGATATTATTATTTGTTAAAATTAAACTTTTTTTGTATTCTTTTTTTTTCATATTTTCATCAAAAAAATGGGGCCGTTCATTTATAAGTTCGGCGGGTAAATAATGTATGTTGGTTTAAAATATTTTATTGTTTTTTTCTTCATGTTTCTTTTTGTTTATTATTATAAATAAAAGACATTAATTCAATTATTTTGAAAATCTTTTTTATACACAACGCTTTAAAAATATTATTAAATAAGAAAATCTCTTCAATGCAAAAACTTCTGTTGCTATAGCATTTTCTTTTTGGTAGCTGCTGCCTTATTAAATGGTAGTTTTTAAAAAAAAGCCTTTTCGTAACCATCAGTGATTTTTTCATAAAAAAGAAAAAGCAAAGATATTTTTTAACCAATTCATTCATTCTTTTTTTTAAAACATGTTATTATGTCTTTTAATACTCTTTCAAAAAGGACCTCTTTTTCTCTATTTCGTTTTTTTCTTTTCAGTTAATTATATCATATTTCAAATACATGCCAAAACATGAAATCTCATTGATGCTGTGTCTATTCTTTTGCCTTTTCATTAGCCGCCTGTTTAGCTTTTTTTCTTTGCTATTTTCTTTCTTTTTTTAAGAAAAAAATACTGACTTTGAATACAACAACTTTTGAATTACTACTTCTTTTTCTTTTTCTATTGCTAACAAAGATTTTTTTAAGCCTTTTTAAGTTTCTTTTTTTTTCATTTGCAAATTTGGGGTATGTTGTCGTGTCATTTTCATATTAAGTTTTTATGTGAAATTGAAAAGTTGCGCACTCATTTTATATTAGACTTACAAATGCCAAAGCACCTACTTTACCAAATAGCTTTGATAGCTTTTTTTAGCTGCTCGCTTATTTTTTTTTCAAGTAATCCTCTCTCTATTGCTTTTTTAAGTGTAAAAATTTTACTGTATATTTTTGTTATTACTTTGTTTTTCTTAAAAAATACTTCCATGAAATTACTCTTTTAAATTGTTAAAAACATAATCTTAAAACTTACTTATGCATTTATCCCATTAAAATTAGTTGTAATAAATGTCTGTCTTTAAATGGCAATATATACTTCCCTTTTTTCGGTTATAGAGGGCATAAATAAGCATTTTTTTATATTTCAGAAGCGCAGTTGTTCCAACCTATAATATTTTTTCCTTCTTTCTTTTTCATAAAAAGTTTTGGCGCTTTTAGATGAGTAAAAAAGGGCTCATAACCGTGTTTATTCATAGCCACGAAAAAAAGATAACAACACAAGTTACTTATCTGCGACAAGTGTAAAAAGGGTTGTAACTGCTTTTTTGACATTCTTTTTTTTGTGCTTGCGGTTAAGTTGTTTTTGTTCGTGTTTTTACGGGTTGTTATCAATTTGTAAAGTATCAAATATTGACATGTTTTAAAAGAAGAAGAAGAAAAAAGAGTAACAGATTTTTGTGTGAAAAAAAAGCTAATAAATTAATCATATCTTTTTTGATAAAATAAATTCGTTGTAATATGCTTAAAAGTATAAAAAATATTTTGTATCTTTTTTTTGTTACAGCAAAGAAAAAAGTAATACTTTCCATTTTTAGGGTTTACAGTTTTCGTTATTTTTCTTCGTTTTACATTTTTATTTATTATTATTATTATTTCACTTACATATTTTTAATTTCAAAAAAAATAATAATGGCAAGATACACATCATCAAAAAACGGGCAAGATGTTGTAAGTTTATTTCAAGAATAACAAGAAGAAACACGGACTTGGCTGTCAATCATTCATTCATATTTTTCTTTATAGATTGACATTACTCAAGTACGGTTTAATAGTATAATTCCGGATGCAACAAATTCTCGAGCTTCATCATATTATGATGATAGTGAAACCAATGTTGCACCATGTAGTTTTCAAAGTGTTTGGACTCGTTTAAGTGCAGAAAATATTGCAAATGAAAAGGTACGATTTTATTGATTTTTTGGCCTTTTCTAGAATTCAACACATTTTAAGATGCAAGCTGTTGAAATAATAGAGCGAGCTGAAACAGCTGCACGTTCACATTCATCAAATAAATTATATTATTGTTTTTGTTGTTGGAGGAATCCGATAGCTCCAATACGATCAAATGTGCTAGCAGATGAAAGACTTTTTATTGTTGCTTTAAGTAAAGGTCAGTTTCTAAAAATTATAAAAATGTTTGTGCTTACGGTAATTAACTCATTATAAAAGCTATTTTATCCTTTTAAAAAAATGTTTTCGTATTACAAAGTATAATTTTCTTCAAACACTTTTACCGCTTAAAAAAACTTCTTATAGTTCCATTTTCTGATTCTAATCCACTTCATTGGGAATTGTTATGTTCATTTTATAAGCATATTATGGATACGGGTCGAAAATCTGTTCCACGATATGGTAGTCATTGGGAAAATGTTGGATTTCAAGGTGAAGATCCTGCATCAGATTTACGAGGAGTTGGAATGCTTGGACTTTGTCAACTTTTATTTCTTTCTTCAAATGCTCTTTCTCCACAATTAGCTCTACAATTATATGAACTTTCAACGGATAAAATACACGTCAGTTTTTTTTGCTGCTATTGTAACCTTTTTCAATAACCTCAAATTTTTTTTTAGCATTTTCCCTTAGCTGTTGTTGGCTTAAATTTTACGCAATTTATTTTAGAACATGTCAAAGAAGGAAGATTAAATCGGTAATTTTTATAAGTGGCAATATGATCTTTAATGCTGAGAGAAATTTTTTAAGGTTGGCTATAAAAGAAAATAGCTATGTGTCGGTGATAAATGGCATTTATCGGGGATGTTTTATTACATTTTATAAGCTATGGAAAAGTCGAAATTGTACTATTCTGGATTTTTCTAAAATTACAAATGGTAAGTTTTAAACTATTTTGGAAATAACCTAAAATAGAAATCTTTTTTTAGAAATCAAAGTTGAAATAAAGCAACGTCCCAAATTTCTTTTAAATATGGCTGTTCTTCGACAATAAAAAACCAACATTCAAATTTTTGCACATTTCAATAATAATAACAACTTTATTTTCATTTTTTTGTACCAAAAATGTGTAAAAAAATAAATAAAAATGAAAAAGTAACATTTGCAGGCGGTTCAAGCCAACCGCCATCACACGCAAACGATTTAACGACATCTCCTTTCTTTTTTTCTTGGAGATGTCAAACAAAAAAAATTGCTTGATACAAGTTTTTTTAAAACAGTAGCTCCCTCGCTAACTGCTTCTACATAATACTTTACCCTCGTAGAATCTTTAACATGGAAGCATAAAACAAAATTATATATTTACATTAAAGTCGATTTGAAAAGATATCACCAACAAAAACAGAATCTCGAAGAATTTGTGTTGATTCAGGTGCTTTATAATATGGTGCTCGACGATAAAATGAAGAGCGGCTTAAAGTTTTAACACGAGGTTCTTCAGGCTTTTCAGCAGAAGCCATTACAACAGCCGATGAATTGTATTGTCCTTGTTTGAATGGTTCCAAATCACCTTTAAGACATTTATGAAGGAATTCTTCAACAAAACCAGTCATGGCAAGATTATTTTCTGGTTTTCTCATTCCATGCCCTTCATCTGGATAAAGAACATATGTAACTGGGATGCTATTGTTTTTAAGGGCATCAACAAATTGATCTTAAAAAATTATTTAATTCAAGATTTTTAAAACAATTTTAGTAAGCTAAATATTACCTGCTTCTGCTTGTTTAACACGAGGATCATTTGCACCATGAATAATAATTAATGGTTTCTTTACTCGATCAGCAAAGAATAATGGTGAACGACTTTTAAGTGATTCACGTCCTTCTTCAGTTTTAATGTCTGCTCCAAGCATAGAAGTCATATCTTTATAGAAACCAGACCAATATGGTGGAATTGTTTCAAGAAGGGTAATAAGATTTGAAGGTCCAACAATATCAACTCCACATGCAAAAACATCTGGAGTAAATGTAAGACCAACGAGAGTAGCATAACCACCATAACTGCCACCCATAATTGCGATTCTATTTTTATCAGCAATACCTTTTCCAATAGCAAAGTTAACAGCGTCTAAGAGATCATGATGCATTTTACGTCCCCATTCACCATTTCCTGCATTTGTAAGCTTTTTACCAAAACCAACTGATCCACGGAAATTGACTTGAAGAACAGCATATCCACGATTGGTAAGCCATGCATTTGTTGATGAATATCCAAAGACATCACGAGCTTTTGGACCACCATGAACAAAAACAATCATTGGTTGAGGTTCAACGGGAAGGATTCCAAGTTTTGCAAGTTCAATATCTGTTCCATTAACTTGTGCAGGAGTTAAAAGGGCGGATTGTGGGGGTAAGCTTAGATAAGCTTGTAATTGAAGACCATCTCGAGCTTGGAAGGAAAAGCCATTCATTTTATTAAGTTTTTGTCCAACAAGTTCTGGACGAGTTGTAAAAAGATATTCAGCTTTTTGTTGCCATCTTCGATAGAGATAATATTCAAATGGTCTATCATCAGAAACATATGTAACAAGCCAAGTATGAAAGTCAAGACTAATACTTTCAATGACTGGAGTAGCTGCTGGGCGTAAATTGACAAGATATTGCATATCGTCCAAAATTGTATTATTTGCAACAAAAATTTCAGGTTTATGATAAACTTCTGAAAGAGCAAGAACATTATGATCAGTTGGATGAAAGAGAACTGCTCCAATTTGTGCTTTAACAGCTGAATAAAGAATTTCATTTGCTTCTGGATGACCAAAATCATGTACAACTAATTGCCCTAGATCACTTCCAGCACCCCATTGCCAATAAATTCGTTTATTGTTTGCATTAAATGCAATTGGAATTGTAAGTGGCCGATCTTCAGGTGACACTTTAAGATATTGTACCCATGTGTCTTTATCAGATGTAAGTTTTCTTGGATTTGCCTTTGAAGAGGGCCGAAGATAGATTAGAGAGCCGTCATCAGCCTCTTCAGCTACAAGACGAATTTGAAGATCATTGTCAACAATGATTTGAGGGGGGAAACGTTTATTGTGAAAAATGCGCGTCATTTCATTAGTGTAAAGATCAAGTTCATAGACATTATGGTACGCAGGATTTTCATCGTTAAGTCCTATCAAAACACGTCGATCAACAAGATTATTGGCAATTATTGCAGCTTTAACACCTGGCCTATCACTAATAACATGAGGTTCATTTTGTGGAGAAGGCTAAAATAACTTCCTATTAAAATGCATACAATAAATTATTTATTACTTACATTTGTAATATTTAATTTATAAAGTTTATAATTTTCATCACCATCTAAATCTTGATAATAAAGCATAATATTTGGTACACCAGTCCATTGAAAGCCATTGATATGCCGTTTATTATCAAATGTAACAACTTTTGTATGTTGGCAAGTAACACATTTTGTAAAAATATTGCTAATACCTTTTTCATTTGGTGCTAAATAAGCTATAATACTGCCATCAGGACTAAGTGAAACAGAAGAATATTTAGGATCAGAAAAAAGTTGATCACGAGGAATTATTTGTGCATTTATGAAAGATGCCAAAAAAGTAATGGCAAGAAAATACCGTAACATTTCTGAAAAAAAGAAGAGTCAAAAATCATAATTCAAATTTTTTTCAAGAAAAAAAACGAAAGTGAAAAAAATCATATCGCCACAAAATTTAACGAAAAAAGAAATGATTTAAAACGCAATTGTTCACAGGTTTTTATTTTCAAAAATAGAGAGCATAAAAGAAGATGATGATACAGAATTGACTCAACAATGTATTGTTCAACATTGAATCAAAAATCAAATTGTTTTTTAAGCTTTAGTAAAAATGATGAAAAAAAGAGATTGTGATGGAAAAAAAATATATTATATAACACCAAGTGTTGCGCAGGGTAACGCCAATAGTGACCGTTAAAGAAGATTCAAGAGGATGCTTTTATACGAAGAAAAACAATTCTTTATTGAAATACAAAAAGAAATATTTTTTTAGCAAAATAAAAAAGTAAAGGACCATGTCTTGCCTTTAACGGTTTTTCTCACTTTTTTTTATAATGCACGACAACAAGATTCTTTGCGGCTCTAATATAAAAACGTGGGGGGTTGCACACCCGATCAGCTAAATCTTTTTGTCGCTTTTCTCAAATGCTTATATTTTTATTCTGATCAGACGACATAAAAAAAGACTCGACTTTGGGGCGTGTCAGATTTTTTCAGCTTAACTGATGGTGTAAGGAAGTTTGTACGCGTCCACAAAGTAATTTTTACAATCAAAAAAAGTTTTATCCTCGCTGCTTCAAAGTATTTTAAAAATTTTGCCTTTTTTTGTGTTCTATTTAATTTTTTTCTTCTTATGAATGAAATACATATAATGTCTTTTTTACTACTTTTTCAGTGCTTTTGTATTTGAAAAAAAAGGTTGAAATCAAAATACAATCTTTTTGTACCCCTAAAGGGGGTGTCAATGAAATATTTGTTTACTTTCTATTGTTTGAAATGGTCAGTTTGGAGAAGATAAGAAATTTGAAAGAGAGAGGGAGAAAAAAAGAATTTGAACTTACAAATAGAATTCTCTCTCTTCTTTTTTGTTGTGTTGACTTTGACGGAGCATTTCGTGAGACTGCTTTGAAAGTTCCAAGTTTTAACCATTGAAGCAAGACAATAAGAGTAAAAAAAAGAAGAAAGAAAGAAGAATAAAGATTTTTGCTTCTTTGCTTTCACTTCATATAATCTTCTCGACACGTCCTTAGCACCTTTTTTATTTATGGATTTTGAAAACTTTTTTTGAAAGCATGAATTCTTTGAAAGTACAAGACAATTGAACATTTTTTAAAAATCTTACAACTTTTTTTTTCTTTTATTAAAAAATGAAAGCTTTAAAAAAACGTGGAATGTATAGTTGCGCAATGAGATTAAACTTTTAGTATCCCCTCTTCATATGTGGTTAAAAGATAATGCAAATATAACAGCAGTTAATAAAAGGAAGAAAAAAGGGAGAAAAAAAGTACTGTGCAATTTTTGTATTACTAAAAAAAAGGGTACGAAAAGGTACAAAACGTTCAAGATATTTTTTTTTCTCCTTATACAAATAGAGTTGCTTTTTTTAAATAGCCATTGAAAAATTGCTACTTTTTTATGCGAAAAAACAAAATATAACAGCTCGGAAGTTATTTTTTTGTCAAATACTGAAGTATTTTTTTAGAAAAGTTATTATCCATGTAACTCATTTTTATGGACAATTGATAGTTTTATTGCTACCATGTCTTGGGTAACTTTTAAAGGATTCCCTTTTTTTATCAAACTTTTAATGAATGAATAAACAAACAAAAAAAACAGTAAGTGCACTTTTTTGTAACAATTACCTCAAAAGTCAACAACTTGGTGACAAAAGTGCTTGTCCACCCCAGCTTAAAATAAAAAAACTTTAAAGTTTATGATTTTAAAAAAATATATTTGGCTACTCTTTTTTTGTTGAACATGAACTTTGATTTATGTATTCATTTTTTGTTTTATACACTGTAATTATCATAATATGAATGTAAAAAAAACTAATAAATGCTTTATTTCTTTTTTGTTTCGAAAAAACAAATTTATGTTAAATTACATTTTTAGAAGCATGTTATTTTCAAAAAGTTCAGGCCAGCCACATGCTGTTTGAAGGACCGTACTTCGAAATTTGAAACATTTTTTTGCAAATTTTAAATTTTTAGAACTCATATCAAAATACCAAATAATTTAGAACAAGGAGATACCGTTTTGTTTCTTTTACATGTTTGTTCAAAGAAGAATATTTAATTGCAAAATAAATTTTTGTGCAATAAATATTATCAAATGTTTTAGTCACTTTATGAATTATGCTTTTTCATAAAACTGACAATACCATTTGAAGTTGACGTGAGTTATTCTTCTTCTTTTCAAAAGCCGGTGACGCTGTTCTTTTCTGCTTCTTTTCAGAAGCCATTTATTATCTATTTTCTATTCAAATAAAATATAAAAAAACTTTTCAGGATGTGTAGTTATCTTGTGTGTTAATGCATTTTTGTTCTCTTCTTCTTCATCTTTTTTTCTTTTCTTTCCTGGAACTTCAATTAGATGCAAAGGTGACATAACCCGCCATCTGCAGCGGGCACTTTTTCTTCTTTCTTTTTAAGCTGTCAGAAATTTTTTAGATTTAAGGAACATAAATCGTTGCAAATTTTTACATATTTTTTGTTCTTCTATTTGTTTTTTTTAAATCTACTAATCAAAAACTATATTTTTAGGATAATTATTTTTTAAAAAAAGATGCAGTTGAAGCTTGTATCTCTCTTTATTGTACTTGCACTCATTTTTACACCTTTAAATGCATTCTTCACTTACAACTTTCATCAACCAATAAATCTTCATCATAAGCTTAAGCCTGTTGCTCGATCCTTTCTTCGACATGAAGAATCATTTGCTGCTCCTGAAGTAAAACGTCTACCATATGCCTATTTTCAAGATTCCGAAAATATGCGAAAGAATGATTATTTTTGGGATAATGCATAATTTAAATAATAAAATTTTTAATGTTTTTTACTTATTTTGTAATAAACTTATAAAATGTTGCGGTTAATAATCAAAAATTTGATATATCACATATAAAATAAAACAATTATTTATAAAAAAACTTTCATTCATATGCTTTAAAAGAAAAAGCACCACAAGGAAAAATAAATACTCGATAAAAGTCTTGAAGGGAACAAATATCGTATGCTTTGTCCACTCGTGGTTGGAACAGCTGCATTGTTTTTCTGTTTTTTTTTTCTTGTCGTGGATACACTGCTGCAATGTGCTCATATTTTTTTAGCGCCAATTGCATAAAATTTTCTTTTTCACACCTTAAGTTCATTATAATTCTTATTTTTTTTAGAATTATTGACATATTTTTTTGCGCATTGTTGCAAAATCATGTCATATGGTTAGCTTTTTTATGAATTATATTTCGAAATAATTGATAAAAAGATGCATTGCCATAATTCAAGCAGTCATCATCATATGCCAGAGCAGCGAGTTAATAATATAGTTGTTACTGCTGGATGCAGTAAACTACCATCATCACAGCAACATCCACACCAACAACAACATAATATGCATAGATCTGAGTTGCAGAAAGTACTTGATACTGAACCAAAAGGAGATTTTAAAGTTGTAAATGATAAAAAACGTTCTGGTTATCGAGTTAATGGAATATGTAGTAAACTTCCACATGTTTGTTGTTTAATATTTATAAAATCATCAAAAAAGTAATAAATTTTTTTAGCTAAACGTTGTGGAGCCATTAATAGATCCTCGAAAATTTAATATTAAACCCAATTTAGAACTTAGAATAGTATCCTTTAAGGTAAGTTGTAATATTGTTAATTTCTATGACATAGATATAATTATGATATTAAAAATTATAGGAACTTGATCCTGTGCATTATGCTGTTGTATCATTTACTAGTATTTATTCAAAAGTAACTCAAGAAAAGCTTTATGATGTTTGCACGTATGTGCTTTAGCTTATATATCCCCCTGAAAAAACTAATTAATTTTTAGACAAATTTTTTCTACAAATGCTAAAGAAATGGGAATATATACATATACCTCAGATGTAAATATGGCTTATATTGAATTTCCAAAGAAAACAGATCGTATAAATTTTATGAATAAAGTTATTCCATTTGCGGATGAATTATATGATCCAAGTGAAAAGCTTATTGCTGATGATCTTTGTAAATACTTTTAAAATTATTATCATTTAATCAAAAATAATTTAATTATAGGTTTAAAAGTTAATTATAAATATTATAAAAAAACTGGCAAGTTTTTGCCGCCTTCTTCACGTCTATTAAAAGTTGATCAATTATATGAAAGGCATCGAAAATTAGATCCTGCTAATGAATATCTTTTACCACCAGAATATTATGTTTATATCAATGAAGAAAGAAAAAGATATACAGAAAAAAAGGAGCGTGGACATATTCAATCAACAATTTCACAACATCGTCCAGAGCCCTCTTCATCATCTGCTTATAATATTAGTAGTCATTTATCGACATCTCATAAACCTCAATCTTCTAGTCAGCCTTCAACAATACAACAAAATTCAACAAATTTATATAAGAATGAAAGTATTGAAAAAGGTTTTAATGTATTAAAAATAGAGAATAATGTGAAACAAGTTTCTGCCGCTGCTGCTGTTTTTGAAAAAGTGCCGTCTTCTAATTCATTTAAAACTTTTCAACAACCTCCTGAAGAATCAAAATTTCCATATCAACGACCTCATTCATATAATGACTTTAATAAAAATGGAATTAAAAAGGATGAACAAAAAGTGATAAATATTCCAGCAGAAGTAAGTTTTATATTTGAGAATTTAAAGTTTTTAAAAGAGACACCTTATCTTTAGCGATATGAAAATATTACATCAGAAAGTGATGATTCAAATGATAGTGAATATGAAAAGAGAAAATCTTTCAAGAAGCTACAATTACTAAACAAATCTCGTTTCTCTGAAAATTATTCTTCATCGCCTTATCAAAATAACAAAAATTCTTCATCCCAAAATCGTATAATTTCAAATACAAAACGAAAAGAAAGTGAAGAAAATCCCGTTCATCAAATGGATGTTGGAGAAAGGCTAAGAAGGATAATTCAAAATGGTTGTTCATCTCCTTCTCCACCTAAACCAAGTCCTGTACCATCACGATCAAGATCTCCTCCTCTACCTCCAACATCTTCTCTACCACCGCCACCTCCTCAACCACAAAAATCTTTTTCACAAAATTATCGTAATAATAATCCAAAATGGCAAAATCGAAATAATAATCCATATTATGATCAAAAATCGCAAAATTATGGAATGCCTCCTTATGATCCATATTATCAATATCCAGCATCAAATAGGCCGACACCATTTGTTAATCCTCCGCCGCCCCCTCCACCAATTGTTTCACCAATAATTGCTCCAGAAGTAAATTTTATAAACTAATTTCATACGAACCTAAAATTCTTTTTATTTAGGTTCTTTTATTTAATGATCTAATGAAAGCTGCAAAAAATGGAATTACTGAAAGAGTTCGAAGATCTGTAGCAACAAAATTTCAAGCTGATTTATCTACAACTGGTCGAACAACTGCAGCTGAATACATGAAAACTGTAAGAGTTTTTATATTCATTGCTACCGTAACCAAAACAATTTCAGCATGGAAATGTTATTGAACCTAATTTCAAAGAAAGAATTTCACAACCAACCATTTCAAAGCCAACTCCTTTATTACCAATGTCAATGTCAAAGCTATCTGAAATAGGACCAATTCCAAAAGTAACGCCTCATAAACCAAAAGAAGAAACAAAAGTTATGCCAAAATTTAAACCAAAAGTAGTATCCGAATCTCCTAGCCCTCCACCTCGAATAATTTCTTCCTCTTCAAATTCACTATCATCTCGAACTCCTGCATTAATATTAAGCAGCGATAGTGAAGACTCAGATGATGAAGAAGAAGAATCATTAAAAATAATAAACGCCAAAAAACAAGCAGCTGAAACTTCTCGATTAGCTGCTGCTGTTCACAAAAAATCAAATGGTTATCATAAAGAAGTTAAAGAAAAATCTCTAAAAGAAGTATCACCAAAAGCTCCTTTAAAGATTATTGAAAAAGATATTAAAAAATATGATTCTCCAAAACCAATAAGAAAAACTTCTGATGCAAATAAAAATCATGTTAAAAAGGTTGCTGCAAAAACTATGAAAGAAAAGAGTGTCGAAGAAAAACGGCCGACAATGCATTTTCCTTCAAGTTCTTCATCATCATCCGCATCATCTGATTCATCTTCAGATTCAGATAGTTCTTCATCAAGTGCATCAACAATTATTCCTGCCACTTCCAAAACACTTAAAAAAGCTATTATTTCTGATCATTCTTCACCTGAAAAGGAAATTACTTTGAAGGATAAAATTAAGTCTGGTAAACGACCAAAACTACCATCATCTTCATCAGAAGATTCATCAGCCTCTTCATCAGATGAAGAAGAAGAAAAACAAGAAATTAAAAAAGTAATTAAAAAGGAAGCTGTTGCTAAGAAAATACGTTCACCGACACCTTCATCAGAAACTTCAAGTGAATCAGATACTTCAGAATATGCACCTTCGGATATTTCAATTAAAAAATCAAAGAAAAAATTAAATGTCAGCAACAAAAAGATTTCAAAAAACGTGGATGTCCTCAAGGCTACTAAAATTCAATTAAAAGAACCACCAGCAAAGAAAGCAAAAATTGATATAAAGCAGCAGGCAACCTTGAGGACTAAATCGCCTGTTGAAGATGACAAAAATCAATCTTTTACTCTTGATAACTTTGAATATGGTCCAAGTGGATTTCCACCATTTCGAATTCTTAAAAATTCAATGCTTAGTGAAGAATTTTGGGATAAACATTGGAAAATGCCAAAAGAAGATTATCGAACATGGGCATTTGAGGAACAAGGTGAAAGAGATTATTTTGTTATTCCAGTTTCTGCTTCAAAACCTGAACGTGGTGCTAAAGTCCGATATACTCGTAGAACTGCAAAAGAAGAATATGAAGCTAATATGAAATTTATTACGGTATGTTAAAACTATCACAATATTTAATTAATAATATTTTTCAGAATGGTTTCGATGAAGAGGAATTATTGTATATGGAATTAGCGTTTAATAAAGTTGTAAAAAATAATGAACTTCCATATTCCTATGCTGTAGAATGGAATGAATCTCAAGCAGCTCCTGAACCTGAACTTTATGTAAGTGCAAATGTTTAAACAAACAATTTTTAACCTAATAATTTTAGCCAGAACCAATTGAAAAAGATGGTGTTGTTCATTATTATCCAGATCCAGATGTAAGCATTATTTCATACTTTCTTTTTTTAATCTTCTGTTACATTTTTAGCTTCATTTGGTCACTCCAATCGAGGAAGGTTGTGCTCGAGCTCATGGTTTATTAAGATATACAAAAATGGAAAAAGTATTCCGCAGACGATTAACTGTTCCACCAAAGTTGGAAATAACAGAAGATGATAGACAACTAGTAAAAAATATGCAACAACAATACCGTAGTGAAAATGCTTTAATGCGTCAACTAAAAACTGCTGGATTAGAAGGCCTTTCATTACTTACTTCAAATGCGTTAGCTGTAAGTCTTTCTTACTGTATTTGTCATATATAATCTTTAATTATTATAGTCTCGTCCAACTTGTGTTACATTTGCTCCTTCACGTATTCATGATTGGGGATTATTTACCCTTGAAGATATTAAAGCTAGATCAATGATCATTGAATATATTGGAGAAATATGTCGTTCAACAGTTGTTGAAGAACGGGAACAACGATATTTAAAAAGAGGAATTGGTTCATCATATCTATTTCGAATTGATCGAAATTTTGTAAGTTTTCGTTTTTCTTTTACATACAGTATTCAAGCATATTATTTATAGGTCATTGATGCAACAAGAATGGGAAATTCTGCTCGATTTATCAATCATAGTTGTACACCAAATTCATATGCAAGAGTTGTAAAAGGAAATCATATTGCAATTTATAGTAAAAGATTTATTGAAGCTGGTGAAGAAATAACATATGATTATAAATTTCCTGTTGAAGATAACAAAATTCCATGTTATTGTAATGCTCCTAATTGTCGTGGATCTCTTAATTAATAATACAATAGAACCTCCCCATATGTTTATTTATATATATTAATGATATATGCCTTTCTTTGATATCGATCTAGAGACGTAACGGCGTCTAATCCGTTAATTTTAAACATTTAGTCTTTCCTTGTAAAAAAACGTGTAAATTGATCTCATTTAAAACTTTTATTGTCGAGCAATTCTATTTTTTTTCTTCTATATTTCTTTTTCTGTTATTTATTATTTTTTTACTTCTACTTTTAAACTTCTTTATATATTTCGCAAAATGAGCGGGTACAATCTCAGGATTGATGTGTGATAAACAAACCAAACTAATAAATTTTTAATAATAATATTTGTTTATTGGCCTACTGTTACAGATGAATGTGATAAACAAAAAGGTTATTTTTGCCAAACGTTTTATTTATTTTTTTCATAAAATTGATTACAACAAATTTTGTTTTACAAACATTTAAAAAAAATTTTACAGATGTTTCGTCGGGCAATTGTTCTTACACGGTTTTTACACACAACTCCAGTAGTTTATAGAGGATTTAAGCCTGGTAGAGGAACTGGTGATAAAGGTAAATTTTGTTGTATTGAAAATAATTTTTATAATTTATATTTATATTACAGGCTCGTCAAGTTTATTCAACAATGAAAGACGCTGGAAAGATGATGAAGCTTTTCATGCCCTTGGAAATACAGATGAACTTTCATCATTTCTTGGAATTTGTCGAGAATATTCTTCAGAAGATTGTTTAGAAGATGTTACAGAATTAATTACTCGCATTCAATGTATTTTACAAGATTTGGGTGCACATGTTGCAACTCCACCAAATTCTTCAAAGAAAAAGCAAGGTTTGTATACTGTTTTTTTTACCGTTTGTTTATTTTAATAATCTTTTTTTAGAAAGAACAGTATTTGATGAAAAATTTGTGAAATATGTTGATGGATTGATTGATGAATTTGGTGAAAAGACTCCTACGATTCGACAATTTATTTTGCCTGTAAGATTTCACATATCCCCTTAATTTTTATCATAGATATCTTTTAGGGTGGTGGACCTTTAGGTTCTCATCTACAGTATGCTCGTGCTCTTTGTCGTCGTGCTGAACGATCTCTTGTGCCATTAGTTCGTGATGAAGCAATCGATGAAAATGCTCTCAAATTTTTGAATCGTTTAAGTGATTTATTATTCGTTCTTGGACGCTATGCATGCCTCAAGACACATAATTATGAACTTTCATATTTACCACCACTGAAAAATGTTGAACAAGAAGCTGACGTCAAAGCAACGAAACTTATTGATAAGAAGAAAGAAGAGAGTTAAAAGCTTTTTCTTTTGTAAACTTTCATTAGAAATATGTATGTTATTATGTAGAAAAAAAAAATGATTTTACGGGAACCATTTATCGTTTTCTTGTTTTTGTTATAAGCTGTCATTTTCAAATGTCAAATAGGTCTGTTGTCGTATATATTTTTTTAATTTAAAAAAATAAAAAGCTTTTTGAAGAAAGAAAAGGAATCATAAATGATCGGAGAAGAAGTTTGAAATAATAGTGGTGGTAGTAGGAGTAGTGAGAGGACATATAACCGGCTCCTCAGTTTCTTTTTTTAGTTTTGATGAGCGCCTGCAGCAGCCTTAGAAAATGTTTGGTGGGGGTAGTTAAACAAGAAATAGACCACAAACAAAATAGACCATCGATTGTTTAACGCCTTGCTTTTTTTATTTTTTCATTTTCATGAGATTTCGAAATTGTCAGCATGTGAAAAAAAGGAATAACGGATTAAAAGTTGATTTTTGTAAAACTTTTTACTCAAATTAATGTCACTTTTCATTTTTTGATTTATCTCTTTCTCCTTTCCTCAAGGAAAAAAAAGAATTTTCGATCACTTTCATCTTTTTTTGCTATGAAATTATTAATAATCTTAACGCGAAATATCCAGAGAGGATTTAAATTACCGGGGGTGGCTCACGACCTTTGTATGCCTATTGATCGCTTTGTGAATTTTCACGATCCCATTTTTGCAAAAGAGAAAAAAAAGGGGTAAGTGAAAAAGTAAAACCAAAAAATGCTGTTTTAGTTTTAACCTGCAAATGAAAAATTGGACATTTTGTTATGGAAGATTACAAATATTTATTTAAGGTTGTTCTTGTTGGTAATGCAGGTTAGTGTTTTTTTTAAAATGAATTATCAAACAAATATTAAAAAAATAAAAAAAACATTGCATGTAGCTGCTGATGACAAAAAATAGAAAACATTTACCAACAAGAACATCTTTTCTTTTCAGGGGTTGGTAAAACGTGTCTAGTAAGAAAGTTTACACAAGGAATTTTTCCACCCGGTCAATGCAGTACAATTGGAGTTGATTTCATGATAAAAACTATCAGAGTTGGAAATGAAAAGATTAAAGTACTTTCAGCTTTATTTTTATTTAAAATAATTTTTAATTGTTTTTTCTAAACTATAGTTACAAATATGGGATACTGCAGGACAGGAGCGCTTTAGATCAATAACTCAAAGCTATTATCGTTCTGCACATGCTATTGTATTGGTTTATGACGTGTGTTGTCAGCCAAGTTTTGATTGCCTATCAGAATGGTTAAGTGAAATTGAGCAGTATGCTAACCGAAAAGTTTTAAAAATTATTGTTGGTAAGAAATTTGTATTTTTTTAAAAAAAAGGATATACACAATATTGCGTCATCAATTTTTAAAGGTAACAAAATTGATAAAGACGATGAACGAGAAGTTCCTGAACGGATTGGAAAAAGCTTTGCTAATGAACATGGCTTCGATTATTTTCTGGAAACTTCAGCTCTTGATGCAACAAATGTAGAAAATCTTTTTCAAGAAGTTGCTCAAAGACTAACAGAAGCCATGGAATTTAGTGATGAACGGTAAGGTTTAAAAATAAAGTTTTTTTAGGTTTTTAAGTTATCACTTTTTTAGATTCCATACATATTCACAAAATAATCAAAATCAAAACATAAGTCTGGTTGATAAAGTTCAACAACAAGCCAATAATTGCTGCAGACGTTAATAAATAATATAAGCATACATATCTTCCTCACATATAATTTGCCTACCTTGTCATACCAAAAAATAATTGTATTACTTTAAAGCAGATTCTTATCATTTATTTTTCCCATAATTTTTTACCTAAGCATAAATATTGTATTTTCTTTTGTTGTATTTTTTTTGTATATTAACCCTTCCAAGTATTTATAATTGTTCTAGTCAGCTCACATTCCTTTTTGTTTTTCATTAGAGCAATTTGGATGATTCGGTTGTGGAAGTATTATTAAAATAAACAAGTAAACTAAAAAATAAAAGCTTTATACTATAATTGATCGAACGGTTCAAGGCCGTTTCTTATTTTATAAAAGTAGTTTTTTTCTTTCCTTTTTTAAAAAACTTTTTTATTGTAGTAAAAATGAGCGGAAGAGGATCCCCTCGTAAACGAAAAGCTATGACTCCTGCAAGTGAACCATTAAGCCCAGAAGGTGATGGAGATGATTATCAAATGAAACGACAAAGGAATAATGTTGCGGTATGTAAGACAAGACAGAAAAAGCGTCAAGAAGAACAAGAAACAAATGAAAAAGTAAATAAATTAAAAGAAGAAAATGAAGTTCTTGAAAGGTATAATCTTTATAAAACATTTTATGCAAATTTTATATTGCTGTTAATTCTTTTCAGGAAAGTTGAAGCTATGAAAAGTGAATTAAAATTGTTGAAAGAAATGATAGTTGCCGTTGCTCCTGGCTCAGAGAAGAAATGAATGTTCCTCTATAAATTTTATTATGCCTTGTCAAAGAACAAATTCAGGAAGAGTGGATACTCAATTCACATGATATCCAGCTATCACTTTTTTTTATAAAAGTTTTCTTTTACTTGTATTACAAATCCATCGTTCTCATCATTATCTTAATTATATGTATATTTACAATTTGTGACATATTATTTTGTACTTTTTTTTATTAATAAATTATCTTTTTTATATATCTTTTGTTTATTATTCAAAAATATCTATTACCGTATAATCTCGTATAATTTAAAGACGAGTTTATTCTACACTACGTTATTTGTGTTAAAAGAGAAAAAAAGATTATCTTCAAATTTTGCAGAGCGCCACCACATCTTTTTCTCTCATTGGTTTTGATTAAATTTTCTACAATTCAATTTTTTCTTCAGTGCTATAATTATGATCGCAAACAAGACTACAACAATTGTTCCGCACCGTTTACGGAATATCATCTGTAATTCATCAACAAGGTTAGTTTTTTTATATTTTGCTTTTGTATAAGTAATTTTAATAGAAATATTTGGTTTTTAGAATGTCAAGCTCAGATTATAAGCATGCTAAAACAGGAAAATTTACTCAAGATGCTCCAGTGCTAGAAAATCCATATACATCTGATCCAATTTTATCACGTGCATTAAAACGTCTTATTCCTCAACAGGTTTAAATTACACTGCATAACCTTCTTACCTATTAAACGTTATTATATTCAGGAATATACAAAAGTTTCAAATGATTTAACAAAATTTGGTGAAAGAATTGTAAACGAAATTGATAAACTTGGATATGAAGCTGAATTTCAGCCACCACAAATTCAACAATTTGATGCTTGGGGAAATCGTATTGATAAATTAATTGTTGCACCAGCATGGAATCGTTTAAAAGAAATTAGTGCTGAAGAAGGGCTTATTGCTATTGGATACGACACATCTGCCGATCCTGAATATCGTCGTTTACATCAAATGTCAAAATTATATATGTTTCATCCAGCATCTGGTTTAGTAACTTGTCCGCTAGCTATGACAGATGGTGCTGCTAAAACTATTACTGTAATTTTTAGCATTTTATTTTTGTATTAAAAAAATTTCACTTTTAGGAACTCAAACTTGGAGAAAAGTTTCCCGAATGTAAAGAAGCTTTTGAAAGATTAACAAGTCGTGATCCACAGTATGCTTGGACATCTGGACAATGGATGACTGAAAAGGGTGGTGGATCAGATGTTGGAGGTGGAACTGATACGTATGCAGAAAAAATTGAAGGATCAAATGTTAGTTTTTTTCCTTATTGTTAAAAATTATATATAATGTTCTTTTTTTACAGTATAATTTATATGGATATAAATGGTTTAGTTCTGCAGTTGATGCTGATATGAGTTTAACGCTAGCTCGTTCCGTTGAAAATGGTCAAGTTCAAACTGGTTCACGTGGATTATCGCTATTTTATCTTCGAATTCGTGATTCTAAGAATGGACCTTTGAATGGGCTACAAATGATGCGACTTAAAAATAAACTTGGAACTCGTCAACTTCCTACTGCTGAACTTTTATTGGATGGAGTAAAAGCTATCAAACTATCAGAAGAAGGCCGAGGTGTACCATCAATTGCAAATATGCTAAATATTACTCGTGTTCATAATGCTATTGCATCAGTTTCTGGAATGCGTCGAATTGTTTCTCTTGCACGTGATTATTCAACTCGTCGTGTTGCATTTGGAAATATTCTTTATAAATGGCCATTACATTTAAAAGTTCTTGCAGATCTTGAAATTAAAACACGTGCTGGTCTTCTTTTAACTTTAGAATCTACTCGACTTTTGGGTAAACAAGAAGCTGGTCGATCAAATGAACATGAAGCACTATTATTACGTTTGATTACTCCAATTGCAAAACTTCATACAGGAAAAGTTTGTGTTCCCGCAATTAGTGAAGGAATTGAATGTTTTGGTGGTCAAGGATATATTGAAGATACTGGATTACCTGGTATTCTACGTGATACTCAAGTTACTGCAATTTGGGAAGGTACAACTAATGTTCTTTCTCTTGATGTTCTACGTGTTTTTGCAACAACTAAATTTGCTGCTGTTGAAGCTTTTGCTGCTCGAATCAAGGAAATTATTTCCAAAGCTACCAATGGTGATGAAAAACTTCGAAATGCTGGAACTGCTCTTGAAAATGCTTTAAATCAATTATTAGGAGCATTAAAAACAGCTCAAAAAGAATCAGATTTTCCACAAAATCTTCAACGTGGTGCTCGTGATATTAGTATGACAATGGGAAATATTTATTGTGGTGCATTATTAACTGAATTTGCTACACATTCTGATGCTACTGATAATGATAAAGAAGTTGCATATCGATACTGTGTTAATCAAAAGCTTGCCACAATTAATTCAAATTCGTTTGCTTCTGTAAATGATTCAATCGACAAATCTATTGTATTTGAAAATTATAAAGCTAGCAAATTATAATTGATATTATTTATTTTGATATTTACTGGTATATATGTGTATGAACGAATTATTTGAAAATAAAAATGTGTTAATTGAAATTTTTGTTTTTTGCTACAGTAAGAAAATGGTTTTTAACTCTTGTCACAGACGATTAATAATAAAGATATTGATAAAATAAAAGTATCAGTCTTAAAAATTATTCTCTTATATTACTAATTTATCTAATGGAATGTGGAAGAGCAGATATGAAAAGATGTTAATGATAATTTGTGTGAAGAAAGTGCAGAAATTGAATGGGCAAACATTTTCATCTAGAGTTGATACTCCTGCAAGTTCATCACATTTTATCAAAAAAAATTTTACATGTATTTATGTGTTCTAACTAATTTTGTCACTTTTAAAACATTTAAATATAAAGCTATGCATTTATTACCGTAGCTTTCGTGTGTAGCATCATTTTTGTTAAAAAAAACTTTTTATTTCTCCATCATTAAAAAATTCTTTTATAACAAAAATGTTTATTTATATGTACTGTAACTGAGGAGCAAGAAGTAAGACGATGAAGAATGTGGGGCAGGGATGAGAAGCGGCAGAAAAAAAGCCGCCGGCCGCGCCGGCGGCCGAATTTACGGCGGCCGTGCCGGCCGCGCGGCGAAGCATTTGCGGCCGCATAAAGCGAAAAAAAATGCCTAAAAATTTTTTTACGGCCGCATAAAGGGAAAAAAAGGCCGCCTTTTTAAAAATATCTGCCGGCCGCGCCGCCGGCCGGCCGGCACGCGGGCGGCAGCGGCGGCCGCCGGCAGTTCTCATCCCTGATGTGGGGTGAAAATCAAACAAGTTAAATAAAAAAAATGATAGAAAACTTTGTTTAAAAACAAATATAAAACCAAATATTTTCGTTACCTTCGCTTGTAGAAAATATTGTATAAAGAGATGTAATAGTGCACTATAACATTTCTTTAATAATCATCACAGATTTAAGGGAGTTGTGCATTTTAAAAGTGTTATACATGTCTAAAAGCTACAGTATCTTTTTCTGTTTTAATTAGTTGTTTTTGTTTTAATTAATTTAAGCAAAAACAAATATTGAACAAATTTCTTTTGTAAAGATGCTATTATACAGTAACCAAAAATTTTTTTGTTTATTTCTGTAAACTTTCCGTGTTTGTTCATCTTCATTATTGTAGCCTCTATACTTGTACCGAAGGTATTATTAGTATATGAGATATTTTGAACGGCTCAAATGCAAGGATGAGAAACAATAATTTTGTTCGCAAACATCTACATAAAAATTTAAAATTATTATTTTTTAAAAGTACAGTATATTTTTTGACAACACTGTTTTAACAGAGTAAAAAACATTTTATCTGTTTTTAATTTCATTGCTTCTTTTTGTTATCCGTAATTTTCCCTCAAAAAATGATGGTTATTCTCTATTAACAAATGTTTAGTTGTTATTTCTCTGTTTTTAATCAGTACTAGGGAAAAAGCGGGCCTCCGGCCCGCCTGCATCATGTTTTTGCAAAATGTGAATGAAACCAAAATCTTATTTAAAAATAGTATGTATGAAGCAAATAACTTCTTTCATATTTCCAATTTAAACTAAAGGTTAATAACAAAACAAACGATTTTTATTAAATAAAACTACAGTAAAGAATAACACAAAATAATTATAGAGAGTTGATGAGATGTTGTCGAGAATATTGTTGTTCAAATGAAGAAGCGAGGTTGTTGTATTTGAATGTTGAAGAATATAAGATAATTTAGATGGATAATATATGTTACGGTAGAGGAGATGAATATAATAACTCTATTTATCTAAAACAAAATCGATATATCCCCAAGAAAATTATAAAAATGCTTACCTTTTTTACAGCTATCTACTACGTGGTTTGACAATCAATCAAAAATATTGCAGAATCATTTGGTGGTGAATAAATAAAATAAACGATAAGATATAATTGAATGAATAATTGTTGAGTTCTGTTCTTGGTTGCTGAGAAAAATAAGAAGATATTCATGAACAAAATATTTTGATAGATGATAAATAAGGCTTATCTGAAGCAACATCAATATATTCCCAATAAAAATTATAAAAAAATGCTTACCTTCCTACAGCTATTACCCGCATTTAACCAATATTTAACCAATGAATAAAAAAGGCTGCAGCAACATATCAACTTCTCTATCTGAAAATATGAAATTTAATAAAAAAGTAAAAACCAGAAAATGACTTACCGTTGTGTTATTGTTTTCTGGCAAAGTTGCATAACCCCGCAACAGGGGCCACCATAACGGTGGGACGAAATTTGCATCACCTATACAGTAGGCTAAACCTACTATAAAGGCTAGCAACAAATACCGCCACATTACAAAAGTTTTTCACCATAGCGGTGGAACGTTTCTATTCAATTTTATGCTAAGCATAAAATCCAACAGCCGATCTGCAAAGCAGTATGTTAAAATGAGCCATAAATATAACTAAAAAATTAAAGGATAAAATTATATTATGTTTACTAATAATTAATATTAACAAAATCACGACAAATTTAAATTAAACATTTTACTCAATAATTTCTTTATATACAAAATTTTTGACTTTTTTATTTAGTCTTTGCTTGCCCAAATAAACTTTTAATGCTGAAGCTCTTTTAATACGTGAGCATGCAACATACATTTGGCCGTGATTGAAGACATCTTTTCGTAAATCCAATCCAACTTTTTCAAATGTTTGGCCTTGGCTTTTGTTAATAGTCATTGCAAATGCAATTTTTACTGGAAATTGTCTTCGAGCCAATGTAAAGGGATAATTTTCTTCGTTATATAGAAGAATTCGATGTATAAAAACAATTTCACCTTTTTTATCACCTGTTAAAATTTTGCATTGTAATGTATGATTTAAAAGCCCGATAACCAATAGCCGTGTTCCATTGCAAAGACCTTCTGCCTGGCTCAAATTTCTAATAAGCATGACTACTGTATTTTTTCTTAGCTTTAATTCATGAGGAGGAAGTGAAGGTGGATTTAGGCTATTTAAATATTCCTGCGTTAAAAGCTCTTTTAGTTCTCCACTTTCAATGGCAGAATCAACACTTGTATACTTTTTTTCACCTACACTTGGTAGCAAATCAACAACCTGATTATTTAGTTCATCAACATCAGCATTTCGGGCAGATAAAATAGCTGAATTAGCTACATCTTCAAATCTTTTTTGGGCTATTAAATGGCCGTAAACTTCCTGAACTAAATCCGTTTCAACTTCAAAACCATCTGGAAATTGCATATTACCATTTACATCATTTACTTTGCCTTCCCCAATTTTAAGCAAAAATTTTGCAAACTCAACTTCATCAGGATCTGCTCTCTTATTTTCATGCAAAAAAAGCTTTTCAAAATTACACCAAAGACTGCTATGCTTAATGGATAAACTAATGCATTCAGATCTTGTACCATTTTTACGTACAGGCAAAAGTTGACGAAAATCGCCTCCCAAAAGTAAAATTTTGCCACCAAAAGGTTCATCATTATTTGTTAAATCCCTTAAAAGCCTATCCATGATTTCAAGTGCATATCGAGGAGCCATTGGAGCTTCATCCCAAATGAATACATCAGTTTCTAAGAGTGATTTTCCTTGTTTAGTGTTTCGAGTAACGGATGAATTAGAATCAGAATACAAAGGAACAGGTAATCCCAAAGTTTTATGAACTGTTCTGCCTTCTGGCAATAAAATAGCTGCAATCCCTGTAAATGCCATAGTTTTAACCTTTTTACCTTTAGCTCTTAACAAATGCCATAGGGTTCTATATGTGTAGGTCTTGCCAGAACCACCTGGACCATCAACATAGAAAAGCTTTTGTGTGCTTTCACCTGTACTTGCAGCTTTTACTTTATTAACAACATCTTTTTGTGGATCATTCATAGCCCCAAACATTTGATCACCAATTTGTTGATCATAAATGGGGTCATAAATATCGTAATCTTCATCGAATTGGACATTTTGTGGCATTGTTGGAAAATCTGTTAAGCTTTTACCTTCAATATCAAGAATTCTTTCAATTTCTCGATAAGCTTTATTTATTGCTGCTTCTTCAGGCATAGTTCTTGCAAAATCGTCGGACATATCTTTTTTGAATTTTTCCCAAAGATCTTGAGGAGCTAATGGACTACAATGGATTAAAATTCTAACAAACAGCATTCTCATTTGGTAAGGCAATAATGTGAGATTAGCTTCAGTTAAAACTCTTTCCCATTCTTTATCGTCTTCAACTAATCCTAATTCCAAGCAAGCTTGTGTAAATGTTTGGCACACTTTTCCTTCGACTGTTTTTAAGTGATCAAAGCTTGTTGCTCCTTTAACATGGTTTAATAAAATTCTTAAATGAAAAAGTTCTTGATTTGTTGGAGAAACGGAATACATTCTTCCAATGACATTAAAATGTGATTTTCTTTCAGACCATTGCATTTTAGTTGCTTCTCCTTGTGGACTAATTTTTTTCCATGTATACTTTTCTGGGATTTCGTGAAAATAAAACTCACGTGCCTTTGGATCTCTTGAATTTAATTCAAAGTATTCCATCAGCATTGTCAATTTTTCCATTGCAGCTAAAAGTTCATCTTCATTAGTTGCATCAAAAAATGAAACTTTTTGTTCTCCTGGAAGATGCAAAGGTAAGCGTGTTATAGAATGACTTTGTCCATGCAATTCAAAGCCTAAAATTCTCCAACATGCTTCAGCTGAGCCCATATACCTACTATCTAAATATGATTCACATTCATCATAAACAACAGTACCATCAACAATTTTCATTGCCGCAGAATCATGACCTTTAAAAATGTATTTGTAAAGATATTTTACTGCTTTTATTGTAGAAACAATTTCAACATTAATGTGGCAGTTTAGCTCGAGCAATAAGTTTGGGCAATGAGGGACAACATCACGGTTATCGACTACAAATCCAGAAGATTTTGTTGCTGTAATGCCATTATCTGGCCTTGCAGGAGATGCATATCCATCTTCATCAACCGTTGTTTCTTCTTGAAAATCTTTGCGAAACTTTTTTGAACATTCCCCATTTTTCATGCATCGTTCACCGCAAGGTCCATGAATCATATGTGCAACTACTAATTTAAACAAATTTGGATATTTTACAGGATCTGGAAGTTGTGCACTAATGTAACGATCAATAACTTCAGCAGTTCGCATTTTATAGTCACCTTCTAGTGTTACCAATAAATGAACATGTGGGAGACCTCTTTTTTGGAATTCAACTGTGTAAACAAACGCTTTACACTTGCCAAAATACCCCTCTTTTGTAATTAAATTTATTAAATGATCTTTTTTCTGTTTAAAAACTCGTGCAATTAAATCGGGTCGATCAGATGGTGTTTGTCCAGGTAACAAATTTTCAACAATTTCCGGCCAATTTGGATTGCATGTCATTGTTATAAATAAATCTGGTTTACCGTATCTCCTTACGATTGCCATTGAATCTTGATAAAGTTGTTCCATATTTCGGGGAGAACCTGGATGCGATGATGGAAGAATAATTTTTGCACCAATTGATTGGGCATTATTATCTGTTTGAAATTTTTTCATGTGTTCATCGATATTGGTATAAGTCTCACTTTTAAGCTGCTTTTGATGTGTCTTTAAATAATTTATTCGATCCTTTAAAATTTTTAGTGCTGTATCAACTAACCATTGTTGAAAAAGTCTTCCACCATGCAAAATTGCATTAAATTCACCATCTCGAATCGATATCATATATTTTGCGTAAGCCCCCCTTGTTAGCCTTTGGTTTGAATTTATTTTTGTAAGATCAGGATTCCAGATGCTTTTGCCTGTTGGAAAAAAAATGGGATAAAGCCATGGTTCAACATTTGGATCCATTGCATTTACTGTTTTTAGCTTTTTCTCGTTTTTATCATAAATTGTAATATATGAATCTGGAATTTCACCGTCATCATTTGTGGCAAAAACAGCAGCAACTTCATTGGATGCTTGCAAGTTAAACCTTCTTTGATCTTGTCCTGGTTTTATCCCAAAATGCAATGTTAAATTTAAGGGGTCAATTCCCATTGCTTCTGCTACTACTTTTTGCTGCACTACTTCTTCATAAAGCATTTTAAAAGCTTTTGCTTGTTCATTGATTTGGCTTAAAACTGTACTTAACTTTTTTACAATATCAGTATTTAAACTATTAAAAATTCCTAATCGATTTTCTGCAGCTTCTTCAGGATCAACAATGTATAACTGTGCATGACTTTTTGGCTGATCTGGTTGATTTTCTAAAGCTGTATTTATTTGATAATAAACTTGACCTTGAACGACAAAAGCATATGGACCTGGTCTATTTACTCCAAAATTTACAACATCTGCATTAAATGAGCCAAACGAATGAACATTGTTTAAAACTCGGATATCTTTTCTAAATTCGGCAAGATCAAAAAGTGGTTTTAATTCTGCAGGGTATTCGGGGATGTCAACTTTAATAGTGCCATGTTGGCAACAGCCATAAAAAGATAAGCCTTTATTTGAAACTTTCTCAGATTCAAAATGTTTTGCACCGCAATGTATGCAAATAAAATTTAGAGGTCCACCGTAATGGGCAACACGATTATCGTCAATATCATAGCCAGCTGCACAAAGTTTTGTAACTCTATTTCTTTGCAATTGTTTTCTTAATCTGTCTGCTTCTCTTTCAGCTCTAATTTGCTCATCATCAAAATTTGATCTGCGATTTTGTGCTCTTACCCTTTGTTCAGCATTCTTTTCAGCTTTTTCTGCTTGTGATTGTTGAGCTCTTTTAGCTACCAATCTCAATCTCTCTGTTTCTGCTCTTGCAGCATTTTCAGCTTCCGATGATTCTTGACGATTATCAGACATTCGTTTTCTTTGTTTTTGCTTTGTTGCTTCTCTTTGTTCTTCTGTCTGCTCTAATCGCCGCTTTCTGTCTCTTTCTAATTTTCTTGCATTCAAATCAGCTTTATGTTGTGCTTCTTGAGAAGCTGTTTTTATAATTTTAGGTCTTCCCATTTTACAGTTTTAAATAAAATATAGGTAAATTGCAGTTTAAGTGTATAAATGATTGAATGTATTAATGAAAAAATGAAAATGTGTTATAATGTATATATGTAAAAATGAAATTATATCCTTCGTTAAAAATAACGACAGTTTTTCCGTATGTAATAATGAGTCATGAAAAAATGAAGTCCTGGAATAGTTAACTCCAAAAAGGAGGCGTCTAAACTACGCAACAAAATTTATGATAGCACAAAGCTAAATTTATAATAATGTGTAATAAAAATAATATATAAAAATATATTATTTTTGTTAAAAAATAAAACAAATATTTTTTTCGTTTTTTGCTTTCAAAAAAAATGATGACAAAAAAACTGCATTTTCTGCATGCAACATGCAGCAATGAGCGCAGTTTGAGAATTATGAGACGTGCACCAACAAACGGACAATGACTCTTTTATGAGAGGATTTAAATAAATACAGACGATTTCGCGATTTACGCTTGTTGAAAAATATTGCTTAAATATATATGTAATAGTACTCTATAACATCTTTTTAATAATGAAGACCACAGATTTAATAGTGTTGTGGGTTTTAGAAATGTTATGCAATTTTAAAAGCTACAGTATCTTTTTCTGTTTTAATCATCTAATGTAACAAATTTCTTTTGTAAAGATGCTATTTTACAGTAACCAAAAATTTGTTTGTTCTAGTACTAACTTATTTCAAATTTTTCTACATATCGATTCATATTTGTTATCATTGAAAATTATTTTTAAAAACTATGTTTTGCTTTTAAACAAGGCAAAAATTTTTTTGGAAAAAATCAAATTTAAATAATCTGTTTTTTGATATACAGAAAAAAGTGTTCCTTATCTTTATAATTAATAAGGGAAACTGAAAAATTAAGTTTGCCTACCATTTGATTTCACAAGCGGGACTTGAACCTGCGATAATCTGTCAGATGCTTTAAAAAAATTTATCTCGGCCGTTTTTCTTCTTCTTTCTTTTTTTTGTTGCATTTGCAATTATTTACACCTTGTTTTTCCATTTTTGCTACTTATGTTTTGTATATATATTTTTTTGATTTTCGTATTGTTTTTAAAAATTACTCAACAAAAAATTTATTTATCAAAAAAAGCAACTCTTTCTTTGTTATGCCGCATAACTTATGCGAAAACTTTCGTGTTTCTCTTTTCTTTTTTGAGTTCGTCGAAAGCCCTTTTTTTCTCGTTCTCATTCGATGCTTCTTTTCTTTCCTTCTCTCGGTTTTTTTTTATTTGCTTGTGAAACACCTTCAATTTCTTTTTTCTCTTTCTCATTCGATGCTTCTTTCTTTCTATTTTTTGTTGGATTTGCAATTATCTACACCTTCTTTTTTTTTTGAATTTGATTTTCTAAGTAATTTTCAAAATTGAGCTTCAATCAACAAAAAATTTTTTAATCAAAAAAAGTATGAACAATTTCTTTTTTGAATTTGTCGAAAATCTACACGAAGGTTACTCTTTTTTTTACTCTCTTCGATGATTCTTTCTTCTTTTGGTTTTTTATTATACGCTTGTGCAACAAATACCTTCAACTTCTTTTTTTCGATCATATTTTTTGACTCTTACACTGTTTGCTCCACCAAAGTTTTGCTTGAACATTAAAAAAACAAAAGTAAAAAACAGATATAACTTCAACAGGTATATTGCTGTTAACTGAACTTCACTATGTTTACCTTGTTATTTTGATATGCTATTCGCGTTACACTTTTTTTCTGTCTTTTTAATATTATATGTTTTTCACCTCTTCTTATTACACTACCTTTTTTTAGGCTTTATTTTAAACTTACGATGGCTGTACAAGAGAATATCAACGTTGTGGCGCGTGTTCGGCCATTTTCTGAATGGATCACTCATAATCGTCGATCGTGCCTACATATTGATCCAAATGGTTCATCAATCACAGTCAAGCATACAAGCAAGGAACCTCGATTTGAACTCAACAGAATCTTTGATGAAAATACAACACAGGTAAGCTCTCTTTTTACATTTTCTGTCCAGATTTAATACTATAAAATTTCAGGAAGCAATTTTTCATCATGTTGGTAATGGAATTATTGATGGATTCCTTGAAGGCATCAATGGCACAATCTTTGCTTATGGACAAACTGGCTCTGGTAAAACTTACACTATGCTTGGACCTGATGTTGGTGGGCCGATTGAACTTCATAATCATGGCATCATTCCTCGAGCTATCAAAAAAATCTTTGAATATTTGAATGCTAAATTTGAAAAGGTTGGTTTGAATAAACATTATACATGTCTATCTAACATTTTTTCATTGTTTTAGAGTCCAAATACATTCCGATACACCATGAAATGTTCATTTCTTGAACTTTACAATGAAAAGCTCTATGATCTCCTCCAAAGTAATGATGCTACAATCAAAATTCATTCATCACTGGAACAAATCACTGTCGTTGGTGCTGCTGAATTTGAAGTAACAACGTATGAAGAATGCATTGGTCATTTATGGCAAGGATGGGATCAACGTAAAGTTGCTGAAACATCTATGAATCGTGAAAGCTCTCGTTCTCATGCTGTCTTTATGCTTACCTTGGTAACAGAATCAATTGGCGAAAATGTTGTTAACAGTAAAACATCTCGTCTAAATTTGGTAGATCTTGCTGGATCAGAACGTCAAGGTCAAACAAATAATGCTGGTGTACATCTTAAAGAAGCTGGTAGTATCAATAAGTCTTTGTCCATTCTCGCAAGAGTTATTCGAACATTGGCAGCAAAACCGAATCAATTTATTTCTTATCGTGATTCATTACTAACTCATCTTCTTCGTGATTCGCTTGGTGGAAATGCTCGAACTACTGTAGTCGTCAATATTCATCCAAATTCTCAATTTGTTGGTGATACTATTTCCACTCTGAATTTTGCTGTCAATGTCAAAAAGGTAAAGAATACTGCACATGTTAATGAAGCCATCTCAAGTGATGATATCAAATTATGGACTGCCGAAATTAGTCGTCTTGAAAAAGAAGTTAGTGAACTGAAAAGTGAAAAGTCCCATTTGTCAAAGAATAATGAAACTTTGGTATCAGCAAATCAAAAACTTCAAGACACTGTTGCATCTTTGCAAGCTCAAGTTACATCGTATCTTAATCGCAGTGCACGTCGTAATACTGGTTTTGCTGCATTGCTTGAACGTGATGAAGATGAAGAAGTTCCTCGTAAAATTAATTTTGAAGAAGAAGATGGAAATGTTGATGATAGTTCCTTCATTTCAACTCTTTCAACTGCACAACGAAAACAAAGACGTCAAACACAATTCATTTCAAAGCTTGTTGAACAACCTTCTGATGTTGAATTACGTAAGAAACTTGCCGCAACTGAAAAGGCTTTGGAAGAAGAAGAACGTATTCGATCTGAAAGCGAACTTGAAGTAAATCGTCTTTTTCTAGTTATCGATGAAAAGAATGAATGTATTCGTGGACTTGAAACTGAAAAATATGTGAAAATTAAAGAAGTTATTGATCTTCAAAATAATGTTCAAGATCAAAATGAACAGGTATTATTTTTTTTGTGTACATTTGAGCTAATGATATAGAAATATCTTTTATAGATTAAACAATTAGAAGAACGTCAAAAAGAAGATGGAAATAGTATTATGCGTCTTGAAGAAGATAAAGAAGCAGCAGAAGCACTACTTGCTTGTTTGGAAGTTGAGGTATTATTTTTTTGTTTACATTTGAGCTAATGATATATACATATCTTTTTTAGATTAAACAATGGGAAGATCGTCAAGCAGAACTTAATCACACAATCGTGATTGATGATGATGATGATGAAGAAGAATCAATGGAAGCAAAACTTGCACAATTGAAACTTGAAAAGAGTGAAATGGAGAAACAAAGAGATGAAGCTCAACGACTTCTTGCTGAAAATACTGGTCATATGAAAAATGAAATGAATGCTTTGAAAAGTGAAAATGCTCATCTTAAAGCTGTGATGAAAGCAAAAGGTCTACAAATTCCTGAAAAAGAAAACAAACCTCCTTCAGCGAAACATCAAAAATAATTTCTATGTATTTCTTAAAATTGTATTTTCTGTGCCTTGATCTCATTTTTGTGCTATAATTTATATCTGTTTATTCTTGCCTCTAGAACAAATAAATTTTTATTATATAGCTTTTGTTTCATGTTTTAAATATACTTAGGGAATCCTTTAAAGGATTTAGTTGAAAAATATAAGGAAATTAGGGTTTTTTGTGACAGATAATTTCTTTGAAAATTTTCTATAGAATAAATTGTAGAGCTTGTTCAGAAATTACATGGAATTTTTTTAATTTCTTGATCTCTGTTTTGTTGGGTTTCGTCTTTAAAGAATTTATTACAAGTTCACGTCGAAGTTTATTATATAGCTTGTAAGCCAGTACTTGTTCATGAATTTATCAAATATAAGAAATTTATTAACAATGATACATAAAAAACTGATTGATTTAATCATTTTAGAATAAGCAAAACAACAGTTAAACTATTTAAAACCCGTAATTAATTATTATGAAATATGTTACTATTAATGGATTATCACAATATGAAAAAATAATAAGAATTAACTGTATACAAAAAAGATCGCATAGGTTATCTGTCTGACGATTTTGGCTTAAGCTAGAGCTCTGAAAATAGGATATGCACTACAACCCATAAAATGATTAAGATTCCCCTCTATTCCGAGATATAGCGGCTTCAGGATTCGTAACCGAAGTTTTCTACCGTAACCCAAAATTTTTGTATTTTTTGTAAATCCGTTGTTACTTTTATCGTACTCATGTCCAAGTCCCACAAACACGGATATTTATCAAATCGACCCTGGGAAACCTGATTCTGGCGTTTTTAGGATTCAGCCACCTTCTGAATCCAAGGATTCAGAAGAAATATAATGTATCTCGGCTCCCTGATATGCTATCGACCCCATTCAACGTGGATATATAGGTTATCAAGTATGGGGAGTTTGATGGTCATGGTTTTGAGATTCTAACGGATTCTGAATCCTCGGATTCAGAAGGCTAATGTCTATCTCCTTGTCGTTTGATGATGATAATCCTATCCATGCCTAATATTGTGGTGCTTCTCCTCCAACTCCATATTTCAGCCCAGCTTACACTGCTAGTAGACAGAGAAGAAATTTAACTAACTAATGAGATCATTGTCTTTAATAATTTAGGTTTGACTTTGAATGGCATAAGGTAGTTATTCATATTTAATTCGTTTTCCACAGAGCATTATTTGTTGTCGGTGTTCACTAAGATAAGCTTCCTACAATTGACCGACTACCAACTCGCACTTTTTACCAACTCGCACTCGGTCAAGGCCAACTCGCACCGGACCAACTCGCACTCGGTGACAACTCGCACCTAGTCAACCGGCACTCGGGGTCAACCGGCACCTAGTCAACTCGCACTAACAATAACTTAGAAAAATTTTTAAATTTTGAGGTCATGAATTGCATAGCAAAATGTTTATTTATTTTTGTATTTTGTAGTTAAAGAAATTGTCGGTGAAAGCGAATTAAAAGCAACGACGATTCATTTTGATTACGAAGTTGGATGTATCAAATGTAGAAAAGGAGATGTATTGGGATAAAGGGAAAGAGAGTAAAAAAATTATAAGAAAAGAAAAATTGCTGTTTCGCCTTGGACACCTAGACAGCTTTATAATTTTAAACCAATGATATGTGATATAAGTAGGCTCATCGGTAGTTGCTTAGATAAAGGACTGTTTTGGAAAAATGTTAAACAAATACAAAAAAATAAAGTATAGATTGAAAGGGAACAATAGATTGGAGAAAGAAAATTTTTTAGAGAAAATATTTTTTGGAGAAAGAAAAAAAAAGTTTTTAAAGAAAGAAATATTCCCAAATGTTCAAGTTAAATTATGCACTTTCCATGCTCAACAAGGATTGATGAAATATGTTCAAAATAAATTAGGCTATTAAAACAGATCATAAGGATCCACCAGAAGAATACTTTGTATTTGTTGTTTGTTGTTCCTGTACGTTTTTGTGTATAAATATTATTTTCCAAAAATTCCCGCTAATAATAAAAAAATGGTCAAAAGTGCGAGTTGGTTCCCGCCCCCTACAATTTTAAATTTTTATAAACTTTTTAAAGTTAAAGATACATTACATTCCAAGCAAAAGTTACGGCATTTTTTCAAAAATTATTGTCCTCTATCTTATTTTTCAATTTTTTCAAAAGAGATAAGCTTTTATTATAAAGTGATAACATCATAACAATTCTTCCACATTCGCAAGCCATTACATTTCCTGAATAGTTTTCTTCATAATATTGTAAAAGAGCTTTAAATATGTGATTTGTAAATGGTGTAACTTGTTTTCTCATTTCTACATGATTAATCATTGCATTTGTTAAAACAAGTACAAAGAAGCATGACATTTCAATATTATTAAAGTGGGTATCTTTAAATTCTTTACAAATGTCAAAAATCTTTGCCACAAGGGAGCTGGCATCCTGAAAATAGATATTTTTCAGGATGTCAGCTCAAATAAAAAGTATAAACACAAATTTTGGCTCTTGTTAGACCCCCTCAAAAAACTGATAAAATCAAAATTATTATATAAGCCCGGGCGAACTGAACTTTTGCAGGCCGTGCTGGGGCCGGGCCGTGAACAATGGGCCTGCGTCCATGCTTACTCTTGTGAAATGCTTTGACTTTAGAGAAAAGGAATTGAATAAAAGCAGCTTTTAGAATAAGCTACTTTTGTGAAAAGCATTACTACATTGTATACTGTCGTGGAATGCTTGGACATCATACGTGTAGAAGGGGTGGATTTTATCCACCTACCCACCCACCCACGGCGAGAAACTTTTTTCCCAAAATTGAGCAAAGACCGTTCGTTGATTTTCGGCGAAATTTTTAATTGTTTTAAAGTTTCTGAGTTAATATTTTTGCCATAGTTTTCCTTATTATTTAGAATTAAAAATCTTGCTTGAAAAAGAAGATACGACAGTAAACTTTTCGTCGGGGTTATGCTTGAATAACATTTATCACTTAAAAACCAAAATAAAGAAATTTTTTCCAAGCATAAGCAAAGGCGTTGATTTTTCCAGAAATTTTTGGATATATTATTTATTGCATACACATTGTTTTAGCTTGAAATACATACTGTCAGTTCTTCTCGGGGTCATCCTAATTATTCTGCGCTTTTCCAATTTACAGGCTCTGATAGGTAGTTTTGGCAACAACTTAAACTATTTAAAAAACTTTTTCCATCAGTCATGCACTACACATTTTTACTGCAAAAATTATAAAAGCATGAGATGCAAAATATTAAAAATCTTATAAATTGGAGATTAAGGTAAATTGTAAATTTCTGATGGATAATTTTCAGTTTAATGGAAAAATCCAGGTTAAGCAAACTTGACATTATAACGTTTGTATTTGTCAACTGTCCATAAAAGCATTGACGCATTAATTTTAATAAGAACTCTTACGTATATTTTTTAAATAAGATTTAAGCATTTTTTCATTTTGTTCAACCTCGAGATCCTTTTAAAAAGCCACCAAAATGCAGTTACGAGGTTAATAATTTTATAACAGTCACTGATGAAGAAGTAGATGGGTCGCGCAGCTATCTACTTGTTTTTACGGAACACAAAAAACGTGAACCATTTATGTTGAGATTAAACTTCGGTACAGCTACAAACTGAATTTGTCTGCCTGGCATAAAGGCAAATTTAAAAAGATGGCAATGCTGTCGGTGATTAGTTCTCTGAGTCGCATAGGCGAATTATTCTGCACAGTGATGTGAATTTCCTTTCACTATAATATGTTGATTAAAAAATTTGCTGAACTTACTAGAAACGTTCAGTCAGTTACAAAACAAAATAATTACATTCTTTCAAAACTGACTGAACTTTAGTTTGTTCTTTTGTTTTCGCTGCATTAAAATTCACTCAATTATTGCGACTTATAGATATTTTTTGCTTCATGTAATCCAAACGACTTTTGCAAAGGTTTGTCGGAAAAAAATCTCCCTCCCTCTTTTAACCTTTCAATAACATGTTATGATATACAAATTTATAAAAAAAGCCAGGCTACGATATTACGCAGCATGTTTTAAAATTTGTCAGAGACAAAATCCCTCTCTTTCTTTCATCCATCCATAAACATGATGATAAACCGACTTATCCACAAAAACAATATCACTTAGGTCTTCAAAATGGCATTAATAGATGTTTATATAATAAAATTATTAATCTTTAAAAGCAAGTAAACTATTTACTATAATATTGGTAAAAAAATATTACTTTTATGTGATGCTTCGCTAAACAAACTTAACTTAATTTAAAGTAGCAAATTCTTTAATTAACAATATTTGTAGATAAACATGTAACTGATATAGTCTTGCAAAACAATTTATAAGAATATTACAGTGTATATGAGTTGGGCGCGAAGCGCCCAACTCATATACACTACCGAACCCCGAGAAAAAAAAATTTTTTGGAAAAAAATGGATATGAAAAGTTGAAAAGACTACCAGACCCCGATAGCTTTTTCCAAAAAAATCCACCCCTCTCTACACGTATGTTGGACATTGGTTTTTTACTTGCTTTTGAAAAACAAAAAACTAAAAAGTAATACTTACATAAACCAAAAAAATTTCATTTTTAATCTTCATTTTCCTTTTTTTTAATAAGAAATTAATACTGCCCCCTTAAATGGGAAAAAAATGTGAGCGTCATCAATGGCTTCTCCAATGTCACAGGTAGTTGTGTGAGTGTGGTTATAAGATGTTAATATCTTTATTGGCCGCTGTTAAAAACTACTTTCAGTTACTTTTGAAAAAAAATTTAATTCAATAATTATTTTTTTTTGTCTGTTCTTTTTGTAAATACATTTAATAATTTTAAATTTATTCTAAAACTATGCTTTTTAATTGTTTATAAAATGTTTGTTATCATGTGTAAGGCAGTTGATAAAAATTAGAAATTATTTATAGTTTTTATTGATTTAAAATAAAGCTAATTTAAATTTTGTTTTTGCAAAAAAATGAAAAGTTTTTATAAAACAATAACAACCAAAAAGTCTAGCTTCTCTTTTTTAAATCTGCAGGTTCTTAACACTGCAAAGGACGCTTTAGAAATTTGTTTTCTACGTTGCAATCTCCATTTAACATTTTCTGTTAATAAAAACTTTTAATCCTTTTCAAATTGTTTTTTCTAACATTTTTTGCTTTATTTTTTTAAAATTAAATTTCACTAAACTGACCTACAGTATGCTATTGATTGTGTATTTGTTGGATATTTTTTTAAAAACATTTTATTTTTCAGCAAAATAGGTTTATAATGGATGGTCAAAATACCGTACAACTTCATTTACTTGGAGCTGCTCGACGGGCACCAATGAATCAAGTTTGATGTTATCTAAAATGCTTTAAACTTTCATGTTTAATTTAGGATGAATTTGATACAAAATTTAATTATATGAAAGGACCACGTAATCGCAGAATTTCATTAGATAGTCGACAAGTAGAATGTTGTGTTTGTTGTCGTTTAAATGTGAAAGCGCCATATCGATTGCCACAAACTGAAGCAGAATCATCATTTCCACGATCACAACTTCTTCTTAATCGATATTTTCCATTTTTAGAATGGTGGAAACTTTATGATTTTCGAAAAAATCTTCCTGGTGATTTATATGCTGGTGTTTCGGTGGGATTTCATAGTATTGCACAAGGTCAGTATTTTCATTCATTGCTAAGATATATAACATTTGTATTATTTTAGGATTTTCATTTTCTTTTCTAGCTGGATTACCACTTATCTGTGGATTGTATACAACATTTTTTGCTGCATTGCTTTATACTTTCTTTGGCACTTCAAAAATGTCATTTTTAGGTTTATCCTTATTTTTTTCAATTTATGCTTAAATACAATTTTATAGGATGTCATGTAATTATTTGCTTTTTTGTACGAAATGTTGTTGAAAGACATTCAATTCCGTATGATTTTATTTATCTACTATCTTCAAATTCAACAGAACTTCCGGAAGAAAATGGTTTTGATCAAATTTATACAGTATCCACTTTGACATTTATTGCTTCATTAATTCAGGCAATATTATATGCTTTAAGATTAGACTTTTTATTTTCTTATATATCGCAACAAGTTTTATCTGGATTTTCATTTGGTTTAGCAGTTAGAATTGCATTCAATCAACTTCAGCATGTTCTACATGTTAAAGGAAATTCATGCATTTCGGAATTATCGTTTACTGTAAGTTTTTTAAAAAAAGATTTTTCAAACTTTTTTATTTTTTACTATAGTTATCACACGTATCTGCAAAAACTATTTTACCAACTTATAAACAATGTGCATTTTTGGCAGCTAAAAACAGTATATTAAATAAAACAGCAATATATGGATTATCTGCTTATCTTCGAGATGATAATCCTGTTATTTATAAAGATGAAAATGTCAGTAATCCCTTTTTCTTTCTTTTTTCACTTCTTCATTTTTAAATACATTTTTAGTGTGTTACATCTGTATGGGATTGCTTTGAATATATTAATCTTTATACAATGGCATTATCTGCATGTATCATACTTTTTATAATATTTGCTCGACAAATTTTAAGTCCACTATTACAAATGAGAGTTAATTCACCAATTCCATTTGAATTCTTTTTAATGATTTTTGCATGCTTTATGTCTGAGCTACTTGATATGAAAGGAAAGCATCAAGTTGAAACAGTTAAAAATATGCAGCGAGGGTTTGTAGATTAAAAAACTTTATTAAAAAAAGTAAAACGAAATTATAGCTTTATGATAACATTGCCAAGAATATCATTATTTGATAATCTTTTTGTTGATGCATTTGCGCTATCACTTTTAACATTCGCATCACATACTAATTTAGCATTTTATATGGCAAAAGAACATAAATACAGTATTGATCCACAAATGGTTTGTAAATAAAAATTTTATAAAAATACAGTAACCTTGAAATACTATATATCTTATAGGAGCAAATAACTTTTTCTGCAATTGGAATCATTTCTTCTCTTTTTGGTGCACATCCTTGTGGTCAATCACTGACTCGAAATTCAATGGCTTTTAATGCTGGAACTAAATCTTTGGTATAAAAAAATACGATATGTCTGATAGCGTTGATTACATCTTTTTTTAGCTCACTAACATATTTGTCGTGATAATAATACTTCCATTTATTTTTATTTTAAGCAGCTTTTTTTCTTCTCTTCCAGTGGTAAGAGATTTAAAAAGGTGTTATAATTTTTATTCAAAATTCAAATTTTTAGTGTGTTTTTTCATGTATCATTTTTGCTGCTTTATGGGAATCATTTGGTAGTTTATCAAATTTTGCAATACTTTGGAAAGTTTCAAAACTTGACGTTGCAACATGGATTTTTTCTTGTATTATTACTGCATTTTCATATAATAGCTCTTATGCACTATTTTCATCGGCATTCTTTGCGCTTTGTACAATAATTGTCAGAACTCAATGGCCAAAGTTTCAATTGTTAGTAAATGTCACAGGATCAGGCGCATATTACGCTGAACGAAATTATTATGGATCTGAATTACTTGAAGAATCTGGTGTTGCTGTAATGAGATTTGAAGCTCCGTTGCTATTTAACAATTCTGCACAATTCAAAAAGGATGTAATTTCTGTTGCAGAAAATATTCGAGGGTAATAATATTTTTTATTATCAATTAATTTCTAAACTATTATAGTCAAATCCTTGGTGTTGGAATCGGAACGCGTACTGGATCGATGAAATCCGCCAATGCTGCATCTATTGCTGGTACAAAAGATATTCCAATGAGATCTACATTACTTATAAGCGGTGACATCGTTCCCAATTATGATACAGTATCTGCTGATACAACTGTAAATAAAGTTGTTATTATTGATTTTTCTGCTATTTCAATTATTGATGCTAGCGGCCTTGAAGCAATGATTGAAATTCATACAGAACTTTCTGATCGTAAATTTAAGTTATTGTTTGCGTCCGTTAATGGTAAATTACAATTATGCTTTATATTCTTAAAAACACTTTTTTAGCAAACATTCGAAATCGTTTCAAAGATTGTGGAGGATTTGAAATTGTTTCAAAAAGTTCATTTTTTCCTAGTGTTCATGATGCAGTTTTATATTCTCAACAACTTGGTGGAGTAATAGCTCCAAGTATTCATATGAGGTTTTTATTTATCAGATAACTACAGTATCTTAAAAAAGAAATTTTTTAGTGTATCAATGAATGGATGTAGAGACCTAATTACTTTGTCAACTGCAACTTCCAATCATGATTTTGAGCAAGGATCTAATGCAAACGCAGTTGTAAATGCTAATAGCTATTTTGTAACGGATATGAGTGCAACAGGCACTGCTCCGAGACCATCATTACCAGAAACTCGAGTTTCTCCCCCTCCAGTATCACCCATTAAACTTCGAGCAACAACATCTAATGGAAATTAATTGTTTCTTGTAAAAAATGATTTTAAGCTGTAACAAAAAAGAACGTTTTTTAAACAATAGATGAACTCGAATGCGAGCAATGACTAAAAATACGTTTTGTAAAACTAACTATTCCTATTTAAATAAATGATGTCAATGAATCTAACTTTCCAGACAATTTTAATAATTCCTGTAATTAATTATTAAGAAAAACTATTGAAACTTTTGTAAAGAAAATATAAATTGAAGAACGAACGTGTGAAAAAGAAAAAGAGAAGCATTCTATTTTCTTCTTTTTCAAAAAAGTACGAAAGAAAAATGTTTACTTAATTAGTGTCCCCAAAGACGGCATTTTTTTGGAGATGCGAAGCAAAGAACGACAACGGCTGAGTTACAACAACAACTAAGAGTGTCTGAAATTTCAGTTCACTTTGACAAGCTAACACCATTTCTTTTCTTCATTTTCGTTCATCATCTTTTTTATTTTATCTTTCTGTGTTTTTTTTCAGTCTTCATTGTTTTTAATACCAAAAGCATTACATTAATTTCCTTAAGCAACAACTTTCAACAAAAAAGAGGGAAAGAAGAAAAAAGAGCGGAAATTAAATTGATTTTGGGGTAAAACATAACATACCAAATTTTTTTCTATTCTTTTTTTTTATTCAATAGTCATTCTTACACCAATTTTGGGTTAAACAATATCACAATGTATTATAATACTCCTTCAACAATTTCTCCATGGTACGATTATGATGAAAATGAAAAAAATATTTTAAAATTATCATGGTCAACTGTTGGTGCAGATCAACATGAAATGGAAGCATTAGGAACACGAACATATGAAATGATCTTTAATCAAGTATAGTATTTTTTTTATAAATACATATATCTACAGTAACCCTTTCAATTTTAGTGTCCAGATGCACGTAGACTTTTTCCTTTTATGAGATTTGATGGAAAAGAAAAAGAAACAACTGGCTTTATCTTTCAAGCGCTTCGCTTTGTTCAGGTTTTTTTTTCAAAAATTTAATTTAGTTCTTGTAAGCAAGCTTACTTTTAAGGTTCTGGAAAGTGCAATAAGAAATTTGGATAATTTGCAATCATTAGATACCATTTTGGATAATTTGGGTCGAAGACATGGTAAACTTGAATCAAGTTCTGGCTTTCATAAATGGTATTGGTCAGTTTTTCTGGAATGTGCAATTTTTAATTTACGACACTTTATGGATAAACCGATGAAAAAGAAGCATCGTCAAATGACTTCTGATGAAATTGATGAAGCAATTGTATTATGGAGAATTTTATTGCGAAATGTTATTGAACGCATTGAAGTAAGAATTTAAAAAAGAAAAGAGTGGTTACTGTACTTTATATTTGTAGGTTGGATATGAAAAAGATTTAGCAAATCGTTCAGGTAGCTTTGATACGGCATCATCATCAATTGAACATAGAGTTCGAGCACCAAAACTAAAAGGTAGAGCAGACGCTTTTATTTAACTGCCTTATATCAATATAATTTTAGAATACTCTCGGTCATCTTCCATTGCAATGAACAAAAGTGATTCAAGTCATTCATTTTCGGAAATGTTTGCAACGCTAAATCCATTTAAAGGACGTAAAAATAGTGGTGATAAATAATTAATTTTCTTGCTTCTTTACATTTATTATAATCCCATGCTTTATTCTTTTTTGCTAATTACAATTACATAAAGAATCCATCACAAATTTGCACAAAAACATTTCAAAAAAAGAATCATATGTATAATACAAAAAAAGAGTTTACTCGTAAAAAGAAAAGCGAATAGATATAGATATTTTAAAAATTCAAAGAATGGTCCAGCCAATCTTTATTCGGCAATATCGGGCAATGTTGGCTCAATTAATAAACTATCTGTATGTGTTACACATTGATCAGCTTCCATTTTATCTTCACAATCTTGTAATCCGCTACAATAATGAAGCATAAGTAATGCTAATGCTTGAAGACGATTATCAACAATTTCAAAGTTATCCCCAGCTTTATTCTCAAATTCACGACGAATAGATGTTGTTTTATTAATCTCTTCTTGAATTGTATCGATTTGTGTATCAATCATAGATTTTCGTATTAGACAATCACTTATTTCAAAGAAGACATGAGCACCAAGAGATTTGACTTTATTGATAATTGGTTCATTGTATGCATTGCCAGGTTCAAAACTCAGATCATAAATAGCTGGTGAACCTTTTAATTGAACAAGGAAGTCTGGCTCCAGAACATCCTGAAAAAATTTTATTAAAATAAGTTTGCAAAAAAACATTTTTGAACAATAACTTTTTTTAAAAAACTCAAAAAAGAATGAAGGTACAGTAGTCTTAAAGTTTCTATTTAAACTTCATTCGTCTCACAATTGTCAGTTTTTTAAAAACTTGTTTTTTTTAAATTATAAAAACTCACTTTAATTAATACAGTTTTGATCTTTGGTGTTGAAATTGAATCATCAGAAGTTATACTTGCTTTCTCTTTTACTTTGCCGCTACTTCGTAATCCACGAAAAGTATTTGAAATTTTATCAGCAAATCGTCGACGTCTTGTCGTAGTTTCATGTCCACTTTCTGTAAATAATGAATATGTTGAACTTGTATCATCAGTAAAAGATGGTGAAGGTGGATTTGTATATGCTGACGAAGATGTAGATGATAAAGGATCTCGTCTTAATTCAGATCCATCCAAAACTTCAAATACTCCATCATCATCTACTGCACCATATTTAGAACATTCTTTTTGTTTATTTACTTTCATCACACATTTATTATGACAAACAAAATGACATTTTTTACAGCGACTTCCAGCTTTTAACCATATTTTTCCTTGACAAAAATTACACGTTGCAGCAGCATGCTTGAAACTAATTGGAATCCATTGATGCTCATAAACAAATACATCACTAGGGCTTGATGCTGTTTCATGAGAAATATGTGCCGTAGCATCATCACTTCCTTCATCTTCTTCGCTGAAATAGAGAGAAATAGATTTATGCTTTACAGTAATCCAAAAAGCTTACTTATTAATTGAATCATTATCAGTTTGTAACAAGCTTTCTGGTAATCCTTTAGGGAAATGTCGAAATCCAAGTGTAATATCACCATAACAAAGACGAGGATCAAATCCAGCATGTTTAGAAATTTCACCAAAAGATTCAAGATTAATTGTACTTGGAGGACGTAATGCAAAAACTTCTCGATGACAGTTTGATATAGTTAATTGACAATCAGCTATTAATTGTGGAACAAATATACTAACTGATCCCAATAAAGTTGGACGTAAATTATCACCATCTGATTGAGATATTTGTGAAACATTATCCTTGGGAAGAGGTGTTCGAGCTTGTACAGTAATATTAAGGTACCGGGTTTCTTTTTTGTCAAGTGTAAAATGTAAAGATTGACCCCAAAGAACATTCTAAAATACAGTAATATTACTTAAATCAAAATCTAACTGATACTTACAGAATCAAGATGTACAGCTTTGGTTGAACGAGATAAAATTCTTGGAAAATTTTCTGTTGCAGGTGTATGCGCAGCAGCAGGATGATTACGACCTGATGGAGTTGGAGATTTTCGACTTCTAATCCATTTTCTTCTTGATCTTTCTTCTTTGAATGATGGTGAAGGAGAAATTGCACCACCTTTTTTCTGAAATAATAGCTTTACAAAAAATTAAAAAAGTCAACGAAAATACAAACCTGCGGTGTTCCATCTAATCCAATGACTTCACTAGCTTCTGTTGCAAATTCGACATCAGCATTACTTGGTGAACCGGTTTTATGTCTATTCTTCCATAATTCGCCAACTTTGGCAGCACCTGCATTAAGCTTTAACGCCATTTCAGAAGCTCGAGCATGTATCCTTTCTCGACGACTTCGATGTTGATGACTTTCATCTTTTGAATCTTTTTCTTGTTCTTCATGGGAAGATTCTTTGGAAGGTGAATTCTGTTCCTTGTTTTCATGAGAATTCATAATTTTATCAAATTCTACAGATCCAGAATGTTTATTTCTTTCTCCATCAAAAACACCAAACTTTTCAAGATGTGATTCAGATCTGGATCTACGGATATCAAAACTTGGTTGCCGAACTTCAACCATTGGAATGCGTGACATATCTGCTTCTAGTGGCTTTACTTCAATTTTCTGTGGTGAATCACCCAAATCTCGAATTTGAAAAACTTCTAACTCTGATTTTGTAGGAAGTGAATGAGAGAAATGATCACATGCAGAATTTCGACTGTGTGGAATAGGAGTTGGAATAGATTCGCCATGCGATTTGTATGATGAAGTTTCAATATTTGAAATTGAAGAAATGGCACCGGTATTTTCACGAGGGCTTTTTAAATGTATATCACTCAAACTTCTTTTAACATTAATATCGTCTTTTTTACGATCTTCTCCAAGGCAAACAAAATCTTCCTTTGGATCAGTTTCAGACGGAATAAGAACATCTTCAGCTAAAAATTAAATAAATTAGATAAATAATTTCAGCATATATATAAATATTACGATCAGAATTATCATCCATAAAAGAATTGAGATCACGTTCCACTAATACAACAATATCAGTCGTTAAACCAGTAAACATACGACTAACTTGACGTTCATTTCTCACAGGAATATTATTAATTGCAAGTAACGTATCACCTTCTTTAAAACCATATTTTTCACCGGGTGATAAAGGATGTACCGTATGTACTTTTACGACTTTTGTTCGAAGATCAATTAAACCTTTAATAAATGTAATACCAAAATCACCAGCAAAAGGTTTAACCGTTAATAATACAGTAATCGAATGAGATGATCCTGCATGAGAATTATGCATAAATGGTCTTTGATCTGAAATTCAAAAAAGCGATATAATATTATAGATAAGAGTACATAAAATACCTAAAGAAGCAGTACAGTATACTTCTGTTTGTTCACCATTTGCAAGTTTAATATTTAACCGAGTTGATTGTAATACAGTAACCTCTAATCCATGACCATTGAGTTCGATATGATTAAATGCAGCTAAAAAAGTATAAAATAAAATAAATCTTTTTTTAAAAAAAGTATTACAAATTTGTGGAGATGGTTGCAGCAATGGATGTGGGAATAATGGTCGATTTCGAATTTTATAGTTTGGCCATACATGTTTTCGCATAATTGCTCTGCGTATTTGTGAAGTAATTAATGGTACAACATAACTTATTTGGCGACCTTGTAATTGTGATTCAACTTTAAAATCCATATCTGGCATTTCAGAAAATGAAAATGCCCATAAAGCATACGGATGGCGAGTTAACATTACACGAACTTTTCCAATAAGGTGTGTAAGTTTAAATGATAATTGTGCATATCCAGCAACAACAAGATTCGCATCAACAGCTATTTGGAATCCACCTTTATAATCAACTTCAACAAGGAATGAAAGCTCTTCAAATCCTTCACCACTTTCAGACATTTTACATTTTTCAACGGCAATACTTTTAACGACAGGTAATTGACTACCCATAGTAAGATCACGAATTTTAACATCTTGTACAACATGTCCAACAGCTGATCGAGTCGTAAGATCATTTAATTCAAGTTGTACTCTTCGATGTATCCATCTATATAAAATATAGAAATAATTACATATATAAGATAATATATTACCGTCGAAGTTCACGGGTATCTTTATGTTCTTGAAATAAGAAATGTAAAATTAAACTTAAACCCAAAGAGGGTTCAGCAAGAGTTGCACCATTTGCACGAGAATTTAAAAATTTTGATAACTCCTTAAAAAGTAAGATTAACATTTTGTTATAAGCTTGAAAAATATACAGGTGGAAGCTGAAGTGGAACAAATTGATCACCATGAGCTAAGGGAGCATTAATAACTCCAAATAAATTTGAATATACAATATATAACCCGATCAGTACCAGAATAATTCCAACAATAACACCAAATAAAAATTGAAGCATTACACCAAAATGATTACGATTCAATTTCTTTTAAAACACCACCCGCATATGACACATTTAGAATTCTAAAAAAAATGAAATAACAATAATATAAAAAAAAACAAGACAATATGGAAGTGAGGGAAGAGGAAGAAAAAAGATAGCAACGAATTGAGCAACAGTTGGTTATAATTTTTTGTCTAAAAAGCAAAGAAAAAATATATAATGTGGCTTCTTCTTCTTCTTTGGCCATTAAAGACATTTTGTCAAGCTTTAAAAAAATTCATTTTTCGTTTTTAAAAAAATAAAATTTAAAAGATTTTGGAACATGGAAAAAACGAGAAGCTTTATTTTTTGTTGTTATATAGTTGGTTAGTAACAATCTGAAAAGCATCAAAAAAGATGATGTGTTTTTTTCTACTTCTTCATTTTTCGTTCAAAAACAACACATTTTCTAGGTTGGGTGTGTGTGAACATTTATAAAAAAAAGCACATCATGAAAAAGAAGAAAATGCTCATGAGCATACATAGACTTTGATGACTCTAACATACACAAAAAAAAGAAACAACAACATGACATGTAATTGCCATTGTTTATAGTCACGTTCTGCTTCATTTGTTTCTCTCTTCATTGACATTTTTCTGTTTTTTATTTCTTAATGAATTTTTTAATAAATTCAAATTATAACGAACTTAAAGAAATATTACAGTAATCGTGTGCATCAGTATTTAAAAAGAGGGTGTTATAGATCTACTCCAAAAGAATACGATAAAAGTTAAATAAAAGCAATTGTTTTGTTTTTACCATACTTCAAAAAAAGGTCTCAAAGATTTTCATTTTTTTCCCGTCTACAATTGGTTTTTTTGAGAATGTGAACTAACTCCCATGTTGTAATGGTATATGACAAGAACTCAGTTCGATATTTTTTATTTGAAACAATTGAAATTACAATTTTTGCAATTCTAATTACTTAAAAAATGGTTACAAAAATTTAAAGTAAGTTTTCTCAGGAGGTTTAATTAGTGAAGAAAATATTGATTTTAGAATAATTCATATATTATTGAAGATACATATAAAATAAAAGATGGAAATTCGAAAAGTGCTTTTAAAGTTACAGTATCCCAAACAGTGGAAAGAGAAGCTAAATTGTTTCAAATGGAAGATATTACAGGAGAATTTCAAAGAATTGATGTTTGTATTATTTTATTAATGGACTGCTTATAAAACACACTTTTGCACATACCTCTTCTTTGATACGTGCTTTCCAAATATCCCATTTATTTGCTTTTGTAATTATTCAATTTTAAACTTTTTGGACAAATTGTGAAAATCCTGTTTTTTGATAAGAGATTGATGGGAAAATAAAAAATTTCTTTAACAAAATTGGCATTGAAGTTGAAAGTTACTGTAACAAACACTCTTGGTGATTCAACGATAGCAGTTAAAAAGTTCAAAAAGTCATAAACATAGTTCTATCAAAAAATGCTTACAAAATTTTGAAGAGCATGATACCGACAGCATAGAAAAATCCACATTGTATAAAATTTTTATTAGAATGTTTATTTAAAAACTACTGTAATCTTTTGTTCCGCGACATGACCTATCCACCTTTGTTCCGATCAGTCAACGTTCTACATCAACGGAAAGTATTTGTTTGGTCAAAAGTTGCTGATTTTGTGTGTTTTTGTTCTTATCACAAAAATTTAATAACAATACTATTATGAATTTAAAAGCAAATAAGTTTAGTAATTTTATCAATATCACTCTGGTAGAGTTGCTTAATAAAATGCAGATAAATAAATGTGTAAAGAAATTTTTTAATATTATTTTGAATACATTGGGGCAACTTATTTTTTATTCAGTTATGTTTACTGTAATTGTTGACTTTTTTTTAGATAAATGACTTTGTTTATAAGATTATTTTTTTGGATACTGTTTTCTTTTGTTTTTTTTATGATAAAGTGAGTATTGGGGCTATCCGGGAATCAGGTGATCATTTTTTTCGTAAATTTTTAACCTCTCTTTCTTCCGGTTTGTCATTATTTATGCTTTGATCTCATGCCGCCGTTTGAAGCTGCGTGGTTTTTCTCTCTCTCAAATATAGGCAGCAGAAAAGACATCGGTTTTTTTAACAGGAAAAAAACAACATTTTTCTCTCTTACAAAAATGGTTGATCCAGAAAGATTTTTATCTTTTGACGTCCTTCTAATTGTGATTCAGCTTTTCCCTCGAAAATTGGACACAGTCATGGCCCTTCTTGATCGCTTGCAATCTTCTCGGAAAAAGATGCGTATTAAAAGGTTTCAACCATTTTCTTTATTTTTTAACGTTTTAACCTGATATAATTTTTTTTGATTGGATTATAATAAAACAATTTTCAGGCAACATTTTTCAAACTAAAGTATGAATCGTAAGATCAAAAAGTATGGTGGTCTGCAAATGAAAAAGAAGGCAAAAAGGGGAATTTCATTTTGGCAAGCCAAATATACTTTTGAAGCTGAACAATGGGTATGCTTATGCATACATGACAAGCAAATTCCATTGCTTGAATGGTATTCTACTGCTAATGAAAAAGATGAACATCAACCTATGAAATTGTTAGATTTGCTTGAATGCTCATCTGTTAAAATTTGTTCAAAAGATGATCGATGTTTCATTATTGAATTTGTTGATGCAAGGCGACCATCTCTTGAATTTGCTGCACGAACTAAGTTAGAAGCTGTTGAATGGGTGCAAAAATTAAAGAAATGTTTAATTAAACTTAATTGTTTAAATGATTTGATTGAAGAAGATCAAGCAGCTCAACAGCAACCACAACAACCACCCGAAAATTTTTCAAGTTTGTCATCAATTAAAATTCAGTGTGAAGAATTTCCAGCATCTCCAAATCCATTGGATTCTTCTCGATTATTTGCATTAGAAGCTGCACCACCGTCAACAACAAGTTCAGATGAAGAAGAACTCTTTCCACCGCTACCGCCAAGAATGCAAAGATAATTTTTTTTAAATTTTTTATGTTATTGATTGTTTATTTGTGTAATAGAGTATATTAAATGGGTCCAATTATATGCCGCTAGAATATTTTTTGAAATATTTTTGGTAAATAATCTTTTACTTTTGTAACGACTTTTTTCAGTATACTGTATAAAAACTGAACAATTTCCTGCTTTAATATTTTGTTTTTGAAAGGTTTATACTCTTATATTTATCTTTAAAAATGTCAAGTCATTATTTTTAACAACGCTTTTATTGATTCATAAAAAAATTAAAAAGGATTCGTGCAGTTGTGCTCCATTAAAACACCGTAAAAGCCCATTCCAACCATCATAAGATCATCTTGACTGGTTGCAGTGCCCGTTGCATTAATGGTACTTGCAAATTCATTACTCAAAATTAAATTTTTCAATACTGGAATAAAAGTTGCAATACATTCTCGATCAGCTGTTGGAAGAGCCCACCATGAACTTAAAACTGCATTGATATTTGCTTGAACTTGAGAATAATCACCTGCCAACTCTTCCGTTTTATCAGATAATCCAAAAAGACGTTTTTTTGTCTAAAAGATTTTTAAATTTAATTACCGTAAACTTTTTTCCTCTTACATTTGCAAAGAATTTTTTAGCATTTCCGGATAAATGTTTAAAACGATTTCGAAAAGGGATAATTCCAATGAGGATGCCCTTGTAAGTATTTGGTGCCATTGCTTTTATTTCTTCAAAAAGTTTGACGGGATCAATACTGCCGTAGTTACCACTTTCCACAATTGGCATCAATTGATTTTGAAGTACCGTAGTTAAATTTGTGATTTCATTGAAGTCAACCTTAAAGCAATGAATGTAATCAAATAAATAATGATAAGAAAAACAAACCAAGCCAGCTAGTGCATATGCAGGTTCTGGAACATAACCTATAACAAAAAACTGATTTTAGATAACACATTTAATTAAAATCATACACAAATATGCTAATGCCAAATTCATCATATCAGGATCAATCATATCCAGTTGTGAATTGGCTGGCAGAAAAAACAAGCCAAAAAATCCCAAAAATAGCAATATTTTCATGTTTTTATTTTTGTGTTTTTAACAAATTGCAAAATGCTTTGATTCAATACTTTTTTACTTTAAAATTTTTTTTATTGATTTTTAAACGGATTTATGGTTATCCATTTTTAATCATAAAATAAATTATTTGCCACAACATAATCCTTTACAAATGAGAGAAACTTTTTTAAAATAATTTCGTAATTTATAAATTTTTGCATCACATTTTTTTACTTTAAAAAAATTGCGCAAATAAAACTTTTTTTTTCACCTTTTGATCACAAACAACCAGACATTTTCTAATAACAGCATGTTAACTTTAAAGAACCAAAAGATCGTTTTTTTGTTATTTTTTCAGTTTCATGTGAAAAGGTACTACGTGACAAATAAAAATAACTTTTTTTTCTCCCAACTTATCATCAAACATTGTAGCAATAATGAAAAAAATATGAATTGAATTCTTTGTGCTCTTTGATCATAGATAGAGAAAACGTTGCGTATACATAGTTTCTATCTTTGTAGTTGTAGTTTTAAGGAAACAGAAATATTTGTGAGTAGAATGAAAACAATGAGATGGTGATTGAATGATGGGTGCTTATCATAAGAAGTATAAGAAAGTTCTTTTTTAACTCATCGATTGATAGCATTTTGCAAGGAATTTAAGAATTAATTTAAACTTTTTATTTTTCTGTTTTCTGGAGATAATTTGAGTTTAATTTTTAAAAACAATACGTGTAAACACGTCTGTATAATATTATTGTTACCACATCCCAGGCCCTATTTGGAAATGAATCTTTAAACAAATGAGCTCTTACAAAATACGCTTACAAAACTTATTATTTGGATACTGTAATGTTAGAGCTGTTGCGTCATGTAAACCTAAAAAAAACAATAATAACTGAAACTTTGAACTTCATGCTTTATGTCTGTCTGAAAACTTTATTTTAGTAAAGTATAACATTAAAATTTACACATGTCCAACACTCACTCTTTTCTCTGAAACATTTATTTATTTGTTTATTTTGTCACGTTTTGCATAAATCTAATTGCCACCTGTCATACCACAAAAAGAATTTCGCACGATTCTAGCAACTTTTCCTCTTTCTCTTAATTCTATTTTTGCCTTTACTAACTACCGTCTACCATATGCTTTTTTTATATCTTTCAGTAAAATGATCATTGAATGTTTTTGATGCAAAAAATGAATAATTATTATTTTTGCTTTCTTCAAAAAAATAAATTATTATTGCATCAGTACTGATTATGTACCGTCACGTGATAAAATTTCTCAAAAGAAAAACTTTCATGCGCTTCTATTTGTGTTTTTTCGACCGATCGGTCGAACGTGTTTTTTACTTTTTCTCTCTTTTTTTTGATGTGTGTGATTAAACGCCTTGTTGTCAGTTAATCAAATACGTGCTCAAATATGGGGACAATGATTTTTGGTCGTTTTTTGTTGTTCTTTTTTTTCAAAGAAGGAAGAAAGTAGAACAAGACAACGCACATGGTAACAAAATTTGTGCAAAAAAAAGAAGAAAAAGAAAACGTTTCCACGCAATATATTATTTAAAACTTTTCTTGCTATGTCATTTAACCCATTGTAACAATTTTTTTTAAAAAACTAAACCTTTTATTTTGTCAATGATCGGTTGATAATTTTTATGCATGTGCGTTTTTATTTTATTTCTGTCAATGTTTGTCTTTTAACAGTCTCATTTTTATTCTCAACTAAGAGACATGCGTCAATAGGGCGGCAGTTAAATGCAGTAGCAGTTGTTGTACGCATGTTGATTAAAAAATTTTTTAATAGAAAAAATGACGTCGAATTGACCGATCGAAAATCGACCGTTTGTTCAAAAAATATTCATGCTGCATTATATATTACCTTTTTTGATTGTGTGACAGAAACTGTAGCAACAGAAATAAAAAAAAGGTTAAAAGTTATGGGAAAATAGGCGGAGCAAATTATAGTACTGCAATTCTCACGCACTTCTTTTCAAAAATGATTTTTTTAAACCAGACAATAGAGAGATATGATATAGAGGCGTGGCAAAAATATATTTAAAAAATGACAATTATAATAAAAAAACATTAAAATTTACAAAGATATTATTTTGTTATCAAATGTTGAAATATAAAGTTTTTTTTTGCTTTTGTTGTGTTACGGTTAACCCACGTGCTACTGAGTGATCGTTGATCGAATTATTCATGTACATAAAAGAGTGGTATTATTTGAAGAGCCTTTACTTGATCTTTCTTTCCTCTCTTTTTTTATTTTATTTTCCTTGTCTATCATTGCTGTTGCAACAATGAAAAAAAGCATACTTTTTTGTTGTAATAACTTTGACTCAATTTTGTTTGTATTTCTTCTGTAAAAAAATGATTTTCTTAGACTTTTGCAAAAAAAGATATGTTTTTTTAAAAATTTTTAGAAAAACTTTGACGTTATTTATTACTGCGTTTGTAGAAAATTAGAAATATATTTTAAAGAAATAAACTTTTAGCTTCACAGCAAATCCTTACATTTCTATTTTTGAAAAATAAAACTACTTTTAAATGACCTTTGATCAAATTCTTCCTATTAGTGCTTCATCAACTCCAAGCCGTGGCTTCTTTGCTCAATGCCTTGTATGTGAAGAAGGAGAAGCTGCAAAACATTATGGAAGTGTTTGCTGCAGGTATTTTTATAATTAAAAATAATAATAAAATTTTATCTTTAAATAATTTTAGTGGATGTAAAGGCTTCTTTCGTCGAACCGTTCGATTTCATAAAGTTTATGATTGTCCATTTGGAAAAAAATGTAATATTCGCAAAGGTATGTTATTATTATTGAGCTTTCGCAATATCATTTAAAAAATGAGAAAAAAACATTTTTTTGCATCAAAAAATTCACAGTAAACTTTTTTTTTGCGAGATGAACATTGACAAACATGTTTGCCTTAGGGTATTTATATCATTTGTCTCTTTTGAAATTTTTTAAAGATACTGTAATAAACAATGTTTTTTATTCAATAATTTTTAGAATTTCGAAATTGTTGTCGTGCATGTCGATATGCAAAATGTTTGGCAGTTGGTTTGAATCCAATGTGTAAGTGTAACTTTTAATACTTTTCTTGCAAAAAAATGATTCATCATTATTACAGTAGTCCACGGTGATCGGGGAATGACAAAAATTCAACCAACTGATAAAAGAAAAGAAAGTTCAACAAAATTACCTGAATTACCAATAAGTCCAGCATTGGAAGATAGTATTATAAAAGCAACAACTTCAACAATATCCCCAGAAGTTAAAGCCCGTCTTAAAGCTGCCGTTAAAAAAGAAGTTGATGAGGGGTATGAATCCTATCAAATTTGCGCGATACCGCGTACTGTTAAAGTACAATAAATTCTTGATCCTCTAGTTTATTTACTGCATTTTTTAGATTGAAAATCTTGCATTACCTCTTGGAAAGCTAAATTTGATATCCCTGATATCTGTGAAAAATGTTACAGAAATAAGCAAATATTATTCTATCGTTGAAAAGTAAGTTATTTATCAGATCCTTCTTTAAAAGCATAGCATTTTTAAGAATTGTTGATAATTTTGTTGATGCTGATTATTTGACTCATTCAACCATTGATTTTAAAGTTCATTTGGATCTCAGTGCTTTAGAAGCAAGTGAATCCCCAAGATTGATATGTACAAGAACGATGGTTTGTTTCTATCATTATTAGTTTTATTCTACGGATGAATTTTTTTAGCTTGATTGGTCTGCAAAACAATTTCTTACTGGTGCTACTCTTAAAGCAGTTTGGGCTCGAACTGTCTTGATGTATTTAGATTGGATTTCATTTATTCCAGAATTGGATGAACTAAATACTTCAGACAAGGTAAAAACTTTTTTATTCTTTTTAAACAATCAAGTAATTAAACTAATTTTTTTAAGAAGATAATGATTATCGGAAGATCCATTCAATCTTTATGGATGGTTTTTACACATCGTTCTGCAATTGCAAATGCTCCAGGAATATTGTTTTCTGGTGGATGCTTTTTTCCACGTGATAAAAATGAATGGAAAAATATTGATTCTGATGCAGTATTATCATGCTCCCGAACATCTGATATTGCCAATAATGAACTAATTGATGAAATGAAAGCATTACAAATAACTGATGAAGAATTTGCAATTTTAAAAATTATTTGTTTTTTCATGCCAGGTAATCTTTAATCATTTAAATGAAAAAGAGATAGAAGTTTAATGCTATATTTACAGTACCCCAATTAAGTAAAGAAGGATTTGAAATTGTTCAAAATGCAAGAAGAAAATATACAAGTGTATTAACAGAACATATTCGAATAAAAAATATTGATAAACCCCTTCATGAAATTTTAGAAAGAGTTAGCAGATTCATGCTTTTATTGCCAATTATTGAAGTAAATTTTTTTTCATTAATTTCTATTATGCAAAATATTATTTACAGCGTATTAGTCAGCTTGATGATGACACCCTTGGCATGATGACAATTTTTAATATGGCGGGGATGCAGAGCTCTTTAACTTATGAACTTCACATTGGAAAAAATTCTGGTAATGAAGCTCCTGAATGTACATTATCGAACCCACTTTCAAACTATAAACGTTCACCACTTTTAACACAATTATAATTAAATTAATATACATAATTTTTAAAAATTACCAATTTTATGTACATACTTGTTTTTTAAAATATTGTTTTTTGTTGATAAAAGAATTATAGTTGTCGCAACAAATAAAATAAATAATTTGTTCAAAATTTTTATGATTAAAGACTTTGCATTTGAAGGTTTAAAAAACTGTTGACCTTTGACCCTCTTAAAATGGCTCCACGAGGATAAAAAAAGACAACAATGGTACACGTTTCTTTTTCTTCTTTCTAATCACTCATTCTATTTCCTCGTGTGTACAATGAACCTTCATTGTTTTTTTTTCAAACAAAAAAACGGATGTCAGTGAAAGCGTCACAATTTCATTGAAATCGTGGGAATTTTTTTCCCAGTGTATGATTTGACTCCTTTTTTTTTTGTTCGTTCTTTTTACTGATAGTATTTAACACAAACAAAACAAAAATTTTGCAACGCAAAAGAAGGGTAACAATGTGAAACGAAAATCAAAAAACTTTGCAAAAAACCAATAAAGAATCGATCCTTTAACAAAAAAACTTTGAAAAAAGTGCAAAGTTTTTATTTGTCAGCCACAGTGACAACAGTATTTTTTAATTCATGTTACTGCACCTATCTCTTCTATTTTTTTTGTGTAGCTCTGTACAAAGTTGCTACAAAAATTTGAAAATGACGAAAAAAAAAAGGAAAGAATCATTTTAAGAAAATAAGCCCATTTCCATGACCACGTTTTGATCTTTCTTTGAATCTTTTTTGACGTTTTCTTCTTTGAACTGAACAAAAAATTTATCGCATTCCACTCTTAAACTTCTCTTTTTTGCAACAAAAGTGCTTTTTAATTTTAAATAATTTTTTTTTCTTCTTCTACTTCATAGTTTGATTTTATTCTTTAGTTTTTTTTCATGTTGTTGTCAGAAAAGTAAAGCTCATAATGTTTTAAATCAACAAGATCAAAAAGCAATGGATCCAAAAATGCGTGTATTTGTATGTAAAACATTATTAGCTGTTGATTTAGCAATGCGCATTATTATTGATTTTTGGCTTTTAGTAGAAGAAAAAAAGAGAGAGAGCACCTGGGACATACTTTTTTTTGTGTTTTTTTTGTATCAAATTTTTATATTGGTTAAAAAAGATTAAGTTAAAAAAATTTTTTATGTTATTTTAAAAAAAATTTATTTTATCTTTTTTTTAAATTTTAATTTCTTTTTTTTCTCTTATTAATCTCTTTTATTAGTGCAGACCTCTTAAAACTATGTAATTAAGTAGTACATTCAGTTTTTCTTTGCAACACTTTCTTGAGAGATAGAAAAAAAGGTAAACATTTAAGTGAGAGTGAGTGAATGTGTCAATGTCGTTTTTTTTGCCCTCCATTGAATAGGCTTGCGCACAATTTTTTCCCTTATATTTTTTTATTGTGACAAATAGGCCGTGTAAAAAAATAAATAACAGCATTTATTTTTTCTGTTTTCTTTTTTCAAAGTTAAATTAGTGTTTTTTAGATAATCCTTCAAAATGGAGGATGCAGCAGCTACAACAAATTGTCTTGTCTGTGATGAACAGAGAGCTTCAAGGCATTATGGAAGTGTGTGTTGCAGGTATGGCTATTATTAAAAATGGTTTAGCATTTTATTTTACGGTCAATTTTAGTGGATGCAAAGGTTTCTTTCGTCGTACTGTAAGATTTCAAAGAAAATATGAATGTAGCTTCGATAAAAATTGTATTATAAGAAAAGGTTGGTTTTTTTATTATTATTTTACTATTCTCATTAGTATTAATCTTCTAGAATTTCGAAATTGTTGTCGTGCATGTCGATATAAAAAATGTATCAATGTTGGCCTGAATCCATTGAGTAAGTGATTACTGTATTTCCTTTTTACTTTATCCATCTTTGCTCTTTTTTTCAGTGGTTCATAGTGATCGAGTAACACCAGGCACGAAAACTTCTTCATCAGAACCAGAAGCAAGTACTTCTTCAGTTGTGGTAAAAATTGAAAGCAATTATGATGATGATGATGATGATGAAAGTGAAAATCAAAGACAAGCTATAGTGAAAAAAGAATTTAAAAGCTTTCATTCAAAGAATAATTATTTTGATGATGACGTCGAAGATGAATATGCACATTGGCATCAACTTGCTATACAAGCTAGTAAAAGATTGGTAATTTTAACCTTTTATCTTTTGTGTTTTTTTCAAACTATAATTAATTCTATTTTTAGTCATGTATTAATAATATGGCACTTGGAAGTGCGAAAATAATACCTGAATTCAATTCTGCTGATTTTAGTTCTGTTGTGAAATATTATGTTTTAGTTGAAAGGTTTGATTTGATGTTGCTTGCTTGCAGAAGCTTACTGTTTATTACATTTGCAGAATTATTGATGATTTTTTTGAAACTGATAAAAATCATGTTTTTGCAACACCAAAAGATGGAGTTTTTTCGTTAAATGTTCCCGTTGAAACAGCCTTCAGACAACCTCGTGCTTTTTCTCGTCGTAGTAAAGTAAGTTCTTTTTTTCTTCATGAGTTGCTTTTTAAAAATTGAATGTTCATTAGAATTATCAAAAATCTTGTGCGTGTTCTTTGCAAAAAAGAAAGAAAGTTGTAGGCACAAAATTTGTACATTTTTATGTATTCTAAGAATTGCTCACGTTTTATGTAAGCTTAGAAAATTATGGTGTTACACTTCTGAGCATTTGCCCTTTGAGCATTTGACACGTTTTTAATAGTACATGAGAAAGCTGCTGTTGCTATTTTTATATTTCATTTAATTAATTTTAGATAGACTGGTCATGTCGATATTTTCTTAAATCTGCTGCATTAAATAAAGTATGGTGTCGAATAATGGGACATTACATTGACTGGACGAGTCATATTCCTGAATTATCTAAGATGGATAGTGAAGATCAGGTAAGGATTACTGTAGCTCTCAAATTTTTAATATTTTTTTTATTTAAGCTTCAACTTATGCTTGCAAGATCAATACCATGTGTTTGGATGCTTGTTGGACAACGATCAATGATGAAAAATAATCATGGCATTTCTCTTTCTGGTGGAGCATACTTTCCAACTGATGAAGAAGAACAAAAACAAATTGATAAAGAGTAAGTAGTATAGATGGCATTACCTGTTGTAATTAGTTTGGTTTTTTTTAGAATTCTACCATTCCTTAAAAAAGTTTGTACATGGGTTAAAGAAGAATTTATGGAACCTGCAAAAGCTTTACAGCTGAGCGAAACAGAATATGCAATATTAAGAGTGTTATGCTTTTTTGTTCCTGGTGAGTTATTTTCTGTTTTGTTTTCTCTATTAAGCGCTTCTTTTTTTAGTTGCCAAACTAAGTCCAAATGGAAAAGATATTGTAAGGAGTGCAAGGCATTTTTACCGTAATGTTTTGATACAACATCTACGTTCAAAATATTCTGATGAAGAAGCAATGTCAAGATTATCTGAACTTCTGTGTTTTTTGCCAATTATGGAGATTGCTGGAAGAATGGAAGATGATGAACTATCATTTATGACTCTCTTCAATGTCGCCAACATGCAAGGAGAATTAACTTATGAAGTACATGTAAGAAAATCTCAGTAATTTATGTTATTTAAAATAGTATTATTTATTTTTATCTGTACAAAAGCTTTTAGTCACATCTTTTATTGTATAGGAGTTAGGTTATCCATTATTTCATCTGTAATTTTTGTTGTTGAAGTCATATTTGTAAAAAAGAGCCAAAAGAAATATAATACTGTAAATAGAATAAATGATGTCATGAATAATCGATCTAAACCACATGCAATTAATTCCCATTGTCTATGAGCTGATTTTGAATTATATCGAGCATTGAGATAATAATCTGCAGCTTTACAATGTTCACGAAATTCATCATATATATTTGCATTTTGATGAACACTTCGAACTCGTGTTATAAATGGCATATCCATGGAAGATGAGACATGTGAAATATTTCGCTTCTAAAATTACTTTTTCAATGCTGCTGCGGTAATTTTATCTCATTTTCTAACATTCTCAAAAAAGAAAAATGGATTTTAAGTCTTTAACTTTAAAAATGTTGAAAGAATTTGTTTTTGATATGCAGGTGGTATACGGTAGCTGAAATAAAAACTTTACCAAATCTCTAACAGGAAAATCAAATAATTTTCTTAAAGGTTTATATTTTAAGAAAATTACTGTTAACCAATGTGGAATTGGTTGTTCACAATTTCCACGCATTTGAATATTTAAAATAATTCTCGAACCACATGTGGCACAAAAGATAATAAATATTAATCCAATATAAAATTTTCCCAATAATGGTAATGTTGTTGAAGTTGCTGGTAATTTATCTTTATCACCAACCATCATTACTAGAATAAAAGAATACTGTAGTTTTATAAATCAATAAAAAAAAGACTTACAAATAATAGCAAGTGATAGCAGAGCCGTTGAATTAAGTGTTATCTTTTCAGTTTGTTCACCAGTTGTAGAATATCTTGTAAAGCTACCAATAATTGTCACAATACAAATAAAAAGACATGGAATTAATTGTGAAAATAGATAAAAAATAGGATTTCTTTTAATAATAAAATAATATGTCATATCTGGATAAGCTGTCTCACAACATTCATATTTTCTAAAGTTTTTAAAATTATAATATAGTCTCACCAAAAAGCTTACTTCAAATTTCGTCGAATTTTTAAATCAACAATTTCCCATTCACCATTTGGAATATAGTGTTGTAAGACACTGTTATTGTTATATTGAAATCCCTGATTATCGTTTTCTAAGGGAACTACCGTATGCAACATTATTCCAGATCCATCATAACTCCACGATGCCAACATTATAAAACAAATTTGCTAAAAAGTTTTGCAAAAAATTTATTTATTCAGCTTTACTTCAAAACTTACTTCATCAAAGGGAAACTTTTCCATTGAAAATCCACATGTTATTTTAGTTATAAATGCACGGTAAACACTTATTGAGCCATCATTTTTAACAACTGCGTTTGTTTCTATTTCTGTTTCTTCAACATTCATTTTTGCGTTATTATAAACAAGCAAATCTGAAAAAATGCATGAGATAGTAGTGAAAAAATTGAAGCTGACAAACCTGGTTTCCAAATCAGATCAATTGGGACAACAAGTTCAGTTGTTCCATTGAAGTAGCCTGGATTCCATACAAGACTGTAATCTTCCCAGTACTAAAAACTTTTGATGTTACAATAAAGCTAGAATGGGTGACAAAGTGTTCATTTTTTTTCTTTCTTTTATGTCCTCCATTTTTCTTCATTTTTTTAATTAAAAAATTCCTAGAAGACCAAAATACATGTAACTTTTACGAATCGTTCATATGGACCTGGAGAACAAATCTGCATCACTTTTGGACATCTATGTACCTTTGACCCCATCTGGACTCCAAACCCCGAAAAATGACAAAAAAATGGGAAAAAGATTTAAACAATTTGTGGAAATTCGTAAAAAATCGTGGAAAACCGTGGAAAATTGTACTAAATTTTCCACGACTTTTCACAATTTTCTACGGTTTTCCACGAATTTTTTAATTTTTTGATTTGATGTATAAATTACTGTAAAAAACTTTACCATTTCAAGCCAGCAATAAAGAGTTACTTCCTGATTCTTTTCGACAATTTTATGAATTTGTTTGATAAAAAGCTGAATAGAAACATCTGTTGGTTCTGCAAAAAAGGTTGACTAATAAACCACAAAAAGAAAACAAGCACAAACTTGGGTTTAAATAATTCACAGGTCTAATTTCCTTTCTGTAGTCGTGAAAGAGATAATGATACAAAGAATTATCATTAATTGTCGAACATAAAATTTTATTTAATAAAAATGACAATATTATTGTTTCCTTAAAAAACATTTTTTCCATTACTTTTTTCTTCGGAAAAGCAAAATGCCAAAGTTTAGCTACGAAACTGAAAGAATGGCTTGCATTTTTTGCTTCCTTCCGAATCCTTTTTTTTCCTTCAAGTGCTTTCTGAATAAAGAAAAGAAGAGAGGATAAGTGAATTAGTGTGTTGTTTTTTTTCGTCAAAAGTCGTCTCTTAAAGATTCATTCTATTTTTGTATGTTTCAGAGAACACACAATTAAGAAAGAGAAGAAGATTAAAAACGGTTTATCATAAGCCATATGTAGATTTGCAAAATCAGATTTAGCTACATTAAAAAAGGTTTCTTCTGCTGTTAAATGACAATAATTTATTGAATATGTGTTCTTAGCTGTTTTAAAAAACGTTTAAAACATTTCTTCTTTTTTTCGGATTTCCTTTTCATTTCCTCTCCCACTATCTTTCATTTTACCAATGGACCTTTACCTGCCTTGTTTTTTTCTCTCTTTTCATAGATACATTGAGGTAAGTTTAGTATTGCGCGGACTGCAACCGTCCTCCATCTTTCTTTCTCTCTCTTTTCTTCCCTTTCCAACATCCAACGTCCGTCAATAAAGCGCCAAATGTACGCGCAGAGTTTTTTATGCGATTGCGATCCGCCGTGAGGCTGCTACTACGTCTATTGCATTTCCCTATTCTCTTTCTTCTACCATGTTTTTTTCTTCATTGATTTTGAATGAAATTTCCTCTGATTTTTTTTATATTTTTAAAAAAACCATTTTAGCTTTTAGCTTGTTTGATTTTTTTGTGTGATTTAAAATGGAATATTAATTATGATTACACAAGCAAGTGTTATACCATTCCTGCTATTTTCCACTTTTCTTCATTTTGCTTTTATTTTTGCAGTCTTTTTTAAAAAAACTTTTCCTTTTTTTGTTGAAAAAATATAGAAAAACAGAGCATTGTTGTTGACCCTTGCGGGCAACGACGCCAGGTTTGTCATCGAACTGCCGCCTCCCCCCAATACGTAACCATTGACAGTCAATGTATATTGATTGTGTTCCATATTTTTCTTTTTCTTCATCTTACAAAAATCTTAATTGAACTAATTCTTTTTTTGATATTTGTTATGCTTTATCCATGCCTACTTTTTTTGCAACGTTTCCATCATCTTTTTTTGGTGTTAACAATAGTGGAACCGGATTTCTATCTCTTCTTTTTCTTCTCCTTAAATGGAAAACAGAAGAAATGCTTCTAGAAATTTTTTCTTTCCTTTTTCTGTTTCGTGATTTGTTATTATTAAATAAAAACAATACATACGTTCATTTCATTTTGAACATATTTTTTCTCTTTCAGTTTCTAATATCAGAAATGAAAACCTGGCCCCAAAAACTTCTCAGATTTTTTTTATTCATAATTATTTTATCATGTCTTTCTACTGTAAATGCAAATGTTGTCAGTTTAACAATGCATAACCTTGACCAGGTTTTAAAAGGTTCACAGGTTGGTAATCAATGATTTTTTTCTTCTACTACCATTTTCTTTGACCTAATTTGTTAAAATGAATTAACCTTATCAATCACTTTTTTAAAGTAAACAAAATTTAATACAAAAAATTGTGTTTTTTAAAAGGTAAAATTTAAAAATTTGTAGATTGTGTTTGTTGCATTTGGTGCTGAATGGTGTCCATTTAGTCGTCGATTAAAGCCAATTTGGGAAGAATCTGCAACAAAATGGGCAAAAGATCGCGCAGGAACAAGTGTAACATGGGCATTTGTAGATAGCGTACAAAATGCTGATGTTGCAGATAAATATTTTGTTAATAAATATCCCACGATGAAATTATTTATTAATGGTGAAATGATTGCAAAAGAATACAGGCTAGCAAATTAATCTACCAAGCACAAAAAATAAATAACAAAAGTCTTTTTAAGGTCAACACGTTCAGTTGAAGCTTTAACAAGTTTTGTGGAAGAACAGCTTAAGACGACAATTGTTGATTTTCCTGATACAAATTATTTATATGCACATATGGATAGAGATAAAAGAAATGTTATTGGATATTTTAAAGATAGAAATAGTATTGAATATCAAAATTTTTTGGTTCGTAAAAATTTCATTTTTCGTAATTAAAGCTTTCAACAATATTTCATTTTAGAAAATCGCTGCATTGTTAAGAGAAGATTGCACATTTTATTCTGCAATAGATCAAGCTGTACATGCTGTACCAGAAAATCAAGTTACTTTTAAAGATCCCGGTACAGATGATGAACAAAAATATACTGGTAGCTTTACGGATTATGATTTTATGAAGCAATGGGTTACGGATAAATGTGTTCCACTTGTGCGTGAAGTAACATTTGAAAATGTTGAAGAGCTAACAGAAGAAGGACTGCCGTTCCTTATTTTCTTCCGTGATCCAAAAGATAAAGAAGGTGATAAAATTTTTACTGAACTGGTAGGTGTTTTTCGCAGAAGGATTTTAATGAAATGAATTTAAATTATAGGTTATGCGGGAATTACCTGATCAAAAAGCTGGTGTTAATGCCCTTCTTGCTGATGGACATAAATTTGCACATCCTCTTCGGCATTTAGGTAAAACTGCAAAAGATCTTCCAGTTTTGGCAATTGATTCATTTCAACATATGTTCCTCTTTCCAAATATGTCAGAACTTGATCAACCAGGAAAATTACGACAATTTATTTTGGATTTACATTCTGGTAAACTTCATAAAGAATTTCATGAAACATTGGATCAAAGAATTGCTGAATTACAAAAACTTGCTATTGAACAAGCTGAACAATTTGGTGAAGAAGCTGCAAAGTCCGGTGAAGCCAAGCCCCCTGCTGCACTTCCACCTGCAGATACAACTCCAAAACCTTCAATCTTTAAAGAACTTAAACCATCCAATAAACGTTATTCAATTCTTCAAAAAACAGAGCTATAGTCTAATTATTATATCTTTCTTTTTTTTAAAAAATACATATTTATTTTTTCGTTTATACAGATAAAAAATAAAGAAGTTACGTGTAGATTTATTTATTCCAACGTTGTTGTCAAAAACAGAAAATTGTCTGTAAAAAAAGGCTGTGGCTTTTAATCTTTGGCATACTTTTTTTTCACTTTCTCTCCCACTCTTTTCTTATTTCTGTGATATTTATTGTATGTTGTTATAAATTTGTTATTAAAGAAGAAAAAATAAAAAATATTAAATATTACGAACCTTTAAAGTATTCAAAGAATTATGCAATCATCGTAAAATAAAATTGATGACGTCTTGATGGTGAAAAAAAATTATATACACGCAATGAAGCTTCATTTATATTTCTCTTTCAGTTGTGACTGCCCCAATCGCGTGCTTTGAATCAAATATGCCAATGAAAGAGAAAAAAAGTGAGAGGATTCTTTAAAAGTTTAATATTGACTTTTAAAATTTTGATGATAATACTTTAAAATAACTTCATAATATAGTTTTTTGTTTAAAAAATCATGGTAAGTTTTAGCATATTTTTGTACATGGTTGTGGTTACTGTAAGGGCTTAATTTTAGTTAGGATGGATTCATCTTTGTGTTCAAGCAATGGTTATTAAAAAATATGATATTGGCATTTGGAGAAAGACATTGTAATAAAAGTTTTTTTTTATTGTTAACAACTAATGTTTTAGAGAAATTGCTAATCTTGACCCTGATACTGTATATGAAAGCAAAATAAATTATAGTGATGATGAAACATTTAAAATTGTACATGCTTTAGCAAGTGTTTTAGGTGAGATATTAAAGATTTTTAACAACGAAATGTTAACATTTTTTAGCTACAACTGTAAATGAAGCTTACGAATTACTTGGGGAATGGGTAATTGAATATGCAACTGAAAATGGATGGGATCAATTGCTTCATGCAATGGCAGATAATTTGCAGGTTTTTAACTGTATTTTTAACATTTTAACAAAGCTTTATATTTAGCAATTTTTGGATAATCTTAATTCAATGCATTTTTTTATTGATCGTATTGCTTTTGAAAGTGAGATGAAAGGTCCTGTATTTAAATGTGAATCACAAAATGATGGAACATTACGGTACACTGTTGTTGATCTTTTCAAATGTCTATAAAATCTTTGCTTTCAGATTACATTATTATTCTATGAGAAAAGATTTATATCCCATGGTAAAAGGCTTAGTACGGTATTCAGCAAAGCAATTATTTAATATTGAAGTTTTAATATTTGTTACGGAAAGACTACAAGAAAAACGAAATAATTTAATATCCGAACATGTAATTTATACAATTGAATCAGTTGAAAAAAATGTTAAGTTATCGGGTGAGATTGTAAAATGTGGTAATACTTCAAATACTGTAATATTGGAACCGTTATCATTTTCAATGCAATCATTTTGTGTAATGTTTCCAATGCATGTTTGCTTTAATAAACAAATGATTATTGAGCATTGTGGAGAATTTTTGCAACGGGAATTATTGCTTGGAAGAAGAAGAACTACAAAACTGACAGATATCTTTCAAATTTTACAACCTGATGATATTGCTGTTTGTTTTCTTCTTTTTCGTTGTAAATAATTTTAACTTTTTAAACTTTTAGATGAGCTTTAAAGGAATACATTCATGTTTAAATTCACTTTTTATTTTTCAAGTTAAATCATCTTTGGAACGTAATAAAACACTCCCAAATAACAGTCATCCATTGCCAATATCGTTAAAAGGTAAATTTTAGGCATAATTTTTTTGTTACAGATTTTCTTATTGTAGGACAAATGGTACTTGTGAATGGAGGCCAAAATATGCTTTTTATTGGCTCATTAAATGTTTCAACAATTCGTGGTCTTCTTGATTCAAATGTATTTATTTCTGATATGCAAATGCATGACGTAACTCGAGATTTGATAATGTTAAATCAAAGTCGAATATGTCAACAAGAATTAAAGTAATCTTTCCAGGAAGATATCTATAGTCATCACGCCCGTAAAAGAGGGTTTTGAGGGCATTTTCCCCTTCAAAATGCAAGATTCTTTCGATCTCTTCTTTCGATGTCGCCTCGGCAAAAGGTCAAAGACTTGCCCCTGACGAAACTGTTTTTGCCTATCCCAAGAATTTTACCTGTATACGGTATTGATAATAATAATTGTTTATTGTAGCAAAAAACTGGAAGAAACAGTACGACAGATGAGAAAACTTGCTGCAGAATTAGAATTAAAGAAGGCTCAAACTGATCACTTACTTTTTGAATGTATTCCCCCTGAAATTGCTGAACAACTTCGAAAAACACATAATGTTCCAGCTCGTAATAACTTTTTTGTTCAGCTTTCTAATTAAAAATTACAAAAAATATTTATAGAAGAATTTGCTGAAGCAACTTGTTTAATGCTTGATATGCCATATTTTTCAATTATTAATTCACAATGTGCTCCAAGAGATATTGTAATATTGATGTCAAATTTATTTCATATTTATGATCGCTTAATTGATATACATGATTGTTATAAAGTTTTATCAATAATGGATTGCTACTTTATTATTAGGTAGAGCTTTTTATTTGGAAAAAGACAGACTTACGGGAATGCTTTGATCACTTTTAGTGGGGTACCAAGAGCTTGCATAAATCATGCAGATAAGATTTTGAATGTTGCACTTGGATTAATGATTGAAGCAAGACAAATTCTAGTTCCTAAGCTTAATCTTCCAGTAATGGCAAGTTAAAAAGTTTAAATTAAAAATCTATAAAACCTGTACTTTATTCCAGTTGAGAATTGCTGTACATAGTGGCCCGGTTGTTGCTGGTGTATTAGGAAAGAAGAAAATTCGTTATGGCGTTGTTGGTGAAACTGTGAATATTACAAAACGTTTACTTTTAAATTCTGAACCTGGAAAAATTCTTGTCACTAATTCAACCAGATTGTAAGATTTAAACTTTTTAAACTCGATAACTGATATCAAAAAAAAAGCTTTTTACAGATCTGCAGCAAAATCGGGATCAAATGCTTATGACATGGCAACAAAGGGATACATAAATATCGGAAATAAACAAGCCACATGCACATATTACTTGGAAAAAAATACAAAAAAATCTATATGGGAGTTGACAGGACGTTTAAGAGGTAAAAGAATTTAGACAACATTCTTTTAGTCATTTTTGTTGTAGAAGAAAATGCAACCGGCGATGGCTACAAAGAAGTTCATTGCGCTACTGTAATGCAAAAATGGCAAAATATTGAGGCAGATATCCGAAAGCAGGAGCGAGTTATTGCAGCATTACAACATAAAACAAATCATTTTTCGGGAGCAACAGATAAATTGCGGAAAATGCGTGAATCATTTCGATCACATCATCATTCAAATGATTCTGGATTTTCAGCTGGATCAGGAAGTGAATCATCTTCCTCCATTTGTTCTATCACATAACGATATATTAAAAATTATTAAATTTATATCATGTTATAAAATCTTTGTTGGAAAACATAAAAACCATTTTATTCATTTTTTAAAAAAACCATGCATCAAAACAATTTTTTTAATTATTACATTACTGACATATAACAGTACAAATGAATCACAATATCCAAGAAAAACATTTGGTTCATTTTATCATAATTGTTGTTTTTAATCATCCCTATCAGGGAATATGGCAACAAAAAATTGTTGTTAGGTTTTGCTCTAAAGTCATCAAGGATTAAAAAAACATGTTGAATAGCACACATAAGAATATTCCTCTTTTACTGCTGTTAAAAAAATCAAGCAACTTTTGTTGGTAAATACATTGTTGGACAAAAGTGTCGAAAAAAAAGTTCGAACACGATTTTTTTGAACGGCGGTAAAAATTTTTTGAACATAAAAAAATTTCTAGAACGGAGCTGCTGCATTCTTCATTTGCTTTTTTATCGTTCAAAGTTTTCGTGCGTGAATTTGTTGTTTTTTTCTAATTAAAATTGATTGTAAAATAATATTTTTTAGAATCATGGACTTATCTCTTACAGATTCTCAAGCTTTGGATCTTGGAATTGTATGTAGCCTTACACAGCCACAGCCTCTTCCACGTAAGCTATCTTTTATCAATGCCTCTATGATTAACATTTTTCATTTATAGCTTCTCTTCGTACATTCAAAGTGGTATTGGTTGGTGATGGTGGTACCGGAAAGACAACATTCGTAAAGCGGCATTTAACTGGTGAATTTGAAAAGAAATATGTTACTTCCCTTGGTGTCGAAGTTCATCCTCTCGTCTTTAATACAACTTCTGGAGAAATTCGTTTTAATGTATGGGATACTGCAGGACAAGAAAAATTTGGTGGTCTTCGGGATGGGTATTATATTCAAGGTATGTATTTGTATTTGAAGGAGAGGGGGCTGGAGACGACATTGGGAATTTGAAAAATCGTGTATGCGAAGAATGAAACGGACTCTTTTCGTCCAGGCGATTTTGTTCCTCCACAACTCTATTAATAGATATACTGTAATTTTGGATATATATATATGTATATACTTTTTTATAGGTCAATGTGCAATCATCATGTTTGATGTAACTTCACGTACCACATATGAAAATGTTCCAAATTGGTATCGAGATTTATCACGTGTATGTGAAAATATCCCAATTGTTCTTGTTGGTAACAAGGTTGATGTCAAAGATCGAAAAGTGAAAGCTAAATCCATCACATTTCATCGTAAAAAGAATCTTCAATATTATGATATTTCTGCTAAATCAAATTATAACTTTGAAAAGCCGTTCCTTTATTTGGCTCGTAAACTTATTGGTGATCCAGATCTTGAATTCGTTGCTATGCCTGCTCTTGCACCACCAGAAGTTCAAATGGATCCTGCAATGATTCAAAAATATGAACAAGAAATTCATGATGCTGCAAATGCTGAACTTCCCGATGATGATGAAGATGTTAATTAAATAGGTATTATAATTGTATTTTATTTGGATGTGTTTTTTTCCAAAAAAATAATAAATGGTTTATTTATATTTTTGTATCTGAACAAATAATAAATGGTTTATTTATATTTTTGTATCTGAAAAAAACAAAAAAAGGTGGAAAACTAATTTAAAAAACCAAAAAATTATTCTTGAAGATGTGGCAAAGCAAAGTCTGTCGAAAAAAAATATGCAATGTTTTGAGTCAAAACAACAAGAGGTTTCTTTTGATTGACTTCAAGTTTTGAAGAAATAAATTTAAAAGTGGTTATGAGTATTTTACGCTAAATGTTTTACCATTTAAAAGCCACGTTTTGAAAAATGATTTGACAATTCTTCGTTATCGGAATGGCATATTGTTACACACAGAGCTGTGATTGATCTGTGTCAATTCTGTGAATGCACCAAAGCATTTTTTTCTTCGCTAAAAGGGTGTCAGTGTTGAACGATGGACGTTAGACAACGTAAAGCATTTGTGTGTCTATAAAAAATGTAAGACTGTGTTGAAACTTTTGTTTGTTGCGTCATTCTTATGCATTCAAATGATTTCGTAAAACATTTTGTAAATAAAAGGATAGATCAAATGTGTGCTTTGCGATAAATTTGTTCGTTTTTTTTCAAGTCAGTCGAAAAAATAGACGATCGTAAATTTATTTTCTCTACTTTTTATTATTCAATGTTTTTGATTTTAAGACTAGATTTTTGGGCGCTTCACATATCTCTTTGCCTCATTTGTGTTTATGGATTGCAGTTACATGCTTTATATTAACTTTTTAGATGGCAACAAAAGACCGATTCTTGTCATTAAAAAATGAGCCGCATCTTACAGAAGATGCTCAGTACAACAATTTTAATATGAATCAAAATCATCAATGTTCACAGCCTGATTTTGTTCATGATAAAAGCATTTCAAAAAATGACAAAAAAGTTAACGGTATAATAATGGCTGTAGTCTCATTCTTGTTTATATTATCGTTTTGTTGTAATAATTAGATAGATCTCACTCTCATTTTTAATAAGAGTTAAAACAGTTTGAGTTTAAAGCTAAAAGAAATAATTTATTTTTTTGAAACTACAGCTACCGTATCATCAACAGATCAAAATGGTGCTCATTCATATCTCTCTCAAACAAAATCTGATAAATTATCATCAAATAAAACAGATAAAAATTTTTCCACAAATCCTCTTTTTGATTCGTTTTTTTCAAATGAAACTGAAAAGGATTCAAAGTCATTTTGTAATACATCTGTCAAAGGAAGCACCCTTTCACTTCATATTGCCGCATATGAAAATTCTAATGGAGTTGCAAATGAAGAACATAATGGCAATATGAAAAAACAAGTATTTACATTAGTTTATAACTTGCATAATAAAAACAATATTATAGGATGGCAGTAAAAAATCAAAAAATATTAAACAACATTTTCTTGGTTCAACAGTAAATCAACAAGTAAACATTTCGTAAATCAATGACGACGTACTTGTACTTTTTCAGGTATCCTTTGAAATTCCAAGACAGCAACGAGATGAACAAGCTCATCAAAAAACTCCAGAAGTTATGCAGTTTAAATCATCCCAAAGATTGATTAATCCTTATCAAATGAATGCAGCATCAAGTCATCCACCTGGGCTTCAACGTCGTCATACTTTAAATACTTCACCCCAAGAAGAAAATGGAAAAAAGTTAGTTATTACTGTATTAAAATAAATGTGTAGCCCCCTTTTGCCGAATACGATCCATCAGGCTAATGCCCATGGACATTGTCTTCTATATATCTTTTTCCTTTACCAAAAACATTTATGTCTCTTTTTATCACAAATCATCATAAGAATTTTTCTAAATCACATTCCAATTGTTTTGAGTTTCATCTTTTTGCAAAACACATTTTTTTGCTTATATAAATGATTAACGTCATTTAACAATCAAAACATTTCATTTATTCTTTTCTAAAACAACAAAAAAAACTGTTTCATGTGATTGTTTTTCTACTAAAACCACAAACAAAAGACATAAACTTCGATTTTAGAAAGAAAAAACTCATTTTATATTTATACTTTTTAACGACTCTCCAAAGCTCTTTGATCAATATGATCCGATCTTAAAAAGTTTTATTATAATTTAAATGTCCAAAAAAGGTTTTTTTACACTGGACATTCAAAATAAACCTCTTTTATTTCTTTTATTGTAACTGATTCTCTTTCTGTCATTCTCACATACAACAAAAAGCAAGCATGATGAACAATCCTTACTTCAATATCCTTCTTAACGTTTTGAAATGTTTGGACGTAGTAGTATTTTTTTTCCTGTGTACAGGCGCGCCACGTTAAACACGGTCGAACATTTCTTTTTTTTTCGATTGTTGAGGAAGAGAAAGAACCGCCATCGCATTTGCGCGCAAGACTTTATATTCATCATAGACCTTGTTTTTCGATTTTTTCCCCATCCTTTTTCTTCTTGCTTTTTTGTATTTTTTTTCTTGCTTGAAGAAGATAATGGCAAAGTGTGCATTTAATGCACTGTATCTCTTATTTTATTTCTGCTTGCTGTCATCATCTCAAATGCAATTGCGCGATATATAGAAAAATAGCTATGACAACTTTGGAAATATAGCCAGCTGAGTAAGCTTATATCTCGCAACAAATCGATTGATGTTGATGATGATGATGCGTTCGGGTCTAAAGAAAGAAAAAATAACACTAGACAAAGCGACTATGAGCGGCATTGCTGCATGCTGTTTTTTTGCCGCTGTTGAAATTCAACACTTAAACCAGCTTCCGTTGTCTAGGCTTCTTTTTTCCCCAAGTTTCCCAAATTGCAAGCGGTTTTGTTCAGTAACAAAAATGCAGCTTGTATTATTCATTCTGTTATTAAAAGAACTTTAATACATAAACAAATTTCCTATGACCCTTTTTTCTTATATAACTAAAAAAAGCTTTTTCTTTACTTTTATTTTTCATTTGTTAAACGCCAACACATCATTCATAAATGTGTTTAAAACTGTTTGTATTTTTGCGTTTTTTCGAGTATTTTTATATGCAATGATTATGTGCTGCGACTTTTATTTTTATTTATTTGTCTAAGTCACATCTTTCTTTTCAGCCCTTTGGCCCAAAGCACCATCGTAGAAACCCTAATTAAAGGATCAGTAACTTTTTTTCACGCGCTCTTCACCTTCTTCTTTTACTTTTTTTTATTTTTCAAAATAACATGCGTAAGTTTTTTTTTCAAATTTGAAGAACACCTTTATATTGATCATGAAGGCGGAAATTAGTCATCGTTAAAAATTCGATGATGTTTAAATTTGTCCACTATATATGTCTATAAAAAAAGTTTTCTTATCTGACCCTTTTCCCTCCATGTTCAGTTTTTTCTCCCTTTGATAACTTTTTTATTTTTTATCATCAATCATGAATGCTGTTTATAGAAATCCAAATGTTCTAAGAACTTTTACTATGTACAATAACGGTGGTGTTGATGCAACATATGGTGTAAATAATTATCCACTATCACGTAATAAAAAGCCTCGTCCACAAAATTCTGGTTCTGGATCATTAACATTTGAAGAAAATAAATTATTATTTTCAATATTAGGAAATGATTGTATTTCATTAGCTGCAGCAGTATGCCAATTATATCGAGCAGATAATGGAAGATGGAATAAAATTGTTACTGGTGTTGTATGTCTTATAAAAGATTATAATCGACGAGCTTATGTTATTCGAATGTTTGATCTTGAAGCATTACAAATCCCATGGGAACAAGTATTGTAAGTAAACTGCTATAAAAATATAAGATATGTAAATATCTTATTTGTACTTATGAATAATATATATAATCAAACATTTAATTTTGCAGATACAGATTCTTTCGAGTTAATTATGATATTAATATTCCAAAATTTATGTCATTTGAAGGTGATGTTGCTGTTTATGGCCTTAATTTTACTGCAGATTTTGAAGCAAAAAATTTTCATTATCATATTCAAAAGCGTTATGAACAAGAAACAAAATCAAGTAATCCCTTTTTTTATTATTACAAAACATATTTCTTTTTGTCTAAATTCTTCTATTTTTTTCAGTTTTTTGAGTACCTTTGTTTTCTCATATCTAAAAGTGTCTCTTGTACATTGTATCTCTTCATCTTTCTTTGAGTTAACTGCCTAAAGCTAGAATGAAATATCGCATTTTCTTCGATAGTTTCCGATTTCTTGTTTAAAGCATAAGTGTTACGATGGCTTCAAGCCTTGAAGGAAAGTTAAAGATGGAAGGAAGAAAAAAACATACGAGTAGAATTGTCCGATCGCAAAAACGTCGGTATTTCCCTTTTTTAAATCTTTTTTTTTCCTCTAACATCCAGAACCATAGCGCTTCTTTCTTTATTTTTACTTGTTTGTTTACATTTTTTTTTTCAAATTAGAAGTAAGAAATTTTGGACAAAAAAAATTTTTTATGCGCGGGAATATGTCAGTGTGTGACCATACCTTTGTAGTAATAGCAGCAGTAGTAGTAGTACTTGTGGTCATCAATTGCGTGCTTCTTGGATCCTCTTCTGTTTACTCCTGAATAGTGCTAAAAAGATGCACATTGATGAAAAACCGTTACAATTTTTTTTGACTAAATTCTTCCACTTTTTTCTATCGTTTTTTTCTTCAACCTTCGTATCACTTTTTTTATCGCTGGTGGATGGAATCAAAAATGGCTACAGCGTTTACGGTTATTCTTTCTTCTTCTGCATTTCGCTACTGACTACAAATTAATCGCTTTTGTTTGAAGTTTTTTTTGCGTGTCCAATCTCTTCAAAGCTTTTACCGACCGATAAACTTCTATTAAAGATTATTATTTATGAAAGTGATTATTTTTCTTATAAAAATGCGTGCAGATTTTTAACTTCTTCTTTTTCACTTGCAATAAAAAAAGACGTAAAAAATTATTTTGTAGAAACGTTGAAACTAAAAGCTAACATCATAAAGAACAAAAAAAAGAATAATAATAATTTTTGAATACTACTTTCTTCCCTCTCAACTGGTTGACTTTGTTCTTCAACTTCTGTCCAGTTCTTTTGGTTGCATTGTGAATGTTCATGAAGTCCGCGCATTTTGATCGGATTTCTCGGAAAAAAATTGCGTTCTCCTACAGCGTAATGCTTCTTGATCTCCGTTACTTTATTTTACTTTAACTCATCTTCTTCTTATTTTTTTTACAATCATCATCAACACAAAAGAAAAGTGGCTGTTCTGTGTAACATTAGTAGCACTTTAAAATTTATTCATGTATCTATCAGAGCCGTCATCAACTCCTTCAACAAAAGGATTTTATTTTTATGATTTTCATTTACCCAATCGAGATACTCATTCATCTATAAATTCCGAGCAATCTTCTGCTATCTATAATAATAATAGAACTGTTACAAATCCAAATTTTTATCATCGAGAAGATTATAATAATCGATTATACGATAATGTTCCTCGGAAGACATTGAATTCAAATTCTAATTTTGGTGAATTATCAATACGTCCTATTGCTGAAGTTAAACCATATTATGTTTATTCAACAACAGATCATGCTGTTGCATCTGCTGAACAAAGATTATATGATGCTGTTTCAACTTTAAGTCGTCGAAGAGCTGCTTTAAATGCATCAGAAACACAATTTTCACCGATGAATTCTCAAAGAAGTAATAATCTTTCCACTCAACCTATTATCAATTCATCATCAACAGTAATTCGTCCCAAACCTATTTATGGCTATCAAAATATTCATCGATCGATTTCTATTGGACCTGAAGATTCATCATTTATTCAAAATCAACAATATTCTTCAAATCAAAATTCTTCTTCTAACGGGTATTCTACAAAACGTTCATATTATCCTGTATATCGACATGGTGGAATTACAATGATTTCACCACCATCTACTTGTACTTTAACACGACGAAGCAGTGGCATGACAGATAATTATAATTCACAGCGATATCAAAATTCTGATACATATTTTTCACCATTTTTACCTATTAATAATCGTCAAAAAGAGCCTGTTTATCGCACCTCTTTTATTGATTCATCATATGAACCAACAATTCAAAATAAAAAATCTTCAACAACAGATCAGTTTGGGTATGTTCGTACTCCAGTAATTCAACAGCAACAACCATATGCAATCTCAAATAATGCCGCATGTATGCGCAATGGTTTAGCAGGAAAAACAAACAAATCGACACTTGAATGGACAAACTTTGATGAAAATATACCCCGTTTAAGGGATGATTTAACAACAACAAATAATAGTAAAGCCAGAAGAGACTGCAGCAACTGTCGCTCATGCATTACTAAAGGTGTTGATTGTGCAAGTGATGGTCAAATTTTATTTGATAAAGAAGCTATTGAAAGAAGAAAAAGTTTTAAAAATGCTTTGAATTTTGAAAAAGTTTCAACAAACTTTCAATCAAGCAACAATCATTCATCTTGCTTTCCTATTTTGGAACGCAAACAACGGGCACCTCCTCCCTATGATGCATTGTATTCAGTTTCAAATATTTCTTCATCATCATCTGCATATTCGTCGGGAAGTTCACCCCTTGAGCCATCTGATTTAACAGTTTCAACATCCGCTGATTATCCATCTGAAATGTTATCAGTTCCATTAAATTGTAAAGTAAATTATGCTCCACCACGACCACATTCAAAGCCACAAACTATTGCTGCTGTTTCACCTAATCATGTCTCTACCGTATCCATTCCTGAAATTACAGAATTACCTCCACGTGCAACTTCGGCTATTCATTTTGAAAGTAGTAATAATAAAAAAGATGTAGGTCAAAGTCGACGATATTCAACTCTTCGTCCAAGTAAACCTCCTCCGCCACCACCTCATCATATTTCTGCACCTTTACAAAATAAAAGTACATCAACAACTTCTGTAATTCCATCACCAAAATTAATTACAAAACTTAGTAAGAGAGAAGAAAGAGCTGCAATGCTTCGAGCTCAATCTAAGATAACATTAATGGAAAATTTCTTTCAAACAGGTTTCTAAAATTTCTTTCATTTATTACTTCAATTCTTTTCTCTGTCTTCATTCATTCATTTGTTCTTCATTCACCTTGATTTTATAAACTTTTTTTTTCAGATAAATCTCAAGCGCCTCAACAACCGACAATTATTAAAAGACATGTTACATCAGCAGGAATAACTACTATGGGAGCTGTAAGCAATGTTAGGCATTTGGAAGAAAGTGGTGCTAATAAAAATAAATTAAAGAAAAATAAGAAAAAAGATAAAAAGCAAAAGATTCGTAAAGAAGATATTGGAAATCCTATTAATTTTCAGTATGCTTTATTACTGTAATTTTGTAAAGAAAAAATCATCAAAAAAATTTTTTTAGACATAAAGCTCATATTGGTTGGAATCAAGATGGTGGTTTTAATCAACAAGTTTTTGATGCAGAACCAATGGATGATAGTGTAAAAGCTTTATTACGAGCAGCTGGTCATGATCCTGATTCATTGAAACCTGATGAAGTTAAATTTGTTTATAGTTTTCTTGAATCATATAAACCACCTGAAAAAAAGCCACCAAGTCCAACAATTAGTAATCCAACTCCTATTTTTGTACAAAAGCCAACTCCTCCATTGCCTCCAGCTTATAGTACAAAACAACTTCCATCAACATCTGAAGCAAGGCATAATCGTCCACTTCCACAGGTATAAAAATTTTAACACACAAAGAAAACAAAATGAAACGTAAAAATTTCAGTTGCCACCTCCTTCTACATTACATGATACTCCTCGAATTCCTAAACATGAACAAGTGCCAGCTCGGCCTCCACCACCACCGCCTCCAGCTTCAACAAATTATCAAACTTCAGCTGCTCCAACTCTTCCTGGTAATAGAACAGCATCGCTAAAAACTGCTCCATCATCTGTAGCATCACCACCTCCGCCTCCTCCACCGCCTCCACCAGCACTTCTTACAATGAAAAGTAATGGTGCAGCTCCACCTCCGCCTCCTCCTCCACCACCACCACCTGGACCATTAGCACCAGCTGGAGCGCCGAAAGATGCGGGTCGTGCAAATTTGTTAGCTCAAATTCAAGCTGGAACAAAATTGAAAAAAGTTGATGCACCTCCAGAGAAAAGTCCTGCTGGACTTGGAAAAGTTGCAAATAATGGTAGTGTAAATCCAAGAGATAATGTTATGAGTGCTATAAAACAAGGTGCAACTTTGAAGCATGTAAGCTAATAAAAATATACTTTGTATTCATCTCAACCAAAAATCATTTTTAGGTTGATCCTGCAGAAGTCGCTGAAGCTCGAAAATCTTTTGTAGCAACACAAGAAATGCCTGGTATTGCTGGAGCATTGGCTCGTGCATTAGAAAATCGAAGAAATAAAATTGTTATCTCAGGTAAAAAATTGCATATACAAATAATCCTTATTCCTAATTCCAAAAATTTTCAGATAGTGAAAATGAAGCTGATGATGATAGTGATTGGGAAGATGAATAAACTTCTCAGCTTTCGGTGCTTTCATTTATATTGTTTGCCTTATTTTTAAATATTTTTTGTTGATCATTCAATGACTGGTGGATCTACTAATTCTTTTTTATGCTTATGTTTGTTTTTCAAAAAAATTTTATATGTTCGTTGTTTTATTTAATGTTGTACTTTGCATAATTTTTACAAAAAGATATTTTTGTAAATAAAATTAATTATAAAAACATTTTTGTGTTAATTGTTACATTAAAGGAAAAATATTGAAGCAACAAATTGAAACAAAACAAGATACTGTAGTTACAAAAATTGTCTAACACTTTTGAAATGCGCCTCGCTGTTGGATCTATGATTTTGTTTATTTTGATGTTTACAAGTTGCATGAAATCCAAAAATTTTAAAAAACAAACAAAAGAAAACAATATTAAAATAATATTTTCAGAATTTATACTGTAATTTTACATTTAACACTTTTGATTGATTTGAATTTGGCAAAACATTCCTTATTGCTAACCATTGTAAATCCAAAAACAAGAACTTTTTTTACTATGCTAACTATTTTTAAATCTGTTTTAAACATTTAAAAAATATATTTCATGTTTAAATTTTCTTGCTATCTTAAACAATCAGCGGCAGCAGCAGCATCTTCTGCATTAGCAAATAATGCATCTAAAAAATTTGATATTTTTGCCAGTGTTGCTATTTGTCGTTCGCCAATTATTGCTCCTGAAATGAATGAAATTCAAAAGAAATTTGTTCAATGCCATAAAGAAATTGAAGATGAAAATTCTTTTAAATCAGATTTTGAACTACGCGTAGAAAAAGATCTTCAGTATGTTTTTGTTTTATACAACATTTTTGTTATTTCTTATTTTTTAGGATGTTGGAAAAGAAAAGGCAACTTGAAGCAGAAGGAAAAGATCTTAGTCAATTGGAAGGTGAAATTGGTATTACTGCTATGATGCAAGAAGAAGATTGGATTAAAAAGAAACAAGCTATTTCTGAACAATATGGAATAGGAAAGCATGCTTTTGAACATAATGATAATGTTCAAACTTTATCTCGTTATCTGGATCGTAAATTGATGTTGCTAGTTAAACAAAAATTTGAAAATTCTAGTGATGATTATGCTTCTCCATGGATTCTTCCTCAACTTAAAAATTCAAATGAAAGTCTAAGACAAGTTTGTGATATATTACGATAATATTTTACTTATAAGTGATTTTTCAGACTGCAGAACGTTGTATTGGTGATGTATTTGTTAATGATATGAAACTTAGAATTTATGGAAATGCACCAATTTGGCATATTTCTTATAGCTATCCAAAAAAGATGCGGAAACTTTTAAAAACTGATGCTGTTGGAGGAAAAGTAAGCAATTTATCTTTGATACGTTCAACACACTAATGTATTATTTTAGGTCTTTATTTTTCAATGTATCTTAGAATCTTATGGAAATGATCCAAAAATAAACTCAAAATGGATTAAAGAATACAAGTGGTCAACAGCAAAAGAAATTGAAGAATTGATTAAAAGTAAAAGTTTTTATGATAAAACCATCAAGCATATAATGTATGAATGAAGCATGGTTGATTTTGGTTATTTAGAGTAGTTTAGTGGAATTTTTTTGTTGTTTTTTAGATGTTATTTTATTAAATATTTAATAAATTCTTTTATAGCGATAGCTATGATTTGGTATTTGAAATATAGAACAATTAAAAACACATTAGCACTAGAACAAAAATATTTGGATACTGTGAAATAGCATCTTTACAAAAGAAATTTGTTACATTAGATGATTAAAACAGAAAAAGATACTGTAGTTTTTAAAATTGCATAACATTTCTAAAACCCACAACGCTATTAAATCTGTGGTCTTCATTATTAAAAAGATGTTATAGAGTACTATTACATATATATTTAAGCAATATTTTTCAACAAGCGTAAATCGCGAAATCGTCTGTTTTTATTATTTAAATTTAGGTAAATACAACTAAACATTTGTTAATAAAACATCATTTTTGGAAAAAAACATAATAGAAAAAAGCAATGAAATTAAAAATAGATAAAATTCTTTTCATTCCGTCAAAACACTGTTGTAAAAAAATATACTTACTTTAAAAAATTATAAATGTGATTTTTTGTTAATTTTAGTGAAACTATTGTATATACGTTTTCACATTTTCTTGCACTTGAGCCTTTACAGTTTTAAAACATTGTTTTCTATCATTTACTTTTGGTACAAGTATAGAGGCTACAGTAATAAAGATGAACAAACATGGAAAGTTTACAGAAATAAACAAAAAAAATTTTTGGTTACTGTATAATAGCATCTTTACAAAAGAAATTTGTTCAATATTTGTTTTTGCTTAAATTAATTAAAACAAAAACAACAACTTAAAACAGAAAAAGATACTGTAGCTTCAATAATTGCATAACACTTTTAAAATGCACAACGCCCTTAAATCTGTGATGATTATTGAAGAAATGTTATAGTGCACTATTACATCTGCTTATACAATATTTTCTACAAGCGAAGGTGGCGAAAATATTTGTTTTTATATTTCGAGTTCAAAAAACGTAAAAACTAAGAGTTCTGATACATTTTAAGTGGTGTTCTGTATCACGAAGCACTAAATATCATTTTTGATTACTGTAATTCGGTTACCAAGTCAAGAGAATAAACGTCTTTTTGTTGAGAAAAAAAACAGATAATAGAAAAAAGCAATGATATTAATTAATAACAGTTAAAAAGTTTTTCACTCCGTTAAAATAATATTGTCAGAAAATATACTGTACTTTTAAAAACAAAATTTTGTTAATTTTTGTGAAATATTTTAGCTTTCTTTATTTTTCACACATTTAAGTCTTTACAGTTTTTTTAACAAGATCTTATATCATATACTAATACCATCGGTACTAGTATAGCGGCTACTGTAATAAAGATGAACAAACATGGAAAGTTGAGAGGAATAAATCTGCCAATAACATTCTACAATTCTGTTTAAAAAATTCTTTGGGCCAATATAGTATAAGTAATGTATTTGTAGCTCCTAAAACAACATTGCAATTTTTGGACATTTTTATTTTTTAAATTACCATAACACATACACTTTGAACTATGAGAACGCATGAGTCATGCATGCATAAAATTTAAAAAAAAAGTCTTGAAGCGACCACTTTTGCATTGTTTTTTTTGCAAAATAGTTCACTACTTTTTAAAAAAAAACCAGAATTACGTGTCATCATCATCGTTTATCACGCGGCTTATTCACTTTAATTTCAACATTTATATTTAAATATCATTGCTACAACCTTCTTACTGATATTTAAATTGTTTTAATTACAGGCGGTGGTGGAACTAAAAGTGTTTACATTGACCATATATTTTATATATTAATTTGAAGGATGTCTAAACAATTTGAAAGAACTTTAGGTTTGTAATTTGTTTTAAAGTATGTAAAATTAATTGTAAAACCAATTTATAGAAGCAGCTACCGATCAAGTTGTTGTTGATACTGATTGGAGTGGTATTATGGAATGCATTGATATGGTTCGTGGAAAGGATGTTAGGTATGTTGCTCCGTTTCATTTTTTGACTTTTTTTATAGCTATTATCTTTTTAGTGCTAAAGATGCAGCTGCAGCAATTTCACGTAGATTAAAGAACTCTAATCCAAATATCGTTCATCATACTTTGGTACTGTTAGAAGCTTGTATGAAAAATTGTGGTACTGCTGTAAGCAATAATTTCCAAACTTGCCTATAATAAAGTCCATCATATCTTTTTAGTTTCATGGTGAAATTATGTCCACCAGATTTCTTGATCAATTAAAGGATATTGTAATTACTAGTTCTCCGGGTAAAGTTCAAGAAAAAATTTTGGAACTTATTCAAATTTGGCATTCTGCATTTGCAAAAAGATCAGAATATGCTGCAATAAGTGATGTACATAGAATTCTTAAACATCATGGATATAAATTTCCTGCTGCAAAAGAATCTGATGCTATGTTTGCTGCACAATGTGCCCCTGATTGGGTTGATGGAGATCAATGCTTTCGGTAAATATTTTTTGTTGTAAAACGTGAACATACAGTATTGATAATGCTTTTAGATGTCGTTCTGAATTTGGTTTATTTAATAGAAAACATCATTGTCGAGCTTGTGGACAAATATTTTGTGATCGTTGTAGTAGTCATCAATTACTTCTTCCTCAATTTGGTATTGAAAAGAAAGTTCGTGTATGTGATACTTGCTTTGAAAAGAATAATAAAAAGGTAGCACCTCAAGTAAGAACTTTAAAGCCTGTTTCTAACATTTACAAATTTTTTCCAGGCTTCTAAAAAGGATGATGAAGATGAAAAGCGACGTCAAAAGGAATTGGAAGATAAAGAAGAAGAAGAGCTTGCATTAGCTATTGCATTAAGCCAAAGTGAAGCTGAACATAAGGTTTGCCGAATTACGGTATTTGTTTTAATTATTACATATCTTTGATTTTAGAAACAACGTGTTCGAGATTGGACACCTATTGTTGAAACAAATTCATATGTTCCTCCTCCTGCTTCAAATGATGGAACTGAAAGCATTTACAAGGGTGCAGCAATGTCTGTAATTGATGATCGTCCTTTACCAGCTGATAATCTTTCTGTTGATTCAAATCTTGCACATTATTTAAATCGTGATTATTGGCAAAAGAAATCAGTTGATGTAAGAGTACACCAGGGATGTCAACAGAGACTGACATAGGTTTAGAAGACCGGGCAGGCTTCGGATGTGAGGCCTTAAAGCCGGTCTCCATTTTTTAAAATTGTGTTAAAACATGGTTTTGCTAAACTCTAACTAAACATATATGCCAATATTTTATGATATTTTTTTTAATTTATAATTTAGCTTTTTTAAAAATGATTTAACTACTATTTATAGTTAAAAAATTTTCTTAAACAAGTAGTTGAAAATTTTTAGAGCAAAAAACAAGGCTTACCTCTTGCGGCTAAAGGCGAGGCCGGCCAGGCCTGAACAATTTCAAGTTGGAAGCTGGCCAGGTCGTCATTTTTCGGCTTCTTTGACATCCCTGGATAACATTCGTTTTAAAACTACTGTATTTTCAATGTTTTGTTTTAGACTTCTGCTAATGCTCCTCCACCAAGTGATATTTCTTATTCTTCAGCACGTAATGGAACAAATCATTATGCTATGCCATTCAACAATGGTGGTGATGTTACGAAACAAAATGTTGATCCTGTTTTTTCACTTGATCCACTTACCAAAAAAGTTCAAAATATGACATTAGCAGATGAAGATGAAGCTGAAACAGGCAAAACTAGAGCATTTTGTGATCAAATTCGAGAAAGAATTGATATTATGGATAATCGAATGAGAAGTAATTTAATGCGAGGTCGTTCAATTGTTAATGATTCATCAATTCATGGGTTATTTGTTCAATTAACTGATATGCATGGTGATGTTTTGGAACGTTTAAATTCATTGGAAATTAGTCGTGAATATTATGAACGACTTCAAGATCATCTTGCACATATTCAAGAATCTCGACAAGCTGTTAATGCACTTCGTGAAGAACATGAACGCCAACGTCAAGAACGATTACTTGCAGAACAGCGGGAACGACAAGCACAAATGCAACAAAAATTAGCTATTATGCGTATTAAGAAACAAGTAAGCAGTTTAATTAAGTATAACAAAATATTATGCATGAATAATTTTAGGAAATGATTCTTCATCAACGTCATCTTGCTCTTCAACATTTCCAAGAACAGGAACAAAATATGCAACAACGTAAAAATATGACACCACAGCTTGGTGGGGGTGGATATCATGATGGTAATTATTCAATTCAGTCATCTGAAAATATGCCAGGAAATTTTTATCAACAACAACAACCAATGTCAACAACATCAATCATGCATCCACAACCACTTCATCCTGGACAAATGCCGCCTCAATTTTCTCATCCAATGACTTCTCAGCCGATAACTTCACAATCAATGTCTCAACAACAAATGGTTCCAAATTCAATGGGAATTCAAGGTATGCCATTCACACCAGCTCCTCAACAATATATGATGTCTCAAATGTATCATCCTCAACAACAACAAGGTTATAATCAATTCCCTCCTCCTCAACAACAGCCAATGTACATGAATCCAAATCAACCACAATTTTATTCTCATGAAAATCCTCAACATGCTTTTGACAATTCTCAAAATTCTGCTGAAAATCGTCAACAATAACTTATAAATTCTTTTTTTTATTTATTTGTGTAAAAAAAATGTTTTATCATAACCAAAAAGTGATTCTTGTAAAATAAAGGCATTTGTCAGTTGTTTTTGTTGTATGATTTTTTTAAAGATTTAGCGGTTAATACAGTATACCCCCGGGAGCATACATTTTTAATTTTTTTAATTTAATATTTTAATAAAGCGCGCCATCTTTCTCTCTTTTCTCTCGCTTCTCTGTTAGTCATCGTTATTCTTGTCTCTTCTTTTTGTTTATCTTTGTTGCATATGATAGTCGTTGTTGCCGCTGAGCAGTTTACTAAATTTTTATTAACCTTAACTTTTACCTAACGTTAAAAGTAACAAATTTATTTAATACAATTTTAGGATTCACTAAAACATTAAAAATTTTGGAAAAAAAAATTGTCAAAAAATTTAGTGGCAAAACGTAAAATTTTTTGACGGCGATACTGTAATTTTAACTAAAATGCTTAAAAAATGTAAACACACCTTCAACTTATTTTTTGATGCCGGTAAATAAGATTTATGAGATAAGTAATTATCTTTTTGTCTTATTCTTCGATTTTTTTGGATATCTTGCTGCATTGCAAAATTTTAACAACTTTTGCAGCTTCAGCGCATTGAGGCTCTAAACTTCTTGATGGTTCGTAACATGGAAAAATTCCTGATTCTGCCTGACAACAATAAAGAAAAGAATCTCTTACAGAGTCATAATCTTAACCGAATAATAATAAAGATATTGATAAAATAAAATTATCTGTCTTAAAAATTGATTCTCTTAAATTAATATCTAATGGAATGTGCAAGAGCAGATATGAAAAAGATGTTAATGATAATTTGTGTGAAAAAAGTGCAGAACTTGAATGGACAGATGAACAAGTTGATGGTGATATTTATGATGCAGATTTTGCTAATATGGTACAAGCAACAGCAAAAAATTTTCATCTAGAGCTGATACTCCTGCAAGTTCTTCATCACATTTTATCAAAAAAATTTTACATGTATTTATGTGTTTTAACTAATTTTGTCACTTTTAAAACATTTAAATATAAAGCTATGCATTTATTACCGTAGCTTTCGTGTGTAGCATCATTTTTATTAAAAAAACTTTTTATTTCTCCATCATTAAAAAATTCCTTCATAACAAAAATGCTTATTTATATGCATTGTAACTGATAAGGAATAAGAAAGACGATGAAGAATGAAAACCAAAGAAGTCAAATAAAAAAATATATGATAGAAAATTTTGTTTAAAAAAAAACTGTAAATATAAAAACAAATATTTTCGCCACCTTCGCTTGTAGAAAATATTGTATAAGCAGATGTAATAGTGCACTATAACATTTCTTCAATAATCATCACAGATTTAAGGGCGTTGTGCATTTTAAAAGTGTTATGCAATTATTGAAGCTACAGTATCTTTTTCTGTTTTAAGTTGTTGTTTTTGTTTTAATTAATTTAAGCAAAAACAAATATTGAACAAATTTCTTTTGTAAAGATGCTATTATACAGTAACCAAAAATTTTTTTTGTTTATTTCTGTAAACTTTCCATGTTTGTTCATCTTTATTACTGTAGCCTCTATACTTGTACCAAAAGTAAATGATAGAAAACAATGTTTTAAAACTGTAAAGACTTAAATGTGTGACAAATGAAGAAAGCAAAAAATATAATAATTTTAGTCACAAAAATTAACAAAATTTTTGTTTTTAAAGTCTTCTAATTCCCCCCACTCTGTCCCTTAAACTTCTTATTTTTAGTGTATGCTAGGTGTCACTATGAAACTTTCAGGATATCGTGGGTTTAAAGTTAATTATCTAGCAACAAAAGCTCATTTTATTAAGTGCTACCGTATACCAATATTTTATGATATTTTTCAAAATACATTTAAAACACGTAAAAAGTGCAACATTACAAAAATACAATAAAAGTTTACAAAAAAGGCAATTATAAGCAGTTAATTAACAAAGAAAAAAGGATTTGTAAAAAGTCTTAAACAATTAATCGATTCAACTGTTGGTGGTTCAATGATGCAGCAGGTCGAGGTTCTTGGATAGGATTTGGAAAACTAAAATTTTTTATAACTGAATAAATTTTATGATCTATTGCACAATAAAATTTCAAACAATAGGTATACTTAGCTATAGCTGTAAAAAAAGCGGCACTCGTCTGTGCCATCTACTGCATGAATTTCCTATCGATTCCTACCACATGCTAATGCGTGAATACAGTAAGCGTCATACTACATTATATTCGCATACGTTATAAGCAGTAAAGCAAACATAAGCATACAGTAGTTCAGATTTTGCAAAAGAAAAAATAAACACACCCTTATTCATCATCAGTCATCAAAATATTCTGTATTATTGACACCAAAAGTAACCCTTTTTCTTTTTGGTAAACTGCTGCTAAAATTAGATGATTGATTATCATTGCTGCGTAGAAGCTTTGGCTTATTACTAAAAATACACAAAATTAGATTACATTAAAAGCATTGTCTTGCAACACTAAAAAAATTAATAAATAACACGCAAAGTTGCACTAGATGGTATACAAAAAAAGCTAACCTTGTACTTGATTCATTTGCAAATCTTCGTTTATCATTGTCTTCACGGCTTTCATCTTTATCAACATGTTTTGGCTTCTTACTAAAAAAATGATGTATACCACTTTGAGTGTATTGCGCCTCACTAATTTCAATACAACGAAAACGCCTACATGCCGTAGCTCAGGGATTCTTGCACCGTTAAAGAAATTTCAGCAAAAAAATAACGAAAAAATTTAAGATTGCTTTTTTGCCAACAGAATCTGCTCGTAAGATAGTAATAATTGGAGTAATACAAAAAGATATTTGGAAATATTAAAAAAGTTCAAAGCATCTTTTAAAGTACGGTATTGTACCTTTATCACAATGAAAAATGGTACAATATACAATCACTAGTCCGACAAAATACTTTGACAACTCTATGATACTCACCTTGAACTTTTAGATAAATCAATTCCTTTTAAAACTCTATCCAATAATTCTTGTTCAATTCCTGTTTCAATAATCATTCCAGCTAATCGTTGCTTCTGTTCAACTTCCAAAGATCTCAATAGTTTGAGAATAAATAATACAAATGCAAAATCAAGTTCACAATAATTGTGCAATTCTTTTATCATTGTAACAACAAACCTTCTTTCAAAAGTTGAATCTGATAAGTAACTATTGAAATTGCCAACCTAAAATTTACAAAGTATTTTACCAAGAAGTTACGGTTAAAAAATTTTACCCGTCTTTTTTCCAATATACCATAAACCCTTCTACAATGTTTTTTATGATCGAAGATCAAGGCAAATCCATTAATACTTGAGAAAAAGCATATTATCTTCTAAAAGCTTATTGATTATATACAAATAAAAGTTAATAAAGCTCACATCATGCTTGATGAAATTATTATCAATTGTTCGCCAAAGTTTATTAGCCTCTAAAAAATTTACAGTAATCAAATTTCTAACCAAAAACAATTGTGAGAAATATGAAAGTTACAAACAAAATGCTTACTTTTATCATCAGGTGTAACATAAATTTTATGCTTATTAATTCTAACTTCACATCTTTCATAATAACATGTTTTAACACCTTTTTCAAATACAACCAAATGAATATAGCTTAAGTTCTAAAAAAAGGAAGCATTAACCATGAGAGCAATAAAAGCAAAAAAAAGAAAATTAAAGTGCGCAAAAAAGCTTACCTTTTGTTCAGCATTTTGGGAGAGCGCTCCTTCTTCCATTTCCGCGGAAATTTCACTCATAGCTCGGTCATACAATTAATTAATTGTTTCACACTATAATTAACTTTTATTACAACCAATGTTCAAGAAAAAACGATAATCAAAATTAGAACAAGAAATGGGGACTTTGTTTACCTCGAAAAAAGGAAACATGCTTATTCAACAAACAAATCCAGAAAAATTTGGTAATCAAAAGAAAAAAAAGAAAGAAAACCCATAAAGAAAAAAGAGAGGAAAAATATATGAAAGAAAGGACGATCCGTCATAATAATAAAATGTATTCGCATTAATGTTAAAGGTGCCAACAGGTTATAAAAATAGCATTTTAGAATAAGCATGGCTCCGAACCGACTTGCCGTCGAAGGGCCCGAGCCCAAGCTTAGGATGAATTTAAAAAACAATATTTTCCATATGACTGTTAAACAGAGATTTCCGGTAGTTGTCCCAATCCCTCTTTCTTCAAGTGCCCTAATCATTTCAAACTCTTTTATTTCTCCAAAAACACAATTTTAAATCAACAAACGAAATCAACCAGAAGAAGAAAAAGAAACAGCAACCAACTAACTTAGAGAGCAGTTCTGAATGATCACCCTTTTACTAAATTGAATTCCTTTTATTAAAAGCCTAATGCGACCAGCACGGCGATTGCCATATCAAGCTCCACCTCCAGCAATGAAGCAATTTTGCCGCTTGCGCAGTCTTTCTGACCTTTCAGCTTGCAAACACTGATGCTCAACAAGAGAGTAAAATAAAAAAAATAGCCTTTGCTTTTTTTATTGAGACACAAAGAAGCACTGAAAAAGCGCAAAGAAAAAATTGGAAAAATGAATCACCAAAAGTGGATATTTTTAAACTGAAGGAAAAATAATAATAAAAAGACATATTGTGAAACAAAATTTAAATATAAATTTTACAACATAGATAAATTTCCTTCATGTTACTACAATGACTATATCCTTTGATGATGCAGGAATACCTTTGATGATACATGTTGCGAGCAAAAACATAGGTGGCATCTCAAAACGGTTTCTAATCTTGCAGATAAACGGCATCTTTCATGTGTCATTTTTGTCATTTTTTATGTAAGAATTTCTATAGAATTTTCATGGAATTTTGAGGAATTTCGGCTGTTATTTCGTCCCTAACTAACGCTCCATATTTTGCACTGTATACTGTATATGTGCAAAATATGGAGCGTCAACTTAGAATTCACCCAAAATCATTTACGGTAAAGGAAAGTCAAATACGAAAAATCTTTGGATTTATTGTGATAAAATGGTTTGAAATGATCTCGGAATTGTTTATTTCATCACTTTCAAACAATTTTTTCTTAACTCTTAAGTACGACAGCAATGGACTTTCAACATTTATTTTGAAATTTTTGAATACTGAATTAAAAAGATTATGAGACGTCTATCATTAACTCATACCATTTCGTGACAAAAATAATGCAACAATTTTCCGGGAATATCCTTATATCATGACAATTTGGAAATTCCCGTGGAAACAGAATCTGATCAATAGTAGGAAATTGCAAGTACGTGTGAGCCTTTTTTTGTCAACTTATTGGGTTCCTTATGTTAGACTGTATTTAAAAGTTAAAAGTTTAATGTTGATAATTAGCCACTGTCTTAGACTGTATGTGACGGCTAAATAAACAAAAATAGATATGAGCTAATAAAAGATAAATAAGTGTTCGAATTTATTTTTTTAACATAAAAAACATTCACAACAAAAAAAATTTTTATTTCGTGTTTTTTTTATTTATTAAAATATTATTCATAAAGGCGCAACTATATGTCTGCCAGTTTGTTTAAAAATTTTTCGTTTAAAGAAGAAAAAAGAGAATAGGAGGGGAAACAAAAAAGTAAAAATTGTTGCTGGCATTTTTCTTTTTGTATAAAATGATGGAAATGTGATTTAGCTTAATTTATTTATCTTATTCATATTTATTATTTTAACAATAGATAAAATAATGGGTAAACCAAAGAAATCTGTTCGTCAAACGAAAGCATCAGTAGCTTCAATAAAGAAAAAGTTGGAATTTTGTAAAAACTTTTTAATGTTTAATTTTTAAATTTTAAGAGAATTAAAAAATGCTTCATCGACTTCAATTGCAAAAGTTCGAGTTGATGAATATACTGAACTTAATGAAGAAGAAGAGGAACCAGAAAATTACAATTCCATTGGATTTATGAAGGTTGAACTTGGAGAAACTATTGAAGGGTACTTTTTAAAATCTCATATTGTTAGCTGAAATGTAAAGAGTATCATTAAATTTAGATATACAATTGTTCGAAAAACTGGATATGGAAATTTTTCAACTGTTTGGCTTGCATATGATCTTCAAAAGCATAAATTTGCTGCTTTAAAAATTTCAAGAGCAAAACCTGCACATGTTACGGCAGCATATACTGAACAAATGTTGCTTCAAACAATTAGTAAAAGAGCTGTTGATCATCCTGGTTATGATAAAATTGTTCATATCTTAAATCAATTTGATATTCGTCGAGAAGGAAAGCTTCATCCCGTAACAGTGTTTGAACCATTAGGTTCATCATTGCTTTCAAAAATATATAAATCTAAAAATGGAATTGAATTACCTGCTATACAAAAGATTGCTCGTCAAATGCTTTTAGCATTACAATATTTGCATGAAAAATGTTCTTTAATTCATACGGATATAAAACCTGAAAATGCTTTACTTACAATAACCAAGAAACAAATGTATCAAATTACTGAACAAGTTAAAGATGATGATTTTGTTGGAGCTGGAATTGGATGTAATCTTAAAAAAAGTGAAAGAAGAAAGCTCAAAAAAGATGATATCAAAAGATTGAAAGATATTTATAATCAAATTTGTTCACATGCCATTGAAGTTGATCCTGCAAGTGTAGCTCAAAGTGGAAGTGCTTTTCCAGTGGTATATTTGTATTTTTATGTAAAATTTAGTTTATTAAATTTATTATTTTAGACAGGTGAAAATGATGAAATTGAAGATTGGGAACTTGAAGGATCATCTGATGAAGAAAATAAAGGAACATCTTCAAAAGAAATTAAATGCAATATGGGATATGTTTTTCCAGTCGATAAACCAAATACTACATGTCCCAGATTTCAATCAAATGATAAGAGAATGACAGTATATGAAGAGATTATGGATCCGGCAGTTAATATTAAAATTATTGATATTGGATGTGCACTTTATTTTGTAAGAAGTTTCTTTTCATAATACTCTTTTTTATTTATGTTTTTTAGAATCGAGTTGGTCGTTATCAAATTACAACACTTGAATATCGTCCACCTGAAGTTGTTTCTGAATGTGTTGTTACTCCAGTATGTGATATTTGGAGTTTGGGATGTACTGTAAGCATTTTAACCATACAGTTTTCTTTTTTTTAAATCACTTTTATTTCAGTTATTTGAATTAGCAACAAGTGAATATCTTTTTCATCCAGAATCAGAAATTAAGAAAGATGTTGAAATTCAGCTTTATGAACAAATGATTGCATGTCTTGGTCAAATTCCTAAAAAGCTTTATAGTGATGGCGTTAAATATAACATATATTTTGATCCAGATGGTAGTTATTTTCGTGAAATTCCTGCTGGAAAAAATATTTTAACTCGTCTAATTGAATATGGATATTCAAAAGATGAAATTCTTTTATTTAATGATTTTTTGCTTACAATGCTTGAATATGATCCTAAGAAACGTGCTTCTGCTACACAGTGCCTTCAACATCCATTTTTAAAGACTCCTTTAAGTTGAGTGCTTGTTTGATATCTTTCTTTTGTTAATATTATTATTAATTATATTATTATGCTTTCATATTGTTACTAAGATATTTCAATTTTGTTATACATTGTGTTGGGAAAATTTTTATTGTTTAAAAATATGGTGTTCAGAATTTAATAAAATCATTTTTGTTTTTTTAAAAATTATTTTTGAAAGAAAAATTTACACACGAATAAATCTGAAAAATTACAGTAGTACGTCGTTGTAGTCAGAAGAAATAAAAAAAGAGTTCCTTGTTTTGAAACGTGTTTTTAAACTTTATAAATGTGACTTTTAAAAAAAACACATTTGAATCATAAGAAAAATAGTAAATTGTTTGTTTTTTTGTTTAAACCGTTATAAATACAAACCTAATTTTGTGAAATAAAAAAAGCTGTGTAAGCAACACATTTTCTTTCATTCTCTGATTTAACGCTTTAAATGCAATAAATGTTTGCTTTTGTTTTTTTTAAAACTCTAAAAATATACTATTTATTTTATAAATTATCAAATTTAGTTGCAATTTTGTAAAATATATTCTTGCATAATTATTGAATAGAAAACTATAAAAGTAAAACTAGAACTCATTGAGTGAAAGACTTCGTTGCACACGTAAAAATTAAAGTCAAATTTTGAGAGAGAAAAAGAGAGAGTAAGAAAAATCATAACTGAAGAAAAAGAAAACAAAAAACCCCCCACATGGCAGGATACTAAACTTGACGGCAAGACTATCATCATTATTATTTTTATTCACAAAACGATTGAATCCATGAGTGATTTATTACTTCAGCAGCTGTTAAACGATTTTCAACATCAGGTGTTATTAAATTTGTAACTAATTGCTTTGCTTCTAAAAATGAATTAGTTTTTTAAAAAGATGAAATAATTAATTTAACAGTACTTGGCGAAATTCGGCTCCAATTCGGCATATCAAAAGACACCGACGCTTTAATGATTAATCGAAACAATTGTGTTCTATCAGAACTTCGAAATGGTGCAAAACCAACTAGCATAATATGTAGCAGAATTCCTAAACTCCATAGATCTACTTCCAATCCATATCCTTAAAAAATTAATTAAAATTATTTTGAAAGTTTATAGAGGGATTACCATCTTTTGAAAGTACTTCAGGAGCAACATAAGTTGGAGTTCCACAAATACGGAATAGCGGTCCGGTTACTGTACATGCCAATCCAAAATCTGTTAATTTAACACAATATTCCGATCCTAATAAAATATTTTCAGGTTTCACATCTCTATGTACAACTTTTCTTGAATGTAAATAACTTAATGCTGATGCAACTTGATAAGTAATTCTTCCAGAAGCTTGTTCACTCAACCTTCCATATCGTTTGATCATTTCAAATAAGTCACCTTTCTAAAATGCAAAGAAAAAGTTCAAGGGTCATTCATTAAATTTTCACTTTTTATTGTGCAACTTACCGGTGCATATTCAAAAACTAAAAAATATGAATTTGTACATTCAAATGCATCTGTAAGTTTACAAATATTTTTATGTTCACATCTTTTTAGAATGGCAATTTCATTTTCAATAAAATAAAGTTTTCCATACATTCGATTCTTGTCTATTTCCTATAAAAAAGAGAAGACTCATTGAGACGCAATAAACTTGACCTTGAAAGTTACAGAAACTACCTTACCTTGACAGCATATTTACGTGAATTATCTTGACTATATACTAAAAAATTTGAAACATTGTTTAATTGCCTCAGTTTTATTGCAAATAAACTTGCCAAGAAATACATCAGAAAAGTTTCCTTGTCCAATAAGATTACCAATTTCATAATATTTATAAAATGAAACTCTATTACTTAATTTTTTAATTGAATCACAATTCTGAAAAAAAAGAGAGCAGCTTGTTAGTAATAGTAAAAAAGAAAAGTAAATAAAAGCTTACAGTGTAAATCTTTTCATTAGCGTGCAAAGAATTGTCACCGCAGAGCATTCTACTTTTTCGTCGCAAGTCATTGTTATTATTATTATTTCGATCCAATGAACATCCAACTAAAAATAACCATTTTTAGTTTTTAAATTTTTTAGAAAAAAAATGCCTTAAACATATGCTTTTATGTTTTATTTTTTCCCTCTCAATTATTCATCATTGTCCACATTTTTTCTCTTCTATTTTTTCGAAAGTATCCCTTTTTTTGGAAATGCTTTAAATTTATTCATACTTTATACAAAAAATTGTACTAAACTGTTATAACAGCAAAAAAAAACAATAATAATTTTATGCAAAAAACGTGTTTATCAAAAAAAATGTTGCTGCAACATTTGAGAAAAGAACTTTAATTCTTAATTAACATAAAAAATAGAGTTAAACTTTCAACTTCACCCCCATTTTTTAATGCAATAATTAGATCAAATTCCAATAATGACAATAAAGGGTTTTATTTTTCTTTAATGCAAACAAACATTTGCAAATTCATTTATTTTTATTTTTTGTTATGAAAGTTTTAGAAATTTGCAAAAGAAAAAAATATAGCATTGCTACAAAACCGTTCAAAAAAATAATTCTACGAACGGAAACAGAAATCATTTCCTGTGTCCAGTTTAATAAAAAAAAAACTCAGTTTTATTTTTTTTCTGCTTCAAAAAACTTCAGATGTACAGGAAAACGTTTAAAAAAAATGACCACCAATTTGAAGGGCAATTTCATGACTTTCAAAGAAAAGAGAGAAATAAAACGCCGTAGGGAAAAAATATGTATAATCTACAAACCTCGACGATGTAGGGCTCTTCGTACAATTGGAGCAACAGAAGAATTACGTCGAGATTTTGGCTGTAAAACATCAATAGGAAGAATTCCACGACTTGCAGCAGCTGCCATGATTAAACAATAAAATGAATATATTTTTTTGAAAAAGTGAAACAATCAAAAATAAAAAAGTGGATTTGAAATTGAGAAGAGCTTATTTGATTTAAATTGAATTAAATAACAATAATGATGCCAAAATACTTAAAGGGTTACTCTGCTGCTACCTCTTATCGTGGAGATAGAGATCGTGAAACAGAAAAGAATTTAACAAAAAAAGAGAACGATGAAAGGAGTAGAGAAGAATAAACTTGTTCAGGGATTGAACAGCTCCTTTCTCTCTCTTTTTCTGTTTCTCCCTGTAACTTAAACGAGAGCAAAGTAAAGCGCTTCTATCGGTTGACGTGCTTCACTTAAAATGAAACACGCACAAAATATTCGGTCATTTTTTTGGTTGGCCGTTGTCCACTCACTTCGCTTCGACGATTTTTTTTAGGAATGATTGTGCCTCCTCACGCGTCACTATATTTTTTTTTCTCGGTCCGTCATTTATGTTTCTCCGCCTACTTTGTATTGTTCGATGATGAAGTCCAAAATTTGAAAAAAAAAGAACTAACAAGACGCTCATCGGCCAGCGGCCGGCAAACAAGCTTTTTCTAGCCGGTGGACATTTCCTTTGTCTTGCTTTTTTCTTTTCTTTTTTTTTGCATGAAATTTACTTACTTTCATAAAAACTGACCAAAGAAGTAGTGTGTTGCCACAGGTCACCGGTGTAAGCTGCCACAACTTAGCAGAAAAGAGGAGACCTGCCAAATATGACCATGTGGGATAAAGGTGAAAGCCATTTGGTTACTATTTTTAAAATCTCTTTTTCCCCTTTTTTTATATATCCTTTACATGCTGGGGTTTCCACATTATTTCAAACTGTTAAACCAAAAGAAAAAAGAGAACACTGTTTTTCTTTCTTTTGTTCCGCTTCATGTGTCAATTTACTTTTAAAATTGGTTTAGAATACAAAACAAAAAGTGAAAAGAAGAATGCAATTGAATAGAAAAACAAAAGCAAATTGTAACTTTATTTTTATATTTATAATGGGAAGAATAAAGCAGTAGTTAGTTTTATATAATATTTGTTCAAAATAAAGATGGAAGAAGAAAAGACAGTTATAACAAAGTAAAGTTTATGAATGCGTATGAGCTCGTTTCTATGACAACTAAATGGCATAAATATTTTAACATTTAATAAATGTAAGCTTGCTTTCTAATTTTCCAAGCTTTAAAAATCTACCACCTTTTTTTCATTACTAAACATGCAGTCGATTTTAGTCAACTTTATTTTTTTTGATTACATCAAAATTAGCATTGAAAATCTCTTTATAAATTTTATCTATTTTAACATGTTTAAAATTTAAAATTTTAATTATAGGTTATAAAATTTAAATAAAATGTCGGATGGAGATACGGTAGCAGTATGGAATGTACCAATGAGTGATAAAATGTATAAAATTGAATTTGAACATGGAACAACTTCTGGTAAACGTGTAATTCGCGTCAATGGCAAGGTTTTGTATCACTGAAATATACACAATTTTTACCATAGTATTTTATCTTTTTAGGAAATCGTTCGACAAGATTGGATGTTTAAACTTGTTGGCCGTGAAACATTTGAAATTAATAAACGTAAATGTGTAATAAGTGTTGATGCAATTGGTATATTTGCATATGAATATTCTCTTACAGTTGATGGAAAAGCTTATGAAAAATTTCAAGAGCAACAAAGAAAAGCTCTTCAAGTTTGGAATGTACCCATCAATGGTGTTGATACCCGCATTTGTCTTGGTTAGTTTATTTGTTACACTTTTATTCTTCATTCATTTTTTTGTACTTTTTTTTAATTGAATCATCAAGCGTTCATTTACAGAAAAGGATACCATGGATATTTGGGTCAATGGTGAAAAAGTTGAAACGACCGTGAGTTGTTGGTTTATTGAGTGATTTGAAAAACATGAAGAAAAAAAGAACGGAAAAACGAGAGAGAGAAAAACAGAAAGAGGAAAGCCGTAACAAAATTTTTATTTTATCTATTTTTAGGGTGAATTTGTTGAAGATGGAACTAAAACCCATTTTGAAGTTGAAAAGAACGTTTGTTTTGTCCAATCAGAAAGTAGCGGAAAACGTAATGTCGGACTTGTACACAAATTATTTGTAAACGGGACAGAGATGCAAGAAATGAAAACTGATTAACAACAAGTAATAATTACTCACTTTTTATTTTTGTGAAAAAAAATTATAACTGTAACTTATTAACTCATATTAGATTATTAAAATTTGAATAAAATGAAAAGTTTTGATCGAACTTGCAGTTTATAAAAACAAAAACCGGCTTTAGAATTTCAGGAAAAAAATGAAATAGAAATGACCAAGCACAAACAAGATCAATTTAGGTGAAAGTTAAAATCAGAGTTTTTTTTGACATCCAGTTTGCCCTGTAATTTGCACACAAATGCAGTTGTGGATTCTTTTTACCCTACTTTTTAATATGATACAAAATATTTTTAATGTCGATATTATTGCTTCAGGTATAATTGGCTTTAAAAAACATTAATTTGAGCTAATAAAATTTTTTTATGTTAAAAAAATAATAAAAATCTAATTAAGATTATCCTCTTCATATCGGCAAACGATGCCCCCAAAACCAGTTTGATTGTGATCCAGCTTCAAATAAAATTCATTGTGTTCCAATAAATTCTGTGAGGGATTGTATAAAAGATTGTGATAATGGAGCTGATGAAAGTTAACTTTTTCTCGAATTTGCATTTATATATTGTAATAGATGTTATTTAGGTTGTGGCATTAATAAAGTAATATGTGATGTTGGATTAAAATCAAGTAATTTACAATGTGGAAAATGTGTTGAAGCAGAACTAATTTATTCACAATGTGTTGATAAAAAATGTATATTTCAGTTTTTAGATTTTTCACAAAATTGAATAACTTTAGGGATAAATTTGTGTAATGAACCCAATGTTGTAAAATGTGCAAGCACGGATAATTGTGTTCATGTGGACTGGGTGAATGATGGTGTCGATGATTGCGGTGATGGATCATATGAATCAGTACAGATTGAAAATCCATGTTTAAATGAATTAAATTGCAATGCAGTAGAGAGCAAAGATAAAGAGTCAGAAGAAGTTGAACAACATTTTGGAAATAAGCAAGTTATAAAACAAACAGGACACAGTATATTAACACATTGTCGTAATCACTACTAAAAAAGTCCTTTAAGGTGGTCGTGATTTACCATGTGATTGTGGAGATATTTTGCTTGCTAATCCACATGCTTCATCAAAATTCTCATATACTGCTTTTGATTGGAGATGCACAAATGGAAGTGCATGCCCCTTTAAAGTGTTTTGTGATTTTGAAATTTATGGTGGTGGCTGGACAAAAATTATGCAACGAATTAATCCAACGATAAGCAAATTTAATCGAACATGGGAAGAATACAAGAAAGGCTTTACAGATAAAGGAGATTTTTGGATTGGAAATGATCGACTACATTCAATGTCAACAAGTCGAATTTGTGCAAATGAACTTTTAATCCGTATGAAAGTTGCTAAAGAAAATATAACAATTCTAGCACATTATGATCACTTTTTTGTTGATGATCAATTCAATTCATATAGATTAACCTTGGGAATGCTGGAACAAAATCCATTGTTACCTCCTGGTTTGTGATCAATTTTTTTCATTCATAAAAAATGATCTTTTTTTAGTGATGGATGGAATGCTATTTGCTCGAAATAATGTTTTTACAACATGGGATCATCGAACAACTCGTTGCACTGAACATGGAGGTGGATGGTGGAGTACCCCAGATAATTGCGCAGATTTTGCATTGACTGCATCATTTAAAGCACAAAATGATTACCCTGGTTTACATTGGGTAAATACTAGAATTTCTTCTGTTGAAATGATGCTCAGGCCTAAACTCTATGTACCACCAGTAAAACTAAACAAACTATGAATAAACAATATAAAAAAAATTTTTTTTGATGTTCACAGACTATTTTAAAGAAACACAAAAAAACCACCGAAAAAAAACCAAGGATGCAATATAGCAGCGTGAAAAAAACAGCAGTTTTATAAAAGAGAGAGAGAAAAGACGGAAATCGCGGGAATTGCAGGCTTGCTGCTTACTCATTCCTTGTCTGCGGCGCGCGTGCCTTTTCAATATCGTTCAAGTTTTTTTTTTGTTCTGTAGACTGCGGATGTTATTCGTTTAATGATTTTTTCTCTCTCTGAATAATGTGATTTTATTCATCATAATTCATTTCCAATGAAAAAATATTTTTCTAAGCAGTATGGATGTAACAGTACTGCCTGCAAGAGTTTATATTGCTCTTGGTGTGGCAATTTTTGCCATGATTATCAGCTTCGAAGCTGTGATATCTCTGTTAATAATTCTATTTTTATGTTTGATAGGGTTTGTTTTTAACAAAGGCTTTACACAATAGCTTTTATTTTTTAAAATTTAGAATGATATCAACATTCTTTCGACACGCACTTTCAAAAACAACAAAATTAAAAATGAAAGTTGATAAAAATTCAAAAGAATTTCATTTTTCCCAAGGAATAATGGATTTTATTAATGAAAAAGATCGCTATAAATTAATTACAATGTACAAAGAAAAGCATGCAATGACGGGTTCCGATGATTTGGATTCAATTCTTGAACAACTTCTTCATTTTATTGTTCGAGATTTTATTGATACATGGTATAAAAGTTTAACGGTTGATGAATTATTTCAAGAAAGTTTATTACGGTCTTCAAGACGATCTATTGGGGCATTAGCGCAATGGTAAGATATACGATAAAAAAATTGCATATAATTTTATATTCAAAAATTTAGTGTAAAAAAAGTTGATTGGGTTCCTTTCTTTACAAGGCATATTATTGATGATCTCGCATCCCATTTACGGCTTTATCGAAAATCTATGGAAAAAATGGAATCTCAAAAAGCAAAATCTCAAAAGGCAGAAGATTTAGAAACAATATTTTTTGATTTAGAATTAGAAATGGAAAAAAATTATTGCAGAGATTTAATTTCAACTTCACGACAATATGAAAGTGGTTCGTTATATAATTAATATTCGTCTTTAATCCATTTTAATAATCCTCCCCTTTTTAAGCATATTTGCATGATATTGCTGATATCTTATTATATCTTTTAATGCCATCAGAAGATTTTCGATCTCGACCACTTCGTTTTCTTGTTAGAGAAATTTTAATTTCAAAAGTTTTAATTCCAATATTTGATAAACTTTCTGAACCTGAATATATTACATATTTAATTATTCGATTGGTAAACCTTTTGTATATTTTAAAAAGTAGCATAATAGTTAAATTATAGCTTAGTGAAATTCCATTAAGTACAGATGATTTTATCACGACAATTGAAACAAGTCAAAATGTTCAAGAACTTGAAGCTATTTTAGAATCCATCCATGATGAAATGACATGCATAAAATCAAAGGATTCAATTGGGGCTGCGGCTGATACAATCAAACAAGAACTTGCAAGTTTAGAATATGCAGAAAATTTAATAAAACGACAAATGGCAAAAATTGCAAATCAAACTGAAGATACCGTACCACCTGCACATGTTGTAAGCATCTTAATATCTTTAATTATTGTGTATTACATTTTCTTCTTTTAGCCAAAAGTTGCTGAAGAAGTATCTGATGGTCCAATTGTTAATCTTCCAATTACAGTAATCCTTACAAATAATGTTGCAATAACATCATTTGTTGAATTTTTGAATCAAGTTGGTGGACAAAATTATATTGATCTTTATCTTGCAATTGATGGCTTTAAAGTATCAGTTGCACATCAACTTCGAAATTTATGTAGTGGTGAAAGTATTGATTCAGAAGTGTATGAAACAATTAAAGAAGCTGCGCTATTTATGTATCATCAATATTTATCACAAGAAGCTGTAACACGTGTACCACTAGATGATTCAATTATCAATAGATTTCTTGCACGTCTACGAAATGATCAACCACAAGATAGCTGGTTTGAACAAGTTCAAGAGAAGCTTGTTGAAATTTTAGCAAAAGATGATAGATTTTATCCAGCATTTAAAAAGAGTCCATTGTATATTAAAATGTTAGAAGAGCTTGGAGTTTTATCCAATGATGATGAAGATGAAGGAATTATATTAAATGGAAGTGAATCATCACCATTATCTGCAGAAATTTCTGATGAAATGTCAAGTAATCTATCAGGTGCAAGTGTTTCACCAAAGGTACAGAAGTCTTATAATTTGCATAGCTTTTTTAACAATAGAACTTTTTACAGAGTAATAATGAAGCAAAAACTTATGTTCAACAGCCAACTCCACAAGGTCCTCATACTTCTGTTATTGTTGAAACGCTTGGAGTTGGACAACAAGGAAAGCAAATGTTTGCACTCTATAATGTTCGAGTAAATAAATTTGATGGAAAAACTTCTTCAAGTTGGAATGTCATTCGACGATATTCAGACTTTCATACTCTCAATGCTACTGTACAATCAAAATATCGAAAACTTCGAAATTTATCTTTTCCTGGAAAGAAAACTTTCAATAACTTGGATCAACATTTTTTGGAACGTCGTTGTAAAGCTTTAAATGAATATATGTCTTGTATTACACAGCCACATAATATTAATGCTAATCCGGGCCTTGAAGCTGATATTTATAGCTTTTTAAGTCAAAAGAAATACACTGGAAATGTGCATGGATTTTCAAGAAAAATGATGAATGCAATGTTTGATCCAATTTTAACTGGAGTAAAGGCATTTGGAACTGCAGTTACACAAGTTCCAGATTCTGGTTTTGTAAATAAAGTTAGCAATGAACTTAATCGTGCTGCAAGTGTATTACGATCAAGTCGATCCGTTGAACAAGAAGATTATTCTCGAGTTGCTGCACAATTGGATAATGTTGATGATGAAAATATTCCATTACGGGTTATGCTTTTACTTGTTGATGAAGTTTTTGGACTTCGTGGACGTAATCAATGGTTTCGACGTCGACTTGTTTCTGTTTTACGGCAATTTGTTCATGCTGCAATGGGATCATCAATTAATCGACGAATTATTGATGTTGTACAGTGGTTAACTTCTGAAGATCAAGTTCTACAGTATCTTGTTGCATTTCGGTTTGTTTTTCTTTATCTATTGCTCTTTTATCATTTGAAGTTATTTTAGTGATTCCATTTGGCCAAATGGACATTTAGCTACACATACAATTCAACGACCAGCTTCAGAAGCTCTTAGAGCTCGATTTCTTGCTCGTTGCCTCATGCTTTCAGCATTACCAGATGAATTACGACTTTTTATGGGTTCCAGAACAACTAACATTGGCATTACAGATATCTCAAATGCTTTACAAAATCGACATTTAAATAGGCGTTTAATGTATGTAATTTTTGAACGCCTCCTTGTTGCAATATTTCCTAATAGCCGATTTGAAAAACTTCTTATAACGCTACATTCCAAAAGCCCGCGAATGCGGTACACTTAAATAATATATTTTGTGCTTAGATCTCGCAAATGCTTTTTTCATACTTAATGCTATTTATATTTTCTTTTATTCAAAATCTCAGTTACAGTAAAAAAAGAGTTCTATTTTTTCTCCTTGCCTTTATTGTTCCATTTTTTGATGCAAAATTTTGATTACCCAGAGTTCGCAACATTGTAAAAAACGTTTTTTTTGTATGTATGTATAAATAAAATATTTTTGTTATCATAATTTTTGACACTCATTTTCTGACACATATGCATATCACGTTTTTCTATGTACAATAGAGGCATTATCACAAAAATTTTCACAACGATGACTATCCTTTCATTTGGTGAGATGTTTTTTCTTCTTTTTCTTTGAATTTTTTTTGAATGAAGGCAATAACGTTTAATATGAGCTCGAAACGTTTCTCCTTTGTGGCTTTTGTATTCCGCATTTTTTTCTTTGCAATTTCTTTTTTCTTCTAATAGACCACAAAAAGCGCAATATGAGCTAACCTTTTCTCTCTCTCTTCCCTCCTCTAATATAAATATCGAGAAAGTTTAGTGTAAAAAAGTAACAATCGATTTTAACCTGTTACTTCCGCTTTTTTATGCATAAAAATAAATAAATGTTTTCTGCAAAAGAAAAGTTCTATATTTGCTACTTCTAATAACTCTTTGCGCATTTCAAGTTTTCTACTTCAATCTTTTTTTTTCTATGTTTAACTAAAAAGTTTTGCACGTGAGTTTAAAGTACACAATCAATGACTTGTTTTGGTCATTCATTAATTATTTTTATTACCCTTTGTTTTTTTCATCTTTATCACAAAAAAGTTTTGTTAAACAAGAAGAAAAAAGAGATATAGACTTACCTTTTGTTTTAAAAATAGCGGATTAACATTTTTCACTACTTTTTTTTTGTCTTATGTTATTTTTGTTGTTGTTTTTTTATACGTATAAAAACAGCCATAAGCGTAAATGTTTTATAATGAAGGGAAAGACTTTTCTTTTTTTTTCTCTTAAAGAATGTTGTTTTTCTTCCTGCCAGCGCGTATTTTCATTGCCAAACAAAACCACCATGAAGAAAAAAACCACACTCAAAAAAAATTTGGCGCTTTTCTGGTTTGTAAAAAACGAAAAAACAATCTATTTTTTCCAAAAAAATCATATTTAATTTATTTTTTTTATTTTTATTGATTGATAAACTTTTTTCTTCTATCACTACTTACTTTCATCTTTTTTGTGAAAAGGCTTTAGCTTAAAAAACAGCAATACAGACGTCATAATTAAGCCAGAAACATAATGCTTTAATTTTTTTTAAAATTATGTCAATACTCATTTTTCTTTCTTCTTTGATGTTACTTTCTTCATGTATTTAGCATCACTGTAAAATAAAGAAATAAATGCCCACTTTTTGAGCTTTAAAGATTAACAGCAGGTGTAATGCGATTTTTTTTCCTTTTTTACTTCATTCCTTATTTTTAGCGCTATTCTTTGTTTTCTTTTTTGGACATTTTTAAAAGCATTTCTTTGGTAGTTTTCAGAGTCTCCTCATGAATCTTTGTTTATAACTTATTCAACAGTAAAAGCTTTATTAATATATTTTTTAAAAATTAAAATAATGGGTAATCAAGGCTCGAGTAGTTCTTCAAAGAAGACTGATCCTTTAAAGGTAAACATTCATTATAATTAACTTTTGTGAGATAAATTTTAAAAAATTTAGCAAAAGCAACAAAGAGCTGCTGCAAAATTTGCAAAAAAATTAACAGTTATGAAAATGTCAGATATTATTGATGAATTTTCTAAGATAAAACCATATAATCCTGCACCCGCTATTCGATATCATCCACATCAAACATTTAAAAATCGGTAATTATTATTTAAAAAATATAATTAACCGATGTGACAACTTTTCTTTAGTTATCGAGATATTGAATGTCATGAACCAACACGAGTTATTTTAAAAGGTCGCCCAGAAGAAGAAAATTATATCCATGCTAATTGGGTTACGGCTGGAAAGCAGCGATATATTTGTTGCCAAGGTCCACTAGGACATACAATTGATGATTTTTGGTATATGGTTGCTACAGAACGAGTTGGAGCAATTATAATGCTTTGTGATCTTGTTGAAGAAGGACAAAGAAAATGTGCAGATTATTGGCCACATGAAGATGGAGCAAGAGCGAGATACGGTGAGGTTGATGTTGAAAATGTTTCAGTGGGACAAAGTACACTTCCAAGAGTTCATGTTACAATCCTAAGAATAACATACAAGTTTGTACAATTTTAAAAAAATAACCAAAATCTAAAAAACGATTTTAATCTACAGTAAGAAAAGTCATCTTTGTAATCATTACAATTGGCTGGGTTGGCCTGATGATGGAATTCCAGATGATCAAGTTATTCCTATTAAATTATTAGATCTTGCAAAAGATTGTGTAAAACCTATAACAGGAAGTGCAGCAAGTGAACAAGAAATATCTCCTATTGTTGTACATTGTTCTGCCGGGATAGGTAGGACTGGCACGCTAGTGGCAATAGAAATTGCCCGTGCTAGACTCCATGAAGGTACAACAGTTTTATCTATTCCAAAGGTAATATTATTAAACTAAATAAATTCCTCACAAAAATTTAAAATTTAGCTTATCCAAGAACTTCGTGATCTTCGTACACATGCTATACAAGGTCCCTCACAATATCTTTACCTTTATGGTTGTATTCTTCAGCTATGTGTTGAATGTGGATATCTTGAAGATTCAAATGAAATTCGAAAATGGCAAGAAAAATGCCATGCATTTCTGGTTGAATATAAAGAAGCTGTACTTAATCGTTGAAAAATTACATATTTGTTTTTCATCAATCATTGGCGCAAATACATATCACTTGATTAAACTTGCTGAATATAATTACTTGAACGGGCTTTCTTTTTGTTGTTGTTTGTTTATTTTGAAAAAAAAAACAGAATGGTAAAAACAATATGTTAATCCTGCCACAATATATTGTAAAATATCTTCAATAAAGTTTATTACTGTAATCTAAATGAATATTTACATTTCACAGAAAAGTTCCACATTAATAATCCTATTGAAATCCACCATTCTTAACTTTGTATCCAAGATCACGAGCAACACCTTCATAAACAGGAGAAAGGCCGAATGCAACAAATGTAGTAGCTTTTGCATGATTTGGAGTTTGATCAATCTGAAATATAAAATGATATATACATAAATATCAAAAATAGAGTAAAGATAAACGTACCTTCTTATGAGTTGCATCACAAAGTGGAAGAGTTTTGCTATTCTTGCATCCACAAACACTATACTTGTCTGTTTTATCAACGGTAAAGCGCATTGGACGTAATAATGTACGACCCAAACCTTTATGTGATCCATCACAGAATGGCTAAAAAATAAATAAATTTAAATTTCAATATTATTATAAAATGATTACTTGAGTTACACTCAATCCACAAGTACAAAATGAATATATTTTACCCGCTTCAAGCGTAATTTTAAATGGTTTAAGTGTAGCTCGAACAGGGGTAAAAGGTAAAGTAGCTGATGATGGATTAAGAATTCTTACATTTTTAAAACTTCCATAACGAACAATGGAATATTTTGGTGAATGAACAGCTAAACGGCCAAACATCATCTAAAAAATAATAAAAATTAATAATTTTAAAGAAACACAACATTAAAAACGTTGAAAAAAAGTATCAAATTTTACAAACATGAAAAAAGCAAAATTAGAACTTCACTTTCCCTTCAAGAAAATTTTGGCAAGCTTTTTTAACTTTAAAACAAAAACATTACGAGTGTTATAAAATCTACTGTATTTTAATTTTTTGAACAGGTTTTAAATTATGTATAATAAAATAATATTTAATGGATGGTATAACTGTTCACGTAAAATGATAATACTTAAAAACAATTAAAATAGAAAATAATGCATTTTTGTGTTATTAAAGCTTTTAAGCTATTGATAATATGAAAGCTTATGAAAAAATTCTGTTATGATTTTAATTTTCTATTATTTTGATCCATTTTTGAACTATTTTGAAAGATTTTCAAACAACAATTTAATCATTAAAGGAAAATATTGCATACTGTATGAAAAAACATTCTTCTTTTTCATTCTTCTATGATAATTTACTTATTTACCACATTAAGGCTGATTATGTATACATAGAAAAACTTAGCAAAAAGCAAATTCAAAATATGAAAAATTTTTGTTATTAAAAGTAGTAATTACTTGAAACACTTTTGTTGGCGCATGTTTTCTACAATCTCTAAAATTTTGATTACATTTTTTCTATGCATATAAAAACATTCATTTATTTATTACTAAAACCATCTGGTATAAAACTTCATTGTAATAAAATAAGTTCAGAGTTTTCTCTTTCTTTCAAATTTATTGTCAAAAAAATAGCTTCAAATATTTAACATTGGAGGATGTCCGGGGGCCATTTTTTTGTGGCGGAAATTCCGTTTACTGCATAGGACCAAAATCTTTTTTTATTTTGAGTTTTGCTTTTCTTTTTTTTAAAGATAAGTAAAATGGCAGCTTGTCGGTTGCTTAACAAACTTTTTTGGCCCAACTTGTCATGCGTGTTGTTTAGTTTTTTTTATTCTTTTTTTGTTGAATACGACAAGAAACGAGTGAGCTTCAAAAGAAAAAAGAAAATTTGTGAAAAGTTGCGGATGCCACAATTGCTTGCCCGGAATTTGTGTGTCGACTGTTAAGAAGGGGCTTTATACGCCGAAATTGAAATTTGAGAATAGGCATTTTTGTGAAGAATATAAAAAGAAGAAAACGTTGCTTTCTTTTTTTGGAAGGAACATAGTGTTCCGGAAGTATCATCTGTTAAAATAAAAAAAATGATAAGTTAATAAATTTTTTTGGTATAATTAGTGTATTCTCTTTTTTATAGAAAATTTAATTTATTTTAAAGCAAATAAAATATTCCTTTAAGAAAAAATGACATCTCTATTTTTATGTTTCTGCCACCACCACCAGCATAAAGCCCCTCGTCTTTCTCCCCAAATTATACGCTACATTAAAACTATTGAAATTTTTTTTTTGTGTTAAAGAAAAGAAAAAACTTTGTTTTTACTCAAAGGACCAGTTTTCAAAAATATACAACGAAGCTTTTCATTTATTTTTTTAAAGAATCTTACAAAGTTTTAAAATGTATAAAAAACTTCTTTTTTCTTATTTCTTTTTGCTTCCTTCTGTCTTTTGTGAAAGATTGACCATGGCAAGACTTATTTACTGTAAATGCAGAGAAGCAAGCCTCCGCCCTAAAAAAATGGGAGAAGAGCTTTATGAAAGAAAAGCGACAATTAGTTGAAGCCCATTTCGGAAAACATGCGCTGCTTCACAAGAAAAAACTTCAATCATTTTTTCCTTGATTGTTTAGAAGTTGCAAAAAACGTTGGAAGAGCAATTTGTCTTTCGGCAATATTTCCTTCTTTTTTTCAAATTTTTTGATGGAATAATCAATTTTCATGGTTTTTGTTTTTTAATTCTATTTGTGAGAATGAATTAATGTATATATGGCGGCCGCCGCTGGCATGATTACACTTTATCCACAAATTAACAAGCACGCACTTTGTTGTCTCCTCTTTTTTTTTAATTGAAAAATGAAAAAAAGAGAAGGCTCGATGACACGTTTTTTTATTTTTATCGAGTTTTTAAAGCCTTCAGACATCAAAAAAGAATATAGAAGGTAAAATGATGCTTTTTTATTGAAGTTTTATTTACCATTGCCTAGTTTTGACATTATATTTTTTTGGGTTAAAGCTTTTATTGGCATTTCAGATATAGCTGCATATCTATGATACCTTTAAAAATAAACTTTTCTTATTACATATTGATTGAACAAGAGTAAAATGTCACATTAACAATTGAAATGTTATTTAAAATGTCTTCTATTTTCACGCTTAAAATAAAGTTTAAAAAAATTATCAAAAATTGTGGCAAAAGAAAAAGAAGAGATGGGTAACAGCTGACCACAGTGTTTCTTCTTTGTCATATTTCTTCCTTTTCCTTTCCACGATGCTCACATTTCGGTGCTAAACGGCGGTTTTCTTCTTCTTCTGCATTACTCTTCAATTTGCTTTAGACTTAAATGTAAAAATTGCTTAGTAGCTTTGTTGGTATTTCCTTTAAGCCTCTGATTGCGAGTTTTTGAAGAAAAAAAACTTTGAATGTTTCTTTTGCTTTTTTTTGCTCGCATGCTTGCTTTTGGCAACAACAATTGTTATATGTTCATTCAACTCTTTTTGTTCGCTTTTATGTTTTTTTGTGTAAGATATAAACCTAACGTTATTCTTTTTATCTTCAATGTGATTGATTTTTTTCTCCACTTTTATCCTTCATGTAAAATGGGTTCCTTTGGAATATTCTTGCAACATGATTTTTAAAATATTATTTACTCCCATATTTTTTTACATTTCCTTTCTTCGATTTTTATCCCCAAGAGAAAAGAGATATTTTGTCTTGAATTCTTATTCTTTTTTTTTCACATAATATGCTTTTGGGCAAGCATTTTTTTTGTCAAGTTTTAGATGGCACCTTATAACCGCTTATGTTTTACCACATCTTTATTTCTTTTCCGTTTTTTAAAAAAGGTTTCATTTTCAGAAAAGTATACATAAATGTACCCTAAAAAACTGTTTTAAAAATTTTCAAAATTAAATATGGTCAAATTAGATAGGTTCGAAATTGTTTTAAACAATCCAGAACATGTCTATTTTGCCGGCCAAGAAATATCTGGAAAGGTTAATTCTTTCTTTTAAACTTGAAAACTGAATATTACGGTATATTTTTTTAGATTATTATTGAAACGAGTGAAGTTAAAAAAGTGAATGAAATTTTATTAGAGCTTAAAGGCCGAGCAAGAACTTATTGGACAAAACATTCGGGTAAATCTCGAACACATTGTAGTGATAGTGTACCGTATTTTTGTGAACAGCTAAATACTCATTATACTCAAAAATTTATTGTTACTTCTGCAGATGGAAAATCAAGGGTTAGCTCATTAATATTATTTCTTTATTGATTTTACAAATAAAAATTTTTAGGAAAAAGTTTTACCAGCTGGTATTCATGAAGTACCTTTTTCATATACTTTACCAAAAACAATTCCATCTTCATTTGAAGGAGAATACGGGTTTGTTCGGTATACATGTAAAGCAACATGTGAACGTCCATGGGATTTTGATATTACATGTCGCAAAGCATTTACTGTTATTGGAATTGAAGATATAAACGGTGATGCAGAAGTAAGTAAAAAAAGAAGACAAAAATTTCTTACAATAAAATTTTTATCGTATAGGCTCTTGCTCCTGCATCAGTATCGGATTCAAATTATAATATAAAATTTTGTTGTCGTCGTCAAGGTTGTATTAGTGCTGAAATGAGCATTGATAGAAGTGGTTATACACCTGGAGAAGTTATGACTGTACATTGTAAAGTAAATAATCAAAGTCAGCGATCAATAAAGTCACCAATAATTGTAAAACTGAGTCAAGAAGTTAATTATAAGTATGAAAATTGATATGCTTTTGATTAAGTGTTAATTTGTTTTAAAATTTTAGAGCAAAAACATTTAGTGGTGCAGAATGTACACGAACAACAAGCAGAAATATTATATCTATTGAAAAAAATGATGTTAATGCGGGTATGAAAACAGAATGGGATGAAAGAATTGTTTTACCATCCTTAGCTCCAAGGTTATCAAAATGCAGCACAATAAATGTTACATATATTTTAGAGCTTACAGTAATATTTTTTTTGAATTATATTTATTTTTATTTTGACATTATACAATTGCAGATAGATGCAAAAATAACTTTAAAATTGCCGATAATCATTGGTACAATTCCTTTATTATCTGGAATTATTGCACGGGTTAAAGCTAGCCGTACAAACAGTAATGGAACTGCAAGAATGATGTCAAAACAGGTTTCAATTGGAGAAACAGCAGAAACACCCGAACAAAATGAATCAGTTGTTCAAGTAACGATTACTGATGAAGCTGGAAATATTGTTGAAGAAACGGATGAACTTGGAGAAGAACTAGAATGCTTATTATCTTCTAAAAAGCGTGTAAGAATGCCAAGTTCTATTTTGAGTGAACTATATCCATCGTTACCATCACCATATTATAAGTATGTCATTTTAAAGCAGAAGAAAAAAAACACGAACAAATATAATGTTATTTTTTATGAGCTTTTTTAGGGAATGCCATTTTGGAAAAGTCAACATATCAGAAGACAAAGAAACTGTTCAATACGGTGAAAGCACATTTGCTCCAAAATATCCATTTTATACAGATTAACAGAGCTTGCTTTATTATTATTTTTTCTTGTTTTGCAAAAAGATGTTGTTTTTTATTATATTGTTGTCATATGACATGTTAGTTTCTTATTCAAAAAAATATATTTAAAAAGTTTGAAAATAAACAAAAGAAAAACTTTAAAATTTAATGTAAAAAAGCATAAAGTCTGGGAACCGCCTGCAGAGAAAACTTCAAAAAAATAAAATAAATGCTGACGATTTTAAAAATTGTTTCATTTTTCAATTGTCACTGAATTTTGTACTTTTTCATTGACAACTAGTTGAAAGATATCTGGGCGAGAGCAATGCCCTACAGAATCAATATCAAATTTTGCACCAATAATATCTGATAAATCACATTCTATTGTTGCGATTGTTTCTGATGAATAATTTGGTTTTAAAATAATTTCGCCAAATGGATCAACAGCACATGAGCCACCAGAAATTAAAACTTTTTCTTCTTTGCTATGAGCCGAATGACCTTTTGGAAATGCTGCAGAAGTAAGATATTGACAAGCTGAAATAACAAAACATCGCCCTTCAAGAGCTATTGTTCTCATGGTTGCTAACCATACTTCTCTATCGTCAACTGTTGGAGCAAGATAAATTTGAACACCTTAAAGGGAAAAAATAGTATTGTAAGAAAGGGCAAATATTTATTAAACAAACCTTTGTTGTACATGCATGTCCTTAACATAGGCATATAATTTTCCCAACAAATAACAGCACCAACTTTTCCAATTGAAGTATCTAATACCGGAAGCGTAGCACCATCCCCGCATCCCCAAACAACACGTTCAAAAGCTGTAGGCATAAGTTTTCGATGCTTTCCTAATTTTGCGCCATTTGGGCCATAGAAGAAAACCTAATATATTCAAAAAAACAAATTTATTGCAAAAGAAATATTAAAAAAAACAATACCGATGAAAATAAAGTTGTGCCTTCTTTTTCAACAACTCCAACAACTAAATAAACTTTACATTTCTCAGCAACATATGACATTCGATCTGCTTCAATGCCATTATAATCAATTGCATGATCAAAATATCGCTTAAATTCTTCTCGGCCATCTAGAATAGGTAAACCCATTCGAACACCAAAATCTACACCTTTTGGATAACCACCAATAAATGTTTCTAAATTTGTTTATATTTTGTTTATTTTAACAACAGATTTTTGACAAACCTGGAAATAATACTAATTCTGTGCCTTTGGATGCTGCTTCTACCGTAAGCCGTTCAAGTTTATCCAACGTTTTTGGCGTATCATAAATAATTGAACCTGCTTGAATAATTGAAATTTTAACAATTTTTCCAAAACTTGTATCTAATGTTAGATCTAAAATGTAATTACAGTAATCTCGGTCCAATAAGCATTTATACCTGATAATGTTGAATCCAAAGATGCTATTTCCGGGTCGTTCATTCTTTTTTTTCAAAAAAAGAAACGATTGTCAAATATTTAATTTAAAAGTTTTACCAAAATAAAACTTTTTTGCCATTATTTATAGGCAAAACAATTAAAGGGGAGGTGCTCTAAAAATCATAAAAGCGTAAAATATTTTTCTATGCTTTAATATGTAGCTTCCATTTGAATATTTGTTTTTTGAATGTAAAAATATTTAAAAAAAACAAAACAAAAATAGCACAAAAATAACTTCCATTTTTTCCAAAATAAAACTTTTATAGAGGCTTGTTTGTCGATAGAAAAATTTTATTGTTCATTTTTCAGAAATTAAATTTCAAAACAATAATATAATAATATATAAAGATAATCTTAGAAGGCTAGCTTCTTCTCATAAATACCGACAGTAATCACCGGATACTCCCATAACAGATAAAAAAAACTTATAATAATATATATGTGTATATTTACATAAAGAAAACATTAAAAAAGATGCCATGATAAGACAGTACAAAACGATATAACAATAAAAAAAAGTTAAAACAAATGAAGGCAAGCTCAAATTTGCTACAAAAAGAATAAAGGTTTTACAATAAGAAAAAAAAGTATATACACTTGCCCTTGGAAAAAGAAAAAACAACTCGTAAAACCAAGGAAAAGATATAAACATCCTGTATAAAATATTTTTCTCAAACACTGGATGGTGCTATATAATAAGTGAATAAAGACATTTAACTTTGGATAGACTTTGCAAAATAACTTTGACTAGTTGAATATGGAAAGCATTCGTTGATTGTAAAAATTGTTGTTAAAGCTTTATCCCAAACTTGGTGGTGGCGGAGGTGGATCACGATCCTAAATAAATAAATATTTAACAGTAAAGTAACTGTATAAACATACAGCTTCATTGCTTGGCTTTCCATCAGTATTATTAGCAGGTAACCGTAAAGAATTGGGACGGGTCATATACATAACTACAGCAAATATACCCATTAAAGCCATCATCATCAATGTATTTGCACCAGATGTTGTTCCATCACTATTGCAATTATCTTCTGTACATTCTTCTTGTGATTGACGTAACTTAAAAAATACGATATAAAAAGAAGCTTTGATCACAATTTTCGGATAAATGATATATAGCTTTGGCAGAAAAGCAAGATATTTTTTAAATTTTTTTGAAAAACAACTTTTTTTAACCGTCTCAATGGACATGCGAATTTTTATTAATTAATGTAGTTAGTTAACTTACAATAGATAACAGACGTCTCATCATTGCTTCATGGCTAAAAACGCATTCACATGGATCATCCGACATTGTTGAAAAATGCACAACAAAACAAGGAATGGGAATGCTTTAATATGAGGCTGAAAAAAAATCTACGTTTTTGCTGCTTATGCAACGTAAGCATAAGAACATTACACGAAAATAAAATGTTCACGCTCACACAAAAAAAACAACAAAGAAAATAAAACGCTTTGTTCTGATTTTTTAAATTTTAAATGAACAATTGAAGGACAAATATCAACTAAAAAACATCCCTTTTAAAACTTTTTTGGTGTACTAATGTTGAATTAAATCAATTGATGGCGGAGCTGGCGATCAGACATTTGTCGTTTCTGTTCTTCAATAAACAATCTGCCTTTGCAATATATCTTTTGCAAAAAGTCTTGACACGAAAATATGCGCCTCCTTTTTAGAAATTGAAAAAAAAATGAGCTGACGAAACTAGACAACTAACTTCCATTTGATTTATCTTTCTGTGGCTATTCCAGTTTTCTTTCGTAAAAAATTATCAATAGTAAGTTTCTCCTAATTTATGCTTAAATAATTTTCGTATTTTTTTTTCAGATTCAAATGCCTGCTGAAATTAATTTTGATCCATATGAAGTTCTTGGTCTCAAACTTGGTGAATCTGTTAAACATGTAAAGAAAGCTTATAAAGATCTTGCTAGAAAATACCATCCGGATAAAGCTAAACCAGAAGATAAAGAAAAAGCGGAAGAAAAATTTCATAAACTGAAGAAGGCATATGATTTTTTAACTGATCAAGAATCTAAAGAAAAATATGATCGTGAAGGTGCTGCTAAACTTGTGAGACAAAAAGCTCAAGAAGAAAAGAAAGCTCAAAGTAGTGCTACAAGAAGAAGATTTGTTGATGAACTGGAGAAAACAGAAGCTGCCTTGGATGCAAAAAAATCAAAGCCATCTGGTCCAAAAGATTTTAAAGAAATGACTGAAAAAGAATTAAACATGTTTCGTTCTATGAACAAGGAAGCCTTAGATCAATTTAATGCTAAGCTGAAAAGAATGAATGGTGATGTACATGCTAATGCTAACAAAGCTCCAAAGAATACGACTGCTGATTATTCTGATTTGAATGCTGCGGAAGAAGATATATTAGGTGATCTTCTAGGATGAATTATTTTATTTATATTGTATTTGTATATTACTGTATTTGTTATAACGGGTATGATTTCTTTAAAAAACATCAATAAACTTTTGTGATTTAACTGATGGTTTTTAGTCTTTATTGTGCAACTTTTTTAAAACTAATAGGTTTTTTCACAATGACTTTAAATTAAATTTTGAACAATAGTTAAGTTTTTCGTTTCTTATTTGGGAAATAGTTCCGTATATGATAAATTAGAGGTGTAGGCTCCAAGATATACATGGTTTTTTCAAGAATTACATTTTTTGGATCACATATTTCTATTATGTCGTAAAAAATGGATAATTGTTTTTCTATAAATTATATATTTTTGTGGCATTCATTTTTATTACAGTAATACAAACCATTTTTTTGTAAAGAAAGTTATTACTAAAAAATTTATTTTGAGATCCCTTATTTATATTACAGATTTTGAAGAAAAATTTATTCTAAAAATGTTTTTGAAAAGAACGCTCAAAAAATGATAGTGCGAACTCAATGGAAATGAGTTACAGTAATTTCTGACAAAATTCAAAACACAACTATAGTTGTCTAAAATTTGAAATATTTCTATGACCTATTTGTCCGTCAAAATTCACACTTTTCCTTATCTGAAAAAGTTTTTCATGTCAACTTTTTGCACTTTTGATATTTAGTAATAGATGCGAACTACTTGAATCACTTCTCACTTTTTTTTGAAACCATATACGCATAACATACATATCGATGTTACATAACCATAGAGGTGTGGCTAAAAGTAAGAATCAAAAAATAGCATTACGTTGCCTAAAACTAAAGTTCTAAAAACAACAAATAAACCACCTATAGTAACGAAAAAGAAAATGCTATTTTAACTTTTTAAATTTAAAACAGTGTGCTACACCTTTTTTGCAGAATTTTTTGTTTTCGATAAATGAAATAACTACAGTTTTTTTGTGTCCTTTCGATGCCTCATTTTTTTACAGCTCACTTTACCAGTTCTGCGAGAATAGGATACGGTAGCTTTGTTCTTTACCATTCCATGTCTTGAAATAACAAAAAGAATACTCAAAAATATAAAAGTCAGTGGACAGGAAAAGTTAATAGTTGTTAATGATAACTAAGAAAACGATTAAACAACTAATATTCTTCTTTTTTTTCTGCCACATACCGTAAAAATGATGAAATTCGAAGCCATTGAATTTGCATATTTACGTCAAAAACGATAAAGCTTTATAAAGCTTCTTAAAGAAAACCTTTATTTCTGGATTCAGAATTATGATTTTTATGATTTGAGCAGCTCACATGATGTGATGAATTAGTTTGATAGTCAGAGCCGCAACTTGGGGAGGAAAAAGAGGGAATTTCCCCCTCCTGAAATGTCAAATTTTAAGTGAAAAATAGGATTTATACTAGATAAAATGAGATTTTTTGTAATTTTTTCCCCTCCCTCAAATTTAGTCAAGTTGCGGCACTGATGATAGTAACAAAAAATTTTTCTGTTACTCTCTTTTTTTTTTAATTCAGCGGTTTTTTGTTGCATTTTTGAAAGTCCTCTTATAAAAGAAATGACATTAGATAATGAAACCTTCCAAATATACACCAGAACATATCTTCTATTTACTAGTCAAAACTGCAATCCTTCTGCTAAACCTCCTGTTTTTGAATTTGAATAAATGCATATTTTAAGGAAAGTCTGTTTTTATTTATAACTTTTACATTTATTGTCAGATTTATAGATAAATACTTTTAAAAACAAAGCACGTTTATTAAAGCATTTTAACAAAAAAAATACAGTAACAATAGGAAAATTTTGCAAAAAATAAACAATGAAAAAAGGTTTCGGCAATGTTTAAAGTCAACTCAAAATTTGCTTTTCAGTAATTATAATATGATTTAGAAAAAATAATACCCGGAAGGAAAAGCGTAGAGCTGATTTTGATCGATAAATAAATTATATGATTATAATAGAGTGCAATGTTTTTTCCATGAACGTCTTGCACTTCGACGTTTGCGATCGTTAATATTTGGATCAATAACAGATCCATTTCCACTTAGTGGTCCACCTTTTCTGCGACGAACATCACGCATTAAATCATAGAATACCTTAAAAAGAAAATTATTGTATTGTATAAATAGATATTTATGAGTCATCCTTGCCTTATCAACATTTGTTCGAGTTTTTGCTGATGTTTCAATATATGGTACACCCCATGATTCAGCACGTTGTTGAGCTTGAGCTTGTGAAACCATTCTTTCACTGGTTAAATCAGATTTATTTCCAACAAGAACAATTGGCACATTTGTATCAGAATTTTTAACACGTAAAATTTGTTCACGAAATTCGTTTGTTGCATCAAAAGATTCAACATCAGTAATTGAAAATACACAAATAAATCCTTCACCACTTCGATAGTAATTATCTCTAAAATAATTTTAATTTTTGTTTATGGAGTTTATGATTACAGTGTTCTCACCTAATAGCAGAATAATCTTCTTGGCCAGCAGTGTCAAGAATATCAACTGAGCATTCTTCGCCATCTAATACCACACGTTTACGGTAGCTATCAGCTTTTGTAGGTTCATATTCTTCAACAAACTAAAAAAGAAAAAACGATTTAAAATTTTGTCATTTTTTCTTTAAATAAATAATATTTGACAAGACAAGCGTCATCTTGACCTTCCTCCCATGAACAAAGAAAATAGGTTAAAATAAACAAACAAAAAAAGAAACTTTTTAAAAGTTCTTACTTCGTCATACATAAATTGAAGAGTTAAAGCAGATTTTCCTACACCTCCACTTCCAACCATAATTACTTTATGCACTTGACTTCCAACGGATGCTGTAACATTATTTCCTGATGTTGGATCCATTGCTCCTGTTTTCTTTTGACCAATATCACCAAGAGCTGAAGGATGAATATCAGATGTATGTTTTTTATGAGAAATCCCTCTTTCAACATCTGAATTATCATCACCAAGACAACACGCGCAGCAAAAAATCATATCAGCTAACCAACAAAGAATATCCCACAAAGCAATTAAACGGATTTTTATCCATTTCCACGTTGAATATAGACAATTTTCAAAAGTATTCATAATTTTTGGATTCAGTCAAATTGTAAAAAGATAAAGGAACAAGAAAAAATAAGCTCAAATAGGATATTGGAATACACTAGGATTCAGCAAATATAAGCATAAAGAGAAAAAAAGATGAAGGCAATTGAACTTAAATGAATCGATGAAAGACGACGTAATAATATTACGCACGTAAGGATGAGTGACCACGCTTGGTTAGCTGCTGGCTGGTTGTTTGTTGCTGCTGGTCAGTTTTGCGCTTTCCACGCTTAGCTCACAAATCAAACAGAATAATAGAAAAAAAATAGAGAAATGAATATCGGGCTTCTTCTTTTATTGTCACCGCTTACAAAATAGCCAGATTGTTGACCATTCAAGTGGATACAAAAAATCGCTGCTGACGAATAATAATCAAATATAATTTGTATATTTTTTTACAAATGACAAATATGTATTTTTTATTCTTTCTTCAAAGTAAGAAGAATAATAATAAAAAATATATGCACAGAAAAATATGTCGTTAAATAGTTAACACCAGCGATAACGTTTGAAAGTGGTAAAAACAATTGCGGAAGCAATGAATAAATCAAGAAAAAGCAGTCACCAACAACTTTTTTTTCACGAGGGGCGTTTTACAATCACATAAAAGTCGATAGGATTTAAAATGTAAAATACCATAGAAATTTTACAACATTATTCACCTTTTTATTCCTCCAAGCAAATATGCATTTACGCACATGGAAGAAAAAGACTTTGCTGCTGCTGAACGTGAAGGCCACCGGGCTTTTTTTTGGAAGTCTGTTCTTTCTTTCTTTTTATGTTCCTCAAGTTGTTATGGACACTCATTTTTCGAGGAGAAAAAACATTGTGCAGAAAAGAAAAGAGAGTATTTAAAAAAATTGCGCTTGAAAAGGGGATCAAAAAATAAACGTCACAATAAAAAAAAAATTTTAACCATGTTTGACATTTTTGTCATACTAAGATTAATAAAAAAAATACTATTTTACGATGACATAAATGCTATTCATAAAGAAAAAAATTGTTCAATTTTGGAATAAGATCAAGAATTATCTATCAGCTTAAGTAAAAATCCGATTAAAGAAGACAGCTTTTTCGATTGAATGTTTATAGAAAAATTTATAGGATGAGTTTAAATAAAAATAACTAATAAAAAAAACCAAGACTATCGTGTAATAGCATTGAAGAGGGGCACAAAAAAAACTTTGCACATATAAACTATGTATAAAGCCTTATTCAAAAAGTCCCTTAGCAGATGGCATCTTTTCCTTCAACAATAAAGTCAATAAACAAAAATTTTGTTAACCCAATAGTTTCCGCAAGAAAAACAAAACCGAAGCATCTTTTCATATCAGTCCAAATAAAAAAAAGAAAAAGAAAAAACGCAAGTGTAATGCTGTGAAAAAAAAGGAGTAGAGCACAAAAAGGTGAATCAGCTTTTTCAAATTTGCCTTTATATTTCATAATAACAAAAAAATGTCAATATTTAAAAATAAATTTTAGGACAGGTGGATTAAATCGGAAAAATATCAGAGATTAAAAATGGATCAACTAAAACAAAAAAAAAGAATAATTTTTCAGGCTGAAAAAAGGCTTTAGAAAACACCCAAACAACGTTGGTATAAGATTATATCGATCAAGATCGGAAAAAAATGGAATCAAGTTTATGTTAGAGGTGAAAAAGAAGGCGATATAATAATAAAAAAAGGAAGGCGGTCAAATAATGAAAAAAAACGAGACGAAAGAAGAAGGGTAGTTAGGAAGAAGTGCAAAACATTATGATTTGTTCTGGCATGTACAAATGCAATTATCTAACAAAAAAACCCAATGAAAATAATGATTTTTATGACTCAAAATGCTTGATTTTTTTTCTTCAAAAATCTATAACATACAATAGGTAGAAAATAAATTTTATTTCCTTCCCGAAAAAAAACAGTCTTCTTAAATTAAAGTCAGTGAATAAACAAAAGCGGTAGGCCTGTGTTTCTTGTTGAAACAGCTTCCCCTAAACGTTAAACAATGCATCATTGCGCGTAACAATTGTTCATCCATAGCAAGAAAAGCAAATGCAACAAAATAGTGGCCTATTATTACAATCATGCAGAATCAAAAGAAGGAGAAAAAAAGGAAACCATACATCATCAACCATCACCATGGAAGGCAAAAAAAACGCCCAACGATAAGGTGCAAGTATTTCAAGAATTAAAAAAGAATGTATTTAATTTTTACAATTAAAAACAAATAAAAAAAATAGATCAAACTATAAAATAAATGTACACAAGAAACATTTTATTTACTATTTTTCAATTGAACTAAATTGATCGTCATTTAAAGGAGTACGGCATACTGGGCATGGGACTCTCTAAAAAAGAGACAATAAGATTAATCAATTATCCTACACAAATTAGAACTAACCGTTTCAAGCTTAGGACGATCTTCATCTTCTGTTTCATGGTATGTCCGTTCAAACTGATTTCGAGAATGTTCCAAATATTGAACCATACAATCTTTATCAAATTTATGTCCACATTCTTCAGTTGAGATTTGCTTAGATGAAACATCATCATAACAAATTCCACACATATCACTTTCCATCTTACTTAAGAGAAATATGAAAAATAATAAGACTGAGAAAAATAGGAAGAAAAAGCTCTCTTTATAAAGGAAATTTAAATTTCGAAAAGACAATGATGAAAGTAAGACTAGAAAGATCTTTCATAAAAAACGCGTTTAAAGCAAACTACTATTAATGATGATGACTCAAGCAAAAAACAAAAAGAACAACAACGATGAAATACAAAGTAGATCAGTGTAGGCAATTTTTTAGTCAACGTTTTTTTTCTCTTGCTTAATTTCTTTTTTCACGTTTCACACACATAATTTTCCACGCAGGACATTTTAAAAAAGGCATCTATCTCCGTTTTTTCTCACAATTGATTACCGATTACATCTGTTTTTTACTGTTTTTTCCATTTTCGGATTTATCAAATTTGTAACTCAAACATAATTCTGATTTTTTAAGTGTTTAATTTATTAAAATTACGGATTCCAAATATTTTTCAACAATCAAAAAAGGTAAAATTTATATATTTTTAAAAGGGTTAAAGAACCCCTTTATCAAACCATAAATCTTGCGGGTACTGTGTTGACGAGAATGTCCAACATCTGCTCTTAGCATTCAGGTGTTCAAATTTAAGACCCTTGCCGAAAAATCTGGTGGTGGACAACCTCTTTTCATTGCTGAACTGTCTTATGGACATTAAGGAGATCTCTAATTCCTTTTGTACCTAATTTTCTATGAAAAAATTAAATTCTTATTAAGTAAAATGAGGTCTTTTTGATCTCTTTTGTAAAAAAACCTCCATCCCCTTGATTCTGTCGCTCAAACACCACCCATGCCCATAATTTTTTTTATATGTTACAGTACTGAAAAATTATTTATACCGTAAACTCTCTAATAGAAGCGCGTGCTTCTATTTTTCAAACCATCATTTTGCTGCATTTTTAAATTTAAAAATAACTTATATTTTTGGTAAAAATTTACTCATTTAACTTTTTTCTTCAATTAATACATCTAGAAGATATCTGACACTATCCCGATATCAATATCTGACTCGGGCTGTTCAACAAGCTCTGTATCAGCGTTCCCACACCTGTGCTTCTATTAGAGAGTTTACGGTAGGTGAAATATTTGAATTGAAAACTGAACTCAATTCAGATAAGAAGGAAAAGAAACGAGAAGCTCTCAAGAGGGTTATTGCTAGCATGACTGTTGGAAAAGATGTTAGGTAAGATTTACATCAGTAAAGTCAACCAATTGGAAAGATGAAAATAAATATATTTAATTAATAGATGTTTAAAAAAAGACACAACCATATAATTTTAGTGAATTTTTTCCTGATGTTGTAAATTGTATGCAAACAGAGAATGTGGAACTCAAAGGCCTAGTATATCGGTATCTGATGAAGTATGCTAAAAGTCAACCTGATCTTGCTATTATGGCTGTTAATACATTTGTATCACTATAACTAAAAATTGTAATATAATTCGATGGCGCTGCAAACGTATGATTGTGAAGATCCAAATCTATTGATTCGTGCTTCAACTGTAAGAACGATCAAATATATTCGTGTTGATAAAATTACTGAATATCTTTGTGAACCATTGCGTAAATGCATGAAAGATGAAGATCCATAGAAACGGTGTTTACAAACAATGTTATTCAACCATTATCTGATTTTGCTATTCAGTTTAATAAAAATTCGTTAGTTTATGCCTATTTATACATACAATTCCGTGCTAAATCAGTGATTTTTTTAGATTCGGTTTAACTCCAGTGGGGCCAATTAATGCTGCTGCAATTGTGCCAAATCAATCTGCAAATGTGGAAGTTCCATGCCGTACAAATGCCGAAGCAAGAAAGACAGAACCTTTGACAAGTTTACAGGTTTATTACTTTTTATGGGAATACTTCATAATATTGTTCATTTAATATTTCATTTCGGATTGTTGCAAATATGCTATCCATTATTTTGCTATCAACTGCACACGTGTGCCTAAAATTCTTTATCTTTAAAATCATTTCACTTTTTTATTATCTTACCTGCAGTAGCAACTTTTATTTGGATACTTGATTTTAATATTTTCGATGAATTTTGCTGTAATAGCGTTATACATAATTTTTGGTTCATATTTTCCTGTCTTTTTGTATTCTTTATATTGGCTAGAAGATAGATATTCTTTAAGATAATCTATATCTTGTCTACAGTGTTCATCATTAAGTTTTTCTTTTAATCTATCTTTTTTATTGAAAAATATCAACAGCTTGCAATTTTCAGCGACGGCATTATTAAGTAATAATTTCATATATTCTATGGACTCATCTAAGAGCGTGTGTTGAGGATATTGAGCATGAGGAACATTGTAATCTGACATGGAAACAACTAATAAAATAAAATTTTTGTCACCTTCTTTGCTGTCGACGCTCCACTTGTGTAAATAGTCTGTTATTTTTAGCTAAATGGAGTATTGATGGTTTTAAAAACTTTTAATAAAAATATTCTTACTAGTTCAGATTTTTGTCCTCCAACATCATGTATTTCTATCTTAGTATCATTTAACATAAACTTATAATTATGCATATTTACTGTAGGTTTCCGACTGTGAACTTTGTCTTCATCACTTGGATTATACTCTTCATCAAAGACTTCCTTAAACAAAAATAGTAATGATATTGTGTATTTAAACTTACTAGTATTTTTTCTGGTGTAAGGAAATATTGAGCTCCATCAAAAAGTTTTTTATGTGGTAAATCAATTTTGTTCCTTAATGTTAACATCTTCTTTATTGCTTCGTCTTCGAAAATTTTTACAATACTTTCTTTAAAATTTTCGTCGAAAATAATTTCATCAAAAGCATTATCATGGTCACAAATATCTTCTATAACTTGAGCAAAACTTTCAATTTCTGCATCAATAAATTTTTCTTCTCTTTTTCTTATTTGCTTAAAAAGTAATACTTTTTGTTTAGTATTTTGTTTGAGTTGTGCTACATACTTTTATAAAAATATCAAAACAATCAAGTATATTTTTTCGTATTGCTGCTTGCCATGCTTCTGTTTCTATTTCTGTCGCCTGTAATTCTGTCCAATCATCATTACAAAATTTGTAATTGCTATTTTTATGAGATAATAATTGTAGTTGCCGAATTATTGTTGATTTACCTTAAAAATAGTTTATAAAAATGTTTTTCGAATATTTTTATTTACCAGCAGAGCCCATACCAGCCATAAAAAAACGCATAACATTTTCTGATTTGTCTTTATTCTAAAACTTTTCTTAAAAAGCAGCTTTATTATAGTTCTTACTTTTCGTTCTTCTGGAGAATGATTAAAGTTTCTTTCACTTCTACAACATAATTGCCCCATTAAATCTGATAATCTTTGACGAATTTTATCCATTTTTAAGAAAATAATTATTGAATCAAATGATTAAAAATGAACAAATTTTTATGTTTAAAGTTAGCTAGGGTTATTTTGCTGCTAATCAATTGATGCGTAATATTGTCTCCTTTTTTTACTTTGATACAAAAATTTGATAAGCACTATCTTGCTTCTAGTTTTTTTGGTCTGTTGTAATAACGTTAATCCTATGTTTTTGCAGTTTTTGAAGCCACAAAAACAATATTATTTAATTAAATTATTTTCAGGTAGCAATTAAAGATAATCTTGATGTCTTCTATTTTTCTGTTATTGTTCCACTGCATATGATAATGGACTTATGGATGAACGTGAATTTTTACAATTATGGCAAGAAATTCTAAAACAAAATGAACAAAATTATACTTATCAATAGTGCAGTATTCTTTTATCATGTTTAATATAATTACTTTGCTTATATTGTATTATTTCTGCTATTTATGTTTGGTTTTCATTTGTTATTTATTGCTGTTTAAATTATATTTTTACTTCTCAAATTGTATTTTTGCAATAATTTTTATCTTACTGCATAATAAATTTTTATAACAAATTTTCACATTGCTGTTTCTCCGTAATTTGACATTTCTTTTTATTAAGGAAATGTTTTATTGTTTTTTTCTTCGTAAATGTTTTAAAATTTTGGGATCACTGCTGCAATTTTAGAAGAAAGAAAAGTACCCAAAAAATAAACTTAAAAAGCTTATTTTTTACATTTCTTTACACATCCTAGATTGACAACACAGAGAAGATTTTTAAAACAATTAATGTTCAGCACATTAATTAACAAATTTAAAATACAGGACCCTAACTTCTTGGGTGATAAAGTACCTTTTTATTAATTTTATTACAGTAATTCTGCTATTTTTGTTGAGGTTTCAATTTATATTTAGTACTGCTTAAATTATATCTTTAAAATTCTGATTTTGCAATAACCTTTATTTTAAAAAAAATCATTTTAAACAACCAAAATAATAATAAAGCACGACTGGCATTGCTACGAGATCCAAAGAAAGACAAAAATTATAAAAAGATATCATTAACAAGGAACTTTTATTTCAGTACTTCGGCTATACTTTGGCCGTGGTTTATTTGCAAAGAGCATATCACGTGAATAATAAAATCCTCTATTAACCCAATGACCATATACCGCAAAAGCAGCAGCTTCAGCTTCATGTCGAATTTGTGAAAAACGGAATGGACGCTTTCGAATATCATGCCGATCAAGATTCTTTTTAATAACTTTAACCCGTCGAATTCTAAACAAAAATCGAGCAGCATTAATAGCATTTCTCCAAAGAATTCGATAATTTTTTCTAGCTGTTAAAGCTTCTTGAAGTTGTTCTTTAGTTGCTGTACCAACAGTAAACCATCGATGTTCTAAACATAGTACAGCAGTAATTCGTTTTGTAACATCAACAGTAAGTAAAGCTTTTATCTTAAAAAGTATACTGTAATGTTATAAATAATAAATTACTTATGCTTACCAAATCTTTAGCATCTTCACTAACACTATCCCATTGTTGTCGTGGAAATTCATAACGACCTTCTTGAATTAGCCGCATCATTCGAAGTTGTTGTCGATGATAAAATGGTGCATAACCCGCTAATCTATAAATAATTAAATAGCAATAATTATTATTATTTAATACAAAATATAAACTTACAAAGTATACATAATAACACCCAATGCCCAATTATCAACTTCAAAACTGTATCCCTTTGCATCTTCATACATTTGACATTTAAGAGTTTCGGGTGCCAAATATCCTGGAGTACCAAATAAATCTTTTAAAAATTGTCCAGGTTCAAGTTGTTTAGCAAAACCAAAATCACTGATAACAATTCGCTGTTCATCAATACATAAAATATTTTCAAGTTTAAGATCACGATGAACAATTTGTTTTTCATGCATATATGAAACACCATCAAATAGTTGACGCATATATGAACGAGTCTTTTTTTCACTTAATGTTACAGAGCGATTTAACAAATCAAAAAGTTCACCACGTGGGGCCATTTCAAATACAGCAAAATGATATGTTGGAGTTGCAAAGAAGTCATGAATAGCAATAATTGATGGATGTCCAGAAAGTAGCCGAAGTAAACGAACTTCCGAAAGTGTTTCTTCTTTAAGTCTTTCTGCATCTTGAATACTTTGTCTTTCTGTACTAACATCAACAATTTTAACTGCAAATACTTGATTTGTACTTTTTTCAATACATTTTCTAACAGTTGAAGCAAGACCACGGCCAAGAATTTCTCGAAGTTCATAAGCATTGTAAAATCCAGATTCTAATTCTCCTTGTATGGGTGAATTTGAATCACGATCTATAAAAAAGGGAATTTTATCAATTGTATTTAAAAGAAGTATTATATATAATACCGTATTGTTCATATTGGTCATTTTGATCATCATCTGATTCTAATTGTTGAGTTGCAATTGTCATATCTGCAATAGATTTTCTGATTATAGAATTTTATATTTAAACTATTAAAAAGTGACTTTGGAAAAATTAATGAATCACGGAAAAAAATTCATGTGACAAAAAGGCGTAAGCAAACATCGAATAATTAATTCATTTTAGAATGTCTTTGTAGGAAATTCTAACATATCGATATCTTATACTTCGCTATTTTAAAGATAGATTTTAAAAATAGAGTTTGAATGTACTATAAATGATAGTCTATCACTTAGTTTTTGAAGAGTATACGATATACATAAAGATCATCAATGGTAAAAACTTCAATTTGTTGTTCACGAATAAGAACTTTTAGCCAAGTGAGTAACAAAAACATAAAGAATAAAAAACGGAAAGCAGAATTATAAAAGAAACAAAAAAAATTTCTTCTGTGAATAATTTGTAAGTAAAACTTCAAGCAAATAAATCCAATATCCAAAATGCAAAACAGCTTACAAATTACTTGAGAACTATGTAATTCTTAAGATGCCTGGGACTTCAAACTTCTAGAAAGATTGATCTGTTTTCTTGTTGACGAAGAAAAACAAAAATTATCACATACAAATATTAGATAATTTCTTACAGTTACTTCAGCTTTAATAACAGTTTAAAGCGGCTCCAAATTTTTTCAAACTGTAAATACATAAATAATAGTGAAGTTAAGGCCCCATATTTTGCATATATACTCGTCAACTAAAGGGATAGTTAGAGACAAAATAGTGGCTACAAATATATTAAAACTATTGAGCTAGCTGTTCTGCTATTAAATCCCAAAAAAGAAAATTTTCGAAGCTAATATTTTATCGCGAATTCGTCATGGATAGAGGTTTTTTTATTGGTTATGTTACATAACTTATGTACACTTACTAAAATATTCTCATTTGAGTAAACATTCTAAGCGTATATTAAAGCTTAAAAGCATAATTTTGATAAAAGTTTTATCCTTATTGCTATATTAAGCAGGCAGTTAAAATGCTTCTTCTTCTTTTTTAAAAGTTATAAATTACAAATAACAGTAATTTCATTAGTAAAAAAATCAGTTATAAAAACGCACTGTTGCGATTCCTCCCTTTTTGTTTCAAACTTTGACAAAAATTCGAGACCACCCACGACGTTTGGGTTTAGGCTTTTCTTAATTTCTGTCTTTTTACAAGGAAAAAGAAGGGTGAAAAAAAGTTTGATAAATAAAGAGATGCAACATTTTGTTTTTAAAATTCATATGAATAAAAATGTTACGACGAAACATAACAAGAGAGAGATATTTATTGACGACTTCACATGAGAGAGATGAATGATGCAAACGACAACAAAATACAAAACAAACAAAGCTTATATAGAGAAAATGAGGTTTTTACATAAGAGAGATTATGTTAATTTCTTTTATTCTTTCTTCCTTCGCGATTCGTCGCGACATTCCCCAGCGACGAGAAGATGAGAAGAGACCACGATTTGATTGAATTGATGAGAGATGATGAGAAGAGTTGATTGAGAGTTGAATTGAGTTGAGACGAGAGAGATGAGATCAAGATATTCGGCTTTGAGGGATCAAGGTTCAACATGAATTTGCTACCACGAGCATTTGAGTTTGCGCATCCATCTGCGACTTTTGAGTTTGCGCTTCAACAAGCGACTTTCTGACTTGCGCTTCCATTAGCGACTTTCTAATTTGCGCTTCCATTAGCGACTTTCTGACTTGCGCTTCCATTAGCGACTTTCTGACTTGCGCTTCCATAAGCGACTTTCTGACTTGCGGTTGTTTAGCCCCCTGCTTGCTGCGCTACCATAAGCGACTTTTTGACTTGCGGTTGTTTAGCCCCCTGCTTGCTGGTTATTCCGCCACCACAGCGTAAAATTCGATTTCTCGAAGAGACCTTCCCCAGCCATGAATAATAATGACTCACCCAACATAAATTTGGTATCACCCATAAATTTCGGTAATTCACCATACCACGATAATTGCTCGATTCTCCATACCATAAATTTCTTACCACGAACTTTGTTTTATTCATTGTTATAATACCATGATCAAGCATTGATGATGTTGAATTGAACATTGTTCCACCAGATGAATGTTGACCACGATACCCTGCCACGCGGGACTTCATGTCGCCAAAGAATCCATGGATAACTACACAAACAGCTTTTCGCAATGACTTGGTGTTTATGAGTATACTGCTAGCACGAAGACACATCCATACCATATAATAAAGATGAGCAGCAGGACCTTTCATTAACCATAAACCATTGGACGACTTTGGTCGATGCACCATTTTGTTACGACGAAACATAACAAGAGAGAGATATTTATTGACGACTTCACATGAGAGAGATGAATGATGCAAACGACAACAAAATACAAAACAAACAAAGCTTATATAGAGAAAATGAGGTTTTTACATAAGAGAGATTATGTTAATTTCTTTTATTCTTTCTTCCTTCGCGATTCGTCGCGACAAAAAAATTGCAAAACTGAAGATGGAAAAAAATTACGTCAGTTTGTCCGTCAAAGTCTATTTTAAACTAGTTTTATTAAGGTGAAATAAAAATGTATGAGTCGTCTTTAAGACGTTTTCACGTAAAAGTTCGATCAATTTTACGCTTTAATAAACGCTGGAGGCATCTTTTTGGCAAATCTTAAACAATAATGCCACTGGCATCTAGTGCTCGTGATGATGATTGGCGGATTGCTCTTCGACAAGTCATTGAACAACTTGCAAAACGAAATGCTAATCATAAAAAGTATTGGCAGATTCGAGATCGAACGCAGGTATGCTTTAACAGTTCAAGTTGAATTAGAATAAACAGCTAATTAGCAGCTAATTGTTGTTAATTTCTTTTAAAAATAAATAAATTAAGCTTTTTTTTTAAAAATTGTCACCAAAGTTTCAAAAGTTTAAATCATATGTCTCTTAAAAAACGTTTAAAAACTTTCATGTGCTTTACAAAATCTTTACAGGAAATGGATTCAATGATATTAGAACTCCGACATTTATTAGGAAAGAACGAAATTGAAGCAGCACAATTACATGTAAAATGTCTAAGCTACATTGAAGAAACAGATAGAGTATTAAAAGCTAAGCTTCCATCATACCATTCACGTTCAACATCACCATGCAGGATAAATCCAATTTTAGAAGAGGTTTGACAAAATTTATTTTAAATAATGATCTTTTAAAAATAACAGTGTAGCCAATAAACTCTTGGGAAGCTGACGATTATAATGCAGCAAATTTTTATGATGATAATAATCAGTATTATCAACAATACAAAAGTAGATGGTGGAAAATTCTTTGTTTAAATAGTGGAAAAGAAGCTAAAGATAAACAACAAACAGAAGGAATTAGAGATTTATGGAATACTCAGGTATTTTTGTTATTACATCAATGTTTTTACAGTAAATCGTTTTTGTAGATTGAATTTTTTTTATCTTGTGTTGGATTTATTGTTGGTGTTGGGAATACTCTTCGTTTCCCATCAATGATTTATCAACATGGTGGTGGAGTATTTTTAATACCGTATTTTATTTGTCTCTTCTTATTTGGTTTACCTTTAGTTTATATGCATTTATGTATTGGCCAATATGCTGGACTTTCTGCAAGTGGAGCATTTTGGAAAATGATGCCTTTGGCATCTGGTTTAGGATGGGCTTTAGTTCTTCTTGCCGTACCTGTTTCTATTTATTATAATATTATTGTTGCCTGGTCATTGTATTATTTTTGGTATTCTGTTCAAGGACTTTTTCTTTCAACTGGTTTACCATGGGTTAAATGTTCAACAGGTTTAATTTATGCCTATTTTAATTCCAACAGAAAATAATTGTTATTATTTTTAAGCTTGGGTACATCGATTTAATTGTTGTGATTTACATTCGAATATTAGTTGTTACGATAATGCATATTCCATAACTTCAACGGAAGCATTTTTTCAGTAATATTATTTAAGCAGTGTAGAAATTTTGTAGTTTTATTATTTTTAGTTATCAAGTACTAAATAGAACTTTATTGTCTTCTCCAACGATAGGTACAGTACAGCCTCATATTTTTATTGCACTTGCAGCTGCTTGGATTATTGTTTTCTTTGGCGTATTTAAAGGAATTGGCTCTATTGGCTGGGCTGTTACTTTTACTGCTACAGTACCATATTTATTAGTAATATTTGTAAATTTTACTACTACATTAAAACAATTCATTTTTAAGCTTGTTATCCTTTTTATTCGTGGTATCTCTCTTCCAGGAGCATCAACAGGCATCAGTTTTTTCCTTTCAGCAGATATGAGTCGATTATGGTCTTTAAATGTAAAATTATTTGCCATAATTAGCTTTCAATGAACATTGTAATTTTTAAGATATGGAAATCAGCTGCTGAACAAGTTTTTTATTCACTTGGTATTGATGCTGGCCCTTTAATTTCAATGGCAAGCTTTAGTCGATATCGTAATAATATTTATCGTGATGCAATTTTATTGGTGGTACTGTTAGTTTTATAAATTTAAACTTAATTTACTATATTTTGTCTTTTTTAGTGATACATTTACAAGCATTTTATGTGGATTAGTAATATTTTCTTTCATTGGGTTTTTATCTACAATTCAACATAAACCATTGACAGATATCTTAAGTATTGATTTTATGGTGTCATAATATATTAGTAGCTTTTATAATTATTTTAGAGCATGATTCATTATATCTTCCATATACAGTTTATCCTGGAGTTCCAGCATACATGGAATGGGGGCCTTTATGGTCTGCATTATTTTTTGCAATGCTTATTCTTTCTGCAATTGATGCCGAGTTTGCTTGGTATATATTTTTTGCTCTATCTAACAGTAATAATATAAACTTTTTAATATAGGTTAGAAATGATTGCTTCATCAATAATGAATCAATTTGGAAGTAAACAAAAACGTTTAGAAAATCGATTACTTGCACTTCTATGTTTTTGCTTCTTTATTGCTGGTATTCCATTTTGTGCTCGTGTAAGTATGCCTTCTGATAATAGCATAAGTTTTTATTTATAACAAAAATTTAGGGTGGTATTTATATTTTTCATTCAATCGAAAATCTGAATGCAAATTGGAATTCATTCTCTCTTTCATTAATGCAAATAATTATTGTTTGTTATGTATACGGTACTACCAACTTTTTAGAAGATATTGGAGAAATGCTTCGAGTTCCATCTAGAGATTCAGAAGTTATTGTCGTTCCAATGTTACGATTTTGGAATAAATTTAAAAGAATTTTTGGCCCAACTGGAAGTTATATTAAATGGACATGGAGTTTATTTAGTCCTTTAATCCTTGCTGCTTTACTTCTTGCTTCAATGTTTCGATATGAACGTGTAAGATTTAATGAAGTTATTTTACCATGGTATTATGAATTAATTGCTTGGATAACAATGGTTGGACCACTTTTTGTTGTTCCGTTTACATGCATTTATACCATATACGAAGCATATAAACGGGGAAAGGTAATATTCAATCAAAAATTTTATTTGAAAACATGTAATGAAAACTTTAGCCACTTAAAAGTGTTATAAGTGTTGATAACTGGAGGCATAAACCAACCGAAGAAGAACAGCGACAACCAAAACATCAAATTGAAGCTGATAATGATTATATGTATATTGATCCAATTTCAAGAGATCCATCAACAAGAACAAATCGGGTTTTACGTGGAATTGATGTTTGTATAACAGATGATGAAAACTACAGTAAAATAGATGAAAGAATTCGTGAATGGGCTGAAAGAAGTGCTAAATCTGAAACGGGTAAAACAATTGAATTGGCAACCATTGAAGAGATCGAGTTACAACCGGCAAGACAACTGGATTCACCTGAAAGTGATTATTCTGATTCTGCAAGAAGGATAAAGGGAAGGCTAAGAGATTGGACCCTATCAAATGACACAGAACCAAGCTTAAAGAAGGAAGAAGAACCAGTCACACCTTCATATGTTGAAGATTTTCGAACCCCTTCACTTGGATCAAAATCCTCTGATGATATCAATTTATTTGGACCACCGCCAGTTTTAGAAGGATTTGAAAATTCTCGAGCAGATACAATAAAATATCGATCATCAAAAAGTCGAATGGCAAGAAGAAGTGACCAAAAAAAGAGTAGAATGTTTGATGATGCTTTTAATTTTGAATTGGCATCGGCGGTAATAATTGAAAAGCCTCCATCAATGCATTCACCACAATCAGAAATTTCTGAAGAAAGACATAGCACTCCCGAAAGATTAGCAACTGTAAGAAAACGCCTAAGTAGTGAATCAATGTCAATTGCAGATCACCAATCAGTTGGATCTTTATCTATTACTCCCATTGATTGTTCATACACTCGTTCAATGAGTTCTATATCTGATGCAAATGTAAGTTAATTTTTAAACTGTTATTTTTGTTGCTGTTTGAATTATATTTTTATATTTTAGCAATTTTTAAAGCCACAAATGCAACAACCCCTTCGTTTAAAACGTCCAAAACCAATTGATAATCCACCAAGATCAAGCAAACGAAGTAATACAAGTCAATAAAAGCACATTTTTTTAGAATTATTATCTTTAAATATTTATGATGATCAACAATAAACGAAAAAAAGTTTTATAATGATCCCTAGATATGGCATTAATTGTATTTCTTTCAATTAGAAGCATAATTTTATGAATTTTGGAGTCAGTTGACAAAGACTATGGAAAACTCCGAATTTTTGTATTGTGATACCCGAAGCCTCTAAAATACCTTTGATGAAAGATCCAGGATTGAGTAATTTTTGTGATGCTTTAAATTGCATAATTTCTGGCTCGGCTGTTTTATCTTCTTGTTGACGTGGAATTTCAAAAGAAGAAAAAGAATGCGAAGTAGGGCCATCAAAAAGTTGTTTTACATTTTCCCAAGTTTTGCTAACTTTGCTCTATAAAGTAGAATATAAAAATCTCAAATGCCTCGTATAACAATTAAATTACCTTGCAAGCTTTTTCTGCAAGTAAATCACCATTTTGGGCATTAGAATTTGAAGATTCAATAGAATTTTCATACGCAGCAATATGAAGTGAAAGGGTGCTGCTGTTAACATTTGACGATGATTCACCAGCTTTTTTCTGTTGTTGCTTCTTTTGATTATCATTATCCAAATTTAATTGATTGAATTTTTGTGATGGTAATTGATGATTATCATGATTATCCAATTTATTCCATAAATCTTTTTGTGAAACAGTTTCAAAAAGATCTATTGCTTTGGATGAAGCTGCAGTTGTAGGAAAAGAGGTTTTGACTTTACGATTGCTATACTCAAATTTAGCACTTTAAAAATTTTCAAAAATTTAAAGAAAACAAAACTATTACAAAATTGCTGACCCAATCAAACCAAATAAATTAATAAAACTGCAGCATGTTTGTTTTACCGCTATGATCTTTTTTGTTAACATTTGAGATGCTTTCAGATTGAATTGAATTAATTTTTGAACATTTAAAATTTTGATTTAAATTCAGATTGCTAAATTGGAAACCATTATCAGAAATATTTGTGTTCTTTGTTTCAAAAGGCAACAGATAATTTTCTGTTGCCATCTAAAATATTTTATGATTAATATGCTGTATCTTTCACCGTTGTAATAACAATATCCAAAAATGTTTTTCGAAGTGATTCAAATAAAAATAGACAATGGCATGGAAAGCTAAAAAAATGGCCCAACAAATATGTCTTCTTTAAGCATGGTTTTAAACCTGAAACTGCTTCTCAACAGTAGTCGGCAACTTTAGCATTTGGACCACTGACATGAATGATAGAAAAAGAGCTTAAAATTTTGACGCATTTAAACACAAAAAATCAAAAAAAAATTCTTGAGAATGATCACAGGTTTTTTTGCCTAAAGGCTCGAAGTGAAGGTTTTTAGAAACAGGCGTTATGAAATACAGTCAACATCTTTTCTAGTTTTTCGAAAAACAATTGTTCAACATAATTTAAAAAAATTATGCATTCGAAAAAATCACTATTGACTCTTGTTTTTAACGTTTCACAGACAGTTTGAATCATTGGCTATATTTTAAAGAGTGTAAGATGGCGTACGAATGATGCAATTTTAAATTTTTGCATTAAATTTTTGACGTCCTTGGAATCAAAATGAAACACATTTGCACAAGTGATAATGAAAATGGTAATTCCAGTTATGTTTTGGAGAAGAAGGAGGTATGCATGGTTTAAAATTTGATGCTACAAATTAAAAAAGAGTGCCAAATAAATGGCCTAAATAAATCTGTATAAATAAATCTGTTTTTTATAAATTGAAAAATTTGTCAAAGAAGCCATTCAAAAGTAAATAATTGTAATAAAGTAATTGGCAAAGTGAAATGATATTCTTCTGTATAACTTTGGGTTTTTGTATTTTAAATAAAATGATACGTGCCATTCCACTTTATCTTTAAAAATTTTCAATAGCAGATCACCAATCAGTTGGATCTTTATATATTACTCTTAGTTTTTTTCATATACTCGTTCAATGAGTTCTACATTTGATGTAAATGTAAATCACTTTTAATACTGTTTTTTTTTGCTGTTTGAATGTTAAAAATTATTATTTTTAAATATTTATGATGATCAACAATAAACGAAAAAAAAAACAACGAACAAAAACCAGCATCATCGGTAAAATAAAAAGAGAGAGATTAGAAGAGAAATATAAGCGCTAGTTTTGTAATTTTTTGAACTTTTTTTAAAAAAGAAAACTGTGAAATAATGGTTAATATATTTTCCAAAAATGATTGCGCGGCAGCTCAAAAGTTTGAGCAAAACTAACAAAAAAGATTGCTGTTCAGAATGTACTGAAATAAATGCCGAAAAGGTGATGGTATTCTTCGAAGCACACATTTATTATAAAAGAGGTGGAATGAAACATATATTTTGTTCTCCTCTAAAAAGAGATTTTTTCAAAGAAGACATTGTGTGGTAAAAACAAAAGTTTTGGAAAACTGGGCAGTTGCGAGAGATGTGGAATTTAATTTTAAAAAAATTAATAAAGAAAAGGAAACAATAATAAAAAAATAGAGACCTTACTGTGTTTAAAATTTAATTCTAAAAAAAACCTATATTAACGCTTAATTTTTGCCACCTTTTTTTCATGTGAATTTTTTTTGATAGTTAAAACACGGGATCAATAGAGTGGGCAATTAACAATTAAATATATAATTCTATTAAAACTTTTACTATTTTTTACGAATTTAACAGAGTAATTTTTTAGTTTTTTGTTTTTTAGAGATAGAAAAACCCATAGATGTGCAGACTCGAAATTTTTTAAAAGGAAGAGAGAAAATGGTTAGGGAAAAATTTTTATAATTAAAAAATAATTTTTAATAAAATATATTAATTTAATTTTTTTCTACCGGGAAGAAACATTCAAAAATGAAAAAAACGCAGGCAATTAAGCAGAAGAATGATAAAAACAATAAAAGGTAATCGAGAGGCCAAAGAGTGTTGGTGGTTTTGCATTTTTTTGTAGTCCACTTTCAAAAATAAAAAGGTTGGCAGAAATCTTTTTTTGAAGCAAAAACTGGGAATTTTTGTGCTTTTTTGCTAAATTTGTAAATTTAAAAAAAGAGGTTTTTGATAAAAAAACAGAATTGGCAGGAGGCAGAGAAAGAGAGGAGCTCAAAAGAAAAAAAACAAAAAAGCAAGAGACCTAAAATTAAAAAGATTCTTCAAATGAAACAATTTGAGACTTTTTTCCAGCAATAACAACAATAACAATAAAAAAAATTAATAATAACAAATAATAAAATTTTAAAAAATCCAACAACTAATAAAAACTGGAAGGGGAAAAAGAGAGGGAGTAATGCTTTTTTTAAATAGTATTATTGATAACCGAGATAAAAGAATATTAACTATCATAAAATCATTGCCATAACATATAAGGATGGAAGGATGTGTTTGTAACGGCAGCAATATTTAATATTTGAAAATTATAACAATAATAATAATAGTAATAATAATATAAAAGGGATCATAAAATTTGTTTTGTTTTTATTTCCAGTGGACATAAGGTCGCTTGGCTTCGAATACCTAATCTGCATCTAACAACAACTGTCAACGAACTAGTAAATCGGTGGAATGAGGTGATGGCGAAGAGGTAGCTGCAACACGATTGGCCATATTACCGCCTTCAATGTGACGTATTGCTTCAATGATGGCTTGTAAATTACGCTGTGTAAGTTGCGCATTTTGTCTTGGTAATGTATCTGCAGCTGCAACGGCAGCAGCAGCGGCGGCAGCTGCGGCAGCAGCAATTGGGTTTGTTGTTACCATTTTTGAAGACATTGCTGCTAAAGTTTCTGGTGATGCCACACTTACAGCTGCAGCTAATTGATTACCATGATGAAGGGATACCGGTGTTTCAATTATGCATGCTGGAGGTGAAATTCCACCACCTGATGTTGTTGATACTACGAGATCACCAATGGTTGTGGGACGAATTTGAGATGTATGATACGGACTTGAGGGATTTGTGATAACATTTGCAGCATGATGATGTTGATGAGGTGATAATTGAGTTGATGAAACATTTGCCAATGCTGGGGGAGTTGTTGCAACCGCTGCAGCAGCATTAAATAAAACATTATTGTAGACTTGCTGAGAAGCTGCAAGTAATAATGAATCGGTTGATGCTGCTGATGGAGGTAAATGTGATGGTTGTGGTGTTGGCATCATTAATGAGGAAGAATCAGAACGATGCAGCACAGAATCAAGATTCAATGATTGAGATGACAATAGAGCTAAAATGGTTTTCTTTAATAACATCATTTTTTATAATTTAAATAAGTTTCTTACATTGTACACCAGCAGCTGCACGTAATACACCCAAAGAATTTGCTTCTTGCATGAATTTAGCTTTCATTTCAATAACTTCTCGTTCATAAATAACTCTCAGCCTATGTTCTTTACTCAATGCAAGCTTTAAATCATCAATAGTTCGAAGATATTCCATAACCTCCGAAGGTGTAACGGATGGAGTTTGTGATTGCTTTATTACCGGAATAGAGCTATCAGTTGCATCCATATTTTCAATATACTCTGAACCCATTCGTCGCTTTTTGCATTGTACTATTGCATTATTTTCATCCACTAGCCTCATTTTTTCATCTTGTAATGCTTGAATATAATCAGCAGTATGCTGTAGTATTGCTGCCTTAAAAAATAATATTTTAAATTACAACTACCTTACTATAAAATCTTTTTAGAAATATACCTTTGACATTTTTTCACCGTCTTTGCGCGGTAAAAGCGATCGTAACGCCTGGAAGCCAGCATTGATGGATTGCATTCGCCGCCGTTCATTGCAATTTGCAATTTGTCTTCTCATTCTTCGATCATCAAGTGGTGTAACACTACCATTACGATTTGAAGGAATACCATCAATTGCAGCTGATGATGAGCTACTATTTACGCCATTATGTGTCATTAACATATCACCATCATTACCAGTGCTTCCTGTGGAGCTATTGTCGCTAGCCGCGCGCAACGGAGACCGTTCTTCTGTCGAAACGCTAAAAAATTATCTTTGCATATTATTTGTTAAAAAATGCAATTTATTTATTTTTGTTTATGAAAATTAAAGAAAAATAGAAAAAAAGTGTGTGGTAAGACAACAAAATTCTCAGAAAAGACATTGAAAAAAAGCCTAAAAATTATCAGCTGTGATTTGCCAGCTGTTAACCAAGTTTTCAGGTTACAAGTCAAAGATTGAAACATCAAACGTATAACAAAAAATATAGAATAGACAGTTGTTTGTGCAGTTTATTTTTTTTATTTATGCCAAAACTCATTATTTGTTATTTGTTAACATTTTTTTCTTTTTCATTGAAATTAATTTTAGTGAATGAATACAACGCACTCAAATGCTAATCAAAAAACCAGTATCCTTATCACACATTCAAAAAGAAAAAAGAAAATAACGATTTCAGCGACATACTGACCAATTTTGAATGAAAAAAAGAAGAAGCAACAAACAGCTGGCGTTAATCAAAAACTAAAAAAATAACATTAGAAAACCCCAAGGTCTTTAAAGCTGTTTTCTTTCTTTTTTTGCTTGCTTTATTTCAACCTGTTAAATGAACAACTTTTAGGAACCGTTTCTTTTTTTTCTGTTTGCAATAAAGAAAAATCGTTTTCAAGCAAAAACAGGTGCTTTTCAAATTTCTATTGCACCTTGTCTGATTTATTAGTACAGCAGTAGAAATTACTAGAAATGCTAAAACTTAAATGTACAAAAAAACAACAATGAGAGATAGATTATAAGACATTAAAAATTTCTTTGCAAACGACAAAACAATTTTTAAGCTAAAAAGGCATGCCTCTCGAAAAAGTCAATTATTTTAATGGTTTCAACTAACTATTAAGTCTATGAAAAAATGACATCATATAATCCTTAAATTAATGAAGCATAAAAAAAGCAAATTTTGTAACCAAAAAACATTCAAAAACTTTGAATTAATATTTGAGGTGTATCAGTTTTTATGTTGCAAATACATATATTTTCAATTTGTTTGCATTTAAAAAAAATTTTTATTGCTCATGGCGACCTTGTAAGTAAATGTTTATTTTAAAAAAATGCCTTTTTTTGTCAAAGTATTCCTTTTGAATAGTGATGTTTCTCTTTCTCTCGCATTCTTTTTTCCTTTTATATTGGCCTAAAAATATTTCATTTTTCGAGAAACTGAGCTCAAATGCAATGAACACGCCTGCTACAACAGCTGAGCCTTGCAAAAAAAAAAGAAAGTATTCAACGTGCAATGAACCAAAAACCAACTAATCATCAGCCGCCAGCCAGCAAACGTTTTTTTCCTCATTCGAAGAAAAAAAAATTTTTTTTTGTGCCCCAGCTGTTAAAAAGAGGGCAGAGGCTAAAGGGCCAGTCAACACTATTTTCTGTCTTCTTTTTTTTCAAAGGCATGTCTGTGTTTTTATTATCTCTTACGCAGTATATGTGGCTATTTAAAACAACATAATGCAAAAAAATAGAATGCAAACGGCTGACGTTTTATTTGCAAGACAACTCAACATTAAGTGTGCGTTTCCGTCACTTTTTTTAGCTGTATTATATGAAGAGATGCATGTTTGTCGTATTCTTTTGTTATTATGAGGACAAACATACGTTTTCTTCTGATAGAAAAGAAACCCAAACACATGCGAAAATTTTTGTGAGACAGTGTCGTTAAACGCCAACTGGCAACATGACAAGAAAAAAATATGATGGTTTTACCAGCAACTTTTGCTCCAACACAAAAAAATGCTGTGTTCTTTGAGCTGCAAATCTCACGCCAGGAGCATCAAGAATAATAGAAAAAAATTGTTCCTTTAGCAAAAGAAAAAAAGAGAACCCTAGGGAAAGAAAATACGGAATTTAATTTGAAAAAAAAGAAAGAGGAACAAGCACACAAAAAACAAAAGAGGTCAAAGTTGCAACATTTTTTTCATGGAAAGAAAGTAAGTGATAGCGTGATCCCAAGCAATCATAGGACGATCATCATCTTGTAAACAGATGAAGAAAAACAGAAAATTTTCAAGTAGATAAGAGCTTTTAAAACAAGAAAAAAAAGAAAATGCAAAAAGTTAAAGTTTTACGTTAAAGAATAATATGTACAAACCTATTTGGATTTTGAGACCATTCATTACTCATATCCTCATCTTCTTCCTCATTACAGCTGGTTTTGCCGCTCATAAGCATTTCTTCTTCAGCAAATTCTGACTTTACCATAGCTGCTTTATTTTGCGAATCTTAGATGTTGGAATCTCGGTCGTCCGTTTGCGCTCCCACCAGGCCGCGCAATGTATTATTACCTGTAAAAAAAGTAATAATAATAAAGGGGGGTATTTATACAATATAACTGACTGGCACCGAAAGTAGAATACGTAAAAGATAATCAGATCTTAAAAGGGATAAAAAAAGTCGGCAATAATGCCACTTTATAAGATTTAAAAGGCCAGAAATAAAACAAAGAGCAAAGAATTAGTCGTTAGTTTTTTTTAAAAAAAAGGTAATATAGCCTTGAATAAATTTATTTATTTAGGTAAAGAAAAAATCGCACAAAAAAAATATTTTTCAGCTGTCGACTACTACCAGGCATTACCACATTTTGAAATGACCTTTTTTTTAATAAATGTCTGTAGAAAAGAAGCACCAGACGATGCGCAAATTTTTTTTAAAGTCGCGACTCTTGTCTTTTTTTTGTCTACTAATTTCATTACAGATGTTTTTTTGTCGAAAATTGGTTAAACGTTTTTGATTTGAAAAAAAGCAAAAGAAAAATTTGTAACAACAAACTTCCAATAACGGTGTTGCAAGAAATTGTGGCCCCAGCTGTTCAGCCAGCTGTCATATTGCCAGAATATAGGAAGAAAAAAAAATGCGCCAAAGAATAAAAAAAAAGAGGAAGAAACATAAAGAAGCCAATGAGAAAAAAACTATTGCCGCCCGCCAAAAATGGCGCGCACTTTCTTTTTTGCTCATCCGTTACCAAAGCACAAAAAAAACATTGAAAAGTCCAATATGTCCTTGAAACTGCTTGAGGCATGCAAAAGCCAATGAGAACGGCAAAGAAAAAAGTGAGAGGGAGGGCTTTACAAAATGTAAAGAAAAACTACTGCTGCAACAGCAGACAACACCATACAAAAAAATAGCCTGTCACTGAATGGTGGCATGAAAAATAAAAGTAGCTTCAGAAAAATGTACTTTTAATAATAGAAAATTAAAAATAATAGAAGGGATTTTATGAACAATTTTTTGTAGCATAAATGTTGCATTTTTTTGAAAAGAAATTTAAAAAAAAATTGATCGCATAAATTGCAACATTATACTGTCGGTATTAATGTTCAAAAATGAATTGTGTTATAAAAAAATAGAAAAAAATGAAACAATAGCAAATGGTTCTTAGACGAGCAAAAAAAAGCGACACGCGGAGGGAGTGCGGTTACGTGAACAGGTAAAAAATAGAGAAGAGGGGGAAAGAAACGCCTAAAAAAGCGACCAAAAAAATTTTTTTACGCGCAACATATTGTTGTTGTTGAAAATAGCTTGAGAAAAGCTTCATCTTTTTCCCACAAATAAAGTAAAAACGATAATAATAAAAAAAGAGAGAAGATAACAACGGCTATGCGATGATTTTAACTAATATTCATTGAGCTGCTTGGTTTAGTTAGTCGGTGTTGCTTCATACTTTTTTTTCATCTTCTTCAAAATGTGTTCGGGAATGGCGAGCAATAGCCTAAAACTCTTTGGGGTGTCGTCCAGTTGAGCGATAGAAAAAAAAGAAAGAAGAGACCTCGACGTGCGTTAAAAAATTGTGGCCGACGACGTTCTTTCCCTAAGACCACCCTATATGTTTGTCCGACGTTTGACGGAGGTCGTTCTTCTTCTTACTGCAGAACAAAAACCGAATATATATTTCTTTTTGAAAAAGAGAGGAAAAAACGTTACTGGTAAAATCCAACGTGCGTCTAAAAGATAATAAAAAAAACGTTCTATTACATTTCGTTCCATCTTCTTCTTCATCTGAACGTGGCGTGTCAAGACCGTCAGAAAAAAGGGGGATTGTTCATAAAGGCAGGATGTCTTCTTTAGGGTAAAAACAAAAATGAATGAATAAATAAATCAAGAGCATGTGTAGTATTGGATCAAGAGAAAAAAAAGAAAGATAAATGTGCTAAAAGAGCATAGAATAAAATGTTACTGACACGTCAAATGTCATTTTCAATAAACACACATAAAATTTACAACTACTGCGCAAAACTTCTTTTTTTTTTAAAAATGTGGAATGTCTTTTATAAAATTACTTTGTATATTTAATGATAAAATGATAAGTTAAATACAATGTTATTATTTTTTAAATGTTAAACTACAATCAAAACATAATATCAAAAATCGAAGCAAAAAAACCTTTGCATTGGTTTTTGATCAAAAAACGCAATAATAATTTCTGACCAGTTGTTTATCGTTTTATAAAAAAGAGAAAAGACAGAAAACAACTTTTTTAGCCAAAACAATTTTTTATAATACAGTAATAATTTAATTTTTCTTAACAAAAGTAATACCAGCTTTAAAAATATTTATCACAAAAAAATCCCGTAAAGACTAGCAGGATATAAAGAAGAGAGAAAGAAAGAGAGCAAGATAATTTCACAATTGTTGAGTTGAATTACCGTTCCAAGTCCCTTCTGATTCACTGCTTGATTCATCATCATTTAATCCTTGAATTTTTCCATCCTACAATTCATTTTACAATCTTCGAAAAATCAGAAATATAAAAACACACTTTTTTGAATTTTCTGTCTTCACCATTACGACGTTGTTGTTGTCGTTTAGGTTGCTGTTCTTGAATCCTTCGTTCTGATTCTGAAGGTTCTGTAGGATTTTCAACACGAAAGCCAAAAAGAAGAGAAAAAAATTGAAAGAGAGAAGCCAAAGGACCACAAACCAATGTAAAAACCATCATTGCTGCATTCTTTAAATACCCAACACCTTGATTAACTACTTGCATTTCTGGTTCAATCTTTAAAAAATACAGTATTAAGTTTACTTTATTAGTTGCAAAAAAATGTGCAAGAAACCGGTAAATAAAAAAATAATATAACATAGCACAAGACAAAGTAAACAAAATTCAGACCTTAACAACAGCAAGAACGCTGGCAGGAGTAAGGCATAATTCGATCAAATTCTTATTGTATTCTTCAATAGCTTTTCGTGGAAATGTAGTAAACAATTTGTAACTTCCTTGAATATGAGGATCCTATAAAGTAGAATAACATAAATATAACGAGATACTGTATTTTATAAAAAAAGCTTACATCTTTAATAGCATCAAAAACTTCACGGAAGTTAACAGAAGATTTAAAAACCTTCATTACACGTGTACCATCAGGAAATTGATAACAGATACGACAATCATCACTTGCAATTTGCTGAGGCTTAGTTTCAGTAGCAGCAGCAGAAGGTGCAGGATTTGATGTAGCTGGTTGAGCAGTTCCTTGAGCTTCAGCTTTGCGACGAGCACGTTCTTCACTAAAATATAATAATCTTAGTAAGCTTAAATATCTAACTATCACTTAACACTTACCGATCACGACGTTCAAGTTCACGTAATTCTCTAAGACGGCGAGCATCAGCTTCTTTTTCCATACGACGCTTTTCTAAATCACGTTGTTGATTCAATTCTTTAATCTTTTGTTGCATTTCAAGGGCATTTTTGCCATCTTCACGACGTTTAATTTCTCGAAGAAGTTCTTCTTCTTCCTCTTGTTTAGTTTTTATTTCACGCTTTTTAGCAATTGCTTCCTTGACCATCTTTTTACGTTCTTCCAAGCTTTGTTCTTCAACAGGTTCAATTTCTTCATGATCACTAGCAAAATCAGGATTTTCTTCACGAAATTTGACATAATTAGCTTTGTATTCCTATAATGTAAAAACAAGTTAAAAAGCCAACGAGAAATGGATTACAAACTTCAAGAATAGGAGTAGCTGATTCAGAAAGGTCACAAATAGATGGAAGCTTATCATAAACTTTAGGTTCACCTTTATCATTAAGTCCAATAAAAATAATGCCAGGAGAATCAACATCAGGGACTAAAAAGACAAATTTAAATGCTGTAAAAGTAAAGTTTAAAAAAACATACATGATTCACCAAACACTTTCATAGTAGAACCAACAGAGTCAAGCTCAACTCGAACAGCAAGAAGTTTAATATCACCAAAATCAAAGGAATTTAGCAAAGTATCTTGAAGCATAGTATCTTCTGTTTGATTAACTAAAATATTTGTAAATTAGTTTCAATGTTTTAAATATAAAATTTCATCAAACCTGAAGAATACGTAACGCTAATGATAAGAAGTTGCTTATTTCGATGACTGCGTTCAACAGCATCAGCAAATTTTCGGGGATACCATGTAATTCCCACCATTTTCTTTTGTAATATTGTTAAACTAATAACAGGAAGTAATTGAAAAGAAAATAAATAAGAGTTTTTTGTTTAAATTATATGCCAAAAAAGCAGATGACAATCGAGAAGATGAATTTTCTAATTCGTGTAAACCGAAGGGAAGGCTTTCGCTGTAGGAATTTTTTTGAGGTAGATTGATCAGCAAACACAAAATATTCGCGTGATCAAGCGTCTATTTTTTGTGTCTATAAATTAAATTTATCACTTTTGTTTTTGTTTTTTTTTCTTTGTATATGGTTTTAACGGGCAGTTTTAATGGACAGTCAATCTCCGGGTATTTCATCACCTACGGTAAAAAAAATTATTTTTAAACAAACCTAGGTATTTCAATTATTAAAATTTTTGCAGAATATCCGACAAATATATTATCCTGCTGAATATGCAAATCCTATTTGCAAAATAATTTGGTCATCTTTTGATTATACATCTGGCCCAGTTTTAAATTTAGCATTAAAATATTCTTACAGTACTTCATCCGATCATAATTCATATCATGAATCCCTTACATCTTCTGTCAGTTTTTACAAAATCCCTTTGATTAAAGCAAAAAAATAACTTCTTAAATTTCAGAGTTCTCCCTTAGATAATGCAAGTGAACAAGGGCAGTTTGAAGATATTGATGATATATTTTCTGTTAGTTTATTAAAAAATCACAGTATGACTCATTCTTTCTGATCGATATTTTTAGAGTCAGTTGATTACTGTTCATGAAGCTTCTGAAACACATTTAACAGATAAAGATGGAAGTTCATCATATACAAGTTGTAGTGAAGCAGAAGAACGATCACCACATGAAACACTTTTAAAAGAGATGGAAGAATCAGCTGTTGATTCAGGAGTTGCAACAAATTATTCTGTACATTCAGAGCTTAGTCAAGCTTTATCAAATTCTATTCATCTTTTTCCAGATGAACTTACGCCAAGTTTTTCTGAAATGCAAGCTGAGCTATCTAAACTTATTGATGTTAGTTTACATTTTTTGTAAAAGCTTTATTTTGTTCATTTGGTTTTTCTATAGGAAGATTCTCCACATTTTCCATCACCACCTCGTGCAACATCTGTTAATTCTTCTAAAAGTTCACCAATGCCAATTGATTCACAAAATGAATTACTTTCAAGTATATCAGGTGAACTTGGAATGCCATCTATCTCAGATGAAGAGTATGTTTCAAAGCATGCTCTTGCAGAACAAATATCTGGAAATTTTTTACCTTGTGATCCTGGTATATTATTTCAACAATTTTACAAATAATTTAATAATTCTATAAATTTAGTTGTTCACAAATTAACTGTTATTCCTTCAAGAAATCTTGCATTTGGTTCACATATTTTTTGGCTTAATCCTTCTACAAAAGACTCATCAATGATGGCATTTTCTGTTTTATTTAATGATGCAGAGTTTGTTTTTTAAAAGTAAAATATTGCAAAGGTATACGGTAATGTAATATTTTAGTGAATCATGGTATTCAGAACATCAAAGTTTTTTTGATGATTTTATGGAAGATTTAACACAGATATTTAAAGGAAAATATTTTTCTGGTTATACAAATGACGAGATTGCATCATTTTTAACACAACGATTTGAACAATTAATTTCGATAATTGCAAGTGTAAGATTATGGCCAACTGGACCACGAGATTTAAAGCTTGAAGATAATTTGCTTTATCATTGTACAAAAGACAATCAACAATTTTTATATAAATCTATTGCTGGTGCAATAATGTCTAAAGGACATACATATATTTATGGTGGACAAGATTTTATGGAAATTCGAAAAATGGTAATTACATTAAGCTTATTTTTAAATGAAAAATCTCGAAAACTTTGTACAACTCCATGTGCTACACAAGTAAATGAATATTTATGCCTTCAAGTTGTTAATGAGGTATAATTATTATGAATTTAATAATTTCATAAAAGCTCTATTCTTTATAGAAAGAAGCATTAGAAATGCGTGAAAATATTGTAAGTTGTCGATGGCCTGCTTGCATCATTGATATGAATCGAAAAAAGGTTATGTTTTCTGGTCCTTATTGGAAGCATCGACAACAACGTGAAAATTATCGAAAACAGAAAATTTGTGCAATAATGCGAAGATCAAAAAAGATTGTAAAAAGGTTTGTGGAATCACTTATGCTTCATCAAATATGATAAAATAATTTATAGGGATTTAAATCTTGTAAATATTCATACAATTCCCACACATTATACAAAATTTCTTACAATCTTACCTTCTTCAAATAATGGTTTTGGAGATATCCTGAATCATTTTCATGTTATGATGAGAAATGAAGCAAAAGCTTTTATTGATCTTATTCAAATTCTAAGTCAACCAACATCAGAAGCTAAATCAAATCCATATTCCTGTAAATTTAAGCTTGCTGATGTTATGAATCATTTACGTATCACTTCTATGGAGGCATTGTATATAGTCCTTGCAAATGCTGAAAACCTTCTTCCTTCTATTAATGATTTTATCACTGAAAATGCCCAACTTCCTAATTAAATTTGTTTTATTGTATATTTTATTATTTCTGGTAAAAATTACTGTGTGTTTTCTGTGCCTTTAATTTTTTTGTGTGTGCTAAGTGCCTTTAAAAGCAAATAAAAATTTATCATTAAATTTTAAAAACAGTAATAAAAAGAATTTCAAAAAGTTTTATAAAAACAATAATAATACGAATCATAGTTATTTTTTAAAACACATATTTTTAAAGGAAAATAATAAAGGGATTTTCTCTAATTTACACCGTGGATTTAAAGCCAACGTGGTCGTTCTGTTGTTGAGCCAGTTTTAATTAAAGCTGGGCGAGATGCTGTACTTACAGAATCAGATTTATTCATTTGTTGTGAACGTTTTTCAGCAGCAGTAAGAGGTCGACGACTACCATTTGATGTTGCACTCGAATTTGAACTTGTTGAACTTCTAGTTGAAGTTTGGCGACCAAGTGGTGAATCTTTGTTAGAACTATCAACAGAATTACGGTATGCACTTGAACGTGTTAATGGAGTTTTTGGTGGTGGAGTTACAGCAACACTTTTTTGTGTTGTTATTGGCCGAGATGGACTTCCAGCTGAAGGACGGGGAGCTGATGATACTCTTGAAAGTGGAGATTTTGCAGATGGAGCCAGCGGTGGTTTTGCAGCAGAAGGATCAGGTGTTCGAGGTGAAGCATTAGCTGCTTTAACTTGGGAAGGACGGCTTGGTATTGATGGTTTTGATTCAATTTTGGGTTGTGTTTCTGATTCATTATCTCTACTTGTTCGAACACGCATAAGAGCGCTATTTCGAGCTTTAACAGAAACTCGAGTTGCTTTTGTAGGAGATGGAGGAGGGTTTTCAATAGATCCAGAATTGCTTCTAAATGTACTTGTTTTTCCAGATGGTCCAGTTGTAGAAATTTTTGGTGGTATCCTTGAAGCTGGAATTCTTGAAGATAAGGATGTTTTTGGAATTGTAGAAGCAACAGGAGTTGCAGGAGGAGTATTCAAATTTGTTGAAGACGGCTTTTTGGCTTCTTGCTTTTCAATTCTTTTTTCAATAGTTGAATTAGTTGTTACTGTGGTTTCAGCATCTCTTGCTTTTTCTTCATTTGATGATTGATTATTGTTATTATTGTTATTAACCGGTGAAACTTCTGCCGAACAATTTGAAGATTCAGAAGTTGTAACATTGACAGAAATATTATCATCAATTCCTGAATCGCGTTTGTTATCATAAGTTGACCACGGTGATGGACTTCTTTTAGGGGAAGGTCGCTAAAAATAAATGTAGCTTTGTAAAAAAAAGAAAACAACTTACTTTTCGTGTATCAATAAGTGCTTCATCAACAAATGCTTCCAAATTTTTTCCTTCGAAAATTGGTGGTTCTGGAGCAAAGCGACGTCGTAAGAATTCTGGATCAGAAGATTTCTAAAAGTTTTTATTTTGATCAAAATTATAAATTTAAGTTTTACCTCATCAATAATTCGAGCAGCTGAAAATTTTCTTCTTACAATTGGTGGATTATCCATTCTTTCTCGATCACTTACACACATAACTGATCTTCGACGTTCACCTGAACCAAATTGTAATCCATTATTATTTGTATTTTGTGGAGCACATAAAAAGTCAAAAAGTCTAAAAAATGAACTGTAAATTGCCGACACTTTTATAAATATCTTACTTTGGTTTTTTATTTTCAACATCGTGATCTTTAATAACAGCAGGCGCAGCTGCAACAACTTTATCACTTTCTTTTTGCTGCTTTAGTAATTCTGTCTGTTTTCTTTTGGCTTCTCTTTCTTCTCTTGCTTGATTTTCGTTAACAGCAGTAAAAAATCGAGTTAAAAAGGTACTAAAAATTTTGAAACATTCTTCTAAGCGAAAAGTTTTTTCTGTTTCACAAAAATATTCAGCAATTTCTATACGTTTTTTATCAATTTCTGTAAGCTGTTCTTGAATTTTTTCAACTTTTAAGTTTGTTTCCTAAAATAAATCAAATACATTTTTTTGCGAAAAGAAAAAAAAGAACCATTTTTTTACATACCTTTATGAATGTTTTAACTTGTGTAAAAAATGCGTCATTTTTTCCTTCAATTTTGTTTGATAAAATTTTTAAACGTTCTGAAATAGCATTTGTTTCATCTTTGACATTTTCTAAAGGAATTTGTGCTGCTTCTTGAATTGTTGCTAGTTCTTTTTTAACATCAGAAACACAATCTTGCATTCGTTGTGCAACTAAATGAATAATGCTGAAGCCATCTTTAGAAGTTGCTCGAACACTATCAATTCCCCATAAAGTATTAAGTTTAAATCCAACAGCTTTTCCATCAACATTCAAATAATTACCCATATGAAGAAAGAGATAAAAAATTTTTCGTAAACTTTCGCTTCGAAGAAGTTCTATAATTTTTTTTTGGGAATAATTTTCAATTTTGTCCTTAAATAGAACTTACGATCACAGGCAATCAAGCAAATAGCAACATGTTTTTTAGCGTCATCAAAATATGCATTAAAATCTGCAATAAAATTCATTGCAGTAATTCTTAGCTGATAATCAGGAATTTTAATAAGTTTCATAAAAAATAGTTCTGCTCCCTCTAATGTATTTACATCTCCAGTATAATTTTGCAAGGTTAAAATCTAAATTAATTTTTTTAAATTAATTTTTTTGTTTTATTTAAACTTACTTCTGCACTTGTGGGAAGCAGCCCTTCCAATACTTTAAGCTTTTCATGCTCTATTTCTGCAGCTTTTCCTTCATGAATATTTTTTAGTAAAAGTTCCATATCTTTAAATTGCTTTAAAAATATTCCAACATTCATTTTACGTTTTCCATCAAGAATTTCAGGCTTTACTGCTTTTGTACTTTCTCCCCCTCCGGGAGAGATAATGGCATGTGGTTGAGTTGGAGAACATTCAAAAAGTTCATCAAGTTGACATAAATCAAGTCTATTTTCTTAAAAAAATATTATTGGATTTTTTAACATTTTAATTGTTCCTTATATGACTCACTGTACGCTTGATGAACAGTTTCCAATTTTTGCCAAATAGAATTTTTAGCTTTTTGATCAGTGATTACATTAGGAGGAATTTTTGTCCATTGAAGCTTTTTGTATTTTTTACCCGCTGGCGGCATTACAGGAAGTTTTAATGCTTCTGGAATGGGCGCTTTTTGAATTGCTGGAGATGCAAATCCATTTTTTGAGCCAAATAGGGGAGGAGGAGGTGGTGGCCCACCGTTGGTACCTCCAGGCAATGGCGGTGGAGGTGGAGGAGGACCGGTAACTTTTGACAATGGTGGTAGCGGAGGAGGTGGAGGTGGTGGCGCATCAGAAGATCTTTTCGGAGCTTGGGCTGCTTTTGCTATACTATCCGAAAATGTTTCTCTGCTATCTGAATTTGAAAAAAAAATACAATTGCTAAAATTTTAGGTTTAAAACTACCTTTGCCATTTATCAAATTTTCAAGTCGTTTTAATTTTTCTTCACCATTTTTTGGTAAATCTTTAACAATACTTAAAAATAATTCAATTAACTGCTGTCGATAATCTTTAATTTCATTTGAATTTAAAATTTTTACAAATTCCTCATCATTATCAATAATCATTTCAGCAGTACTTGCAGTCATTGCGTCTTCTTCTGTACCTGAATAAGTACCAGAATCTGAATCCACACTTGTACAGCCAATACTTGATGATGGAATGCTATTTGTTGTGCAATCTGCTTCTAAGAGGTCCAAACACTCGTTTGTAAGCGTTGCTAACTGACGACTTGTCGGAAACTGTTGCCTTAAAAAAAAGAAAAATAATAATGAATCAGAAAGTTCGTTTTTTTCGCTGGTTGCCATAAAACAAAATACGCAAAATGGCTTCAGTTTTCTTAGAAAAGGAATGATTTCTTCGAAATTTAAATTTTGATCTTTTTAGTTAAAGTTATTAAAAAGGCTAGACAAAAGGGATATTAAAAAAAAGCAATAAATAAACTTTTTAAGTGAAAAAGAGAATGAAAACTGAAACATCCTTACTTGATCAAATCCAAGCGATCATAAATGCACAATTCTGAAAAAAATAGAATTAATATAAATCTAAGCATTTTTCAAGGATATAATTTTTTTAATATTTAGCGGTCAACGAAATCTCTTCCACTTGATTAAAAGATAGAAAAAAAAGTTGTCAAGAACCCTGCGGGAGAGAGATAATCTTCTTTTTTTACACAAAAAGAGGAAGAAACAGAAGCATGAAAAAAAAACAGTTTAAAGCTAAGAGTCAATGCCCTCTTTCATACTTTGCAGCTTCGTTTTAGAATCAGCGGAGAAGAAAAAAAAGTTTGTAAAAAAACAGAAGAGCAAAAAGAGAGGGGGAGAAAGAGAGGCTTCACGATCATTGCTACTGAGTCATGATTGACGGCTCAGTGAAGACGAAAGAAAAAAAAGAACATTTTAACATTTTAGTTGGCACAAAAATCAAAGCAATACTAAAAAAATTCTTTCTTGCTTCGTTTCTTACTGCTGTTTTTGGTATATATGTATGAGAATCATGTCTATAAAAATACTTAAAATTGCGTTTTTATTCGAAAAGGGGGAAATAAAAAAATCTTTATTATTGCTTTTGTTTAGAACGCTTGATTGTGATGATGCTCGCATTCTTGCGCATTAATGGGTTTGTTTTTTCATTCATAAAAGAAAGGCAAAAGAATATTACAGTTTAATAAAAAGTATAAAAAAATGCTTTTATTGCATTCTTTTATAAATAGGATACAGTATCACAAAAAATCACAAACCATCTAATTCATGCCTAATTCGAATTCTTGATGATGCACTTGGAGCTAGTTTAAGAAGCCGGTTAATCAATTTTAAGCATGCACTTGCTGCATCTTCCCGATCAGTTTGAATCAGCTCACTGACCACTGGTTCTAATCCAAACTTAAAATCCATGAGATCCTAGAAATAAAAATATAAAAAAAACGATATAAAAATGCAAATTAAATACAAACAATAGGAATTAAAGAGATTTTCCAAAATTATTTTTTATCGCAAAAGAAAGAATAAATTAATACATACCTGCCAACAAAGTAGGCATTGAACAACAACATTATGGCCGACATCCGGTATTAAAATAAGACGATTTAATAAAAGTATTAAATCATCTTCATTTGAATCTAAATTTTAATAAACAAAATGTTAATGCAAACTTCAAAAACGCATTTGAAAAAAGAGAAATACCGTAAAGAAATTGAGTAAAATTTTTTTGAGGATTAGAAACAATTGAATCAACAATTTTTTCAATATCACTCATGTTTTGAAATTTTGTAAAACCATGCCAAAAGATTTTGTTTTCTAAAAATAAGAAAAAAATAAGTGACAATAGAAAATATGATCATGCAAACACGGAAAAGAAATGAAAGCAGCTTTCTAAAAAAAGGAGGTAACAAATTCTTTTTTTGGAAGTCATGAATCGCGAAGAAGGAGTGCGCAAGCAGAGAAAGAAGGACCGCACCTTTAAAAATATTTTTTTGTAAACTTAAGCTATTATGATTGGCCATAAAAATATCAATGGTGGGAAGCTTGGAAAGGAAAAAAAATACCTTGAGGCTGATTTCTTAATTTTAAATGGAATGAGAAAAAAATGTGTTCAAAAAAGCATTAAAAAATAAAGGATTTTATCACAAAAAAAAATGACGTTATTGTAAAATATTCCTTATGACTTATTTTGCAACATTCATAATGTTGCATTACTGATGTAAAAAAGGCAAAATAAAAAAAAAAGATATTAGAAAAATCTTTGAAGCTTGAAAATAGTAATACAAAAAAAAAGATACAAAAAATTAAAAAATCTCCTTCGGGAACCTGTCTTTTTTGTTTGTATCGCAAATTGTTGACTCAGATATAAAAAAAAGTGTGAAAATGATAGGATTGAACGATAAAACAAACGTCCTTTTTATTCCTTTTTTCTTTAATAAAAAACGGTAGCTGAATGGGATATAGATGACAGTGTCCCAATAATGCGGATAAAAATCCAGTCTCAGTTTTGTGCCACATTGTAAACAGTTTTTATTTCAATTTGCAAAATGAAAAGAATAAAAAAAGTGGCGTAACTAATTGCATCAGCATCATCTCAAACTGACCAACGAAGCTCAATCTTCTTCGAAAGAAATAAAAGAATATGATATTATAAAACAAATTTTTAGCACTCACAGATGTGATTTTCAGTGTCACAAAAAAACTCAAAATGAGGTAAACCATATTGTTACAGATGTTTTCAATAAAAAAAGAGGTAAAAAAGCAATATTTTTGCAAAAATGTTATTAAAGAAGGTGTGTTAAAAACACATATGTATGAATTTTTAATATTAACAACTATCGAAGAAAGGGATATTAGTGCAAGTGATCCTAACATCATTAACACGATTAAAAAGGAACAAGGACATGACCCTAAACAATGTTGTTATTTGAAAGAACCACGCGCTGCTCATTAATCATCGTTTATATATCGGGCCAAAAAAGGAGCCTACTACTGCTTGATGATGATTTTCAAATAGATATTATAAGTGTGAATCAATGAAAATTATTTTTTCATATCATTTTTTTTATATTAAAAAGTGGATTATAAGTGTGAAATCATCGCAATACTAGTGCTGCTGCTTTAAACTCAAGGTGAAGAGAGCTTTTTAAAGAAAAAAAATTTTTCCCATCTTCTTTTTTTCCTTTTTTAACAAATAATAACCAACCGCCATTAAGAGACATAAAATGACCTGGCAGCGTTTTGCAAATAAGCATCCTCAAGAACGCCGCATCATAAAGCTATAAATCGGGGCATTCTATCTTTCAATCTTTGATTGTAAAAAAGAGGGTTGTCTTCAAGCTTTAAGAAGAAAAAAAACAATAAAACTAACGTAATATCAAAAATGTAAAAATCGAGGGAAACGAAAAAAAGATACATAAATTCCATATTTCAAAACTGTGGATTTTTTAAAATTTTTTTTGAAACAATGATTAAAATTCAATTCACGGGTCACTTTCCTATTCCTTCTTTCGCTTTGCGTTTTTTTTACGGAATGTAAGAAACTATCTTTTCAAGCGGAGATCTTTATCATTTTAATATATCCCTCACAAAACAAATAAGCACGACCCAAATAGCTTTTTTATTAAAACCCTATCATTTTCTGCTTAAAAAATTATTTGTCAAAAAAAATTGTAATACTTTTTAAAAAAAATAACAAGGATTTATTGATGTGATAATAACAAAAAAAGAGAGTGAGAACAGGTAATAGAAAAATAATAATTTATGCAAAATTTGCTTTATACTCACTCGCAACAGAGCTGCGATAACTGAGTGGAATTTTTTGTGTATGAAGGGTTGCAGTTTCATTTCCTCGATGTGGCATTGTAAAAGTATTTAAAGTATGACCAAAAAGTGATGGCTGCATAAAAAGTCTTTTATCCTAAAAATGATGTAATGTTTAAAGCAATAAATTTCAGGAAACAAACCATTGACATTTCTGTTGACATTCTATCAGAATTCTTAAAAGGTCTTTCAACAAGATTTTCATTGGAAGATGTTCCTGTTGATTTACAGAAGAAACTTTTACAGTATGCTAACAACACATTTAAAATGGCATATGAAAGCATCACTAAATATTTTAATTTTTATATATGTTGTGTCAGGATTAGAGAACCGTCAGGTTCTGAGAACCGGACGTCCGGATCAGAGAACCGACGTCAGGATTAGAGAACCTTCATAGTGGTTCTCTAGATTGGACGTCCTGATTGGAGAACCAAAATATCGGTTCTCCAATCTGGACGTCCGGTTCAGCGAACAGGACGTTCTCTAATCTGGACACGACATATATATTTCAAAAGATGTTAAAACTTACTGATAGCAAAAACATAATCTCGAATGGTAAAGCTTAACATTGGAAGTACCAAATATAAAGCAATTCCAAAGATTAATGCAATAACAGAAATTACAACATGTTGTTGACTTTCAGTATTACGAATGCTTAAAACTGAGCAAAACAAGCTTGCAATAATTAAGAAAATATTAATAATCATTGAATGTAAAATTAAATGTTCAAACTAAAAAAAAGTAGTTTATTATTACAGTGATCCCTGTGTTTTGTTTTTTTTTTACTTTCAATCCAGGAGAACATCGCCATGAAAATTTATCCAAAAATTGTACAAATTCAAGTTGTGTTGGATCTTCAAAGAATGACCATTCTGCAACAATAACAATTTGAATTAAAACAATAACTAGACATAATGATAGCATTGTGATTGGAGAAGCATATGGAGATTTTTCACTTGCACTTGACATTAAAATATCTCTTCGCCAAATCATTATTGTCTAAAATTAGAATTTTTTTATACTATAAATCTTTTAAATCAAATAAATACCTTTATTAAAATAGGTGCAAAAATGCATGAAATTGCAACAGAAAAGCATGTCTTTCGAATTGCACAAGTAATCCAAGATGGACTCATAATAAAAAATATTGAAACTAAAGTAAGTAATGTAATTCCAATGAACATGATAATTGTACAAATACAATATGGATCATCACGACCGCTAACAAGTTGCTGATAAATACATAGCAGACAAATAAATGTAAATAGAATTGCAATTGCGGAAAAGATTAATGTTGGAACACTGTGAAGACCACCTTTAAATGTTGGTTGACCACTTATTTTATGTCTCATAAATGCCATGCTTGAACAAGATGATTTTGGACATTTTGATACAACTCTTACACGACTACCATCACGTTCTTCTACTAAAAGATCAGTTCCAGAGGTATATGTTAAACCTTTTGCGGGATCCCAAACAGCTATTTCTTCATAACTAACACTACCATGATGAAAGATTACACGATTTAGAACAAGTTCAGTGGAAGGAAAACCAGCAGTACTATTCATTTTAAAGTGACCTTCTGAGAGAGGATGAACAAATTCTGCCGTTAACATTGCAGCAAAAAGGCTTCGATATGGATCATTTAAGCAATCAGTTAAAGTATGAATTAATGCTCCTGGACAAACATGATCAGAAAGTCGCCGCAGCGCAACTGCTACAGTATGTACAGCAAAGCTAATAGGTGCAATATGAAGATCAGGAGAAATTGTTGTCAAATTTAAATTTTGTTGTTGTTGACATGCGCTAAAATAACTTTTTAACAATGAAAATAATATATCAAAGTTTTAATACCGTGAAAATTGTTCTCCTGGTGTTCGTTCACCTTCAATATGACAATGAAAAGCAGTAGCCCAAAACTGTCGAAGCCATTGCTAAAATTTTTTCATATAGAGATAAATCTATTTTATAGAAATTCAAACTTGTGGAAAAGGTAATTTTGGAAAAGCATTCGTTAATTCCGTTAAATAATTATAATTTGTTGTTGCTTTACTAGTCAGTGAAATTAATAATTGATCGAAATGTGGCCATGAATCCAAAAATGTTCGGGATGTTGTCCATCGTTCATCTTGAAGGGAGATCAATACAAATCGACCAGAAATTACCTAAAACAAAAGGTTTTTTAAAAATCCATGTATCAGTTTTAAGTTACCATTTCATTATTGATTGCCTTAATAAAATCTAACCAACTCCTTTCTCCATAAAGTACAAGAATAATTCGAGCTTCAGATAATAGAAGTTTTTGAACAACTGATTGCTGAATTTCAATTGTTGATGCCCCTCGTACTTGTAGTTGCTCGTCGAGACACATTTCGCGCTCTGATGCAATTTGTTGTAACTTTTTTGCTGTCCTGCAAGCAGTTTTTTCAAAAACTTTAATTTTTAACTTTTACAAAAATAGCCTACGATGCATGCAAATCATCAAAAACAACACTAACACATGTTGTTTGTGTATGTTTTAAAAGGTCAAGAATTGCTTGAAGTGGATGTTCTTCTGTTGGAAGAGTTCCAGTTGTGAGTACCTTAAAATGTTTATTGTTAGATAAAAGAACTTTTGATGCTCAAATTATACTTGTTCCTGCGTAGTAAAGAATGTATTAATTGTTGGAATTCTAAGATAATTTGCAAATTCATCAATATTTGGAAGATATGATCGATCATCACGTATAATGGCAATTATATCGCTTCTTAAAATTACAAAAATTATTTTAATCTTAAGTGTCATGCGTGAGTTTCGGCCACGCATGCTCCGTATTTAAAGCCTGAGGGTAGAAGGAGGAGCTATGATTGAGGTGTCGGACAGATGTTGGATGAGGAGGAGCAGGCGTGGCCGAAACTCACGCATGACATAAGTATTCAAATGTGCTTACTTGTTAATATTTGTTCCAGATAAAAGTTCATATAAATCTGCTAAAGTTCTAAGATCACTTGAACAAGAATCAATGACAATTGCGCCAATATGTAAACCAGATTCTCGTAAATTATTACCAGAATTTACATCATCTAATGATTTTAAAAATGCTGCTAATCGAACAAATGCATTTACATCAACATTTCCACATTCAAATCCCTAAAAAATTTTTTAATTAAGCGTTTTAATACTTTTTTTAAAAAAAAGATTTTCAATTGTTTATTTGTTAAAAACATTGTTAAGCTTCTTAACTTCTTAACGGACTATTTTTTATTTCTTCCAAAAATGAATTATTTTGAAAGAAAAAAATGCGTAAATCGAATTGACACTTGTACAAAAGCGTTTAAAGCTTTAAAGTAAACAAAGCAGTAGCAATTATTTTTGAAAAAAAGAACTTTGCAAATTTTAAATTGCATTGAAACTTTTTTTTGACAGGTTAGAAAATGAACGGAAATAAAATTGTATAGTAATAAAACCGACTGAATTTGATGACAAACCTGTGAATTTGATGATTCATGAATAGGAATAATTGCTAAAATATAAAGTCTTCGAGATGAAGGAATTACAAGAATATCATTTAAAAGACGATAACTTGGAACAGAAATATGTGCATTTGATTTAAGAGCAGAATATTCAACTTGTTGAAGAGTTCCTTCCAAATTTGGAAGAGGCTTTAATGATTGTGAAGTAAATCGATTAAGTTTTGAAAGTTTTGCTGCTTGTGGACGATTACTTGAAATAGATGGTTGTCGAGTAATTTTTACTGGAGTTGGTGAAGTTGCAGAGTAATAGTTTGACGTATTTAATGATGCAAGTCTTGTACTTCGAAATGTTGTTGATGTGGTGGGTACAGTTTCTTGATTATGATAAAAATATGATGGAATCGCTGGAGTTGAAGAAGGTTGTTGTTCAGGGACATGTACAGCTGGAAAAGCTGCAAATTGTTGTCCGACATAGCTCATTGATGGAATAATATATGATGGTTGAGGAATACTTTGATAATTATCCGGAAGTAATTGTTTATATGGATTAACATTTAAAAATTGTGAAATTTCTTCAATTGCTGATGGATATGTTTTAGTAACACCAATTTCATGTTGAGTATTTTGTGAACGAAAATCAATTCCATAAATTACTGAAGGAAATATAAATAATATTATTGATAAACATAAAATTTTTGGCATGTTGGGAAGTAAGATGCAATTAATGGGTCGAATCATCCCTAACGATGCTTTACAATAAGCATTCTACTTTTTTTAAAAAAATTTTTGCTACAATTTTTTTTACTTTTTCCCATATAAGGCGGAGTCACCTAGAGGAAAGGAATCAGAAGCAAAATAATTTTGTTCCTTTTGCGCTAACCAAAAAATTGAATTGCACCTGTCAGCGGTAACTCTATTATTTTTTTTCAGCCTTATAATCTGTATCGCAGTTTCCAATCGCTCAAGGCAAACTTCGCACTTTCAAAAAAAACTTTCAGAAAAAAATCTAAATGAACTGTAAGCCACGCACATTGTTAGAATTAGGATTAGCAGAAATTCGCTAGTTAAAGATTAGTGTTTGACAAAAATAGTATTTTTTTAAAAAAGAAAGAGAAAAATAGTTTAAAGCCATGAATTCGGTTTCTTCTTAGACAAGCACATGCTTGAAAAGGTAACACTTAAAAAATTTAGGTCAAATCATGAAATACAAAAACAGTGGAATGCAAAACTTCCCTTCAGCAAAAAAGTCTTTTTTAAGCACTAAATAAAGATTACGGCAAATGGTTGCCAGACGCGCAATAGGAATAAAAAATATACAAGCGGCATCTGCTTTATAAATTTTTTTTAATGCAATAAAGTTGTTCTTCTCATCCCTCCTTTCAATCAATCAATGCTGCTTCATCAGGTCATCAACAACTTCTACATACAATCTGTGCCTGCTGTATATATGTATTTTTTTTAATATTTCATTGCCTCTTCATCAGAATTATGATGAACATTCGACACTCTTTTTTTTCAACATGATTTGATTTTTAATATGAAAGCAATAATTTCTATTTTTTTCCATTTTTCTTTCAGCAATATGACGGTCATTTTCCCGAATTATAATTGCTGTAACTGTTTTTGTTTGTTTTATTTTTGCAAATTTTTCAAACGTGTCAATTTTAAAAGGTAATAAAAAAGGCCATTGCAACTTTTTTTTGACACAAAAATTTTTGTAAATTTTTTGCGGAAGTATTTTTTTGATGTTCTGAAACGTACTGGTTTCTATCATTAAGAAAACAAATCTTCACAAAATAGGATGCCATAAAATGACAGTGTCTTTTCTCTTTTCAGCTTTAGCGGCATCGTTTTCCATTTCTTTGGCTCATCGAATATTCTGAAATGCATGGCCGTTTTTTAAAGCTTTGACGAGTTAACTAAACTCAGCTAATGAGCTAAAAGAAAAAAAGAAGAAAGACCCTTGAGGGAGAGAATTTGTCTTTTAAAATCGGCACTGTTTTCTTTTTCTTCAGAAACATGAAAAGTCACTGCGCGACTTCTTCTTTTTCATTTTTTGCTGCTTCTTTTATTTCTTTATTTTTATTTTATCTTTCATCGCGATCAAAAAATATTATTGTAACTCTCTGCTAGACAAGAACCACAATTTCATGTGTTGTTTTTTTTCGAATTTCTTTCCTTGAGCGATAACCATCAAGAAAGAAGAGATGCAAACGAGCTTACAAAAGAAAAGATTAATTGTTGTAGTAAGAAGTATATTTTTCTGAGGACAACATTCATTTGTACATTTATATTTTGAATCAATTTTTTCATGACAAACTCAATTTTTTATTAACCTTGCGCAGTTCCTTTTTTTCTAAATTTTTTTTCTTGTTATTCTTGCTTTTTTTCAATAAAGTTATTCAACGTTAAAATAAAAAAAAAAGCTTTAAGCAAATGTTGAGGTGTTTTTGATGAAAAGAGAGAAGAAAAATATGACTCAAAAGCATTGTTGTTCAACTTCAGGGGCCCTGCTTTCACATTTCCTCCCCCCTTCATCAGACATTGAAATATTTTTTTTCAGAGGCGTTTCAGAAGTTTCAGAGAAACAGAAGAAAAAAGAAGAATTACAATTGATATTTGTATTTTTTAAAATAAATAGATAGTTTTTCTTTTCTTTACTTTGATTTTAATGATTTTAAAACAAGAAAAATGAAAAGTGAAAAAAAGGTTCAAATTATGCTGCTTGTGAGTGTGTCACATTTCTTTAAGGTGTCGATGGATTGGTCAACAAAATTTTTGTTTACTTTTTTCTTGAAAAAATCCGATTTTTTCTCGTATTTTAAAAAATAGAATTTAAGTGACCTACTCGTCTTGACTTTTTTATTCCTTAAATCGATTAAATCCTGTTAAACTTAATTTTTTAAAAGATGGTAATATTTCCATAAATTTTTTGTTCAATCTTTTTTTTGTGGCTCCTTATTTTATCCCTGTTCATTCCTTCCTTAGGGGAAAACGAAAAAAGAGGGAAGCTGTCAATACATCAATGAATAAGGACAACAACGGGATGAATGCCTTATAGGAATAAGTTGTTAGCTTTTGCTTTTTTTGAAGAAAAAAATGGCCCCCCTTTTGTGACCAACAACAATAAATGCCATCCCAGCGGCATCTTTTCTCATATTTTTTCTCCTCAACGTTGCTAACAAATGTTTCGCAACTCTCAGTTATTTTTTTTCAGTCTTCTTCATTAATAATACCCATGTCTTTTTATTAACTAACAACCTCCAATTTATAAATTTCGAAAAAAAAGCTTCCGGTAAAAATTCAAAGAAGCGAATTGCCATGAGTAATGGTAGTAGTAGCAAATGACAGTCAGCAGGCATCTTGTCGATGTCCATTTGTGCAATAGATCATCAAGTTGAGCGACCAAGCGTTTTTCTTTTCTTTCAATATGTTTATTTTTTTGCAAACTACAACTACCAAAGCTTTATGGATTTGAACGACTAGTTAGCCATCCAGAAACTTTTTTTTCCTTTCTCTTCTTCTTCAACTTTGACAGGATTTATCTCTTTCGGGGGCGAAAAAACTTGTGGGCGGGTATGAACAACCAACGGATGCCATCACTTAAAAAAATGTACACCTCAAAAAAATGCTTTTAAAGATACTCACCAAAGAATTTGTCTAGTTGACTAACTGAGCCTAAGTTCCCAACGAACGGCAGCTGCTCATAGCAGTGATCGAGATATGCCCGCCAAAGTCGATCTGTCCGCTTACACATTTGTAGTAGCTTTTTATAATACCAAAGCTAAAAATGCTTGTCGTTTGTTGAATATCTTGGAGAGAATAAAAAAAAAGTAAAAACAAGATCAAGCTTCCTTTTCAAGATTGGGACAAACCGCGAGCCATTGCCGACCGGACAAACTCCCTGTGGCGATTTGTTTCTGGAGGCAAGAAAAGAAGAAAAGGAAAAGAATAAAACAAAAATAAATGCCGGGGCTGTAATATGCAAACATTTTTGCTTGCATTTTTTATACATTTTGTACAAATTTTTGTTGTTTGTTTAATCGGAAACAAAATTGCAGTGATTAGTTTTTTTTATTGAAACCTATGGAGTCATTTTCTTTTGTGTTTTTTGACATTTTTTCAAACTTTAATTTTGCGCTCTTTTTTCATCTTTTCTTTAATGAAGTCATTCTCGCTTCCCCCTTTTTTCTTCTTCTTTTGTTTTTGTTACGCCTTTTAAAGAAACATTATACAAAACATTTAAATTTTTTTATGCAAAATCGTTAAATTTCCATAGATGTACAATAAAAAAATAAAAGAATCTCGAACAATAGAGATAAAAGGAGTGGTGGACCCTCCATTAAAAAAGTTAAAAAAAAAGAAGGAGAACTTTTTGCGGTTGTTGAGCCTTTTGGGCATTGATTGGACAGCAGCAGCAACAGCAGTTGGTGGTGGCGATCGCAAAACTACTGAAGGCTGTCCAATATTATATTGAATTAACCCCCCTCTTCTCTTGTCATCACCTTTATTTAATGCTTTACTTACATTTTTTTTGCTGTTAAAAGAAATTTAAATCGTGTTATTGGAAGTGTTTATAATTAACTGTTTTAAATAAATTTTTTAAATGAAAATTGTTTCTTTTTAAGGTTTCCCCCTCTCCCATTACATCATGAATCGGGCGCCTCTTTGGGCGAGGCCGCCAGGATTATTATTATTACTATTATTTTTGATATGTCTTTTAATTACCCAAATTACATGTTTTAATGTTGATGTTAAAAAGCCTCTAGTGCATAGGTCTAGTGGTGGAGGATCTTTTGGTTATTCTATTGACTTTTATCATTCGGGTAATAATAATAATCTGTAAGTGATTCATTTAACAATCTTTTTTACGGTTCAAAATTTGCAACAATTTTCTTTTTAAAGATTGTTAGTTGGTGCTCCCTTTGGACAATCAAATCAGCGTGGGATCACAAAAGGTGGAGTTGTTTATGCTTGTGATGTTCGTAGTCAAAGATGTTCGCAGCTGCATTTTGATCAAACAGGTATGTATCATGAAAAAACATTTTTTAAAACAAATATTGCGAACCAGCTGACAATAAGAATTTTTTTCTTTTTTTTTCAGAGAAAAGAGAAACTTTTCTTTTCTAAAATTTAACAACCTTGAAACACAAAAATTTGTCAGTTTTTTATTTGTCGATTTATTACAATTTAATTATCCACAATTTCATTTCCTTTTAATTTAAAATTTTAAAAAAAAGCGAAAAAATTTGCATTTAATCAAGGACATCTTTTTACAGGGAATGAACAACGCCTTAATGGATCCACAAGACTTAACATTGAAGAAAAATCTCATCAAATGTTTGGTGCTACCGTTGTTGCATCGAAAAAAGGCAATGCTGCACTTGTAAGTGATAAAACATAAAAAAAATTAATTTAAATTGTATAATAAAAAAATTCAGGCATGTGCACCACATTACAAATATTTCTTTTCTAAATTTGAAGTAATTGAACCTGTTGGAACATGCTATTATGCAACAGATAACTTTCAAAAGATTGATGAATTTGCACCCTGCCGACAAGAACCAGCTCGTCATGGTCATCATAGATTTGGGTATGGTATGTGTGGATTTAGTGCTGCAATTCCAGATGATGGAAATTCTCGATTATTTATTTCTGCACCTGGAACATGGTATTGGCAAGGAGCAGTTTTTTCACAAAATATTCAAAATAAAACTGACCGCCCTAATACCAAAGATGGCCCAGCTCATACTGATCACCATCAAATGGGTAAAAATTTTCAGTACTTTAAAATCACTTAAGCTAGCGTTATCCCTATTTTAGGTTATTCAACTGCTGCAGGAGATTTTGATGGTGATGGACTTGATGATGTTGTTGCTGGTGTACCACGTGGAAATGAACTTGTTGGCATGGTACTTTTTTTCATTTCATTAATTTCCTAAAATAACATTGTTTATTTTCTTTCTACAAATTTTTTTAGGTGTCAATTTACACAAGAGACCTTCGATCAATTGTAAATTTAACAGATGAAAAAGGACAAAGAGGTCAATATTTTGGAGGCAGTCTTGCAGTCACTGATTTAAACAAAGATGGCCTTGATGACTTAATTGTCGGTTCACCCTTTTATACCAATTATAAGACTGCATTTGATGCTAAAACACAAGAGCATAAGCCATTATATGATATCGGCAAAGTAACAGTATACATTCAAACTGGTCCTGGTACTTTCCGTGAACCCATTCATCTTATTGGTCATTCACAATGGTCAAGATTTGGATATTCTATTGCTGCTGCAGGTGATTTAAATGGTGATGGATATAATGATTTTATTGTTGGCGCTCCATATGATGGTGAAGATAAACGTGGTGCAGTTTATATTTATCATGGGTCAGAAGATGGTGTCCGTGAAGAACATACTCAAAGAATTGGTGCAGATAATTTAAATCCAGATTTAAAAACTTTTGGATTTTCTGTTGCTGGTTCAAGAGATATTGATGATAATGGATATCCAGATATTGCCGTTGGTGCAACAGAAAGTAATCAAGCTGTTATTTTAAGAACAAAACCCGTCATGCAAATCACTGGATCTGTTAAAACGAATAAGAAAACAATCAATTTGGAAGATAAATTCTGTTCAAGTGAATTTGGTAGAATGCCTTGGTTAGTTTTTTTATCAACTCTAGTCAAATCTTTAACTGAAATTTGCTTTCAGTGAAAAAGTTAAATTTTGTATCAAATACAATGGTAAACTTCGTCCAGAACATAACAATCTTGATGTAAAAGTACAAATCAAACTTGATAACAAAAAATTGGGAGAACCTCGAGCATTCTTTTCACCAAAAGAACTTGTAAGGAAGCATTCTATTTTTTTATACAACAATGAATCATTTTCATTATTTTTTTTGCTATTTTTTAGGCTCGAAAACGTAATGTTAAAATTTCATCTCAATCTATTTCAAAAAGCCAACCTGATGTTATTGAACAAACTTTAACGATGACTAAGAATCGTGAACTTTGTGAAACTCATGATGTTTATGTTCCTGATACAATTCGTGACAAAATTTCACCAATTATTGTTAGCGTTAATTACACATATGTTGAAAGACGTTTAAGTGGTGATTTATTGGAGCCTGCTGTTGATACAACATTGCCACAAGCATTTACAACTGAATTAGTCATTGAAAAAGATTGTGGTGATGATAATGTTTGTATCCCAGATTTACAAATGACTGCAAAACCAACCCGTGAAAAGTTTACCCTTGGTACAACAGATAATTCATTACTTACAAATGTAACAATTCGAAATTCTGGTGAAGCATCTTATTTAACTCAATTATTTATTACTATTCCACCTGGATTTGAATATGGTGGAATTGAAAAATATGGTACAAAACAATCAATATCGTGTTCACCTGCAGAAAATAATTCAAATAAAAAAGATGAACCATATGATTTTGTTTGTGATGTTGGAAATCCTTTACCAGCAAATGAAAAAGTTGATTTTGGGGTTCGACTTACTGGTACCAATGTTGATACATCAAAAGAAAATGTTGAAATTAAAATGAAAGTTAATAGTACAAATGAAGAAGAAAGTGGCCATGATAATGACAATGCATTTACTGTAAATATTCCACTTGAAATTAAAGCTCAACTTTCACTTACTGCTCGAAGTAATCCTGATCAAGTTGATTATTCTGTTAAAAATCGAACGGATCTTGATAAAGCTGTTTTTGATTTTGAAGTTGGTCCACTTGTTAGTCATCTCTATCAAGTAATTAATCGTGGACCAAGTTCTGTTAAAAAGGCACGATTTGATCTCTTCTTCCCAAGTTATTCGGAAGAAGGAAAAGATTTACTTTATCTTCTTGATCTTCCACGTGTAAGCGACCCAGAAAAAGCAGTTTGCAAAGTTTTACAAGGACAAAATATTAATCCTCGAAGTCTTACAATTTCAAATGAACATATTCCAACAGCTTCAACTGCACCATTTGGCGTTGATGATTTGAATGAAGAAGATGACGATGATGAGCATCATGAAGATGATGACGATGAAGAATTTGAAACTGAGCATGAGAGATATGGTGATGATGGTGAAGACGATGTAAATCGTAGAAGGCGAGATGCACAACGGCAAAGAAGACAAATGAAAAAAGGTGAAGCAAAACAATTGCGGCAACAAAAAGAAGCAATGAAACAAGCCGTTAAACTTGTCAAAGATTCTGGGCATCAAGCAGTTGAATATCGTGGAAAGCTTAATCCAGCAGCAGTAAATTGTGATGCATTAAATTGTACTCAAATTACTTGTGACATCTATGATTTGAATGAAGGCGAATTTGTTCTTATTGAAGTATTTTCACGTGTTTGGGTTAATACGCTTATTGAAGATAACATTTATGAAGCTGATATTTCATCACTTGGCTTTGTACAAGTAACAGAATTACCCCATTCAACCACTTATCGACCATTACCACAAGTGGCTGCGGTATGCTTACTTTAATAGGAAATATAAATAAAAATTCTAATATTTACTTTCTTTTTTTAAGGTGACGACAGACGTTAATCCTACTGATACTGAAGCAGATCAAAGTCTACCATGGTGGCTTATTTTGCTTGCAATTCTTATTGCATTGTTGATTCTTGGTTTGATTATTCTTTGCTGCTGGAAGGTATGTTTATATTTACATGAATCAAAGAAAAGAATTTATAATTCTGGTTTTTTTTCCTTTTTCAGTGTGGTTTCTTTAAACGTGATCGTCCACATTATGAGAAAGCAGAATTAAATAAAGGTGCAACAAATGGTGAATATTATGCTGATAATTCTGCACGATACGCTCAACCTCATACATATTCACCAGATCGACATGGCACACACGTATAAAAGAAAATCATGAGAAAATCATCTTTGAGAATGTTAAACAAAAATTTAAAATCTTGCCATTGTTGCCTTAAAATTGTTATTTTTTTATATCTATTGTTTTCTGTTTTTTTTCTTTTTTTGCATTTAGCTCTCTAATTCTTCTTTGTTTATTCTGTTATTTTTTTTCTTCAGGAGAATTTCTATGAGCGTTTCCTTTTTTTAATATTTCACTGTAAAAAATTATCTCAGAAAAGAAAGCAAAAATGTATTTTGCTAGCTCTCACTGCCTTGTGCCAAACCATGATAATAGGTGCCTTATTGTCTTATCCTCTTTTTTCTTTCTTAAAAAATCATTTGTATTTGTACTTAAATGAGATCCTCTACTTGTTTCTGCTTTTTTTAAACTTTCATAACTGCCCAAAGACAAATTTTTTAAATGCTCAACTTTTGCAATATTGTTGTCTGTTGTTTAACAGAAAAAGAAAATGTCACAAAATAGCTTTAAGTTCTTCTTTTTTTTTGTATCTCTTAAAAAAGTAATTCAAAACAACAGTTTAAACGACAATGACAGCTTTTTTTTTATCTTAAAAAAGTATTATTATTTTAACAAATTACTTGCCATTTTCTCAAAAAAGAAAAAAAAGTTTTAAATAAAAATTAAATAAAATTTTGTTTGTTATTATGTAAATTATATAAGCACTACTACAAAAAATAGACCGGGAAAAAAGCGGCTTTTCTTTTTTATTTTTTCTCATTACAACAAGAAGACGTTGACCACAAGCCTTTGACATATTTTTTTTTCTTTGTGAGTATGTGAAGCTGAAACAAGTAAGCAAAAAAGAAGCGAGCAACAACGGCATGGTGCCATTGATGGCGTAACTCCATTCCTTGGCACAAAAACAAAAAAATATGGAAGAATGGAAGAAGAAAAAAAGAAAAGAAATCGCAACTTTGCGCACAATACTTTCTTTTGCTGGTTTAATTTTAAACGACATGTTTTTTTTCTTTCTTTTTTATTGTTTTTCAACCGGTAGAACAATAAGAGTTACTGCTTGTTTGCCAGATTGCGCGAATCCAATTTAAAAACTTTTTTTTGCGCAATTAATCGTTTTTTTCTTGTTCTCTCGTTTACATTCATTTAATTGATCTATTTTCTTTCGCCCATTCAATGGGGTAAATTTCAAAAGTTACCCTTGATGATTCAACTTTTCTATTTTTCAAGTTCAACAACAATAATCAAATGTGACGGAGCAAGAAAAACAAAGAAAAAAAATGTTATCCAATATTCATCCAACTAAAATTTTTTAAGTTCTTACCAAACTTGCTTGGTTCTTTTTTTATTACATATTTTTTAAAGCTATGTTTTTTTATTACGGGTACTACTACTCTTGAGCTGCCTCTTTTATATATCCCATTTCTTTGTCGCATTTTCAATAATCTCACAAAAAAAACTTTTTTTTGCTCAAAAGAGGACTGCCATCAGTTAGGCGTTGGTTGCTTCCTTGTCTCCGTTCATTTATATATTTGAGCATTGGCGACTTGGCAGAGTTCAACTAAGTTCTTATAATATATAACTATATTCCCGTACACATTTTTTTATTTTTGTCCTTTATTCCCCCTTCTTCTTCTTTTTCGTTGACGATCGTCGTGGACGAACCCTCCGCCTGACTGACAGACAACAAAAACAGCAGCAACATTTTTGTTTGGCGGTTCGCAGTTAGTGGATATTACTGAGCTCATCCTTATCCGCTCTGCTCAAACTTTACGCTTCTTTTTTTTATCGCTTCGGTATTTACTCGTTCTTTTTTGTTTTTATCGACAAAAACAATCAAAATTTTTATTTGACGTTTTAAAAAAATTTATTCATTTTTTACCGATATTTTATTTTGGAATTCCTTTGAATGAACAGTTATTTGTTGCGCTATTTTTTCCTTTATTATTCTTGCAAAAAGAAAGACGTTTTTTTCTTTTTTTAGTCTTCAACATGAACGCAAAAAAGTGTGCACGAGAAGAATGTGGGAAAACAGTTTATCCATTGGAAGAACTCAAATGTCTTGATAAGGTAGCTATCCATTTTTTAAACCTACAAAAGCCTTAAAAATCCCCTTTTAAAATAATTAAAAAAATGCTTTTTTTGTATTTTGATGTCTTCTTTTTAGGTTTGGCACAAACAGTGTTTTAAATGTACTGTATGTGGTATGACATTAAACATGAAAAATTACAAAGGATACGAAAAGAAGCCATATTGTGATCCACATTATCCTAAAACCGTTGCATCCGTTGTTGCTGATACACCAGAAATGAGAAGACTTCAAGAAAATAGCAAATTTCAAAGTCAGGTTTGTAATCTTCTCTTTCTTTTTTATACACATTTCAAAAAATTTTGTTTTTCAAAAATCTTTTTCTCTTTTTTCTACTGCTGTTGATGCCATTGCCAATGGGCATTGTTTTTCGCAATTTTAATCCTATTACAACTGATCCAGAAAGATAACTAACTGGACAGCCGTTCTCTTCGAGGGCAAACACATCTTTTTAACATAGAAAATTTTCTATTCGTTTATTTGCCAGGTGCTATAGAAGAAAAAAAATTTAATAGCAAGAAAAACGAAAATGAAATTAAAAATTCTTGAAAGAAATCACTTTTTTTTCTTTTATTTATTTATCGCATTTTTACACCCACATTTTTGCTACAAACTAAAATTTTTTTCCATTAAATAATGATGATCCTTAAGAAAAAATATGAAAAATTACAAAGGATGCAAAAGCAGAAATAAAATTTGCATTTTACAGGTAAAATATCATGCAGATTATGAAAAGATGAAAGGACAAAAGATTGATATTGTTGATGATCCTGAAATGACTCGACATAAACAAAATACAAAAGTTCAATCAAATGTACAATATCATGGAGAAATTGAAAAGAAGAAGCAACAAGAAGCTCAAAGACCATCTGAAGAAGTTGTAAATAATGTGCCAACTTCAAGTGAGTATTTTCATCCAGTTAAAGTTACAATTTATGATAAAATGCCGCTTTAATTTTTCACTTTTAACATCTTTTTTTACAAATTTGTTTCAACAAGCTTTAGCTTTATTTCTTCTTCTTCTTTTTTCTTCTACTTCATTGACTTTCTAAAAATACAAAAGCTTTAATAAAAAACTATTTTGATTTTTACTTTCTTTTTCTTTCACTTTCAAATTTCCAAAATAAAAAAAGTTCAGCACAAACAAACTCTTTCTTCTTTTTGTCACTAACTTTCGCTTTTTTTTCATATTAACAAAGCTTTTTGACTTTTAGCTTCTTACCCAACATCTAGTTACAACGTTGATCAATATTATTCTAACAACAAGCCATCAGAGCCTTCTTATAATTCTGAAACATCGCTATCTCCTTCTTCTCAATCAGGTACACTTATTTATTCAACAGAAAAAGGTGGAAAAGGTAAACCATATGTATATTTTTTTGATGTTTTTATGTAACAATATTTATGTGTGGTGTGCTTTTTTCGATATAACCTTTTTAATAAAAAAATGGTCATTACCGTAACCAAAAAAAAACTTTATTTTTGTGACCGTTGTTTGCATTTTTCAGTAAATACAACATCAAAAAATGTTGGAAGTATTGCTGATTATGATCCATTAAATGGTAATTGGGGATCTATCAATAGCAGCAAAACTGCTGAAAAAATTGGTAAGTGAAAATATGAGAAATTTCATTTTTACAAAAAATAAATTTTTTAGAAGCAGCGCTTAGTGGTGGTCCAAAAAAGACAAAAGCTACAAAAAAGAAGGATTTAACGGAAGATGATAGTGAAAGCAGCGTTTCTGCTGCTGCTCCTGCACACACAACTGCAACAACAACTCCATTGTCACCTTCATCTGCATCAAAAGGAGCAATAAGAGAAGAAAAAAGTACGGGTTTTACTGTTCGAGCCTTATATGATTACAGTGCAGCTGATAAAGATGAAGTCAGCTTTTTGGAAGGTGATGTAATTGTAAATTGCCAAAAAGTTGATGAAGGATGGATGACTGGAACCGTGCAAAGAACATTAACTTGGGGAATGCTTCCTGCAAATTATGTTGAAAAAATTGTTCAACCAACTGGACGATTCAAGCTTCATTAATATTGTTTTAAAAATGAGTCCAAAAGCCATTTTGTTGTTAATCGGTGCTATGACCAATATAAAGTCATAATACTCAAATCCCCAAAATTAAAATATTAAAAAAATCATATTTTTTTACTTATTTCAAATAAAAATAAATTTATTTATATATTTATTAATTATTGCATGCACATAATGTTACAGCAAATAAAAAGAAGTTTTATGTCAATTTCTGAATAGAAGGGATACTGTAAGACGCGATGAAAAAAACATTTTCATTACAAATCAATTATTATCAACAGAAAATGAATCTAGAAATAGATTTTCATCCAAATTGAGGCAGTTTGCATGTGTTTTAACTGAAAGCATTCTCATATATGAGTAACAATAAGAAACATGAAATGTTAGAAGCATCCGCTTTAGCTGGGGCCTCGCTTATTTTACATAAATTGAATATAAATAAATATTATACAAGGAAATACAATCTGAAAATTGCAAACACAACACGGCTGAAGTATAATCGATGCAAAATAAAAGTGACTTGTTAATGATAGATGTCATTTTATAACTTTTGTCTGTCAGTGGATCTCGTAGCATTGTCAGTCATACATTATAATTATTATTTTTTTATTTAGGTGCTACTGCAAATCTTCAACGTGATACTGGCGCGGTTGTTAGAGTAATCGATAAAGGTGTATGGTTTGCTATTGATAAGCCAACAATAGTTCCAAGCAGTGTTGAACTTAAAATCTATAATCAAAAGATTCCTGTTATTGGTCAATGTATTGATCATGCACAAGTTGGAAAGCAAATTAAACAACAATGGGTTATTGTAGTGCAGAAAGTCAAAGCTTTATTTGGCAGAAATTGGATCAATGAATCTCGTGAAAAAGTAGTTTTGAAGCAGAATACTTTAAATTTTCTTGTTAATCCAATGAATTACAATCCAACAAAATCTGTGAGTAAAACTGCAAAAGCTAAACAAATGGATGTTCACAGGCAAGAAGGAAAAGCAGATACCTGAAACAGGTCAAAAACAAATTCATTATCGGTTTATGTATCAAAAAACTGGTGAAAAATTTGATCGGGTTACGGTACGGTGTTTAAAAGTTTTTATTCAAAGAATAAAAAGTTAAATAAACTTTTTCATGCAAAAGATAAATCCAAAGCAGTACTTTTAAAATCTTGTGGTATCAATCGAATCAATCATGCGTTCAAAGCTTGTGAACTAAGATCAAAGGATACTGTAGCTGGTAGTGAATGCTTTCATGAATGTTATTCACTAAAGGGATGGTGATAGAAATAAATCAAAGTCCAAAAATGGTCATCATCTGGCAAAGCGCGTCCTCTCTCGCTCTATTTTTAGTCATCGTTTTTTATAATGTCTTTTTGTCGTTGATCTCTTTTTGCTTGTGTAATCGGCTGCTGTGCAGTTTAAAAATAAATATTAACATTTAATTAACTCACACATAAATAGAAGCTAACTCTATTTATAACAGTAAATTAAGAAAAAATCTTACAATTTTTTGTTAAAGATTACCGTAGAGTTACGTCGACATGGTTTCCTTCCATCGCATGCGTACGGAACATGCGCGCAATATGCTCAACAAGTCATGACAAGCAAAAGCTACAGTAATCAAAATCAATTAAGATTTGGATATAACTCGTTTTTACTATTTCCTTGATCGAACAATTTGTAAGATCAAAAAACGTTTTCCAGATCTTTCGATCTTTTCATCAATTGATCGAAATCAAATCCCCATTCTGCCCAACTATTACATAAATCCATCATCCCATTCACCAAAAAACACAAAATACATAATAAATATATCACTTTATTTTTCATTGATTGATTCATAAATAATAATAATTAATATCAAAAAGAAAGAAAAACAGAGACCAAAAATTGATAATACTCTAGGACGGCATACATATAAATAACAGGAATGAAATGTTAATAATAAGATTTAACAAGATTTAATTAATATGACAGAATAGCATTCTTTCTTTTTAATACATTTAATCAGAACCACGTTTCTATGCTTGTTGTTTACCAAACTGATCATTAAACTTTTGATATTTGTTGGTTATCTTGTTCTTAGAATATTTTTCTATTGCATCGTCCATCGTGTTATTAGGTGAAAATTGAAAGGAATTTTCAGGAGATCTAAAAATTTGCTTTTTTTTAATTTTCAAATGTGAAATCATTAAAAACAATGGACAATAAAGTAAAAGAAACTTACGGAACAAAATCAGTATTAAATCCTTCAACAAATGATTCCAATAATTCATCGGCATTATCAACACAATCTGCACATTTTTCAAGGATTCGAATCATTGATGCTCTTTCTTCAGATTCATCCAAAGTATCCAAATTTTCACAAAGATTTGAAATAATATTTTCATATCGATTTGGATATAAACGGAAAATATCTTTGATAACAACAACGGCTTCTTGAACAACATAGCTAACTTTTGTTTGAACAAGATCAAGAAGAGTTGCAACACATTTTTCAGAACTCTGTTCTACTTTAATTGCACAACGACCAATTCCTCGAACAGCTTTACGAACAAAATCTACATCTACTTCTGCAGCGTAATACTTCAATTCAGATAAAAGTTGAGAAATATTATTTTGTTGAACAAGTCGAATCAAAATATCCAGTTTCTCCATTTTTACATAAATTGGATCATTAAACTTTACAAAGAATACTTTCACTTCTTGCTTTAAAGCATCAGGACTAAAAATCATTTTGTAAATATATTAAACAAGAATAATACAGTAAAAACTAATTACCGTTTTTGAACAATAAGATTGATATTACGCAAAGCAACATATTGAATTTCAGGTTCAGCAGAAAGAAGAGTAACCATTGGAGGTGCGAGCTTTTTGATAAGTTGAGCAACGAAATCAGAATTCTCTGGCAAGAAATTAATTAGCTTCATTAAAACTTTGACAGTTGACAAAATGACAGCAGCATTAGCATGAGCAAGTCTTGGACTAATACGTTCACAGATACTGTAAAATGATGATATTAATGATATTACTTTTAAAAATAATAAAATTACTTTTGAGCTTCTCGTTCATCTTTTGGTTTATAATTAGCAACAGCATCAAGAATAAAAATTTGACCCAATTCAGTGCTTTCATTTAAAGCAATTAAAAGTTGATTAAGGCAAATGCGTCCCATGTTTTTCATAGTCAAAATCATTTCAATCAATGGATTTGGATCTTCACAATCCTAAAATTGCAATGCCATCGAATTATATTACATCTTTAAGTTATAAAAACATACTTTTACAAATGTATTAACAGCCATAATAGCAAGATCAGGTTGACTTTTAGCATACATCATCAAGTAACGATATACCGACTCCTTGAGCTCAAGATTATCTGTTTGCATAGAATCAACAACATCAGGAAATAATGCCCTAAAATACAACAATATCGTTATAACTTTGTAGACTTTACTTATGTATATCTTACCTAGCATCTTTTCCAACAGTCATACTAGCAATAACCTTCTTGACAGCTTCACGTTTCTTTTCCTTCTTATCTGAATTGAGTTCAGTTCCACCTAAAAATTATTTTTCATTATTCTTACATATATGAAATATAAAGTTTACCTTCTTTGGTTGTTGTAAAATATTTGGAATCCATCATTAGTTAGTATTATTGAGCTCTAAAATATGAATTACGTTAAAGTTATAAAATATATAAATACAACAGTAAAAACGATTGAATAAAAAAAGCAATGAAGAGGACCGACACGGGTTATTTTTTGTCAAGAGTCAAATGAGCTGTCTTTGCATGAGCTCATTTGTTTGTTGCAAAAAAAAGTGAATCTCGGCTCGCCGGCTGGCAGCTCAAAAAAAAAGCAAAAGGAACTAACTCTTTTTTTGTTGCGACTAGTGATCGGATCCCGTACCGTTACCGCGGGATTTTCCCGCGGTAACGGTACGGGACGTTCCCGTAATCCCGTCCCGTGGCAATTTTGGATTTACGGGAACGTCCCGTTACCGTTCCCGTAGCCAATTTTCCCGTAAAAAGATGAATCAAGATGTCTTTTTGTTGTAATCCATTCGAAATTAGGTTAAAATGGCTTAAAAATGATTGAAATACATATCCTTATGGCTTTTAAGGGATTTTACCATAATTTCCTTTGAATTTGTGACTTTTGAGTGAAGTTAATTTTTAACGGGAATTACGGGATTCCCGCGGGAATCCCGTAAATCCCGTACCGTAGCAATTTCGAGATTACGGGAACGTCCCGTTACCGCTTTTTTCCAAAAACGGTACGGGATCCGATCACTAGTTGCGACTAAGAAAAGAGAAAGAAAAGTGCCGACCAGGAAGCAGTCTTTTTTTGCGCACGTTTTTTATACTTTTTTGTATGGGAAAATGCCTTTTTTGTCGTACCAAATTTTTTTGGTTGATTTTGAGCGATTTTTCTTAACAGGATAGAAATGTTTTTTCATGGGCTATCGAAAGGTACTAAGCTTGTAAGTGAGCTTGCATGAGATAGGGGTGTTCTCTTTATGCGCAAACAAAGAAATGCCATTTTCGGCACTTTGTGTCAAAGAAAATATTTTCAAAAATGTTATATTCGAAATCAGCGTACAAATTACGTCTAGTATGTATTATTACAAGCTGGTAAAAAAAAGTTGAAATTTTCATACTGTAACGAAGAAACAAAATGCAGAGAGAAAAGAAAGAAAGAGTTTTCTTGCAGCTTCCTACGGGTGTTTTTGACTTTTGTAAAAAAGCTTTTTCTCTCCAAAGGTTAAAATAAATTATTTTGTTAAAAATTTCCCAAAATATATCGAAAAAAATTATTATTGCTGATATTCCTCAACTTAAATCAGCTATTCATGATGTATATTTTTTGACGTTTTTGAGATATTTTTGTTAGGAATTGCATAATTGGTAACATGTCAGAAAATTGATGACCCTTTGATACAATTTGAATCAAGAATGAATGTTGCAAGATTGAATGCACATGTCCTCTTGCAACAGGACACGTTCAAGTGTAAAAAATTTTGATTGAAAAACTATAACAATGTTTTTCCAGAATTTACGAATAGCTTCTACAGTACCATTTCCTTCAGTTTTAACATAAAAATCATTCATTACAACTTTATTTTTGCTTCTTTTCATTTGTCATCATCAACAACAAATTTTTTAACTTTTGCAAGAATTGGATATTCGTAGCTTTTTCCTTAAACATTCTTCCTCTTTTTAGCTGGAAATTCTTCGTCATCAATCCATTCATCGGCTACAAAGGACGAAGATTGGATTGCTGGATTTTAAATTAAAGAATTAATAGATTTTTTTAAGTTTCAATGAATAAAATTGAAATATGCTTTTGTAAAATTGTTTAATTTTTTAGGTGGCTGAAGTTTGTACTTAAGGTATACGGTAATGCAACGCCCATGTATGTAATAAAAAAAGTTTATTAAAATATAAAAATGTGTGATAAAATTTTGCTGGATAAAATGTTAAAATGCAATTTGAATTATTGTAAAAAATATTTTATTCATTTGAGCAAACAACAGTAAAAAATAGGCAAGAAAAAGAGAAGAAGAACTTTGAAGGGAGACCGGTACAAAATTGATTAAGTCTGTTTAAAATTGGCATTTAAAAATCTAGAATCCACCATGTGGAGTGAACATTCATGGCTGTGATATTTCTTCATATATGGCACTTTTTGCATTAGAATTTGGTCCATTCTGAAGAAAAATTTATTTATAAAATCCATAAGTGCAAAGCTTAATAAGAAGTTTCAGCTAATCTTTTTGTGTGCATTTGTGCAATATTTATACATTTGCAATTCTAGAAATCACAATTGGAGGTGTGTGTTAAAGAAATCTCTCTTATAAAGCAGTACAGATTAAACAAAAATAGAATCATAAGCGCTATGACGAGATACATGATAAAGCAACAAACAAATAATCTGGAAACCCGTCTAGCAAAGTATTACGATGAGTGGGAAGTTTATAAGTCTTACAACAAAAAGGGATAAAAAAAGTGTCTAAAAATATAAACAGTAATTTTACTTTTAACTTTTAATCCTTATTTAAGCTATTATTTTTTAACCTACGCACAATCCAACAAGTATTGTCAACAACACCCAAGCAATTGTGTTTTTTGTTTTTCAAAATTACACATTTAAACCCAAAAAGCATAAAATTAATTTTTAAAAAAATTAGCTGAATAGTTCCTGTTTATAAGCAAATAATTAAGGGAAGAAAAAAGAAACTGACAAACACAAGCAAAAAAAATGAACATTTAAACAATTGTAGCTCCTCTTTGACTAAATATTGATGAGCGTTGTTGAATTGATGAGTAATTTTCTTTATTAACAGCAGCAAACAAATGATCAACATCATATTGAGGTTTTGAAAATATACGTTTCATCCAATTACCCTTCAATAATAATAAAAAATAAAAAAAGCGTGAAATAGAGCGGGCATAAAAATATTAAAATAAAGAAAAAGCAAATGTGCTCTTTAAAAATTTAGATTAAAACTTACTTTTGAAAAGCTATATGTTATTTCACAAGTTCTTGCAGTTACTGTTCTTTTCTTTGTCTTTTCACATGCAAGCAATGATGTAATCTTTGCTCTAAATTTTTTCGAGAATAACGTATAAAGAAGTGGATTACATGCACTGCACGTCATTGCTAGTGCATTCATTATTAGGACAACTTCATATGGTGTATGCATTGTAACATTGAAGAGTCCTCTTTAAAAAAAAAGATATTATTAAATCAATTTAAAACAAAAATTTAAAAACATTATTCTTACTTTGATAAAAATATTCCTTGAATTGGTGAATAACAAATAAAATATACGCATACACAAGCAACAAGCATTTTAACAACATTTCGACGCATAATTAAAGCTTCAGATCTTGCACTTGCATCACCAAGTGATGTCGTTTCTATAAATAAAAATGCAAAATAAAATGTTGGAAAAAAATAATTATTCTGATTTCATACCTTCATATAGCTGTCTATTCTTTGACCACAGAACACAGCATACTTTACTGTAAAGTAAGCAAAAAATTATACATGGCAAGAAATAAAAGCTTGTAAATTCTATCCATTTATAAGTTGTCCAAAAATTCTCGTGCATATGTCGATTAGCGCATACGCGAGCTAAAAATATACATTTTTAATTGATAAAAGAAATACTTAAAAGTTTAAACTAACAATTTGGACGTTTTTGATTAAAAAGAGCATATGGGAAAGCAAAAATAAATACAAATGCCCAAGTACATATTATTGTAACAAGAATATTATTTCGTGAGCATAATCTTCGAGCATGCATTGGATACACGATAGCAATATACCTAAGAAAATATAAAATTAAAAATTTTGAACAAATGTACTTTCCCATCCAAAAAAGATTAATTTTTACCTTTCAATACATACAATTAATTGTGTTAAAATAGATGTAAATAAGAATACACATTCTAAGTATCGTGCAATTGGACATAAAATTGTTGGAAATATCCATGCAGGATACCCAAATATTATCGTAGGCGTCCATTCAACAATTGTTGTAATTAAATTTAATGCATCAGCTACTGCCTAAAAAAGATGAATGAAAATGTTCTTTATATGTTTAAAATTAAAGCTAAATGAGAATTACCAAATTAAGTAATAACATATTCATAACACTTTTTCGCATTTTTCGATCCGTTGAAATTGCTAATATTACTATACAATTTCCAAATAACCCAAGTGTTGTAAGAAGAACAAAAAGTGAACCAAAGAATGTGGAAGAAGGCACTGATACTAATCGCTGCATCATTTCTTATTTATTTCTATTTGTTGTTTGTTTACTACTACTAATAAAACAAAATAACTATCAGTAGTAGCAGCTATAAAAAGTAAACATATAAAAGTAAGGATAAATATTTTTTAAATAACTTTTAGAAAATAAAACGGAAAAAATACGGAATAAAATAGTAAATAAGGAAAAGAACATTCACGCTTCGACAATAATTGCCTTTTTTTGATGAAACTTGATGCCAATGACAAGAGAAAAGTTTCTTCTACTTCTCCTCCTTCTACATAAAGCTTGTCAATTAAGTCAGTCGTTGGGTATAAGTCTTTAAAAAAGAGTTGTTGTATGTTCTGTAGTTATTTTTTTAAATACCGAAGAAGAAACAACAAGAAAAAGAAGAAAAGAAGCAAGCTGCTGTCAACAAGGTCCCAAAAAAGTGTAAATTCATCTTTTTAAATTTTAAAAATGGCTAATAAGATAAAAGAAACCTTAAAATGGCTTTAAAGAATAAAAAATTGGAAACAAAAGAAAACAGGCAGTCAGTTAAATAATGGCATAAATATTTGATCAAGCATATCCTTTGACGCTTGCGATGTTATGAGTTCCTTATGAGGTTATAAAATAAAAGCAAAGTTGAATTTAATAAACGGCGGTAATCACGGCATTTTTTGCATGTCTAAATATCCAAAAAAGTAATTACCCAAAAATGCAATAAAATTTTTTATAAAAAAGAAATTAATTTTAGGATTCGGAAAACGAAAGTGTGAAAAAAAGCTTGGTATACTTTTGATACATAAGTTTGTGTAATTATTTTAGTGAAATACATTTACACAAAGTAGTAAAAAAGTAATAAACTCCAATATTAATTTAATTAACTTTTTTAATCTCTTGCCTTATAAAAAAGTTGTTATGAAAATTAAATAACGTTTCATATTTTACTCTTAGAGTAGAGACTACCAGGAATTTAAAAAAAAGATACGTCAAAATTTTTGCTAATTGGTGATGAAAAGTTTATAGAGGATACATTTGTGTCCATTACTCTTCTATTTATTTTTCTTGCAGGCAAGCAAGCATGCATGCAAACATCTGACACTTGAATAAAACTATAAACTTTCATATTATAATTGCAGAATAAAAAATATGGAGTAATAAACGTAAAGATACTTTCATTGATGACATCAATATTTCTTTTACTTTTCTTTTAATTCATAAAAAAAACTTGGATTAAGATATTTGGATATAAGTGATGAAGCAAATTGAATATTTATCATATGTTATAAAGCTCATTTTTAAGAATAAAAGAATTTTAATAATTTGAACATGTATAACACATAGAGAGAAATCATTAAGTCCATCTCAAAAGCATTCCCTTTCTAAAATCTATTAATTGTTTTGTCTGAAGTAAATCCGAAAATCCTGCAAGCTCTATACCATCTTCTTCCTTGTTAGCACTCAATACTGTAACATTTTAATGTTAAAAGAAAACAAACGTAAACAAATTCGAAAATTTTTAAAACAGCTATGAGCACCTAACAAAACATTGTTGTAAAAGAGAACTTTGAAGTAAATGAATGAATGACTAAAACAAATATCAACGTCTATGAAAAAATATTTTCAAAAATTCTTCCGGTAATTATCCTATTAGAAAAATAGAAACTGAAAAAACATATACTCAAACAGCTCCTTTTTCATCAAAAGAAAAAAAAGATGTTCAATTCTAAGAAGAAAGGAAAGATAAATTTTTTTGTTCCCAAAATGATGAAAAAAAGAATGGGTTAGTAGCGAAAGTCAAATAAATACTATCATGAACAAATGAAAAAAGCAAATACCGTAAATCTCATCAGTGAAGAAAGCCTTTTTTAAATAAGGGCACAAAAAGGAAAAGGAAAAAAAAACTTAATTTAACATATTTTTGGGGAGTTGGAAAAAAAAATACAACGATAAACTTAACGAACTTTGACGCTTTAAAAAAACAAATTTGGTATCATTTTAATTCACTTTGATTCTTTGCCGTTTTTTTCCTACGTTAGAAGTATAACAATGCCATTCAAAGCAAGAAAAGGACACATATAAACCAACAAACATTTAAGAAGGAAAAAACACATCGTTTACGTCAAAAATTTTTTCTCATGTTTTTAAGACATACCTATTTAAGTTTCAATGTTGTTACAATTTTTATATATGAACCTACCGATTATAGCCTACGTTAAAGAAAGGCAACAACAATTTTTTTTGGAAGCATTTTTGAAAAAATCAAAGACGTAACATTTTTAACATTTTTGCAAAAAAGCTTCTTTTGTTTTTTAAGGAATTACAGAAAGAAATAGTGGAGGAGATTTACCTGCTGTTTTCAAAAGAATTAAACGTCACAATAATATTATGTCAATGAGCAGAAAAAAAGAAGTAAAATCTTTTATTACATTTTTTCGTGTTTTTTTGTTTAAAGCTGTATCAATAAATATTGCAAAACATGAAAATTGGATTCCTTTTTTAAAATTAGCAAAAAACGCAACAAAGTCAAAAGAAATAAAAAATTTCAAACTTTTTGAGCTAACAAATTAAAAAGATTTTATTTTTTCCATTTCAAGAAATTTTTTGTATTCAATCTTTTTTTGGTGTTCTAAAGTGGTACTTCATTTAAAACTTTTTAAAAAGCAAATGTCCTCCTCCTTTTCTTTTTCTGCCTTTCTTTATCATCATCTTCTTTTTTTGAAAGTACGAAACTTTGTACCATTCAAATTCACCAAGCGTATTAAAAGCCTCACGGGAGCGAGTTGAAGAAGCAATAGAAAATAAAAAAAAATAAAAAAGCAATCACAACATCAAAGATGCCGTCGATCAAAATTTTCCCAAGATAGTATAACCGATAAAGACAAAAAGGATTTTTTGGACTTGACTTTTAAAAATCTCTCAATTTATCTTTTGCTATGCCACTTTTTTCTGTTTCTTTAACCATTCGAAAAGAGAAAAAAAGAATGCATTGTTGCGGGATAAAAAGAGATTTTAAAAATAGAAAATTTTAAGGTCTGTCAAAAAAAGCGTTTAAAAAACTGCTAAAAAATCTTTTTGGAAGTCTTTAGTCTTTTACGTTGACTTTTATATTTTCACAAAAATAGAAACCCAAAAATGTTTATTTCAAGCTTTCAATAAAAACACAAATTTTTCAAGGTCGATGAATTCTAATTCTTTGGCATTTACAACTTTTAGGAATGTTTTTCTTAATACTACATATATTTTTTACAAAAACTCCCATCATGAGTTATGATTAATTTAAGCAAGTAAGCAGGTGTTTTAAAGGAATTGTTACATTAAAGTACATATTAAAAAATTTAACACAAAAAAAAATTGGTTTTGAAAAAAAAACACAAGATAGATAGAAAGAAAAAGTGGGAGGAGGGTAAAATATCTTTGCTTAGTAATAGATTTAAAATTCCTAAATTAAGCAATAAAAAGTGAAAAGCAAAAGCTCATAAACATTTTGGAATAAACAAATCTCTTTTTTCATATAAAAAATAGAACGAATTTATTCAGGGACTTTAAAATTGTTTTTCACACATAATAAACTTTTTTTATACTGACAGGCATTATCGTTCTTCGAAAAAAGTTTTTTTCTGTTAAAAAAAGGCTTTAAAATGTTTATTTTTGCAAAATAAAAGAGAGCAAGGTTGTTTTTTTTTTTAAATTAAAAGGATCAAAAACAACAACTTGATCATATTATAAATTATTACTTTATTTAGAACATTGTTATTTTTACTCTTAAAAAATGTGAAAAGCAAAATAAAATATGATTCAATATTCTCACCTTGTGACGGGTGGTGTCTAGGAGATGTAATAAATGCCACAAACAAAAACTTCATTGTAATGCAAATTCTAGATAGTTTAAACGGAAAAAAATTTAATCCATATCATACGTACATACATCATTTTTAGGAATGAATTTTTTTTAAAAAAAACATTTATCATGTTAAACGTATGTAAAGCTTTGAATTTTGATTTAAAAGAACGATGCGCTAGAAAATAAAGAAAAAACAAACAAATGCTTTCGATCTCTTTATGGTTTTAATTTCCATTGTTTAATAGCATTGTTCTAATAAAATATAATAAATTTCTTTGAATTTTAATTGTGAAATATTGTTGATAAATTATCTTTGTTTTCTTTTATTTACAGTGCTTAAGCTTTAGTAGAGATCAATGTTCTTAGCCGAAAATTGATATATGATTGTCAAGTAATTAACATTAATTGAGAATTAAGTTCTTTGGCGTTTTTAAATTTGTTTTTATAATACTTTTCAAAGAAAATTTGCTTTATTTGACGTAAAATATGGCAAAGCTTATTGTCTCTTTTTTTTCTCCAGCAGATGCGGTGGTGGTTATTGCAAAAAATGAACGGTCAGTGCAACTAGCTTCGTAGAATGTCATCTACACTTAACAGCAGCTATAAATGCCATATTCTATAATTATCTTTTTCATCTATATTTATTTCATCGATAATTGCTTTTGTTTTTTTACCACCCCCTCTTTTAAATACTCTTTAAATAGTATGCAGTTATTTTTTATGATCGTTTGCTATATTTTTTCCTTCAAAATAAAAAATAAAAAGGTAAAGCTTTATTATTATGTCTGGGATACACTCTAACCGAAAGTTTAAAAAAAAGACCTATTTAAAAGAAAAATAAAGACAAATGAAAGGCAGCGTTACAACAAAGAATAATAATAAAAAAAATATATAAAAATTCAATGCTGTGGGAACCTTGAGAAGCATAAAAATATTTCACCTGTAATAATATAGATGCACATAAGAAAATAATATATTTACTGACCAAAAGAAAAACAATAATTTTTTGCAGTTAAAAAAGAAGAAGATCGTTGAAGAAAAAATGCAATTAAAAGAAAGCGGATAAAAACAAAGAAGACTGGCAGCAATGAAAATGTGTGTGTACTTATGAGGATTTTTAACAATAGTTTGAAGAAAGCAATTTTAAAAAAAAAGAATCACCAGGATAATAGTTAAATGCTAAACAATATAACTGTTTTTTTTTGGTTTTGTTAGAATCAATTAAAAGAAAAAACATTTTTTGGCAAGAAAGAATAAAATAAAATTATATCTTTGACGTTAAAGCTTAAAGTTTGCTGGTTTTTAAAACTATCTTAAAATTATGGATGTGGTGCAGCTGGTTCACTTGGAGGAAAAAGTGGTGGTTCTCCTTTTCGTCCAACTAATAGATAAGTATCCATTCCACCATCAACACCTTTAACTTCAATATGATCACGATATTCAAAATCATATCGATCAATTAAAAGATCTCGAGTATACTGTGATACCTAAAAAAATATGTTTTATAATTAATTTTATTAAACCCACGGAAAAAAAAGTACATACTTGAATTCGATTTTCCACCCCTGTACTATACATTCGTGATGCAATGTTTACAGTATCACCCCAAATGTCATAATATAATTTTGTTGTACCAATTACACCAGCTGTCACAGGACCAATGTTTAAGCCAAGTTTACAAACAAATTCAAAATTTAGTAAATCTTGATTAAAAATATCTAATACATTTTGTAATGCTAATGCAAATTCAATAAGCTAAAATAAAATAAAAACAATTAACAAATTTTGTTTATAGTTTGCTTTTTTCAAAAAAAATTTCTTACCTGATACAAGTGTTCATAGGGATGTAAAGAAAGTCTTCGACGATCAGGATTAAGCCCAGAAGCAGCCATATAAGTGGCACCAATAGTTTTAATTTTTTCGACATGTGTAAATTCAGGTCGTTCCAAGAGATCATCAAAATCAGCAATAACTTCATTTAAAACACGTAAAAATTCTCGACCCCCTTCAAAATTTTCTTCGTACATTTCATTCCAATTTGTTATTGAAGCAAATAAAACTGCTGTAAGATTATGATTTTCTGAATATTTTGTATTTGTTTTTAAAGATTCTACAGCATGTTGTGGAATAATATTTGTAAGAAGCCAATCTGCTTGATCTCGAACCTTTTGCATCTTTTCTGTATCTCGTCGAGCTTGAACATCACCAAAAAATGACATTCGAAATGATGTTTCAAACTAAAAATTTTAAAAGTTTTTTGTTTAAATCACATATTTATGGCTACCTGGTAATTAAGAAATGCAACAAGTACAACTGCTAAAAATACATCAACGGCTAATTCCCATACAAATAGCGGAGTATGCATAACACCATAACTCCAAACAGGTAATGAATGATTGCACGGAATTCTTGCAGTAACTTTTCCAAGAAAAACAGATGTATCATTAATATTCATATTTGCAGCAGACATATGATGGAAAGAACGAATTCGATCAAGATTTAGCTGACATAAACTAAAAATAAAACAAAATGGTATTCTAATAAAAACATGAAAATTAAAATAGCTTACTAAGTAGATCCAAGAAAGAAGAATGCAACAAAAATAGCTTGAAGAGTTTTTGGCCATGCTCCAAGTTGACTAAAGTTGCAATGAGCATAGATGGATATCAGAAATACATAACTATACAGTAATCGCTTATTAATTTGTGAATTTGCAATACAAAACATTTGAGGTGGATCTGTTTCAGTACACAATAACATATTAAAAACTGCAACTCCAACGGGTAAACCAATTAAAAAGCAGCCTTAAAATAAAAATACTTTTCTAAGAACAAATTAAAATTTAAACGTCATACCTAATATGTGTCTTGGAGCCCATCGATGTACACATGGCAAAATAGATTTTCGACTTAATAAAGGGAAACCAATAAGTATCAACACTATTAAAAGAAATAATCCACCAAAAATGCAAAAAATGATGTATGATAGTCTTGGAGGTTGAATTGCGACAAACATAATCGTTGCAACAACTCCAAAAATAAGTGCTGCTACAAGAATATCAATAAATACCCCAGAATATCGATATCTTGGACGATGGATATTTCCTTGTTGATTTTCACAATTTCGAACTTCAAGTTGATGATGACGAACAAGTGGATTTTTACTTAAATTATTTTTGTCACAAGAATCACCAAAGTGTGCACGATATTCATTTTCAATATCTTTTTCAAGAAATCTTAGCGTCCATCGACTCAAAGAATCTTGATGCATCCAAAATCCTCTTGCAAAAGAGCCATCAGAGCTCTAAATTTATAATCAATAAAAAATATTACAGTAATTGAAAAGAAAAAGCATACTTGCATAATTTGAGCTAATCGTTGATCAAAATCACGATTTTCTGTATCAAAACGAGTTAGAGAAGCTGCATTATGATGATGTGAAATTGCAGTATCTAATCCACCAACCGATGGAACTTCTGATCCAGCATCTTGTAGCCCAGAACTTCTTGATCCTCTTCCACTATTATTTGCACTACTTCCATTTGCTAAATCAACAGAAATTTTTCCACCAATTTGTTCAATATGATGCCATGTTCCTCGGTCTGGTGCCATTGCCACGGGTGTCATATCAGGAGCAGTTGTAGTTGCGGCAGTTGAATTATTGCCTGAGTAGTTGTTTGTAAGGGCTTGTAAGGAAGCAGATTTACGTGGATCTGTTGCAGGAAGAATCGCACACATTGATTGAGACTAAAGACATGTTTTTTTGTTAATTGACAGTTTAAGGCTTTTTGTGAAGTATTAATAGAAATCAAATGAAAAGAGTTGTTAAGCAAATTAATTGCCACAAAAAAGAATTAAGAGTTTTTAACAAAAGAAAAGTAAAAGAAGCAAAACAAAAAATAAAAGCGCGAACTTTGAGAGTTGCCGATCTTTGTACCTGTGGACCAGTCTGGTCAAGGACTTGTGCCGATGTTGCTTGAGCTTTTGTACGATCAATTAATTTCATTCTTAAACTTCCACCACCAATTGAATTTGTTGTTGCTCGACTGATTGGTAAAGATGTAGATTGAATTGTTCGCAATTTTCCAGCAAGTTTCTAGAGATTAATCAAGCGTTAGTTTTTTTTCAAAAAAAAATCTTTTTCAAAGAAAAAAATAATTAATATTAACCTTTCGAAAGCTCATTTGTGAATTATTATGTATTGCTTCAGTTGGCTCACGGCTTGATTCAGAATCGGATACATTTGCAAATTGATTACTTACTGATTCAAATTCTTTTGATCTTCCAGCAATAAAGTATGTTTTCATATCTGTAATTTTACACCTTTTTTTGCTTCTTTTAATTTTCAGACATTTTCAAAATCTGATAACAAGTCTTTCATTTATCCCCAAAAAAGAATGTAATTAACTCGCTTATGTGGATTTGAAAAGGCTTCAAATGTCGCTTCAGTGCTCTTCTTTCATCTTCACAAAAAAAGAAAAATAATTATCTTACTTTTTGTGTTTTAATTTTAACAAAAAAAGATGATATATTTATATTTTTTGTTCAAAAAATAGAATCTCTAAACAAAAATCTCATTAGCTTTTCATAAAGTCATCAGTCCTCTTTTTTCCTCTTTCTTTCTTTCCATCTTTTCTTCTTTTAACTTAACAGCAACTCGGTAAACATGCTCAAAAGAAAAAAAAAGATTGTTTATTGCAAAAATATATTGGAAGTGACAATGAATGACATTGAGAAGATAGCCATTTTGGCGGTTGGCTGTTTAGAAAAAAAATGAGAAAAGAATGAAAAAATGCTTTTGCTTCCGTTGTTTTTATTTAACCCAAAAATATAGCTTTTTTTCTCATTTTATGCGTATCACTTGATTGCATTTTTACTACATTCTTGTGATTAGTTTTCTTTACCCCTCAATAATTAAAAAATGTTTTAAGAGTTTTAAAATTAAAAAAGAATCAAAACATACTTTTATGAATTGGTCCTTCTTCTAAGACATATTGATTATCAAGATATGAGGCCGTAACTTCAGAAACATGTACACGACCTGCAACACCTGTAGATTCCATTTCATTTGCAAAATTAACATCATTTGAAAATACATCGAATTTAAATCTTTTTGTTCCAACCATACCACACATAACCTAAATTATGCTTAACATTAATACCGTAACCCCATCTTCAAAATCTAACTTTTCCTGTATGAATTCCAACCCGCATATTAACATTTTGTCCACGATCCATATCAAATTGTCGAATAGCAATTATCATTGCAAGTCCCATTTCAACACAGCATTTTGCATGATCAGGTCTTGGCTCTGGACATCCCGCAACGCAATAATAGCAATCACCTAGTGTACTGATCTTTTCCAAATTACATCGACCACACAAATAATCAAATCTTCCAAAAAGATCATTCAATAAGTTTACAAGTTCATCAGCAGATTTATTTGAAGACATTTTAGTAAATCCTGCAATATCCGCAAATAAAATAGATACATCTTTCATTAAATTCATTGTAAAAGGACGAAATTTTCGAACGGAATTATCCGTGGGAATAGAATTATGATTTGGATGTGGATTAATGATTCCTGCAGTGGATTCAGCAGCTGATGATCGACCCGCTGTTGTTGCATTAGATGTTCGACAATTTGATTCAATACTTGCAGAAGGTCGACGCAATTCACTATTTTCCTTTAAAAGTTCATCAGCAACCTAAAAAAAGAAATTGATGCTTCTTCCTTCTTTTTTCTATTGTTATACATGTTTCATTTCTCAAACAAAAAAACAAGGAATGATTTGTATAACAAAAGGAAAAATATATGACTCACTTTTTTTGGCATTACTGATTGAATCATATGATCTTTGAATTGTGTTTCAAGCTCTAAATCTTTTCGAGCTAATAATGATTGTCCAACTTTTAAAAAAGTTTTTCGTTGTCGTACTTGTGTTAATATAAAAAGATGTACACCCAAAAGATGAATACAAAAATGTAAAGCTAATTTAACTCCTGAAGGCACTGTAAATGGATCTAATCTTGAGCCACTGAGCAATTCAAATAACCCTGAATAAATAATTCCAATTAATATGCAAAGATAAAGTGGTAATGGAATAACTGTATAAACTAGAAGAACCACCTGCAAAAAAATTTAAAAACATTTTAGCTTTTTTTAATTTAAAAAAACCGTACTTGTATACTTGTCGCCATAGTTGCAACAGGACCCATAAATGAGCGTGTACTCGAAAATATTAATAATGTTAATAAACATATTAAAAAGGTGCATAAAAATGATGTTGGCATATAAAATCTTTGATAATGAACTGAAAGGGATGTAAACCATATCATACAACAGCATAAAGCAATTAAAGCAGTGGATGCAACCTAAAAATTTGAATTATTTTTAAAGGGATACTTTTAGTATTTCTTTTTTACCCAATGATGTAAAGCTGCTTCATCAAATATTAAAACATAAAGCATCCAAAGTCCACAAGTTAACATAATATAAATAAGTCCTGATCGAAATCGATCCCTTAAAAGTGGGAAACTACATTTCCAGTATTGTGTTTCAAGGATTGCGGAAGCGAATTGTGGATTCCACCATCTTGCTGACGCTCTTTCAAATAATGGTATCCTTCTTGGACTTGATGAATGTGCTCTTGCCTTAAAATTTTAAAACAAAATTTAACTAAAAAAGATTATTTAAAAATTATTTCAAACCTGTTCAGCAAGGGTATGTCCACTTGAGCCATTTGCTAAATGTCCAGCATTTTGTGCTTCATGTGCAAGCATTCCTGCTGCTTCATCAGGTATATCATCATCTGGATTATTCATATCTGAGAATGCCTGATGTAAACGCATTCAAAACGTTTACCCAACAATGCGCAGTTTCACGCGCAACTGTTTATGTCCGGCTTGCGTGTTTTTGTGGGTGAGGCTCAGGCAGCTCTCCTCATTCCCTTTGCAATACACCCATCGTCATTGCAAATAGCAACTGCAGCAGCACTGTAAAAAATCTTTTTTTTAATTTAAAACTCAAAAAAGTGTTTCTTTTTTTAAAAAAAATGTAAAAGGATACATATATTTTCGCGATACTTTTTTAATCAAGAGAATGAATTTCTTTTTTCTCCTCAAAATCTTAAATTTTGATATCATTTTAACGTGCACGCGTTTTCAGTTTAAAAAAACGCTTGTCACTATCGCTGAATGAGTCTGCAGCGCGTTCTCTTTTTTTTTATTCATTGGGACCAAGCTATTCATATGTACTCCTTTTTTTTTACTTGTATTGCATTGCCTTAGCACGGCAAAACGCCATTGGTTCTATTGCATCCATTTTTTAGGCTGTCCATTTTGGCAGCAGCCCCAACCAGCTATGCCAGCAATGATGGACTTGTTCCTTTCTTTTTTTCCTCTTCGTTTTTTTCTATATGTCCGCTGAAAGAAGCTTTCCCTCATATTTTTCTTTCTTGTACTTCTTTTTTAGTCGGACGCACAAAAAAACACTAGCAAACAACTCAGAGTTTCACACTTGAAGCTTGTCAAATGCCCAGGCTTACTAGCTTTTTTTAGCTTGTTAGATTTTTTGCGGAAGGCGGATGTAGGAGAGAAAAGAAAAGGAGATTGCTTCAGGGCCAGACCTTCTTCTTCCTTCATCATGAAAAAAAATAAAAGAAACATAAAAAACGATCAAAAAGACTGCTGCATTAAAAGTAGGCTGTTAAAAAAGAATATTTTCCTTTAAAATGAAAGTTCTAAATATGGATCATCATGTTTCTTTTTATAGTTTTAAAAAAGAATTTTATTAAAACATTGTCGTGAGAAACAACAGAAAGTTATTCTTTTTCTCCTTTTGTCAAAAAACATTAATTAATTTCTAAAAAGGTATTGTAAAGAAGAAACTTTAATAATAAAAATAATAATACCTTTTTTATGTTCCTCTTTTTATTATTATTAAAATTTTACATTTTTTTGTTTGATTTGTCTCTTTCTTTTGTTATTGCATCAAAAATGGAGAAGGGGGGACAGCTTTTTTTGGCGACTTAATCCGCTTTTAGCGTCTCAAAGTAAAGCCATAGGCGTCAATGATGTATCCCTCTCTTTCTTTTTTCTCTCCCTCTATTTTTTCATCTTCTTCATTTTCCATAGTTTTTAGGTTTAAAAATAGAAGCTTAAAATGTTACTGGATTATGTTGTAGTTTTTTCTTCTGCATTTCTATTTTTTTCTTTTCTTCTTCTTCAAAAGGATAAAAATGAGATTTTGTGAATGTAAAAAAGAATGAAAGAGAGATTGAAAAAAAAGAAATTGAACAAAATGAAGTAATAAATAAAACAAGAACAGAGATTAATTAAGCAATAAAAAAATTTGAGGGAAACAAAAAAAATAATGTCAACAATAATTCGTAATATTAGATGCATGTATAAGAGAAAAACAGTTTATTATCAAAAAAAATTAATCTTTAATTATATACATGGAATACATTTCTTAAGAATAAGTATTAAATATTAATATAATTTACAGTAGAGTTTTTTTTGAGAAACAATATTTTGCAGCATTTAATACTTTATTCATGTTTTTAAAAATAGAAAAATATTATTTGAAGAAAAGTTTCTAAAAATATTACAACATAAAAAAACACTTACTTTTAATAAATCTATTCATCAAAACTACAGTAGCCGATACCAGTAATCCATATCTGCGATAGAATAAAAATAATATTTAAACACAACCTTTGGCATATTTTTAAAATAAAAATAAACCATCAAGAAAAATTTCTTAATAACATTAACTTCCTAGAACCACACAAAAGGATTACCGAAGAAGGATATAAAAAAAGGGAGATTGCCACAAAAAAATTTTTTGCCTCACCCGAATCAACCACAACCAACGCATTAAAGGTTGTGACGTTTTTCTTAAAACAAAAAAATTACTACTACTACTAATGCGGGCGGAGAAATTTGTTCTCAGGAGACACAAGTGCTATAATGCGCAAAACAAAAATGTTGTATAAGCCTTGCCCATCTTTTTTTTCAATGTCTATTATATGTGCCCCGAAAGTAACTCATTAAATTGTCAGACGAAGTTCATAGACACCAGTTGAATTTAAGCCAATTTTATTATTATACATATTTTTATTATACAATTGTAATAATAAAGAATGAAATTAATTTTATTTAGTATTTTTTTGGGTAGTGTGGTAATTATTGGTGATTGCTTTTTCTTAGCTGAAAAACAATCTATGGATGAATTTCCAAAATATGCTTGTGGTAGAGATGGACATTGCTCAAGTATAGTTATTTTTAGGTAGATGAAATTTTTAATTCATTATTATTTTTAGTGATTATAAGTGTTCTTCGTGATCCAAGGCTGATGCCAGCTTGGGCTACAGTAAGTTGTTGAAATTTTCTTTTAGTTAATGAAAAATTTTGTTGTAGAAAGCCAATGCTTGGAATAAAGCAATGGAACAGATGCATGCATATCAGCAACTTTTTAGTTCAGGTAATTAGGTCATATTTGTCAAATTTTAAAGTTTAAAATATTTTTTATAGAAACTGAAGAGCCTACAGATAATATTATTCCTGATATAGATGGTGAGATGACAGAGCAACAACAATTGTCGTCGCATCATCATCCTACAAGTCGAAGTAAACGTTTTCTTCCAATTTTTTCAACACCTAAAAGACATCGCCCATCAAAAGAAGATAATATGTATTGGCTTATTCGAATGCCTGGAAAATAATTTTTATTCTTTCATTCTTTTTTCATTGTTTGTTCATATTGCAAATAAATTATGCCAAGTTTATAAAAATTTCTTAAATCACTTCCAAAAAAAGTCATTTGAAAAAAATGAAGGCCATTTCATACACTGAATGCAGGAAACATTTATTCGAAAAATCATAAAAAAAGATTCCAGACAATGCCATTTAACTTCTTAAAAAACAGAGCACTGTCTCCACAGGTGGTCAAAAAAAATTGTATTTCCAAAAAAACTAACTGCCAAAAAAACTTCTTACTTTTTATAGATAAGAAAATCCAAATCTCTTAATTTAACAATGGCTGCACCGGTTCAACATAAAAGTTTAAAAGTATAATTGTTTAAACTCTTTTTATAAAAGCAATTTATTTCATTCTTTTTTATAGAATTATGCTAGAATGTCAAGAAAGAATGGTCGAGTTAACATGGCGGATATGGCTGTATGGTCGTATGAGACTCATAGAAAAATGTATAACACAAGACTACCACCACCAGTTAAAAAAAATTCAACTTCAAAGGGCAAGTTTATTACGGTTAAATGATTACAATATATTGCTTTAATAATGCCTTAAAAGTCAAAACTTTATGGTATAAAACTTTAGTTTTTTTCTTTTCTCAGATTTGCTTTTGAAAAAAAGATGGCAAATAATATTCTTGAAGATTTAGCTGATCGATATGATAGAACTTGGAATTTAGATGCAAATATTAAAACAATTTCATATCCACCAAATATTCCAAATGATAATGGAAAAGCTTTTGGTCCAATGATGAATAAAATGAAAGAAAAGATGCGTCTAAATTCTGCAGTTTTTGATAGAACACTTTCAAGAGCTTCTGGTGAGTCATTCTTTACTATTTTTTTTACATTTTTCACATGCTTATCTTTCTTTCTTTTTTTATTATAGTCATAAAAATAAATATCGCAAATGGGATTGAAAATAATGAAACAATTGGTAGAGCTCGTAATATGTTATCCAGAGGCTCAACGCAAATCGGCCATGTGTTAACTTATGTTGGAATGGGAAAAGCATCGACAATACCAATTGCACATAAGTAACAAAAAAAGACTATACATATTTTTACTGTAATTAAAATTATAGAGTTCGTGAGAGACATTTAGAACTTGAACCATTATGCTGCCTTTCGTCATGTTTAGTACGAGGTGGTTGTACTACTGTAGTGGTATTTGAAATAATTTATGTTATTTTAACGCTGTTTGCGTGTGCAATCAAATTTTATGATGGTGGAAGATGGAAATTTTGGGAAGAAATTGAACCAAATTTTAATGCTATTGTTACACATCGTTTATTTTTATATATCATCATTGTATTTGATATTATAACAACTGTAATGGTATTAATTTTATTGCGGGGGTTATTTCTTTTTGATCGGCTACTTGTTAAACGTCATTGGAGATTTGACTTTTTTGCGCTGGGCTTTAATGTATTTGCTTTTATCTTTTTTTTACTTGGTGTTAGCTCCCAAGGGCCAGAAACTTGGTCATTTGTTAATATTTTAATGGTATGACTCAAGTACCAGCAATTTCTTTCAAAAGTACATACATCCTTTTTATTATTTCAGGTGATGTGCTTTGCAGGACAAATCTTCCTTCAATTGTGGGCCATTACAGTAGTAAAGAGCTGCTTTGACTTTTTTGTTTTATTATACGTGTTTATTAAACTTGGTGAAAGTTAAAAAAGAATAGATTGAAAAATATGTCATAATTTTTGAGATTTACAATAAAAAAATATATACGTAATAATACAACGAAAAATGTTACTAAGAAACATTTAAGAAAGAAAAATAAAAGCAGACCAGCAAAATGTAAACAAAATTAAGACAAAAAAGTAAACTTAATTTTGATAGAAAAATTTAATTTTAAAATAAAACGTATATGTTGATGTCATTCATGTCACACACGTTGTAAGACTTTTGGCGGTGAATCAACTTTTGCTGTATTCACACATTCACTATGACGACGATCTTGTGATAATGCCATTGAAAGTTCACTTTTAATTGAATCAACATTTCGATGCTGTACACATACTTCTTGAAGTACAATTTCAATATTTTCACGTGATTGATGCATTTCTCTTATCAAATCTAAAAATAAATAAGTTTTTACAGTACTGATGTATCCTGAAATCTTCTTACCTGATGAAGTGTTTTTACTACTGTCAAAAGAAGAAGAAAATGAATGATTCATGAGAAAAATCTTTTTAGCACTGATAAAATAAAAAAATTTTTTAGCTACGACAAAGATGCCGTCTGTCTTCTTTCTTCTTTAAATGAAAGAAACCCAACAATTCTATTTTGGCACCTAACCAGTACCCAAATAAAATTTAATGTCTGATAAAAAGGAAGAAATGGGTTTAGCACTCAAAAGGAAGTCATCAATTGAAATTGCATTTAGTAACCGCCAGTACTTCTTCGAAGTTTTTGCCTTCTTCTTCTTCCTTCTTCTTTTAGTACAAAGACTTTATCGAACACTTTCTTATCTTTCTTTTTAAAGTGGTTATTCTTATGTAAAGCCTAAAACTAAACCTCTCCGATGGGAATAAAGATGCTTCTTTTGTTTCGTGAGAAATGCAAGTTTTTTCTTTTTATTTTTTTAAAAAAATGTCCCATATTTCTTACAAACAGGAAATTGGTACATGAAAAAAAAACAAAAAAAAAGTGTTTTATGAGAAAAGTTCAGTTTCAAGTTTTGCAAAATCTTTTGAACTCCATTGAAAATATTTTGTCATGTAGTCTTTTAAAGAAGAAGATGTAAGAGAAGAATTTATGTTTGAAGTGTTTTGTGGCAAGGCAATGATAAGTTCACGAATAAGTTGAGTTTGTGAATTGACAGCATCAGACACGGAAGTTTCACTCAAAACTGTTGAAAGATAACCCAGACGGCTTCGAAGATTTGAAATGATTGATTTAATCGTTGTTAAGTTTGTTTCATTTTTAAGAAAAGATGCAGCAGCCTAAAAAAACATTGTTACTAAAAATTTGTAGTTTGAATAAAATTTTTACTTCGGGTGTTCGGATAAGATTCAATAAGTCATTTGTTTCTTGAATTGTTGAAGCATAGGTTGAATTGAGTTGACTACAAAGTATAATGGAAGTACTCAAATTATTTGTATTCTCCAAAGGTGAATTCCCAGGATAACAAAAGAAAGCTTTTCGATAATCGCCTACACTTAAAGCAGTCCCATTTGCTTTTAAAGCCTTTACAGTATCTTGGTACCATTGTTTGTAAACCTATAAATTCTAATAAAAAATAAATAATTTAACCTTTTTAAAAAGGCCGTAGTTTACCGATAATTTTTCATTTTTTGTCATATTTTTATTATTATTGCTAACGGCCTTTAAAGGTCCAATAAAGGTTAAAATAGGATTAATTGGTGACATTTTAGCAGTAATATTTGTTAAATTATTTGCATCCAAATAATAGCTAATTGTTGGATGAATTGATGGCGAACATGTGGGAATTGTAAAATTTGTAAGATCAATTGTTCCAAGATTATAATTTGGCCCAACAGCTTGTACACCGGTAATAAAGCTTGTTGAATTTAATTTTCTAATAGCATGATTCAAAACATCTGAACTAAGTCTTCCATTCAAAGTTGAATTTAATGCATTAACATTAAGCGTTCCCAAATTTATAGAGGTTTCTGTAGCTTCATATCCGCTTATAATTCCAAGGTTTTGTAATTTATTCATTGTTTTATTTACTGCTTTTATTACATTTCCTGGATTTTCATTATTTAATGATTTTAAAATATCCGAAAAAATTGCAGTTGATTGATTTGGTCCCAAATATTTTGACATAACATTAGTCCATGAATCAGTTGTAAGAAATGAGGATAAATCAAATGAAAATGTCAAACATGAATGAAACAAAAAGGTAATTAACAAAAATGCCTGAAGGCATAAAAACATTGTAATTCGTTGAAACAGTAGTTTACAAACAAGAAGTTAAAGAAAAACAGCTTTAAAAGCATCTTTTTTTGGGAGACAAAAAAAACGATTGTAATGCTAAGCAACGATTTAATATGTTTTCTTTTTCCTTCGAAACAGTGTTATGTCCAATATCTTTCATGTTTTTTGTATGCTATTTTATTCTTTCGTTGCGCATAAAAAATGATTCAAAAATAAATTAAAACAAAAAAAAGATTTGATAAAAGAATCAGGATAATAAAAGACCAACGTCACAAAAATCTTATCCAAAATGAAAAACCTGACCTAATTGAAAAAAAAAAAGATCTTTATGCAATCCATACATACATTTATCCTAAGCGAAACATCTTTGCCCGTGAACTTTTATCAAAAAAGGATCTTCTTTTCTTTTTGGAGCTATAGAATATGCAAAATATAGCTGTAACATTTTTATGTTTTGTTGCAGCGATTTCTTATGCCTTTGAATCATCAATACCACATGCTGGTGGAGGAATTCTAGATAAAACTATAAGTGCGTTGATTTCTTTCTGTTTTTCTTTTATTCTTTGTGTTTTTTTAAATTTGTTTGTTTTTTTTGCAGCTATTTTGAAAGCCGTCGCTAGGCTTCAAAGTCCTGATGGTGAAGTTAAAGGATTCATTGAATTTACACAGCCTTTTCATGCAGGAGCTCCAACACATATTAACGGAAGTTTTAAAGGTACTACTACTTTTTTAAAACTCTATTTCTTTAAAAAAAAGAAAACAATTTAAACACCAAAAGTCGCAACTATAATTCATTTATTTTTAAGGCTTGCCAGAAGAAGATGAATTTGGCATAAAAATTCTTGAATATGGCAACATGACAAATGGCTGTCTCAGTATGGGACGAGAATTTAATCCCGATGGTTTTAAGAAACGTGTTGACGCTCACGATCCAAACCATTGGGTTGGAACTCTAGGGAATGTTAAAAATGGAAAAGTAATTCATACAAAAAAAGATTTTTTTGTTTCTAAATTGGGATTGATATCATAGTCTTATCTATCTCTTTTTTTAGTATGAAAATCATCACAATCACAAAGTTTCACTTTTTGGTCGAAATAGTGTCATTGGAAGAGGAATTGTACTTTTTGAAAATCGGGATGATGGCGGAGAATTTAGTACACGTGAAAGTCAACAAATTGGAAGCGTTGGAAGACCTGTTGCCTGTGGAGTTATTGGACGATTAGGTGGAAGCTTTGTATGAAGTGTACAGCATAATGCTATTAAATTCTTTTTTTCACTTGTTGTAAAAATGTTTTATTTGTACTTCTTTTTATTAGTCTAATTAATAAAAATTACAACCATATGAAAATTCAATTAATGCAAAAAAAAAGGAATGAGATTTAAATCTTAGCGATGAAGGAAATCAGTTGGAAAATTATTTACTTCTTCTGGATCAATGTACACTTCATCTTCTAAAGAAATAAAAATAGAGAATCATTGAAAGAACTAACTTATAACTAACCTGATCGTCCGATCACAGCACAACCTGCCATTGTTTCAGCTCTTCTTTTACAATTCAAACATTTTATACGTAACAACCTTCCAACAACGGATTCAATTTCATTTGTCACACTAACATCAAATCTTTTCAAAGATGTATAATAGAATGTATCTTCTGCTAATACCTAAAAAAAGATTTTTGGTTATAAGTTTAGGTACCGGCAGGACACACTTTTTCCTTTCTTTTCTTTGAATTTTCTTTCGTTACCGTAATCTAAATGCTACTTTGGCGGCACTTTTTTTTACAACTTAACTATTAAAACTTCTAGATGTAATTTTTTACGCTGATTCCAAAAATGCCATTTTTGAAAAGGTTTTCTTTGGCACAAAGCGCCGAAAACGTCATTTTTTTGTGTTTTTTGAGGAAAACACCTTCCGGTAGCTCGTGGTAAATAATGAGCTTAGTATCATTAGATAGCGCATCAAAAAATACATCTACAGTAAAAAAATCATATCGCCACCGAACGCCACAGGCACTTTTTTTAATCAAAAACGGCATTTTTCAGCTTAAAAAAGCTCAAAAAGTCTGTTCAAAAAAGGCAAAGAAAAAAGCAGATGGCTAGTGCGTCTCTTCTTTTCTTTTAAACCGGCTGCGAGGAAAAAAAGAGAAGGATGCACACACAAAAAAAGAGTGTTCTCTTTGACTTTTTTTGACGACGAAAAAAGTTTGCTTTGCCGAATTTTCAGATGGCGTTTTCGGCATTTAAAATTTATTTTTTTAAAATTTTGTTTTTATTTTATTCTTAGTCAAGGTCGAAAATACTATAATCTAACAAGAAAATAATTATTTTCAAAAACTTTTTTTGACCTGCCGGTACCTATATAAGTTATCTATAAAAAATTAACTTGCCTTAAATTTATGCAAAGAAATTAAACGTTTTCCATCAACACAATAACGTAAATTTGTATCACCATTAAATAATACTTCAATTTCATAAATTCTTGAATAATCTGCAGGTGGAAAATTTAAATTTATATCAATAATTGATGGCTGTTGATTAGGAAAATTTGCTTGAAAAAATGTTACTGTGCCTTCAGCCGTGCCAGTCCAGAATCCAAATGTTGAAGAATTAAAAAATGTTGCAATTCCTCGAATTGGTGTTACTAAAAAACTTTTAGGCATAAATTTTAATTTAATTAAAAACAAACTCTGTGAAGCACCAGATGAAAAAAAATCTGTTGGCTTAAAACCAGGTGGTGCAGTACCACCTTTAACAAGCAATGGTAAAATCAATAATACAATATTGTATGTTAAAAACAATTGAATCATTTTTATCCAATTATCACAACAAATAACGTGATAAATATGTTCAAGGAGATGATAAAACTATGCGCAAGTTTTTTTAAAATGCTGACCCATTATTTTTATTTGGGATATAAAAAAAAGGATTTATCCATAGGGGCGGTGAAAGAAAGAGAGAGTAATTTTCTCTTCTTAAAAACGGGGTAAATGAAAGTAAATTTATGTCTCTTAAAAAAGACACCTGTTTTTTAATGAAAATGAAAATTTACAACTTTTAATAATTTTTAAAATGAAAAATAGAATTTAGCATGTTTTATTTGCATTAAATGATTTGGCCTTGGACCGCTTTTCTTTGGGTATATTTTGGGATATGTTTAACGGCAATATTAATATTAGCAGTTGCGATTGCATGTTTAATTGATGCAGGCACAAATAATCGATTTAAAGTTATTAAAGCTGTTAAGGTAAATAAGTTTGGGGCGAATTTATGTAAAACTTTTGCATTTTAGTTCTTATTAAATCCTTTATTAAATTTAATAAACAATCATGCAAATTAAAAATTTTGTATGTTTTAGTTTATCCCATTTATTCAAAAAATTATTAAAAGACAAAATAATGGAGATGATGGCAAAGGCTGGACGTAGACATCATACGGCAAGATTAATTAGAAATTCAAGCTTGATGTGGCAATCCTGAAGCTGGAAGTTGTCCCATTGTTACTTTATTAAATTGAAATAGTTTTTGTTTCATTGTTACATTATTTCCACATAGCTTTTTATTTCATTGTATATCCGAGACTCTTTTTCTCGCAATAAAAAAATAAATTCTTGTTGTCAAGGTACAATAAAAATCTCTATCACTAAGGAAAAGCAAATACATTTTATTTCTATATTTTTTATAGTACTAGAATGTCGTCTCTCAAGCCTTTTAATATGACATTTACTGAAGATGATTTGCGTTCAGTTAAATCTCGACAATCACCTTATAGTGAACAGAGTAGTACAACTCCTCCTATTAGAAGTGAAACACCACCAAGAATTTCAACTCCAAAACGGTCCCCAACACCAACAAGGCTTTTAACTCCTCCAAGAATTGCTACTCCGCCAATTCAAAAAGTATATCCTCTTAGACCTTCAAGTATTGAACAGCGCCTTCAAATTAATAAAATTCTTGCGGAAGAAGAACGTGAATATCGATTAAGAAAACAAGAGAAGCAACAACGTGAAAATGAAGCATATTTAAAAGGACAATTAAAACGTTTAGAGGTTAGTTTTCAGGTAGTGCCGAATTTGTGCGCTTTCACTTTTGCGCCTCAAAAATTTACATCTTTAGTTTTCCCACTTTCCATTTATGCGCCTTAAAAAGTGACGTTAATTGTGTTTTCGGCTTAAACTTTGAAGAAAAGCGCAAAGATTGAGGGCGTATAAATTGGAGGCGCCAATTTGGCACAGCCAGTTTTCATGCAAGTTTTTGGTTTAAAAATTATCTTCTTTTTAAAGGAAGAACGAAAAGCCTCTCGAAACTTGTCAAATGCAAAAAGCACTCGATTATTTCCAGAAAATGAATATAAACGTTTTTCAAATTCACGCTATTATAAATGGGATTCTGATGAAGACCTTCGAAAACAGCACCATCACCATAGCCGTGAACATGCTTTAAAAGAACCACTTGATGAAGAGCATTGTGAATTATGTCGTAGAGGGCTTCAACAAGAAAGGCTAGAACGAGAGCGTCGGTTAGCACAATTACAATCACGATCACAAAGTGAACATTGTCGAACAATTCAACGTTTTGTAGATGAAGTTAATGACAACATTTAATTGTTTAAAAAAATAAATTTATATGTATAATTTCTTAGAAATGTGTTTATAAAAGATATGCAAAATAAATAATAAATAAATATAATTAAATCTTTTTTCTTTAAAAAACCGCTAAAAATACACCAGAGGGGGTCTGTCTATGCTTGCATGGAATAATAAATTTTATTTTTTATTTAATTCATTTCTTTAATTAATGTTTGCAGGCATTGTAATTTATCTCTTGCAATTGTTAAGAGATCATTGACGTCATGCTTTTCTGCCATTTCTAAAAAAAGGTTATTAAATTTAATTTTTGAACTTCAAAGAACTTTGATTATGCTTTTTTTTACTTGCCATTATAAAATTTTATGATATCAGTAAAATCCATATTATTTTCAATAACAATGTGTCGGTATTGTGTTAGCATAGCTAATGCAAAAAATAATTGAAAATGTGGTGAGACAGAATGCTCTGCAGCCATTATAACTTCCCATAGCTTGAATACATTTTCATATGTTAATTCTAAAGAAAAAAATAGCTATAATTAATTTTTGTAAAACAACTTTTTTAAAGGTTACCTCTTTTAAAATCTAGCAAAAACCAACGATATGCAAAATACAGATGCGTAAAATCAGCATTACTCATCATAAGTTCAAATAATTCTGGATCCATTACTTGAACAATTGAACGTAAATTTCCAAGATTTTCTTCAATTCCATGATAATGTGGAAAATTTACACGCATTCTTTCCATAATCTTTTCAAAACATTCTAATGCCACCACTTCTAAAAATTGTTAATTGTTAAAAATGAAAAAAAGAGATAGTAAAAAACCATTTTCAAAAATAACAAGTAAAGGTGCTGCAATATCACACATTCCTTGAACATAGCCATCACTGATATGTCTCCATACATACGTGCACATGATACGTTTAAGACGTTGTAAATTTTCTGTTTTTGAAAAATATTCTGTATTTCTATCACATCTATCTACATCTTTTTCTATTCTATGAAGGTTTGAACCAAATTCTTCAACAATATCCTAAAACATAGGTACATTAATTTCAGTTTTTTCTATCTTTCTTTTTATGACACTTACCACAACGTCTTCACTTTCACAACCATTCTCTTTTTGAGGTGGTTCTTCTTCAAAAACATCACTTGCAAAGGATTGTTCACGAATTGGTGGAAAACTCATATCACCATTTACAGAGCTTTGCCGCAATCTTGCTGCTTTAAAAGCTTCTTGATCTCGTACAATAACTTTTTCTTCAATTGTTCCCCATCTTTGTAAATCTTGCGTATATCTTTCTTCCATAACAGGCAAATATTGAGGTAATTCTTCTGACCAATCCACTAATTTTATTATGTATGGCCATGTTTCAACTCGCAGTTCTGGTTCAATGCCATGGATGTATGTTCGTTTAATAAATTCAGAAAACAGCTTTTGTGTTTTTTCTTTACGACATTTTGCCCAAAATTCTGCATTAACTGGGCCTTCAACAGCTTCAGCATAAATTGATTTAGTATTCACAAGGCCAGACAAATGTGTTCGAATTGTTTTTAAATGTCGACAATATGCAAGCCAACCATAAAATGCTCGAGACAGAATTTGTAAACGCATTGATTCACATGCATTTCCTAAGCTATGTCTGAAAAATAAAGGAGTGAAATTTAAATGACATTGAAAATAATTTTTTATACCTAACAAGTTTATCAACAGAATTCTCTGAATTATCAATATTTACATAGGGAGATGCTGGCACCGAATGACTAAAATTGATATTTTAATATTATAGAAATTTTTTAAAACGCTAACCATGAAGGTTTATCAGATGCTGAACCGCTATCAGGTGTTTCAATCTCTTCAAAAGAAATTTCACTTAATTGATCTGTAATATTTTTTGTTGTTGAATTTAATATTGGTGTTGTTAATGGTGGCCCATTTGGGCATGTTGTATTTATTATTCGAAAAACATAATCATTTATTTCAATGGATGAATTATTATTTTGCAAGTCCCCATTTGCGCTACTCGATGTTTCAGTGCTGCTACTGCCATTCTCTTTTGGAATCATATTAACGAAAGAAGCAACAACTGTGCTTGTTTTTCTTTTTAAACGAGGAAGAATTTTTCCTAAAACAAAAAAAATATAAAATAAATATTCATTTTTAATTAATATTCTATAAAAAAATTTTTCTTTCTCTTTTTTTCTGCTAACCTTTTCCTTCATGATTCCATAATGGAGGATCCAAACGTGAAAAGGGTGAAAGTCCCGTCTCAAGGCATGCCAAAAATGAAAGACAATGTTGTCCGGGTGGAAATTGAAATGGTGCATATTGTACTCCTTCAGCATCAACAAATACTAATGAAACGGGATGCTCTTCACCATGTTGATGAAGATGTAAATAAATAATTGTTTGCATATTTATATTTACAGCATATTTCCATAATTTATTGTTATCATTTTTGGGGGCTGGTGATGGCTCAGAACTATAAAAGTTTTTTAAATTTTGTAAAAAAAATGCAATAAGTTAAAATAGCTACCTTGAATGCATTAATTGATTAGGTGTCCATTTAACAGTTAAAATTCCAGTATTTTCACGATGCAGTGATAAATAACCTTTTAAAAGTTCACTCTTTTCACTACTTGAAACACAAACATTATTCTTTCCATAAAGTAATGAAGATCTCATATTTTGATGTAATGAAAAAACGTAATCTCGATTAAATGATGTTGCAACAGGATTTGTTTCAGCACTTTTTATCATGCTATTTCCTCGTTTCATAACCTAAATAATGAGCTTCTATTTACAACTTGAAAAAATTTAATGAATGCCAAACCGATAATGGCGGCCGTTTAGGTGATGACGAAGGCGCTGACGCAGTAGATGTAATTCGACTTCTTTGCACTAATTCATCTGCCGTTGGATCTCGATACCCAATATCCATAGGTTTGAGTAATGTATAGTCTATGGCACAAGGAGCAACTGAAAAGGAAAATGAGAGAGATTATAATAATGGCAGAAAAAAAGAAAACATGGTTTAACAAGCACAAAAAAATGGGCAAGAATAAATGTAACAAACAAAAAAAATGTCTTTTTTGTCAATCTTTGACAGCGCCGCGCCGGCTTTAAAGAAGCTTTAGAGGGGCATAATGTTGATAGGAAAAAATGAATAAAAAACAAAAATTAATTTAAAGAAAAAATATGCTTTTAGGCGCGAGAGAAACCTTTTTTTCATAAAAAAATGACAAAGCAATAAAAAATGAGGGAAAAAAAGATGCAAAGTTGTCGCTTTCATTTGTTTTTTCATAAAATGGCAAAAAAATGTAAATATCATTATGGTAGCTAAAATGTCAACGTCAAAATAATCCGAAACACTGAGACACACACTATCAAACATAATATATATATAAAAGGCATGTTTACTTTAATCGTTGATATTACTCCCAAAAGGAGGGCACAAGCAACAACAACAAAAAAACAACAACGAGTTAGTTTTGCTACTGCTACTGGCCCTTTTATTTTAATGCAATTTTTTTGCTGTTTTTTTTATGTTGAATGCGCATGCTTGCTTCTTTATTGATTGAGAAAAGTAAGCTGAAAGACTACTTTTGGCAATGAAGACTTACGGGGCGCAAAGAAAAAAGTCCGTGAACGGCTTTGCTTTCATTCCTTTATTCTTTAGCTGCTAAAGTTTAAAAGGACATTCTTTTAGACATAAAATATAATACCATAAACATTTTTAAAAAAACACACAAAGTTAGAGAGAAAAGCGAGAAAAAAAATATATGGATGCGTGTTGTTTTTTGATGTTTCTTTTTTGTTTTACTTTACTTTTACGGTTGGTTAATGAAGCAGTAATCAATACAACGCCTAAGGATATTTTCCATAAATTTTTTTCTAGCTGCTTCTTCTTTTTCTTTTTTTCCCAATGGTTTAATTAAGTATTCTGTTTAGTGGAAAAAAATAGAAGGAAAAAAAGAAAACTTTACAAACCTAAAATTGCAGCAACCATTCCACCTCGAGATGGATCTAACATAAGTGCATCCTTTTCATAATATCTTCGGCATCTGTAGTTTCTTTCGTATTTATCTTATTTTTTTAAAAAATAACAAAAGGCTTACTGTGGGCTATTAAAAATATGGTCAACAATTGATGAAAGAGCTCTCTCATGCAACGCTACGCGAATCCATAAATAGGTATTCCGAGATCTAAAAAATTTTGATCTATAACAAAAAAAAGTTTTTAAACCATTTTTTATTACCCTTCAGCAATTCCATGTTCAGTTGTTCGTTTAATGACATTTGCTGCAGGGCCACAATTTTTTGCAATGCAATGAAGCAGCGCAAATGTAGTTTTTACACCAAATAGCCCCAATAGTCGACGTCGTAAACCATCTAGTAAACAATTTTCAACAGCAACTTAAAAATATAATTATCTTAAATATATTCAAAAAAAACTTTTTCAACTTACCACAAATGCTGCTTACAATATTACTATATAGACATACACGCTTTTTAATACCTGATTCATCCATAATTCTTTTCACTTCACGCTTTAAAGCTTTTATTAATTGATCTTTTCGAAGATCTGCTCCTTCAAGTGGTACTTCATTCATTTCAATTGATATTACAGATCCATGCCGAGTTTTACGTTCTAAATAACATTCAGAAATTTTACGTTGTGGTATCTTTGGAATTTTGCTTGTACTTTGTTCGACATGACTTATTTGGCGTCGAGGAAAAAGTTGTAGCATTTTGTTTCCTCAAAAAGAAAAAAAATTATGGTTATTAAAAGATAAAATTGAAATTAAAAACAACGTCATATATATTGGTGATATAATCGGATATATGAAAATAAATCACAAAATGTTAAGAAATTTTTTTAGTAGTAGCAGAAGCAAAAAAAATTTGCAAAAAACTCAAAAAAATATTTTTTCATTAAAAACCTTATCTCTTGACGTGACTTTTTTTTACTACTGTCATCTATGATTTGGCATCACATTTTTTGGAAACGTTTTTTTTTCATATAAAATGCTTTTGGCAGATGCGCGCTGTCATGCCATTAACATCTTTTTTTTTCTTTTTAACATGAGCTTTCAAAGAAAAATTTGAAAAGTAAAAAAGATAACAACCGAGAAAAAGCCTAATTACAAAGGCTTGAAAAGGCAGAGGAAAAAAAAATGGAAAAAAAGGAGATGTAAGTAAAAAAATGAATAGTTTCCAGAACCAAAATATATTTTAGCATGAATAAACCAATTGAAAGCTATTGTTCATGAAGAAAAAAAAAGTTTTTTCAGAACAAAACAGGGGGGACATTGTCACAAAATAAGGCAGATGAAAGTTTTTTGGGAGAAAACAAAAAAGTTGAAAAAGGTTCAAAGTAACATGAAATAGAAAAAAAGACGGCAAAAAAAACCTTTTGCATTCAATTAAAATTTTTTTGGCAGTTTTTTTGTTGTGACGTGTTAACACTAAATGAGAAAAGAATATGTATAAGAAACAGCTTAGGTTAAAATTACAGAATATTAAAAAAAAGCTTTTAGGCTAACGCTCCAATAGATTTTTGAAGGCAATACATATACTGAAATGCACCTGCAAAGTGGTTTCTTATCCTTTATTCAAGCAAAAAGCTGAAACACATTATCAAAACGTTTTTTTTATATATTTTAAAGGTATAACAACATGTGATGTAAAACTTCTTCTGAAGAAGCAAGCAAAAAAAAGGCTGACCTCAAACTTCATTTTCAAAAAAAATTTTCAAGAAAGCCAAAAAAAACAAATTGTTAAAGTTCAAAGAAAAAAGCAAAAAAAGAAAGAAAAAAGAAGTTTGAAAGCATACTTTTATTGAACAAATTGAATTTTTGTTTCTTTCTTTCTGTCAAAATGGAACAACAAAAGTACCTCTTTGAAAGAGTAAAGTTTTACAATAATTCCCAAAGCTTCTTCTCTCAAAATCTTTAGCTTCAAGATTTTTTTAATCATTAAAAAAATAGAGAAATTAAAAAAATGAATGAATAAAAAAAAGACATCAGTTTTTTTTTCTTAAAATGACGTCCCATTCATTGAAAATACTTTGTTGTATGTGCCTTCTTGGACCTCTTCCTCTTTTTTTTATATTTTTTTAATGTCCCTTTTCTTTTTGAAACGCGCGCTCGCTATCAGTGGTAGAGAAAAAATGAGAAAAATGAGAAGAAAAGAAAACAGATGATGATAAAGCTGCAACTAACAAAATTTTTAAAGGTTTTCCCTATATACCCTTAAGAATAAAAAATCATACATTGAAAAGACGAAAAGAAGACATGAGAAAAAATGAATGCGATGACTCAAATTGAAGCCTAATTATTTTTATCAATAGAAAAATATTGGTGTTTTCTTCCTTTCTTTTTAGTTAGGTTTTAATAAATAAGCAAAAAAAAATATTAAATTAATCTTCAATGATGACTATAGATTTTTAATCACAGTTGTTTCGTATATTTATATTTTCTTTATCCTTCATTGTACTCATATATTTAAAGCAAAATACAATAGTTTTATATATTCATTTTTTTGAAAGCGGATTTAAAAAATTTTGTTAACAAAAGTGAGACGTAAACGTTTCTTTGTATTCCTTTTTGTCGTCTATTTTTTTCTTTCATTTTTTTTCTTCAAAATGCCACACCATAACAATTGAAATATCAACAAATGTTTGTGTTTTTAATTACATTTATTTCTTTCGAAGAATTGTATCATATTTTTTTATTTAAGAGTATATACATCGTTTATAAATGTTAGGTTTGATACGGTAATATTTATGGTGGAGTTAATGTTAATTTTATAGTTTTAGTTAGTCACCTGCTTTTAATTTTATTTTAATTTAAAAAGGATTTGAGGTTGTAGTAAAGACATTGCTGGGTAAGTTTAAAAACAAAGTTTGCTGTAAACGTTAGAAAAAGTTCATAAGCTTTTTAAAAAGACACTTAATTGCCCCCCATCACACTTTTTTTAAAGTTTCGTGAAAGTAAAGATACTTATTATTTTTCATTTTTTTTAAATCTTTAATTGACTTTTCCATTTTATCTTTTCTCCATCTCCACTTTACCTTCAAATTATTGTCTGTCAACATCAACAGTAATCTATCTATCTGTCAAAATGCCTTATATTTTTTTCTCATTCCCTTCTTTTTTTGTTTTTTTTCTCACAGCTAAAAATTTAAATTTTTTATGTTGTTTTTTTTCTCTCTCTCTCGGAAATGTGCTTTGTTTGAAATTTTCCCCAATTAGGCAATATCATTGTCAATTTTATTTTTCTCAAACCCTTTTTCATCCTTCTATTTTTTCTTTTATTTTTTTCTACATTACACATCAAAGTTTCTCATCCGTTTTTTTCTTTCTGGAAAAGCTCATTTTTGCAGTGTTATATGCTTTTGCCTTCCTTCTTTAAAAATTTCTTTTCATTTTTTCTTGTTCGATGCCAGTGGCGAAAAAACACAAATAAGAAGTGTACCGGCGCTATGCTAACAAAATTTTAGCGTTCATAATTTCGGTGTTGTCGAAAAATCAAGAAAAAAACAAATGGATTGCTTCATATAAATCCGCATTTTAAAAAAAATCACTTCTGTTGCGGCAAGAAATAAATAATATTAAAATTTGCGCAAATCAAAAAATCTTTGTTTTTTATTTTAACGGAAAAAAATATTCAAGCCTGTGTCTGTGTTGACGGCCAACATTTCATTCTTTCGTTTTTTTCTTCCCCATCCAAGTACTCCAAATTGTGAGTTCTTTTTTCCGGGGCCTGAGTGATGCGAACGCTGCTGCATTTTCTTTTTCTCTCCTTCATGTTGTTGTCTATCGAGAACACAAAAGCAAATTCTTTTTTTTTCTCCTTCTTTTATTTTTCATTGGTGATAGTGCAGCAACGAAAAGTTTTTATTTATTCCATTAACAAAAACAGCTGTTTTTCTCTGTTATATTAAAAAAAGTATCTTAATTTAGACTTCTTTTTTTCATAAAACCAAAAGTACTAATACCTTTCAAACATATATCTATCGTGAAAAGAAATGTTGTAAAATTTTTTTTGCGCATATACACAATTTGTTTTCTCTCTTCTCTTTTTTCTTTTCAAACATGTGACGACCATAAACAATGTTTATTTTTATAGTATTCCCAGCTTTGGGACAAGAATGTCTGATGTGATCGATGTGATTGAGAGTGAGGATGACATTGATGCACTTCCTTCTTATCAACCATATAATAAAATTGATCCAATAGTTATACGAGGAACTGGTCAATTTACTATGTAAGTTAGTTATTGAATATGCTTTATTTTAAAAATGAATATACATATATATATTTATGCTTTGGATATTTAGATTTGGATTAAGTTCAAGATTTGATAATGATTTTCCGGCAATGTTAACGGGTAAATTAGCTCCAGAAGAATTTGAAGAAACTATTAATAGAATAAATTATGTGCTACAGCGAACAATGCATGGGCGAGGTCGTTGGCTTTTATGTGGTTTAGTATTTTGTTGTTGTACATTTGGTTGTTCATTAATTCCAATGATATGTTTAAATTCGAGGGTATCATTTACATAACAATATGTGTGCAATCTGAACATTCATTAAAAATCCATTATAGGCAATTTCGGCTATTGAAAAAACACTTGATTATGAAAATCAACAATTATATAATAAATTAGGGCTACATTGGAAGCTTTCAAGACAACAAATTGAAAATGCTGGTGCACTTGTTGAATATGTTCTTTTGTTAGAAACTCTTCCAAGGATGCCTTTAAATATGCCAGATTAACAATAATGTTAAAGAAAAGAAATATATCAATTCAAATTTCCCGTTTTATGTGTGTAAAACTTTAAACTCTCTTATTCTCGCCTCATTCAAAATAATTACGTGTTTTTTTATATTATTAATCATTTCTAGTTTTAATTTAATGATATCAAAACAAATATTTTTTTTAAAAAAACTTTAAACCAGGTAATGCTTTTATATATCCAAAGTATATTAAACAGCTGATAGATTCTCAATTGATATTTTTTTAAATATTATCTTTTTTTGCAATATTCTTATTTTATGATTTTACTTCTTTGATCCTGTATCTATATTTTGTACTAGTCGTCTTTCTTGACTTTTTCGGATTCTTTAAATTTTTTTGTATGTAAAAAAATATTTTGATTACGTGCAAGCATTGAAATTTGTAATTATATTTTTTATCACCAATAAATGTTGAATATTTTTTTCTATTCATGAAGAATAACAAAATCAATTTTGACAAAAAATAATAATAATACATAAATAAAGTATAACAAATTTGACGATAATTATTGGCTGTCTATTTTTTAATGGTACTTTTTAGAGACTTATGACAGCATGATTTTTTACTTTCTTTTTTCTAACAATCACTTAAAGCAGTATCCAGTTTCTCGTTTCCTTATTTGATGATGATGAAAAGAAGAAGAAGATTCCTGACAGCAGTCATCTATTTTATTCTTCCTCCATTTTTTTAACCCTAACTTATCCAAATTGATGAAATGCATTCTCAATAACTTTACTTTTCTCTTTACAATGTTCTTTCTTCTTCATTTTTTTTTGAATTATTTGGTGTGTGGAGATCCAATTTAGCTGTAATGAATGGGGCACGCTTCGACGCATCCCTCATCCGAGTAGGAGTAGTAGTAGTACCATAATAATTGCTCTTCCGCCACAGTTCGATAGATGCGCCGATACACTACCTTTTTTTTCCTTGGATGACGAAAGGGGGTTCACCGCCATTCTTTTTTTCTTTCCTCCGAAAGTGGCCCTCTGAGTGCGTAATATAATTTTTTTATGAATGTGCGCTACGTTCAAGGAGAACTAACTCTAATTTGGTATTTTTTCCGTAAAAATCCTTTGCTTTTCATATATTTATATTTTCTTTCTCCTTCATATGGTTTTGTAATAAATGGCATTGATTCGATCATCTTCGGATCCAAGACTTGCTGGGGATAATAGTACTTATGAATCAACATCTTCAAAGTATATGACATTAGAACATGTAACTTTTATCCATACCGTTCTTTTCGACCCTACTTAAAAAATTTTTTTTTAGTTGAAGCATAAAAGAATTGAAAAGATTACTGATCAACAAAAGAAGCAATGGCTTTCTAAAAGAAGTGAAAACGGATTTGTGAGATTTTATCGTCCATCCGGACAGCAACATGTTACTGTTCCATTGACAACTCAAATGACCGCTTTACAAGTTTGTGAAGCATTTGACCTTGATCCTCTTTACTTGAGCATTGGAAATCAACAAATAAAGTCAGTTAATTTTTTGACGTTTATTATTATTATTTTTGGGATGTTGACCTTTTTAGACAACTTTCAAATGATAATCGACCCCTACAAATGCAAAATGAAATTTTAATGACATTAGGATATTCATCAATTCAAGAATGCTTAAGTATTGGCGGATCAGAACATTTATCACACATTTTTTGCTTTTTTACTGGAAGACCTTTAACTTCAGTTCAACATGGCATTTCTAATATTTTGCTAGTAGCAAATTGCTTAGTTGGTCGTGGAAGAATTCTTCAACGATGGACTAAGAAGCGATGTATTTTATACAATGATACAATCAGAATTGAAAATGAAACAGGATCAAGTAGAATTGAAGGTGATGAAGATAGTATTCTTTTATTAAATAAATACCGGGTTGAATTAGCTGATAGTAATCATGGAAGATGTTTAAGGCTTTCATCATCAGTACAAAAAATTTGTTTTGTTTTTGAAGATCCTTCTGATTTGCAACTTTGGTCTGCACATGCTACACAGGTTTTTTTTTAAATAAATTTTTCTTTAAGTTTTTTCTCATTACAGTGTTCAATTGCACCAAATTGTGATTTAAGTGATCGACAGCTTCTTTTTCTTCCTGATAAACTTTTTTATGTTGGAAGTCAAAGAATGATAACAAATTTAAATTTACGCCGAAATTCTTTGCTTTTAAAACCTGCTAATACAATTGGAAGTCCACTGATTGGGTGGCTGGATGATGTCGCTAGATTTCCATCTTTAAGGACCTTAAATATTGCTGATAATTCACTTTATACTTTTCCACATTCTATTGTTCAATTGACTGCTTTAGTGGAGCTTAATTTAAGTGGAAATAAAATATCCGTTTTACCAAATAATATTAGAATGTTGGTAAATTTAACATCTTTAAATCTATCAAATAATTTATTGACAACTTTACCAAAGTCACTTGTTGCGTGTCAAATGTTAAACTTTCTTGATTTAAGTTTTAATCGATTCCAAACTGTATGGTAAAATTTCTTTTGTCAATCATTTTCATTAAATTACACTTTTAAGATCCCAGAAGTTTTATTTATGATGCCAAAATTAGCAAGTTGGGAATTATCAGGAAATTATATAAATAATTTAAATTTTGATGCAAATATTACTCTCGCTATTAACAAACTGGACCTTCGATTAAATACTTTTGAAAGGCCATTAAAACTTACATCTTTCTTCTTTGAAGCTATGACCGTATTGGATTTAAGAAGGGCTGGATCAATTACTGAATTGGATTTAAGTAATTTATCAACAATACAAGTAATTTATTGTTCATATCTTTCATTAAAAACTATTCAAGTAAATGGTACCAGATTACGAGAATTTTATGCTGAACATAATGGTAAGAAAAAATACTGTATTCCACTAAATTATTAACTTTTTTTAGAATTAACACAAGTAATTGTAATGCCAATTCCTTCAAATTTAACAATTTTAAGTATTTCTCATAATTCATTGGAATTTTTACCTGAATGGATTACAGATTTGCATAAAGTTGTAACAATTAGTGCACATCACAATCAAATCTCTAAACTGCCATATCGTATAATGATGAATATGAGCAGTTTAAGACATTTACTTGTTGGTAATAATAAACTTGCAAAATTACCAGATATTGTTGAAAATTGTGCTATTGAAGTATTAAATGTTGAAAATAATTTTATTACCAAACTTCCTGCAGAACTATTTAAATCTGCACATCATTTACGACATATCAATTTAACAAATAATTGTTTAACAGAACTTCCATCAATGAATAGCTTTCATGATTTAAATCGACTTCAAACTATGAAACTTTCTGGTAATCAACTTACTGAAACAACACTGTCATCAGTTGTTGCATGTCGAAAGCTTCGACTTTTAGACATTTCTTATAATAATTTCAGATTTTTTAATGATAGGTATTTTTTGATCATTTTTTAATTAATCAAAAATGCCTGTGCCTTTTTAGTGCTTTATCCCAGTTAACATTCTTAGAAGAAATTAATTTAAGTGGAAATCTTTTGTCTTCTCTTTCAACAGAAATTTCACAACTACCTAGTCTTCAAATTTTACGGGCTCACTCAAATCGAATAACAAATATTCCTGATCTCAGCTTTTCTAAATCGCTTAAAGTAAGTCTATAATTATTATTCTAGTTAATTTCTTTTATCTCAAAATTTATAGATAATTGATTTATCAAATAATCGTTTGTCAAAATTAAAAGTTGAATACTGTGTTGGTGAAAATCTTAAATTTCTTGATTTAACATGTAATCCATTTTCTGATGAAACGAATAATCTTTCAATTAAAAGTGAACGACGTGCCATTTCTATTGTTGATATTAGTAAAAGAAGCGCACTATTAAATATTCAATTTGGATTTAGTGAAACGCCTGGACAAAAGACAAAACAAAGTACCCAACAGTTACGACCAAAAAATTTGAATGATATCACATTTGCAATTATTGATGGTGGAAGTAATCCAGAAATTACAGATGTTGTAAAGTCAACGCTAAAACATCATTTAGAAACACCTGTAAGTTTTTAATTACAACGGATGTGAAAAACCTTCATCTTTTTTTGTTATCCACTTTTTTCCATCAAACGATTTCTAGATATCTGAAATTCATGAACCCTCTAAAAATAATACATATAGATATATGTATTATTTTTAGAGAAGAGATCTATAGAACTTTTGAACCCTTATGTACCCTATGACCCCCATTGGAACCCAAACAATACTCCAAACCCAAGAAAATCACACTAAATAAATAAAAAGTTTAAAAAATTTGTGGAAAATCGTGGAAAACCGTAAAAAATCGTAGAAAATAGTAGAAAATTCGTGGAAAATCGTGTAATGTCGTGGAAAGGGGGTGGAAAAAATGGAAAATCGTGCTAAAATTTTCACCATTTTCCACAAATGTTTGAAATTTGTTTTTCTTTTATTTTAATTTTTTGGGTTTGAAATAATGTTAGGGTTCAAATGAAAGTCACGGGGTACATAGGCGTTTAAAAGTGATCACTTTCTTAGATCCAAATAAACTATTTCTGAAGGTTTCATGAATTTTGAATATCTAAAAATTGTTTAATAGAAGAGGTGAAGTTTTCCAAAGCCATTGTATTTTTTAAAAAATGATTTAATTTATAAAAGTTTTTTTAGAATCGTGATGATCCAGAAATGTTGAGACGTGCAATTTTAAGAACTCATGAAGATATTGGAAAGAAAGGAAATAGATTGGGAGCTTCCGTATTTGTGTTAAGAATTAATGAAGGTCAAATAATGTGTACCAGTTCTGGGCATATTTCAGCAATGCTTAGTCGACGTGATGGTGAAGTTGTTTATCTATTAAAAGAAATTTCAATAACTACAAAAGATGAATATGAAAGATTACGATTATCTAATGCAATAATAACTACAGTATGCTACAACCTTTAAAACACTTTTTTTTTCTATTATAAAAATTATTTAGGATGAATTGATTAATGGTGTTGCATCATCTGGAACATCCATTGGATATACATTTTTATATCCAGCAGTTGTACCAAATCCACGCTTGCATTGTATCAATTGTACAGATGAAGATGATTTTATTGTAATTGCAAATCGAGTAGTATGGCAATCATTATCTGAACGAGAAATTATTGAAGCTGTAAAACAATGCACAAATCCATTACAAGCAGCAAAACGACTTCAAGATATGTGTCAAGCCCATGAACAAATTGGAAATATTAGTATTATTGTAATTAAATTTGCTCAACCAAGCAAGGATGGAACACTTCTAAGAAATGGTGGTTTTCATCGACTTTCAAAATCAAAAAGAGAAAAATCATTCTCACCACCAAATTATTCGCCTCTTTCATTGCCAATTGATACTTATCAAGCTAAACCCTTTCATCTTCGAAGCTTTTCAGAGCAAAGAGTTAATCAATCAACTTTAAAAAATATAGAAAATAGACTTAAAAAGATTAGTGTTGCAATCAATAGAATTGACAGTGATTCATCTGGAATTTATTATGTCAATCCACCAAGTGTAAATGAAAACAAAACAAATGGAAGATCAACGCTGAGAAAGATAAAAGATAAACAAAGGATTAATGAAGCTAGGTAAAGAAAATATAATTACTTCTTTCTTTTTAGCTTAAACATTTCAGGTTAAGTAGCAGTCATTCCGAATCCCAATTAAGTTCATCTTCAAATGGTTATATTTTAAATTACGATAAAGCTATACATCCTCAACAATCATCTCATCCATCGAATACACCATATTTACTTCCAGATATAGCAAATGTTGGAAACTTTTCTCCGCTTACAAGTGATACTGCAACAACAAGTGAAGATTCATCAGTTTTTAGTCAAGAAAAATTTCAAGAAGTAAGAAAGAAAGTTGAAAAACAACTGAATCTTGATAAGCCATATACATTACCGAAACAAAATGTTTATATTAGAAGACATCATTTTTAAAATACAAAATATCCGGTTTTTAAAAACTATACATATGTTTTGTTTACTGTTGCTCGTTTTTAATTTTCTTGTCTGTAAAAATAAAGAAATTTTAATAGAATCAACAAAGTTCTGTATTTGAAATTGAACTGTTTTTTACTTGTTAATTTTTACTATCAAAGTACAGTACATTTAGATAGTATGAAAACCATGATCTTGTGAGAAAGTTGAAATCAGCAATGACATTGTCTTACTGACGCCGAAAAAGTAAATTTCATTTTCTTTTCCGCTTTCGATTTTGTTGTTAATTAATCGAAAAAAAGAGTTTTGTAAAGTTTACATACGCTCCTCATTTTATCTTAGTCTTTTATTAAAATTATATTTCGTTTGTAGCAACGTTTACAGTAATCCTGAGGAAAATTTAGTCACGTCAAAAAGTTGAATAAAGTTCTATGTTCCAACTTTTAGTAACAAGAAGGTCTATATTTTTTATATTTGTTATGAAATACGGTTGACCTGATCAAAACTCAGAACTTTTTGAATTTGCTTAAGCTATTTTGTGCGTCACTGTTTTTAAATGAGATTCGCAAAAAAATTCTTTTTATCTGCATATTTTCGCTAACACATGGTTATGAAATTTATTCTCGCTAATACCTGTGTGCCTATTTTTTGTTATGACTGTGTTTTTTTTTGAAGAGCATTTTCTCACAAGATTTTGTTTTGATCGCATTGAATTTACTGTTTATGCAATCTCAAACATTTCTTGTTGTCTCATTCACGATCATGTCAGTCTATTAGGGATCACATGAATGTAATCGCTGGCCTTTCTCATGTTTATGTTTCCTTAAACACGCTTTTTCGACAAAAGTAATAGCTTTTGCAACAACAAGGGAGGAGCTTAATATGCAACAGGCATTTTGAGCACGTTTAATATGTTTCACCAAATTTTCAGACACATTTTTTCGAATTATTAACAGTGAATATGTCAGTTCTGGTCTAGCTAATAGACACTTAACATCTCTAGAAAATCAGAAAAAGCTAGTTTTTCGTTTTATGATTCATTTTTAACTTTTTGTAACTTCATTAGATTGTATTCAACGCAGTATTCTTTTATAACCAAAAAATATATTTTCTTTGTTGTACCTCCGCTGACATATTTCTATGCTATCTAATAATTACAAAATTTATATTTTAGATGTCAACAAGGGATAAGAATTTATCCTTCTGTAATGACAAGAAACAATCATTTGGTAGTAACAAGTTCAGTACTGACCAGGATGCCCAACAATTTTCTAACTGTAATTTAAATCAAGTTAATAATAAAAGTTCTGATATATCACTTGCTCAATTCAAAGGCTTTTCAAGCAACAGCAAACAATTCGGTAAGTGTTTGTAGTCGTCGTCAAATCCAAAAATATAGTTTTTTATCAATTTTTCGAAATAAAATTGATTTATATATTTTTATACGAATTTATTCCCCTTTCTTAATGGCAAAATACATAAACTTTTAACAAAATTTCAGCTTCTACAGAAACTCCAAATCATGATAAAAAAGAAAGATTACGATCAATGCAAACGTCATTTAATCAACATTCAAAATTGTTATCTGGTAATGATGGAATTAAAGAAGAAAAAACCAAACAATTATGGAAGCGTGATAAAAGTACATCTGGTGTCAGCAATAGCACTTTGACGCTTCATATTGAAGCTTACGAAAATTCTCATGAAGCAGCTTCTGATGGATTAGATAGAAATAAATGTTCAAAAAAGGAAGAAGAAAAGCCCGTTAAAAAATTTAAAAATGTTAAACAAGCATCAAGAACTCAAGTAACATAAGAAGTGCATTAAAAAAAATTTCACACATACTGTTTACAGGCTTCCTTTGAATTTCCCAGACAGCAAGATGAAATTTATTATACTGATCCAGAAGTAATGCAATTTAAATCATCAAGCCGTTTATTGAATCCAAATGAATTAAGTACATCAAATAAAACAGGTAATTTAAGCCTTTCTTTTCTTCACTGAAAACTAATTGACATGGGAAGGATTAGAGTAGTCAATGGGTTTTCCCTCAAAGTGATTCCGCAACTATGTAACAAGACCCACAATTTTCAAAATTTTTAATTCAGATTTTTTCGTTAAAAGTTCACTGAAATAGATACTTGAACAACCAAAAACGATTTCCGATAAAAACGTTATTTTATGTAATTCGATGCAATTAACTACCATTTTCTAAACAAACTTTTTCATTTCAACACTAACTTTTGACAACGAACTTTAAAAAACCGAACAATATATATTACAAACTTTTTAACATGATTCACCTTTTAGATTACAACAATGATCCCCAGCTCGTTCATGATCTACGTGTATTACGAAAACGTGTTAGTGATCAAGAAACATTATTTGAAGGGCTTGAAGCTGATTACAAACAAGAAATTGATGGGATAAACGATCATAACAAAATCTTGGTTGAAAAAGTATGGATTTTAACAAGATTTATCCGTACACAATTAATTTAATTTTTTTATAGGTAAATCTCTTACAAAACCAATTATTTCTTGCTAATGAACAAATAACTCAACATGTTGAAACGATTGATATGCTATCTCGTCAAGATGATGGTGATAAACCACAAGAAATCTCAAAATTGCGTGATTCGAGTATGCTGGATTCAAGCTCTTCTTTTATTGAATACAATGTTTTACAAAATATTATTGAACAATTACATGAACAAAAGGTAAATTTTACAAGAAATTTTTATTTTACTAACATTATAATTTTTAAGGCAGTATTAGATACTCGTGTTCAAGAAATGCAAGCAACAATTGGTAGTATGGAAGAAAAAATTCAAAATATTGAATCTAAAAATGCAGAAATAAATGGAATGCTATACAAAGCACAGGAAGAAAAAAGAGAACTCGAAGAAGAAGTTAAGGTACAGTAAACTTGATTTCAGCTTCGATGAATCAAAAAGATTTTTTAGGAAATGCGTCAAAGTATTACTGCAAGCATGAAAAGTGAACTTGAATTGGCTTCTCGACCAAATATGGCAACGGGTATTTCACTCTTCGATGAACTGGCACAAGTTGAAAAAGTTGGTGAAGAAAGAAGTGTAAAAGATTTGAGTCAAAATGAACCAAAATCTCTGGATGAAACACAATCAAGTTGTGATAATGGCCATAATTTAACATTTTCTGGACAAAATACATATATTCAAGCTCAAGCAGCTAGTGCAAAATCTCCTGATGCACAAAAAAGTCATGATAATGGATCAATTTCCCCCGGACAACTTATTCCTCAAAAAACTTCTTTAATTCGTGCAATCACTCAAGAACAGAAAGCTCAACAATCGCCATTGGATTTTATACATCTTTTCCCTCGTTCAATTGGCTTTATCCATACTGATCAAAATGAAATAAATTTTCAAAAAGCATATTGTCAATTACTTTCGGATAAACTTCACCAGTGTCAAACTGAAAATAGAAAATTTGCACTTCGTCTTGATGCTTTAACAAAGGAATTATCTGCTCTCACTACTTCTGGTGAAAAAGATGCACTGCTTCAGCTTGCCGTTTGTCGGCATCAACTAAATCTTGCACATGGTGAAGTGAAACGACTACAACAAGCAGTTGACGATATGAATGATGAAAATCATCTATTAAATGTCAAGAATATTGAATTATATCGAATGAAAAGTGCCTTAAAACTTGCTGAAATTAAGAATAAATCAAATGAAGAAGAAATCGAATACTTAAAGAGTGAGCAATTTTTCAAACTTACTGTTTTACGTAAACAATTTTTAGAGCAAGGCTTTAATGCTCATCCAGGAAATCAATATTGTGTTCATACTGGTCATCATAATGAAAAAGAAACGCGTCAAAGCTGTTCAATTACTTCATTTTCGACTCCTAAAACAAATTTTAAACGACCTGTTCGAAATCGTGATCTTCCTCAATGGGTATATTTCGTTTTTAAAATATTATTCGGATATAAAAGAGTTAATTTATAGGCTGAACAATTACGTGCAAAATTTCGAGCACATCCATATAAACCAAAACTTCGTCTTCGTGCATCAAAAAGAAAAGCTCAAATTCCACCAAGAAGTTCTGATGGTGTTCCATAATAGAATGATCGAATGCAAGCAGCTTTAATATTACTGATATCCTTGAATATTTTTTTCTATCTTTTGGATATGCTTTTCATTTTTATTAGCCATATGTTATCATCTGTTTTTATAATAAACTATTTAAGCAATACTTTTTGCGGAGTTAAAGATATGCAAAAAACATTTCAACAGCTTACAGTAGCTATTATTTATTTCTTATGTTACAGTATTTCTTTGCTTTACGAAAAAGCACAGTATTAAAATGATATAACTTAAATAACTTATGTTAAATTTACCATAAATGCAACAGAGCAAAAGACATATTTTTAAAAAATTAGATTATAATTTATTTGTATATCTTTTTAGTTTTTTAACAATAAAGTGAAAATAAAATCCCGCAAGAAAAAAAAACAAGAAACAATTGTGATCAATTAATGTTTGACAATAACAATTAACGTTGAATTTAATTAAATAATAACATTTAAACTTTTATAACAATTATCAAAGGGATGTCTTAACAAAATGCCATTGTTGTGTTTCTTTTGAGGCATCACATGTATGAGCAACAATATTATCACCACCGCTTAGCTCATCCGCATCAAGACAAAGTCCAGTATCACGATTTTTCATCAACTTCTCCTGCAAAACATTATTTATACTGGATAATTATATTCAAAAGCGAAAACTAACATCTGTAAGGTCCCATTTATTTGATGATTCAGAACATTGTGAAAGATAAACAGCTCCAGTTTTTTCACTATCACTTGCTCGAACTTCTGCACATGTCATCTCTCTTCGAAGTTGATTATCTTTTGTTAATGAAAATAGCTGAGCGGAACTTCCACCACCTTGACATGCGAAAACCCCAAGTTTTATCGTGCTTTTTTCATCTCTTTGAAGAGTATCCAAACAAAAGCCAGTTTTATTATTCTTTAGCGGCCCAAATCCAGTAACATTTTCATCCGGAATAAATTTATAAGGAATCACATTATCCAAATACCATTTAAATGATTTACACTTTAATTTTTCACGAAGCTTATGCCTTTCAGTAAGATTTCCAACACTCTTATTCTATAAATATCAACAATAAATTACGGTATTTAAGATATATATTTACCTTTAAATCTTGTCGATGAAGATAATATAAGCGTTTATAATCATCCATCCATACTTCAGCTAATCGCTTAGAATTTGTTCCATGAACGTCCTTATTTCCACCAGGTCCTGTCATATTATACGGATGTCCAGCACGAAAGATGTGACCAACATGAGAGCATGGAATAAATTCAATTGATCCACCACACATCCAAACACGAAATGATATTTCTAAATTTTCACCACCCCAAATATCCATTCCAGGATCATATCCACCAACATCAAGAAAATATTGTCGATCAGCAGCTAATAATCCGCCCGCCATTGTTGGAGACATTACCGGTTCAATATCAGTTTTTCTTCGTTCACGTTCTTTAGCCGGAATTGGATCCCATCGAAAATGTAAAGACCACCAAAAGCCTCCAATACTGCTAACATGTCCATCACCAGAATATGCAAGATTTTCAGCATTTATGTAATCAATTACTGGACAAACAACAGCACTTTTCTTTTCATAAATTCTTTGGACTAAAGGTTCAAGCCATCCTTCATTAGCTTCACAATGAGAATCCAAAAATACAACAACATCACCCTTTGCTTCATTAGCTCCAGCCAGCTTTGCTCTGATTAAGCCATGTCTCTCTTTTTTTCTTATCATTCTTACTTTTCCATCAAAACGTTTAATATATTGATCAAGTTTTTCTTTGAGTTCTTCTAAAATGCAAAAATATATAATACGTATGCCACGATTTTATTGTAAAAAGTATTCTCTACCTCTTTGACTAAAATCATCTAAGAGTACAATTTCTTTTAATAATTCTGGTGGTGATCGATTTATCACAGAATGAACAGTTCGAAGAAGTGGAGTCCATGCTTCATCAGTAAAAATAATAACAACAGATGCCTTTGGTAGTTTTGCTAAATCATATTTTACTGATTTACATTCTTCCAATCGAGCATCTTTAATTGTACGATCCAAAGAAATTTTGTCACTTAAATTTAATTATAAAATTAATTAATTGATATATTATGATATTGTACTACCTTGCTGCAACATTCATAAACCACGTTTTCATATCAGCTTGTCCTTTTTCATAATCTTTTCCAGTCAATCTTACACCTTCACCATTTTCACCAGGACCTAATTAAATAAATGTTAATTAAACAATTAAATATAATTAAAAGTTTGTACCTTTAGCTTCTCTATTAGCTGGTGGACGAGTATGTAATATTACAACTGGAGTTGGCCACGTAAAACCAACCTCAGATGGTAATTGATAATGTGTATTATAATATATTCTAATATAAAAGAAACAAAATAACCCGGCAAGTAATAAAGCAAGAATAAAATTAATAAGATTTTCTTTTCGCCTTGGAAGGCATACCCGCAAATAACGTAGAATCATATTACTTCTTTTTTTGCGAGCACGAGCCCCGTATATTTGAGGAGGGGAAGACGATGGAAAGTTGCTGGCGAACAGTTTGCCTTTGACTGTTGATTTGCAACGTTGTAAAAAAATTTTTTTTAATACTTTGTTTTTGGTGGTGAGTTAGCTATCTTTTTTTCTTCCAACAAAAATAAATTGATTTTATATGATTTTTTTTACAATATACTTTTTCCACTGTATAAAATATATGTGTGAAATCAAAAAAAATGTAATTTATAACAATATTTTATTCATATGTGACACCGCCAAAAAGGTTACAACGTTTAAATTTTTGTTGGAAAAAAAGAGGAGATACAATAATAAAAAAGATGAAAAAAGAGACACAATAATATCGAAAAATCATAATACTAATAATGCTCAAAATATGATATAAGCACCATAAAAAGGAAGAAAGGTAAACATTGTTGCTTGTTTCTATGAACATACATACAATCATATCACTGGAACAATTGAAAAAGGAAGAGGTCCTATTTTATTTTGTTGATGGTAGGAAGGAAGGAACCAGTGACAGCTGTATTTAAATTCCTTTAAACAAAATTTTTTTTAATAATCTACTTGCTGCATAGCAACATTTGTATATTTATTTTTTGGATACTAGCAACTAAACAAAAGAAAACCTATTAGCAAATGTTTTAAACTTTTTTTTTAAAAAATCTAATAAAATTAAGTTTTTTACCGTAAAACCGAAAAAGAAGAAAGGTACCTACAATTAATTGGGAAACGAAAATATTATTGCTTTCACCGGTAAAATTTGATTACCTCTTTTACTAAAAATGCTTTTCTACAGTAAAAAAGATATTTTTTAAAGTTTGCGACGTATCTTTTTTAAACAATAAAAGATGAAACTGCGCCGCTTTATTTTTGTGACATTTAATGAGCTTTTTAAGATTTTCTTAAGAAAAGAAATGAGCAAAAATTATTACAAAGAATTTAAAAAAAAACAAAGATAAAACAATGCGAAAGCCGTAAGGTAGATCAGATAATTGGTAGCAGCTGGGTTGATGAATTTACTGCATCGTTGAAATATTGTTTAGGCATCTTTGTCTTTGACAGAATCAACTGAAAATTAAATAATATTATGTATGTGTTTTTCAAAATTGCTATTATATAAAATCTTTTTAAAATTTGATTCAACAAACGTTTTACCGTATTCCAATCCAAAAGAAAATCCAAACAAGTATTAAGCAAACATTTCAAACATAAAAAACAAAGGGATCAAGGAAACAAGGGTTTCCACTTTTAATCATTTCTTTAACATTCATAAGAAACATTATTATTATTCTTTTTATTATTATTAATAAATCAAATCAATAAAAACACCAATCCCAAAGATAACAAACAAAAAAATAGGGAAGAAAAAATTATGTATGGTTACGCATAACCATCCACAGGCGACGTAACGTTTCCTTCTTTCCAAAGAAAAAAGTTTAAATACCCAGAGTTATATCTGTGAACAACAATAATATAATCCACATAATTAAGTAATACTTCAACAATAATTTCTTTTATCAAATAACAAACAAATAATAATTATTTATATATAATAAAGAATAGAAATAGGACCGACCAGAGTACAGTAACAATTAAAAGAGGGCGTTAAAACAGTTTGTTGTTGGACGTTAAACATATAAAAGTGGAAAGTAATATAGAAACCAAGGAAAAAAGATAACTCCGAAATGTTAAAATTCTAGCCAAAAGTTTTAATTAGGACAAAATAATTTTATATAAATCAAAATAATTGACGTCAAAACAAACAATTCCTAGCCGTATAATGTTCATGAACTGTAATAAAATAAAATAGAAAAAAATGTGAGAAGGCAAAGCAGAAAAGAAAAATTGCTTCGTATTAGATAAATTATTATTAATAAAAATGGAAAGACTGGCAATATCAATTTGTTAGAAATAAAATATCACAGCGTTCCATTTGTTATAAATCGGTATGGTAGTGATAACTAGAAGGTCTTGGAGCACCAAATACAGCATGCTTGATTTGATCGGCATGAGGTTGAAGAATGGCATAGAAGTAGACTCCAAGTAAGCAAAGGAAAACAATGGTTAAAAACACTGGGAACCAGCGGAAAGCTGGCTTCTTTTTCTTCAAATCTCCCGCCCTTTTACGAAGGGGTGAAGAAGGATCTTCTTCCAACGTACCGTCCACATAATTTCTTGCTACGAATTTCAAAATTTCATCAAGGAAGATAACAGGCATAGAAATTTTCAATACGGCCATCCATTCAGCAAAACTAAGTGGAGTAAGTTGGAAAATTGTAGCCATAATATCAACATATAAGATAACAAAATGTAAGCTCATTGAAAGAGCAATAGCAGCACATAACCAAATATTTGTCCATGGAGGCATTTTTAAGATAGATTGATTTTCAGAAAGACTATAATTAAACGTAATAAACCAGTAATGCACAATTATAGTTAATTACCTGTTAACAGCATTCAACATTTCAATTGTAACCAATACTGAAAGAGCCATTGCATTTGGATGATTATCTTCAAAAACAGCACAATCAAGATCGCTAAAGTTTTCAGGTTCGATTTCGCAACGCATCCAATGAGTAAGTTGATAATAGGTAATTTGAGGTCCTTCTTCATAAAGAAGGAACCACCACATTGAAGCACCAACAGTAGCAACACCGACATATGCTAAAATAAAATAATTATTTAAATAAATCTTTAGCAAGGAACTTACTTCCGATTGCCATGTAACGGAAGAACAACCATTTTGAAATTAAAGATTCAGAAGCAGAACGTGGTGGACGATCCATAATATCAAGATCAGGAGGATTAAAACCAAGAGCAGTAGCTGGCAAACCATCAGTAACCAAATTAACCCAGAGAAGTTGTACAGGAATTAAAGCTTCTGGAATACCAAGTGCAGCAACAACGAAAATAGAGACGACTTCACCAATATTTGAAGAAATGAGATAACGAATAAATTGTTTCATGTTATTGTAAATAGCACGACCTTCTTCAACAGCAGATACAATACTTGAGAAATTATCATCAGCAAGAACCATTTCTGATGCACTTTTTGCTACAGCAGTACCAGATCCCATAGAAATACCAATTTCAGCCTTTTTAAGAGCAGGAGCATCGTTAACACCATCACCAGTCATAGCAGTAATTTCACCATGTGATTGAAGGTATTCAACAATTTTGGATTTGTGAGAAGGTTCGACACGAGCAAATAATTTAGCACGACGGCAAGCTTCACTTTGTTGTTCAGGTGAAAGATCATCAAATTCACGACCAGTATAAGATTTTCCAGTAGTGTCTTCATCTTCACCAAAAAGATCAATACGACGACCAATAGCTTCAGCAGTATTTTTGTTATCACCAGTAATCATAATAACTCGAATACCAGCATGTCGACAAGCTTTGATTGAAGAGCTAACTTCCATACGTGGAGGATCAAGCATACCAACAACACCAACAAATGTAATATTTTGTTCGTATTTTGCAAAAGAAGTAGCTTCTTCAAGATTCATTTCAGATGGACTAATTGGTTGATCAATAGTTCCCAATGCAAGACAACGAAGAGTATCACGACCAGTACCGTATTGAACACATTGATCAACAATTTTTTGGGTCATAGCAGGAGTAAGAGGAACTTTTTGTCCGTTAACTCGAACATGTGTGCATCTGTTAAGGACACCTTCTGGAGCACCTTTAACAAACATTTTAGCACCAGATCCACCAGAAGCTGGAACACAGTATGATGACATAGATTTACGATCACGAGAGAATTCAAGAGTAAATTGTTTTGTCCATTGTTGTTGAATAATACGATTGCAAACATTTCCAAGATCGCGAGGTTGAAGACCTGATTTATTTGTATTATAAACGTTCATTTTTTCTGTAAGAACAACTAATGCAGTTTCAGTAGCTTCTCCAACTTTTTCAAAAACACGTTTCGTCTAAAAATTATTTTTTTCTTAGAAAAATACAGTATATATTAAATAAATCTTACTTCGTTGTAATCAACGGCGGAGTCATTACACATAGAGCAGATTGTAGCGATTTCAGTAAGGATATCTTCAGTATGACAATTTATTTGACGACCATTATGGAATACTTGACCAGATGGTTCATAAGTTGATCCAGTAATTGTAAATTCTTTAAAATTGATATTATCACCACCAGCACTATCAACAGTAAACATCTTGGATACAGACATTTGATTTGTTGTTAAGGTTCCAGTTTTATCTGAGCAGATAACAGAAGTACAACCAAGAGTTTCAACGGAGGGTAGTGAACGAACAATAGCATTTTTCTTTGCCATACGACGAGTACCAAGAGCAAGGCAAGTTGTGATGACAGCAGGAAGACCTTCAGGTATAGCAGCTACAGCAAGTGCAACAGCAATTTTAAAGTAATAGATAGCACCTTTAAGCCAAGAACCACCATGAGCAGGATCATTGAAATGACCAATATTAATAGCCCATACAGCAACGCAAATGATAGAAATAACTTTGGAAAGTTGTTCACCGAATTCATCAAGTTTTTGTTGAAGAGGAGTTTTTTCGGTTTCAGTTTCAACCATTTCAGTACGAATTTTACCAATTTCAGTGCTAAGGCCAGTTCCAAATACAATACCTCGAGCTTTTCCTGATGCAACATTTGTACCTGAGAAGAGACAATTCTTTTTGTCTTGATTTACAGCACGTGTATCATTAACAGAATCAAGATTTTTAATAACAGAAACAGATTCACCAGTTAAGATAGATTGATCAATTCGAATGGTTGTAGAATAAATTTTAACTAATCGTAAATCAGCTGGAATTTTGTCACCAACAGATACTTCAACAAGATCACCAGGTACAAGTTCACGAGCACGAATCATTTGAATACCATGCTTTCCAGAACGTACAACTTTAGCCATTTCAGGTTCATATTCTTTTAAGGCTTCAATAGCACTTTCAGCATTCCTTTCTTGCCAGACACCAACAGTAGCATTTGCAATCAAAATTAAAAGAATAACAAAAGGTTCAACAAAAGCTGTAACGGCACTTGTTTGATCATCGTGCTCTTCGAATAAAGCTAAGACCTTAAAAAAAGTAAATGAGTTTTAAAAGCTTCAACAAAAAGCTTACAAAAGATATAATGGCTGCAAGTAATAAAATTTTAACAAGGAGATCATCAAACTGCTCTAAGATCAATTCCCATAGTTTTTTGCCTTCTTCGGCGGGCATTTCTAGAATACAGGCATTCAGATCATGTGTTAAAATTTATTAAACTAACCATTATGCCCATACTTCTCTCTCAGTTTTGTTACTTGATCTTCTGTAAGACCATCTTCTCCGGTCCCAAAAAACTTGTAAAGCTCTTCAGGAGCTTTCGTATGAGCGTTTTCCATACCGCTCCAGGCAAGGCGAAAAGGTTTATACGCCCTTAAATGTATAAAAATTATAAAAGAAAGTTTTTTTAAACAATTAAAAAAATATATAAACGCAAAAGTATACACGTCTCAAGACTTTTTTTATCAGTAAAAATGTCTGAGGATGAAATGGCAAGAAAATCTATCTTCACCGTCTTGGAACAACAACTGTCTCTTAGGAAGGGATGTATTAGGAATAAAACAGAAAGTAAAGGATCCCAAAACATCAATATACTGAAAGATAACAAAAAACAGAAAAAAAGAGAGACAAATAATTAAGGAGTAAAAATATCTATCTATATGCTGCGTCAGCCAAGGTAAAAAGAAGAAGAGGGAAATGGAAGAAAAGAACACTGTGTGCCAACGTAACAAGACGAAGTGGTCACCATAATTTATTCTTTTTTTTCAAAGGTTTTCCTTTTATTGTCATCGTTTGTGCTCATAAAATGGTATATTGTGTTTTTCATTTATTTTTTAAAAAGTGCAAAAAGCTTGTCCTCTGAGCCTCTCTATATCGCATATATGGATGGCAAGTAGCGGACACTTATGCGCCGTCATCATTCCACATAAGCGTCTAGTTACGGTTAAAAAGCAGGGAATTTCGCGAAAAGACTTTCTCGGGTCATTCCTCTTTTCCTTCGAGTCGCCGCTTTTGACAGTCACATGCTGGACAAAAAAAGTATGAGACAAGCGCGAGGGTGGCAGAATAATAGTAGATTTTTTTCAGTGATACAAAAAAAAAAAATATAATGGTAAAAAAATGAAAAATCGATTAAAAAAGTTGGACCAAGTGCGTACTTTTGATAAGAAATGAATCGTCGTCAGAAGAAATAGAAGGAACAAAAAAGAATGATTATCATATTCGTATGTTTTTCTCGTGAAGTCTTCCTTTTTTTCAGACAGAGACCACTTTAACATTATTTTTAAAAGTTTTCCTCTATACTGACGTAGAATAAAGGAGAAAAAAGTTCTTGTGAAACAACCTTTAAGGGGTATTGGTTTTTTAAAGAATCAAATGGAACAAAAATGATTTAATACAATTTGTTCCGATAACAATCTCTGATGATTTTTTTTCTTCTTCTATAGCTCGTATTTGACTTTATTTGGAAAAAAAATGAGGAGTAGTAATGGTACAATCTTCTTATTATCCTCTAACACATTGTCGTCATGAATTTATTGTGACAAGGCATTGCAGAAAGTTGTATTAACCACTCAAATTGAGGTCGAAAGTTAAGAAAAAAAAGGAAAAAAGAGCAGTCAACAGCTTCCACAACAATAAGAAGAAGAAGAAAACGCCAACCTATAGCAAGGATATTGCCGTTGTTGTTGTTATACTTGCAATCCTAGATGTGTAGACAAAAATGATTGCTAGCACAACTGACACATTTACTTTAAGCACAAACAGATTTAAAAACCTAATAGCAAAAAAATAATGTAAAAAGGATAAATTAAAACAAAAAAATGAGCTCAAGAAAAGATTGAATGAAATGTGAAAGAGGAAAAAGTAACACGCAGCAAATATTTAGTTTATAAAGAATTTAAGAAATCAACAATGATTTTTATAAAATAGAGAAAAAAGTAAATTAAAACAAAAAATTGTGAAAGAAATTTATACATAAAAAAGGTTGGCGTTTTTTAAATGCTCCATGTCAGAATAGAAAAAACCACACACACAAATAATAAAAAAAATCCGCTTTCAATTTATCTCACGCTTATTTGATTTGTCGCAAAAAAATCCTAGAGCCTGACGTAGATCTCATTTATATTTGAGTAAAAACGCCCAAGACATCATTATAAAAGAAAGATCGGCTGATCAATCTTTGGGCCTAAACTATTTTTTTTTCTTCTACTGTCTGTCATCAAAATTGAAACCTTTGAGAGAAAAAATGAAGAAAAATGATTGTGTTAAAAATTTTGATAACTACTGGCAATTATATGTAAAGTCTAAGGTCAAAAGGTCGCGCCATTTTAACAAACAGCCGCTTCTATGATTTAAAAAAGCCTGCGATAATGCATAACAAAAAAGTTTTTCTTTTTGCCAACATCTTCTTCAATAAAAAAATTGTGACGCCCCAAGCACTCTTGCCAAAAGAATCCTCTTTTTTTGTTGCTTTTTCAACTGATCTTATAGCAACCTGGAACTACGTCATAAATTAGAGATAAGGAAAAAAAGTGTATGAAGCAATAAGGAAAGAAAAAAACGAAGAAGAATAAAGCAAACGAGACAAAGCCTCCGGGGTTACGTAAAAGACTTGGTTTTTTCTCTTTTGCGACAAGATCGCTGAAATTTTTTGGCAGTAAATGATCGACGGATGCTGTCAATCTGTCAAAACGGCAATTGGCAAAGTAAAGAGAGAAAGACAAAGGGCACGACAAAGGTAACAGCTTTGAATATCACGCCAAAAATGCGTGAACTCTGTTGAAAAAAACGTCAGAGATCCGCCCCATTTATAAAAAAGAAGAAAGAAACCCTCCTTGGCAAATAATATTTACAGACACTGTAGAGTCATAAAAACTTGAAATATGAGTATTTTTTGCAAATAACGAATATGATCATCATCATCTTTTTGCAATTATTTAAAAAATCAAAAAAGATCAAAAATCGTAGTGCACAAAAAAATGATATGGGTGCAATAGCAGTTAACTTTAAAAAAAACTTTAAAACTATGGAAAACATCAAACCAAAGCTACAGATAAAAAAAAAGATATTTAAAAAAGCCCTTTTAAAAAAAAAACTTGCAATAAAATTAATGATAAACAAGTGGATGAGAACATATGGCTATGATTTGTAATATCTGTCACAACTGTGAGGCAAAAAAATATAAAAATAAAAGTTTTTAAGAGTTATCGGAAATGACATTATCAATATAAAAGAAAATACATCTGTTAAAATATATAGGTTAAAAAAAGGAAAATAAAATAAAGCTGCAATGAAAAGAGAGAGAAAAATAGAACTTTTTGAAAGTTAAAAAAGGAAAAAAGAACCAAAGCGCCTTTAGGAAGTTTCTTTGCCTTTTGTACACCTAACAACAAAGCAAAAATAAAAAGTTACACAAATGGATGATGATGTTAAAAAAAGAAGTCAAATATTATGATTTCTAGGAAAAGAATCAATGTCATATTTTTTAATGTCCGAGAAAAAAAGAATTTTTTTAGTACGATCTTAAGCACTTATAAAATTTTTTATGCTTTAACAAAATTCTCCTGAAATATAAAAAAGTACTCGATCTGAGACGTTGCAAAAAAGCGCAACATTTTTTTGCTGCTGCTGCTGTTTCTGCGGCATCATTAAAAAGTAAGCAAAAAAAGTTTTTTTGGTAAATCTTGACCTTGATAACCTGTCAACTGTCAGCTTAAGCTGCTTTTGAAGAAAGGGATCAACTTCTTTTCATTTTTATTATCCTAAATTCATCTTTTTTGCGCAACAAAAAACACAAGAAGTAATGCTAATATAAAATTGAAGGCTACAAGTTCTGGCTTGTTAGTTTGTGAAGAAACAAAACAAAATCTTCAAACCAAGATAGGTTTATAAAGACATTCATTTAAGAATGTAACATAAGAAAAGTAGACAAGGAAGAAAATGGCATAGTTAAAAGTTGACATTTGCCAATGAGGTTCATCCCATTCTTTTTTTTTTCTTCTACTTTTTTTTGTTGTTAAAATTGTGAAGAATAAAACTGCCTCTTCCACGCTTTTTTTTAATGCTTCTTTCAAGAAAGGGGATCGGTGACAACAGACTTTTTTCTTCTTCTGTTAAAGCATTTATTTTTTTCTTCTATCTATGACATTAAAATGAAAGAAAAGAAAAAAAATATTATCTTGTTTGTCCAGGATAACCTTAAGTTGAAGATCATCTTTTGTCGGCTTTGTGACTTGATCTTGTCGTCATTCATCTGTCTCTTTAACTACCGCCATTATGTAAGTAGATCTAAGGCATATAATGTCTTTTTTTATTTTCTTTCTTTTTTTTTTGCTTCCTTGTGAAATAGGATTGATTGCAAGTTAAGTGGAAGCCACAAAAACTTATGCATGCATATCTTCTTCTTTTTTTTATTTGATAAGACCACAAGCAAAAAAGAGAGAAAAGGGATATGAAAAAATATGAGGAAAAACATATGGATATCACAGATGTTACTAATTTCAATCTATCATACAAGCAATATGGTTTTTTCTTTTGAAAAATTGTTGTCATTAAAAGTTTGAAATCCGTTTTTTATTGCATAAAAATATAATTTATTACTATTCACTTTTTTAAAAATTATTGAACTCTTTCAATCCATAAAGCAATATTGTTGTTGTATCCCTTTCAATAAAAAAAGGAAGAAAGAAAAATGCTTCATTTTTGCAAGCGATTGCTTTTACAAGCAGAACAAACATTGCAGAATTTTTGACGCTCCACACCTTCGAAAAATGAAGCATGGTTACGTTTTTCATCTCCGTTTTTAAAATGTTTATTGTGCAAAATATTTTTTTTCTTCAAAAAATGTTATAAGGGCAGAGTCAAATTTTTTGTTCATGAGCAACATTTTCTTTCGCTGAAATCAGTTTTTTTGGCATTGCTGTAGAAGTTTTTTCTCATTCGACTGAATAATAACAACCAACGGCAATGACAAGAATTGAAGTTTGTGTTTTTTTGAAGCAAGAAAAAAATCAGTGACCATTTTTGATTCACGTTTTTCAAAATTGAAAAATGATTGCCTCTTTCTCTCTTCCATGACATAAAATTCTTTTTTCTTTTCACCTTCTTCTCCTCTTTTGTTGCCAAGGATTGTATAACAGATACAACAATAATGGAAAAAGAAATTAAAGCGTCAACAAATTTTCTTTGAACAAAAAAATTGAAGAAAAAAATTCTTTTTGGTCTTAAAAACTTTTTTTATTCCGTTTTGTTAAATGCTTATTAGTTAGTGTTTGTCTCATAAAATTTTTTGTATATTATGAATTTTTTTCTTGTCATTGTCGTAACGTGAAATCTTTCTCTTCTTTCTTCTATTATTCTTCTTGAACCAACAGAAAGAGAAGCAACGAGCTGGCTTGAGACGCTACCGCCGCTTACATTTTAAAGTCTCAAACTTAACTAATGTTACCTCACTTGAAGCGCGGATTTTTTTGACTACCGACCTTTGCATCAGCTATTTTGATGAGGATGATGAAGGGTTGTCGAAGGAAGAAAAAAGAAAGAAAAAGAAGGTGAACGCAACAACTTCCAAAGTGAACGTTTAGTTGCGCGACTTTCTTTTGCTTTTTCTTCTCACCGATCTTTTTTTCGTCATTCCAATAATATAGCTTGAGGTCGGTTAAGTCCAATGCCTGCGGTCCCCCCTTGAAATACCTTTTTCTCCATTTTTGTTTGATTGGAAGCGCTTTTTTTGCTAACTAATATTTTCATTTTCTCTTTTTTAAACAAAATAATTCAACTTTAACTTTTACTCTTTTTACAATCTTAATTTGATACAATTAGAATTTTTATCAGCTTTTTTTCTCCTCTCTTCTCTTTACTGTTTTCTTTGAAGGAATTTTAAATGTAAAAAAATTATCATTTAAGTTTACTCCCCAAATAAAAATGAATATTTTTGGACCTTCCTGAAGAATTCCTTCTCTTTCTTATTTTTTTATCATTCATCACAGGCATTATACAGGTCGTTAATGGCTTGTTTCTTCTCTTTTTTCCTCTCAAATAAAGCTTTTTTGCTGTTAAAAATTTTTTTTGTGAATTTTTTTGTATAGTATTTTCTCAAGCAGGCAAGCAAGCATTTGTCACCAATAAAAAAAGTTTTTTTCTTGAACCAAGGCCCGTTAGTCATCATAAGAGACAACAAGTCCATCACCATCACCACCTCCGTTTTTGTCCCATACCTTTTTTTCGCCTTTTTTCAAATTTTCATCATACTTTTTTTTACCTTTGATCTGACCAGTTGCACCAAAACATTGAACAAAGAAGAAGGATCAAGTCTTTTTATGTACTTGTTAACTTTATTTCTTATCTCGCGTTTTTTAACGATTTACCCTTTTTCTTATTATGCTTGATCAAGCATCGTTGATTGTTGATTTTCCATGAAAAAAAAATAATATAAGGAATGATCAACTTTTTTATTGTGGAAAAAATATTTATATAAAGCACGTGTTTTTCAATTCTAAAGCCTTGTTACTGCTTTGACATAGGAAGTAAAAAAAATAAGAGTTTCAGGCAATTGTTTCTTGTTTATTTTTCCTTAAACAAACACTTACCTTCATCTGCCGCGCAAACGACAAAAAAGCAGCATTGCCATTGGCGTTCAATTTTATTATACTACGCGCATTGCTTTCTTATTTTAAAATAAAATATTGTAATAATAGTACGAGTGGCATCAATAAATAATCATGGCATATTCATCAAACTATTATAATTATCAGGTATTCGAAATTCTGGGCTTTAAAAGAATGATGATAAACAATATTTTTTAGATTGGTGTTATTTTTGCTATCTTACTTGGTGCTTTAATTTTATTGGCAATGGTTATTGCAGCAATTTACTATATTTGTGTTGTTAATGTAAGTTTTAAAAGCATCTGTTTATGTTTGAAGCATAGATCTTTGCAATGAAGATAAACATACTGTAATGAGATCAAGTGTTTTTACACCTTTTTGTTATTATCTTCAAAACAGACTTTAAACATGATTATTATTTTCATTCTTTCAAGACTCTTTTTTTAAACTATAGCTATTATGCTCAAACAAAATACGCTTTTGAAAAAATCCTTGTTGTTGCTTTTAAGACTTATGTCGTTTTTCTTTCAATTTGATAGTGTTCACTTTAGTGTTATTTTCTGCCACTAACTTCTAATATCTATTTCTTTTTTGTCTACAACATTTTTTTTGATCCTGAAATCGTTTTGTCTTTCAATTATTACACAGCGACATAAGCCCTCTTTTTTTCAGTGTTTTTTTATTTGTCGCAAAAAAAGCAAGTAAAAAAAGATGAAGGCAAGCTGATCTTGGCTCTTGACAGTTGTTGCCATAGGAAAAAAAGAAAGAAAAAAAGAAGAGGGGGATCAATAAGTTTCTTTTCTCGATCAACTTGAAATCAACGTAAAAAATTCAAGGGACAAACTGTAAAATTTTGAAAAAAAAATTTTCTTTACATTGAAAAAATTATTTAAGACTCTTTTCTTGTCTCCAAAAAAGTTAGAGAAGGGAGCTCCTCCGAACGGACACTTTTTTCTTCCCTTTTTTTACTTCTTCCATAAGCTTGAAATGGTGAAAATGTTTGTTTGCGAACGCAAACATTTTTCTGCCTTTCTTGTGTACAAAGATTTTGACGCAACTAAAGCTTCAATGGAGCGCAACATCTTTGAAAAATTGTACAACTTGAAGCGCCTTTTTTATATATATGCATTTTAAAAGAAAAATATATAGCAAGATCAAATTTTGAAACAATATTTTTATGGATAAAAAAAATAATAATATTGAAACACATAAAAGCATCGATCAAAAAAAAGAAGTAATAATAAATTGAAATTTATAGATGAGAGGAGATAAAACAAGAGCAAGAACTCCATCAGCAGCACCATTACCTCGAAGACCTGAATATGGACAACCACCATATTCAAGCCTTCAAAATCAACCAATGTCAGCACAACCTGAGTAAGAACAAAGAAAATATAGCACGCAAAAAAAGTTAATTAAAAATTATAGCTATATGACAAAAACGACGACAATTGTAAACAATTCGACACTTCCTTCAGGATATCCTCCACAGTCATCAGGATATCCCCCACAATCCCTTATGCAACCATATTCACCTGATGTTGCACCAGATTCAAGAATTCGTCCATTACAACCAGAATATGCTTATCAACAAGTATGACAGCTTTTTTTTAAATATCTCATTAATATTTAAATTTAATTCATATATTTTTTCTTTCAGGGCCCTATGACTTGGACTACAATGTCACCAGTTCATGAAGGCCCATATCCAATGAGCCCTGCTCCTGCAACTGGTGGAGCATATCAATTATCGACAGTTTAATAATTATATTTTTAATTAACTTTTTTTTCTACATTTAACATATCCTACTTATTTCTTCTTTTTTTCTACTTGAGTTGCATTTAAAATGCTTTAATGTAATTATGGTAGTAAGCTTATATTTACGAGATTAAAAGAAGACGAAACGACTTTTTACTTGACTTCCATAATTTTAAACATTAAATGCCTCAAGAGTTTTTTGTATCTTCTATCATTATTAAAATATCTGCCTAAGATTTTTTTGTTTACCTCATGGATTTTGCTTAAATATTTCACTTACGCAAATGTACAATAGATTTATCTTAATTTTAATGTATGTGCTAAGTCCATTTTTGTTTCACTTAAAAATTAAAAATCATATATCTTATCAAAGTTTATATTCTTATTCTTTTTGTATAAATTGTTGGCATAATTTTATTCATTTTTTTAAAAAGCATGTTTTCAATGTTGAAAACAACAGTGATTTTGTAATACTCTTTTTCTTAATCTATATTCTCTTTTTTACTTTATTTTTGAACAGAAATTTTTATTTTCTTTTTTGTTATTATGTAATTGTTAGATGCATTATCAAAGGCAAATGTCTTTTGCATGACATGTAATAAACAATGGATTGAACTTATTTTGTCTATTGAACGCGGAAGTACTCCTTCCTTGAGAGAGTGAAAAAAAATTACCACACTTTTTTAAGAGCGGCTGTTTTCAACCCTATTTTTTTATTGCTTAAAACTAAAGGTAAGAAAGTAATAGAAAAAAATACTGGGGTTCATGTTGAAAGAATGAGACAAAAACAACACGAAAAAGACTTCCTCTTTGTTTTAAAGTTTTAGGGGAGAATAAAATTTACGAAAAACTTGACTACATAGGTTTAATGCCTTTGTAGGCAGCTACAGTAGCCTAAATGATAAGTTCTTATCTTGTCTTATATTCCAAGTTTTATTACATTTAAAAAATTTTATTCTTACAAAAATCACCGATCGTAAAAACCGTGGAAAATTGTAGAAAGTTGTGGAAAATCGTGAAAAATTTAGCACGATTCTCTGCGATTTTCTATGACTTTCCACGGTTTTCTACGATTTCTTATGATTTTCCACGGTTTTTACGAACGGTGATATATATTTCATTAAATAAAAGGTGACCTCAATTTCATTGGAAATTTATACGCTTGAGTTCGGGATCCCGGAGAGCGTTGATCAGGTAATTTGAAAGTACTCAAATCATAGTTATCGATTTTAAAACTAAAATATTTTTTCGCTATGTAAATGTGAATAAAAATAGTTCAACAAATAGCAGTTCGGAATCTATCTTATTGACAGTAAAATAGTGTTCTATAACACTTATAAATTTATAATTTTGTAAAGCATAATTTTCAACACTTTAGTCTTATGAATATGGATTTAACATATGGACTTGAGCGTCAATACATACACATATGTAAAAGCATCGATACCAAGTCAGCATTTTTCTTTCCATCCCACAAATAACTACAAAATGTAATCAGTTTTTTTCCAAAAAAAACAAATTTAACAACAAATTGTTTTTGTAGCAAAAAAAAACTAACATTCATGCAATATAATTGTATTTTTTAACTCTTTCTTTTTCTCATAGAGAATTTGAACAGAAAAACTTTAACAAAAAAGACAAACTTTTTTTTTCAAAGCTTCTGGCAATCACCATCAGAATAAAACAAGATTTGCTTCCGAGTTTTGTTTTTCAGTCAGTCATTGTTTTATTTCCTTCAATTTCGTTTTATATTTTTTGATTGCCTTAAGCTCTTTTAAAAAAATTTCAAGATATTTTGTATTTTGTTTTTGCATTAAATAATATGTAAACTAGATGGACAAATAATACTTTTCAAAAAAAAGAAATTGAATAGACAACTATATGTCAAAAAGCTACGATGGAAGGTTTTTGTTGTTGTTGGAGGGTATGAATTTCTTCGACATTAGATGAGTTTTACTCAGGAGCCTTCTTCCCTTTTACGCATTTGATGAAAAAATTTCTACTTCTCAAGAGGCTTTATGTTATTTCGTTGTCAACTTCAAACTCATCTGCATCACGAAATCTACTCTATATTTTTTTTATTAACTTTTAGCATAACATTGTTAGAGCACCGCAAATTGTGACATCGAATAAAAAGAAGAAGAAGAAAAAAAGAAAGAAGAGTAAACGAGAGTCGCGTGTAACACTTCCTTGAGCTGTCTACGCCTTCTCGTCTTCTTCTTCTTCATCTTTCTTTCTTTCTTCTTGTTTCTTATGATGATGCCTTATATGGAAGACTTTGACATTTTAAAAAATTGTGCTACTTTTTATTTCTGTTGTTTTTTGCTGCTTGTTTTTTCTTGTTTTGTTTTAACAAATTTTCTTTTCGATAATTTCGGAAATCTTAAAAGAAATATTTTAGTGATTAATAGGGCGGCGAAACTTATGGCGCATTTTACACATGACGACTTTTTTCACCCCTTTTTTTGCCCTCCTGTTATGAGAAGGGCTACTTTTAGTTTCTTTTTTCTTGTTCATTGTATATGTTAGCCCTTTTTGTCTTTAGTTGAATGTGTTTTTAAAAGGCATCATCAAAAGCATTATTAGTATTTTTTAGTGGCATCATTCAAAAAAAAAGATGTGTTTTTTCAAAAAAATTCAAGTGTTTTACAGTTTTTTTTCCACTCTCTTTCTTTATGATAAACCATTTATCTCTATTTTAACAACAAATTTCTCTTTATTTAAAGGCACACGTTCTTTATTATTATTATTAAAACATAGTATTTCATTTTCTTTTCTTCTTCTAACTCCTACTTTTTTTTCTTCATTAAATTAATAACACCATTTATTTAAAAGCTCTCTCTTTTAAAAATATTTTTTTTCTTTCATTTTTTTTAAATAAAATTATATTATGTCACATACATTTCTTTTTCTTTGATCTTATTTCGATGCCCTTTTTTTATAATAACCTTGAGGCCCTATACACCGGCACTTTTTTCCTTCTTTTTCTTCTAGCTGCGCACGGTGGCCATCCACATTTATTTTTTTTGCTAATCCTTTATTTAACCACCCTTACAATTTTCACAATTTTTATTTTTTGCTTGTTGTTGTCAATTATTCATTTCAAATTTTTTTTTATTTGTTGCAATTTGCATACTTACGTGGCATTCCCATATTTTATGTTGTCGCCTCCTGGATTTTTTTTATATAAAAAATTTCTCACTTTTTTATTTGTTTGTTTTTTCTGCGCATGTGAATAAACAGCAACATTAACAATAAAAGTTTTTTTTTCTGAATATATATTTTTTTTGTTGAAGTCGATTAATATTATTTTGTCTTTGTCTTTTTTTAGTCTAAAAGGCAAAATCCGCCGCTTAGGGAGTGCGCATTAACAGCGCACTCTTCGGGACACAAATTTTTCTTCAACTGGACAACAACAACAACAAAAAAACCCCAATTCTCCGTGGAATTCAAACAGCATTTAATATCTTTAACATTTTACGCGTTATTGTTCAAAAACTTAAGTAAGCTGTGTAATATTCTTTTTTTTTGACAAAGAAAGAAGAATAGTAGCAGAGAGAGATGTCTGTTGTTTCTCCGGATGAAGATTCACTATCTCATGGATCTACGGGTACAACAAGTGGGGGACAAGCTGATGACAGTAGTGAACTTAATTCACCTCGATTATCAAATGAAAAAATTCTTTCTGTTCCTGCTTCATTTTTAGCTAGGTAAGTTTTTTTAATTTTAGGTTTGAAAATATAACTTTTGAGCACTACTTTTTTTCCTGTGTTTTTAACTTTCTCTTTTTTTGTTGTTGTTATTGTAACAGGCTTTTGTGTTTGTTTCCTTTGTCTCTGTATATAGCTTTTATAAAGTCTAAAAAACTATAAACAAAAAGTAGTTAGAAAAAAGTTGTGATCTGAAGAAAAACGGCATAAGATTAGTTAAATGTAAAAATGTTTCATCCCATTTTTTTATTTTGACATTTAAGTGAAAGGACAAAAGTAGTACTGGATTGACTAAATACTTGTATGCTTGCTTTTTTTTCTTTGCCAATGACAGCTTCCGGTTTCCTAACGCTTGCAATGTTTTTTTTTCACACGACTTTTGAATTCTTTGACAATGTAGCAAGAAGAAGAAAAAAAACTCAAATTTTTCACATGATTTTTAACAACTGCATACCAAATTTTTATTCAAATATTTGCAACAAACTGTGATAAATATATGCAACAAGAAAAAAACAATTTAAAAAGCCTCCCTCCATACAAAAGATTGAAAAATAATAATTATTTGAAGAAAAAAAGTTTCCTCTTTTTGAACATCTTTTTTTTCTGGAAGTAGCTTTGTTAAATGTGTTTTGAAATATAAAAAAGAATGTTTCAATTAATTTTGTAGTGTAAAAACAAAGCGTAAAATTATATAAGTACAAGAAATACTGTCTAGTGTTTTTTTCTAAAGATATCATAGGTGAATAATTTTTTAAAGAATTTTGTCAATTTTTGCATAAAAAATGAAAGCACAAAAAATAAGTCTCAAAACCTTTGAACCTCTATATACTTTAACAAAATTAGTTATGTTGTCGTCGTACTCTTTTTTGGAATGTCTAATACATTCCTTCTTCTGCTTTGTTTTTCTGTTGTTTTTTTTACCAAAAGCTTTTGCCAAAAACAATTTGTTATCCTTTTTAGTGACAAAAAAAGAGAAACTTCTTTTTTTCTGGAGTTTTATTTTTGCGCTTCTTTAAGTTTGCTCATTTTCAAGCAAATAACGAATTAGACCCCCAAAAAAAGAAAGGGAAAAAGCGGGAGTTTAAAAGCAGCTAATTTGACTTTCCGGCGTGAAAAAAAAGAATTGGAAGACGAAGAAAAAAAGAAGGGGGGAGATTGCTGCTGGTCGTCATCGACGTTGCCGCCGATGCATCTTTTTGTCTGGTCATATTTTTGTGATTGCCATGAGTGAGTCTCAAAAAGCTTTTTTTCTGTTATGTTTGGGCCATGTTTGGCATGTTGTTTTTTTTCGATGACAGCAAAAGTCGGACATCAGTACTTTGTAAAACAAAAATTGCTTATTGCTTGTCTTTTTCTCACGGTTCTTTGTTAGCAAAATAACTTTTTTTTGATAATAATTGAATTTTTTCTACGATACGCCGTTATTTTTTCTCTTGCTAAACTTTTGAAGATAAAAAAACGCTTTTTATTCAAAACATGCAATCACTTTTTAAATTGAGCTTTATTAGGTTTTTCTCTTTCTTGGAGAGAAAAACGCCACAGGATGACGCTTTTTTGTTGTTATAATCAAAGAAGGAAGACGAAAAAAGCAACCCTCTTGCATATGTATTTTTTCTGCTTCATCTTCTGTCATCCTTTCCTTAGAGAGGAAAAGATGTAACTTTGAAAACAACTTAGTTACTTTTTTGATTACCCTCAAAAAAAACTTTTTTTATAACTATGCTAACTTACTTATTTTTTTTAAAACAGACAAATTCAAATGCATGTCTTCCAGAAAAATCAACACTCATTAAAATTTAATCAAGCATAAACTTTTTTTCTTTTTTTAAAAGTTTTTTTATTTTTACAAGTTACTTAAGTGAATTCACTTCTTTCTGTGGTTTTTCTTTTTTTTGTTGTTTTTTTGAATGAAACTTTTTTTTACACGCATTTTGTGGAACTCTATCCTCAGCTTCTTCTTCTTTTATTTCTTGTTCATGCTTTTTGGTTAATTCGTTTTCTTTCAGTCCAGTTATCTGTTGTCCATCTGTGTATGTGGTGCATTTTTCATTGTGTTAAGTCCAATGTCACATTACAAGTAAGTCATTTGTTTTTATTTTTTTTAAAAAAGTGGTGCTCAATTTAAATATTTTTTTCCTTTTTATAACAAAGATGTTTTTTAAAATTTCTAAAAATATCCAACCATTGTAAAACATCTTTTGTAGATCGTCACCATTACGAAGTTCCTTGCGAAAACATGGTGGACGACAAAAATCACCTGGTCGAAAAACTGTTAGCTTTTGCTCAAATAATAGTGATAAAAAAGTTTCTAATGGTAAGTTTTGTTCCATGCGTTTAATCATGTCATCATTCTTTTTTTTGAACCATGCAGCTTTTAAGATGTTTTTATTTAATCTGAAGCTTATATCTTTTTATCTGCATGTTTCATCAGAATTGCTAAATTCTAGCTGTCAATAGAATTCGGATGTGAACGCTTTTAAAGTTGAGATGTTCTTTTTTATAACATTTATAACTTTCGAAATTTCCTTAAAAAAGATTATGATTCAAAACACAGTTTTCTTTGTTATTTTCTAAAAACTTCCAACATAAACTTCCTTTTTTTTGTACTGTAATTACGAGATGACCTTGAAATTAATGAAAAATGAATTTTTAGTTACGGATTGTTTTCAATACATGCAAAATGGTACTGAAATGGTCAAATTACGAACGAATGTTAGGCAATTTCGTAGAGTTTTTAGTCTTGATGCAGATCTTTCACACATTCGTTGGACGCCTACAAATAAAAAACCACATAAAGCAAGAAGTATGTGCTATAAAAATTTAATTTTATTATCTTTTTGTTGTATGAAAACGTTGTTTTTTATTCTTCTTTTTTTCAGTTTCTGTCGATAGCATTAAGGAAGTAAGAGTGGGAAGAAACACAGAATTATTAAGAGCAACTGAAAATGCAAACACAGATATGCAGGTAATCAATTTAAAAAGCATCAAAGAAGTATTTGTTTTAAAACAATTAATTTAAGGAAGAATGTGCATTTTCTATTATTTATGGAGATGATTACATGTGTTTAGATCTTATTGCACTTTCACCAGATGATGCCAATATTTGGGTTACAGGACTCATGGCTTTAACATCTGGTCCAAAGGGTATACACTTTAAATGTTTATTTTTTTGAAACAAAAATATGTTTCAATTTTTTTTAGTTGAAAATCAACCGTCTGGTTCAATGGCAACATTACGTGAGCGATGGCTTGAATCTGCTTTCGATGAAGCAGACTCAGAGAAAAAAGGATATGTTAGTGAAAAATCTGCAGTTCGACTTATTCGTTCAATTAGTCCAAGGCTGTTAGTGAATAGAGTAAAACAAAAAGTTAAAGAAGTTAGTACAAGTTGTTTAAATGAAGCGCTAAGAGGAAGAATAGATAAAGAACAATTTATTGATATTTATAAAGATGTTGCAACAAGACCAGAAGTATATTTTTTAATGGTTCGATATGCAAATAAAGATTATCTAAGCATAAAAGATTTACAAATATTTTTGGAAACTGAACAAGGTGTTGTTACTGCAACAAAAGAAGAATGTGCACAATTAATTCAACAATTTGAGCCTTGTCAAGAAGCAAAAAATAATAGCCTTATGACAATTGACGGTAATTTTGTCATTATTTTTTTCACCAGCATTTATGTAAAAGAGAAATCATTTTTATAGGGTTTACAAATTTTTTGCTTGGTGAAGATAGTTCAATATTTGATCAATCACAAAGAAATGTATGTCATGATATGGATCATCCACTTTCACATTATTTTATTGCTTCATCATTTAATACTTATCTTGTCGAAGATCAAATAAAAGGTCCTAGTAGTGTTGATGGATTTATTAGTGCGCTAAAACGTTGCTGTCGATTTATTGAATTAGATGTTTGGGAACCTGACGAAGAGACAGAACTTCATGAACCAATTATTTATCATGGTGGTACACAAACTTCTAAGCTTGCTTTATCTGCTGCTTTATCAACAATTAATGATTTAGCATTTGAAAAAAGTTCATATCCATTATTAATTCGTCTTGAACATCATCTTTCAATTAAATGGCAACAATATCTTGTTGATTCACTATTGGCATATTTTGGTACAAAACTTTATTTACCATTTAAAGATTCTATCGACTGGACGCTTCCGGAGAATCCAGCAACACCAGAAAAATTTAAAAACAAAATTTTGCTCGTGGTTTGTTTTTGTTTTTTTAAACAAAAAAGATGAAAGATTAAAAAGAGATCTCGAGAGAAAAGCAATATAAGCATATTTATTTATCTATCTATAAATATTTGCAGGGAAATCGGCACCATCCGGAAAATCCAACAAAAAATTGGGATATTGGTGAAGCAATTGAAGAAGATGAAGGGTATGACTTACAGAACGGGAAAATGCATAAAGAGCGAAAAACAGAAATTATAAAATCTTTATCAGATTTAATTCCACCATTTTTGGAATCAAAACATATTAAAGAACTTTCGAGTTTTACAGATGCATCAGAAGGTAAGAATTAAAAGTGCAAAAGAAAAAACAACTAACCTTTTCTTTTCTTGCAGTATCAATGACAAAAAATTTAGTTTCAATGACAGAAGGAAATTGTCTTCGAATGATTCATCATCATACAGCATCATATAGTCAAGTATCAAGAAATTTTCTTCAAAGGGTTATTCCAAATACTGTACGAGTTGATTCATCAAATATGAATCCACAAGAATTTTGGAATTTCGGTTTAAATATTGTTGCGCTCAATTATCAAACTCCGGGTTTAATGATGGATTTACAAGTAATCATTCTGTCAAAGAAAGTGTAATAATAACATGTTGAGTTTTAAGGAGGGTAAATTTGCGGCAAATGGTGGCTGTGGCTATGTGTTAAAACCAGCTGTAATGAGAGATGATATTTTTACACCATTAGAAAAATTACCATTTACACCACAAATTCTTCATTTAAAAATTTCATCTGCTCAACAACTTCCACGTCCACGTGGCTCTACAGCTAAAGGAGATTCAGCAGATCCATTTGTGGTGATAGAAGTCTTTGGAATTCCAGCTGATTGTGCAGAAGAACGAACAAAAACAATTCGAAATGATAGCTTTAATCCAAGTTTTGATGAAAATTTTCAATTTGAAATTTCTGTTCCTGAATTAGCACTTGTCCGCTTTCTTGTCCTTGATGATGATTACATTGGTGACGATTTTATTGGGCAATATACGGTACCATTTGAATGCCTTCAAAGCGGTAATTTCTTTTCCTTTTTTACTACTTCATCATTTCTGTGTTGTTTTTATTTTGCTCTTTTTCTTCCATTTCATTCTCCTCCCATTTAATGCTTCTCAAATTGCTTTAGGCTACCGCCACATTCCACTGTTAAACAATGAAGGCGACCCTCTAGAAAATAGCACATTGTTCGTTCACGTTGCTATTACAAATCGACGAGGTGGTGGGGTAAGGCATTTTTTTTGTTTTATTCTTTCTAAAAAGTTACATTTTGTTTTGTTGTTTTTATCAAAAATTTATTTTTTTTCAGAAGCCTAAAAAGCGTGGAATGTCAGTAAAGAGAAAAACAAGTCGAGTTCAAACAGGCATGAAAATGATTGGAGTTAAATCTATTGATGACTTATTTAAAATGGCTATTGCACCACTGGTTGAATCTATTGAAATGAGGAATCAACTTGAATCTGCTATGGTTGGTGATATTATTTTCTTTTAGCAAAATTATAAATTATATTATTAATTAAGATTGAATGGCAAGAACAATGTGGTCTTGGACAAACAGGAACAATTCGGCAAGGTCTTCGATTAATTCATACTCGAATTGCAACGGCTGCTTCTTCATGTAACATTATTTTTTGTGCTTCTGTATTTATTTAATGATATTTCTGCATTTTAGCTTCACCACCAGCTTCACCGCGACATATGAATGGTGATGGCCGAAATGAAGATTCGCCGCCAAGCTTTATTATAACCAAAAACAACGATGATGTATGTCTCTTTTTTTATTCAAATATGCAATAATTGCATTTACATATTATTTTTCTTTCTAGCATCCTGTTGTGAAAACATCTGGTAACATTCCTGAAGCATTGCAGAAATCATTTTCATCACTTGATAATTTGTTAAAAAAATGCATAAACATTTTAAGGGCCACAGACGACTTGCTTTCCAAAGTAAGAATAAAAAAAACTAATTGAATTTAAATTTCTTTTTATTGCTTGGTTCTTCTATTTTTAGTTATCAGAAGCAACAGCTCGTATAAGTGAATGCTATACTGAAATGCCACAACATTGTGCAGATGCAGGATTAAGAGGTCAAAAAGCAACACGAGCTAGTGAAAATTTTGCATGGAATGTTCGACTTTTAAAAGCTCAATTAACTTTGATGCATAAAACTCAAACAGAAGCAAATGAAATAGTATTTCAGGTAAAAAAAAGCTTTTTTCTTTTAATGATTCTTATAAAACAAAAATTTTAAAGGTTGTTGATACTGCAAAAATTCTTGGTGTCTTTGTTCCAACACCATAAATCTATGAAGAAAAGAAAAAAATAATTACACTTTGAAATAAAAACAAAACACAGCTGATTGATGGCCATTGACATATTTTTTATGCATTTTTTTGCTGCAAAACAACAAAAGGATAATTTTACATTCCATCGTTACATTTATTTTTTTAAATAATAAGTTGCATCTCCCGGTGTTTTTTTTTTTATTCTCACATTTCATTGTTAAATTTTTATTGTTTATTTATAGTTGAAATAGTTTTTTTATGCCAAAAAATGATTTTTTGATTGGTGCAATATATTGACATAGAACGAGATTTCTTTTTAAAAAAATTTTTAAAAACACTTGTAAGCTTTCATAATAACTAAAAAGATTTATTATTATTGTTTTAAATGTAATTAAATTATTATTAAATAAAAATGAATATAAAGTTGATATAAAATTTGGCTACCTGAATAACAATCTTTTTTATTTTCCTTATATTTTTTTTATCATTTTTGCCACCCCCGTTTCGCGTGGGCCGAAAAAAAGCAAAGCAGGCGCACGTTTACTTTGCTGTTTTTTCTTCTTCTTCATCAAAAAGGCAAACAAATTTTTGTGAGAAGAAAATAGATGCCCTGTTATAACATGGCATTATTTTTTCCCCCTTCTAACAATCAGAAAAAAAATCAACAAAAAAAAAAGAAAAACGGAACTGGCATCCTTTTAAACAATCATCATTTTCAACGAGCGAGAGATATGGATATTTAACTGGGGGAAAGCACCTGCTTCTTTTTTTGTGCTACTTCTTTTTTTCCTTCTTTTTTTATGTCTTTTAAGCTTGAACTAAGCTTAAACGTTAAAAATTAGGTGAAGTGTTTACACCAATTGCCTGCAATCTCTTACAATCAAACAGTCACTAACAAAAAAATAAGGCTCTTTTAAAAATAAAAAAAATTGGTTGGCACAAAATAAGAAGACAAAATTTTTTTTAGTAAAGTTCCTTGACTCATTTGGATAAGATAATAAAATTAAATTGATGCTTTAAAAAAATTTAATTCAAAAAATTTTTTTCTGTAAAATGTTGAAGTTTTCCTTTTTTCTTTTTGTTTAATGTTTCGTTTTTTTTGTTTTTTTACCGCGCTTTTAAGTTTCAAGTTTTATTTTTTTTACGTGATAGGCAAGATACTAGTAACCAAAGAGTAAACAAAAACTCTGATGGTTTGAGACAGTTTTGTGAAAAAATAAAAATCGTTAGTTTACATTTTGATATTATTCAAGAAAAAAAACAGCTTGTAAGCGTGTATTTTATTGTCTTGTTTTAAAGCTTATTTCTGAGATGCCTATTACAGATTTTCGCAAATTTCGGTTTGAAATACTTTTTTCTTGTTTCAATAATTGCTGTTTTAATTATCCTACCTTATTTAGGAACGAAGAAGGACCTATCTCCGTAAATACAGTTAAATATCCGATCGTAGTTTTGGGAATAAAGGAAGATTGGCTTCCTGAGGGATCCCGACTACGAAAGGAACGTACCCCATATATTGAATTATTACCTGAAAAAGAACTCGTTAAATCATTTAATAAATCTTTGGACGCATCCGAAATGTACAGATCTGCTTCTGTTGATATTGGATCACTTCGACGGTAAATATAAAAAATAATGAAAATTTAAAGAAATATACTTTTTTTAGTAACGAAAGATATTTGTCTCGATGGTCACGCGAAAATACTCCAGTTGATTCTGAAGCAACTTATAAACAATATGTTCGACGTTCATTTACACCTGTTCGAGATGTATCTGGCTATAAAGTTGTAAATGATGATCGACGACCGCTATCAACTTATCGAGCAAGAACACCAGTTGGAATGGTTACAACTCCATATCATACAAATGTTAATTATTATTCTGAAAGTCAACCAATTCGAAAATATGATGTTTTTCAACTTCGTACATGGTCTTATCCTATTTACAAGTAAGTGTTTTTAGTGTTAGAGTGATTTCTTCTTCTATGTGGTTTTTCTTTTATTTTGTTTTTTGTCCTTTTTTGTGAAAAAAAAACCTTTTAATAATTTTGCATAAATGTCATATATTAATATTAATAAATGTAAAAATTATCCTTCTGATCAAAAAAAAATGTGTTCGTTCGTAAATCTTAAACAAACAATCATGTCCTACGCAATGTCTCTTTTTTTTATGTTTTAATAATAATGAAAACAAAAAGAAGTGTGAGAGTCAGTCAGTCCTCTTAAACCTTCCGCTTTGATAACAACAAAAGAAAAAAATGTAAAAAAGAAGAAAAAAAGAAACAAAAAAACAGGATTTTAGATATATTTACGGGCGAGATCACGATTACAATCGACCATACAGTTATACGCGAAGATACGCAACAACGTCACAATATACTCCACCAAAAATGAGCGCAGATTGTCGAAATTTAACATCACGGTCATCATATTCTGGCTATAATTATGTTGCAAATGAATCAAATTTCAACATTGCTACAAAGCCATGGAGTATTAGCAATTATCGATTTTGGCGATCACATGTATCAAGGTAACGGTATATTTTTTTTTATTCATTAACTACTTTAACCAGCTTCTATTCTTTTAATTAACATTTTTTTACAGTTCTCCATGGTATTGGTCGCATTATGGTGTTGGAAGGAATGGCACCCGTCATTATAACAGTTATCGGCCACCAGCATTTACGTCAAGGCTTTCAACATATTGGCCTCCATATTATTAAAGACATTTTTTAAATGTCGATTTGTATGAAAAAATTTGTTTTCATTTTTCAGTCAGCCGGCTACAGAAAAGAATTTGCGCTTTTAAAAAATAATGTTTATCTCCGCTAAGCGAATAACGAAACGATTTTTTTTGACAACAAAAAATATTGTTTTTTTTAATATTCTTTCTTCCTTCTTCCTCTTCTTCTTGTTTTTTTTTTCTTCTTGTTCACTTAACAGGCGAACAAACGATTTTCATCCTGCCAAAACCATTTTTTTTTGTTTTTTTAAATGTTTTTTTTCAATTATACATCTGTGAATGAATGACGGTAATATTAATAAAAAGAAATAACGATAACCTTATTATTTTTACAGTTTTTAAATGTTTAACATGTTTTGAAAGCAATGTTGAAAAGGACTATCCCAGTCAAGCAAAGTGAAGTTGATTACAACTCCGACCACAAAAATACTTCAACTCCACAATCAAGGAATTCTGATTAGATTTTCTTTCGTTATCACTTTTTCTGATTCCAAAAAGAAGTTAAAAAAAATCAAATAGATATAACCAGAGTTTCATTGCCTGGTATATAACAAACTGTTTCTTGCCTGACTTGGAATGTCCCTTTAAAGATTTTTGTTTCAAAAAAACTTGGTACTACAATAGAGTGGTGGTCTTATGAATTATGTTGGCTATATACTACAGTATTACACACAAATTTAATAAATAAAAAACAAACTGTGAGAAAATTTCAGATTAATGAGTTACAACAAAAGAAAATATTAAACTCTGTCATTGTTTTACCACCATAAATACAAATTTCTTTGAAAGTTGTAGTTTGGAAGAAAAATAAAATCATATGAAAAATATCAAAAGAACTACTACTCCAAATAACAACACATTTTTTCTCCAATCAAAAAGTGATAACGTTTACGGTAATAGTTTCCTTATTTCCCTAAAGTTTCCATAGAAACACTTGAAAATTTCTTGTTAATTTATTAATTTCTCTGAAAATAAATTTTTTTTAAACTGTCACTTTTACATATTTATATTATTTAACAGTTCTTTTTTGCTGTTATACCATTTTGAAAAAAAAATTTATGGCTTTATAAAAAAACCGAAAAAAAGAGCTAATAATTTTGTCTTTAAAATTTTTTTGCGCATTTATTGCTTTGCCTTTTTTCATGTCTTGTTTTTGGTACATTTCAATGTGCTAAAGTTTTCTTTAGTAAAAGCTTTTTAACCTCAAATAAAAATATTAAAACGTTATTAAAAGTAAACCTGCTGGAATACTGTGTCAAAGTGGTGGTGGCAGTGGTGCCCCTTTTTTTTGACTTTATTTCTTTTTAATTGAGTTTTCACAAACATGCAAAAGTCTTCAAGTAAAACAATGGACAACGATATAAAAGGTTGGTTGATATTTTTATTTTTTTTAAAAAAAAGAAGTTGAAGGAATAATAAAAAGTAGTACTTTAAGAATTGGAAAAAAAGTTTGATAAACTTGAGCCAAAAGACAATCCTAAAAGTGCTAACATAATTAATAGTGCAAAACAGCACCTTTCAAGAGTATGTTTTTTCTTTCTTTTGTTTTTATACGTTTTTTTTAAAAATACTAATTTTTAGGGAAGCGGATCTGCTGTAAACAAGTACAAATCACAGTGTAAGTTTTTGATTCTTAAAAAACATAAATATTTCTTTAATTTATTTCATTTTTTTACTTTTTATTTCAGCTAAAAGCAATAGTCCAACACCACAAGAAAAGGTAACAGTTTTTTATATTTTTTTTTATTTCCCACTACCACATTACCTTTGCTACAAATTTTTTCTTCTTCTGTTTTTCGTTTCTTTTTGATAAGCCAATTTCATCTAAACATAAGTGGGAAAATGAGTAGACTCCTGTTACCACATTTACTTTTAAGCAATTCAATAGTATTATGTTTTTCTCTTTTTTTTCTGAAATTTCTAACTTTTTTTTCACATTTCTTAACAACTTTTTTCTTCTTTTTCAGATCTTTTCTTATAAATATTAAATCTCTTTTTTAAACATTGTTTTAAAAATTAAATATTCAATGCTGATTTTATATCTTTTGTTTTAGAAATTGGATTCTCCCATAACCGGTTCAAACAGTTTTGTTCGGTCAATAATTGCAACAGCCGCAGCTCCAATTGCTTACGGTAATGTTTGCAAAAAACAACAATAATTGTAATTTGTTTTTTAGATACTGCAAGCTTCCAAGAAGTCATGAATCAAACTAAAAAAGATGGAGCTGATGATAATGTATGTGTTTTTCAAATAGCTTACAGCTGCGTTAGCTTTAAGATGTCTAAATATAGAAAGTTGGGATGATCATCATCAAAGTTTTTTACGAAAACATACCTTGTATACATGCGTTGCCTCGTTCCCGAGAATCGAGGATCAACGCATTTCACCAATTTTGTCTCATGCCATTTCTTTGCGTTTTTTTCCGGATTGCAACAAATTTTTTTTTAAAAAATCCTTTGCCCTTGCACATCTTCATTCATTGCATACAAACTAATAAAGCTTTGCTTCCAAAGAATAGAATTCTGTGTTTTCTATTTTTAAATGTTCTGTGTCAAATTAATTTTATTTTCAGAAACAAGGAAATACAACACCACAAAATCCAAAATCATTAAAAGAAAAATCTGGTAGGTGGTTTTTTTTTGAATTTCTGTTTATTAACCTCATTCATTATTCAGCAAGTAGTACAGCCTTGCGCGTTGGCCCATTTGCTGCAATTCGTGAAAATGAAATGAAACGTAAAAAGAAAGCAAGTTTAGATTTGAATCCAAGTGAAGAAGACTGAACTCCAAGCAATAATTCTAAACATGTATTTTTTAAATCTCATTTATTTTAAGTATTTGTAATGCTGCATATCTCTTTTTAATCTATGTTCATATTTTATAAATATTAACTTTTAAAATTTTAATTATTAAAGTCGTAAATTTTAATTGTAAAACTTATTTGCCACACAAAAGTTCTGTCAAAAGGGGGTAGCCATAAATTTTTTTTGGAGTTGTCGTTGTAAAGCTGTACGTCTCGGTGAGAAAAAAGTATTGGCTAAAGATTACAAAACATGTATAATTCAATCTATTGAAACAACCCTTAAAAAACTTGAAATTTAAAGGGTAGAAGATTAAAAAAGAGTAGTAATAAGTTGATCAAAAAACGAGGGCGAAAAAGTTAATACAAGTTTTTCTTTTTACTATTTTTTAATGTTTTAAGTGTACTGTTTTGAAATACAATGAAAACTCAATAAAAAACAATAATAATCATAAATCTCCCCACTAGATTAATGTGAATCATGTTTGAACTCATAAAAATGTATAAAAGCTCGTTATTTTCACAAAAATATTTTTTAAATTAAAAGTTGAAAATCAATCATGTTTATCGTTGTCGCTTTTGGTTTCCTTTTTATTTCTTTTGTTTTTGCTAATGATATGCAGCAACAACAAGGTGGTGTTAATGGAATGAATAATATTCATCCAAGTCCATTACCTGGTCAATTTCAACAATTTCCAATGATGTCTTCATTGGGACCAAATTCTTTTGGATTTCAACAAATGGCACCTATGAATTCTGTCAATGGACAAAACATGCCTTTACAAGCTGGTACCATTGGGCAACAACAACCTCCAATGCAAAATGGTGTGGCACCAGGCATTCAAGTTACAGACTCTATTGCAGGACCAGAAAAAATTCAAAAACTTGAAGAAGCTAGTAAATCCGCTGTTGAAGCTGAAAAACCACTTCTTCAAAGAGCTGCTGAATTATTCCGTTCAAAACCAAGAATTCAAGCTTTTACTTCCGTAAGTCTTTATGTTCTTTTATCAATTTCTTTGTCCAATATAATTTAATAAATATTTTTAGTTTGCCGAAGAAGTTGAAAAAAGCAAATTAACTCAAGACCAAAAACAAGATCTCTACAAGCGTGTCTCTTCTATGACATCATTTTGAAGTAAAAGAAGAAGCTGGGATTTATTTCATACAGTTTTCTTTCGTCATTATTATTAAAATAAATGTAATTTTGTGGTGTTTACTCGTTTGCTTTAATAAATAAATAAAAAAAACATGTTAGATTTTGTAATTTGAATAAACCGAACATAACAACGACAAATTTTTTTGAAAGTTCATCTTTTTGTTTAAAAAAACACAAAGCTTAAAGGTTATGAAATGGCAAAAAAAATTTGTGAACACAAATTTTATTTAAGCAAATAACAATTTTTTTGCAAAATAAGAAACACAAAAAATACACAAAAAGTTGTTAAAAATAAATTAACTTATGTTCCATATCACAAAATACATTGATGCTTGCTGCTTCTCTTTCTTCAACAATTTTCTCTTTTTGTCCCATCGCTTTCTTGGGTCGTGACAGTTTTTGAAAGACCCCCCATCACGAATGCAGTTTAAAGGTACTTTTTAAAGTGCCAAGGTTTTTGAGGTTTGTTCCTTCAAAAAAAGAAAATGGAAACAATTTACGTTGGAATAATAAATGATTTAAAAAAGTGCAAAATTAATAATTTTTTTGTTTCACAATTTTATTACATGCTTATCCACCTTTCTTTTTGTCCTTTTCAATTGTATATAAATTGCGTTAATTGGAAAAAATTTTGGACTAAAAAAATTAAAGCCGGAAACAAATGAAAGATTAATACGATACAAGGATTAACAAAAAAAAGTGATTTAAGTTTTTTTTCAATAAATTTATAGCAAATTTACCATTATTTTGTTTGTTTATTGGTTGTCAAAAAAAGCGGAGATGAAAATGAATGTTAATTTATTATTGCTTGCTTTGAGCATTTTATTTATTTCTGTTAGCTGTCAAAGTCTTGGGCAAGCTCTTTCAAAAGATTCCGCAACAATATCAGGACAATTTAGTGATCTTAAAAGTGCTTTCGATGCAGGAATGGCTGCAATGCCAACACAAATTAAGGATGCCGTTTCTTCTGCTCAAATTCAACTTCAAAATGTTTTTTCTGGAACTAATGCAAAAGATGCATTAGCAAATTTAGGAACAAAAGTAGGTGATATGTCAACACAAGTTCAAAATGCTGTTGGTAATGTTCAAAGTCAACTTCAAACTATTGCTACAAATGGTACACAAGTTGCTGCCACAAAAGATGCATTGGCAGCTGTAGGAGCTAAAGCTGGTGATATGTCGACACAAGTCCAAAATGCTGTTGCAAATGCACAAAATCAACTTTTAACTGTTTCGGGAAATGGTACACCAGTTGCAGCTGCTACAAAAGACGCATTGACTGCTCTAGGAACTAAAGTAGGTGAAATGTCTACACAAGTCCAAAATGCTGTTGGTAATGCACAAACTCAACTTCAAACTATTGTTACAAATGGCACAAAAGTTGCACCAGTTGCCGCCACCACTAATTTAGGAACAAAAATTGCAGATGTTAAAAATTTTGCTAAAAGTAAGGAAATATAATGAAATTTTTATCAATCATCAATCTATCTTTAGCATTTTGGAATAATGATGTTTCAACAAAACTTCGTACTTCTGCCCAAAAACTCTTAGACTTTAAAGGCGTTGATTCTAAATACAGTGCTCCAAAAGATGAACTTGCCCAATATATGGTAAATACTCAATCAACACCAAATATTACTGACGTAAGACTTTTACATCGTTAGACTTCAGACCCTACGTCATTTTTTAGATGATTAATTTGGCACGGAAGCACCTCACTGCCGATGAAGCTGGTAAATTTTTTGATCAATTGGCTTCAATTGCAGAACAACAAAAATGGTAAAAGAAAGGAAGAAGAAGCACCAAAAACGCAAATGAGATAAACATGTAAACACTTTATCATATAAAAAAGTGTATCCTAACAAAAATAAAATAAAATGATAAATATGTCAATAAAAAACATTTTTATACTTTAACCATAATTTGGAAATTCATTAAGGCGAAAAAGATCAGAGAGAGAAAGGGATGGTCTTCCATAATATGCTTGATGTTGCTGTTGTTGTTGGGATCGAAAATTTGATAATGATGATAACGATGATGGATAATAATATGATAATTGTTGCTTGATTGATTTTTCTTGTGAAAATGTATCATCATTTCGTTTCATATATGATGGTGGTGACATTTCTTTTCCTCGATTTTCTCGTTCCATTGCAGCTCTTAAAAATATACAAGATATTAAATTTATTCCAACGTCATAAAGTTAAATGAAAAAAAAATAACTTTGGACAAAAAAAGTGACAGATAGCAAAATTGGCAACAAAAAAATAAGAAGAAAAAAACCTACGATGATATAGTTGAAAATAGGATAACTGCAACAAAAATATATAATAAATTTTTAAGTGATGGAATTTGTAGATGATATACCATAGCTGTAGTAGAAATAGAAGAAATGGGAAAAATAATAATAAATAGAAGAAAAAATATAAGAAACCCTTTTTTTGAACAATTCTAAAATTATTTCATTATTTAAGATTTTATATATATACCAAGAAGAAAAAAATTGCAAAGCGCGGATTTTGTATTGAAGACCTTTCAGATTCTCTTTTTCTTTTATTTCGATAAATAAGAAGAAGGAGGGAATTTGTTCACTGAACAAAATGATTCTTTATTTTATTTTAAAAAATTTTTAAAAATCACATTTACTGCTACTTAAACAAGCAACCCAAAAAAAACAACAAAAATGGCTTCTTTCATTTAAATGAAATAAAAAAATTGAAAGATAAACAGTTTAAAATGATGTACATAAGAAGGAGTTCAAATGTTGGTCATTAAACTTGCGTCAGTGCAAAAATCATAAAATTAAAGCAAGAAAAAAAAGTGAAATAAAGTTTCTTTTTTTTTTAAAAAGATAATTAAAACTAAAGCAAGAAAAAAAGGAAATGATTTAATTAAATTTTTTTTCACTTAACAATAACAAAAAAACTTCTTCACGGATTCCCACTTTTTTTTTTATTGGGCAACGTCCATTTAAGATGACGAATGTGGAAAACAATAGATTGAAAAATAGCATGTCAAAAAGGGCATCTTTATATGAGAATTTTTTTTGTTCTGTAAGAAACTTCCGAGTGCCATCCCCCACTATTTTTCCTGCCCATTTTCTTCTTCTATCAGACGTTTTAAACAGGGTAAATAACAATAACAACTGTTTTTCAAAGAATTTAAAGAAATAAATCTTATTTTTTATATTATTATTGTTATTTCCCCCCTAAAGATAGGTGGTTTACCAGAAATTAAGCATCTTATTACCGCAAAATCTTTTCCTCATCACAACAAAAACTATATCTCCTCTCCTTCTACTGTGTTTTTTATTCTCTTTTTAGTAAATAAATATAAAAATAGTAACTATAAAATGATTTAACAAGAAACATATCTTATTTTTAGTAACATATTGCATCGCCCTCTCTTTCTCTCTCTTTTTCGAGCCTTCAAATTTTTTTATCAAATCTTAAATTCAATTTGAAACTAAACTAAATGCGGAAAAAAGTATTTTATTCTTGGGGGCGATGACATAGTTATGCGATGTAGTAGTAAATAAACAAAACTTCCGGAGAAAACACTCAAACTTTTAAAGAAAAAAAACGAAAATGTTTCCTTAAACTGTTTTCCAACTTAATTTTTTTTACCTAAACCATAAATTATTAATAAATATTTCACAAAAAAATGTGCTGAAACATCGTCGAAGAAAATAAAGATGAGTTTTTAAAACACACAGAAGCAAAGTTGCTCACTTATTAGTGTTTACAAGTTTTTAGTTACAGTAAAACGTATACAAAGCAAATGAAATTTTATTCTTAAAAAAACAACCAAAAACGCAATAGCCCACTAAAATTATTATTGGTTGCAACTAAAAAAAACACTTTTGACCTCACTTAAAAATGGCAAAATTAACTAATAACTTTTAATATTTACACGTTTCTTTACGTATCCATCATCTGCAAAAAAAGAAAACTTCTTTGGAAAATGGAGTAGGTGTATTTTTAATGAACTTCATTTTAATATTGAATGAAGCGGCTATTCATTAATGAAAAAGAAATTTTTTGACCCTGACCTTTTTCTTTGAGGGGAAGCAAACTTTGAGTTGTGCCGTTTAGGACATAATTATTACGAAGTCACGGAAATTATTTATTTAAATATTATTCAAAAAATCAGATAACACACTTCAAAAACGTGTCTTTGACGAATCTTTAATAAAATAAAACTAAGAGATCTTTAAAACGTTTTATTTTGCTCTTTTACAAAAAAAATAAGTCTTTAAGGATAAACGAACACTTTTTTGGTTTGACTAAAAGTAGCTTTTTAAAAAGAAAATTAAATTACAATGTCCAAAAAAAGATGCTGCAGAATTGATACCATGAACTTTGCTGTTGTTGTAAAGTGTCATCTAGCACCAAAAAAAGAAACACAAAAAAAACTATTACAATGACTCAAAAACTTTTAAAGCATCGACAACCACACGGAATTAGCTGAAACTAAACAAAAAGAAAAACTACTTTTTGTCTATCAAATTTTGATACCTTTAGTACAAGTTTTTTTGTCTGTTTTTTTATTTGTGGAAAAAGAACTCCCAGGAAGTAAAAAAAAGTAATTCTTATAAATTATTTTTATTTCGATTTTAAATGTCAGTAATGTTATGTTAGATTATTATTTAACCGTAAAATGACTAAAACAAAATGGTTTAGAATTCATGTTTCCCATATTAAAAAAATGAATAATGCGAGGGAAAGAAATGTAGATTGTGGGATGCATCCTTGAATCTACATTTCTGTCATGACATAATTTGTGCTTCAATACCTTTCAGGGAACTTTTAAACTTTTAATTTATCCAAAAATAAAGTTTAATGATTGTTAAATTTTGTTCACACGTCATAAAGTGATAAAATGTTGGAAAAGGTCTTCTAAAAGTAGGAAAGTTTAAGCTATGATCTAAAATTAAAGTGTTTGTAAACTTAGGGATAAAAAAACTGAAGATTAAACCATAAATAGCGTGTATGTGTAATGTGAAAGTGTATGAGTGTGTGATCTTTGCGAAGGATTAAAATTATTATATCAAGGATATATTTCATCATAAATCATATATAAATATAAATAAATATTTTGTGATACATTTGTATTTAAAAAGAAATCATAATTACAAAAAAACAAAAGATAAATAAATTAATACAATAAGCTTTATAAATACATTAATAATAATAATACCTTTAACAAATTCCAATATTACTTAATCTTCGTATATTGTCACGTTCAAATACTGCTTGTAACCCGTTATTTTTGCGTATGCATGCTGTTGATTCATTTGTAATTTTATCATCGTCATGATTAATTAATAGAACAGAAATCCAGGCCGGATTATCAAGTTTTTCACTGTGTCGTCGAATGGAATGCTTTTCTTGAGGCTGAATCAATGGTACATTCATTGTTGCATTTGGAACCAAAAAATGTACCTTTGGTTTTCGATGTATTATCGAATCAAACAACTGTATCCGGATATCCTTGTTTGAACAAACATGTGCAGGACATCTCAATGCATTACCTATTACGGTAAGTAGTGATGCCAAATCTGCTGATAATCGATAGGCATATGGATATTGGTGTTGAAGTAAACCTAAAGTTTTGCATAGTTTTGTAGTTTTTAGATTTAGCTTTATTGGAGTCAAACCTGGTTTAAGATATTCAACCAAAGAAAGGAATAAATTTAATAAATTTGAAATTAAATATGCTGTAATAATTACAATTAAAGTATTCGTTGCACAACGAAGATTTCTTCGTCGGATTTTCATTACATCATGACCCATTGTCAATTCAGTAATAAGGGAACGAAGTTGTTGAATATTTTGTTGTCGAAGCATCCAAACAATTCCACCATTTAAAAATATTAATGTAATAAATGGGATACAAATTGTTAACATATTCAAAAATCCACTTAACCATGACCGATTATTTAGTTGCCCAACAGCATACCGTTGAAAATATACGTCACATTCTGGACGAGTTATAATAACAATTTCCTAAAACAAAACAACAACAATCAAACAACACTTTTTTTAAATATCTAATGCGAAAAAGTAACCATTGCCGTAAACAACTTGACAAATATTGCAAAAAATATGACGCATACAAGTAAAATCCATCTAGAACGATATTCAAATCCAGTAAAAGTCCAATGCTTTGTCATTAAATATCTTTCAAAACTTGCAACAATTAAACAAAAAACTGATGAAATTTTAAAGATTTGTCCAATAATATAGAATGACCGAGCATTATGAATCCAAAAACTATAAATTTCAGGCCATCGAAAATATTCTGATGCTATTGGTAATGCCTACAAAAAGAAATTTATGCTAAAAGATTATAGTTTGAAAGCATGAAAAAAATTTTTACCAATAATAAAATATAAGTAATATCAAGTAAGGTATCAAAAATCGCAACAAAACCAAGAAAGAAAAAGGGTGAATGACGATAATTTGATTTTGATACAAATAATTTTGCTAATGCCGCATTAGCAATAACACCAAAAAGTGCTATTATTCCACCGAATGCTGCTACTAATGTAAATCTTGTAAATAATAGCGAATGATCAGTTGTATCATCGCATCGCATTCTGTAAAAAAACATGGAATTATTTAAAAGGATAAAAAAAAATATGTTTTTTTCAAAAAGTTTCTAAAAACAAGCACGTGCAAATACTTTTTACATGAAAAAAAGCTGGGATTACAGTTTTTGCTTTTATCCTTAAAATATTTAAGCAAAAAGTTGCAAGATTAAAGGAAACATCCTATCAGATTACAAAAATTTTGAAAACTTTATAAAATAAAGCTTAACTTTTTTTAACCAAATTTAGAAGATGAGACCTGATATCTTCTAAAAAGTCAAAAACAAAATGTTACTTAAGGATTAAAAACAAAAAAGAAATTGTTTCTCGAACAAAGACCATGCTCATTCAAGCGATCCATTTATTGACCATTTTGCACAATATTTGCAAGCTATTTTTCCCAAAAATAAAAGCCCTAAAGCAATTCTTTAACAAGAGAAATATATTGTTGGACAACAAATATATTTTTATATTCAATGGTAAAAAATTTTTTTTTTATTTAACTCACGGAAGTATAGGGGCCCCCATGACAAGTGGGTGTTTGAAAGTCTACTTTTGGTACTACTAACAACAACAAAAACATGAAAAAAAATTTAATTTTGGTGAAGCGGAAAATTATTGATAATATACAAAATCGTAGAGCAAAGGTCTTTTAAGTAAGAGTCTCCACTGACCAAAAAAAAGAAATAAGAGAAAGAAAGAAACTTTTCTTAATGGTCATATTATGCTTCCGTTGGCATTTTATTATAGAATAAATGCTGTAAAAAAAAGAAAACGAAAATAATGCTTTAAACATTCGGCAAAGTAGTCAACGACAATAACCACTACTATAAAAAGTTTTTTGAAAAAACTACAATATTTTTTGTTGCTCTTTTAAAGTTTAAGAGTAAAGAAGATTAGTAAATTCAAATTATGACTAGAGGGGCTAATTATTATGCATACAAAAAAAAGAAGCAAAAAATTGCAACATTTGAAAAAAATAAAGTTTTAAATTTTAATTTAACTCTCTATTTTGCAATTTTTGAGTTAAATTCAAAGAAAAAATGTAACAACAAAAAAATTTTACTTGACTAACTTCTTCTTTCTATCTTTTTTGTGAGCATTCTGAAGAGCAGGTGGTAATAACTAAAAAATTTATTCAATCCTAAAAATGCCACAGCAAATATAAGGTAATTAATGATGAAGAAGAGAGGTAAATCTTTTTTTTTCCATGGCAACTAAAATCAGAAATAAAATTCCGGAATAAAAAAAAGGAGAGAAGGACTTGAATAAAGTCACAAAATATTAATGACTGTAATTTTTAACAATGTTCAAAAGAGAGAAAAAAAAGAAAATAACAACACAAAGCTCATAAGCTTCAAAAGCCAAGTATCATTTAAGAAAGAAAGGAAAGAAAGAGAATAAAAGGAACCCCCGAGTAAAAACTCATTTTCCCTCAAGCATTTACAAACCCTAAAGAGTCAATGAGTTACAATGCCAATTGCAGGGCCATCTTTGTCTTTAAAAAACTTCTTCTTTCTTTCTTTTTCTAACTTACTTTCAAGCTTTTCCGGGAGTGAATTTTAGTTCTTCCGGTAGTGACAGTCGAGTGGTCCTTTCAAGTATTTTTTTCAAAATATAAAAAAAATGCGAAAATTTTTTGGTTATCTGAAAAATCCAAAGGAAAAGAAAGACAAGCTTGATTCCGTCCTTATAAAAACAAGAGCGACAACGTGAAGAAGAAGTTTATTGGACCAAAAATTGAGCAATCAAAGACATGCATAAAGTTGTTTATTTATTATTTATAAGACAAAAGACACAAAAAAATATAGATGTAAAAGTCTAAAGCTCCTTCTGAAGAGAGAGGACAAAAAGAAGGATAAAGCGCTACAGAAAAGAGCATAAAAAACTAAAGCGACGACTTCAGAAGGCCTAAAAATATGTTGAAAGACAACTAACAAAAATTTATTTTTTTAACTCTAAAAAAGTGAAACTTTATTGTTTATTTTTTGTGATTCTTTGAGAAGCTTTTAATCTCCCCTATATTTTGTTGGGAGAATTGTTTAACAACAGTGATGCCAAAAAAAGGCTTCAAACGGTAGCTTTTTCTTCTTGAGGGCGTTTTGATAGATATACTAAACAAAAGCTTTAATCAAAAATTGCCAAACAAAAAAGGTACATATAACATTTTTCTACGATTATCTTCATGCAAGAAAAAAATAAAAGAAACGAACTGTAAAAGTGGAAATGCTAGAAAAAAATTTTTTAAAATTTAACAATGCCATAAAGAAAATTGCTTGTTGAAAAAAAAGAATTGAGTAAGCTATTCAAAAGAAAATTTAGTGGACATATATCATTGTAATAAAAAAAGAATTGTTAGATTTTGTTCAAAAAATTTTACACATTTATTTTTTTTGCAGAAGATTGATGTACGTACTTTGAACTAAAATAGCTAAACTTTATTTAATCCTCTAAACAAATTTTGTTTATCATCAACTCAAAATTTCAAAATAAAATGAAATTGAGTTACTGTTTTTTAAATAAAACATACATACAACTAATTCATGAAACAACAAAAAAAACGAAGAATAAAATGAGATTATAAAAATAAACAGCGGTAATTGAACATTTTGCCTCGAGACCATGTTTGATGAAGAACGATATTATCAACCAGACGAAGAAGTTGAAAGAAAAAAAAGTGTAAGCTCATTTTTATAAGGATTTTTGCAACAATAAAACAATGAAAATCTTTTTTTCTAACGGGAACTAAATTCATCAACTTGTTTGTTGCTTTGCGAGTTCTCTGTAAAAGAAAGATATTATATACGTAAAATTTAGGTATTTTAAAATTCAAACCTTATACGTTTGTACTGTTCTTTATCAGCAGAAAGTTCGGCAGCTTCATAATCATAAGAAAGTCTAAGCATGTCTGAAAAAAATATATTATTCTTTAACGGAAGTTCTCAACGAAAAAAGAGTTTTTAAGTAGACATACTTGTTTCAGAATAATTTGCTGCTAAAAGTAGATACTGAAGTACCTGAGAATTACGTTTGAATGGACAAGGCCGACTTTTCCATTTGATTAAATTTCGAATGTTATCAGAAAATTGAGTAAACATCTGCAAATGTTTTTTTTTCGATTAAATTCTTTTATTTAATTACTCTTCCACCCTCTTCTTTTTGTAAGAAAAAATTAAATGCAATTTTTTACAAAGAAAAGAATGAAAGAAAAAACCATTTAAAAAAAATTGCTTACAGCGTAGTTAAGATGGCCGTTCGGCAATGGCATCACGCAGCGACGATAAAGAAGGAATAGATCTTTTATAAGTAGTCCAAAAAATGGAATAATTACTTTTTCAACTTCCTGCTTCGCCCCTTCAAATCTCCAAATTGCTGCTTTTAATGTTGCCCGATAACTGATAAAATTTCCAGATGGATCAAGTTGATGTTGAAGAATTTCAAGTTTACTTTTTTCAACTTTTGACCACTAAAATTTATGTTTAAAACCTCGTATACTGAAAAAAGCCCTGACAAAAAAATCTTCCCAGTGACAGTTTTATCACTGATAGTGATGTAAGAGTGATAAAAACATTACTGCTTTTTCTCAATGTAATGAATCTTAGCAAAAAAAGGAATTTACCGTTCTTTTAAGTCGACTAACAGGTTGAAGTGAGAGACCAGCAACAATTGCCATCAATGAATTAAAATTTCCAACATTTATACATTCTTTTGCAACTTCAATAAAATATTCAATTGTTTTAACGCGATATCGCTTTCTTGAATGTCTTAAAATTTCTGTTGCAACAAGATTTGTTAATTGATTAAACCACTGAATGTAATGTTGAATGTTGGTTATTTTTGAATCTTTATCCTTTGGAACAAAACCAATTTCTTCAATTTTACCAGATTTTAATATTTCAACAAATTCATCTGCTCCTACCATACTTAAACGCTCCTAAAATTTTTGAGAGTTTATTTTTCGCATTCACAAAAAGAGTGTGCAAAACATACAAGCTCAATGTGAGCCAATTGTTGAGCAACAATTAATGGACTTGGACAAATTGCAGCTAATCCAACTAACTGATCTGCAGTTGATGGAGGATCTTCAGTATTTTGATGTAAGCTTCGTAATGCCATTTCATAACGTTCTAATTTGCTTAAAGTTGTACGTAAACGAAGCATTAAATCATCACATTTCTGTTGAGTTGTAGAATCAATTATGCAAAGACCAAAAATTTCCAAAAGTCGATCACGCATCATTGGTTCACGAAAATCATATGGTATACTTTCAGTCCATTCTTCACAAAAATAATACATATTTTCAAACATTCGAACACGGCATTCTTTTCGAAAATTGTCACTGTTAGAATTTTGTTCAAACATGCAATGCTATAAATAATAATTATGCTTATGAGGGATACTGTAGCAGATTTTCAAAATAAACATAATAAACATACTTGTAAAACTTTTTGTAAAAGATCTGATGGTGAAATAAATGCCCTTAGATTTAAAAGCAACGTAAAAATAGTGTGTTTATCAGGGCAATAATTTCGAGTTGGAAGCATTCGAGATAATAAAGCATCTGCGGCTCCACTAACAATATGACCTTCTTGATTATAAATTATTTTCTATAAAAGTTTAATAATGAGTTTTTTAATGGTATTACCGTATTTTCTAACCTTTTCTCTTGCAGTTGATGGTCCTGGATCATCTACAACTGATGCAGTATCAGGAGTTCCGCTTTCTTCAGTTGTTGGAGAATGATCATCTCTTAAACTGTCAACACTTTGAACGGGTGCCAACATTACACTTCTCTGTAAAATTATCTAATGATAAGATTTCGATTCAATAAAAGCAAAATTTGAATAAATTATAAAAACACCAAATTTTTAAGAATCGCGTTTGTTTTTTTACAAGCATGTGCTTCAATGGAATGAAGAAAAAAACGAGTGTGAATAAACAAGAAATTTACTTTTTCAACTACCCTCAGTTAAAGCTAAAAAAAGGATGCAAGTGAGTAAGCTTGAAGTTGGCAAGGATCCATAAAAAAAACTAGCCGACGACCATTCAAGGCACAAATAACAACAATAAACAAAGGAAAAAGAAGAGGAAAGAGAGAATGTTTTTCTTTATTCCTTCTTTTTGTCGAATTCAAAAAAGAGCGAAAATTGCGTAATTATTTGTGTTATTATGGTTAGGTAAGCAAGCAAGCATGGGAAACGATCAAAAGCAGCGGTAAAAAAAGGGAAAAAATAGAAAAGTGAAAATTCCAATGATATTAAAAGATGAGTAAAAAATGTGCCTAAAAACTGAAATGGTCATAGTCACAGCTGAAAGAGTTTTATCGCTTTTCCGTTTACAAATCAAGTAAAAAAAGAAGAGGAACCCATAAAAATGCATAGTTAAAGCTTAATTCCTTTTTCATCAAGACTATAAAAGTCTTCAGCACATAAAAAAAATAAAAGTTCCTTTTTTTGATTACAAAAATGACTAGATTGTAATGAAAAGCTCATTAAAAGAGAAAGAATTCTTTTTTTAGAAAATGATAAATTTAAACTCATTTTTTTTCACTCTCAAATAGGTATCCAACAAATAGAGACAATTGGGCAGTTTAAAAACGGGGTAAAAAATATAATATAAATGGTCATTGTTCTCTCTCCGAATAATCATGACCCGCTTAAAATTTGTCTCTTTTATTAAATTCATCATTAAAAATTGCGGTATTCATTAAAGTTTTTTAATAAATAAAAAAAGATGATGATGATGGAGCAACACACGCGGAGGTTATTTTTCTTTTCCTCCCTTTTTTTTACTCTTCTTCTTTACTATTATTTTATTCACAAATTTTTTTTGTTCGAGTTGATGATGATGATGAGCGGATCAGTGCGTTGAAGTTCAACAAACCAGGAGCCGCCAATAGTCGTCTATACTGCTAAGCACCTGGGCAGCATTTTTAAGGTGGACAAATCAAATAGTAAAAACAAATAAAGTAGAAGTTGCAGTAGCAATCTTTTTAAGAAAGAATGATGAAGTTTTCTGCTGCAGCAGCGGAAACCGTTCGAAAAAAAATGTACAGATCGAAAGAGTAAATGATGAAAAATTTCTTTAAAAGCAGTCTACGACAAAAGAGGACTTTCACTCATCTCCCACCTTTTTTATGATTTAAAAAGAACAAAAAGAAAAGTCGGACGCCTGTGGTGATAATGTGAAAAAATTGGCTTCCGCTTATTTTTACATTTTTATAAAAAACAAAGTTTTACGAAAACGGCATTTAAAAAAAGGTAACACAACACAAACCGGCAGTAATATAAAAAAAACAAGACAAAAGCAGCAAAAAAGTATGTTTAAAATGAGGAAAGCCCTGGCGGCGGTTTACCCCTTTAATGACAGCTTAACACAGACTTTTACAAGTTTGAAAAAAATAAGTATATTCTTAGAAACAATAGTTTATTTAAAAAATTTTTTTTGTTTCTATATTTTCAAGCAAAAATATTATTTATAAATTCCGTTATCCGAAAAAAAAGAAATAAAGAAAGATGACAAATGTTACAAAAAAGGGGATAAAAAGATAAAGGATCAACAAAAATGTATATATGTATAATAACACAAATCTTTTCCTCCCCGAAAAACATTAAATCAAAAATCTGCTACGCCTAAAGTCACGTTGGAAAAAAAAGTTTTCCTTTTTGTGAATTACAAAAGAAAAATATTTAAATTTGGCATTATATTTAACATAAATAAAATTGAAATAAAAAAGAAAAGGAATTTTTTTGATATTTATTTTTGAAACAGAAAAAAAAATATGGCATATATTTTTACTGACATATTTTGATGTCCATAAATACGAAGTCCAATGTTTTTTTTGTTAAAACATATTTCCCATATGACAACCGTCAAAGAAGGGCCACTTGAAAAACACCAAAAAAATAAAGACAAAAAAGAAGAAGAAAAAACTATACTAAAGCATTTTTTTCGCGCGTTAAACTTTTTTTCAATGGTCAAAACGAGAGGGAGACGACAGTTTTGAAGTGCACATTAACAAGTTGTTACAAAAAAAATTAAATTTTGTAAAAAAATAAATTAATTCAAAAACTTTTTGATAAAACTGACCGAAAAAAAATTAGGAAGACATTTTTTGGGAGGGAAAGTAATGAATAAAGTTTTCATGTCCTGCCCTCAGGGGGGGGTGAGAGAAAAGAAGAAGAAGATGTTGTTCTTAATTCGGAAACAAAAAATAAGATGAAAATGAAGTGAGAAAATGACGAGATACATACAAAATTAGCAAGAAGAGAAGAAGAGTGAAAACATTGAGTTCAGGAAGTATTAAAAAAGAACATATTTTTTTATTCCGGCTACTTTTCTTTTAAAAATAAAAAAGTTTTTAACATTACAGACTAAAAGTCAAAAAAAAGTGAAATAATGTAAGAAATGTTAAATATTGACAAAAAAATATATAATTGTTCACAAGAGTTTTTTTGTGTTGTGACTAATAAAATAAAGAAGACGGAGCAAAAAAAGAATTTTTGCAAATTATTTTTTGAAGAATAATAAGAACAATTGATGATTGTGGTTGTATTTTTTTCTATTGTTTTTACCAATAAAACCAATGTCTTTTTTCTTCAATAAAAAGACAAAAAGAGACGTCAAACAAAAGTATGGCAATTTGCATTTTTCTTGGTTGGGCCGTTTACTAGTTTTTTTTCGATCGAAGACTATAAAAAAGATCAAAGAAATATTATAGGCATGTCGGTGTTGCCAAGCTATCGTCATTGGTAGCCCAAATCACCACCGCCACTGATAATATAACCCTATAACCCGCTGTTGGTGGCCCCACCATCGCTATCGGCAAGCCGACTGCAGCAAAAGATCAAAGTCTTGCCTCACCTAAACTGATTTAGCCTACTCTAAAATTTTTCATCTACATACGCATACGGCCTTTGCCACCGATGGCGTCTTTTTTAAAAATCAAAAACGTTGATGCTGATGATATGCCAAAAAAAAAGAGATAAAATAAGACTTTCGATTTTTTGGGATCCGTAAAATTGAATTATATTTTTGAAAAAAAACAAATATTTACAAAACATTAAAAAAATTCTTTGGACATTAGAAAATTTGCCTGTATCTAAAGTGAAAAAGATGCAACAAGAAGTAATTTTGCGAAAATAAAAGAAAAAGAAAAGCGCGAGTCAAAAAGTAGCTATCGCAATAAAAAAAAGTAGCGAAGGAATAGCAAAAAAACTATTTTTTGAGAGTAGCCATTTCACACATTTATTTGTTACTAAATGCTAACAAATGGCTATTCTTCTTCTTTCTGTTAAAAAAGGTCAATGCAATTTGAGTCATAAATGTTAAAAAAAATCATAACAAAAATGGTGTTCGAAAAAATCAAGGAATTTTTTTCTCTATAAATAGCAATCATTTTTTCATGAATCATTTTTTCTTTTGAAGCAGTGAAAGTTAATTTGTTAAAAAAGAAACTGATGGTTACGGTAATACAAAAATAAACTTACACATCGAATTTCCAGTGGAAGTCGTAACAGCTTTTTTCGATTTCGAAATATTTTTAATTTTTGCCATAATGAATTCATTCTCTTTCTTCTTTTTTTCTTTTTCTTAATAAACTGTCAATGAGTTTAGCACTTTCCTTTATATACAATAAATGGAATGAATGAAATGAGCTGGTGGTAATCGATCGTAACTTTTCTTTTTTTCCTTCAAGGCTCTCTTTATTTTTCAATGTTAAAAGGACTGTGAAAATAGTGTTGCTAGCTGTCAAGAAAATAGAAAAAATATATATACCAAAGCAATATTATTGTGACCAAGTTTTTCGGCTGAACCGCAAAACGATGCTCGATTACGTCCTCCTTTTGAAGAAAAAAAAATAAAATAAAAAAAAGACATTAGAAAAAATGCATTTTTGCGCATTTCCTTTTTGTTGTGGTTTGGTATTTTTTAACTGCCAGGAGCAGCGACCTTTACAATCTCATTTATTTTTTTTTGAGTTAGTTACATTTTTTTCTCTTGTCTATGGTCTGATTTCTTAATGTACAAAAATTGAAAATAGACAACGATGAATCCTTGACTAAAGCAAAAAAAAAGTGGAAGAAGAAAAGAAAAGCAACAGAAGAAGAAGAAAGCTATAAATCATAGAGTCTTGAAGCAAAAAAAAGAAGAAGAAAAATGGGAAAAGATTGAAGCTTTTGGTGATAATAGCCTCAATTTAATAATAACAAAAGAAAGACGAGAAAAAAAGCACATGTAATATATTTTCTCAGAGTTTTTTAAAAGCATCATTAAAAATTTGAAATATCATTGCACAGGCAAGCAAAAAGAAAAACATATTTTGTTGATTTCGCATCACTGAAAGGTTTACTTTTCTTCCTCCTTGTTTTTTTTTGTAAATGCTACCATATCCGATAGTAATAAATATAGTTTCGAGATTTTACTGTCAAAACCCTTTAATGTTTAAATAAAACGTATAAATCTCTTTTGCTTAATTTTATTCTTAAAAAAAATACCAAAAAATCTAATAAATAGTGACATATAAGCCCATCGTGTTCTTTTCTTCTCCTAGAATTTATATCTTTGTTATATTAGCTTCATTTAAAAATGAAAAAGCAGACGACAAAGCCAATACCCATTGAATGCATTTTATCCTTATTTTTTGTTGTTGTTGTATTTTTGTTTAAAAATTTATTTATTAGTACATATCTTGCAGGTTTTTTCTTTTGTCTTCACAAAAATGGGTGATCGTAAAAAGCGTCAGAGTATTGAAAAAGCTCGAAAAGGTTCTAGTTCAATGTCGGCCCAACTTTCACGTACAGCTCGAAGATTTTCAAGTGTTATTGCTCCACAACTTACCAAATTTGATTTTGTACCTAGCTTACAAGCTTATCATGAAATGATAATTAAATTAATTGATATTAAAACCGTAAAAATTATAAAAACCCAAAAAGGTATACTGTATCTTTTTTTTCTAGATCCATAATGCAATGGAAAATTATATTTTACATAATGCAACAAATTTTGATCCAATTGATTTTGAGATTATTTCATCAGAAGCAAAAACAGCTCTTCTTCGAGCTCAACTTTTTGCAGATGAATTTGTACTTTTTGAAAATCAAAAGCGTCTTGTAAGTATAATTTTTGGTGATCCCGATTCTGGTGTTGATGGACCAGTTGTTGCAAAAATTCGTCATCCAGTATCTGGTATGTTTATCATCAGTTACAGTAATATATATGCAGTACATTGCAATACTGTAGGTATGAAAATGTATGAAATTGTTGATTTAGCACATAATGGAAATTGGCAAATTATTAGTTGTGTTGATGAAGGAAGTAGATGTCAAATTGATTCAACTTCAAACTTTTTTCGACGAATTATGGCTATGTGTGGCCTTACATTTGTACCAAAATGGTGGTTAATCAGAAATGAAACAAATCAAATTGGAAGAGTATGCAATTCTACAGTATACCCACATAACAAAAAACTTGTTTAGGTTTTACCACAAAGCTCATTATGGAAAGAAAATGCATTAGTGCTTTATTGGAATGAAACAGTTGACAATGAAATACGACTTTTAATTTTAGCATTTGCAATGGTTCAAATGATTCGAGAAGGCTTTCCACAACTTTTTCATATTATTAAAGAAAATCGTATTCGTCGAATTCCTTAAAAACATTATTATTTAAATTATTCACGGGACTATATATTAACCAAGTTTTTAAATTTTTATTTGCTATTTTTTACATATTTAAAATATCAGCTTTGTATAAAATATTTTGATCGTTACTATACAACAAGAATTGACTAAAATAAAAATAAATTTAGATTTTAAAATACGGTAATAAAAAAGGTTAATGAAGCTGATGGTACAACCGGATATCCTTAGTTCTAATGATTAATACATAAAAATTCACTATAACAGTGAATAATAATAATAAAAGTGAAATTGATGAAGAGGCATCTTATTAATATATTTTTGTTTTTAATGACAAAGACGAAGAAGTGTTAGTAAAAGACGTTGAGCTAACCAAAGAGAATTAAAAGAGAATAGAATATCTAGGAATGATTTATATAGATATAAAGTAAAAAGAAAATATATAAACAAGTAAGTAAACAAATCAATAAAATTAAATGTTAATATCACCATTATTTGTCAACCAGATGTGGAGCATCACCCCATTTTTCAGAAAGCCATAAAATCGTTCGAACAGGAATTTGTGGACCAATCAGTGGATTCAATTGATGAAGATAAACAACAATCCAAAACAAATGACAACAAACTGCAGTTAATACAATCATAGTTTGAATAATACCTGTAAAATACACAGTTAGTAAAGATGGATAATAATACAATGTATAAATATACCTTTGTTTGGACCACGAGGCACTAATAATGGACCACCAATTCCAATAATTAACCAAAAAGCTGTTACAGCAACAAGTGGAATCCACACGGACATTCTTGCTAAAAAGTTTACCATATATAAAAGTTGAAGAAATCTTAATATTTATAAAGTAAGATCTAATTATTACACGCATAATAACACAAGATAAAAATTAAAAAATCAAGAAAAATTATTTATATAAAACTATAATACTTTTTCTTTCGACAAAGTAAAAAGATTATTATGAGCATAAAAAACAGAGACTGCGATCACGACATTCAGGCAATGAAAGAACGACGAACTAAAGATCAAATTTACGCTACGGTAAACATTGATTTTTTAAGCATTGTCATCTTTTACATTTCTGTGATAAGGTTGATGTTCATTGTTAAGATTATTGATATTGATTAATCAAAGGAAAAAAGTGCCGAAAAAAAATGAATTCTTGCAATAAAAAATGGCATAAAACTTTGTTTCCTTTAGCTCGAAGAAAAAGTTAGTTGTGTTTTTGGCAAAACGTCAATATTTTTTTCGTGGCAAAATTTTTAAGCTATTTTTTTCCAATATTTTTTTTTGGATTGCCATAATTGCTGGTTCTTCATTTTGTTAACTAACTACTGTTTTTTAATTACATTTTTGGATATTATCAAATTCAATAATTACAACAATGCGTAAGATATTTCCTCTTTGTGGACCAAAGCTTTCTGCTTTTATGTAAGTTTATTTTGTTACTTTTCTTCTTCTCTTGGCATATAATCGATTTGCATACCTTTTTTAGCATGGTTATGTCAGCATGGGGTGTTATCTTCCTTGGATTACTTGGTATATTTTTCTATGCTCAAGCTGTTACGCTATTCCCTGATTTGCATTTTACTGAAGAAGAAATGTTTTCACCATCGTAAGTATCATTTTCATTGATAATAGCTTTTACATAACATGTATCTTTTTATAGTGCTGCTGAACAAAAGTATGCTGAAAAAGCAACTCAATGCTGGATTGCTGCTGGTTTATATTTGGTTACACTAATTGGAGTGTTTTGGCAGAATAGTTTTGCAGTCTCAGTATAAAATGTGTTTCTCTGTTTTAATAATTATTATATATTTATGGAAATGAAAATGTATTTATGCTTATGTATTTACTGTACAATAAATGGGAAATAGCTTTAAACGTTTGTATAAAACTGCAATAAGATCTTTGAACTCGTATATGCTGGCTTTGAAGTAATAATTTCAGTTAAGGATACTGTAGTCGTTGGTGGCAGTTGTCTGTTGGAGAATTACTGTAGTTAACGGTATGTAACTTTTCTCTTGGAAGAGAAATAATGAATGGTTAAGCAAGAAACCATCAAAATTCTCCTGGAGATATTGTTTCTTTTCACTTGATCAATGCACTTTTAACGCTACTTATATTTTAAATAATACCACTCATATATATCTATCAATGTTCCCTTTTCGCTAACAACCATCTCTCTGTCGCTATTGCCGTTGTCCAACATTATAATATCTTTGAGTATCTTTATTAACAAACCAATTTTTAACACTATAACCGCATAATAAATATTGTTGAAAATTTCAACAAAAAAAATTGACAAAAACAAAAAAACCAACAACAGAAACTTAATCATAAAGGTTCAGAGTGCTATTTGTATCAGTTTCTTCAGCAAGAGTTCTTTCATGTGCAGCAATTGCACTATCAATTTCAGAGGCAGACTTAATAAGAAGAGAATAATACCAAACTTCCATTCTGAAAATAATACAATTAAATGTCTTCACACCAAAATGTTTAACGTTAGACATACCCATCACCATTGGTAAGCTGTAAACGAAGTCCTAAATCATTTCCACCATCGCCATAAAGTTGATGAACATTTGGAGCAACACTAATAGATTGGAAATTTTCAACGACTGGAGTATTTTCTTCTTCTAAAACCGAAATTTTTATAATTTTTTTTCATTGGATAAAATACATACCACTATCAATAAGCTCATATCGAAGTTGAAATTTTAATGGATATGATGAAGCAGGAATATTAGGTAATGAATTTGCTACAGCAATTACTGAAAATAAAAAAAAATTATTACAAAAAACGGAGTTAAACAAAGCTCTTACAATGATATAATTCAGAAAAAGTATTCTTCTTAATTTCAGCAAGTGATTCTTCAGAGTTAACTTGGCTAAAAAAGATCAAAGTATTAAAACCGTTGCGGTGTGAGAAAAGGGCGGGTGATACTTTTCGATTACAAAGCTAGTGCGATTTTTCATGGTTTAATGTAGTAATCATAATAATCAGGTTAGTCATAAGAAAAAAATATTTTACCTTGGTGGACATGTAGAATTAAATGAATATATCAAATTCAATGCTTCAACAGGATTCTGAAATTTAAAAACATTTACAAAAACCATCAATCAAAAACTGCACAAACTTACATCTGTAGATTTTGAGCAAATCAAGAAGACAATACGATAAACCTAAATACTATCATTTAAAATAATATCTGATAAAAAAAAGAAAACTACCTTTTTGGTACCAAAAACTTCTGTTAATTGTCTTATAGCAGTAGACAATTCTTCACCACCACCTTCTGCATTTCGTTTGAATACATAGAATACATTACCTAGAACAAAAGTAGAAGATATAGCATAAATTATGGCACTAAAAAACCGCAAACCTTCAATAATTCTTTTATCAAAACAGGATTTTGGTAAAACTTTTCTTCCTCGGATATAGCTAGTAATAGCTAATAATGTTACACGATTAAAGAAGACTGATGGTTCTCCATCAGGATTTTCAGGAAAGGTGTTACTCCACTAAAAAAATTGGTAAAAGTGTAATCATGATTGAAGGCGATTATAAAAATTTCACTTACATCACTAGGATGAATTGCTGCCATTTCTTTATTTGAATAAAACTCAAAATGCAGCTAAAAAACTTTAACGAATTTGAAAAAAATGTCAGCGCTGTTGCAACCCAAAGAAAAGTTTGTTCAATTTTTTTCGTTGAAAAACGTTTTTTTAGCAGGAATTTTCCGTTTGAGAACACCTGATGCAATTCTGTATATTGGAAATAAAAAAATACAACTTATTTTTCTACGTTTGCTTGTTGTAATATTTAATGCAATATTATTTTAGTGATTCAGCTTTTCAGTTGCCGATCTTTTTAGTACCTTTGCAAAACTTTTTATCTTAATATTTCCACTATAAACATCATGATATTCCAAGTCTTTAGTTTTTTGAACAACATTGCTCTTCTGATTTATCGATAGATGAATCATCTGCTAATAAAAGGAAACAACAGTAACAGCTTAGCGTTTTTTAAAATTATAATAAACCAATCCAGCTTGTATAGCTTCACACATAAATGCTTTCTATCAATTATTTGAAAGATTTAATAATATTAAAATGATATTAAAATCTTGTAGATCAATAAAATCATGTTTAGGCATGGATAAAAATACTGCAACATTTACATCCTCATTAAACCTTAAATTTTAATACATTGAATTACATTTTTTGAGTTCGTTCCTGTTACTATTTTTGTTTGTTAAATTTTATAAATTTTTTTTTCAGTTTGGATACTGTAAATAAAATTCATTTTGGCAATGTGATCACACGTGATATTCGAATAAAAACGAATGTAAATTTGACAATAGTTGATTGTTATAATAATGCAAATTTTTGAACATATACTTGCTTGTGACGAGTATAAATAGCGAAGGAAACCACAAAAAACCTTTCATTCTTGTCTTCTTTTCATACTTGCTGACATCTATCCTCCGGTGTGTACAAAAGTTTTGTGTCATCAACAAACATAATGTCATCTTCAACACGTAGTGATATGGATGAAACGTCTTCACTTGTTACTGCATGCTCATCATCATCCTCATTAACTCCATTAAAGTCATCAATTTCTGGTGATGATAATAATGGTGATATTCAAAAGACTCCTCAAAAAATAAATAATCAACATGGTGGTGCTGGTGATAATATTGGAAGAAATGTATATCATTATTCTCCAACATCTCATCAAGTAACAACAAGTCGTCGACGTCGTGGTGGTGGTATTCCTCGTCGTACAAAAGATTTTGGTACTCCTAAACCTCGTCCAAAGCGTCAATTAAGTGGAAGTGGATTTGGAGGATTTTCATCTTATATGTCAATGTCATATCCGAAATCTGAGTAAGTATTTTTTTTATATTTTTTTATTGCATTTTAACAACAAACTTTTTTATAGTGCTCTCTTTGCCTTTGATGATATTGACGTTCTTCTTTATACCATCAAAGAATTATGTGCTTTGGTTGAATCTGAACGCTTTGTATGTGGTACAACATTTATGGCACAATTTCAAGTTCTTACTCAACGTATTCTTTATGTTACACGTAATCTTTCACAACGTTGCCGTCAAAATGCTTATTCTCCACCACTTGTTAAGCCATCACTTTATGATAGCCTCCTTCGTGCTCGTTCACCTGAGCTCATGAGTGCTGCTCTTGAACTTTCTCGTCCAAGTCGTGAAGTTTCACCACCACATAAAGAACAATCTATCTCATTAACTGGTAATCGTGTTCTTAAACGTGCAAAGATTATGGTACCTGAACATCCTAATTATAATTTTATTGGTCGTATTTTGGGTCCACGTGGAATTTCTGTTCGTCAAATGGAATCTTCTTCTGGATGTGGAATTTTGATTCGTGGTAAAGGTTCTGTTAAGGTTTGTTGTTTCTCTTTTTTGTTGCTTTACGGAATTTTTACTTTTTGTTTTATAGAATGCTGATCGTGAAGAACGTCTTCGTTCACGTAACACTCCTGGCTTTGAACACCTTAAAGAGCCACTTCATGTTTTGATTACTGCTGAAGGAAATGATGTAGCAGCATGTGATGTAAAACTTGAAAAATGTAAACGTCGTATTGAAAAGCTTCTCAAGCCGGAATATGATGAATTTAAGCGTCGCCAACTTGCTCAATTGGCCATGATCAATGGAAATTATGATGCAACTCGTGGTATTGCTCCTTCTGTTTAAAGAATATTTTAAGAAAAACAAATAAAAATAACTGCACTAGTTTAACATTGTACAGTAATTTTTTTATATAATCGTCTATTTGTTTTTTAAGAGTTGTTTTTCTTTATGTATTGTTGCATTATTATGCTTTATATTATTTTATTGTAGTTATTTTATATTTAATAAAAATTATTTATATTAAACGAGAAGAAGACTTTTTTTTTATCTTTGCTGGTTTTTGTTGTATCAAAAAGAATGAGGGCATCAAGCTATATTCTTCACAGGAAGCTATCGTAATTGTTCAAATTTATCGGCCATGAGTTTTAGAGACTCGCTTTTTCCACATGTTAGAATTGATATAACGTCACTCCGCTAAACCATCATGATAAACTCGAGTGTTGTTTTCGAATACCGTACTTTTGATGCTGTAATTAATGGTTTTTGATCCTCTGCTTTAGACTATATTAATTTTGCTGAATTTTTTAAATATCGTAATAATGTCCAAAAAGTTTCGATTTGCGATAATAAATTTGCGGCATTGTGTTTGTGTGTCTGTTGTTTATTGTTAGGTTCACATTTGTTTTTACGTCGAGAGTTGGTGAAAGCTTTATATTTTAAAATTATGGATGATCAATGCATTTTCTTGCTCTTTGAAATACAAGTTACTGTTTTTTTCTCTCTTTGTTATTAGAAATCTAAAATTTGAAGCAAGTTTTTTATGAATGTCTTTTCCTCTTTTGACGACTCAAATATGCATAAAAAAGAAGAAACGTATTAAAAATTTTCTTTGATCATGTATGTCCTTGAAACACGAAATGATTTTTTGCTGCGCAGTTTCTATCTATCGATTTTTGCAAGCTATTTACCGATTATTTTTTTCATAATATGAAAAGGTTTTATTTTTGTTTGTTACTTTTTATATTTACATTTAAAGGATATGCTGAGTAAGAAATCTTGTTAGGCTTAATATCCATAGATAAAATTTTTTTAGAAATGTTTACTGTACTTATTACCGTCAAACAAATGAAATTACTTGCGGGTAAATTTTTGATATATTTCTAGAAAAGAAAGCACCGATAAATAATTTAAGGACTATAACATGTCCCACTCATATTCCACCTGATCATGATCTTAAAGAAGATGGATTAGATACAAAGCTTCCACTTGGATGGTATCGTATTGGAACAATGCAAATTAGACATGATACATCTTGGTTTAATCTTTATCGACGAAGAGCTCAAGGATCAGGTTATTGGGATTTTTATACAAATATTCCTGAAAGAAATTGTGTTGGGTACTGTAACTGCTTTTATTACAAAATTTATGTTTATTTAAATTTTAGTGGCTTTGGTTTACATTCTGGTGAAAATATTCCTGGTTCTGTTACAGTCAAAGATAAACGATGTTTTGATCGATTAGTTAATCAAATTGAAAGAAAAACAACTATGGAAAAGTTTGATGTTCATCAATGTCGAAAATGCATTTTTAATAGTTGTTGGTTAGGAACTCGAGTACTTCCAGATCAACGTCAGTATCTCACAAATTTGCGATCATATTAACAAGCTTTACTTTTTTAAAAAGAACAATAATAATAATTTAAAGATATGAAATAATTGCACGGAAATTTTGTAATTAATAAAGGCATAATTTACAATTAAAAATGACAAAGAATTAATACTGTTAAATACAATTTTTAAAAAAATGAGAACACTGGGAGATGAGATCTTTGGAACCAAAAAACTTTCTTTCTTTCAAGCGGTTGCTTCATCTAAATCATATGGAATTGTTTTTAAATTTTTATCAGGACTGAAATGGAATTGATTTTAGATACCGCCCATTAACAATGATAAACTTACATGGTAATATCAAAACTGAATTTAAATTTTTGATAACTTAAATTCTTTACATCAATATACAATGTACAAAAGTTTTTCAAATGCTCATCTGTTCGTAGATCACATGGAAATCGAACACCAACAATTTTTTTAACCATAGCATCATATTCAACTTCTCTTCCATTTTCTAAAAGTTTACAGTAATTAGAAAAAAGTTTCAAAGGTAAATACAGCTAAACCTCGTTATAACGACTCTCAAGGGACCGTGAAAAAACGAGGTTACAACGAGTTTTTCTGCAAGGCAGAACAAGGACGTTAGATCGAGAGTCGTTATAACAAGGTTTAACAGTAATTAAACTCACGAATTTCTCTAATAAAATTTCGAGCACCAACATAGTCGTTATTATTTTTACGTGTTTGAGAATACTGTACAGTTCTATTCCACATATCACATAAAAAGGCTATTATTTCACGATTAATAGGAGTTCGTTTTCCTTGAAGATAATCCCAAATTGTACATGACTTTAAGGCATGTCTTTCAAGAATGTTATCAGATTCTGGTGATTGTAGACATTCAGTTGGAAACGAATAAATCATGGATTCTATTTCACTGCAAACAGCTATCAATGGATATGGAGATAACATTTTTAAGTCAGAATCATTCATTGATACATTTGAAGAATTAAAAATAGTTCCATCATTCTGGATTGATTCACAAAATTCACTTATTGTTGCAGCAGTTGTTGAAGAATTATTTGAACTTTGTTCTTTTGCTTTTTTCATCCTTTTGTCTTTACCAGAAGCAATATCTTCTACTACACTTGTAAAATTAAAAGCCCATTTCTGCATTTCAGGAGTCAATTCAACAAAATCTTCACGAATTTTTTCTTCCCGTTCTTTCAACAAAGGATGGTTAAATGTAATTTTTTTAGCGTAATCATTTGAAGAATTTTTTTGTACAGGTTTAATTGCTGCCTTCTTTCCATCTTTAAGTTTATTGACAGGTGCCAATATAAATTTATCACCCTTTTTTTCACAATCTTCTTCAGCATTATTAAAAGCCCATCTTGATAAACTGCCATGTATAAATTTGGAAGGTCGAGTTAAACCAGATTTTGATGGAGGTTTTTCATTGTTTTCTTTAGAATCTTTTTGCATTTGTATAGAGCATTTGCTATCATTATTATCAGTACTGACGCTTGCATTATCCATTATAATATGATCGATTTTTTTTGTGCCATTTGTATTATCCACTACAGTATGATCAGCTTTCAGGCCATTTGTACTATCCATTACACTATTATCAACTTCCATAGGAGAAGATGACATATTAGTTGTTGAAACATCGTTATCGCTAGCATCAAATACTTCAGAACCAATTTCCACATTTTTACTATTGTCATTCTTGTTATACCATTTAATTTCAATTTGATTTTCATCAATTTTTCCAAATAACTCAAGAATATTAGTTACTGTTGCAGCTGGCAAATTCTTAAATTCTGAACGAATAAGCAGCATTCGAATTTCTTTTGGAACTTTAGGTGAAAAAAATTGATTATGAAATTTTCTTTCCCATATTGCAGTCATAATATTTGCAGGAAGATTCATAAAATCTTTACCAAAATATTCTTTAATCATTTGAAGATCAAGTCCGCTTCCTTCTCGATTATATTTTTTTCCTTCTCGCATTTCTTTTGTCCATTTATTATATTCTTCCCATTCCATTAAAAATCCTTTCAGAACATAAATAGTAAATAATTTAAGTGCAGCAGATTGTTCAGAAGTAGGATGAGTAAAAGTTCGAAGAACTGGATAAAAATGTGCCATAAGATCATCTATAATCTTTTGAACAAATCTTTTATTATCATTTTTATTCATTGCATCTTTTTTAAAGACCACCGTTGCCAACACTTTCAAATTCTTTTTTAAATCTTTATTGAAAGGTCGTATTAAATGTGTAGTATAATCAAAAGCATTTGGATCATGTTGTGAAACTTCAAGAATAAATGCAGCAAGATTTTTGTATAGATCAAAAGGTCTTGGAATTGTTTCACATCTCTTTTTGACTATCTTTTCCCAAAATTTTTTATCAGAAAATAATTGCTGAAAATTTCCATATTTTCGTTGTAAATCTTCTTTGGCATCATCAATACAATGTCGAAATGCTTCAATATAAGGTTGATAAAGTTCTTCTTGATCATCACGGATGCTACAGATATCATTAAAGAATGAACCAACAAATGCAGTATACCATAAATAATCATCACGACAATATAATTTTTCAATACCAAAATCTTTACAATTTAATCCTTTTAAAGCTGCTTGATAATATTTTAAATGTTTTTCTGGTGAATACTTTCGTCCTCCAGATGCTTTTAAAAGTGATTCATCCATTGATGCCATTTGTGGTTTAAAGATTATTTCCATAAGTGATAAAACATCGAAAGCATTCCTAAGAGGAAGGGCAAGATCACACCAAACAGTAAAATTATGATGAATAGGCGGCCTCTTCTTATTCACTGCTTGATTTTTGATGATTTTAAGCCATTCAAAAATTATTTCTAAAAAATGTGATTTTTATTTGAGAATCTGCAGTATCAACCCTTACCAGAATGGCATTGAATATAATCTTTTTGTTCACAAGGAGGTAAATCATTTTTATGTTCAATAAGCAAATGTGCATCTAATAAAATATTTATTTCAGCTTTTGTAAATTCGGTATAAATTGCAGCAATTTCTTTAGATGTTCCAGCTCGAGCAAATTCAGTATAACCAGGTGCATCATAACTATATTCATTATCAGGTGGAATTTTCCATGGATCTAAAGAATTTACAAATGAACATTTTTGACCAATAGGAAATTCTGACTTAAATGCAGGTCTGATCAGGCCACTAAAAACAGGCTATGAACAAAAATTTTTATTTTTTAAGTTCTCACATTTTATTTTTTGGCCTGGCTTGTTTTTTAATGGCCTAGCCTGCATTTAATCTGAATCCAGAGAAAAAATTAAGAGATGCTTACCATTAGGATCACATTTAACTTTTCCGTAAAAAGTATTTGGAATTGTTGAGAGTTCATATAAATGCAGAGCATTATAAAGCATCATTGCAAATCTTTTAAGAGCTACACGTGCTAACATAGATTCATTTTTAAAATATTTTGCATGAATATAAAAGAATATTGTACAATCAGCTCTTTCATCAATAAAAGATTTAAGAATTTTATATCTTTGTTCTGGTGCAATTGATTGTAAAGTTCTGTTAATACAATGAATATCTAATGCAACATTTTGTTGAGTTGACTTAATACCACATGGACCTTTTCCTGATGGTAAAGGAATATTATTATCACTGCTATCATATCCATCATCAATAACATCAACAACATTAGATTCAGGGATAAGATCATTTGGATGCCATTTTGGTGGCAAGTCAGGAGTTTTCAAAGACTTGAAATATTTATTTTTATGTTCTTCTGAAATTTATGGCAAATATTTAGAGAATACATTTTTAAATTATTTTACTTACTATTAACCAATAAATTATTAAATTCATGTGACATTTTTAATATATTACCATAGCTTCGATTTGGAGGAACAGAAGAAGTGATAGCTTTTGATTGAAGATTTGTCGAAGGTTGAACTTCAATACTTTTTGAAGCTGAAATGTATTGCATTACAATATTTAAAAAAAGAAATGTTTTTTACCTGATTGAAAACTTCTTTTTCTTGTTTCTTTTAAGTTTTTATTACCATCAGTTTCAACTTCCATTGTTGAATCAATAGTTTCATTTACTTCAGTGGTGGATACTGATTCTTTCTGTTTATCTTGAATTTTATCATTTGTTGATGAAGATCTTTTTAATGATGAACTAGAAGATTGTCCATTTTGTTTAGATGACGTAGATTTTGCTTGATCAATTGTGTCAATTTCCATTGCCATATTTGAAGGTGGTTTTATTGATGATGGTTGTTTCTCTTTAACCTTTTGTGTAATCTGTTGTTGTGGAGATACTGTTTTTGATGATGATGAGGATGATGACGGTGGTTTAAACTGATCGAAATAGTTTAAACTATCACTCTTCCTTATGATGGATAAAGCTGTATTTTGTTGGACAAAAACAATATCTTCGTCAACAGAGGAAGAAACAGCAGAAGAACTTGGTTTTTGCGGCAGACGAGAAGTTTCTGGAGATTCATGTTCCATGATTTCTGGTGGTTGTTTTGAGCGATTTTCTAAAAATTACTTATTTTGAATATTTAAATATTAAATATTTTTGTATACTATCTATTTCTGGATTACGCTTTGGGTGATATTGTCGATCATGTGCTTGAGATGAACTGCTTCTGTTAGATGATGATGCATTTGATCGGCCATTTTTATCATTAGAATTTACCTGCAATTCATAATTATCTCTGTGAATATACATTGACAACAACATTCTTTTTATATATTATTTCCTCTTTCGGATGTAATTTTTGCCGAAATAAATGTGGCACATATGTGTGAGGAGCTCATGCAATTGTAAAAAAACAATTATCTTTTGAAGCTTGAGAAGTTTAGATTTTGGTAACGATTTTGTAAGGAAAAACTTACAGAAATTCTATCAGCTGCTTCTGGATTTGGAATCTTTGAAGTAGAAGCTAAAAGAAATTAAAAATTATTTTTGTCAATTTATATGATTTATACCTCCTTCTCTAGAGATAGAATAAGATCCTCTTTCTTCAGAATAATGAGAATCAGGTATTTTATCTCGATGTCGTCTAATCTCTATTCGACGTTCATCACGAGGTGGATCTCTGTAATTTCTAAAAGGATGTTGCTTTGAAGAACCCGGACGAGAATTTAGATAACTATTATCCATTTTATAATTCTGATTCTATGATTCAACCCAAAAGATACAATTCTCTTATTGGAATCTAAAAATTGTAATAGCTTTTTATAAAAAAAAATTACAAAATGTCTAAAATGAAAATCAATATTGTAAATGATAAATTTTCTTTTAGACAAAAAAAAACATAAAAGAAAAAAAAGTGGCACGCAAAGACTTCGAGCTCCTATGATGAACTCTTAGCTGGAAGGCAGATATGAGCATCAATGAATTACTGTATTTGTAACACACAAAGCATAGATAAACATGAAAAAAATTAAAAACTTTTTTTTACTACCTTTACTATTTATTAACCAATTTGGCGCTAAATGTTATGTCTTCCATGTCAATGGTAACAGCTCGTTTTTTTGGCCTCATCAAGACCACCCAAGTCGATCGACCGACGCACAGGGGGGTCTATCTTGTCTACAGCTTGACTAAAAGAAAAAGGTGATTTTTTTTGTGTTGTATTGCATTGTTTTTGTTGTTTTTTTTATGGCATTGTTCTCTATAAATCATTTTTCTCATTTGATTGTTATAGCACCGTCTGTGCTGGCATTTTATTTTGAAGAGCGTCTTGAGGGAATGTACTGTAGTGGCAGCCAATGAACAAGGATGTATTGTTCATTGTTCATGGTAAAAATAATAATCTTAGCTTGGCAAGTATGAAAAAGTTTGCAATAACAAAAAATCGATAAAAAATTTTGCAACTTTTTTGTAATACAAATTGTATATTTATAACCTTTTTTGATATAAAATAAACAGATACTCTTGCAACGGCTTCATTTTTTTTTCATGGCTGGCTTGATAAAAGAAAACACTCTTCTCTTTTAGTTACGGGCACCCGACTGGACAGACAGCAACTTACAGCTGTCTTTCGCATTTATGTGTTAATCAATATATAGCTTAAAAAAGGAGAAAAAAATAAATTTTTCTTTATTTCAGCATATTCATTCCTTATTCGGCAAAAATCTTAATCTAGTGGTAACAGGAAAATGACAGATGGTAAGATAAATATATTTTGTTTTTACTAGTGATTTATTGTGAATCAGTAATGAATTACGTACACATGTGAATTATTAGTAAATTTTGTGATTAATAGTTTTATAACTGCTATATCGCAAAAAGTAGTAGAGTTAAGTTACAAACTAAGTTGTTTTGAAATCTATGCCTTTCAATTGTTAAAAAAACTTTATTTCAAAAATGCAACATTGTTAAGAATACCACTTATGGCATTTTTTGACATTAGAATTAACTACATGCTTATGATTATTGATACAATTAAGAAAATATTAATGTTGTTTTGATAATTTAAAGGAAAAAATCTTAAATATCAACTTTTTTTGTAACTTCACTGTACTACTTTTTGCGATATGATAGTTATAAAAGTATTATTCACAAACTTTACTAGTGATTCACATGAATTACTTATTCATAAATTTTACTATAACAAATATATCTTTGTTTTAAATATTACAGATACCCCAGAATCTAATTCCATTTTACGCCAACTTTTATTATCTGGTGATGAAAGTGATTCACCTGAAGTTCCACAAAGAAAAAGAAAGATAAAGGATAATAGTGAAGAAACAGATAAACGTGGAAGATTTGTTAATGACAATTCTGCAAGCGATCAAACTGTTGGCGGCATGGAAGAAGGTGGACGACTTATTGCTGATGCTACAGTATCCGTCCCATCCCTTTCATTTAATGCATTTAATGAACATAGACTTCAAAGACATGTACTTTTACTTTTATCTTTGAAAATTATATAATATGTTAAAATTTTAGCTTGAATTACGTGAACATAGAGAATTCATTCGTGATACCATTTCAGCCAGTGCAAATCATTATATTCATCAATTAATGAATACTACAACTTCAAATGATTCTCCACAACCCAATGAAGATGATCTTCCTGTTACTAGTGAAATGCGTAGACATTTTTTACAACGTTTTCAAGAGCGATTATTACAAGATCTCATTGGTCTTCCAATATAAAAAAAAGTTATGGGTTTACTTTTTTTTGTTTAACTTATCAGATGTCATTTTCGATTTAACTTATCGTATTACTTATTACAAAAGGCACGCAATTCCATTTATTTTTTTAAAATAATTATTTTAGTTGTTAAAAGTTTATCTTGGTACTTTGTCTTTAAAACGGTTTCTTTTAAAAAAATACAATTTTCCGGTCTGCATAATTTTTGGTAATTTGTTGAAATTAAATAAAGTTATTACATTTTTTTATTGTTTTTTCATTATCAACAAAGAAAAACTCGTTAAGTATCACATTCGTTGTCTTGGCATTTTTAATTTAAAATAAAATTACAAAAAAAGAAAGATGAGAGATTATAGTAACCAGTAAAATTATCAACAGTGAGTTTTTTAAACATTAATATATATAGAATAATTTTTATTTGGCAAAAAGGGCTTTGTTTTATTAAATAATAAAAATTTAATGCGTTGTTGTTCATCGCTGAGAATGGAATAATAATAGAGCATTTTCAACCAAAATAACCCGCAATAAACAAGAAGTAGTAGTAGTAGAAATAAAGAAAGAAAGAATGAAAAAAGTAAAGTTAATAAATGATAGAGATTTAATATATTTTGCACTTATTCTTTTTTTATGACATTGTATGATGATGTCGTCCAGTTTTTTTTGATTCAATGGCATCCAAAATTGCTTGCCGTTTTGCATGATATCGGGCTTGTAATGCTTTAAGCTCTGCATCCATTTCTGCTTCTAAACTAGCTTTGGCATCAATTAATTCATTTGTTGATAACGTTCTGAGCTAAAAATTAAGAAATTATTATTTTTCTTTTAAAATTTAGTTTTACACTCACATAGCTAAAATCATTATGACCTTCAAGCATTTTTCCAAATCTTCCTAATGGTGTCCCAAAAGTTCCATATGCCCATGTTGAATCAGGTCCGGATGTTGTAGATGACATTGTAGAATCACCAGCACCAATTGGACCATCACTTGTTCCATAGGGTAAATTACGATTAAAAGCTTTTGCATTTTCTTTAAAAGCATTTTTTCCTTGTTGAAAATGTTCTTCATATGCTGGTGGAGGAGGTAGACCACCACCATGTGAAACAGTATTAAAATTGGGTGGTGGTGTAACATTATTTCTAAAGGTTAAAACATCTCCATTTTGTTTATTTGGATCATTAAGATGCATTCGATTTAATGCAGACATAATTGGACCAGTTGTAATACTGTGTTGAACCATTGTTCCTTCATCAATATCTGATTCAATCATAGTATTTCCAGCTGTATCTCGACGAATAAGTGTGGAAGAATCTGCTGTATCAGAATCATGCATTTGAAAATTCTATAAAATTATTGAATATTACGGTGTTCAGTTTTTTGGGTTTGCTTACGCTTTCAACTTTTGCATATTCTTCTGCCATTCTTTTTGCATCTTCTATCATATCTTTAACAACTTCAGGTCCTGGTGCAGTCGTTATAAATTCATGCTAAAAATAAAAACTTATTTTAACTTTTTAATATATATTTATACCTTCAAAAGTTCATCAGCAGCAGTTCTCTCTTCAGGCTTTTTAACTAAACAATGTGCAATAAAATCATTAAATCTTTGAGACCATTCTAATGGACGCTTTAGTGCTGGTGGAGATTCTGTTGGAATAATAAAAATTGCTCTCATTGGATGCATATCTGCATGTGGTGGACGACCTTCTGCCATTTCAATTGCTGTAATTCCTAATGACCAAATATCTGCTTTTGTATCATATCCAATTTCTTGAATAACTTCTGGTGAAATCCAAAATGGTGTTCCAATTACTGTATTCCTTTTAACAATTGTATCAGTAAGTTGTCCAGCCACACCAAAATCAGCTAATTTTGCATGCCCTTGAAGATTTAATAAAATATTTCCCGCTTTAATATCTCGATGAATCTTTTTTAATGAATGTAAATAGCTAAGACCTAATAAAGTATCCCGAATAATAGCACCCATTTCAAGTTCATCTAATGTTTTTCGACGAAGCCTCATAATATCTGATACTGAACCAGCACCACAATATTCCATTACAATCTAAAGCGGATAATTAATCATTCAATTTGTCACATCCAAATTAATTAATTACCCATAGATCTGAATTTTCAAAATACGACCCATAGTATTTAACCACGTAACAGCTGTCACATTGTTGCATAATTGTAATTTCTTTTATTATCTCTTGAAGATCAGTATCAAGTGGAACTTTTTTAATTGCAAGTACAGTACCAGAAGATTTATGAATTGCTTTATGAACAGATCCATATGATCTTAAAAATTAATTGAATTATTACTAATGGCTAAATTCTAAATAAGTTTTGTGCTTACCCTTCACCCAATTTATTTACAATTTGAAAGACATCATTTGGAGTCTTTTTAAGCTCACTATCTTCCAATTTAAATGCAGCTCTTAAAAAATTTATATATATATATATTTTAATTTTATAAGTGTAATGACTCACACTTCAGGATCCTGTTTACGATTAAAATAATCAACTACTGGATGAGGGGCTAAATCATTTGATGGCAAATTTGTAGCATTTACTACAGGCGATGCATCAACTGACATTGTTCGAAATGTGCCGCCAGGATGGTAAGCTATAAATTAAAGAGAATAATTAAATTAAAAATTTCTTAGATGTGCAAAATACAAAAAAAAGATGCTTGAAATTTACAACCACAAATATAACAGAAAGAAAAAAAGTCAGAACGAAAGTGAAGTTTAACGAAAAAAATTTTATAAAATAAAAATGAATCTGTTTTGTTTTTTTTCTTCGAAAAAGTTATTGGTGAATAAGTGTGGTAAGCATTAAAAAAAGGGTACTGAAAGAAAATGTTTTTAAACTAAAAAGCGTGTACGCACGAAAACAACATATAAAAGCATTATAAATTTAAAAAAATTTTCACCGAAAGAATTTCGATGCATCGATGATGACGATGGCACAGATGTGTATTGTCCCATCCGTAGATTAAGATCTTTAACAAATTAATAACATGGAATAATCTAAAGCTTTTGTTATTTTTTTTGACTATTTATAAAACATTTTTGGTTATATTAAAAACATATCACGGGGAAATAATAACTTAAAAGTCGATAAAAGTTAAAAATGTGTGAAAAATTTTTATATTTGGGATAAAAAATGTAATAGTAAAATAGAAAAGATTTATATAAAAAAAGTAATTTATAAAATTGATGGTCGGAATGTTGTTCATTCAAGTTGCGACCGACACACGATAACCATTATTGATTAAGAGTTGTTCGGTTCAAGGCGGCAGTGGCAAGGTGCAAATAAAATTACAATTGACAAGGAATATAAATAAAAAAATAGGAAGAAAAAAATCGTAAAAGCCGATTAAATATATTTTTTAAAGCTATGAAGAAAAAACAGATGACTGGGCCATAGAAAAAAAATTCTTCGTTGTTCTTTTATTTTTCAAGAGCGTGTCCAAAATGAACGATTGTGTTGTGTGACTAAAGCTGTTATAGAAGAAAGAAAAAGAGATGCAAGCAAATGCTTTTTCATGCCTTTTTTATGCTTAACTTTTTCTTCTTCTGCTTGTTGGTTCATGCTTTTTTTAAAAAAAACTTTGTTTTTTTTCTCTCACGAAAGGTTTAAAAAGCTGCAAATTTAATTATTTCAAGTAGTAAAACGTTATCACATATTCAAATCTTACACATTGTTTCATTTTTGATTGAACAGTTCATAAAAATAGAAATTCCTATTTTAGGCTTTTTTGCACTTTTTTGGTCTTTTACCGTAAAGTGATAAAACTCTATACCCCAAAAAAGAAACATAAACTAAAGTTTAAAGTCATTAAAGAAAATATTATCTTTTATTTCTTTTTCTTCTTCTTCTTCTCGAGCAAAAGATCTCGTACACTTCCGTTGCTCACTGAAATTACTTGAAAATTCGAGTAATGTCAAAATCATTTGACCCTTTTTTCACGTCTTTTCCTTTTACATTATTATTAATGATTAATAACATTTATCGAGGAAAAGGTCGTAATTGATGAAAGAATACATGAAATGATATGTTTGTCATGAAATGAAATCAGAAGCATAAAAAAAAAATTTCTTTTTGATTAAAACACAACAAACTAACAATATTTGTGCCCGTCTGAAAGGGAATATAAAAAAAGGGGGTTTGGCCGATACTCCTCCTATTTCGTTTTTTTCAAAAGAGCTATAAAAGGGTAGCAAAATTCATTTTCCTCAAGGAGAAAGAATTTGTTTATTTGCTGCAGATCTTCTTGATTTTATTTGTAAATTCTTTAATAACTAAATATGAAACTTTTTATTGTATTCATTCTTATTAATGGTAAGTAATATCATATAATGCTGCAACAATTTTTTATTGTTTTCTTTTATTTTAGCTGCCATTTTAAATATTGCATTTGCTCGATCTCTTCAAGATCTTTATGAACAAATGGAAGTTAAATTATTTGAAGATATTCGACAAAAAGATTTTAAACCAATTGGTATGGCATCTCCTGCATTCGTAGAAGTAAAACCACAACCACCAATTCTTCCACCAAAAGTTGGATTTGGGAAATTAGCTCATGGTAAATATGTTCCTTTCCAATTGCTAGGTTCAAGTGCAAAAGATGCAGATCTTATTCAAAAGCCAAAAACTGTTTCAACAATTATGAACAGAATTCGTGCCGGCCGTTTGTAATTCATTGCTTTTTATTGATATCCTTTAAGCTTATAATTTTGATCTCATTAATATGAACCAAAGATTTCAATTTTTTATTGTGTTTTTCTCGCATGTCGAACATGGAAAATAAAAAACTTATTTTTCAAATTGATCTAATCTTTGCTTATCGGTAACAACAAAAGTAAAATTTAGAATTTTCTCCATAAAAAAGTAAAAAACATAAATATTTGAACAATTTTTTTGTGTATTTCTCAAAAACTGAATGAAAAAATCATAAACAAGTGTTTGATGATCGCAAAGATATAAAATCATGTTCTATTTATTATTACTTTTTTCCTCTATGAACTTATACATATCAACAATTTAAGAATTAATTTTGTTATTAATTTTCTTTTTAATATCAGGGTCGTTTTGATCTTGAAATTCTGCGTATATTTCTGGTACATTCAATGGAACCATTCGCTTACGTAGAATGAACCACAAGAATAACGTAAATGTGATAACTGCAATTTCAATGTTCCATGACCAACGGGGTCCATATTTAGTGTAAAGTGCACTGCAAATTAATAAAAAAAATTAGGAAAGAAAGGGGAAAATGTTTGAAAAAGACGTTAAACTTTTTTCTTTCAACTTTCAACTTTACCTTATAGAAACCGGTCCAATCATGCGAGCGCTACTTCCGGCAACTTGCAACCATCCTTGTTGAGTACCTTGTGGTCGAGGTCCAACAATTTTTGAAAAAAGAGTATTTAATGAAATATTAATATTTGGAAAGCATGTTCCAATAAGAATAATATATGAAATATAATAGAGATAAACATTTACAGGCTTTAACGTATAACACCAATCAAATCGATCAACGTTACATCCTGCAAGCTCTGTATCATTCGCATTATGATAATCTAAAAATTCAAAAGAACAATAATCACACTTCATACATAGCAGGTGCACAAACCAAAATTATTGTATGTTTTTAAATGTCCAGGCAAAAATGGCCATGAATAACTCAATAAATGAAACAATATTAATCCACCCAAAGAAAGCATTGTTACTTTTTTGCTATTAAGTTTTTTTCCCAAATTATATTTGATATATAAGACATATGTCAAAAATGCAAGTAAACTTTGAAAAACATGTGCAATTGCAGCATTTCGTACAACTTGAGGTCGATTCCATGCAAACATTGTCATAGCTAATGGTGTACCAATTCTAAAAAATGATTAATTAACGAATTAGTGTAATTTTTGTTTCTTTAAATTTTTTTGAAATTATTTTCTTTGTTGTTTCCTTACGATTCTAAATTAGTAACAATAAACATTTGGCAAAATCGAGTAACATAACATACAATAACTGCAACGGTGTCGAAAGGTGGCAAAGCAACACCTGTTTCTTTCTTAAATAAAAAATAAATTATTTGCATGGTTACAAGTAAGAAGTTGATTCAAAAACATGATAAATTAAATAAATGGCTTACTATTTTTTTCTTATCGGCAATGCCAATTGTTCTTTCAATAAAAAAGAAATAAATAAGTGATGCTCCCAAAATATTTATGGTACAAGCCATAATTGCTGGAGCAGTATAAATATTAAGAAACAGATTATTTGCTAATTTAAAGCCCTGTGGACCTAAAGGAGTAAAAAATAGCTGTATCCCTGGCCCAGTTAACATTCCAAGGGCTAATCCACCAGTAACATATGCAATAGCTTTTGAACGATCTGAACCAGTTGATGCCGAAATGGCATAAGCTTTAAGCAAACTCACATTAGCTTAAAAATAGCAATCGTAAGATTTTCTAATGTAAAATTTGGTACTTACATGATCCAAAACCAGTAATAAATCTTGCAACAAGGATAACATATTTCTTTTGAAATGGTATAATTCCCGCAAAAAAGTATATTATATTTCCAAAAAACATTGTTGCTAATCCATAATAAAGGCAAGACTTTGTTTCATGAGTTTTATTACTCCAATATCCAACAAGTGGTGAAGATATTATTTGTGCTAAACTATACATAGCAATAATAAGACCAAAAAAATTTTCCGTTGAAGTATTATCCATCTAAAACATGGCTTTGAATGTATGCAAAATTATAAAATAATACAGTAATCTTACCACTTGTAAATATGGAAACATTGAAGCTGCATAAAGAGAAAACTGTACTGCTCCAACATAAGTAATTGTTGCAGCAACATAAATAGATCTCCAATGTGTATGTGGTCTTTGGATATCTGAGCTTGAAGAAGAAACATTATCATTTTTTGCAATATTACTGGCACTAACATCTGCCTCTAAAGAAACTGAAGGTTCAGTTTTTGCGTTATAACACATTTACAGCGCTTAATAGTTGCAAAATAAAAGTAAAACTTTCTCTTACATTTTGCTATATAATATATGATTTTAAAAAGATTATATTTATGCAAATGAGTTACGTAACATTTAAAAAACAGATTGCTGTGTGAGATCAAAATTTCTGTTCAAAATATGAATGATTTTGTGGACATAAACCATTCTTTTTTAACCAGAAAGTATAAAATTGACCAGTAATGTTTGATATTGTTGGTTTTGATATAAGTTAAAAACACTCAACATTGAAATTTTGTTGGTGAACTATGGTGCAAAAGAATTTTTAATATTCCCCAAAGCAAAAATGTTGGGAAATTTGAGTAACAAAAATAAAGAGCTTAGAGATTGTTCAGAAGTGACGTTACGATAAGCAAGAGAGAGGGGGAATCAAAATGTCACGCTTTATTAACAGCGACAGGCAAATATCAAAGTAAATGGCGTAACGGAAGAACTGGGTTTAGAATTTTGGATTTTTGCTTGACGTCAGGCCTGGACAATTCCATATTGTGTTTAAAATAAATTTTAAAAATTTCAGTTAAGAACTTCAATTTGATATTAATGAATGCAAAATTTTAATTTTATTTGTTTCGAAAACTCATGCGATTAAGAATTTAAAAAATAATAATCAATGGCAAACTCACAATATCTGAAAAAATTATTTGAATCATAAATTGTATAATTAAAGAATATTAAAATTTTGACTTGTTAAAGCACTTCTTTAAGTTTAAGAAATCACAATAAACAAAAAGACATATAAAACAATATTTACCCTATATATAAAACTTTAATATAAGGTAAATATTGCATAGTTTTTTTTGAAACAAAGATAATCATCATTTTCATCCTTGATTTGACGAGGTGGCAGTAGTCGTCAAATCAAGGATGCTCAAGCATTCAGGTGGCCTTTGTGATGCCGAAAGATTTGTTATGTTTTTGATAATTGATGATGGAAGCTATCATTGTAATAAAAACAATAAATCTAGAGTGCAACGTGACCAAGATAGTTTATGGAAGAGATCTTTCTTTTAAAGTGTTAAAAAAAATTTTAAGCTTTCATTAAAATGAAATTTTTCGAAACATATATTTCATGTGTCGAATCGACTGTTGATTCGTATACTTTGTAGTTCTTCATTCTTAATTCTGAACCCCTTTCTTCTTGGTTTGATGTTACTGGTGATGTTTAAAAATTGGTAATTTACTCTTATTGTTTTGTTTTTCAAAAGTTTTTTGTTTTTCTTACCTTTTGTTGATATTGCACCGTTTTTTGTCCCATTTAGCCGAATACAAGCTTTTATACCTTTCAAATGAAAGATTTAAAGACATTTTTCTGTACTTTCGACAATGAAAAATGGAAAAAACTACACCGCTAACAAATCTTTACTAACGGTTGGTAACTACTTCAGATATGTTAGAAGTAAAGGTAAATATTTTATTTTGCAGTACAAAAAACTATAAAAACATGGACAATAACTTTTACATCTTAAAATTTTTTTAACTATTTTGGTATATTCACCTCAAAAAGTAATAAAAGAAAAGCAATTTTTAAAAAAGTAAACCTTGCGGCCTTGTGTAACATAAATATTTTGTCAAAAAGAAAAAGCAATGAACCATGTATAAAAAGAATGCTTCCGTTTCCCTCCTTTAAAATAAATATCTGACATTTTTAGTCCACCTTTATAGCTTTGAGATCCAGATAGAAATCTTTTTTAAAATCTTTGTACTAAAACAAAAAAGTAATGCCAAACGTTTTTCAAGTTTTTACTTTTATTTCAATATTTTTATTACCATTTGTTTTAAATTTAAGCTGTTATTCATGTACATTTTCATTTAATGATGTTTATGATATTGATAATCATAATGCATGGTGCACTAATAAAACTTTGCTTAAAATTTCGAAAGATGAAGTTATAAAACCTTGTTCAGCATGGGAGCCATGGTGTATTGTATGTTTTTATATGTTACAGTATCCTGGTCTAATAATATCAATCTTTATAGACTGCTATTACAACAACATTAAATTCATTTACTTCAGTTTCAAGAGCATGTTCCGTTAGATGTTCAACACTTTGTGAATCAATTGGATATGGGCAAGATCAAGTAACATGTGCAGATTGTTGTCGAAAAGATAATTGTAATTCAAATTTTTCTGTTTCATATTATATGGAAGTAATGAAGCGACAACACACCTCTTGGACAGTTCCTCTTCAATCAGAAAAAGATTTTAATAAACAACGTGGGATTAAAAGTTCTGGAGATATGTTGAATAAAAATAATTCAATTTTTAGACAATTATCGATTTCCATATTAATTATTATTAATACGCTACTACTGTAATCAAGCTATTATCCATTAACAACATATAAAGCTTTTATGTTTAACGCAGCTTTTCAAATTTGCTAATTACTGGTACTATGCTGTTATATAATTCCTTTGTAAATTTTATTGCCAATATAAAGCTTTTTAAGTCAATTACGGTAATTCTAAGAAAAATAATATTGGGTACAGAAACATTAAATGCATAATCCCTAAAAAATACTGTTAAAAACTAGCTTTTAAATCTGACCATATGAAATTTTGGGAGTGTTATCGATTGTCAAAAACAATCAACGCCGCCTGCTTTTCTCATCTTCGGTTCCAGGTTTCGTTTTTTAATTATTCTTTTAAATCAAAAATATCGCTAGAAACTTTACACAGAAGAAAAAAGCAAAAGTGATAAAAAAGTTTATTTTAAAAGATACTGTAGTTTTGATGCTATTATTTGACAACATTCTGCAAAATATTGTTGCGAAAAATAATCGAAATTTCTTTATTAACCTGATAGCACCGTTATTAAAGTATATTATACATATTAAAAATATAAAATCTCTGTTTAACATTTTTTATAAAATAACAAATAACACCGAATCTTATTAACAGGGAAAAAAATAAATAAATGGCAAGAAAGAAAATGAGTTTATGAAGGCACAATTTTTAAGCTGAATTTTGTGGTTGATGATTTGTAGAACGTGAATCTACAGTTTCATGTTGACTAAAAATTGAAAGGGATAAATAAATTTAAAATGAAATTTTAAAGTACCTAGCAGAAAAAATAGAAGGTAAGCTTCGGTCAAGTTGACCATCATTAAATAGCATTCCCGATGAAGTTAGTAACGATGCGCGAGATTGTGAGCTAATAAAAAAAGAAGAAGCAAAACTTAGATTAATTTTTACAGCATTTTTAAATAAACTTACGATAATTTTACTTCTTCAAATGGATTTGGTAATTCTCTTCCTGCTAAAACACTTTGAGCAGTTCGACGTGAAATTAACTCAACATTATATGGTCGAGGACCATTTGATTCTGCATCTACCATATATTCACCTTCTGATTTTTCTAATTTTGTTCTGCGTTTACAAAAACGTAGGCATAATACAAATGCAATACAAGATGCAAGAAATAGAATTCCAGCTGCTGCTAGAAGCATGATTTCGCCATTGGTCATTTGAAGCTTTGAAGCAACAACTGGCAATGAAATACTTTCAATATTTAAATTTTGTGAAGATTGTAGCTGTGGAAGAAGTTTCTCTAATTTTTCTTTTAATTCTGCAGCTGGTACTGGTTCATGCGTTTCTTTTCTCAAAGCATAAATAAGTAAATGAGATTTTTCACGATTAAATGTATTATCTTCATTTACATATATTCTTTTAACAAGAACTCGAGTATCCATTTCAAGTATTCTTGTAAGCTCACGACTAACAGCAAGTTCATTAATTTCTTCAACAGGATTTTTAGCTGTTAGAACAATAATATTTACACCAGGCATAAGGGGATATACTTTCACTCTTGTGGTTACGGTATTCTTTCCATCAAATGCTTGAACTTCCATGTCATAAACTTCTTGGTCAGCATGTTCTAAACTTTTAACTAAATTTACGACACCCGATGTTGCATTAAGTGAAAAATATTCTGATGATTCTGCAAATTTATATGTAATATTTGATTTTTCATCGGTATCTGTTGCTTGAATTCGACCAATAGGTTTTAGCGGTAGTTGCCAATCAACAGGAAAAACGTATTCATTCTTTGAATTTGTTCGTGTAAACACTGGTAGATTATCATTTTCATCAAGAACTTTAACAACAATTAAAGCTTGATTATTTGATAGTTTACTTCGCGCATCTATAACAATATATAATATTATTTTATTATATTTTAAAATTACTTACATTCAATAATTGGACCAGATTGTCGAATATTTCTTGCATTTGAATCATATTGTTCAGGAGAAATAATTGTTAAATTAACAACAATAAAATGAAGTGTACGATTTTCACGATCTAATGGTACATTAACAAAAAGTTCACCAGTTTGATTATTCATTTCAAATTCTTTTGATCCTTGATGAATAGTATATAAAACTTTTGTATCAGCAGTAAGGAATTTGCAATCTGCTTCAACTTTTGCTATTAATCTTCTTTCAGGAGTATTTTCTCGAATCTCAGCATTATATACTTTTGATTTAAATTCACATGTTGGATCACCTTTGACTATTGGAGTAATTGCAGAAGTTGGAATTTGAGAAATGCTTGGTCCTTCTAAAAATATATTTACAGTTGTCGTTGACAAGGCTCCATTTCCATCTGTTGCAGTTAAATTTAACAAATATTGTTTATTCCTTTCATTCTTTAAAGGATTACGCCCTAATGTAATTACTCCTCTTTCATCAACCATAAACAAATTAGAATATGAATCTAAAAATAAAATTTATTAATGAAAGTTAAAAGTTTTAAACTAACTGTCAAAAGCATAATTAAGTTTTTCAATTCCTGCAACAACTTGTGCAACAAATTGACCACGAGATGCATTTGGTGATACTGTAGCTGAATACTCTGGTTCTTTAAATGAAGGTTTTTGAACTGCTTCAGAGTACAGTTCAATTGTAAGCTACAAAGTAATAATTTTTAAACAATGTTTTTAAATCAAAAAATCATACCATATGATTATTTTTAAGAGCAGGACGTCCACCATCAGCTGCAACAACAACAATATTCATTTTATCACCTAATGAAGGAGACAATTCTTTTGTCAATGTTAGAATTCCATTATTGTCAATAGCGAAATAGTCTTTTAATTGTCCCTCTAATGACAAAGTTACAGTACCAAAAGCACCTTCGTCATTATCTTTGACAGTAAAATTTGCAATAACACTTCCAACCCTTGTATCTGTTGATAAAGCAACTACATGTGGGGCATCGATAAATTCTGGAGCATTGTCATTGACGTCATCAATTTTTACTTGAACCAATGCAGAATCAGAAATTTCTTGGTCACCTTGTTTAAGCGTTGCCTGAAAAAGAAAGCGGATAACAGTTGTATTGAATAATAACAACAAATACCGTAACAATAAATTCATAAAGATCATTAAATTCTCGATCAATTTCTCCAAAAACATTAATAACACCATTATCTTCACGAATAGAAAATGGAAAAGTTTCATTTTTCATTGTAGTTGAAAAATCAATACTATAAATAACACCAGCTGGCATTCCTTTGTTTAATGGAGCTGGTTTTAATGAAAGTATGCCATTTGAATAACGTCCTTCTGGAAGTGTAGCAGTAAATTGTGTTGTGACAAATCCAATATCAAGTAATGTTTCTGTTGTTGAAAGGCTTGTTGAAGCTTCAATTGGTTTTGCAGATGGAGCTTCAATATCAGGAATTTCTGTTTTTGAAATAGTTTCTGCTGTTGATGGGACTGAACTTTGTTCTTGAGATGTGGTGCTGCTAGGGAATATTGTTTCTGCATTTGTTGTTTCACTGGGATTTACAATGAATGGCATCATAGCAACAGAAATTTCAGTTTGTGCATTTCTTTCTCGATTTTCCGTATCAAAAACTGTTACATTAAAAAGATATTCTTGTGATTCTTGTGAGCTTTCAGGAACTTTTTTCAAAAATATTTCATTTGTCTAAAACATGTTTTTTGTTAACGCTGTGATATTAAAACAACTTTTTTACCTCTGAATCAACGCGGAAAATTTCTGCCATTTCAGGTGGAGTAATTTCCATTTGAAGATTTGAGCCAAGATGACCACCCGATAATTGTATTTCGCCAACTTTAGAACCACGTCTTTGATTTTCAACCATAAATGAATATGATGGTTGTTCAAATGTAAGAGGAATAATTTCAGAAGGCGTTGATTCAGTTACTTCATCAGTAAATGCTTCTGTTTGTACTTCTTCAGGATGCGTTACTGTTGGCAGCGAACTATCCGCAATACTTGTGGAAATATCTTCAGGCTCTGTTGTTACGGTATCTATATCAGTTGGAATAAAGGTAAGTGTAGTGTCAACTGCAGGTTCATTTTCTGTTGGAGTAATATTTTCATCATCACTCGTTGTGGATGTACTAGTTTCTTGTTGTTGAGTCGTTGAAGTAATTTCAGGCTCAATTTCTGTAGCAGTGGTTGAAGAAACTGAATGACTGTCACTTAATGGTAAAATTTCAACAGTATAAATTTTTTCAGTTGAATACGTTGTTCCACTTGATGGATCTGGTACAGTTGCTTTAATTGTGAGCTCATATTTTCCTGGTAATTTTGGTTTGTCATTTTGTGCGAATGTTACTTCACCAGAAGTTGGATTAATTTCAAAAATATTACTTTCATCATTAATAATTTCATATCGAATTTTATTATTTTCTTCATTTTGTGATGTTGCTTTAACAGTTAAAATTACAGCATTTGGATTGAAATTTGATGGTAATTGAATTTTCTCATTTTTATCACCGAATTTTGGCACTTTCGTTGTAACAGCATTTGAGAGATCAATTTCTATATTTGTCATCATAGTTTTACGTGGATCATCAATATCGATGACTTCAACCTCCAATTTTCGATTTGTTGCAGTAATATTTGGTTCAGAAATAATTTCAACTTCAGCCATTGTATCATTAATTTCACGTAATTCAAATATTCCATCATCATTACCTTCACCAATAGAAAATTGCCATCTTCGATTTGGTAGCCCAAAAACAGCAAATCTTGAACCAACAACATCATTTTCAATATTCCATTTTTGATTGATTTCTGTAGGCTCTGGAGGTGGGGTTCTTTCGTTTCCATCAATTTGAACATAAAAACTAACAACTACTTCAGTCTACAAATTATTCAAAGATGTATGATGCTATTTTTAAAATTTAACTTACACTATGACCAACATAATCTAATGCTTCAACAATCATTTCATAAATACCATTTTCAAATCTTGTTCCAGGTTTTTTAACAATGGTTCCATTTGACAGAATATTTGTCATTGTACTAGCAGCTCCACTTCTATCAACAATTTGATATTTTATGCGTCCTTTATCTGTAAAATCTTCATCAATGGCACGAATTGTTCCAAGAGCTTGTCCATCTTTAGGCTGTTCATGAATTTCAAAATCATATTGTTCTTCTAAGAATACAGGAGTAAATTCATTTTCATCTTCAACTTTTATTTGAACTTTTGTTGTTGCTTTTTCGCCATTATGTTTCGCAACAACATTTATTTCAACAATTCCTTGTGAAGTTGGAGGTAATTCTTCAAGATCCACCGTTTTCTTTAAATATAGCTCGCCTCTTGTATTTATTGAAAATAATGAATCAGTTGGTTCAACATAATATTCAACATTTCCAATTTCTTGTGCATTTACAACTTCAATTGGTGGATCTAAAGTTGTTCCTTGCATTTTATTTTCTGGAATAACTAGACGATAAAGTTTTGCTGGAAATGCAAGAGTGGTAGAAGTATCAGATAAAATTAAAGTAACACCAGCATCGGAATAAAAAGTTGGCCAATCAACATTCCTTGCTCGAATAACAACAAAAACATTTCCAGCTCCATCAAATGCAGAAACAAATTCTTCAAAAATTGTTAATTGACCAGTAACTTTATCAACAGCAATTCCTTGTGGAAGTCTTTCAGCTTGATAAAGACTATATTCAATATGTCCAGTAGAAAGTGTTGCATTAAGTGGTTCAAGTTTTACAGGGAATGCAGCAGAAATTGGTACTTTCATTTCATAGCTAAGTTTATCAAAAACAGGATATTTATCCCGATCTGTCATAACTACAATCATCATGCTATGTGTGGCATTTAGTCGAGTTCCAGGAATATATGCAGTAAGAGTAACAGGGAAACGACCTTCAATTAAAGGTTTCTTTACTCGTAATGAACCAGTATTAGCAGGAACTTCGAAATAGTCAGCAATATTTGGAACTGATATTCCATAACGAATTTTATGAAAATCATCTTCAACTACTGTTTTAGCAGAAATTCCAATAATTTCAGAGCCAACTGGTTTTTCACTTGAAATAAATACAGTTTTTGGTAAAGGTACAAATTCTAATTTTGCTGCATTTCTTTCTTTAAATCGAAGCATGACAACGGTTTCTGATTTACGTGGAAATGTTGGAGATTTATCATGTGCTTCAACAACAAATTGAATAATTGGTCCATCAGTGTTAGCATTCAAAGCTTGCTTCGTTAAAATTTCACCACTTATTGGATCAATTGTAAATAGTTGATGAATACGATCATGTCGAGCTGCATCATTATCACTAATTTTATATGTAATTTCACCATCAGGTCCTGGATCAGCATCAGTGGCTTCTACAGTTAAAATTGAAGAATCTGCAGGAACATTTGCTGGAAGAGTTACTTCATAACGGAACTAAAAATTTCAAATTTTAAAAGAATTAGAATATGAATTTCTTACATTTGTAAATTGTGGTGCATTGGGATTTGTATTTTCACCACCAACATTAATGGTTACTGTAGCTTTAGAGCTCAAAGAAGGAACACCATTATCACTTGCTTTAATTTTTAATTGGAAGCGTCTATTAATCTTTAACTCTCCTGTTTCACCAACATAATACAATTCGCCAGTAAATTCATTGATTTTAAAATTACCATTTCCATCCAAAAGTAATTCATATTTAACTTGTCCATTTCTTCCTAAATCTGCATCTGATGCTTTAACAGTTGCAAGCTCAGTTTGAGAATCAATATCAGTTGAAATTGTCACTTTATATGGATCTTCTTCAAATATTGGTGCATTATCATTAATATCTAAGATAACAATAACAGCTTCCGTTTCATCGCATGAAGAAGAATTGCTTTGAAGGCATCCGGTAATCTGAAAAGGCTCTTATATATTCTCTCTGTTTTTTCCTCTCTTTTTATTTCCTTGGATTGCGTGCAACAAAAAATATTAAACCCTATAATTATATTTTTTGTCGCAAGAAAAATTGTTGCAGAAAACAGGATTATTGCTACAAAAAAGAAAGAATTACCTGAATTTTATAAAGATGTTGTTTTTCACGATCAAATTCTTTTGTACTGCTTAATTCACCGGTCGCTTTATCGACAAAGAATGCATCGGAATCTGGATTGGAATGTAAAGTATAAACCATTTGATCATTATCAACTTCTGTTGCACGATGATGAGCCTATAATAATATTTTATTTCTCTTAAAATATAAAGAAAGCATACTTGAACACTTCCAAGCACTTGTGGCGGCTCATTTTCTTCAATTTCAAATCTATAAAAAGATTGCTCAAATCTTGGTGTCAATTCATAAATTGAAACAGTATCATCAAGGATTACGGTAATAAGTGTATTTGCCTAAAACGTATCATTAAAGATATATATACAACTTTAAAAAAATTTAATTTTAATTTACCAGTAGAATGTAAGTCAATAGATACTTTAGCCTCATTCAAAAAAATATGACTGCTACTTAATACTAATTCTTTCTATCATTACATAATCTTACTTTTTCATTATCTCATTGCCGAGTAACAAAACAAGAAAAAAAATTGTTTCACATTTATTTATTGCTACGGAATAATAAACATGTAATAAAATTATTATTTTCGTGGCAACAACAGATGATTGCCTTAAGTGCGAAAAAAACCATTAATGCGCGGCTTTTCTTCTTTTTTTCATAAAAGAGGAAAAAAAGTTCGTGTAAAACTACACTCAAGAAATAAAAAGAATTTCACTTTTTTTTAATGCAGCATTTCAAAACAAGCACATGGTTTTCTACATTTACAAGTTTTAGATTGCATTTATTTTTATTCGTCGTTGCTAAGCAAGTTTTTTTAAGGGCTTCTTTTTGGACGAGCAATTTTTAACACAGAACAAAAAAATAATAGAGATTTGACCACATCATATAAAAACTGACCATTATATAAACAGTTTCCGGGAAACGGAAGTTGTATGGCTTTTGACTGCGCCTCAAGGGAATACAATGCTTTCTCTTTTTTTAAAGAAAGAATTAAAAAATAGTAAACTTACAACAATATTTCCATTTCGTTTTGCATATGCAGAAAACCGAACTTCCTCATATTCATCTTCTAGCAGTCTTTTATCAACATATAAATGACCATTCTCTGAATCGATTCGGAAGAAGCCACGAATGCCTGTTTCTAATTCGTAAAGAACATCATTTTTAGAATTTGCCATTCGAATTGTTCCAACATATGTTCCATCTTGAATTTCACCAAATACAGAAAATCGATATTCATTAAATTCAAATTGTTCTGAAGTTTTTTTAATTTGTGACATTGGACGAATGATTGTTTTAGGAGGGGCTTTTTTAACTGGAACTGGAGTAGCTTGTGTTGAGGTAATAACAATAGGTTTACGACGTTGTTGTTGAGCTCTTGTAGATGTAACTATTTTTTGGTTATCAAGTTGTAATGAAGCATCAACAGATTCTGATGATGCTAATGATTGATCATGTGTTAAAACATGTGAAGCTTGTGATTCAGAAACATCATAATCACTTCCTTCTGGTGGTTCATGCAATAACACTTGTACCGTAACTCTTGATGACCGTGGTTCTTCAGAAGTATCATTAGCTTCAACGGGGAAAGAATACATTTTATCTAGCCATTCATCAGCCCGCTTAATAACGTAATAAATTGTTGCAGCACCATTTGATTCAAAAAGTGTAAATGGAATATTCTCGGGATCATCTGCCAACATTCGATAATGAACTTTACCAAAATTTCCCTTGTCATTGTCAAAAGCTTTAAGAGTTCCAACTTCAGTATTATTAAATGGCTTTTCATCAATATAAAAAACATATGAAGGTTTTTCAAATTTTGGTGAATTATCATTGATATCTTCTATTGTAACTGCAATAGTAGCAGTAGTACAAAGATTAGAATGAGGATAATTTTTGCCATCTTTATCAACCAGTTGTGCTTGAAGAGTATATGAATCAATTTTTTCACGATCAAATGGCTCCTTTGTTAAAAGATGTCCTTTTGAATCAACTCGAAAATAATCTGTTCCATTTAAGAGAATAATTTCATCGGGCTAAAACATAGATATTTTTTGCATATGTAAAAATAAATATTTAATTACTTACAGTTCCATGAATTTGTAAGCGAGTAACCAATGTATCGGGATAACTATTTTCAGGGACATTAACTTCATAAAAACATTTTGAAAAATATGTTAAACTTTCATCTGAGATATCAGTCAAGGTTAGAGTTGTAGTTGTTTCAGATGACATATCACTTTCAAGGAATGCTTTAATTGTTAATGTAAAAGTACTTGGAATATCAGTTGTAAGTTTATTTCTAATTGTTAATTGTGCACTTCGATGATCCAAAAGAAAATAATCGCTATAATCTGATTCTGCAAGTTCATACAATACACGACTTCTTTTTCTTTTTGGTGTATTCTCTGTTACTTCTGCTAAAACGATAGTATTTGGTACAATTTCTGTATCAACTGTCATCAACTAAAACATATTTTATTATTATTTTAATGAAATGTTGTGTATGTAAAAAATACTTTTGAAAAATTTGCAAAATATTCTTTCTGTGTAAATTTGAGATATTCTGTAGATTTCATTGTTCCAATAATAACTCTTAAAGTTGCATATGTTTTCTTTGGAGGTGTTCCACTATCCTAAAAATTAAACAAAATAGTTAAATATTTTTTTATTTAAAAGATCACTCACTGTGGCTGAAACATTTAATCGATATTCATGATCCCGTGGTTGTTGTTGAACATGTAGCTTTACAATTGGTGGTAATTGTTCAGGATGCCAATTTGTATTTGCTCGAAATTGTTTTGGTAAATTTTTAATTGGATAAAAATCAGTTCGAGATGTAATTAAAGCAAATTCATCAGAATATTGTCCAGACTAAAAAATATGTCTTAAAAAAATGAGCTAAAATCATTTACACAAATGGTAGAGTGGTTTGCACGCGGGGTTATCAACCAGCAAAATTATAAGCATGCTGGTTCGGAGCCAATTATCTGCGATGGGTTTAATTAACGATAAAACTTGTCGTTCGTAGTTGGCTAATATCAAACGGCATACAACAATACCCTTAGCGAATGTAATCAAGTCGTTAAGGAAAATTAATATGCAACATTTTTTTTTAAATTAAAACTTACTTCAATTTTATACGTAATTGGATATTTTACATCTGGATCACTATCTAACGCTAGCAATGGAGTACTAATTAATGTATTAACTGTTGATACCTAAAAATTGCGTTTTTTCTGGAATTTTAAATGCCAAAGGCTTACTCCAGGTAGCACAACTTCATACGGTTCATTATAAAATTTTGGTGAAAAACTATTAAAATTTCGTACTCTAACAGTAATAAGTGGGTAAGCTTGATTGTTGCATAAAACTGTCATATACAAATATGTTTCATTAACAGATGATGGATATCTTGGAAGTTGTAATGTGGTACGACTTAAAACCATAAATTGGCCTCTAGCACGTTGTTCAATATCAAATTTTTCTGTGTAATCAATCTTAAAAAAGAGTATTAGTTTAAAACTAATTTCCTCAAAGAAGTGTACAAACTTCTGGTAAATTATTTGATCGAACATTAACAAGTCGCAGTTGAGCATCTGGAGGATCAACAGCAGTGTCAACTATCACAGAATCAGGTGGAAGATCAGCTTTAATATCAAAGAAAAATGGTTCAATCTCTGATTCAGGAAATTTACATTCTAAAAAGTTAGAGAGATGTTTTACTGTAGTTTTTCTGCAAAAACTACCTTGTGCCACTGATAACTGTATCAAAGTGATAAAAATAAAAAACTGTAATAATAAATTCTGAGAATTTCTTAGCCAAGTATTTTTCATTCTGAACAATAAATTTGTGTTTGCCAGCTTGTAAATAATTATAAATAAATATTATTACACGTTAAAATTTCATTGAAAAATAACTAAAAAATTTTTGCTATAATTAAATGGACTTTTTTGCTTAAAAAAGTTAAGAAAAGATACAAAACTAAAAACAACAAAAAAAGGTAAAAATTTCTTTTTTCATTGACACAAAGCTGTTTTCTTTATTGAAATAATGTATCCATTTTTTCATTCAAAAAGGGATTACTTATTATTTTTTGAATTGCCTCCGGAAAATTTTATTGTTTGAAAATTATTATTATTAAAAGTCTTTTCGCGCAACAAACGGAAACAAGCAAAAATGCGTCAAAAAAAAGTGCAATTTTAAAAAGGGTAAAAAAGGAAAGTTTTCACTTTCTACGAAAAATATTATGAAAATTTTTTAATGGAAAAACAAGGTAAAAGAGAAAGGTAAAAACAAGAGATCCAGAAAGAAAATAAGATAAAAAAAATAATGGAATGACTTCATTCATCATGACCAAGAATACATTTAGGGCAACAAAAAATTAAATTAAAAGAAAAAATACTGTTTTGTAAAAAATAAAGACGAAGGAGAAAAAAGGGTAATCCTTGAGAAAAATATCAGAAAAGAAAAAAAGGTAAATTTAATTGAAAGAAATTCCACAGAATCTAATTTCAAAGAAATTGTGAGAGAAGCGAAAAGATAAATTCTTAAATGAAAGCAACGTTTAATAAGAAAACTTTATTATTATCCGAAAATAAGACCGGATCATCATAAGCAAATAAAAAATTATTAATATCTCTTTTAAAAGATGATTCTAATTTTTCTTCATTCACATTCAACAGTAATGAACCGGGCCTGCCATATCGTTCAACAGAAGAAGAAGAAAAAAGAGAGTGAAAAAAAAGAAGAAAGAAAAGACAATTCAATAATTAGGTCAGTATTCGGACGATAGTTTTGTGGATTTCAAATCCTGCTGTGGAATTTCACTGTCATAGAAGACGTATTTTTTTTCTCCTTCTTTTTTTGCGATCACAGGTAAACGGGACCGCCAATTTCACTATTTCCTTTAATGAAAATTAAAAAAAAATGGGATTTCAAAAAGACAAAGAAGTCATTCCAGAACGCAGCAGCATTAACGATGATGCTCAATAAAAGGTTTCAAAAAAAAATGGTATTAATCAATCCTAGCGTCAAATAAAAAATCACGTCGGCATTGATACATGATTGTAGCAGCAGTAACACTGACTTTATAACGAAAAATAAAAAAAAGGTTCGTGACCTCTATTGTCGATAACAAAAAAACGTAATCAAATGTCACCGAAAATAAAATAAGAAAAAAAGAGCTGTTAAAAAAAGGATGCATAAATACAAAAAACCATATTTAACGAAATCTGGGCTTTTATTTAATGACGCTCAAATTGATCGAATGCCCAAAAAGGCTCAACCTGTAAATCCGGAATTGGCCATCAAACAGAAGCAGCATTTCATTGAAATGCCCTTTTTTGGCCACATGCCCTTTTTTTACTTCCATCAAAGAGAAACCCTCTTAATTTTTTACTCTCAATAAGCGACAGACGTGAGCAAGCAAGGAGCGCGAAAACTACCGGCGACAGGTGTTGGCCGTTATTCTTGTTGTTGTGTTTTTTTTTTGGGCACCCGCTATAAAATGGCCAACAAAAAATCCTCTTCTTCTTCTAACGATTAAGCAAAAGTGGAAGCAATAAATTCTTTTTGTATCAAGGTTACATTAATATACTTTTTTTTGTTTTATAAAAAATTCTGTAAAATAAATACATTTTTTGTTTTCATTATTGTAATATTAGCTGTAAAATAAAATGATGTTGTTTTTTTGAAAAAAAATATGCAAAAGTAAAACAGATAATTAATGGTAAGAAAAATTTTTCACTACAACACTTTAAAAGTCTTGAATTGCATTTATATTTAAAACTTTTTGCTAAAATTAGTTCAGAGATTATAGTTATAATGTTCATTTGTTAACCAAGAAAATGTACTAAAGATATTTCACAATTACCTAATCTTTTAAATGCCAGATTTTTTATCAATATTACACACCTTTGCAAATTTGTTAATCAGTTGTATACGCATACAATAAACATTTGTCATTAAAAATCCGAATGTTCAATAATAATATTCTTTGTACAACTAGTATCTCGTAATCTTTTTTTTCATTTAACTAGCATCTTCTTTTTTTTCTTGCTGTTTCCGGTATCTTCAATTGTGTCCATTCAAAAAGCAAACAAAAGTTAAGCGGACAAAAGCCTTGAGTGAATGAAAAAAAAAACTATTGAAAATGAAAGGAAAACCAGTTTAAAGCATAAAAAGTAAAAGCACGTTCATTTTTATATTGCTTTTTTTCGATTATGATGAAATGATGCTATTAATTATGTAAAATAATGAAACGTTTCAAAAACAGTTTTTGCCAAAAGGTAGTCAACAATTTAAACTTTTCTCTGAGGCTGAAATTATCGAAAATGTTTCAAATGAACTTTTAGAGAAATTGCTTGCAAAAACAGATGATCAGGATTTGGCGAAAATGTTTTAAAACTTTATACATTTCCTCCTTTTATGTGTACAATAAAAACTATAATAGTTTTTCAAATTTCAATACAGTAACCGTGTGCTCCCAACAGAGTATTGTGCATAAAGTTTTGAAAAAATAAAAAAGATCTCTTTTTACCTTGTCAAGTATGCTTTTACCATTGATGTTGATGATCATGAAGAATAGCCAATACGGAAGCCATACACATCTCTTTCATCATTCACTTTTTTTTCGCACCACTTGGGAACAAATCTAAGAGTTTCCGATAGACAAAATTTTGTTTTTCTACAAATACGTTGCTTTTTGGAAAGCTGTTTTTTTTCTTCTAGCCTAAAGATGTGCATTACAAATAATCCAAAATTCCGTTTTTTTCTCCTTCTACAAAACGAAGGATCAATAAAGCAAAGAAAAAAAATGAAAGTAAAAAAACTGAAATTATGCTCCGCCCGAATGTGGTCATTTTTTGCTTGCTTGCAAAGTGTGGAAGGAGGCTTTGAGCTGATGGACGCTAACTTCATATTCTTGATTAGTTGAAAAGCGGTCGCTTCATCGGTATGTTAGTTGATTCTTTCATCAGCAGCCCATAAGTCGGACAGTCATCTGTTGCGCTTTCCTCGATTTCTTTTTTTCTCCTTTTTGCGCAAGACAGTGGACATTACTACTCTTGACGCCTCCAAAAAAAGTAGCAGCAGCATCAGCTAAAAAGTTTGTCCATCAGATCCGTTTGACAACAACATTAGCTTTATAGCCAGCGGGGATGATGATGGTGATGATAGATGAATACACAAACGAACTGTAGAATCAAGTATATACTCCTTAACGGTGTGAGCATTTTTCTCATCATCATCGTCGCTGTTGTTTTTTTGCTTTCTTTCTTGTTAGAGTTTGTTCGTTTTTGAAGAAGAAAAAAATGCACATGAAACATTACCATTAAGCGTAAATCCTTTTTTTTCTTTTTTTCTAAAATACCAACCAATAATGTGTTCATCATTCTTCTTATCCCTTTTTTGTAAGATTTTTGTCTCGCAAGTTGTGAAATTTTTCTGGGACAACATTTGTTTTTTTTTATTTTCCGCAATTCGATTCATCATCATTTATGTTATAAACGAGCTTCTTGATTTGTCTTACATTTTCTTCTTCTTTTTTTGATTTCACTTTCATTTTAGATAACTGAGTTTGACTTTATTTAAAGCGCGACTGTTGAACATCTTTTATCGCCTTTTTTAAATGGCGCGTACTGCGATGCCCTCGATGGCACACCATCTTTTGCTGTTCGCATTTGCCTTTAGTTTTATCACCACCTTTGCCTCTGCACAATGCCCTAATCTACAACCTCCATGCCGTTGTGCTCCATCTATTTATGAACCAGTTGCAATTATTTGTGAAAATGCTGGCAGTCTTAGTAATGCCCTACAAGCTATTGAAGCTGCTCGTGATATTCCGGTTAGTTTTTTATCATTAAATTTTTGTGTACTTTATTTTTATTTTAAAAAACTTCCTTAATTTTTTAACGAAAATAAAATTAAAAAATTCGATATAGCTATTTTGAAGTGTCCACACTTTTCTCTCAATTTGACCGTTTGGGTTTTATGTGTGTATGTTTACATAAGTCAAAAGCTAATACTATTTTTGAAAATATTTTTATAAGCAAAATAAGGGATTTGACACACATAAATAAATAAATTTTTTAGATTGATTCATTGTTGATTTTGGATACTGCTGTTACAACGATTCCAGCAAATGCATTCCAAGATTTTACAATTTTGCGTTTAGTGATGAATCGAAATACCTTGAGTCAAATCAGTGAAAATGCATTCAATGGTCCACTTCTTGATTCACTCGTTGAACTTGATTTAACTGATAATCAGCTTGGACAAATTCCACAAACAGGTATTCATCAACTACGAAATCTTCGAAAGCTTTATCTTAATCGTAATCGAATTACAACTTTATCACCAACTGCATTTGCACAATTTGAAAGTCGTGAAATTTTATTGAAATTGGAACTTGCCGGTAATCGTTTAACCGATGAAGCACTCAGTGACTCAACAGTTTTTCGTCCACTTCGAAGCTTACAACAACTTAGCCTTGAAACTAATGCTTTAACACAAATTCCTAGTGGAGCATTAGTAAATCAGCGAGAAACTTTAACAAATCTTAATTTGGGTTTAAATCAAGTATGTTAATTCTAATTAATCCTGAAGATTTGTTAGTTGTTGCAAAAAATTATTTTAGATTAATGATGTTCCAGTTGGTGCTCTTGATTTTCCAATTTTGACATCACTTTCATTAGAATTTAATGGTATTACAGTTATTATTCCACAAGCATTCCAAGGCGTACCAAATTTACAATACCTTTATTTAACTGGTAATAAATTTCCATCATGGCAACCTGAAATGTTCCGATATGTTAATCAACTTCGTACACTTGGTATTGGTGAAACTCCAATTAGTGTTATTCCTGCAAATGCATTTGTACATACACCAAATCTTATTCGCTTGGAAATGTCTGAAGCAGCTGTAGATACCATTGAAAGAGGTGCATTCCAACAGACTCCACTTATTCAAGCTATTGTATTAAATAAGAATCGGTTATCTGTGTAAGTTTCTTTATATCTTATTTTAATTGCTTTTTTTCACAAATTTTTTAACTTTCTATTCATTCATAACATGTTGCACCTTTTCTTTTTGTCTAGTTTTTAAAAACCTTATTTTTATGAAAGGAAAAACGAAATCTGACCTGATTTGTGCAAACTCGCGCATTTCCAGGATTTTGTCCAAATGAAGTGGGTGCGCATTGCCTTGAGTTAAGTCTGGTTTCTTTTGATTGATGCAAAAAAAGTACTTACTGAAGAAAAAACATTTTACCGAAGAATTAATAGACATTTAACTTTTTTGATTGAAAGTTTTCTAACATGCGTAATTCATTCATCTTTTTTTAACAATAAAAAATGCAGAATAAAAATATATTACTAATGTGTACATAATGAATGATCTATGCTTGCAACCCCCATAATAATTACGCATTGTAAACAATAATGGATATTTTTTAACTATCTTAAAAATAAAAACAAAATTCCAGAGTTCGAGCTGATTTCTTCCAAGGACTTAATGATCTTTATTCGATCGATTTGCAAGGAAATCGTATTGATACAGTAGAACCACTTGGATTTGCAAATCTTCCTGGTCTTCGACATTTAGATATCAGTTACAATCAACTTCAAACAATGCCAGTTAATACATTTGATAATTCTTTTGAACCAATTCCAAATGATCGAAGAGTTATTTTTGCATGTGCAAATCCATGGCTTTGTGATAGTCGTCTTGAATGGTTCCGTCAACTTCTTCGTGATAATCTTGACATTGATATTGATAAGCCAGGTTGTGTTGCTGCTTGTATGTCATCCATTAATGGTTGCCCACCAGTTGGTACTCCACTTCGAAGTAATGACTTCTGTCCAATTGCTGATAATCCATTACCCCTTACTGGAACAGCTTTATCACTTGTTGGTTGGATTATCTTAGGTATCTTTTATCACTTTTAATGTTAATGCAAATAATTCTTTCATTTTTAGCTATTATTATGACAATTCTAATGATCAGCATTTGTTTAATGGCCTTAATTCGTTATGGCATGAGCCATCGTCGAAAGAAGCTCAAGGATCAGGAAATTGAAGACGAGCAACGTATTGTATCATCAGCTGGTAAGAGTTACTATTTTTTTTCACAAAAATGTTTGCAGCAGTATTTTTTTACGCCTTTCCGGATAATCCTTTTTACGGGAGCTTTCTCTTTTAAAAATGCGAGTATTATATTGCCAGCTAAATTCACGCGATACTTTCTTTACAAAAATAGCAAAAGAAAAACGTTTTTCGCTCTCATTTTGAAAAAATAAAAAAAAGCTCCATAAAAAGTCATCGCTGCATATTGTTATAAAAAAGTTTTTTTGACACATTTGTAAATATGACAAAAACAAATCATTTTTAGCTTCGGTATACCAAGCTTCTGTATTTGGTCGACCATATGCTCCATCAGCCGTTGGGGTTGACCTTGATTTACCTGCAGCTCATACATTAGATGATCGACCGAATTATTTTATGTAAAAAAGAAATGATTAATTGATTGTTAACTGTAAAAAAATTTATATCCTTGTTTTTTCTGCTCAAAGTGGCTACTTCTTAATTTGCGTCAAGAAGAGATGATGGTTGCAAAATGATAATAACTCAAAACAAATTGCAAATCTTTTCTTTCTTCTTTTATCTGTATAAAATCGGCAAATAACTTGTTTTACATTTATTTTGTGAATTTATAAAATTGTCTAGTTTTATTATAAAAAATTTTTATTATTAATTTTTTCAAAAGCGGGCAAAACTTTTCTTATTTTAAAGAATTTAATTTAGAGTTGTTGCACATTAACATTTTTGAATATTTTTGTTAGCTTATAAAAAACAGAAATAAAATTTTTTAGCAATTTTATAAGAAAAATGATAGTTGAAAAAACAATGCACAGATAGATAGCTTGCATGATTTAAAGCTACCATACAGTAGCTGCTATTTACAAAAAAAATTGAAGTTCAAATAATCAACGAAGCGGAAGAGGAAACGATAAAGAATGAAAGACAAACTACAATATCAAAAAGAGATCCGCTTCTTGCCTTTTAAAGTGATATGAAAAAGAAAGTATGTATCTTAAAATAAAGGATATTTTCCAAAAAATAAATTACCATTACTAGCCATATGAAATTGATCATCTCTTATCATTAAAATAGAAACTAAAACCCGATCTCGCACACATTCATCATAATTATCAGTTAATAAATTGTATAAAGTATCACGAAAAAAACCTTCTCGTTTACGTTGCTTCCATTCAGACGGGAACATTATTCTTATTTGTGCCATTTGGGTTCGATCAAATTCTTGTAACCTCTATAAAATATATAAAATTGTAAAAAAATATTATTGTTACAAAATAACATACCCTTGAAAATAAAAAAATTTGTTGTGGATCAATTCCTTTAGTTTTGAGCAAAAATGAAATATACTTTAATGGTCGCTTTGGTTCAGCTCTATTTTGTAGCAATGAAAATACAGTATTCTCATAAACCAAATTGCTAATATCATGTAAGCTAAAATCATGAACTTTTTCTTTTATCTAATACCATTTTCATACGTTAATTTTTCCATTTGTTTTAATGATGGCCAAATTTCTTCAATCCTTGTTTTCTTATTGAACTTTACATCCTTGAATGAATAAGCTTTACAGCTTAACAAATTCTTTAAAAATCCATTTAAGAAGTTTACAGAAATTTTTATGGATTGGAATTCAATCTAAAAGCATTGCTGTAATTATTTAAAAACATTTAAAGCCATACTTCTTGAACATTTAATATATATGGCAGAAAGGATTCAATAATGATATAGCTCTCTGCATCATTTAAAACTGGTTTACTATATTTAAATTTATCAATTACACGAACATTTCTCATAAAACAATGAATACTTTTAATCATTTCTTTTCGATTATCTTCAGGATATTCTAATCGATGACAAATATCATCAAGTTTAATATGAAACTTTTTATTATCTTCTGTAATTTCACAGTTTTTAATAATCCAAGGTGTTACCCGACTAATATCATGAAAATATGAACATGTTTGCTCCATTGCTATTCGATCAGATACTGATAAAAATTCAAGGATATGTCGATGAACAACTTCTGGAAGCTTCATAAAATCTGGTCGAAAATCTTGATATAAATTATCATCCCGTTTTATATCATATTGTTTAAAGAATGCAGCTTTATATTTGCCTTTCCAAAAGACACCATTTTCAGCTTTAGAATGTGATCGCTTTCGAAGTAAACGTAAATGACTCATGAAAGCTTTAAATTTTAAATAAATATATAAAAAATTTTGTTAATTTTATTTACACGTATAATATTTACAATCAATTTTTATTTATATGCATAAGAAAATAATGAACATAACAAAAAGAACTAGTAACAAAAGGCCAATGCATTCAACGGTTCATTTAAAAAGCACTTAAAGAAATTAAAGTATGTATACTTAAAGACAAATTACATTAAATAGAAATATTGCGATTAAAACGCTTGTTAAGATAAACGTTACTCCTTCTGCATCAAACGACTTTACTATAATAAATAACATGAATATCACTTTAACAATAACAATAAAAGATAACGCAAATCACTAATTATCACAGCAGGTTTCTGACACGGATAATAATAATATTTGGACAAAGACAAATATGTATATTGCTTTTTATTGATATCTTTAAAAAATATTTAATATTTTTTATGTTTCACTTATGATGCCATTTCTTTTTTCAACCTTCTCTGCTGTGGTGGAGTGGCCGAGCGGTCTGCTGTGGTGGAGTGGCCGAGCGGTCCAAGGCGGTGGACTTAAGAACAACGCTTAAGAATTCCCCTGTGCATATGCACGCGCGGGTTCGAATCCCGTCTCCACCATTAAAAATTTTTTTAATTTTTTTTTACTTTTTTTATTTTATGGAAAAAAAGAGCTGAACATTCGATTGAAAATTTTTTTGGAAGCACCTGGAAGCTTGTTTTTGCATTTTGATAATTGTGCACAATGAATATGCAGAGATTGTTAGAATTTTCTATTTTAGCTTTTACCATTAAAAAAATAATTTTTTGCCCCTTTTTAACCAAAAATTTCTTCTTAAACACATTTTAAATTGTATTGTATGTAATTTCAACTTATTTTTGATCATTTAGACAAAAAATCATTTCTACGAAGAATTTTTCTTCTTTCATTAAGCACATGTAAGCTGTAAGCTACAAATGTGATTTCAAAAATGGAACAACTTTCCTTAAAAAAATTGTTGAAATCATAAAGATAGCAGACATTTTCTATCACTTGTAGTTAAAACATGTAATGCTATATTACATATGTTGGAACAATAATTTCTTTTGTTAAGCATAAATTTGAGTTAGTTGTCATATTTTTTGACATTGTTGTTATTTTGTCGGCAGTTAATTTATCAAATCCTTGCATTTGCGTCAAAATACCTTTGAACTTTTTTTTCTCTCTTTAACAAATAGCAGTTGTTGCATTCTTGCTAAAAATCATTTTTACCACATCCACCTTCATATCGCCCTCTACCCTTTAATGATTTTAACTTGATAAATTGGTATTGTAAGTGCTTTCAGTGACGCACAAAATAGCATGTATTTGAGCAAAATATATTGGTTTAATTAGAACATTTATTCATTAATTCTTTTTTCTAAAAAAAATAAAGTACATCCGGTGAATGTATCAAACAAAGTCAAGATCAAAAACAGCATCTTTAAAATAAAGCCATGAAAAAAAGAGGGTTAAATGGTCATAAATCTTTTTTTAAAAGTAGAAGACTAATTTGTTTTTTGCTTTTTATTTTTGCAATTAAAGATTACGAAAAACAATGAATTAAGCCTTTTTTTGTTGAAAAACATGATCTTGCTTTGAGAGATTACTGTAACAAAATTCAATTCTTCATCAAAAATTTATTATTATTATTCTTAGCATAAAAAAAGTATAGCACAAAACTTTGCAATATGTTATTTTAAAAAACAAAAAAGCACATTGATATGAATGCTACTTTTAAGAGTATTAATCTTTAAAGTAAATTTTTGAAAGCACTGAGTTGAGACGACGACTGATTTCACAGAGGCAAATTAATTGCATAGAAATATAATATGTTAAATTCCAACAACACATCGAGGAAGATATTTTGGTTCACCAGCTCTAGCTATACTTTGTTGTGAATTTCTTGATGTATATGGCGGAGAAGGACTTGGAAGTGCCATACGAGACGATCTCTCAGAGGAAGATGATGATAATGGCTTGGGCTTTGATGTTTTATTATCCATATTATTAAATGAGAATGTTGACTCAAAATTATTTTGTGTTTGATAAGTTGAAGCAGAAGGATAAAAGTTTTCAGCTAAAGAATATTCAATGAGTTCCAAAAAATAAGTTTTAAACTGAGCTTACATTCTCGATCAAAAACTTCTTGTCGATAACGACGTTCAGAATCAACCATCCAAAATTCAGAACCGGCTGCTTTTCCAGGAGATTCTGATGCTCCAGGTGCACCATTAGAAGCCCAAAAATCTTTGTTGAAAGTGTTTGCGCTATCTGAAAAGATGAAATAATTATTTAATTGGAACATTAATTTCAATTAAAGTTTACCAATATTAGATGCACGTCTTCTAGGAGGAAATCCATAAGTATAAGTTGGTTGTTTTCCCATGTTAGCTCCCATTTTTTAAAATTCTTTTTGTTCTAAAATGTAATAATGTAATTTTAAGGGATAAAAAAACAAAGTTTATATATCAACAATTGAACGAACGCTTATCACATTTCAAATGTTATTTACTTTTATTTCAGACAGGAAAAAGATCTCAAGATTAAATATAAAGGCGGGGCAAATTGGTGTCAAATAAACAACAAAAAAAATCATTTTTTAATTAACTGAAACCAGCACAAAGGAAGCAAAGAGCAACAAATAAAAAAACAACATATTATGCTCAAAAAATATGTTGCTTTTATACTTTTTGAAAAGCAAAATAAGATTAAAGAGAAACTTTGATAAAAAAACGTTTTTCATAACAAAGATGCCGGAAATATAATATAATCTGATGATGATGTTTATAAAATTTTGATTGAATTTTCAATAGAAATAAAAAAAGTGGCAAATCACAATGAAAGCTTAATCTAATTTTTAAAAGTTCTTTTTCCTTGTTATTATTTTTATGGAAGAAGAACATATCAAAACATAGTCTAAAAATCAGAAAAATCTATATGATGATTTAACAAATTTAATAAAAAATTATAAAAACAGGAAGTTTTGTTTAAAACAAACTGAAGAAGGAAAAAAAAAGATGTAAGATAATACTAAAAATTTTTTACAAGATCTTTGAGCTAAACTTAAATCATAATTTTAGAGCAAAAAAAGCGCTTATGTCAACTGATGATATTCATTCTTGAATTTTCTTTTTTAACCTTATACTTTTATATCATTTTCTTTTACGACAAACATTTGTTCTTAAGCTTGTCAATGACTAAAATAAAATATAAAAAAAAACACGAAACAAAAGAGAGAGATCAGCCTGCCTCTTTGTTCTCGTTTATTGTTTCTTAAAATAAAATAAACGGTCGAAAGATACATATGTTTTTAGCCTGTAAAATATTTCCAGATGTTATCCTTCTGCAATAATAAAAATCTGATTTTTGCCCGTTTTCTACAAAAAAAATTTTATTCAAAACAACTTTTTTTTTAAAAAAAAAACTTGCAAATGCGCCAGATTTTTTTATTGCTAGTTCAAAAAAGGACAAAAACCAGATCATGCTCAAAGTCATTGACTAAAGAAGAAGAATATGAAAAAAAGGGATGTATGTGCGTAAGCTATTGCGCAAAAAGGAAACAACATTTAATTAGTTTGCAGACGACAACGATAAATTTTCAACCAAAATACATCTGCACTTTGATGACTAAAATATAAAAAGTAACAACTCGAAAGATAAAAACAGGAAACAGTACATCAAAGAGGAGGCTAAATTACTTTCATAAAAACATCATTGAGTCAAAAAATAAAAAACACATTCTTTACTAAAAATTGTTGTTTTTTCGTCGAAAATTTGATAAAACTTTTTACTACTTCTTTTTTAAAAACCCTTTATCCAAGAAAAATAGCTGCGCGTTTTTTTTCTTTTCATTTTCTTCTTATTTCTATTGTTGTTAATCCCTCTTCCCTATGGGTTTTCTTTAATGTTTACCGTGGACCGGGCATTAGGCATTGTTAGTTGATAATTGAATTTTGAGGAAGTATTGAAAAGATTCTATTTAAAGGAGAAGCTACAAATGACCTCCAGGAAAAAAGAAAAATCGAAAGTTATTCACTTTTAACAAATTTTACTTTCTTCCTTTTATATATAACAAAAAAAATAAAAACAAGTTAGAGAGTTGTTAACAGAATAATTTATTCTTGGAAGCTTGTTTTTGATGCAATGTGATTCAAAGCGCGAGAAAAAAATGGAAATAAGAAACTTTTTGGCCAAAAACTAAAGAATTTTAGATTAATCATTGCTTAATTAGACTAGAATTACGAAAACAGTTACGGTAAAAAGAAGATTATTAACTTCGTTTACATGAAAAATGAGTATTTTAGTAAAATTGTTTTTTTATCCCGCTGAGATTTATTACTAATTTTTTTGAGAAAGAGGAATTTTAAAAAATGTGAAATTAGGTGAAAAATACTTTTTTTAGGCTAAACTACAAATCTGTTTGAAATCGTCACAGCTTTTAAAATTTTTTTAATGACGATTAGCAATTTACACTTTTTTCATTCGTTTTTTATTTAATTTACGCATAAAACTTTCATGCCGGAACTATACATTGACTTGCAAATTAAGCAAAAAATACTTTGAAAAAAAGAGGAAGCACTTTTTTTTGCAACATTTGAAATTGGAAACAAAAAAAGAGAGTAACACTAATATCCAAATCATCTCAAATTTTAAAAATTGTTTCTTTAGGCAATGATAATATGATTTTTTTGCTTGAAATATAAGCTTGATATTTGTACTCAAAAAAATTTTTTTTCTGATAGAGCTGCGAAGAACAACTGACGCAAATGTTTTATTTCTCTTTTTTATTGAAAAACAAATCATTAATGACTCCAGAGGGCGTTAATTGACTGACATAAATTTATTCTCCTAAAAATAGTATACATTTTTTTTGGCAGCTTTTGAATGACTAATTATTCATAAATCCAGAAAAAATATCGCACGTATAACTTTGGGTTAAAGATTGATATGAAAAAAAGAAACCAAGTTCCTGATTTTGATGCTTCCTCCGAGCATAAAGTATTTGACCTATTATTAGTAGCCTCAAATATCCAAAAGTTCAAATCCATCAATCATTATTTAAAGCATAAAGTTATAAACAAAAGCGATCTTGGGGTTGGAGGGATAACAAACATTTTCATAACTTGTTTGTGTGTTGTGTGCTTTTTCTGTGATTATATTAGACATTAGACAAAAAAATAATTGTGAAAACTATTTTTTAAGTCAAAATAAACAAATGATGAACAATTTGTCAGTAAAAAACAAATCAGATTTCTTAAGCGATTTTTAACCAGTTTGTTTTGGCACCACAAGTTCTAAAATTAGCTATCATTAATTATTTGTGGTGTGGTATCTCTGTCATTTTCTTATTGTCAAAGATATACAAACAAGTAGAATTTTTTATTCGGTAACGATCAAGGCCCTATACAGAAATAAATATCAGTGGGGGTACGATTTTGATTTTTTACCGCTTTGGCACGTGGTGGCAAAAGATTAAAGAATTTATTTTAATTTAAGGTAGACAAATGCCCCAAATGCTTCTCCTTAAATAACGAGCATGGTTAAACAAACTATTATCACCACAATGCAAACTTATTTTTATTCTTCTCTGATAATCAGGTATAACGACACGACAAATGAACTGGATTTGGTGATAATTTATCAATACAAACGAATAAAATTAGATAATTCCAATTTTAAAAATGAAAAATTATCTTTTCACCTGAAAATGAATAATTACGTTTATTCTGAAACAGAAAAATTGTTTTATTTATTTTAAAAAACGAGAATTACCTTTCATTCTTTCAAGTGATTCCTCAATTATTCAGTAAGATTTAACTCTAAACCAGAACTGCTGCTTATTAAGCTGGCATTATCACACGATATCGTGTATTAAGTAATGAAAAATATAGTCGCATATTGTTTTAAAAATATTTTAGAAAAAAGTACCACCGATACTCCAGTGTGACAATAACAAAAAAAAATAGTAATCCAAAAATGTTTGGATTAATAAATCTTTGACAGTAACAATAAAATACCATAGAAAAAAGTTCAGATTACTATATCTTGAAAATACTATCACACTAAAGAGATTACTATATTTGTGATTTTATTGATTCTTGATCATTTGAATTTTATTGTTGGATCATCAACTTATTTAAAACTTAAAATAAACGGGTTTTTGTTACAAGTAACGGTATTAGTGGTCATTTGCTGTAGCAGAAATGGCATTAATGATTAGGATCAAATATGGCAATGGGAATAACGTAGATAACTCTAAAGCTGGTTACTATTTATAGTTGTCCTCTTGTTATCTGCAACATATTTATTAAAATACTTCATATTTCTTTACGACTTTTTAAGAAACAGCGATTTATGCCCATTTGTTTTAAAAATTTATTAATGTTCAAAGAGATGATACCAATAAACACTTGATAAACTCGACTATTAACTGTTTTTCTTAAATTGAAAAGTTTTACTAGTAAATTTCTTTTTTACTTTTGCTGTGTTTTAGTTATTGTCTCGTGACAATTTTTCATTTTTACATGATATTAAAATGCAAAAACAATATGGTATCTTTAGCATGCATCATTTATATTTTCTTTTTCAACCAGCTTTAAAATATCAATTTAAAGTTTTTCGTTTGAAGTAAATTATTACAGCTTTTTTTTAAAACATAAATTATTTTTTTCAAGATTAAAAACATGTGATTTTAATTGTAGCATGCAGTTATTTAGACAACACAAATTGTAATTAAAATTACATAATTCAAAACAGTAGACGACGGCAGAAGTAGTTCAATAAAGGATCATTTCAAGCAATAAATAATATATTATCTAATTTTCAAAATAATGTTTTTGAAATGCTTTTGATTTTTGTGATTGTATTTTTATATGTTTTTTAAATGTTCATATTGTTTCGTTGCACTTGTTATAATGGATGCCTCAACACAAAGTGATACTGTAGTTCAGACCCTTTAAGAAAAAATCAAAATAAAACAAATTTATTTTACCTTTGTTCTCTTTGATGTCTGTTTTGAACTTTTTCTTTTGACATCAATAAAGACATCCATTTGACGTACGTTAATCTCGTCGGTGTAAACCTTTCTACTCTTTTCTCAGCATTTTTTTTTTCAAAAGAAAAGATTAATTATTGTTATTTGATTATAATCAAAGTGTGAAACCTTAACATAACTCTTAATATCCCACTTTTGTGTCAATATAAATTTATAAAAGTGAATTAAAGTATACAGTTGTTGTTGTTTCCGTGAAAAGAGAAAAAGAGAAAAAAGCCACAAAAAACTAAAATCAAATAAAAAAATGTGAAAATGCCTAAAGTAAAAAAAAGAACGAAAAAGATCATATCGGCCAAAATTCACAATGTGGTATTGCAACAGCAGAAACAAGTTAAAGAACAATGTTGATCTTTTTCTTTTTTGTCTGTTGACAGACGTGTAAAGCAAGAAAGATAAAGAAGAAAAAAGTAATGGCAGGTGGCCATTTTTTTCTATAATATGCTTGAAAATGAAATTGGTGCTTGTTTTAATTTTGAAGTATTTAACTTATTCATTTTTTTTCTTATGTTTCTTGATAAATCTGTCTCAAGGATATCCATGGTCTAAAGATATGGCAAAATGGCGCAAACAAAAAGATGAAAGACTTTAACACTTTCTTATAAGCCACTTTTTTCCTTCAAAATAACCCTTTATTTGCATTCAAATTGCCTTTCTTTTCTTTTTTCTTCATCTATTTTTTATGGCAATATTTTGTTTAGCATTTGCACGAAAAACTCAATTTGTTAAAACGAAAAACGCTATAATCCAAACCTCCATTAATCACATTACCGTAGACAGGCACATTCTGGCTGGTTGGATATTTATAAAAAATCTCTTTTTTTAAAATAAAATTACTACTTAGCTTTTTTAAAAAAAATTAAAGGTGTGAAAGCTTGAGTGATTTGGAAAGAAAAGAAGTGAAATTGATACCTTTGCAATGAGAGAAATTCCTTTAAATACGGTATTTTACACTTCCTTCCTTCCTTGCCATAAGAAAACTTTTTCTTCTTTTGCAGATTACTTTTCAAACAATGAAAAAGATTTCAAATCTTTTAAACGTTTTTTCGACGTTTTTTTCTTTATTTTTTTGATGCCTCCTCAGTGTTGTTAACAAATGTTGTTACTATCTTGACATTCAACAAAAAAAAATGAAGTAAAAAAACATGTAAAAGAGCGAGGGAAAAAAAGAATTGTGTTGAGGTTATTCCTCAATCAAGAATAAATTTGATTTCATCGTCACTTTTTTTCCCAAAAAAAAACATTTTTTTTCCTTATTTTGACTGAAGCTGCTTTATTATTGTCCAGGATTTTTGCACGTTGTTCCAAAAATTGAAATAATAAAAAATTGCCGTTTTTTACGTAACCTTTTTTTTAAATTTTGACTTCTTTATAAAAATAACCAAGAAGGCTGTTTTCAGACTTTTTATTTCTATAAAAATTTTGTTGAGTTCTTTTTTCTTTTTTAAAAAAACTGTTTTTTAGACTGTCAAAATGTATATGTTTTATCTATAATCAAATTGTTTTTAAAAAGGCTCTAAGTTTAGCAGAAAAAAAATGCAATATTCGAAACGTTCTGGTTCTCAGACAAAGTGCAAATTGGAATAAGAAGGAAAAAATGGAGTTAAAATTGTTAGGGATTCTTTAAACCCACATTCTTTGTTGCTGCTCAAAAACCTTTTCTTTTCCTTAAAAGTTTAAAAAGATAGCCTCCTAATTTTTTCCAGAATGCTTAAAATAAATATTTTTCATCTTAATATGAAAAAAACAATGGTGGGCATAAAGCCAATTTAGTAATTTTTAAGTGACGGTGAATCGCGTTATTTTGCATCAGAGCGAAAAAGAAAAAAAAAGAAAGCATCAGGAGAAGAAAAAAATTCTGCTCAATAAATTCTATGCCATGTAGGACGTAAAACGCAATTATCTTTCTTACTTTCATAGTCTTGTTGCATTTTTCCTTGACTTTTGGGAGGAAATTTTATTTTATGCAAAAAAAAACAATCTTTGTTTATTTGGATATTCTTTACATAAATGATTACACATGTTTTTATTATTTTTATTGCTGTTAAATGTTTATAGTTTTATCTAGATATCTGTTTAAGCCCGCTATTAAGTTTCAGGGTATTACCTTCTATTTAAGCCTATCTTTGATTTTGATTTATTTTTGTCATTTTCTTAGTTCCTTTCATTTGTTTTCACCGTTACGGTCATCAAAAACTCTTTTTTTTTGACCTTAAGCAGTTTTACTCCTTTTTATTGTTGTTTTTAACAAGCAACCTCATTTAAAATGCGAGAACAAATATATATAGATATAAAGTGAAAAAGCCGTTTTACATAAAATTTTACAAAAAAATGCCAGCACTTCCCAAGACACCGTCTTTTTTTTCATTTCTTCCTTTCTTTTTTTCTACATTAATAACAATTAAACAAGGGAATTTTAAATGTTGAACATTTTTCTATTTATATTTTGCTGTGATGTGTTTAACAATTGATTTTAGAAATTCAAAAAAAAGAACGAAGTTTTTTTATTCCAACAAAAAAAATGTATGTTTAAGAAACGCTTTAGCTATTTGGCATATGCTTGCTTTTTTCTGTCAAATTCATGACGTTTTTATCTTTCAAATATCAAAGTAGCATACCAATAGCAAAAAAAGCTGTCCCAAAAGTATATTCATTTTTATTTTGATTTTTTTTTACATACATTGATAGAAGACATACCTACTAATGTGTTGAGTTCTTGCATTTTTCAAAAGGATACATGACATCCTACTGTACCCATTCAGCAACCTACGAGATATCATAAGATTTTTTTGCAAAAAGATTTTCAAACGTCATTTTTTAAAAAATCCCATTCTTTTTTTCTACTTATCCACCCTCTAATTATTTCATATTTTTTGTGCTTAAATTCTTTTATTATATTTTTACGTTGTTATTTGCAAGCTTAAAAAATTAATTATTGGCATTCTTGAAGAGATAGCCGACATATTTAGTGTTGTATATTTTTTCAAAACCTTATTGCATTTGCTATGGTTATGCTTGAAAAAAACCAAATGTTCTTTTATCACTTTTCATTTTATGATGAGGCAATGATGTCGGTATAGCCATTTTTCTTTAAAAAATCTTTTGTTTAGCTTTAAAAGGAAATTAATAGGAGGGTCTAAGAACAAAGATGAAATAATATACATTTATCATTGTTGAATGGATCCTTATAAAAACCTTTCCTACCAAAGCTTTTCTCTTCGATTTTGTTCCTTTTTTCTCTTATTGGCTTTTATGGTTTTTTTAAAAGAACGATGTCGTGTTTAAATTATGTTCCATAAATCTTGCCTTCTGGCATGTATGTTATTGGAAGAAAAGCTCTTCTTCAAAAAGCTTATTTAAATTTCTATTTTAGCGATGTTCATTTGACAAAAAAATAATAATATCTGGCAATACAAAATTTGAAAATTTTTTAAAATGAGTTTTATGGAAGCAGTTGATCCATTTTTGATGACAACAACATCGGATCCCGTTGTTGAATTTTTATCAAATGATACATTTAATGATAGTTCCATAAATTTAACAACTGAACTTCCACCACATTGTATATACTATGAACCACCCTTAACAGGTGCGTTAAATTTTTAAAAAACGGTAAAATTCTAACTTTGGTGGCCCCCCATTTTGCTCATATAACTTAGCTATGGGATAGCTAGCGATATGCGGAGTCCTCTTTATGCGTCCATGAAATTTGTGGCAGACAGTAATTCTATCAGAGTTGCGTTTGATAGAATTATTTTTACGTAGCTCAAATTATATTTAGTTTACGCTAATTATTATTCAAATTTCTGGGAAATTTCAATAACTTTGATTTTTATCTTCTGCTAAAAACCAAAATACAATTCGGCACAATTCAAAAACTTAAATTCAAAGCCTTTAATTTGCAGTTCCTAAAATTTTTGACTGCTGTTTTTTGAAATAGTGCACTTGCCTAATTGATACAAATAAGTTATAATGTCTATTTTTTAGAAATTCGATTTTGGATTGTAGCAGTTTTTGGTACAACTGTTTCAATAATTTCAGTATGTGAAAATTCATTTTTATTTTTTTTACTTCTTTCAAGGTATGTCTATTTCCTCAATTAATAATTAATAGACATCCATTTTTTTAAAGGAAATATCATCGAACTAGTTATAACGTGTATTTAATGCTGCTGGCATTTTTTGATGTATTTGTTAGTTTTGCATACATTTTTTTGATGTCTGTAAATGTATTAGTTGATTATTTACATTCTGCATTTCTTGTAAAACTTTGGATGTCATATATGATTCCAATGATTACAATATCCCATATTGCAATAACTTCATCATCTTTTCTTATTTTGGCTGCTACAGTTGAACGATACTGTATTACAACAAATTCCCATCGATTACCATTGGTTCAAAGAAATCGAAAATTAATTGCTTGTTGTGCAATTCTTTTTGGACTTATTAGTAAAGGAACAATGTATTTTGAATTTAATGTAAGTTTTGAATTATTGCATACGATAAAATGCGCTATAAAAAACCTTTTCTTTTAGATAAGTGTTGCTCCAGAATGTGTTGGTCTTATGACTGAGCTGGTAATTGGTTTTTCGGATTTTGTTTTTGATACACCATATCATACTGTATGGAGATTTTGGTATCGAAATTTTGTGACAGTATTTTTTCCCTTTTTTATTCTGGCATATTTTCAAATTCGAATTGTCAAAGCTTTATCACATCAACAAAAGCAAAGTTGCGCCGATTTAATCAATAATACTCTTGAAGTATCAAAACGAAAAAAGACAACTCGTTCAGCAACTCGAACAATGATTCTTGTCGTATGTTGTTATCTTATTTCAAATATTATGAATGTACTTTTAACAATTTGGGAGCATGTTGATAAAACTTCTCTAGCTGAAAAATATGACAGGTTTGAAATTTTTAAAAGTTAAAAAATGTGCATAAAAAACTTTCGAACATTTAGTTTTTATGCAATTGCTTTGGATTTCGTTTCACTTGCAACAAATCTTTCATGTGCTTGCCGAGTACCAATTTATTTGGCATGTCAAGCTCCATTACGTAATGAATTCTTCTATACTTTAAAACATTGGATAAGATGTGAATCAGCAGAACATAGAACAATTAATACTGTATGTTTAGACAATAAACCTTTTCATCATCTTTTTTTCACTTTTAAGAGTCCACAAACGCCTGCATCCCCTGAAAATATTTGCCTTATTAATGGAAATGCTACAGAAATCAGTGTAACAAGTGATCCAATTCTTCAAAATGGATATCGTGCTCGATCTTTGAGCCTTAATGATAATGATACGATATCCTATCGAACACCAGTAAAATCTGATCGAGCTTTAGTTTCAAATTTTCATGAAGATCAATTATCTACTTCTTCATCAATAACAGCACAACATGAAATTTTTAAACGCCTATTTTGGGGATCACATAATGAAACCCTTCTTTGATTTTTGTAAAATTAATTTTACTAATTGACTTTTAAAAAATTCTGTATTCTCCGGTGAAATAATTAATATGTGTTTGCTTTTTTTAACTTTATTTATTACTTTCTTTTTTGTCTTTGATTTTTGGGTGTTGTAATGTCTTAATAAAAAAGAGTTTTGGGAAAGAAAATTGGAACACCAGTTGATTCATTATAAAGTCATATTCACACATGAAACATCCTTTTTTTCAAGAGAAGATATACAAAAGTGTGCCGACTTTCAACGGATTTTTAATATTACACAAGTGACCATCAAGTGGGAAACTCTTTTAAAAGTGAGCCGCGCTACTCATTTACAACTCTTCTCTTTTTTTTGTAAACCGCAATCTTGTAAAGGAGAGAGAGAGAGAGAAAAAAGATGAAACAATTGGAAGTTTACGGCATTGAATAGGTCATAGAAGGACTTCCTCGGTCAAGTAGATATTTTATAGTTTCGGAAATTGCCATTGAATTCATATTTTCTGTATTTTTATGAAAAAGATAGTAAACGGAAGAAACTTTGATATGACAATTTAGTTATATAGGGGCGATAATACTGCTGCTGCGCCTTTTTTCTTTTTTAAAAATAACAAAAGACAACAATTCCTAAATTTATGTCATAAATTGTATTTACATGGATATTTTTTTGTTCAACTGACCCTGACAATAAATTTGGGAGAAAACAGAATCGAAATCTTTTTTTTTGAAAAAAAAATGCCAACTTAAAAAACTAGACATCTTTTGTTGAGCTCCATTGGGTTCTTTCTCTTTTCCTCGTTTTCTTTTTACTTTATTGTTATTAGATTTTCGCCATTTTTACCCCTAGGTTATATCTTCTTTATTTGCATGAATTGTAGGGTTTTGATGGGCAATTGACACATCAAACGAAGACCATTGTTTATGCGCTATTATCTCAGGGTGTAAAAAACAATAGGCATTGCATTATTGGGTTACTGTCAAAAAAAGGCTTGAAAGAATTTTTTTTGACATGCTGCTTTTTTAAGGAATACTTCTCTTTGTTTTTTTTCCATTCACTTTCAAATCGATGCCAAAAAAAGGAAGCAACAAAGAGAGATTTAGATTTATTAAATCTCACATAATTTGATTAGTATTTGATTTTTGCTTTGCCTTAACTTTTGTTTTAGCATCTCTTTTTTTTCTTTGCTGCAATTTTAAGCTTTAATGATTAGCAGTTTAACATTTATTCAGACCACAAAAAATTTAATGGATAGCAAGAAAAAACTCCTGTGCTTGCAGGCATACTTTTTTAGTTTTTAATGCAGGTAGTTTTTGTTCCCCTTCCCCATGTTTTTATCGTTTTGCCCAAAAGAATGAGAATGAATAAAAACGTGAAAATAAAAAAAGTAAAAAAAGTATTATTTTCAAAGAGAAATAGCATTTCTTTCATTGTCTGTCTTCCCGGTGTGTTTTATTCTGCGTGTTTCTTTGTAGTTTTTAAAATAAAAAAATCTTTTTTGTCAAAGCCAAACTAAAGATCATATCATCTCAGGCGATTGCGTACCCAATCGCCTGAAATGATTTCGAAGAAATTTTGGTGAGTTTTTGTATTTTTTTGTGCAAAAACACATATATCAGATCATTTTACCGTCACATCTCACATTATTTGATTAGTATTTGATTTTTTCTTTGCTTTGCTTTAACTTTTGTTTTTCCATCTTTTTTTGCTGCAATATTAAATTGCTCATCTTCAAAGCTTAACATTTATTGAGACCACCAAAAAATTTAATTGATGGCAGATATTTGTTGCTATCAGCTATCTACCTTTGATCGATGCATTTATTTTTTTAATTAATGAACAGACACTTTCATATTCTTTTTCACGTTTTAAAAATGTTGTTGTTGTTTGTTCAAAATTTAATGTTTCCTATTTCAAAAGAAAAGTCTTGTTCAAATTTTAGAAAGAAAATGAATGATTGACAATCTATCAGCTCAAAAATGTTGTACTTATTATCGCTCGAATTTGTTTCTTGTTTTTCATTATTGCTCTTCAATATATATGTATATCTGTCTTGTCCTGTCTCTTTCTCTCTGTTTCAGTTTCTTTTATTTTTGACCTGTTATTTGAATCGGCGCCAGAATTTTTGCCTTTTGGGCATTTTTGCAACTTGTCCATTTCCTGTCTTGTCTGTCACCAACCTTGAAGAGAGAAGATATCTCTATATATTCATTTCCATTACATCTTTTTCTTTTTCTTCATCATCATCATCTCGGGGGCAACAGCTCTTCTTTTCTCTTTCTCAAAAAGACATAACAAAAAAAATATGAAAAGATAATGAAAGAGCAGTTGCGGGCCTTGTATAATTATGTGTAAAACATGTGGTTTATTTAAACTTTTCATATTTTTGCTGTCAAAAAAGTAATGTGCAACTTTGCTATTAAAATAACATAAAGGAAATCGGAACGAACGGATTAGTAATAAAAACAGAAGGAAAATCTCGTGTCAAAGTTTATGTTCATTTTGTTATTTTAACAAATAATTTGATTATCCTTAAAATTCTTCCATAAGAAAATGGATTCTTTTTTATTCTTTGTTTTCTTTTATTTAGATAAAAAAAAGGTTTTTTAATGTGCGCGGTTGGTCATTTTCAATCAACTTTCTTTCTTCCACAAATAAATAAAAAAGTTTATCCACACACTTGTTTCTTTTCATCTTTTTTTGCAGCAATTCTCTTCATAAATTTTCCTAACATCATCCTCCTTTATTTTCTCCTTGACAAGCGGTATCTTCTTTTGTTCATTGTTTGTCTCAATTACTTACTCTCGATGAAAATGGATGTTGTTTTACATATATAAAAAAATGAGACTTGATTTTTATATGCTGATTCTCAAAGGGAGCTTCTCTTTAAAAATCAAAGACATACATTAATTTTATTTTTACAAAGTTTTTTTTCTATATTTTTTAAACGGTCACATAATTGGATATATTTGTAACAAAACATGCTTTTATCTTTTACTGGAATTTATTTATTCTTCCTTTGATATTTTTAGACATTAGTTTTTTTCCGCCGTGTTATTAATGACTCTTTTGATGGGCAATAAACACCGATTTCAACGGTGTTCGATTATGTTTACTTTGCCGCCAAATGAAAGAAATATGATATTTCTTTTTTTATATATTTTTTTTTAGTTTTATTATTAAAGAAGTCATTTCCGGCATTACCTATGTTGTTGTTGTGCAATAATTTTCTTTAAACAAAAAACTGCTACTTTTACTTTTTCATAAACAAAAGTCTTTTAATAAGATTAAAAAAATATCTGCATGCATGCACTTGTCCTTGGGTGCTGCTAAAAATACTATAATGAGTAGTTTAGAAATGATCCCTCTTTAATTATCACTTTAATGAGATTTCTTTTTTGGCTACTATACTGCTTTTCTTAAGATTGATGACCTTCTTTAACTGGCGGCACTTTCGAATTTTTAACCCCTCTCATAATAATGAGATCAATTATTTATGCCGGAATTTAGTCCTTTATTTTGAAAAAAAAATGAAGTGTATGAATGAATGAGTAAGAAACGCGCAACCATTTTTCTTTCTTCTTTTTTTTTGATTTCGCGCACTCATTGCCTTCCATCGCTACTTCTTTTTTTGGCAATTCAACAGTATCTCTATGAAAAGGATATAGGGATATATATGATGTCTAAAGATTCTTAAAAATTTTCTTCATTGCATGCTTCAATCCCGGAACTGTTACTTCCGGAATGAATCGTATTCCCATTTTAGGCATCAAAAGGTCTGCCGAATCTTTCTTTTTTCTGTTTCAAATGAATTAAATGCATTATTTTTTTGTTTCTTTTGTCTTTCTTCATCTTTATTTTTTTACTTAAAAATATATATTGTACTTTTTCATCATCATTGTCATAAAATCTCTTGCTTGATTAAAACTCATGTTTTTATGAGAGATGGGAAAAAAATTTGCGTAAGAGAGCTCCCGAAAAAAAAATTTTGTTATCCGATCTATGCGGACAAGCACTTGTTTTTGTAAAGATTGTTTTCTTAAAGCCTCCGGAATTGGTTGTCTTTTGGTGAAAGAGAGAATGGGAGGAGAAGAAGAAGAAGAAAAAAACGGTTTATGCGATAAGTAGCCAAGTAATCGAAGATGATGTAACGAACTATCTTAAGTCGTTCTTAAAAACCTTGAAATTTGAACATTTTTCGGATTTCCGTTTTCCATGTTTGAAAAAAAGAATGAAGTAAACATTGCGCGATAATGTTATAGCTTTTTTACAGAAATATAACCATGTTTTAGTTTATGTTCGTTTCTTGGCATTAGCTTAAGTTGTTACTTTTCTTTTCAATACCTTTTAATTATAATTTTTAAGTTCATGAGTTTTATGAAGAAACCTCTGATTAAAAAATAGGATATTAATGAGCACCTGTTGCATGAAAATTACCACAATGAAAAAAAAGTATGCAAACATTTTTGTTATAGTTTAGTGTAAATAAATGTGCGACTTCCTACGGTGTATCTAATGAGCATACAAGAGGGAAGGATATTGGTGTCGGCAACTTAGTATCAGCGGGTGGCATCCAAAAAAAAGTATTTATATACACTAATCTTTTATATATGCTGCAACTGCTAGCTTTTTGACGTTATTATTCTCTTCATTTGCCAATTTATTTTTCTCTCTTCCCTTTTTTGTTAACAAGCTACTACTACCACAGACACGCGCAACATTTTATGAAGTAAGTCTTGTTTTTTTTTCAATAATAATTTCTGGATAAAAAAAGCTGCTATAAAAATAACGGATTTCTTTTTTCATCTCTTTAAGGGTTAAATTAAAAGAAGGTAAAGCGTTGTCATGACAGTTTATATTTGCCACTCATCAGAAGCACGAAATGTTTATCTTAAAGTACTCCTTTTTATTCAGAAATAGTAATGATTCCGTGATGCAATAATTACTTTTCACTTTTGCATGGATTTATCCCTTTTTTGGATTCATATTTCAATTTTTGCTTTTTATTTTTAGTTTTTTCTCATTTGTTGCTGCTTTTATACTAATAAGCGTAGGATTATTATTCTTTGGTAGAATTCCTTGTTGTTGTTTTTTCTTCTTCTTTTATCTCTTCCGTCATTCATAATTGCACCAATCATGTTTGACACTGTGTTTTGTTTTTGTTGGCACAAAAGTTTGCTTTTATAAAGTGTATTTCCCCTTTTTTAAAAACGAGAGTAAATGAAGTTCTGTCATTTCCACGACTTTCTTATATAAAATCTTTTTTTTCCACAAACTTGTTTTACTTTTTTTTAGTTTGCAATTAGCAAATATTTTGGAAAAATAATTTACCCCTGCCAAATGTCAAGAATGGTTTTGAACTTTTTTTCTTCTTTCGTTCTTACTATTGTTTATCCATGTTTATACAAAACTTAAATTTAATTTTTAATTGTATAATTTAAAATCATGAATGACCTCTTTGTGGCCAACTCCGCCTCTATATTTCTTTTTCTCTCCTTTTTTTTCCTTCATCAAAACAGTTTTATTTTCGCGCTCCTCCCGTAGGGTTGCGTTTGAGCATGAGTCGAAAAAAGAAAGAAGAAGAAGAGAGGAAAGCGCCACCTTAAAAAAATTGAAGGACCACATATATTGAAATTGTCACTTTTCTCCGGAAACTATTTATTTCATGGATTTCCCCTTTTTTTCTTATCTACCCAATTAGCGTTTGTATTGTTATTTTTTTTATCTCTCACTCTCTTTGAAATACATTGTAATTGTTTTTTTCTAAAGTTTTTGTTACGCCCTTTATATACTTTCGGTAAAGTTGTGCCTTTAAAGAAATATGCCATTCTTCCGCCTTCTTTGAACCACTTGACCCGTTCAAGTTTTTTTTTTCATTTTTGTATCCAAATTAACAAAAATAATAAAAGCTTGAAGACTTTGTTTGCTTTTTTCTTGGGCAGCAGCATGTTTCAAGGCCCATTAATGACTCTAAGCTCAAACGTCCAAAACTATTTGTTGACAAATGTGTCTTTTCTTTTTAAGCATTTTTTTCTTCTTTAAAATTGTTGAATGTCATCTTTTTTTGGCTTTTTTTTTGCTTTTTACTTTTTTTTGCATTTTTCTTAATTTTTTTTTAAAGGTTGAGGTCAACTATAACTTCAAGTTTTTAAGAGCGAGAATTGCCTATCTTTACTTGTTTTAAACTTGTAGATTGAGATCAAGAGGGGTAAGTAAGTAAACTTGTTTGTACCATTTATGCCGAGCGTATCTCTGCAGAAACAAAAAACATAAAGGTAAAAGTGAATGAAAGTTGTTATTATTACACTTTTGCGGGAGATGTTATATTATTGGAGAGGCACTCCTCTGTTGTGAACTAGCAAAATGCCAAAAAGAGAAGAAGAAAAAACAGGCAGGCGAGTCTCCTTCTTTCTCTACTGTTTTGACAGTCGGGTATTTTTTTTGTTTTTCTGATCTACTTTTTTGATGCTACTTTTTATATACCTTTAATTTTGAAGAAGAAAAAAAATAGGTGTCTTTCTTCATGTCAATTTTTTAGAGTAACTGCTTTTTTCTTATTAAAAATCTTTGCTTTCTTAAATATAGTTTTTTTTGAAGGACATCTGCAGATTAAGGAAAGAGAAAAAGAAACCGGGGAGGTTGATTGAGCTCATGGAATATTTGCACCTTATTAGTATTATACTTCTTTTTTGGCATCTGTTTTTTATTTATGATTTGTCTTCTCGTGTACCTAATCCATTTCGATTTTGATTTATGCATAAAAAAGATAATACTGTTGTATTTTTGTATTCCATCAAAAAAATATGTTACTGTTTCAGGAAACTTCTGCTGTTTTAGAAAAATGAAGTTTTTTTAAGATAAAAAAAGAGATTTTTTGAAAAAATTTAAAAAACTTTTTTATGGTTTCTATTGTTGCTGAAGAAAAAAGAGAGAAGATTCCCTTTATTCCTTTACTGGCGGCACGCGACAGCTAAAATTGCGCAACGAATAAGAGAAGAAGACACGAACAAGCGTGCAACTCCATCACCATCATCCAAATGACAGTCGACCCTGTATTATTGACGGCGATTTTTATATTTGGCATTATTCGATTATTACCTTCTTCTTCTTCATCACCATCGATGATGCAGTTTTTATTATCTAAGTTATTCATCATTATATTTTTGATAAACTCTTGTATTGCTACTGATATTATTGTTGATTGGTCACCGGAAAGCGTTCTGTAAGTTTACTGCTTCTTTTGCCTGAATCATCAATATATATTTTTAACTTGTTGCTGACTTTTTACATTCATTTTTTTTTCTTGATTTCTTCGTTTAAAAAAAAGGATTATGATAAGAATAAAGGCGGCAAATTTTCGTTCATCCGCTTATCGTCAGCGGTATTGCTTTTTTCGTTTGAAATGTTTGTTAAGCAAAAAAATGAAGGGAAAAAAAGTTAAAAAAAAAATAAAATGTTCCATGATTCGTCGAAGCAAACATCGTTTTTTTGTTTAAAAAAATTTTATGGGCAAATATAGCCAAAGTCATCCCATTCCACAAAAACATGCATATTTTTTGAGTCAGAAAAAAAGAAGGTTTTCGTTCAATCAGTGAAAACGTTTTCTTAAACCCAAGGTATTAGGTAAATTTTTTGTTTATTTGCAAAGAAAAAATTTATTATCGCAACTAGTTTTGAATAACCCTTTAGCCTGTATTGTTTGAAAATGAGGCAAATATGTATTATATTTATTTCATACATAAAAAAATGAATGAATGCGAAGAAAGTTTCTTCGATTATGAGTCGATGATTTCAAACTTTTTATTTTTTCAACAAGTGTTTTGGTTTTGATGCCTCTGATTGAATACTCTTTCTCATTGAATCATTCTCCATTTCTTGACCATTTTTTCTTTGTAAAATAAAAAGAGAAGCATCGAATATGAAAAGAAAATTGTTGTTGTATAGATAGATAAACAGCAATTGTACCATTCTTTTTTTTCTCTTTCTTTCATTTTTGTGACAATATAGGAAAAAAAAATTTAGAAATGAGGATGATTTACGTTTTTTGCGCGGAAATTGAGGGAATGCCTACATAGATATATATATATATTTTAAAATTGCTTTGGGTTATTTAAAGTGTCTGTAAAGGCATGATTTAGTGCTTTTTTTCTTCATTGAAAATTTTCTGACAATAGCCAGTTACAAAAATATAGCATAACAGAAAGTCTTTTCATTTTTTTCAAAAAAAAATTTATTTGAATGCAAAGAGAAAATATTGTGCAACAAATGTAGCTTTTAAAGTTGAAAAAAAACTACTACTATTATATTCTTTTCTAAAAAGGCATCTCCATTTTTAGTACTACTTTTTTCGAATGATTTATGATTTAAAATTTTGTATTGGCTAAAGCAAGAAAAAGGAGATACATTTAATTTGTTTTTTTTTGTGGGAAAAAAATGAAACCAGAGATTTTTATGTTAATTAAAAAGAAACTAGCATGAATTTGATCCAGCTCAAAAAAATCGGCATTGCTTAATAGCTTTTTTTGCTTTCCGCTTATTACAGGATTATGCTGCTTTTTTACCGGAAATCTTTTTTGTAAATCAGAAGAAAGAGAGAGAAAGAGGATCAAACATTTATTTTATTGTCAGGTACATGTATACATCTGTCGCTACAAAAGCAACTACCGCTTTGGAACAAATAGGCTCAATAGCGGCGGCGTTTCCCTTTTTTCATAGCTTTCATTTATACCAGATTTAGCTTGAACACTTCAAAGTACATGTACTTGTTTTATTTTATTTCAAGTGGATCAAATACTTCATCGTTTTTTCATGTAGATATATTAAAAAAATTTAGTCTATGTTTTTTGCTCTCTTTTTTTGGTGATAATTTTTTTATATTTTAATGATTTATGCAAATTGCACACACCTGCTTGTCAAGGGATATAATATGTTTTTTTACAAACTATGTAGGGAAAAAATCTGCATTTGTTTCTCTATCAAAAAAAGGAACACTTGCATAACCAAAGAAAAAGAAGAAGAAGAACCTTTGAAAATTCACCGCATTAAAAAACACATCTGCCTTTCTTTCCTTCTTAAAGCATTTTTCACTTGACCATTCAAGTCTACCAAAAGACTCGATTAAAAAAACGAAAGAGGAGCATTCGATAATAACTCAGGTGCGCAACATCAATTCAAAAGCAATTAAAATACACATTTTTTGACATAAGTTTTGCAATACCACTGATTGATTACCCTAGAAAAAAAAACATATATAATACATTATATTTCGCCCTTGGTGGTCATTCAAAAAACATTAAAAATAAAAAAAAACTTAAAAAGATAAATTGTCATGGAATCCTTAAAAAGCACCAGATGAATTTAATTGAAAAAAAATATATTAAAAAAATAAATTTATTGCAGGTTTAGCAAAGGTCATTTAGTGACAAAGAAATTTGCAAAAATGCGTGATCAAATTGTATTTGATTGTCCAGAAGACATGCCAATTGGAATTTTAATGGTAACAAAAGATGAAGCAATTAAATGTGATGTTACAACAAGATATAATCAATCTCTTATTGGGCTATGTACACCTGAAAGAAAACGAATTAATTTTGTTGTTCGAGATTTCTCATTGCTACCAAATGTTCCAATCTTCAAAGAAGGCGAAGAATACTATTTTATTTGTAAGTTAAAAATAATCTTCCATTTTTCATCATTATTTTTGTATATAAATGCAACAGCTGGGCGCTGCTTTTTTGTTTTTGAAAAACAATTTAGTCATTTTTACTTTAAAGCTTTAAATTGTTTTATTGGGATCGTCCTTAGGGGTCAAATCTATTTATATATCTGTCGCATGAGACTTATTCTTTATTATATTTTTGTTTTATTAAGACGAGGGTGTCAAATATTAATTCCGCTTAAGCGAGCTTTTCCTTCTTTTTTTTATTTCTAAAAACAGAAAAGGATATTCAAAAAAAACAACAACAACATTCATGATCTCTTTTATTCGCCTGCCAGTGGCATGTAATGATAGGTCATGACCTCGTCACAATTGGCCGAAAAATGACTATCGAATTGAATGAATGAAATAGATTCGGCCAAGAATATGCGTCAAGGATATATAATATGAAGAGAAAAAAAAACGGGCAATAATCAGTCATGCGTAAAAGCGAGAATATTTCTTTTTCTCGAGATTTTTTGCAAAAACATTAGAAATGATGATTCATATCAAGGATGAGATTTGTAATAAATTAAGCCTTATAAAAACAATAACAAAATAACAAAAGAAAAATAATAAAAAATATGAAACTTTGTTTTATTATATCTATTTATTTATTTCAGCTACATCAAATGGAACAGAAAGTGGCATGAAAAATCCATCAGGAGGGCTGTGTCGTTCACATGACATGAGACTTGCTTTAAAGGTTTCCGGTAAATCATCTTCCAAAACTGATACAAATAGAAGTCCGGATATTTTAAGTTTACTTTCACCATTTTCGGTAATTTTCTTTTAAAAAATTTAATTATTTTGAAAATAATTATCTCTTTTTTAAGATTCCACCTCAGCCATCAGATGATTTAGAGAGCAATCGCGTTATTACAAAAGAACATTCAACTGTTCCCGTTACTACAACAACGACGACAACAACAACTGAAATTCCAGTTGATTTAAATGCTCCATATCCTGCATATGTCGTTTTTCCAGATCGACTTTCAATTGTTGTTCGATCTGAAAAAGAATTACGTAATGTCATAGATTCATATATGGAAAGTCATCGACTTACTACACGTGATTATAATATTTATCCTGTTAAAGAATTTAAAAAATCTAAAGATGGTACACATATTTGGGAAGATCCAAGATTTTCAGCTTCAAATACACAATATGAAATTCAAGGAACTGCTTCACCGCTTTCCTCTGAACATCAACCACATTTTGAAGTTGAAACAGATGTTTCACCTAAAAGAAGAAAAAATAATGAGCCGCATCGAACTTCAAGAACACAAATTGGAAGAAATGGTGAATTTGATAGCTTAATTCCATTTGATTATGAAATAGGATATGAAGATGGATTTAGCTCTTCTATGAATTCAAAAAGTTAGTTTAATGCTTTATTATTAAAGTTTGAATTCACAGCTAATTTTTTAGGTATAACACTATTACATATCATCACATGCATTGTGATAGCGAGGATAGCTGTTATTTATTAGCTTCAATGGCTTTTAACAAAGTGAAAAAGTCGTTCATCTATTCTAGTCTGCCAGTTTTTCATTCATAGCCTCATTTTTAAACGGGTAAAAATTAACATACAATTTTAACGGCAAAACACTTTTTTTTAAAAAATATAATCTCATAACCGGTTTTCATTTTTTTGTGTGTATTATAATATTGCATAAAAATAAATAAACATAAATATTATTTGAACATGTATTTTAAAACAACAAATTGATATGGTAAAATAGAAATACAGAAAAAAACTAACATTTTGCTAAAGGGATATTATTGCAAGATCCTGAATAAGAGTTAATATATATTTTTTTGAACAAATTATTAATATCGATATCCTCCAGAAGATGGAGCTTGTTGTTGCTGTTGTCCATAATTTTCTGATTGAGTATTTTCAGAGACTTGAACAGTTTCTTGTTCAGGTTGATAATTGTCTGGTGGAGGGGGAGCAGGAGCTGGTGCAGCACTTTGTTCATTATCATAGTTGCTTGGTGGTGGTGGAGGAGGTATTTCATCTTCATTATTTTCATATTGTTGTGCAGCTGGTGCTGGAGCAGGTGGTTGTGCAGGAGCATATGATTGTTGTGGTTGTTGTTGTTGTGGCTGATCAGCATATTGTCCAATTCCGGAGCTTGAAACTTGATTAGTTTGAACAGCTTGAGGAATGTATGTAGGTAGTTGAGGGGCTAAAATTTTTGTTTTAACTTGCTTAATAAAAGCATAAATAATTACCTGGTGGAGGTCCAAAATTTGAGAATGAAGAGCTATATGAAGGTGCAGCAGGAGCAGACCATGAAGATTGAGCGTAGCTACTTTGAGGAAGTGGGGCAGCAAATGGTGCAGGTTGAGCATATGAACGTTGATAAGAAGAATAAGATGGGGCAGATGCATATCCTCCGCCTGAATAAGAAGAAGCCGGAGCAGAGGCATATCCACCAGAATAAGACGATGCTGCTGGTGCAACGTAACTAGAATAACTGGGAGCTACATAGCTTGAAGCACCTCCGGAAGCATAAGATGAAGAATATTGTGAAGCACTTCCGCATACAGGAGCTAAAAATTTTGCTTTTAACTTTTGTAAAAAGCAGCATAAATTTACCAGAAGTGCATGTTGGTTGAGAAGGAGGACAACAGCTGCTTCCACCACCACCAATACAACTTAAAGCTGGAGTAAAAAGTCCAAAAACAACGATAAGAGCCTTAAAAAAAGTTTTTTTATTTAATCAAAATATAGAGAGCAAAAAAGATTTCTTACCACTAACATATTTGAAAAAGTTAAATTTTGATTTTAATCAACAAATTTTTCGTATAAACAATTGAATTTAAATACTGAACCTCTTACTAGCTGCGCATGAAAAAATTGACGCCTCAAGGCATGTTGATATCTTGCCAAACAAATTCATTGTCAAGGCAGTTTCTTTTAAAAAAGGGAGGAGGAAGTGATTATTCATTAAATTTCACAGATTTTAATACAAATTTTTAGATAACTAGTCTTTTTTAAATGCCTCCGGCAGCAAATGACGCTCAAGTCATTTTTTTATTAATCATGTTTTTTATAGCTGGTCAGCAGCAACAACAAAAAAAACCAGCGGAAATCTCACCTAATAAAAAAGAATTTGAGTTAGCTTTTTAAAAAAAATAAAATGAAAAGGAATGTATATTTTACATGGGGTATTAATGTTTTCGTGTTTTTTTGATAGTGAAAGCAGAAATTGATTGAGTTATGTATTTTATTGGTCACTAGCGATATTACAAATTATTAACAGTTATTTTGGCGTATAACACCTACTTCAAAAAGTTTGAAAAAAAACACAAAGATTAAAAACTGAAATAAAAATAGAGGAGGAAAAATTAAAAGTTTTAATTATTATAAATTTAACAATGATGAAGTTGAGCACACCATAAAGCTTCAACAACTTGTTCATCCACAAATACTGCAAGTTCATTGATTTTTCGATCAGTTAATTGAAAGCATTGTTCTGCAGATTCTGGTTCAGAAATTCTCGAACATGTTGAATTTGCAAATGTTGAAATTTCTGTTTTTGCATTCATTGCATAAGTTTTTGCATTATTTAACATTCGTTCACAAAAAAGACATGTTAATCGTTTACTCTAAAATGTTGTTGATGTTTTACCTTTAGAAATTTCTTAAAAATGTTACAACGAACCCATCCCACCTTCTGTGCATCAGGTCCTTTATCAGTTGGAGGGGAAATATTTCCAGTCATTTTGCTGGCAAGTTCTTTAAAATCAGGAATTTGTGAACCTTCGATAGGTCGAGCTTCACCAGATTCTCCTTTATTTCCAGAATTTTTAGGTGGAAGAACAGGATAAGGTCGACGTTCTTCAAATGGACTTGGAGTTGTAAATTTATAAATAAATGGTTGTGGAGCAATTGTTGTTGTTACAGTATATGGATATTCAGTTGTTGTAGTTGTAGTTGATGGATATGGAATATCTGTTGTTGTTGTGGTGGTGAAACTTTCAGCAACATGCTTTTCATGTTCTTTTATTGTTTCTTCAATTAATCGTTCATTGATAAATGGATTATTTGGATCACATAATTTTAGCATTTCACAAATATTTCGAACTGGCATATCATATGTAAGTGAAACATATATTTGTGGTAAACTTTCAGCAACAAATGCAAAACACTGTGTCTAAATTTGTTAAAGTAACGTGGAATAAAAAATGCATAACAGCTAATGCAGTTTTTTTGGCAAAAATAACTTGTTATTCAAGCTTTTCGTATCTAGCATTACTTTTTAGTTTTCGTTCCTGCAGTTTTTAAAAAAAAACCGAAAACAGTTTTTAAAAAATTACGGTATTACTAAAACAAACATACTCGAAAAACATGTGGAAGTTGACTACATTTATCATTTAACACAAGTCTAAGTTGAGTTTGACTCAGTCCAACACGTTGTTTTGTTACAGTAAGAAGTTGAGCACAAAGAAAGCATCCTAAATTTGATGATTTTTGTTGTTGTCCATTGTTATTGTTATTAAAGTTATTGTTATTAGAAGAGTATTCATCGATTTCTGTTATTGAATTTGTTTCAGGAATATCAGGTTTTGGTGGCTTTTCTTTTTCTGCCAAAAAGAATGAAAATGTTGCAGATGAAAATAGAAAGCCTAAAAATAAACAGTTTTATATCAAATAAAAAATTGAAATTTTACTTACTGTTAATAAATATTAAAGCAGCTAATTGAATACTGGGATTTATAATTAACATATTTAGCTGCTTTCTTCAAAACCCCTTTTTGACCACAAACGTTTGTTTGGATAACTAAAATATATATTTATTAAATCAAAATTGTTGCTTGAAAGCTTTTGGTGGCGTGGTTTTCAAGTATATTGAAGCGGTGAAAAAAAGATATTGATGCATCAAAAAAGCTATAGGAAATATATTTTTATTTCTAAAAAAAGAAATACGAAAATGGTTCAGCTTTTTTAAAATGAAACAAATACTAAAAAGGCCTTCTTCAACTTGGAGATTTTCACGCAACCTTTATACAGAAGACGACGTTGAAGAAGCAGCAGCAGTTATGAGACACCATCAGGTGTTAAGTGTTCAATTCTCAAGTATCCGTTTGGCGAAAAATAGAAAAAAAAAGTGAGGAGAGTAAAAAAGGAACGGATGAAAATTTTAGAATGTTTTTCAGAAGAAAAAAATATTATTTTGAAAAGCCGTACAAGGTTAGCAAATATTAAAAAAGAAATGAAAGATGAACTTCAATGGCGAGAAGATTTTCACCTCCTTTCTTTTTTTCGTTTAGCTGCTGCATCCTTTTCTCTGAGATGTATCTTCTTCATCGTCATTTTACAGCTAATTTAAAGACAAATTTTATATTTATATATTTGATGATCGCACATAAAAACCTTTTTTTGTGCTTTATATTTATTTTGAATTAAAGACGCATCAGAATTTTTTCGGGTGTCACAAAAATGACAGTTGTTTTTGTTTTAAAAATGCAAAGTGATGTCGTTTTCAACCATCTTCCTTCCGAATACAAAAGAAAACAAAAGCTTGATTTAAAAGAAAAGTGCTAAATTTCATTGTTCCAAAACAAAACAAAAATAAATTTGATCTCTTTTAAAAATAGATCAATCTGTGTCTTCTTCAAAACAATTGAATGCGTATGTGTGGTCATTTCCAATAACAAAAGTATAGTAATTAAAGTGAAGTTTTTCATATAAAAAATTAAAGAAGGTTTTTGGTAGTTGTAAAAAACAATAATTTTTTTTCAATGAATGCCATTTTAAAACAAAATTTATCTCGCGTTTTACACCATGAAGAATACATCATGTCAGCACCACAATATTACGGTATTCGTAACGAGTATATAATTTGAAGATGATGGAAAAGTAAATCTAATAATGGAAAAAACGCATGAAGCTTGTGGAACTTATAAATGATATACACAAATTTAATGAAGATACTGTAACAAACAATTTTTCAAAAAATTTATGTTTTCCGTTTTCAGGATCTTTAAAAAACTGAATGTTGCTGAAAGCTGCTTTTTGTACAAAGTTTCAAGCTAATAGAATAATCAAAAACATTTCAATCAAATATTTATATATTACACCAAAATCAGTTTAAAATTGATTGCAAAAATCTTATGTGATTCCGTAACCAGTTAATAGTACTTTTGGTTTTGTTAATGTTTATGTGAAAAAAAAATGTTAAAAAGTTTCTAACGTTAACCCTTAAAATTAAAAAAAAATAAGTTTTTAAAATTACAGTAACCGGCAATAACATGTGCTGCTGAGTGAAGTTTCAAACGGCATTTCTGGATTTTAACGAGTTAAAAATTCTATGGACGACATACAAAATACTTGACGTAAACTTGATTAACATTTACTAACGTTACTTTCTGAATAGACAGGTAGCCAAAAACATTCAATCTGTTCGATCTAACGGAGCTTCCTCGAAGTTGTATAAAAATACATAACACAAAAAAAAACAAAAGTCTGAATTAAAAGAGAAGCGCTATAGTATGTATATATTTCATTGTTCCAGAACAAAACAAAAATAAATTTGATCTCTTTTAAAAATAGATCAATCTGTGTCTTCTTCAAAACAATTAAATGAGTATGTGTGGTCATTCCAAATAACAAAAGTATAGCATTTCATATTTATTTACTAATACAATACCGTAATCAGTCACAAGGGATTATATGTCACATTTACAAAAATAGAAAGAACACATGAATGAAAGAGGTGGTAAAACCCAACAAAGAACATCGGGAATAATGCGCCTCAATGAGGTTTAGCAAAATTCCGTCATAAATATCTTATGCCGGTTTTTACCCATTGGTTCCGCCAACAAAAAGAAATTTGTTGCAGAACCATGCTTTAACCTCAGCATCCTGATGCTTTGAGTTCTTGGTCTTCCTTTTTGACGATGGTTAAAGTTGTAAAGTTTTCTGCTACAGTAGGATGAATACCAATAAGACGATCAAAATCAGTTTTCGTTGCGTTAAATTTGAGTGAAATGGCAAATCCTTGAGTAACTTCACCAGCATTTGGAGTCAAAATATGGAAACCAATAATACGTTCCTAAAAAATGTATTCATACATTTGAAAAAAGACATCCCAAAACATACTCCTTCTTTTGTACAGATTAATTTCAAATAAGTATGGTCTTTGTCAAATCTTTCCGGAACAGTATATTCAAGTGGATAAAAAACATTATGATAAACCACAATATTTTCTTTTCCAAATTTAGTAATGGCATCATCTTCAGACATTCCGCAAGATCCATATTCAAGTGGTGTAAAAACAGTAGTTGGAACTTGTTCATATTCAGTCTGCAAAAGAATATAATTAATTATCGTAACCCAAAACGTTAACTGCTTACAATTTCCATATTTCCAGAAAATATACGTCTCATAAGAGATCTACCAGCATGAATGGCAACAGGTGTAAGTTCAGGACTTCCATGAAGTACATCACCTACGGCATATACATAAGGAACTGTGCGACTTTGTTCACGGCGTCCAACAATTTTACCAGCTTTTGAAAGTTCAACACCGATTTTATCTAATCCCAAATCTTCTGTTTTTGCATCACGTCCAATAGCAAGTAATACAGTATCAAATTCTTCTGTTACAATTTCTGTTGCGCCTTTCTCATTTGCAATTTGAAAATGAACTTTTACTCGACCAGGTTCAGAATCAGTTCGTGCTTTCAACTGTTCAAATTTGGTTGGAACACCGTTGAGAAATTTGATACCTTTTTGAATCATATGTTTGCGAATTCGTTCTGCCATATCTTGATCAAAGCCACGTAAAACAATTGACCGAACCATAACAGAAACATCATTACCAATACCATGAAGAAAGCCAGCACATTCAAGTGAAACATATGATGCACCAATGCATAATGTTTTACCAGGATTATACGGTAGAGAAAAAATATCATCGCTAGAAAATAGAAATACAAAATACAAGTTATAGATGTAGCTTATTTATCAAACCTGCTAATACAGCATTCTACGGCACCTGGAATATCAGGATAACGAGGACGAAGACCAACAGCAACTAAGAATTTATCTGCAGTAAGCTTTTCAACTTTTCCTTTTTTATTTGTTGCACTAATTTCATGTGGCCCTGTGAATGCTCCATAAGAATTAAGATAAGTGACCTGAAATTGTTTATGATAATAAATGGATCAAAACAAAATAAAGCATACAGATTTTTCACGAAGTTGAACACGATAACCCCAATTCAATGAGCCAATATAATCTTGAATAGCATCTTTCATTTTTTGCCAATTATGCTTAATTTGACCCTCTGGAATTTGCCAACCAAAACTTTTTGCATCATCTGAAATATCATTAGGTAATTAACAGAAAATAAAAAATCAAATACTTACGAATAGATTCTCCTAAAATGGCAGCTTGATGCATAAGCTTTTTAGGAATACATCCAACATTAACACATGTACCACCGAGTCCCCATGTTGTTCCAATTGGTGTTGGTTTAACATAATCAAGACAAGCAACTTTTTTGCCTAATCTTGCAGCTTCTTTAGCAGCAGCAAGACCTCCAGATCCACCACCAAGTACAATAAGATCATAGTCATACTTTTTGATAGAAGATTCAACAAGACCTCGTTCGTGTAGCTTTTTGAGTTCTTCAACACCACCAATACAATCACCACGTATATAAATTAATGGCAATGTTGTAAATCCAACATTTGTAAGTAAATCTTTTGCAGTATGTTCATCAACTTGAGCACATTCAATTTTTCCATCTTTATAAAGTGGTTCAAGAATGGCAAGAATCTAAGGAAAAACTTTTAATTAAAAGGATATGAATCTAAAGTAAAACAAACTCACTCCTGGATCAATTCTTGTATTTTCAGGAATCACAAGGCAAATTGTACTTTCAGCAGCAAGCTTTGAAACTTGTAAAGCAGCATCATGTGGTGTTGCTGCACACCGTTTTTCTGCACCCCCCGTTGGGGGCATTTTTATTACAGTAGAACCCGAACAATAATATCGAAGAGAAGCCTTTTGTACCGGTAAAGCTAAAAAGAAATAAAATATTAATCAAAAAAAACGCGCCAAAACACATGTGATCACTAACACAAAACAACGACAACAATGAAAAAAAATGATCGTAAAGAAGAAGGAAGAGAGGAAACCAAAAGAAAGAGAGGGACAAACTAATCAGAGAAATTACCATGAGACTTTTGATTGTCCAAAAAATTTAAAGGGACATTTGGTGGTGATGTAATAGAACGAGATAATTTCAATGAACGAGAAGATTTTGTTCGTCTAATTTCACCATTTAAAGAAAATCTATCACTATAAGAATATCCTAATGTTGAAAGTGCAGAAGAAGAGCTTAATCTTTCATGTTCAGATGGAAATAAAGCAGGCAATCTGGTTGAATTATAATCATTTTTAACATTATAATTTGAATCACTATGAAATTCATTACTTGAAAGAATTTGTGTCCCTCGAAACATATATCAGCAAAACACAACTTTTATGTTTCTCTTTGTAGTTTTAACAACAAAATTATTTTCCCTTTTTTTGATGACTATAAGCAACATTACATTCCAAGAGTCCAGTCGTTTGTATTTCTTAAGCGTGAGAATATGACTTGTACAAGCACTAATAAAAAATGTGTTACTTTAACCTATTTTTTGAAAAAAGGTAAAAATAGCAAAGAAAAAAGGCAATAAGTTAATGTAATAAAAAATAGACATTAAAACACCACGCTCATGTGTTAACAAGAAAAAAAATAGTGAATGGAATGAAAACCATTATTATCAAAGAAAAAAATGTAAAAATTTGAGCAATTTTTTTTACTACTATTCAAAAACAAAACTAGCGATTACGGTAAGACATACAATTATTCAACAACCAACAATAAAAAAATATTTTTTCTAGCTATGATTAATTATTTTCGTCCGAAAAGTCTTGAAAGCAACGACTTTTTTGGTTCACCAAGGCCTAGCTGCTGACGAAATTCATCGGAATTAATTTCTTGTAATTGTTGGAGTTTCATCCCAAAGATTCCAGAAGTGTATTTGTGAGGAAAATCATTTTGATGTCGATTGTCAACAAGTTCTGTTAAAGCTAGAGGAATAAATGTGATTAATGAAAAACTGAACAAAGTTAGAAATGGAATAGCGACTGAGTCATAAACTGAAGCAAAAACTGGGAGAGAAAAAAACAAAGCTATAAAATCAATAAGAAAAACATCAACAATTTCAGAAGAATAAAAAAACAAAACTCCAAAAGAAAAAAGAGAGCTTTTTTTAATGATCAAAAACCGGCTTCAACCAGTCGCTATTCATTCTATCAAAACAAAAAGGTAGACTCACCTTTTAAACGACGTTCACACACACCAGTTTCTGGTGGAACTGGACTGTATTTAAATACTTTTTCTAGTTCACGTTCAAAGAAGAATCTCAAATTTCTGTTATCATTCTTAAATTTATCGCTTGGCCATTTAGCAATAACACGCATATATTGTTTATACAAATGAGACATTTCTAAAAAAATATGGAAAGGATTATTGGATAGGAAAAAGAGATACAAAGTAAAGCAAAATAGGACAAAATTTCAATCAACAAAATGATAAAAGAGGTATATATTAATAGCATAATTTAGCTTTTATCCTTAAAAAATGGCGATCCATTTTTGCAGTTAAAAGTTTTTAAAAACATAAGGAATCTTTGTAAACAAAAAATTTCTCACCATAGAAGTTTATCTTTTGATCCAATCATACATGTATTTGCAACTTTTGCAGCAGCAATTGTTTCTACAGCACTAAGAATAAAATACAATTTCTGATAGCCGGTATAAAATATGTACAAGGGAATAAATATTTAGCAAAATGACTGAAACTGAAACACTTTACTTTAAAAAAAGTATAAAGCTAATGTTAGCTAACAATAATAATCAACTTTGAGTAACGCAACAGAAAAAAACGATCAAGTGAATGTCACGCGTGCAACATGCATTGTTGTTTCTCAATCTGTTTTTGTTTTTCTTTATTCCTACAGACTACTGTCTGATTATAAATTTGTAGTAAAATAAATGTTAATAGAAAAACTAAAAGTATTACAAATATTATTTTTCTTTTTAGATGATTTATGACTATTTAAAGCTGTTTTAAAAGAAAAGAGTATAATAATAAAATTTTATTTATAACAAAACTCTTATAAATCAAGAACATACAAAAAGAACTTCAACACCGAATAAAGATATGACAAGAATAATTATAGAAAACAACCCTTACAAAAATCAGATTTCGTCACAAAAGTCTGCTTAAGTTATACACATACATATGTAATAAAAACTGTTCTTTTGAAGTACTCGACTAAAGCTTTGTCTCATCCAAAATATACATAGAAAAACATTTGATATAATCATATTGAGAGAGATAGAAACACTTATATGAAAGTCAATTGCAGCGTTATAAAACCACGTATTTTTTTCGTTGTTACCCTTTACGAAGATTGTAAGCCGTATTCAACCAGTATTTACGACGTTCACTGATAAATTCGTCACTGAGCTGAGGAAATTTATAAAGCTCTTGTTTACCCGCAAGCATTCGCTATAAAAACAAAGTATTAGTCATAAAAGAAAAGAAAAAATAAAGCTCACGTCAAATATAATATTGATATATTCAATAACAAACATTCCACAATTACCATTTGCCGTCATTTTTGGACATAATGGACTTATAACTTCAGCAGGATGATCAATCATCATGATTGAGGAAGCTTTTTTAACAAACTAGAAAGGTAAATACATAAGGTATTACCCAAGATATTTATATTTGTTTACTTTTGTAACATATGTTGGTGGATAAACAAACATGGAATCGAGATAAACAAATCGTGAAAGGCATGGATCATAGATAAGAAGACTCCAATGAGATCCTATAGTTTTTTTAAAATTTATAGTTTACCAGACTTCCATGAAATGCTCCCTACCACCAAATGATACAGATGGGTTGTTATTATCGTTGATGGGAAAAAAATAAAATTTCATTTTATCAATTTTGATTGGAAGTTCATCTTCACGTGAAAATTTAATCATTTCAATAATTGATGGTGGAAATACAATAACATCAAAAGTTGAAAAATCTTTGAGTAATTCATTCTTTAAATAAGTTGTTGCAAATGCAATTGCGTTATCTGTTAACCAGCTATTTCGTTGAAGTGAACGTAAATCACTTGTATAAATTGTTAAATCATCATATTCCAAAACTCTTTCTTCTATTGCACGTGAATTAAAATATGGTGCACCTCCTCGAGGCGAAGTTGTTTTTCTATCTGATTGGGGTGATCCCATTACTTGAGGCGTCATAAACACCTTCAATAAAAGAAACTATGATTAATACTCAAATTTATTAAAATATGACAACATTATTACTCGCATAGCACACGATAAGCTTTAAACGAGGGATTTGTATTAACAAAAAAATAGACTATATATTTTATGGGCATTTTATTAATTGCTTTTTAAGCTTTTGTCGATAATACTTCAATATAAAAAAGGTTAACATTAAAAATGAATGAATAATAAGAAAAACAAAAATTATATAAGATAATGAAAGAAGTGAAGCGATCACTGAACAATTTTACTGACTCAGGCCTAGATGAGATGTCCTCGTGTTTTCCCTTCAAGAGTGATTTTCATTTGCTTTAAAATATTTAAATATAAATTGGTTTTTAATACGTAATAAATAAATAATAATATTTCTTATTAAAAAAAAGTTATGTTTTTTTTGTTTTGAAAATTTGTTTACAAAATTTTGTTGGCAACCAATTTTATTTTTAACTTTTCTTTTTGTTTATTTCAAAGGCTACAACTTGAGAGAAAAGAAATGAACGCTGGCTCCATATTTTTTTTCTGAATGGTCCTTTTTTTTGGATCTAATGTAAAAAAAGTGTATGTGGAGCATATTTGCCCATTTTTAATGGGAATAAATTTGTTATTATTAAAGTATGTTTTTATTTATTATTATGAAAGAAAAAATAATAAAAGTAAGTTGAAAAAATAAAAATGCTTTAAATTTTTTAGTATCATTTTCTTCCTTCTTTCTCATGTATAATTTTTTTTCTTTTACAGCATTACTGTAACAGTCTAGCAAATTTTTTAGTAATTCAATAATCATCGTTTTTTTTGCCTTTTTTCTTACATTGTAAATGTCTTTCTCTTCCCCCATAATTTCTTTTGTGTGATAACATTCGAAGAAACCATGAACAATTATGATTCGGCATTATTAGCTTCTGAACAAAACCTTCTCTCCCTTCCCACGCGTAACGCCTGATTGTGAAAATGAAGAAAAGATGAAACAAGCATCTCTTTTTTTATTAGTTATATTTTTTTTAAAAACCTTGTTCAACAAACTTATATTATTTTTTGTTGGTTAGTTAGTTAGTTCGGCAATTAAAGGCTTAACAGTAAAAAAAATTAACTCTGTAAATGGGCAAGAAGAAAGGCTGATGCTGCTTCAATAATAAAGAAAGAGCTTAAGATGACATGGAATATGGTATTATAGAAATAAATAAGAAGAACAAAATTACCCCTTGAGAATTTTTATAATATTTTTCATAAAAAAATAAGACAGATTATACATTGGCCTAGATTCTTTCCATGTCCAAACACATCTAATGCATGCGCGAATGCTATTACTTAGGCTGGAGTTTTGTGTTAATGGTAGCGCATAAAATATATTATTTGTTGAACGTCCGACGACGAGGCATCTATCTTCTTTTTCACGCGAATTTGCGCAGTATACTGCCGTTCACACGGTGATGTGAATGAAGAAAAGAAAAAATATATAAAAAAAAGTTTTTTCTATTTTTTTTGCGTTCATTCCCAAATAAAGTGTAGCGGCGTTTGTTGTCTTGAAAGCGTTGTTGTTGCCGTATAACACCTTTATTTCTTATTATATACATTTTTTTCCTGTCTTACAATTCTATAATATTTTCAGTTTTTTTTCTTCATAAGCTTTTATTGATGCCCTTTCAACAAAATTTTTACACTTGAACTTTTCCCATTTGATCTTAGCTTTTTTTCGATGCTGTTTCACAAAACATTAAAAAAAATCGCAAAAATTGTTTTGATTAAAAGTTTTTTTTAAAAAAGCTGCGCAATATGGGTGCTGTTTCTCCTTTTTTATTATGTTGATGAAGAAAAGTAGTAGTAGTAAGATAGTGTGATCGGTCGGTCACGGCCAAAAAAAGCGGCATCAAAGGAACACTTTTGTTTTTTTTTCATCTTCTTCTTCGAAGCATTAAGTTACAAGCATGAAGCATGTGAAAATTGTTATCAGTTCATTCCAACAAGGAAAAGAAGAAAAGAAATGAAAAACGCCACTTGCAAGTTTTCTTCTTCTCTTCCTTCTTATCTTTGAAGTATCAATTTTTTTCTTATGTTTTAACGCATTTTTTTTGCCATATTTGAATTCTTTTCTATAATTATTTTTTAAAAATTAAAAAGAAAACCTTTTTAAATTTATCCCATTTTTTTAGTTTTTTTTTCATTATTTTATTTTCTCTTTTTTTCATGGCCAGATGTCAAAGCAAATGTTAAAAGCGTTTCCGTGGACAAAAAGTCGCTCAGCTGTGGAATGCGCGGAATTTTTTTTCTCTCATTTCATACAAACTTTGGTGTGCGCAGCCCCAATCGGACGACGTAAAATAGAAACGTCGTCGCTCGATGTATTCTTCGAGTCAATAGCTGTTTTCTTTTTTTCCTTGCTTTTCTTTTATACACCAAAATTTTTTTTCTGACGCATGCTTCCGTTAAAAATATATATGCGCATTTGATTTCCTCGATATTCTTTTTTGCTCGAGAGCCGTTTTCTTTTTTCAATAAACGTGACTGACTGATTTCTTTTTTTCTTTCGTTAAACGCGTTTTGGTTTAACGTTCTTTAAATATATAAATATAAAAATATTTATATACATATATATTGCTGTCACCTAAAAGAAAAAGAGCCGAACCGATTTTGGTGTGCGCCAGCAGCATCACTTTGTTGTCATTTCAAGAATGCCTTTAATTCTTTTCTTTCTTTCATACTTTTTTTTGTTTCTCCCGGACCCCCATTGGAATGCATAACTTTGAAAAATTTCTTTTATTCATTCACAGCGCCTATCTTTTACAATTGATCTACGCCTGCCGCAATCATTTAAGAACATTAGCTCTTTAGAACGGCCACATGCTTTTTTGCGACTAAAATAAAAAATGAAATTTTGTCTTTTGAAAACTTTCTCCCAAATTTTCCTCCCTTTTTTAACCCACATTATCCTTGTTGACGCTTTTTTTGTTCTTTTTTAAGCTCTTTTTTTATGCATTTGATTTATTTCTTTGCATCAAATCCGTTCAACAACGAAATCTTTCTTTTTTGTGATCAAATTTGAAATAATACAAATTCTTAACATTCCATTGACATGCTAGGCACACATTAAGTAATTTTAGACCAAAACAGCAGCAGCAACAGCCCCAACAACAACAACTAACAGCCAGCAATGTTCACACTTCCTAAAGCATCTACCGGTGGTTCACCAGGGACAAGTTCATCAGTTGAAACTGACGCAACTGCTGCAAATCTTGCTGCTGCTGGACTTTTACTCCCAAATTTTTCAATTCCAACAACAAATTTTAATCCTTTTTTACCTATTCCAATGTCACTTCCACAAATGTCATTTACTGCTGCACAGCTGGCCCAACTTGGTTTAAATTCTAATCCATTATTAATTCCTCCACCAAGTTATGAACAAGCTATGGCACATCTTTTAAATTCAACACCTGATATGGCAAGATTAGCTGCAGAATTAACAACAGCTGGATTAGTTGATAATAAAGATGAAAATAAAAATTTAAGAAATGAAATATCAGATATTTCTGAAAGTGATGAAGATAAAGTTAGTTAAATTATTCTTTTTTCATGTTCCATTTTTAATTAATAAAATTTATTAGCCTCTTGATTTATCAATGAAAAGGCAGAATTCTAGTTCTACAGAAGCTTCAACAAGTTCTGCATTTCGACCAAGCGTAATACGGGGTAATGGATTAAGTAAGGGGAATTTTATTGTTTTAGCTACCGTAATACTAACTAAAGTATTTTTTAAAGCTCCCAGTCCAAGAAATACTGATATAAAACGAAGTGCATCATCTGTCAGTCATCGAGTAACACCTGATCCAGATGTTGCAGAGCATTTTCGACGTTCATTTAGTGGTAAATGGCCTCGTCGACAGCCAAGTTATGGACATTATTCTCCTAGCAATCATCATCTTTCAACACAATCTATTAATAGTGGCTTTCTAACACGACAAGAAATTTCAAGAGCTAATTCACCATTTACGTCTGCGCCAATTACAAAAAGGTTATCATTTTCATCTTCTCCACGTTCAAGTTGTCCAAGTCCTCAAATTCGTCGTGTTTCAAGTATTCCAAAGCGTTCACAAATAATTGTTTGTGAAGGTGACAACAGTGAAGGTATATCTATCAAAAAAACATTTCTTTAATTTAATTATTCTTTCTTTTTTTAGTTGAAACACATTTTCGTCGTGCATTGGGAGAAGAAACCTTTCAAAAAATTCGAAATGCTCAAGCAGCTGCAGCTGCGGCTGCAAATAATCGAGGCTAAAAAATTTTAATATGTCTTTTCTCTTATTTTTTTCAAAAACAATTATTAATTCATTTTTATGTATGTTTTCTCAGGGTTATGTTACGCTATTTTTTTTTTCAAAATTGACGTTATATTGTAGCATCCTTCTCTTTTTAAGATCAAAAAATCACCATATGTTCCTTCTCATTTTCTTTTCTTATTCTTATTTTTTTCACTTTAACAAAATGCATATTAACATGGTTCTTTTATTATCTTTTTCTGAAATTGTATTCAGAGAATTTTAGTGTTTCGTAATTAGAGCATTCCTTTTTTCTTGCTTACATTGATATTAAACATTATTATTGTTGTTATATTCACCCGGTTGGTAACAATTTTTTATTATTATTGTAAATTGTTTTTTCTTTATTATTAAAATTTTTTTTTAGTTAGATATGATATACAGTTATGATTAGATAAAAATTTGTTTTTTGTTGATATGGTAAAAATTGGTTAACTTTTATTTTTTCACATGTTCTTAACAAAATTAAATGACTGAAATGGCAATTTATGTAACATTTTGGTCTGAAAGAGTACTGTAATTGAAATATTGAAATCCAAATAAAATTTTCGATGATTGAGACAAAAAAACTAAATCTCGATAACCGAAATTTAACCAGCTGCAAGTTTTTGTTTATCACATTTAATGACAAAAGGTTTACACTTTCTTAAAGGGTATCATCAACTTGATTCAGTTGCATCTCAAAATCTGAAAAAAGAAAACAATTTTTGTGTTCATTGTTTTTCAACATAATTTCAACGTTTAAAGAGCTCCACATTTTTGTTTATCACATACTAACAAAAATGGTTTATAAATTTCCAAAGGGCATAAATGTTATTATCTATTTGGTTATACTCATGCTCTTAGAAAATGTTATAATGTTGAAACCAGGGAAGAGAAATGGACCTGAAATTTCAGGTCGACAGAATTCTTACTTTTCTAGGGCAAACAACAAAAAAAATTTTGAAAATTATCCACTCCACCGACTTATTATACCGTCTGAAAGTATAATAAGTCGGTGGTATTTCTCATTCCTGGCAAAAACATAAAGCAAAGCAAAAATCTAATACTAATCAAATAATGTGAGATGTGACGGTAAATTGATCTGATAAAATATATGTGTTTTTGCACAAAAAAAATACAAAAACTCACCAAAATTTCTTCGAAATCACTTCAAGCGATTGGGTACGCAATCGCTTGAAATGATATGATCTTTAGTTTGGCTTTGGCAAAAATGATTTTTCTATTTTAAAAATTACAAAAACACTCGCAGAATAAAACACACCGGGAAGACAGACAACGAAAGAAACGCTATTTCTCCGTTGCAAAAAGAATGCATTCTTTTACTTTTTCATTTTCACATTTGCATTTCATTTTTTTAAAATTTAAATTGACAATCAACAGCAAGAATTGATACTGTAAGAAAATACATTTTTAAAAAAATTAATAAAACTGCAGTTTACATTATTAAGCACAAAATATTTTTTGAGATACTGTAGAAAAATTAATTAACCTTAGATATATTTTACTACAGTATCCCAAAGCAGGTACTATAGATTTTAACAATTAATTTCTAAACAAAGCTGTTTAAAGAAACAATCAAGCAAAATAATTCAATCATTTAATCACAATTTAGGTTCAACATAAAAACATAATGTCTTTTTTCTTTGATGCTTTCGAAACAATTTTGAACCAATAACTTTGAAAATTCATGTATGATGGAAAAATTGTTTTATTTACAAAACTTGAAAAAATTGATAGAACATCAAAAATAGAATAATAACAAAAAAAATCAATACTTAACAGTAACATTACAATTTGAAGGCAATTTTTCGCGCAATTCTTTTTCATTTTTTGCAAGTTTTTTACGGACTAATCCAGGACGACAACCAAATTCATATTCAAAGATAAATTTAACATTTTCATATTTCTAAAAAACGATTTTAGAACCACAATTTTCAGCAAACAGAAGGAAAACTTACTTTAATAAATTCTACAAATACTGAAAGATCAAATGATGAATGTATATATGTTACTTTGAATAATTGAAGATTAGCAAAGTTAGGAAGTCAGCAAGCTTTTTATAAGAATCTTCAGATTTTTTCTTCCTGAAAAAAATGGAAGTGTTTGAATTTAATGAATAAAGCTTACATTTCAAAATATTCAACATTTGGAAGTTCTTTTAAAATTTCATCAATTCCAAGATATCCATTGCCATTTCGATTTTTAACAGCACCACCAATATATGTTGTAATTGTGCGTGATGAAACGAATTTCATAAAATCGTCATATTTAAAATCAGTACCAGCAAGATCAAGTATTGTCAAATTCCAAGAATGAATTAATGGCATGATTCGTTGAAATAGATTATAATACCTTATCTTGAATTCACCATTTAATTGAAATTGACAGGCGTTATTTACGACATTAAAAAAATCAAATTTGATAGGTTCTTTAGAATTTGTATTTGGATATATATCAACAGAATTGTAGCCATATTCCATTTTATCAATTTTTAAATTCTTTACATGTTTTAAAACCTATAAAACAAAATAAAACATGTAAAGAAATAAATCAATCGCTTACAATAATAGTCTTTTGATTCAATATACGATCATATGCAACTGTTGAACCATCACAAACTTCATCCATTTCAACAAAGCGTACTGTAGGTTCTTGTCCTGCTCGTACAAGATGACTCTGTAAATCATGAATTTGTATCAATAATTATTGCATGTGCTTCAAGTTCTTTTTGTTTGTATTCTTCGTTCTTTAAACTTAGTTCAGTTTTAACAGCATTTGCTACAGTAATCTTATCGTTTAGCTCTTTGATTTGATCTTGATATTGAGCAATAGCTTTTTGATATTTAGTAATCTACAAAACTTATGTGTGATATGACCAAATAATAGCACAAAAACAAACCTTTTTCAAGAGCTCATCATTCGTTGAATTCAATGCATTAATGTTAGCTTCATATTTCTTTCTATCAGTATCAAGCTTGATTTGGAATTCTGCTTTCATTTCAGTCATTTTCTTATCATATTCATCTTTGAGTTCTTTATTCTAAAACATTTGGTTTACAGTATATGAGCGTCAAAAAGTTTACCTTGTTCAAATCATCTTTGTAACATTGTTGCATTTCTTCAAGTTCAAATTGTAAATCCGCAGCATTCTTCTTTTCTGATTCAACTGCTGCTTCCAAATCTTTTATCTCCTTATCACGTCCCTCAAGAGCAACTTTCAGTTTATCATTCTCTACTTGATTAAGTTGTTCCATGCCTTTAATATTCTTTGCATAATCATTACAAGCAGACTGCAATTCATTGATTTTATCTTGTAAAGCTTTTCTTTCATCATCATTGCTAGTAGCAAAACCAGGTTTAACATCTTTTGCTGATGATAGTCGTTTTTCTAATTCTTTAATACTATTGTGTGCTGCTTTACGTTCTTTTTCAAAATTTATAGCCTAAAAAGTAACTCAGTAGGTGGTTGACATATTTATTTGCAAGCTTCAACTACATAGTACCAACGCAGATAGCGACATTTACTGTTAAAGATGAATCCATGCCGCTATCTGAGTAGCTGACATAGGTCGAAAGAAAATTAAAATGTTTTGGTTTACGGGTAAAAAGTCTTACATGATTATCCATAGTCGATTTTGGTTTTGCCATATCTGTTTCAGATTTCTTTTTATCATCTTTTGTCTGTGCTTCCAATTGAACAATTTTTGATCGTAATTCTTCTTCAACATTCTTTAATCGCTCAAGCTTATTTTCCATATTCTTATTAATACCAACATTTTTAGCAAGCGTATCATGTTCGTTTTGTAATTCTCGAATCTAAAACAACAAAATATATATAGAAATTAAACAACATGCATATGCTTACGGTCATAGCTTGTTCATAAATCATATCTTTTTGATTATCAATAATTTTCTTCATTTTATCAATTTCAAGTTTTATTGAATCAAGTTCATCTTGAAAATCATTATCATCTGCTAATTTTTGTTTCTTTGAAGAAGATGGTTCACTTAAAGAAAATGAAGTTTCCATTTTTTCTCTATCATTCATGTGATTCTCTGAACTTTAAAGATTATCAGTAAGTAAAACGTAAATTAGATTAATCAAATTGTTTGCGACCATAGTTTTACCAACTCCCGAAATTCAACATTTGCTTTTCAAATATACCGTGTTCCCCATTTTTGTATAATATCAAAAGCAGTAATATAAAAAACAAACAACAAAATTTATCGAGTAAATGATTATAAAAATGTTACAAAGTTAACAAAAAGAAAAATTATAACAAAAAAGAGAAGTTATAAAAAAGATAACCGAAAAATCATTTAATAGATAATATCAAATGAACCATTAGTGGTAGCAGCACCAGCACCATTTTTGGCTTCTTCTTCTTTAACATTGGTAGTACCATCAGCAACTTCTGATTGATCAATAGCACCTTCTTGTTGACCATTAGCAGTAGTAGCTGAAGCAACAGATTGAGTTTGTTGTTTAACAGCAATATTACAAAAATGGCTACAAAGTTCTTCTGTACCAATTAAATTGTTTGGTCGAACAATTGTAGCCAAAGTTGCACCAGTTAAATTTCCAAAGCGGATATATGGAATGAGATCTTTCATTGCTTCTTTGATATTTGATGATTCTTCATTCATTCCATAAAAGCGGCAATAAACTTTTGCCCAATCAAATACCTGAAAATACACGTATGTGAAAGACAAGCAAGGATATTATATATTGAAAGATATCATACACATACTCATGAATTTCATACATCCCCAAATGGTGTAAAACATACCTTTGCAAAAAGTGCTTCTTCAGCATCATCATCACGAGCTTGTTTAAGAATATGTTGAACCAAATCAGATGAAAAAACAGATGCAGGTTTGTTATATTTGTCAACACAATAATAAGATATTTCTCCCATAACATTTGGAAAAGCAGCCAAACATTTTCCAACAATTTCAATTAAGTCAGGATTCTTGAATGCTGTTGCAGCATATGTTTGAGCATTATCTTGGGTGAGATGAGCATCAAAATAACCCAAGCATTTTTCGCAAAATGTTGGAACACCATATTTTTTACCTATAAATTGAAAAGATGTATCAGTTGATGAATGAAGAGATATAAAAACAGAAACCCCCATCAGGATCCCATATATCATAAGTAAATCCCCTTCCATATCCACGCACAAATCCCGCATAAATGTACTTACCAAGTAAATACAATCCAATAACATTTTGTGAAGTAATTCGACAATCATTGGTATAAAGAAATTGTAAAAATTTCTTAAAATCTTCAACATTTTGATCATCCAAAGTGATCATTTTATCAGTCTGATCACGTTCAGGATCTTCAAGTTTATCCTTCAAGACAGTTGAACGAAGTTTAACAATAACTTCATTGGCAGGGATTTCCTATAAAAACATGTATATTACTAGCTAGCTTGTACTCAAACATAAAAGAGATACTTACAGTTTTACTAACAATGAAAGTAATATCTTTATACTTGTCAGAAGCATAAAGAGCTTGAAGAATTTCTTTCATTGCAGCTTCATCATTGGTATCCTTGCTGCTGGTGGTACTTGCCAAAGGCATTGAAGAATCATCTACATTAGTAGTAGTAACAGTTGTAGTATTATTAGTACTATCAGTAGTAGTCGACATTGTTATTAATGATAACAAGAAAAATTGATAAAATTATTGTAGTAAAAAAATCAAGCACTCAAAAAATGAGAGTTGTTGAAAAAGTTGAAAAAGAAAAAAAGAATCTTTGACAACAAAAAAAGGATTCTTCTGGAAGCGCGCGAGTATATTGATCGATCGCTTCTAGAAAGGATTGTTTTCGTTGCAAGACTGCCCAATGCTTTAAACGTTGCCTTTCACTGTTGCAGCAGCTGCTGTTGGCTGCTTCCACTGCTGGGTAAAAAGGCTGGAGCAAAAGTGAAATTAACAAAGAATATGAAACCTTGAATTTACTCATCCATAAATCTGATTTGCATTAGATTTATTCAATCTCCATTCACACTTATCATCGGTAAAAGCATTGGATTTTGAAAAAAAAACTACTTTTTTGATTCATATTTTGATCAAAACTTTTAACAATTTCATTGAAAGTTTTTATTTTACCAAATTTATATTTACCTTTTATTAATATGTTAAATTAGAAAGAACTTTAAATAGTTAATCACTGCTGCAATCCGCCCTCGGGCTGGCTGCCGTGGATATTGAAGTTACTTTTTTAAACCTTTATTTAAAATGCCAAAACTGAATAATATATATAATGAGTAAAGCAAGAGCACTTTTATAGTTGCACCAATAAGGAAAGCAGATGTTTTAGTTAGACACAAAAGCAAGCGGAACATAATTTTAGATAGAAGGATATAAATGTGTTACAAAATCTTAATACAAATTTTTATAGTATGATGTTTCTTTGACTATATCATTCTATAATTTATTTGCTCTGTTCTAAGCCTTTCTGTAACAAAACATTCCGGATTACGGCAATTAAACTACAGAGATTCTAAAGTGAAATTTTTTCAGCTTTTACAAATTTTGCTTTAGCTAATTTGTATTTGGTATTACAGGGAGAGCTCGATTAGCATATTACATGGCTACAAAGTTCTTCAATTGTCTCTCACTTCTTTGTGTTTTTTGGACATCGTTCGAATTTTGATTTTCAGCCCTTGTACTCGCCCACATGTGTGTCTTACCGTATACAATATGAGTGTAGTGGTTGCTTTTTATACACAGAGAAATAAAAATTGCTTTATTACTATTATTCATGTTCTCTTTATTTTTATCTTGATTAGTTTTTAAAACAAACAGAAATTTTTGTTTTCAGCTTTTCAACAAAATTTTTGGCAGAAAAATAAATTTTGAAGCTTCTTTTAACTATATATATATATATCCGCAATAATTTTGCCTTATTTCCAAATCATATTCCCAAAAATTTTGTTTAATGATTTAATAATCTTAGAACCAAACTTTTTTTATGTTACGCAAAATGATAAAAGAAGGAAACATGTTTTTTGCTCAAGGTTGAAGCCGATATCAGTAATAAATCACTTTGTTATGTTAGTTTAAGACAAAGGGAAGTGACAGTTTAAGATGAATTAGATGATTATATTGTTAAAATAAACCTTGGACTTTTAAATATATTGTATTAAAAAAGTTTTGCAATTGCTCATCATAGAAGTTTTTTTGCAGTAGCCTTTAAGTTTTTTTTATCATTTGCTGATGTATGTTTTTTGTTGAAAATCATTTACTTACATCTAGTTCGTCATCGCAAATAAAGAAAAAGAATAAATGTTGCAAATTAAATCATTTCACTATGATAAAAAAACTTTAAAAACAATTGCTTCCGTTTCCGGTAAATAAAGAAACTTAATGATGGATAAATAATAAAAAAAAAAAGGTTTATACCGGATGACCATTGTCGTCTACGTGCATTAACTTTGTCGTTTATTGTTTTAAAATTTTTTTCTTCATAAAGTATCAGCAGTTTTTTTTCTGCAAAAAAAAGTTTGTGGAATCGTCACAACACCTTAGGCTGCTTCAGACAGAGTGGCGCTCTTCCACTCATTTTTCATTTTTGCGGTCATCACAAAACGTTTTTCAATTTCTATGCAACTTTTTTTTTGATTCAAGGCCGACATCAGAAGAGAGCAAATTTTATATGAAAAAAAAATACTAAAGAGTTGTTCTCGATGATAAAAGAGCAGTGAACAAACATGAAAAAAAGAGACTTTTTTCTTCGTAGACAAATTTCATGCCCGGTTGTCTACCATGCCTACCGTAATCAAATCAATAAATCATTTTTTTGATTAAGAAATATATTTGATTAAATTTGTTACGGATTTTATTCTTCTTCTTCCTTCCTTCCGTTTATTCTTTCTTTCTTGTTAATTCATTTTTTTTAAAATCTTAGATGGATGAGTAATACATATATACTTGAAAAAAGAAAGGAGCAGGAGCACACCATTCATTGAGATAATTTGAGTTCATGTTGGTTACAACACATCCTTGAAGATGTCTGTGCTTTTGTTAGTTACAGTCATTCATGATTTATTTTTTTGCACTTTTGCCGGAAATATTTAAAGAAGAAAAATGAAAAAATGCAAAGTAAAATATAAACATTTGACTCTTACAATTTCAATTAATCGTATTTGATTATTCAAAAAGCAACAAAAAAAGAAAAAGAGAGGAAATCACATTCAAGGCCAAAAAACGCTTGTCATCGATGTAAACGAGTACCATGAACGGCTTCCGTTAACGAAATAAATTTTGGATTCAATTTGAAGAGGTCAAAAAAGAGAAAAAAAAAGAAGTGGTGTCTTCTGATTCAGATCTGTTTTTTCTTCTTCTAATACAAAGTGGCTCAATTATCTGAGGATGATTAAAATATATTATTTGCTTCACGCTGAGTCATTTAAATTTTTAAATTATATTTTTTTCTTATAAAATTTTTTTAATAAAATTTATTGAAATTAAAAGTATTTTTTTCTTGTATTTTCAAAAAGAAAATGACAAATGAGTGAGGTGACAAAAGAAGGAGGTGTTTGAGGCAAATTGATGTCCACCCACCATTTTTTTGCTGCGTGGTGGTGGTTTCAGATGGTATTCTTATATGATTTTTGTCGACCCATAAAAAATAAGAGGCCAATTTCTTTCGCCTACTCAAAATTTTAGAATGACATTTAAGGATATCAAAAAGTTGTGAAAAAGGTCATTTTCTTCTAAAAGAAAATTTTTATTCTGAAGCGTTATTCTTATTTTGATGCGATTAATCCTGTCACACGTTATTTTTTTTTCTTTTAACTCCTTCAGATGTTGTTTTCTGATTCAAAAAAAAGAGGGTGTGGTTCGATAATTTTAGACTTAAGTCACTATATCAAGTTTTTATATCCTCTTTTAGATTTCGAGAAGTCCAATTACGCGCTTTCAGTCATCATATAAAACAGAGCAATTTTTTAAAAACATCTTAATTTTTTTCTCTTTTGCGGCTGTCATCTTTTTGATAATACATGCAATCATTAGATGGAAACAATTTGACCTTGCTCATTATTACATATTACATTTCCTTTTGTCTTCTTTCTCTCTGACCAACAGCTTCAACATCTTCAGTGATATTTTACCGCTTTACTTCTTCTTCGTTTAAAACTTTGTAACAAATCAGTTGTGACAATGTGCAGTTTTTGATACTTTATAGGAGAAAAAAAAGGAAGTATTCCATCGCTAAATGTTCAAGGCTCGAAGCCTCAATTTGTATAAATGGAAATACATATACGTTTGATAAAGCGTCTTAACTTTTTGCATTTTTTTTGACAGATTGCAGTAAACCTTTTTGGTCTTCTTCTTTTTTTTCTTTGATGGAACAGGATAGTTACATTTTTTGTCAAAAGAAGGCTTCAAAGTAACTTTTTTCATAAATGATGAATACACATTGTGTTATATTCATTCAACAAAAGGTATAATCCTTCTTTGAAAGAAAAATAAATGATAACAAGCGTTATAGATTTTATTAATCGTCAATTTCTTTAATCATAAAAAAGTTTTTTTTGCCTTAAATTTACGAGGGAAATTAAGTTTTTATTCCCTCCGGAAATTGACATCAAAGCATGACCTTTCATTTCAGACAACGAAAAATCATTTTTTTAACATTTAAATTCATTCATCAGTTTTTTTCATTACTGTGAAAAAAAACGTCTGAACTCCTTTTTTTAAAAATGTTTTACCATAGTCTTTTTTTCTCTTCCTTTTTTCTTTCTTTAACAATTATCACTTTGATCTTCTCCTTTCTTCTTTCCCTAAATTTTCACTTAATTGAACTTTTTTTTTATGAGAAATTACTATCATACTGCAAATTATTTACATTTTTTTCCTTTTTTAAAAATAAATTGCTCTTTTATGATCATCACAGCTGGACAGCAAAGAAAAAAAGCCATTTTGCTGATGATTACCATGAAGGCGAGCGACGACCCCATCAATGAAACTGATTTATGCGGTCAAATACTTTTTTTTGTTTTTTTTCTCTTTCTTCCTCTCATTAGAAAGAAATGGACAATCGCCTAAAAAGTAGTAAAAGGAAAGTAGAAGTAGTAAACGTTCATTAACGAAGAGAGCACATAGCGGGTAGTCAGCAGTCAAATCATCATCATCATCCCTTATGGACTTCCGGCCTCAAGAAATCACAGACAAAAAACACTCATTTTATTTATTTTCAGTCCCCGCCTTGATTTTTTTCTCTCCTATTTTTAAAATCATTTTCTTTGTAAATCAGCATGCAAAAAGTTCTTTGCATACGTAAGATTCTTTTCATGAAATTAAGCGTTAATGAACCTTTTTTTTATTTATTCTTGCATACCTCAATCAACGACTTCCGTTCATTCTTTCATTCCTTTTCAAATTATCATTAAAACTTTAATGATATCTTTTTTTAATGTTTATTTTATAAGCGTTTCTTAAAAGGGATTTATTGCCGTTTAAAAAATAAATACATATAAAAAGGGAAGCGACTTTCCCACTTTTTTCATTTCAGACAATTTTGAAAATAGGCGCGAGAGCTTTTACCTTTTTTTGTTTCTTCCTTTTTTTCACTGATTTAAAAAGGCGAGACATTTTCATCTATTGTCTTGTACTGTCGCTTCTATTATATTCTGATTCCTTCTGTTTCAAAGACACATATCAAGATAGTGGACGTTGCTGTTGCTGCTGTTGCTGATGTTTAAAAGTGACAATTGAAATGAAAGAAAAAAAGGAGAGCATCAAACAAGCCAGTGACAGCTTTTGAACGCTCTACAACAGTCAATATATATTTTTTTACCGGAAGACGGCAACTTTTTTTTGATTAAAATCTGTTGACAACATTTGACATTACTCAACAAAAAAAATTGGAACGGTCTTTTCATTATCAGATGTACCCAACGGCGAAGGTTGCTGTCTTTGCAGAGCTATCGATGTCTGGTTGATTCTACGTGCTTTTTTTTCTTCTCATGGCACTGTTTATGAGCGATTTGCTTTTAAAGATTTATTACATCTAAATAGTCATAAAATCTGTTTACTTAATCGTTTTGCTTGAATCATTTTTTTGATTTAATATCCTTGAATTTCCGCCATTTTTAAAGAAAAATCTTTTTGCACGTTTCTCGTTTTTCTCTTTCTCTTTTAATTACCGTAAACCTGCGACGATGTTCTCATGAATCTTTTTTGCACTTTTTTTGCCTTTAATCCGCATAACTTCCGTCCATTTTTCTTTTGTTTGATGTTCAATTTTATCATTTGTCGCAACAATTTTGAACAGTGTTCTGATAATCGAAACTTTTTTTTATTTCTCCAAAAAAGGAGCCCCCTTATATGAATAAAGTAGGCGTTTGTTCGTAAAAATGAAACAACAAAAGCAGCAAGTCCATCGGTCAAGACCGGTTGTTAGTAATCAGGAAAGGGGCGGACTTCATATTACATACGGAATGATGATACTCTTTCCCCTTCTTTCCCTACTTCTCTCTCTTTAAGGAGGACGATGAATGTTAAAAAGATGACGCTAAAAGAAGTATGTAATGCCCCGTATCTTCTTAACTTTTTTTAAACAATAGTAATTATAAAGCCATACTTTTTTTATGTTCATATATAGTTCTCGTTGATACATATATTAATCATTTTTAAAAAATGTTTCCAAATTTTTTTCTTATGTTTGTTTTCTTTTTTTGTTGTAATATTTTAAATAGGCTAGACATATCATCATTCATTGACCGTAGTTTTTTTTTCAGTGATCTTTTTGTTCTCAACTTTGTGGTCCCTTTGCACACGTCAAACAAATATGACAAGCTTGCAGATTAATTTTATTGTTGTTATAACAATAGTAGTAGTAGCATTTGCTACAACAATATATGGCTTTAATGTTCCATCATTTATGGGTGAAGCACAGATATCTCATAGTGGACCAACAAATTCTTTATATGGACATGAAAAATTTTTTGATGAAGAACATGATGAACATGATCGTGTTAAAAGAGGAATGTATTTTCCACAATTTCAACAACAACAATTCAGACAGCAACAATGGCCTGAACTTTTAGTATCATCAGAGCCACCAAATGAATATTTAAAAATGTGGATTACGAGTGAACATAATCGCTATCGTCAATTGGTCAGTTGTCAATGTCCCCCCTCTTGACCCTTAACAAATGTATTTATTTTTAGGTTCCAGCAACAAATATGAGAATGCTTTATTGGTCTGAAGAATTAGCAGCAAGTGCACAAAGACATGCAAATCGATGTGATTTCCGTCATTCAAGAGATCGCATTAATGTTGGTGAAAATATCTGGGCAGCTCCATATGCAAATTATTCAGATGCTGTAACTCGATGGTTCCAAGAAGTTAATAATCCTCGATGTGGATGCAATCATGCCTACAAACATTGCTGTGGACATTACATTCAGGTATCACTAAAAATTTTTTCAAATGCTACAAAAAAATTTATTTTTTAAAAAAGCGGGAAACTCTTTGATCTTTTTTTGCAAATGCTGTTACAAGGTTAATAAGCTAATTTAAAAACATTAAAAATTTACGCCATTAAATTAATGTGTACCTTTTTTTCGTAGCGTAAAAATACAAGGACGGTGATCATTTTTTTACTAATTATGCCATAAATTTTATGATACTTTTTTTCTTTTGTAAAAAAAACTTTTTAAACATTGAAATTGCCGCTTCTAGCCTCGGCGTCACTATCCCATTCTTTTTTTCATTAACTTTTTTTTCTGGTCCTGTTGTCTGCTGTTTTTTTTGTAATACGAGCAGAAAAAAACGATGCAATTAAAAAATACTGGCCAGAGAATGAGCTTTGACGCTTACGGGTAAAGGGGTACCCTCCGTCCACCATATAATGATTTTTTTCTTTGATTACATAAAATTTAACAATAGAAAAAAGGGGTATCGGACCCGGACCGATAATAATGGTCTTTTGTTACCAATGGGATGAATCGACCTTGAGGTGTCTTTTGTCTTTTAGGTGATCGCTTCTTCTTCGCCTCATTTGTTCAGACTTACTTTTTGTGTCTTTTTTTCTACTTGTCAATAAAAGGAGTCGCCGCTGCCTTTCACTTTGCTCGCGGGCACAAACAAAACAACTTCCGGTGACGATTCACGACCCTTTAAGGAAAGGGAATATGACTTCTTTTTTTATTCTCTCAAGAAGTTGCAAGATGTCTTGAATTAAAACACACCATCAGAAAAAAACATTGTTTATTTGTATGTAAAAAAAGATCTTAGACATAAACAAATTTATCAAAAAATGTTGCAAAAAGAAACATTGACATATCTTTTTTTTTTCAGGTTGTTTGGGCACAAACAAATCTTATTGGATGTGGATTTGCAAGATGTCGAGATGTATGGGGTATTATTGGTCATGGACATCATAATGTCTTCGTCTGTCATTACAATCCTCAAGGAAACACGGTATTTGTAAATGGAAATGGACAGCTTTATGCGGTCAGTAGATGCCTGTTTACTTACAAAAATTAACGCAAATTGCAACCTAAAAAAATATATTTTTTATTAAAAAAAAGTGGCGAGACTCAACATTTTTGAAACATAAGTCTCGATTAAACAATGCACCACCATCTTCAAAAAAATAATAAAGTTGCAAATAACGCTTTTATTTGCGCATAGTTGCTTTTTAGCATGTTATTATTTCTTCAATAGGTGTTTGCCGTGTGTGTTTCTTTTTTTGATAATGCTAAACAAAAAAATTGTTGGTAATTGTGATACAAATTGTTTCTCAATTTGTGCTACCATTAGCTACAATATAACAAATTAGTTAACAAACTTGAGATAATTTGCTTTTTGTTTTATTTTTTGTGCCAAAGTTTGATAATTGTGTGCATTGTTTAAAAATTTTTAACAGTGTTTTTTAAAAAAACTAACGAAGTGTGTGCAAATTTATCGAGACTTACTTTCAATAATTTGTTTCGTTCAATAATTACTCTTTTTTTTAATTTTAAATATTTTGCTTTTATGACTTTTTTGGGGGCTTATTTATTGTCGATAACTTACTGTAGGAGTATAGTATTTTCAGGTGCCAGCTTTTAATTGGGCTTCTGATGTTAAGCCAAGATGCAGTGAATGTCCACCAGATGCACCAGCTTGTTATGAAGGGTTATGCTATAAACCAACATTACAAGAAATTGCCGGATCTAAAAATGATCAAATAAGCCCTAAAGAAGAAAATGGACAACAAAATGATGAAAGAATTAATGATTCAAATCCATCAAGCAATAGCCGCAGCAATAATAATAATCAAATGTCAAATAAAAGTTTTAAAGAAGATAGCTACAAAGGAAATTCAAATGATGTTCGACGACGATGATTTTATATGACATTTTATAGAAAAAAATATTTATCTTTAAAATTGTATATCTTTGTTAATATTGATAGCAACATTCATACAATAACAAGAAGACAAAGAAGCCGTATCTGAATCTTATCCCAGCCATAGACGTGTATGCATAATAGCATTCTGTCCACAACAATAATGTCTTTACTTTTACTATTAAATAGGGTTTATTTGAGCAATTAATGTAATCTCTTACTCTTTTTTTTTAAAATCTTAATTTTATTTGTGATTTATTTTTTTCTTATTTTTATAATATATTTTAGTTTTACTTTGTCAATATTTGGGTGCGCAAAATCAGCTTTTTTTCACTTTCATAGAGTTATAAAACCGTTTTTATTTTGTGATCCCATAAAATAATTGTATTTTTCTGCAAAAAAAAGGAAGAAGACGACGACGTGAAGTTTTAGGTATCAATTTTTGCATGTACATAAAAAAACGCAGCACATTTATTCATTTATTTTGTTTCCATTTTTTTTCAATTGTTTCAGTTGTCAATCTTGTTCCTTTTTTGCAGTGTATTTAGCTAACCGTTTTTTTTTTCAGTTTCAGTAAAAAAAATTTGTGAGTAGAATTTCAAACAAAAAAGAAGAAGGAGAAGATGGACGGAAACTGATCAAACGCAACGATCATTGACAGCAGGTGTGGGTTTTTTTCCAATCCTTTTTTTTACTGTCCTCGTTTCCTTCTTCTTTTTTTTCAAAATTAATCAAAAACGACCTATTCCCTTGTAAAAAAATGGTTTTTCTTCTTTTTTTTCAAAAAGAAATTGTAAAAGCAATTAAATAAAAAAAATTACCCGTAAAATTTGCATTTGAAAAAAAGAAATAAAATTTAAAACAAAAAAAATACAATTTTTTCAAAAATGGTTTTTTTTAAATTTTCAGTAGTTTTTTTATTGCGCAATCTTAACCTTTGAAAATATGCCCAGATGCTGAGATATCTTTCTTTTTTTTATTATACAACTTAACTTATACCAAATTTACTCGTTTTTTTTCTTTAACTCAATACTCTTTTTTAGCTCTCAGTTTCTTTATAATTTTTGCTCATTTTGATAAATGATATGTGTTTTTATTTTGTGATTATAATTTCTTTTCCTGCCATTTAACATTTTTTTCCCTTTACAGTATGCTTTCTGTCATAAAAACTGTACTCGTTAATCACATACATAATCTTTTCTGCAAAAATGACATTGAAAAAAGACTTGCAAAAAAAGTAATGATTTTTATTGCAACTAAAAGTCATTAAATTTAAACAAGCAAAAAATAATGTCTGACCATATCATATCACTAACTACAATGTTATTAGTTCTTTGTATAGAAAAAAAGGAAGAGAAGTACAAAGCGCTTTTGATAAATTGATAAAGAAAAGAAAAAAGCGTCGCGCGTAAAAAAACTTGTGAGAAGACAAGCAAAAAATGAAAAATGTTTGACATGTGTTCAGCATAAAAAAAATGATTTTTAGTATTGATAAAATCTTGTAAACAAAATGAAACACAACACAAAAAAAAGAAAGAAAGATGTTTTTTTACGAACGGCAATAAAAAGTTCAAAAATTAAAGTACCTTCGGTAAAAGGTCCTTGATGACATGATAAGCAAATTGAATGTCTTTTGAATTTGTGATAGTACTACAAATTGCAAGGCGAAGGAAAAAGACGCCATTAATTTTTGCAGGAACAAGATGAATTCGTCGATCATCATTAATTATATTTACAAGCTTTTCATTAATTGAGTTGTCACCTTTATATCGAAAGCAGACAAGGCCCAAATGTGTTGGAACGATAATTTCAAAGTTTTTGTCATGAGAAATTAAATTTGAAAATTCTTCTGCTAATTTAACTCGCTAAAAATTTAATTATTCAATTTTTTGAAAAAAAGCTACAGTAACTAACTTGACGTAAACTTTCTTGAATTTTTTCTATTCCTAATGCTCGAAGTACAAACCATATTTTTAATGAACGGAAACGACGTCCAAGAGCAATTTGTAAATGCTGAAAAAGAAAGAAATAATGACATAAGAATAAAAACCGTAAAACTTAGACAGATAGACGAATTTAAAAAAACCTTTGAAGTCTTACTCGATAATCTGATGCGACAGCTTGATATTCATGTCTTAAATATTCTGCTTCAACATTGAAATATGTTGTGGCTTCTTTTGCATCTTTAAACCACATAGGTGAACAATCAAAATTAATTTGCATTGCTTTATGTGGATTGAAATTGAATGAATCGATAAATTCAAAGCCATCAACAAGATAACGATATTCAGGGCATAACGCAAAACTTCCAGCATATGCAGCATCAACATGTAACCAAATATTTTCTCGATTACAAATAGGTCCTAATACTCGTACTTGATCAACTGCACATGTATTTGTTGTTCCAACAGTTGCAACAAAAATGAATGGAATTAATCCACGTGCACGATCTTCACGAATTGCAGCTTCCAAGGTTTCAGCCTCAACAATATAATTATTATGTGGTCCACCAATGATGCTTTTAAGTTTTCGCATTTTAACTGCTGCTAACATAATTCCTTTATCAACCGATGAGTGAGCTTGATCAGAACAATATGCAACAAGTTTACTAATAATTGATGCATCATGATTCCCAAATGTTACAACTGGATCATCTTCTGGTTGTGGAGGAGGAGATTTAACAAGATCTTTAAGAGATAATTTTGGTAGAGCTTTTGTTACCGTAGAATAAATCCATGCTAACTTACTACTTTCTTTATAACACTGAAAATAGTTTTATGTTACTTTTGTTTGTTTTTTGAAGAAAATGCTTACTGAAACGGCTCTGGCACGTGCACTCAAAATTGCAACAAAGGTTGCATCACTTGCAGTACTTTGAATAATTCCAGCTCCAGGACCAGGATGAGAATTAAGAAAATGCTCTGGAAGACCAATAGCTTTTGCAAGCCAGTCGGTCATAACCATTTCCAGTTCTGTCATGGATGGAGAGGATTTCCATGTAAATCCAATACTTGAAATTCCACCACTAAGAATATCACCCATAATTGCGGGATAGCTACAAGCAGTTGAAAAATAAGCAAAAAAATGTGGATGATGCCAATTTGTATTATTTTGAAGAACTACAGGATCAACATCAGCTAAAATTTTTGACCATTCTTCAGGGGATTCTGGTGGAGCATTTGGAACCTTTAAAAAAACTTGTAAGTTTATTAACTTTATTGATCAAATAACTTACAAGATCCCAAATAAAGCCTGGCTTTGAATCAGGAAGAGGTTGGCGATCTCTTAAAGAATCCCAATAATCTGCAACCATATCAACCATTTCTTTTCCATGTTTTCGAAAAGCATCCGAATCCATATTTTTTATTTAGCTAGTGTTATATTTTTCTAAAATAACTAAAATCTTAAATAAGAGAAGAAGGAATGCCAAAAAAAACTATTTATTTTTCTCGCAAAAAAAAAGATTTGTAACAATTCATACGTTCATGAATAGCCTAAAAAAATAATTGGCTCTTTTTCATCTAAAATAAAGAAAGCTTTTGTTAGGAAAGAAAAATATAAAATACCGCATTGGCATAAATATATAAAGCTTTTTTTTGTTCCTTCATCTTTTCTTTCCATGCCGTCAAGAATGAAAAAACGAGAAGGAAGAAACAAATCACAAAAATAAGTAAAGAAAAAGTTTCATCATGCTACTACTGCTGCTGCTACTTCTTTTCTTTAGGTAATATATTTTTTTCTCATATTAGACATTCATGTGTAATTAAAGCTCGTGGATGTGAAATACAAAGTTTTTATACTCTATTTTAAAGAAAAAAAGAAATACACTAAAACCATCTCATAACAGACGAAGAAAAAATAGTTGCCGACATATTTTTTTGATAATTTAAAAAAATAGTTTAATTGTTACAACAACAATAATGTAACAATAAAAATGTTGCCAAATTATTATTACAATCAAAGATCATTTTTCACCTAGAAAAAAAATATTATACCTTTGATCATCAGTGCTATTGATTGTTTAGATGGGGGGTAAAAAAATGGTTACAGATAAGATAGAGAAAAAAAATAAGACGACAAAAAAAAGACTTGTTTTAAGTGCAATAATTATTATCAGTATATATTTATGCTATTTTATTTCATTTTTAAAACCTTTGCATTTTGTTGTTGTTCTTCGTCTGCATCAGCATAAGAAAAAGGAGAAGCAGCAGTAGCAAAAGATGTTCTGGTTCCTTTTTTTGTTATTCCTTTTTGGTGGAGCTGCTTTATTTTTGCTAAGTCAAAATGTTCCAAAAAAGATTTATGGGATTTATTCAAGGCCAACAATGTATTTTCCATTAAAATTTGCTTTAATGAAATTTGTTATTTCTCGACGTCAAAAAAAGTCAAAAGAAAATCAACAATATATGGTTATTACACTTTTTTAATTTTTGGGTATAATAAATGTTTTCTTTTTTTCTTTAGAAATCAAATACAAAGGTTAACATTCTTGATGGACAATTTGGTGGTGATATTCGCAACATTGAAGAAATGGAACATAAACAATGTCTACCAAAAGGTATGACAAGAGTGAAGAAAAAAAATGAAATATTGCTGAGAAAAAAATAATTTATTAGATTTTCACTTTTTTTCCCATCATCATTCTCCGTCTTTTTTTTATAGGACATCCGATGGCAGGTGATTGCGTCTTTTTTGATGCATCAAATGCGAACGGATGGTGGCTTACAATTGGAATGGCGCAACGCACAAATGATATTATAAATTTATTTTTTATTCTTAAAGTTCCTGGTCTTGGAACTTTTGTTAATGAAGAGCTACCTCAAACAAGCAATGTGAAAGTAAGCATTTTTAAAAAAGAGAAAGAGAAAAAATGCAACTAAAAAACAAAATAAATGTAGAGCATTCCATCTGAAACTGAATATCTCACAGAATCTGGCTTTCGTATTTATTGCATTGAGCCAATGCGAAAATGGCATATATCATTTAATGGCTTCCTGGTGCCTGCACAATTTTGTCAACCAAATCTTAAAAATATTGGATCGGAGTTACAACAACCGGAAGCAATGCAAAAAGTGGCGTCATCATTTGAGCTAATATGGGAAAATCATGGTTTGATATTTATAGCATTTTTTAAAGAAAAAAAGGAACAAAGATATCGAAAAATGAGTTATTATTTTTTTATAGGTGAATATTTTGATTTTGATGTTGAATGTTCCCCTGAGGCAATTGCACGATCAATTGCAACGGAACCTTGGTCGAAAGAATTATTTGAAAAATTAAAGGCAACCCATCAAACTCATTATGAACAATTTGGAAAGCTTAAAGGAGTCTTCAATGTTGGAGAATTTCAAACTCCGACAGAAATTGTTATGACAAGTATGAGAGATCATACAATTACAAAATACAGAAACTGGGCACAAATTAGACGGTAAAAAAATAACGAGGAAAAACGAAATTTTATAAGCTTTGGAAAATTTTTAGCTATATTATGATAATTTACCATCTTGAAGATGGTACATGCATTCATACAAGCGTTATTTCAATGCCTGAAACTGTCTTCACTCAATTACAATTTGGTTATCTTATTACACCGTAATCCCTTTACACTCTTTTCTCTTATAAAAATATAACATAACCTTTACAGAGAATTGAAGAAAGTTCCTGTTGATTATATTGACCTTCAACTACCGTATCTGGGAGAAAATAAAAAATTTCCAAAGAAATTTCATTATTCTTTTCGAGCTGGAGAACTAAATTATGATGTCAATGTTCGTTTCATTTTTATAGTTTACTCTCATTATTTTGAAAAAAAAATTATAGGTTGAATCAAAAGATATGGTAAACTTTAAAATGGGTGAAACACAAGCATGTTATATTGAAGAAAATATGTGCGAATTTGTTGCAAATGGTAAAAAAGGTTATGGGTTTGCAGAAGTTGAATATCGAATTGAACCATATTAAAGTGCATTATAATTAATTAAACAGAAAGAAAATCGAAATAATCATTTACAATTTTATTCTTCTTTCTATACTATAAACTATTTAAACATTTCCCGTAAAATATAATAAATGTATTTAATTAACATCATTCTTAAGAATTCTTATTTCGATCAGCGAAAAATTGTTTCAAGTAATCATATGAGGCAATCATCGTTGCACATGCAGGTGCAATCTTTGCAATACGAGGGGTGATTCCTAAATTACAAATTAATTAAGGCACAATCAAAAAAAATTTTAAAAAAAACCTGTAAAAAGTCCACGATATCCTTGTTTGCTAACAATATCCTTCATAATAGATACGGTAGAAGTATTACTAATCTTTCTTGCAGCTTCTGAAGAGGGCGTTCTTATTTGTCCAAGTGTAATTTGTCGACGAGTTTTAACAACATCAAATGGTAAAGTCACTATTGCAGCAAAAGTTCCAGAGAGAGCACCCGATGTAAAGCTAATTGTAAAAGTTGTATGGTCTTTATTAAAATAATTAATAAAAACTTTCTTAAGTGATTCATAACCCGACCAATATAAAGCTAAAAAAATAATGATAACTCTTTAAAACTACAGTATAATACCTTACCAGAAAATGGAATATCTCGTAATATTGTAGCACCTAATCCACGCCATAAAGATAAATATCCATCACTTTTAACAGTCATTTTGACAGCTTTTCCGAGTTCTAAAACAATCAAAAATTTTAAAAATTTTGTCAACAGTAAAACAAACATACGTGTATATGATAACGATTCAGATTGCATTTTTGTTCGAACCATTTCAATAGGAGATACAATTGTAACAGCAATTCCACGAGCAACAGCACCAACAACTAATGGAACATAAAAATGATCACCATATCGCCTTCGAGCTCTACATAGCAAATTATCATATATGGAAAAATAGAATACAGTTGCCGGTATTGCGCTAATTATTGTTGGAGAAAGTCCACTCCAAAGTGACCGTATCCCTTCATTACGAGTAATTTTAACGAATGCATCCTAAATTGAATTAAATTTAGCAACAGATTGTTAAAATATAAAAATTTACAATAGTTCCATTAAAATGTCCAGGACGATTATACCATTCACATGGAGCTTTAATTTTGGAATCACCACAGTTGATACAAAGATGATCCATTAATCCATTGCTGTATAAAAAGCATTCACCGGCTGCAATTGGATGTACTTGACTTTGTAATCGAATTTTAACAACATCCATGGGAGTAACTAAAAAATATATAATTTATTACTGGTATAAATAAAGTTTGTCTGCTTTGTTCTCTTCAGTGTTGGTGCGACTCTCATTGTGCAGTTGGAGTCGATCATTTCGAAAGATCATAGCAAATAATTATAATATTATCAACTCTGCCTTGGTAGCTAAAATCAATCAAAACGGTCTGGCAAAACAGTGCTTTTATATCAATTCTTCCCAGTTCCAGTAACCCCGAAAAAATTACCCATTAAAGATGTAAGTACAGCACCGGATGAAGAAGCAATAATCTGTTGAGACAAGGTGATATCACCGCTACATATATTGACTGAAGCCATTCTACAAAACTGTCAACTCGTCTTATTAATATTTTTCAACATTAACCGATATTTTTAAAATGCTGCAAACATAAATAAAATTCAAAACTTTAGCCAACATTTTTCAAACAATAAATAATTTATTTAAAACCCAACAATTTCAAAATATCACAAACAATAATTCAAGAAAAATTAACAATTGGTGTACCAGGTACAACTTTAGCAGCCAAATTTTGATCAGCTATATCTTCCACACTTTCAATCACAATATCATCAATTTTTAAAGCAGCCTTCAAATATTCTATCATTTCTTCAAAAACTTTTCTTTGGTCGATATTGAAAATTAAATCCAATGCTTGAATTCCACGTTGTCCGACTTTATCTTTGATGAACTGAACAAATGGCATTGCTTCTTTGGCTTTTGGCTTAACAATTGGAACTGCCATAATCATTTTTGTAATTTCTTTATTATCAATAAATTCACCATTATTTTCTTCATAAATTTTCTTCAAAAGAATAAGAATTTCTTGTTGCCATTCTGGATATTTGCTTGAATAGATGATTGTTGCTTTGGATGGTGGAGCTGGTGCAACCTTCTTTTTCTTTGGATTTAAATGATCATCAAGACGAAGACGGAAAGCATGTGTAGTCTTTTTGAAAAATTCTGCTGTATCAAGAATTAATGGATCAACGGTACCAGTAATAGGCCAAAATTCATTAACGATAAGAGTTGATTTGCCAATAATTGACCATACTTGTTCAGCAATATGAGGGCAAATTGGAGCAAGAATAAGAGCTTGATGTTCGAGGAAAATCTTGACCAAATCATTTCTCATTTTATCATTTCCACATATTTCACGATAGAAATCACGAGCTTTCTAAAAACAGTAATTCATTAAGCAAACACCGTCTTATACAGTAATCCTTTTTCCACAAATAGATAATAAGAAAACATACAGTAAATTCAAAGAATGCATTAATAACAGCTTCATGATACAAGGTTTTTTCATAATTATCTTTTGCCAAGTTAATTAAATTGTTCATTTGATTGATGAAAATTTCATCAGCATAAATAACTTTTGAAGCTTCTCGTAGTTCACTCCTTTCAATTGCAGTCATCATTTCATTAGTCCATTCAATCAAAGTATATAAACGTTTTATATTTGCATCTGCAGAAGCAATTGAAAAGTTTGCATCTTCTGTTCCATCTCCAGCATCAGCAAGGGTAAGTCTCATTCCATCAGCAGAGAATCTTTCGATAGCTTCATAAAGAGTCATAAAATTACCAGTACTTTTTGACATCTGAAAGCAAAAAGTTTTACATCACTTTCAAAAAGCTACAGTATTCACTAACCTTTTCATTGTTCAATAATAAATGACCATTTGCGCGAAAACTTTGCGGCCATTTATCTGGTTGATCTTTCCAAATTGCAACATGATTAAAAATCATATATGTCAAATGATTGGTTATCAAATCTTTCCCTGACGATCTCATACTAACAGGATACCAATATTCAAATTCATTTTTAAGTTGCATCAAAACATTTTCAGCTAATGGCATTTTTGATGAATCATAGGGTTTTTGACGGAAAATATAATCCCATGTATGATCATTAAGTTGTTCAGGACGAATACCAAGTGGTCCAGGTGTTTTGCCATCTCTTGTACCTTGAAGTAAATGTGATACTGTATAATAAGCATTGTAAATAGTTGAATCAGAAAGTGATTCAATTAAATATTGTTCATCCCATGGTACTTTACTACCAAGTCCATATGATCGTGAACAAGCATATTCATGTAACCAATCAATAGTTTTTGATAAACTATTTCGAACATCTGGCATATATGCTTCCATTTTATCAAGAGCATCATGGGCAGCTTTTTTCCATACCGCATCACCATAATTCAAATACCATTGATCACATAAAGCAACAACACATTCATCACCAGATCTCGAAATAATCTTTTTTTCTGGTTCAACATATTTCTTTGCCTCTTTAGAATCAACAAGATCAGCTTGAATTAGCTTTTTGGCATCGGCTGTAAGCATTCCTTTATATTTTCCAACAAGCATTTTCTAAAAAGGATACGGTATTACTAGCATTTGATCCAGAAAAAAGCTCACTCCTTCATAGAATCCTTTGAGATATACACGACTTTTAGCTTCTTCAAGTTTATCCTTTTCATTTTGGCTTTCAATTTTTAATAATTCAACCATATGAACAGCAGCAAGATCTCCAATATCAGGAATATTAATAATTGGAATTGGATTAAATGGTAAAACCATATCATCGGTAATACCATACTTTTCACGTAATGGTTTTTTCTTCTTTAAATCATTCAAAGCTGCAAGATCGTCAGGAGAATCTGATGGAACAGATGTAACAACTCCAGTTCCTTTATCATCTTTGATTGTAAGCATTGGAAGAGCATATACACGTTGATATGATGCTAATGGAGCTTTAAGTGGTGCACCAAGAATTTCAGAACCTTTAAAAGATTCAAGCCCTTCAACAAAATGAACTTTTCCAAATTCTTTTGTCATATCTTGGAAAGCCATATTTCTAGCTGAACGAGCTGTAGCAACAAATACTTCGGCTTCATCAGGACCCATGTAAAAAGCAGAATACGAAATGTCAGGATGTAGATAGCAATTTGTTTGACCATACATTGTTTCAGGGCGTAAAGTTGCAGCAACAAGGAAAATGGGTTTTTGAATTCCGTCAAAAATTTTAGGCTTCGGTTCAAGAACTTGTAATTTTATAAGAGTGTATTCCTGTGGTCCAACACCTTCTCCACTAAAAAAATGTATTTGTATTATGATAAAAATATCGAATAATCTAACCTTGCTCGATCATGATCCATACAAGGTTGTCCATCAAGTGGTGAATAAATTGTATACCGTTTCCCAAAATCAATGTAAGCACATTCTTTAAGAATTCGAAACTGCCATCGTACAAATGAATCAAAATATGGATTAACATCAGTAGTAATAAAAGAACGCCGCCAATCAACTTTAAGTCCCATCTTTTTACAATCATCCATACAATGAGGTGGAAAATATTCAAGCCAATACATTGGATCAGAAAACTTTTTGATTTCTTCATCAGCTAAACCAAGAGATTGCATAATTTGCCATTGATATTTTGCAGTCCCAGTTTTTTGAACAGCTTTTGTCTAAAAATATATTTATGTAACAAGTGTAAAAACATTGAAAAATCATCGCACCTTCTTTCCTTTGCTTTTATCTTTTGTAATTTCATCAGCTAAATTTTTTTCTTCATTTTCAGGGACTGATTCTTCAGTTTGAGGAAACTGTGGAGGATAACCATAATCATCAATTTCACGAGCTAATTTATCTGCACATGCTTTTATTGGCATACCAGTACAATGAAAAGCAAAAGGGAATAATACACGTTTTCCATTAAGTCGTTGAAAGCCAGCAGCAAACTAAAATTCAGCATTTTTAAAGACTTCAATAAAAGTTGCACCATTAACTTACTTCACATTTTGATAAAGAAAATGTATGTCCAAGATGAAGTCGACCATTCATATAAGGAAATGGAAATGTTACCATATAATGTGGTAACTCTCTGCAAAAAATACATATGTTTACTACTAGTAAGCTGATCAAAAAACGAACTTCTGTTCAGCATTATAATCTTGCTGAAAGACTTTTGCAGCTTCCCATTTTTGCTGTACTTCAGCTTCCAGCTCAATAAGCTTTTTTACCTTCCAATGTTCTTCAGACATTACCTAAAAAGATGCTCTTATTATTAAAGAAAAAAATACGATACATAAAAAAGTATGACATTCGAAGTATCAACTGTACTTAAAAAACATATGAAACTACATTCGTATAAAATAATTCACGCATATTTATTTATAAATAATTATATGTTTGATCAACAAGCCCAAAAACGTTGAAACGAGAGGCTAAAATATGCAAATGGATAGCTCACTCAAAAAAGAAAAGAGAGGAAAAAATCACCGAGTTTGTATAAAGAAAAACGTTCACACAAAAAACAACAAGCCGCGAATTTTAAAATTTTAAATTTGTATGAGCACTGAATACGGTGTATTACATGGATAATAAATGCAGCAAATTAAACATGGATTAATAATAGCAGATAAAAACAAATATATAATAAAAATTTCAAATAGAGTTTTCTTACTTTCTTGCAGTTGCAACAATCTTTTTTAGACCCGTTTCAACTCATTTTTTGTACTCAAATTCATGGCGGAGGATGATTTCGAAATTTTTATTTTTTTATAAAAATTCTCTTAGCAGATTAGCTCGTTAATTTTTTTTAAATCATCTTCTATCAACTATTTTACTCATTTTCTATATATTATACATATAATTTTTTCCTGATCTATCCCATCTTAAAATTCAACTTGGGTCTTTCCTTTGGGCATACTTGAAAATCTTATTGTCTGTGGATTATAAATTATAGATTTTTTATTCACTCATCTCATTTTTTGCTTTCGAGATTGTCTTTTTGTGCGTTAATATAAATTGATGTGCATTTGTTTTTCAAATTTATAATATTTGTTTTTTAGTCCGTGTTACGAGATGACTTCTACTGAAGAAGATGAAGTTATTAATAGTAAAATCCTCAATCAAATTGATGTAAGTAAACTTTTATACTTTCTAATATCATAACATTTAATCTTTCAGTATTACTTTGGTGATATTAATTTACCACAGGATAAATTTCTTCAAGAAGAAATAAAGAAAGATGAAGGATGTAGGTTTTCCATTACCGTATACTTACATAACTTTAATTGCTACTTTTTTTTAGGGATTACTTTCGAGGTTTTGCTTAATTGTAATCGTATCAAAAAATTAACAACAGATAAAGCACTTATTGCTGCAGCAGTAAAAAATACTGAAATTATTGAAGTTTCTGAAGATGGAACAAAGATTCGTCGAAATCCATCCAATCCTGTTCCAGAACATGATTATGTATTTATGAAAAGCTTACATGAACGAACTGTGTATATTGTAAGTTTTTTTTGTTCTGTTTTATTATGATATTGAATATATCTTTTAATTACAGAAAGGATTTCCTCTTGAAACAACACTTGATGATATTCTTACATTCCTTCAACCATATGGTATTGTAGTGAACGTCGTAATGCGCAAACACAGATTGTATAAATCTTTCAAAGGTTCAATTTTTGCTACATTCAAGGATAAAGAAAGTGCTGAAAAGTTTGTTGCAAATGAAATTGCTCAAATATACAAAGATAATGAACTTGTTCGAATGATGCAATATGATTATTGGTCAAAGAAAAGTGCTGAAAAAAAAGAGAAAAAAGCTTTAAAAGAACAAGAAAAGTTTGAATATTTAAAAGGACAAATCTTATATGTTACTGAATTACCAACTGAAAATGTTGACCTTAATTTGCTCAAAGAATTTCTTATGGATTACGGTAATGTTGCATATGTTGATTATGTAGATGGCTCATCAGACGTTTGTTTTATTTTATAATCTGCAGAAGTAATATATAAAATTTTAGGCTTGTGTTGGATTTGAAGCTGAAGAAGAAAATGGTGCTGTTAAAGCTATGGAAAAGATTAATGAAGCTGCTACAAAAAATGATGGAAAATTTTTGTTTCAAGATAAAGAAATTGTATGCGAAGTTTTGGAAGGTGAAGAAGAAGAAAAGTATTGGTTGGATTACAAAGCAGCTGCAAATAAAGAAGCACCTTCTCGTAAACGTGGAAAAAAGCGTCCATATTACAAGCGGGGAAACTATTTCAAAAATAAGAAACCTAGAACAGATGATGCATATCGCTTAAAAAGAAAAGAAGAAAATTGTCGACTAAGAGATTTACGTTTGAAAAAGAAAAAATTAAAAAAGCATTGGAAAGATACAAAAGCTGCAGAAGAATAAATGCAACGAGATATTATAAACAAATAATGTTTTTCAATCGTTATTATTATTAATTTTTAATGCTTTTATTGTTTATCTTTTTTTTGTATTGAATTCTTGTATGCTTTTTTGTTGATAAAAAATAAAAACTATTTTACGTACAAGTTACTGTAGTTATTTAATTTTGTCAAATATTTGAGAAAACAAAGAATCTGATTTTTGAAGTAATGTGATGTAGCTTCTCAGAGCATTTTTGCAGTAGCTATATAGTTAATAATTAACTTCAATATGTTGTGATGATACATTAATATACGATACTTTTAAATCTACTTTCTCCATAAGCATATAAATTTTCATACAACTTTCAAAAATTTTTGCATTCTTTAAATGTGCGTTGTACTATAAAAAACAGATTGCTACCGTAACCTGACGAGTTATACTTTTTGATTAAAACAAGATCTCTTTATTAATGTGTTATGTATCCACCATTGTGTGCATTTTGTCAGTATTCAACAATTATACCATTCTGAATAAATTTATTATTATATTCTTTTGTAAAGCTCAAAATATACAAAATAGGTTAATCTTTTTGCAAATTTATAATAACATAAAATATGAATATAGTGAATGAGCTATATATCAGTAATCACAACCATTTGTTAAACATATTTCCAATTTGTTTTTTGTTATCACATTTTAAGCACCGACCCAACAGTATTCCATCCATGTGTTCGAGATTCTTCTTTTTGTAAAACAGCTGATTGTTCTGTTGGTGAAAATTTCAAGACTTGACAAATAACTTTTGCGAGTGTCTAAAAATAATTATATTTGAAAGATTACGGTATGATAAAACTTTTAAAAAAACTAACCACAATTTCTTTTCCTAAAGTTTCTCGCTCTACCATATATCGATATAAAACATTTCTTAAATATTCTGCTTCAGTTGGTTCAGCAAATCGAGCATTTTCAGAATTAAATTGTGAGTGATTTGGTGAAGGAGAAGGTGGAGCTGCTTTTGTTTGATTAGATATACTTCGCATTTCTAATGCTGCTTCAATATTATTCGGAGACATTTGTTTTGAACGTTTATCCAATTCTGCTTGTAGCTGCTTGTTTTCTTCTTTTGCTGTTTTCAATTCTTTTTGTAATTCATCAATTTCTTCTTGATAAATGCTTTCAGTATCATTATTATCATTTTTAGCTTCGGCTTCTTCTAATGCTTTTTCAAGTTCCTATAAATATTTCGTTGATAAATATGTTAATTAGTGTTCAAAGCACATGTATAACATTCGTCAACAACCACCAAATAATTTAGCCTGGTTTTCTGGTGGCACATAAAGCTTAACAAATATCACTTTTAGATCCGAATATACCCTTTCACACCGTCTGAAACCCCAAAAATATAGAAAAAAAATGGAAAAAAGTTGAAGAACTTCGTGAAAATTGTGGAAAATTTAGCACGATTTTCCATGACTTTTTACGAATGCTTATGACATTATTCGACTGTGATCGTTTCATGGATTTTTATAAATCTAGAGCCAACCAGAAAATTAGGCGAAATTAGTAGACGAAGTTGAAATTAACAAATTGTCATACATTTGTTAAAAGCAAACCTTAATCTTTTCATCAGCTTGTAAAAATTGTGCATTTTTTTCTTCCAAAGTTGTATACATATCTCTCATTTCTTTTTCCAAAGTTTTGATTTTTCGATTATTATTTTCTGCAGCTAATTCTTCTGATCTTTTATTATCTGCTAAATGTTTGACGCCTTCTTCCATCTCTTCAAATCTGGCTTCAATTTTCTGGCAACGTTCTTGAGATTCTTGTAAAGCTTCTGTTTTATGTACTGTAATAATTTAATTATAAATAATTACGACACACAATTTAAAAACATACGAATTTCTTGGGTCAACGCTGACACTTCATCACTTAGTCGTTTTGCTTCTTGATTTTTTGTTTCTTGAATTTCAAGTGCTTCGCGAAGACGTGATTCATTTTCATTCAATTTTGAAGCAAGGTTGTCTTTTTCTTTAGATGCAGATTTAAGCGTTTCTTCCAACTCTTTAACCCTTGTAAAGAGAATGTCCTTTTCTTTAGAATCCAATTTTAAATCATTCACTGTATTTTCTGTTTCATTGATTTTAGTTCTAAAAGCTTACATTAAGTTTTTTGTCGCTTCAAGTATCAAAATTACCGTAATTGTTCAATTTCATGTAAAAGCTTCTTTCGCTCTTCTCGCACTTCAGTCAATTCTTTTTCAACTTTTTCTTTATCATTTTCAAGCTCTTTTATTTGTGTCTTGTAATCTTCTGCTTCTTCAACAGCTGCTTGTGTCCATTCTCGTTCTTCTTTAAGCTTTTCTTCCAAACGGCTAACTTCTTTGTTAAGATCACTAACAGTTTTTTCCTAAATAAAATAATTTTTTTATTTAACATCTTTTTTTAAATAACTACCTTAACCATGTAATTGGCTCTTAAATCTTCATGACTTCTTTTGATATCATTGTATTGTTGCTCAGAATCAGTCATATTTTTAACCTGTGAATGAAGCTTTTCTTCAACAGCTTTTAATTTTTCCAATATTGCTTCTTGACTTTCTTTTGTTACTTTGAAATCATTTAAAATTTGATCAATATTTGTAGCAGATTCTTCATCAATTTTAATTAAAGTGTCACGGAATTCTGCTAGACATTGTGTTGGATTATTAGATGAATAATTTTTTAAACATGAAATAGCAGCTTCTAAATCTTTTTTATCATTTTCTAGATTTTCTTTAATTTTATTCCATTCATTTTCAGCACTACTTATTCGAGATTTATCTTCTTGATATACTGTATTTTCACGTTTGATAGTTTCATATTTTTCATTTGTTTCTTGTAATTTTGCAGAAAGTTCTGTAGCTTCTTTTTCTTTTTCCTTCAATTCATTCAACCGTTTTTCTACAGCATTTAAAAGAATGTTTGCTTCGAAGGGGTTGCTGCATTCTACAGTATTCCCAATTTTTGCGATGATGGCGTGCAAATCAGTATTGCTTTTTTCCAATTGTGAATAATTGTCAGCATATTTCTGCAAAGATGCTTCTGTTTCTTCCAATTGTTGGGTTAAATTTTTCAATTTTGTTTCAGCTTCTTGAAGTTCCTCAGAAGTTGTATCATTTTTAGCTTCTTCTTCAAGCTGTTTAAATCTTTTCTTTTCATCTTCAAATTTGTTTGAAAGTTCCATAATTTGTTCATTTTTCTTTTGCAAAGTTTCTTTAACATCTTTAGCTCGTTCAACCATATTTTCAGCATCACTGATAGCTTTTAAATATTCATCAACTTGTGCCAAAATAGAAATTGCTTCATTCTTTTGTTGCATTAGTTCTTCAGCATATTCTTTTGAAGCTTCAAACTTTTGTTGTAATGTATCAATTTCATTTGAAAGTTGTTCAACTTTTCGATTTTGTTCATTTAATTTTTCTTTTAATAGTTCACATTCTGCAACACTCTTTGTCATTTTTTCTTCTGTCTCATGAAGTTCCTAAAAAAATGTTTCTTCTTTTTTAATCTATAATTACATCTATGTCAAACATACTTCTTTTTGTTGTTTTATTGCATTTAATGTAATATGAATTAAATCTGAATAACTTTCAATATTGCCATTTTCAGGTTTAATTGATTGCATTTCCACTTCTTTTTGTATAATATTAAGCCATTCTAAAAATTCAATGATGGTCAAAAGATTATGCGTAACTGTGATCGTTACCGTTTAATTTTTTCATTTCTTGCTCTCTTTCTTCTCTGAATTGAGTTATTGCAGTACGTAGCTTTTCATTACTTGATGTTGTATTTTGTAATTTTTTCATGTTTTCATCCAACTCTTCCTTCAATGCTTCCATTTCTTTACTGATTTCTTCTTTTTCTGTTTTTTGTGTTGCAGCCATTTGTAACAATTCTTCTGCTTTAATAATATTTTCTTCTTTTAATTTTCGTTCTTCATCTAATTCTATTCTTAATTTATGAATTGTTTCCAACTGTTCATGATCATTACTTTCATTATCTTTTTGCCGTTCTTCTCGTTCTCTTTCAATCTTTTCTTCCAGCTCTTTCAATTTTTGTAATCCTTCTTCATGAACTTTCGCAATGGCATTTTCTTTTTCTTCTCGTTCTGTCTTTAATAAACTTTCTAGCTGATCAACTTTTTCTTTATGCGTTTGATGAAGATCTTCTATTTTAGCAATACGAATTTCTTCTTCTGCTTCAAGCTTTTTTTGTAAAGTTTTCATGTCTTCAAGGAATTTTGCCATTTCTTTAGCTTCTGTTTCTTGCTTATTTCTGAATTCATGTTGAATGTTTTGTAGTTTTTCAATTTCTTTGTTCAATTCTTGAAGTTCAGCTTCTTTGTTTTGTTTTTCTGTAGCAAGTTCTTGTTCAAGTTGTTGAATCCGGGTACTGTATTCCTTTTCAACAGTTTGTAATTCTGAAGCTTTTGACGCTTTTTCGGCATCAAGTTCAGCTTGCAATTGTCTCAATTTAACTTCAATTTCTTCATTGGCATTTTGAAGATTACTTTCTTTTTCATTTTGCAATTTTTGTTGAAATTCTTCAATTTGTTGATTCTGTTGTTCTTTCAATTCATTAAGCTTCTCTTCATATTGCTGTTCTTTAATTTCAAACTCTTTTTTCAAATTTTCAATTGCTTGTTGATGTTCATGAATAAGTTTCTCAAATTCAGCTTGCTTTGATGTACGTTCTTTTTCAAGCTCTTCTGTTAAAATTCGAATAGTTTCTGATTGCTTTTGATTGAAATCATCTTCACTGTGCTTTTCTTCACGTTCTGTTTCAAGTTCTTCTTCCAGTTTTTGAACAGTTTCAAGTTGTCCTTGACGAGTATTGTTAAGTTCTGTCTCAAGCTTTTCAAGTTTTTCCTTGTATTCTGCTTCCAAAGCTAAACGTTTCTTTTCTTCTTCTTCATGAACAAGTTTAACACCTTCTTGTTTAGCTTGTGAAAGCTTTTCAACCATATCAGCTTTTTCAGCTTCTAATATTTCAATAGTTTTATGAAGTTGAGTAATTTGTTGTTCGTATTTTTGACTTGAATCTGAATCTGAAACTTTTAGTTCCTCTTGGCAAAAAAGCTAATAAAAGGATTTACCAGATTTTTTTAATGCATGACATTTATTAATCCATTTTTCAATTTCTTGATCTTTTTGTTGTAATGTGCTATGTCCTTCTGCTTTTGCAGTTGCTATTTTAATTGAAGCATTTTCTTCACTTTCTTCTAATCGTTTTGTATATTCTTCAACAACTCGATCATATCGTCCTTTCCATTCGGCATTTATTTTATCAATATCACCTTTATTTTCCTTAAAAAGTTTTGTTTTAATTTTAGTTGTTGCTAATTAAAGATTCTTTACCATTTCTTTTTTAATTTGAGCATTTTCTGTTTGTAAGTTTGAGATTAATGCTTTATTTTCTGTAATATTTTCACGACACCGTTCCAAAAGTGCTTGAAGTCGTTTAGTTTTATCATCTCTTTCTTGGACGCTTTGTTCAAGATTTGTTATATGATCACGTAATTTTTTTACTCGTTGAGAAGTTTTATCTTGAGTTTTTGTTAATACATCCTATAAAAATTATTGTCTTTTTATACTGGTATACTGTAATAAAAAATTTTTTACTTTTAATTTTTCATTTTCATTGACAGCTTTATTATGAGCAGCTATTAATTCATGATATTTTTTCTTGTAATTAACTTTAACTTTGTCCAAAAAACTTTTTAACTGTAATAACTTAATGTTAAAAATTTAAATAAATATTAGGTAATTGTAAACATACTTGTTCTTTATTTGCACTATCAGGAGTATCAAAATCTGATACACTTTCAACATCAGATGATATAGTTTCAAGTCTTGAACCAGCAACTGATGGATTTAAAACTGATCTATACAAGGCACTTACAGATGTATCCGTGCTTTCTATTGAAGCATCAGATAGTCTTCGAACTCTTTCTGGTGGTTCATCAAAACCAGGAAGTAATGCACTTGTATTTGGACCGGTATCCTATAATAATTAAAATTTTGTTGGGATAAATAAAATTTTTTTAATAATGAATCACTAACATCATCATCATCATCTAAACTGATAATATTTTCAACTGTTACAGTAGGCGATAAATCAGGATTATTTTGTTGTCCGGGATTTAAAAACTTTTTTGTGTAGCCACTTATATCACTACCAGCATCACTCTAAATTTTTAATAATAAAAAATTAATATTTAGAATATTTTTATAATGAATAAAACGAACAGCTCCGGATCGAACTTGTTGAGCAATATTTCCAGCATACTGTGTGGCAGTTTGACTTATTCTTTTGGCTTCATCTTCTAATTTCGTTTTTAAACCTTTAAACATCTGAAGAAAAATATATATTTATAGAATGGATCAATGAAAAGAAACAAAATAGTTCCGGTGTAAGTTTTTTATATTTTTAAATGATATCAAATGTTTGGAATGAAATAAAAAAAAGTTATTAAAAAGCTATCAAAAAACCGTATAGAAAATAATTTTCAATGTTAAAAATGACAATCAACAGTAACTTATTACATATAATTTAATATTTTATCTATATTCTTGTTGTCATATTCAATAGCCAGGTGGCTGTCTTCTTTTGATGCTGACAGCGCAGACTTTTAGATTTCCATGCGAGATCATTACATAGCTTATGTACTGATTTGTTGCAGCAGATATTATAAAACTTTTTTCCGTGTTATTATTACTTATTAATCCTGTAAACATTTTATTAATTATTATTACTTTTTTAGAAATCAAAATGGATGCAATAACAACACCATTGCAATTCATACATGCTAATATGAAACGGTTATATCTTTTAACGGGTCTCGATCCTACAAATGATCGCTTTCATGCAGACATATCTAATGCTTTTATACAGAATAATGATCCATCTTCCAAATATGAACTTCTTTCAACTCAATATGAAAAATTTGAGCCATCAGATAAAATTGATTTAAGGCCAAATGTTGGAATACTACGGGTTAATTGGATTGATAAATATACTCAAAGGCGTCCTGCAGTTGTTTTGATATTTGTAGATCTTGAATGGGATGATCCAAATTTTAATGAAAAGAAGACAGAATGTGAATCAAAAATTCATTCATTAAAGTTGGTTCTTTTTATTGCTGCTTGCAGCAAATTTTGAATATATCTATGTTTTCTAGGCAAACAATAAAATGCCAAGAAGTTCGATATTTACTAGTTTTGATACAAAGAAGAGACTCAACTGCACATCAAGCAGAACGTGCAAATGAATTATGTACAGCATGTGGCTTAGTTCGAACACAATTAGTTCCATTGAATGTTTCAGAGGGTGTTAAACCTCATGTTATTGGTGCAATTAAGAGATCCGTTTCGGATTTCTCTCAACAATTTTATCAAGCGATTCATAAAAAAATTCGTACAAGAAGAGTACCTGAAAATCATATCAATCTAATGATAAGGAATCAATTCAAACTGGGATATATTTCTGAACTAAGAAATGATTTAGCATCTGCTATGAGCTTTTACAAGCTTGCATTTGATAAATATTCTGAAGCAAAAATTCCTGATGAAGATAAATATGAATATTTGACAGTAGCTTCGATAATTAATTACAAAGTTTGTTTAACTTTTTTTTCTTTTATATATACCGTAATCTTTCAGATTTGTGAGATATATTTTAATCGTGGAAATGCAATCGATGCTGTTACACAATTTAATCGTCATGAAGATAAATTTATGAATAAAAATAAATTTAAACCTGGTAGATATCCTAGTGAAATTTTAGCTGATATTGAACATGCTAAATGGTGTATGAGGGAGGTAACTGTTATGTTACAATTTTCTATAATACTTATCCATGCATGTTACAGTATGCAACATTTGGACATATATTTGTTGAAGCTGCAAATGCAGTTGTATTAAATACGAGTGTAAATCCTGGTAAATATTTTTATTCAGCGGGTGAATTTTCTGAAATTGCAAATAAATTAATTGAACAGCTGAAAGAATATTATGGTACAGAGCATCAACAAGTTACAAGAGATATTTTACAACCTAGTGCTCCACTTATCTTTCTTGGACAAAGACCCTGGAGACCAAATGTTTTTCTTGCTGATCCTTCTGTTGAACATCGTGCACGTATTGCTTTAGAAGTAAGAAATATATATTATACTCATTAAAATTCCATTTGTATTATTACAGAGATATACCTCAGTAAATTATGAACAATCAAGTATTCATTTTAAACGTGCTATAATACATTTTAAAAAGATAGAAAGATGTTCACGTCAAATGCGGGTTGCCGAACTACAATTAGCAAAAGTTTTATTAAAAGAAAAAAATTTTGAAGGTGCTTTAAATGTTGCTGAACGTGTATTTATTATGATGCGAGAAGTGAATGGTTTACGGTTTTATGTTCCAATATATTTTTTACTTTATGAGCTTTATATGGCAATATGTGATCCTGTTAAACTTTTACAAATTATTTTACAAATATTAGATAATGATATCATAAATTCTTCAACATGTTTATCTATTTTTGGGTCATCTGCTGAAGCAACTTCATATTTTCTTACATGTTTTAATAATGTATGTTCTCAGCAGCCACCTACAATGGTTCCATTTTTGTTACGGATGCTTACGGAACAAGAGGTAAGGTATACTGTAGATCATGAGTTTATAACTCATTCATTTTTTAGCGAAATGAAATTATTTCAAGATGGCAACAAGTTTTGATGCAATCTTTTAGAGTGGATTTAACTCAATTTAAGACACTTTTCTCAGCTGAAGGATATATTCATATTGATTCTGAAGTATGTAGTAATGAATCAGAAGCAGAATGTGAAGCAAGAATTCAAAATAAATTTCTTGATTCAATTGGTTTTACATCAGCTTCATTTGTGTTTCATATTTTTTCTCCATCTGTAACACCTCAATCTCCAATAGAATTTTTTATACATTCTATTGATAATTTTTCTGTTCCACCAAATGAATTTCTTGCATTTAATTTTCCATTAAAACCTATTCCGGCTGATTTTCATGGAGGCTGTGAAGTGACATTTTCATTTATTGAATTAAAAATTGGCAACTTTGTCACATTTGTTTTTGATAATCGACATCACAATTTTAACCGATTTTCAAATATTATTCATCAAACAGCACGTGAATCAATAAGGTAAAACAAATTTTCTTTGTCATTTTGTTTCCTGGTTATACTGTAAATTAAAGAAATTTATTTTTAGAGTGATTCATTCGGAATACCCTCTTGAATTGATACAAGAAAATGTTCAAACAATTTTAAAGGGAGATATTTGTTTATTAAAATTTTCAATAAAAAATAATGGCAATTTTACATTTTCTGATATTACGTAAGTTTATATTTTGCTTCTTTATTTACTTATTTATTGTTTGGACTTTTTATCTTTTTATTTTAAAAGAAAATATAACCTTTTAAAAAGTTAAAGTTAGCTTTTTGAAGTTATTTTCTTTCTTCTATTTTTTGCACTTGTTGCATTTTAAAATCAAAGGTTGTGTTTTCTAATTATGGAACAATGAAAAAGATAAAATGGCATGCATTTTTTTTGCTTGACGCAAAACAGTATGCTTTTTATATTTCCCCAGTGAACATGTGCTTCATTTACTTCCTGACATTACATTAAAGGAAAAGCTTTTTAATAGTTTTTTGAACTCAAAAAGTTACAATTTCTTTTCTTTTTTTTATCCTAAACTGTTTACGGTTTTTTACAAAATTTATACTTCTTTATGAAATGCTAATATTATGACTATGTAAAAAGAATTTTCTTAGAGAGCAGAAATAAATAATCTTTAAGCATCTTATAGGCTTAAAACAAAAAGTATTGTTGGCGAAAATAGAACACCAGTTGTACAATTTTATCAAAATGATCAATCAGAAGCAAAATACAATTTTGATATGATATTACAAAATAAGCTATTACCAAAAGAATGCTGTGATGTATCATTTTGTACAAAGTTTGATGTTATTGGTGAACATGGTTTTGAAATTGAAGTAGAATTCTATGCATTATAACTCATCTAAACTTTCAACACTTTTTTCAGTTTTGTGCAACTTTATTTGCAAATGAATCATCATCATTCAAAAAAAGATTTCCACTTACATTTGATGTGCAAGAACCATTCAATGCCAAAATTAATGTATTAAATGTTGAAGTAAGATTGCTTTTTTTTCAATTACGACCTCATTTGAATACTTTTTTAATTTATAGGGGAATACGGTGGATTATTTGTTTGAAGGCCATAGAGGTCAAATAGAAGCACAATTGAAAGTTGAATGTGATTGCATCATTACTGGTTATGAATTTCGTGTAGTAAGTTATTTTTTTAAATATGTATTTTATTACACATTTCTTAATCTTTAAAAAAACTGAGTCATTAACGCATTTTTTTGTTTCATAATAATATTTTTTTATCCATCAAACAACAATTGAATGTCTTTTTTTATTACAAAAATAAACGTAGGAGTTGGAATGTATTTTTTTATTTATGTATTTTCAAAAACAAACTTGTATTCTTAGAATTTCAAGTAATCTTTTTTTTGTAGGTTGAAGCAACTTTTTTTTTATTGTTTTGTGGAGGCATCTATTGAAAAAAAACTCATAACCTTTTTTTATTTGTTTAAAAAATTCTTTTTTTGGCTAAATCTATCTTTTAACATGTGAGAATTATGGTATATACAAAAAATGCTTTTTAAACAATTTAAATGCCATTGCTAGTTATCTTACTGGCTTTTTAAGAAATATATTTTGCAGCGTTTATTTTTTGGTTTACGGTAGCAAAAGGACAAATATCAATTTTATTATTAATAGATTCAAAGAAAAATAGCGTATTAAAGTACTTTTTTGGAAGAAAATGCTTTTTTGCAAAGAAAAAAAAGTTAATATGAATTAAATTAATAAATAAATAATCAGTTCAGAAAAATAATAAATGTTTCTTTTTTCAGGAGATCGAAAATTCAAATAATACTGCAGAACTTTTGAATCGAGGTAAGTATCTTTTGTTTTGTTTTTTCTTTTGTAGTCTCTATATAAAATTATATTTTTAAGAAGTATGCGCTGGTGATTCATATGTTTTGAACACAGTAATTTCGTCAAGAACATTCTCGCTACTTGATTCTTCAATTAATCTGGGTACACTTTGTGTATTTTGGAGAAGGTACGGTAATTTTGTTATTATTTTTTATCCGAAGTAAACTAGCCATTTATGATTAAGAAATGCATAGGTTTTCACATTCTATTGAACATATAGCCGCTTTTTTGATTTCTTGACTTCCTTGTCTATACGGATTAAAAGTCCAAAGTATATGGCATCCGGCAATTAAATTAAAATATTAAAATTTAATCTAGCGCAATGTAATGCAAGAGTGCATTTTTTTCTCTTTGTTTCGGTTTAATCATATTTTTTGTGTCTGGCTTTTTAAGGGTTTTAAATTTAATTTTTTATCAAAACCTTTTATTGATATGTTGTCATTGACATAAGTACACAAATTTTTTTGTTTTATTTATTTCTTTTAAAACTCTGTACTGGACACAGCAAAGTACTTTGCACCTGTCTTTTAAAATTCAATTTTTTACGGAACGTAAATTGCATGGGTGTCCATAAGACGAGACAAATTACTTTGAACAAAGGTCAAAAAAAATGTTGAAAAAGGGGGGTTAAATTGAATGAATTACGTGGCTTTCACATGAATGATACCGTAGTATAAGGAAAATTAATTTTAACCACGCAGTTTTTATAGGAATGAAAATTCAAATGAAGTTACAACAACATTTAATCTTGGAAAAACAAATATTATCAAAAGTCCTATTGCAATTTCGGCAGAGCTAGGTGAAGGAAATCATATCATTCATAAAGAAATTCATGTTCAAATATCTATTACAAATCTACAGAAGGATCCAATAACAGTAAAAATGACCGTACATCGTTCAGATGTTTTTATGTTCTCTGGTACGAATGAGGTTTGTCATTATCTCTTTTTTTATATTTTAAAGAACATTAAGATATATTTGGAGGTTTTGTTTTTGCAAATAAACTGCAAAAAAAAGTTCGTAATCCGATTAACGTATACCCTTAGATCACTCTTATAAAATTTTGTGGTTTGATGTTCTCTATCGTATAGCAAAGAAAAATTGAGTGAAGAAGGAAAAAAATAACAAACATTTTTGTAGCCGAAAATCCGGCAAAAAGCTCAAAAACTATCCAGTAACAGACCAATTTTTGTTTAACAATTTTTTTTCTCTGAAAGAGGTCATGAAATACGGGGATGAAAAGATTGTCGATTTTGATTTAACTTTTGATTTTGTACACTTTGTTAAGAGCAAGAAACAGGAAAACTCGGTTAAATTTAATGGAAAAGAAGAAAAACGCAACAATAATCTCTGTTCTATGTTGTTGTGTGGTAGACTGAACTAATAATGAGCAAAAAAAAAACTAAGATAGGTTCGGGTTTCGCGAGACACTAGACAGGTTTAACAGAAATATATAAAAAAATGCAATTATTTTCGCATAATCTACTGCAATTAAAAGACTTGAAAGATCAATAATTTGCACTTTTAAAGAATTTATGTTACACTAAAAATCAATCATTTCTTTTTTTAGATTCCAATTTCTCTAGAACCTTGTCAAACACAAAATCGAACTTTATCATTTGTTGCAAATGTTGCGGGTGAACTACCATTTCCAAGAATTTCCGTTGAATGCAATAATGAACTAGATGCTGTAATTAATTCATATACCGTTAAATCTCTACCAAAAGCCGTATTAGTTTTGGTAAGTTAATTTTTGCCTTTGAACTTTGAAGCACGAGATGTGTTTATGTTTTTCTTATTTTATTATTTTTTCTTCCAAATATTTAAATCTTCAAAAAGCTAAGATCATTTTTTTTCTTAATTCTATTAGTCTTAAATGACTAATAAATAGACTTTTGATATAAGATATTTTTGAAATCATTTTATTTTTGCGGGAACCCATTATTTTTGTAAAAAATAGTTCAAAACGCACTTTTTTCTTCATAGAGGCAGACGGTTGCAGACATTACTTGCAAATTCTGGGAAATAAATCTCTTTAAAAAGCTATTTTTACATTGCCATCTCTCTATATATTTGAATGGCACACAATTACGATAACACTTAAACCTTCTTTTGCGTCGCTTGGTATTTAGTTCTTTCTTTTCGTTGTTTCTTTGCTTGCTTATATAATGTTTAAACTGCAGACCCAGACGTTTCTTTAAAAAATTTTTTGAAAAACAAATAACGTTTTTTTTACATTCTAAAATTAATAAAGCAAATAGTTTGATGATCAAAGGGCATTGAAAATGTTTTTCTTTTTTAACTTGTTTGCAATAAAAAGCTTCTGCAAAAAAATTAAAGTTTTGATTAAACGCCCCCCTTAATAGGTAGACAAAAATATTAACAAGGAAAAATGCCACCTGGCTGATTTTAACAATGTGCAATCAGGAGTAAACAACAAGTAATTAACACATGATTAAATACGATGAAGAGAAGAAAAAAAGAAAAACAACAATATATATACCGTAGTTTTTGGCGACATTTTTTTTTCAAAAGCGCTTTAGCCATGCATTATAATAGCTCCAATCAGACTTATTTCATTAAAATGAATAATTTCATTTTATTCTTATCGCATACTGTGGCGCGTGAAAAAAATTGCTTTGAATGAAAGTTTTAGTGATAATTTGCGGAAATGTCTTATAAGTTTTTGCAGCTTTTATTTTTTAGCATCATTCGCTTCCTTTTGTTTAGCACTTTTAAAATAAATATAGTCTAAATTTATCCATGGATAATAAAATTTGTAATGTCTTTTATTTTTGCAACAAGAAGAGCAAATAACCAACAAAAGACATTTTAATAATTTAGTTAAAATTCTTCTTTTAATGAAAAAAAATAAGCTTAGCATGACCCAGACAAATGACCTGTATACTAGACATTCGGCTAATTTGTTATCTGTTGTCGAAGAATTAAAATAGTAGAAAAGGAAGCAAGCATCGCAATGACCAATAGAATTAGGAGTAAAGTCTCAGCATGTTCTCATGGGAAAAAAGGAGTGCGTCCTGTACCACTACCAAAATTGGGTTCCTCAAAAGTTTAGATTTACTTTTATTTTTGAGACATGTTTAAATTGAAAATAAGAAAAAAATGTCTGAAAACAATCCTTTTAACCAGAACTTTGTTTATTTTAGCCTACGTCTAAAGCTTTAGAACATGCATCTTGATGGCAAAAGAAATAAAGAAAAGAAAAAAGAAGTTGAAAGTGTCTGATGGTTGTGATAACGATGTCAAACATTCCGAGTAATGATTTATTTCATGTCTATGATGATTGTTTTGTTCTTGTTTCGTGTTTTATTTTATCTTTTCTTATAATTTATGCCAAATAGAATATAAATATATATACATATATGTATGAAGTTCAGATGATTATTTTTCGTAACATAAAATATTTTTTTTTCAAAAAACATTTTCTTGAAATAGGTTACAGTGTTTTTATAGACATTCATTCCTCTATGGAATTAATGCTCTTTATATCTGTTTATAAAAGCCCTTGATGACCTTTCAACAAAACAAAAAAGTTATATTTATGTTTTTACGACATTTTTTAGTAAAAAATTTTTTCGTGTATTTTTTTAAAATACTTAAAATGTCAATTATGAAAGAGTTAATTTGCAAGCAAAGTTGCCTTTTTTCTACCAGACATCCTTTTTTATAATGGCACACGTTAAAAAATGCCGATTTGGTATGAAAAAGAGGGCGGAGTTAATTACAACGAATCGGGTTAGCCTTTAAGGCGGGGCTATACGAGGCGGAGTTCATATATTTATAAAAATGGATCAAAATTTATAATTTTTGCTTAGTTCAAAGCTATTTTTCTAAAGCCATTTAAAAATATGGCAAAAATAAATGGTATTTTTTTTGTTTGTTCTTTTTTTTGATATGACAACTTTAAAAAAAACTCGAAACAAGGGCGGTCGTATACAAATAAAAAAAGAAGTTTCTTCGTGTCTAGGGTGACCAAAATCTTTCTTAGTTTTTTTTCAATCAAACACGGTGGGAGTGCGTGCTTTTTTTATATTTTTATATGTTGCGACAATTAAGGTGTCAGTCTTTTTTTTCTTCTCTTTCTTATTATAAGGCCCACCACCGCAATCATTGTAATCAGTCCTATTTATATATATGTACGTGATAATATATTGCGCCTGATAATATATCATTAAATTTTTTTGAGGTCAAAATATAAACAAAACAAAAAACTACCTGTGATTCAATTTCATCGTTTTGCCTGCGTAAAAGGCTCTCAGAAAAAAAAACACAGAAATAACAAAAGTTATTTTTTCTATTTTTATATTTTTTTTCTTATATGAATGATGGTTATGTTATGGTGGTCATTGAGCTTCATCTTCATTATTTTTTCATTTGAGGTAAGTACTTTTTTAAAAAATACGTAAATTTTATATCCATTCATGATTACTCAAATGACCTTCGCTCATCATAGCTATATTAGAATAATACAGCTAGCTACACAAAAACAAAATGTAAATGGTCATAGGAATGAGTTATAAAGTTTTTTTTAAAAAGAAATTTCAAATTTGTTTTTTTGCATAAATTGTTCAAAGCTTAAAAAAATAGAGGAAGAAATCTTGAGTCATTATTTTTTTGCAACACCTGCCTTTCTTTTTTTGTGATGTCAGAAAACAAAAGAAAACAGAGCTATTAAAAAAATACTACTGTAAAAAAATTTTGTAGAAGTTATTTTAAAAATGACTATTTTGGAATACTTTGTTTTTTTTGTAGCTGTATGAAAGAATATATCTGCATACAATTTTTTTTTGCTTTCTAAGTAAGAGATTCTGTATTTTCTTGCTCAAAAAAGTAAATAAGCAAAGATTACGTATTACTGCTTGCCACGGGGGCGATATAATGCTACACAAAATCATTTGTTAGAACAAAGCACAATTTCTTTTTATTTCTTTAATTAATTAATTCGTTAATTAATTGATTTCATGCAACCATAAATTCTCATTAACTTTGTCTGAGATAAAGATAAATGATGAAAATTAGCTGTACTTTTAAAAATTAAATTTTTTTCTTGAAATGTTGCGTTTTCTATTTATAGAGATAATAAAATTATTAAAATATTTATCACATTTAAAAAATATATTTTTTTATATAATTTTAATCTTCTGTGTCATAATAAGATTTGTTTATTTCCTTGTATGACACAAAATTTTTATTGAATTAAAAAAATTTCTGACTTTTCGCAACAATTTAATTAGTGTATTTTAAATTTAAAAAGACCTTTAAAACATTTTTTTTGATAAATCTAAAGATTTTTTTGTGCAAAAAAAATGGAAAAAAAATGATTTCCTTTTCATTGCTAAATAAAAATGACCAAAAGTGGACGTATTTTTTGCACGCATTTATCATTTATCATCTGTACCCAAAAAGATAACATTAATTTTTTTCATATAGTTGTAAGAAGAAAGAAAATTGTATACTATGCTTTTTAAAATGTCATCAGAAATCTTTTTTTTTGTTAATTAAGCTTTCCTTTTCAACACATGTCTGCAATTTTAAAAGTTTTTAAAAAATTTTGTTAGTCGTCACTTTACATTTTAATTTCATTTTATCAAAGTAAATTATACGCTTTTAACCGGTCTCGAAAAAAGAAAAGTATAGCAGAAAAAGAAAAGGAAGAAAAGGTTAAAAAATATACTAAAAATAAATATAAAGCTTAATTTTAAGTCAAAAAGACAATGAAATGCTTATAGTTAAATCAATAAAAAAAGGGGGTTTATAACCCCAAGGCATTACATACAGTTTCCCTTTCATTGCGTTTGATCTACAGATGATACTTTCTCCTTCTTTTCCTTCCTTCTTCCCAATTTTTCCCAAAAATTCTTTTTTGATTGATTGATTCTGCTTTGAGAGGGAATAAAAATTAAAAACTGGTCGTTTTTTTGACAAATTAAAGACATAACACAAGTAAAACTAAAATACATTAAAAAATGTATCATTTTATTTTATAGCTTGGTGTTGCTGAACGTAGTAATAGTAAACGATGTGCATCATGTAATCCTCGACAATTTGAAGAATTTAAAATGATGAGACAAGAACAAATTTTGGATGATCTTTTATCAAAATTAGAACTTTTATCAAAGCCTAATGTTACCGTTGACTACAATAATCTTCCACCTCTTGGACGTGCAAGTCCAAAAGTTAAACAAATGGTTGAAAAAAGTATTCAAGAAAAAAAACATCGATATCGACGTAGTACTACTTCATTTATTGAGGGAGAAGAATATTATCCATCATTATATGAAACAGATGCAGAAATTTCAACACAAATCAGTTTTATCAAAAGTACACCTGCACCTTTCGATCTTCAAGTATGTGTTTAAAAATAGAAAAAAAATGATTTTTAGTCTTAAAAAAATGATTTATCATTACAGGATTTTGGTGAAATGGCGTTATTTAATTTTAGTGGAAATTTTCGTTCTAAAATTGTCACAGATGCAACATTACACATTTTTGTTCGAGCACCTGATACGTTAAATCGTGAAGATGCAATGTCTGTTCGAGTTAATATTTTTGAAAAATTTTTAAATGGAACGGTATGCAACAAAAAGAAAATACAGTAACCTTGAAAAATATCATACAATTTGTTTATAGATAGGAGATAAAATTGCAACAAAACATATTCATCTTCATGGATACAGTGTTCCATATGGTGTTTTTAAAGTTCATCTTGATACTTTTGATGTTCAACGTTGGCTTCGTAATCGCTCTGAAGGCAATGATATCCTTGGTGTTTATGTTGAAGCATTTTACAATGGTGAAAATTTAGCTGTTCATCCTGCAGGTTCTGAAGCTGATGTACGTGTGTTATCGTTGCTTTCGTTTTCTAGTCTCAATCATCAAACTATAAACAATTTTCATTTTTAGACAATGTTTTTGGAACTTGAACTTATTGATGGTAGCGGCCGTAGTAAACGTACCCCAAATATTTGTCAAACTGGAACAAATGAAACTAAATGTTGTTTATATGATTTAATGATTGATTTTGAAAAAGTTGGATGGGAATTTGTTATTGCCCCAAAGCGTTATAATGCATATATTTGTTCTGGCGAATGCTCTTCAGGACAGGTATATTGCTTTTCTCTTATTCTTACTTATTTACTCTACTACTGGCCTTTAAAATAAAAAATTAAATTACATATGGGTAGTAGTACTATTTTAATCAGATTTATTTATAGATGTCATCAACTGCACGTGGTTCAATTGCCCAACACGCAAAAGTTGACTTTTTTCAATGTTGCCATCCTAAAGAATATGCTGGTATTACAATTGTTTACGTCACTAATGATGATCAAATTTGGGTTAAAGAAGTTCCTGGTATGATTGCACGAAAATGTGGATGTGCATAAATTTTATCAATAGGGCCACGAAGAAGAAAGAAAAAATCAACAACAACACATTTCGGGTCTTAATCCTTTTTTATCATTTAAAACTTTTAATCACATGCCGATTAATTATTATCAACTATATTTTTAAAGATCTTTACTTTTTAACTTTCAAGTTTCTTAGCATGAATGAAACAAAAAAATTTAATTCATGTTACTACCTTTTTTGTCTATCACTGTCTAATTCTTCACGAGGTATAACCGGTACGAGCTTCAGTTGCTTTGCCATGTAATCGCCATCGTGGCTTTAAGTACATATTATATTTTTTCTCACTCAAAATTTAGGTTATTTTCTTTTATGTTAAATTATTGTATTTTTTCTTTATAAAAAAACGCTTTCTAGTCATACTAGTTGCATGGCCATGTCACTGAATGCCATCGATATCTTTAAGGCAAAGCCATTTATAAGAACGATCTCAATTATTCTCTTTTTGAAGCTTATCAATTTTTTTTCCAAATAAAATTTTTTTCAGTTAATTACTGTAAAAATTTTAATTTCTGTATTTACAAGTTGACTAATTGTTGTTAGTTAATGAATCTTTTTATTTTCCTACTACTTATTTTTGTGTGTACTTATTTTTCTCAAATTTCTACTGTTACTAGTTTTAATTTTCTTTTATTCCCGAACTAACAAGGAAGGCGAAAAAATGGCGAATCCTCGCATAAAGAAGGCGTAAGGAAGGCGGAAGCATATAACTTTTTTTCTAGATTATCTCCAGCTTATTCCTTTGGGAGAACGATTCCTATAGGTATTAGCTAACTTTTTGTTTGAATAAAATTTTCTGGATTCTGAATCCGCGGATTCTGCAGCGGGTGGAAAATTTTTGAAAAACATGGTTTTTGCAAGCTAAACATGTTTTGGGAGTAAATTTTTGTGCAAATTTTGCGTTTTTTGGTATTTTCAGTTAATTCTGAACATGTTTGATTATTTTAAAACGATTTTTGAGACATTTTTTTTCTTCCGCCTTCCTTACGCCTTCTTTTTTATTTTTTGTTAGTTCGGGTTTGTTTTATATATATTTTAATTTAAATATTGTTAATTTCTTAATTACTTTTTTTTTCATCGGCAATTAAATCCATGCATTTGAAATGTCTGATAACATAAAAAAGTGGAGGAGAGAAATAAAGCATAAGCGGATTAATTGTAGCTTAATCATATGAGCTTTAAAAATATAATGAAAAATGCTCCAGACATACATTAAACGAAACATGACTCAATTGTACTCTGGCTACAGAAAACCATGAAAAAAATTATACATTTACTCATTCTCGAGTAGTAGTACTCATCAACAAAAAATGGTTATAGACGAAATTTAAAAGTGTGAAAAAGTTGTTACTTTTATGTGGTTAATATTATTATTTATTTATTAAATAAAACAAACATCATCTTATTTAAAAAAATTACTAATACCGAAGAAATCAAAAACGTGCAAAAAACATTTAAATCCAAATTAAATATAGAAAGAGATTAGCATTATCGACCTTTTGCTTCACCCTTGGAGATAAAAAAGTATTTCTTAGAAACGAAATAACATTTTAAAATTCCTTTTTACAATCCTATTACCCTTAAAAATGATAAATATAATACAAATTAAATTTTTATTACTGTATCAATTTGCTCTAATCTTATCAAAAATAAATTAAAAAACATCTTCATTGAAAAAAAATTGAAAACCCTCAAAGCAAAACAAATTTATAGGTTTCTTAACACGAAAGTCTTCCTCATCGGATGAGGTATTCCAAAAAAACTTTTTTTTAAGATAGTGCTTTCGAGAACAACTTGAAAAGCTTTCGATCGTGTTTCTTATTATTTTTTTAACTAATATAATTGCATCAACAACGTTTTACAAGTTTCTCATTGGTAAAAAGTTTTTGTTAATAATTAACGTCTTTTTTAGCTTCTAATTATGTTTATTAAAGCTGTTTCTAAGTGTGTTGCATCACGAACTATTGTGCGCAGTATTTGTTCTCTTCCAAAAACTTCAGCTATAATCTCTCGTGCTTCTTTACCATTAGCTTCGTATCGTAATTTTAATACTACAAAACCATGTAAGTTTCGTTTTTTCTTTAGTAATGCCCCATAAACTTTTCCCTGGAAGCCTCTTTTAAATATAAGCCTTTATCTAAACCGTATATTGTTTTTAGCATTCTCATCAGTCACTACTGAACTTGCTAATGCATTAGATAATGAAATAGATGCTGAAAAGCGACTAGAATCTGATAATTTGGGTGGTTCATCTTCTCCTTCTGTTCCTGGCTTCAATGTTACTGCAAATGATGCTGAAGTTCGCCTTACTAAAACTTATGGTAATGAAAAGTATGTTGTATATCTTTGCTTAATATCCTTTTACTTAAAATAACATTTTTTCAGTATTTTGGTTGTATTCAACGTTAATCATTCAGTAGATATTGATGAAGATATTGAAAGTCCTGATGTAAGTATCGACCTTTTACAATTAGCCTATTTACAAGTACCCTTTTTTCAGTCTGCTCCTGTCCCTGTTGCTCTTCCACCATTTACCATTGAAATTACTAAAGGTAATGAACGTCTTTGCTTCCAAATGCTTCTTACTGAAACTGATGAACCTGGTCAATGTAAGTTATAAGCTATACATTGTGTGAGACAGTATTTATAACATATTTTGCAGATGACTATCGTGTTGAAGAATTCTATATTGCTCCATCAGCTACTAAAGAAAATGAAGATGTTGAGGCATACGTTTATTCATCATCTGGAAAATATGTTGATGAAGGCCTTCATGATCTCCTCTTTGATCGATATTTGGGTGAACGTGGTTTTACTCCAGAATTCTGTCAACAATTAGTTAACTATGCTACTCATTATGAACATTCTCGTTATGTTAATCTTCTTCAAAAAATTAAGAATTTTGTTGTTAAGAAGTAATATGTTTTAATCATCATTCATTTTTTCCTTTGTTTTATTAGGATGATAGATACTGTAATGGCATTAGGTACTTTGCTTGTTTTTGTTGTTGAAGCCTTTATTAAATATTTGTTTTAAAAATAATATCATTACATTTACAAGGGACAATTCATTGAAATTGGGGAAGAATAATTTTAAAATATTTTTATGTACACTTATCACAGATGCTTATTTGGTTATAAAAAAAGGGTTTGAAAGGAGAAACGATGGTGTTTACTGGAAGAGATAATTGTGAAAGCATTTTTCTTGTTTGAAGCACCCGCTTATCACATTTATCTATTGCAATATGTAACCAATCCAAAGAAATGTATCCGGTAGTGTGAGAATCAGCAGGAACAAGGAAGAGAAAAAAATATGTTTAAAAAAATTTTTAGAAGATAAAAAGATTCATTGAGATTCGGTGGCATTCATTGAAGATGTTTGAATGCTTCTTCCTGTTGAAGCAGACACTTTGGGAATAAAAACAAAGATCATTTGTTCATAAAATCAAAAACTGTAACAATGTCTTTATTGATCAAAGAGCGCAAAACAAAAACTTGTTAAATAGGAACTTACTTAATTGTGTTTATCAATATTATTACGGGTGCAATACACAATGATAAAGTGAAGTAAAAACTTTGATCACTACATTTTTAACTTCTTTCTAAAAAAAATTTATTTGCAAAAAACATGGTTACTGAACGTGAACAAATCGTGTTATTTAAAAAAATTAATCAAAATAGAAAAGTTGCAGCAAAAAAATAAGATACATGGAAAATGATTCATTTTCTAGAAGGATTGTTGGAGAAAAAAATACTTGTTTTGTGTGTTATTAAAAGTGTTAAAATAAAACTGTAAGAAGGAAAAAAAGAATCAATTGCTTCAACAACAACAAAAAAGATTGCTAGACAACGATGATTTTCTTCTATCACAAAAACAATCATTAATTTTGCCTTCTATCTATGCTGAAAGATAAGAAGAAAAACATAAAAAGCAATAAAATGTTTTTAGTCTTCTTGATGTACAAGACTAAAAAGATAGATTATGAGAAATGGTAAAAAAACCGTTGACAAAAAAAGGTGGAAAATAACAAACAACAAAACAAGAAGTTAGTGTAAGTTAAAAAAAAAGTATACATGAGGTTGCTACAGGCTAATGTTGCTAGCTTACAAACTTTTGTTGTTGTTGTTGCCAAGACACGGTGAGAGAGAAACAACGTTTACAACTTTCAAACATCTCTTTAAATAATTGTATCTCACATATGAAGATAATGTATATCATTTAGGCAATTGTATTTTTTTTAATAAAAAAACAAACGTAACCGGGTCGTAGTAAAATCCGACCCGGTTTAATAAGGAAAAAATAAATAGCTTAGCTACCAGTGGAAATGTTCTTTTTTAGTTACCGTAATAACATTCATATAGACTGAAAAATGTTCGTTCCTGAAAGTTGAAGGGGTAAATCAAACAACTTGTGTTTGTCTACAGTATGAATTGATTGATTTAACAAAAATAAGATTGTTCGACAACGTTGCAACAATAATTTTCTTCTATCAAATGGTAAATAATTGAATTAAAAACTTGGTTTTATATCTTTTGCAACACCTGGTCATTTTATTGGTTAAATTCCTATCACATCTAGTTACATATATTATGATGGCCTAGAGAAACATATTCTGCTCTCTATTGCCATTAAGGAATGTATTAAAAAAGCAACAAATATAGATGGCTTTATTAATATGTACTTTATTATTTTTGGGATAAAACTTCCAAGAAAAAAGCATAAAACAAAGCATATCTGAAGTTTCTGTATCTTATATTTTGTTGAATTTACTGGCTTTGAATGTTGGGTTTTTATAAAGTTTTTTATTGAGATTTAAAAAGTAGTAAAAAACTACAGTATGCACTGTTATAAACCTGATGTGAAAAACCTTAAGGTTTATAAATTTATAAAAATATTTAAAAAAATTTTATTACTTTTAAGATATGTTTAAATTATTTACGTTTAACAAATCTATGGCGAAAATTAAATTTTTTTGAAAACATTTTTGATTACATTAGATTGTGACGGATTTTACTCTTGCCGAAAGTAACCTATTTTAAAATAAAAGATTACTGTACTTTTAATTCATTGTTAAATGATTTTAATTTAATCATTTAACAATACCAAGAAATTGAAAATGTTTAAACATTATAACAAAAAAATAATAGCTGCTTGAGAAAGAATGTTGAACTCTCTCTCTCGCTCTTTTTTATTTGCTTGATAGTGTTCATTCTGTTATGGCAAGGAAAACAATGATAACAAAAAGAAAAGATTTGTTGCATTCCCGTTTTACTACAATCACTACATTGTAGTTATAACGGATCAGACCATTTGCTTAAATTTATTTTTAATAATTTTTTGTTATTGGAACGAAATTAATCCTGTTTTAAACTTTTTTAAAAAAAGCGATCGCAAAAAAACACGATGAAAAAAACCCCAACAAAGTACTCTTGGAAAGAAAGATTGGCAGCCGACTATTGCATCAAGCAATCTCTTCTTTGAACAAACGTTTTAGGTAATCTAAGAGGGATCATTCGAATGTTTTGATAGCTTTAAACGTTTTATTATCAACGCCCACATCAAGCATATTTTACGTGATTATTATTTGTATCTTTTTTTATCAATTTCTTCACTTTCTTTTGCTTTTTTAATACAAATTTTTTTGTCATCATATTCATGCATTTAATACCCTTTCTTTTAGATTTATTATATTACATATTGAATCGTACTTTGGGTACATCATATTTATTATTGTTAATCAAATGTCATCCGCTCCTAGCAATGCTAGCAGTGACATTGAAAATGTCAATCTTCATGAGGTTTGTTAATACATTACGTCGATGAAGATGTTATATAAGTACTGCTGCTATTTTTTAGCTTGCAACAAGCATCACTCCAGTTCGTGCAAATATTATGTCTGAATTTGCAGATGTAGAAATTTTTATGATTTCTATTGATAGTTTATTCCTTGAACTACTTGCACATGAATATCATAACTTTGATTTGGGTGGACAAACACTTGTTCTTGCAACACAATTTGAACGTTTTGTTGGAGCACTTGATAAAGTTAATGGAAAATTCAAGCTTGTCTATTTTGAACAATTTTATGAACTTTATCAAAAAGAAAGCATGCTCTCTTATTTATTCTCTTTCTTCTTGCTATATATCAAGAAAAGCAAATACGGTAAAGATGTTAAAGTCTTTGAATCACCTTTTGATGCAGAATGGATTAAATTTCTTTCTGATGTTACTCCTTCATTTATGGTGAGGCTTTCCTAGCTTCCTAATTAATCTATAACAATTTGTTTAGGCTATTTCTATTGATGGTCCTGTTAAAACACTTGTCAAAGAACAATCTGATTTTAAGACTTATTTGGCTTCCATTGTTATTCAGCTAATGACTTTTCGTATTCCATCTGTTTATTTAATTGGATTTGAAATCAGCTATACTGAATGTGTTTGTTATCGTACCTTCTCTCCTTTGAACATGACACCAGGCTTGGAAAAGCAGATTCGTGCTCTTTGGAATTTGAAAACAAGTATTTAGTTTTTTCTTTTAAATTTTGGACATTGTATAAAACCTTTTTTTAGCTTTCCCTGCTCGAGTTGCTTCAAAAGAAAAATTTTCCAAAAAGCAAGATTTCTTAGCTTCTGTTATTAAAGGATTGCCAAAAAATGAAAAGCTTGAAGCTTTATGTGCTGCTACTTTACTTAGTTCACTTGTTGCTGATAAACGAGCTGGTAAACGTCGTTACTGGACAACTTTTGAACAAAGTGGTAAAGCTCCATCACCTGATGATCGTCGTCAAATGATTAGTGCATTGACTAATGCTCTTTATACTCTTGATCCTGTTTCGGTAGATTTTGATCTTGCTGATTTATGGGATGGTCGAATGATTTTAATTATCTATAATGCTATTGTTGAAAAGAAAACTCCTGTATGTTTCCCTTTTTTACCTTCTACCGTATCGTATATTATCCCATTGTTATAGATTCTTCCTGTTCGTCTACAAGAAGAATTTAGCCGATTACATGGATTAGCAGGCTTAAAAATTTCTCTTGCTGCAGATACCGATGATTTATTACTTGAACCACCAGAAACAACAGATCATGAATTTAGTGATATTAAATTACCAGAAGTTTCTTCTGCCATAACCAATATGTTTTCTGAAGAAGATATTAAGGTGAGTCTTTTTGGTAATGACACTAATACAGTACTTTCCTTTTCAGAAAATTGATAATTTAAAACTTCCTAAAGAAAAGCGACAAGAAATTGTTTATGAAAAGGTATTCCGGGATGGATTAAAATGGCAGTTTAAAGATGTTATTCCAAAATTGGTTAATCCTAATGATAAACCAGTAACAGCTTGGGAATTGAAAAAATATAATCGTTCACGACAAATGTTATCGAGATGGATGCAAGGTTTCTCTGATTCACTTGAAGGTGGTCGTAATGATTTACTTGTGGATTTCTCTCGCACTCCACGCTTACCTACTGTGCAAGAAGATACAGATGCAAAGAATAATAAAAAAGAAAAAGATGCAAAGGCAAAGAAAGGTGGTGGTAAGCCAGGTGCTAAGGGTGCTGTTTCCAAGAAAGATGCTATCCTTGAAGCTAATCGTCTTCAGCAAATAAAGAAACAAATTGAAGCTGATAAAGGCAAAATTGAATTTGCTGTCAATGTTAAAAATAATGTTATTGCAAGATTGGAAGATACTTTGCATCGTCTTGAACTTGATGAATCTAAAGCATTGTGTTGTTATCGTCTAGTATTAACATACTATGATGAATATGTTTCTACTATTGATAACTTCAAAAATGTTGCAGAAAAGCAAGCATGGTCCGTTGATTTGGTTGCAAAGGTGAAAGATTGCTTCCAAAAACATTGGAAACATTTGGATGATAAACAACAAGATCGTATTAATGAAATTTGGCAATCACTTGGATTTGAAACAACTACAAAAAGATTCAACAAAGCTTTGAATTTGGAAACAAATATGATTGATTATCAACTTTATCATGGTGGTCGACTGATTGATATTCAATCTGATCCACAGAAGGATGAACGCGTTACTGGTTTTTATCCTGATAAATGGCAACGTTCTATGCTTGATGTTGTTGATAAAAGTTTGTTTTACTTTATACAATAGTAATATTTAATCTTTGTTAATTTTAGATGAATCTGCTTTGATTGTTGCACCTACATCTGCTGGCAAAACATTCGTTTCATATTACTGTATTGAAAAAATTCTTCGTCAAAGTAATGATGATGTTGTTATCTATGTTGCACCATCAAAAGCTTTGATTAATCAAGTTTGTGGTTCCGTTTATGCTCGATTCCGTAATAAGCCTATGGTAAATGGACGAACACTTTTTGGTACATTAGCATTGGATTATTCTGATAGTTTGGCAATTTGCCAAGTACTTGTTACAATTCCTGAAGCTTTGGAACAATTATTGTTAAGCCCTGATAAAGATTCACAAGAATTTATTTCTCGTGTTAAATATGTTATTCTTGATGAAGTCCATTGTATCAATGCTTTTCATGATGGACATTTCATAGAACATATCTTTTTACTTATTCGTTGTCCATTTCTTGCTTTATCAGCTACTATTGGCAATCAAGAAACTTTTCATAGTTGGCTACAAAGAACTGAAGAATTCAAGACAAAAGATTTATCCCATAAACGTGATGTTCATTTAATTACCTACAGTGAACGATGGTCTGAATTGGAATTAGCAATGCAACGCTTAGAAGTTTCTGACTTAAAATCATACCGTAATGATAATAAACTTTTTGGCCGTGAACATTCTGATGAAATGGAAGAAACTGATTCATATCAATTAGCTCCACCTGTCCAAGAACTTACAGAGTCAGTTATTTGTATTGAATTATAAATTATTTTTAAAAAATGATATGTTTTAGAAATCAAAAAACTTTATTAAAATATTTTATGCCATACAGTGTTTTCAAACCAGAAAAAATTCGTATGTTTGGTATTCCAGATGATCAACTTTTAACTGCTCGTCAAATTGTTGAACTTTATACTGTTATGTCAAAAGTTGATGACAAAGTCAAGTTAGTTTCTTTTTGTGTGGAATACGTGTTCAGTTTTACCTTTATTTTTTAGGAATGAACTTGAACCGTGTAAATTTTTCAAGTATAAACCCGGATCATCTGAACGTGTATGGCTTACTCGTTCTGATCTTCGAAGTCTTGAAAAAGAACTTAAAAATCATTTTCTTAATTGGCTTTATAATGATGAACAGAAAACTGCAAAAATTTTTAATGAATTTGATACAGAAGTTCATCAAGAATTGGAAAAGCGTGATAAACTTATTGATATGAATCATGTATCTAAACATAATATTAGCACTTTAATACAACATATGATGGATAATACAATGATTCCTGCGTTATGTTTTAATGAAAATCGTGATATATGTGAAGAATTAGCTATTCGGGTATTTAATGATCTTCAAGCTCGTGAAGATGAATACAAAGAAAGTGCCGAATTTAAAAAGCGTTTTAATTTGAAAGCTGAAGAAGTATGTTTTTGTGTCTATACAGCATACTGTAATAAAGGATTTGAATTTCTAGAAGTTTGAAAAACAAAAGAAACGTAAAAGAGATGAAACTGAAGATGATAAGAAAAAGCGAGGTCCTAAAGATGAAGAAGATGATCTTCCACAAGAAGATGATGCTGATCCATTTGCCATACAACGTTTAAAAATGAAAGAAGCACTTTCTCGTTTTAAACTTGTTGGTCGCGTTACTGATGAAGATTTGTATACTAAAACTATTGAACGGCTTGTTAGTCGAAGTTCAAAAGTTCCGTCCACTCAAATGTTATTAAAATTATTTGAACGTGGTATTGGCGTTCATCATGATGGTTTTAACAATATTGAACGTGGAGCTGTTGAAATTTTATTCCGTTCTGGACATTTAGGAATTGTATTTTCTACTTCAACGTTAGCTTTGGGGTATGATTTTATTATACTAAACTGTTTTTAAATTATATTATTTTTAGTATGAATATGCCTTGTAAGACTGTTGTATTTGGTATTGATACACCTGATTTAACTCCTCTTCAATTCCGTCAAATGTCTGGTCGTGCAGGTCGTCGTGGTTATGATCATTCAGGTTCTGTTATCTTTATGGCAATTCCATCAAGTAAAGTTCGTCGTCTTCTTACTGCTTCTCTTTCTATGCTTCGAGGAAATGTTCCATTTACTACATCTTATTTGCTTCGCTTATTGGCATATGTTAATGGTGAAGATAGTACCTCTACTGCTCCTGTTACCGTTAAAGATACAAAAGCCAGCAAGAAAAACAAGAAAGATGTTGATATTACTGATGTTACATCTATTGATATGCGAATTAAGGTTTAAAATTTTTTACTGTGTTGAAACTTTTCTAAAAAAGTATTTTTAGGCCGCTTTAACAGTATTGGAAAATTCTCTTGATCTTCATTCATGTTCTGAAGAAGAACGTCCACGTGTTAAAAATTTCCTTAAACATTATGCTTTGTTTAGCATTTATCTTTTCCGTCGAATGCAACTTATCAATGATGAAGGTCGTCTTAATGGTTTTGCTCGATTTGCTGTTTCTTTAGGAAATTTTGAACCTGGAAATTTATTGTTTATTCATATTTTGCAAAATGGTTGCTTACATCGACTTATCAAGCAACGGCATGATGAAGAAGTTTCTTCTGAAGCTATTAATGATGAATTGGTATTCATTCTAGCACATATCTTTACAAATCTTCCTGTTAGCAATTCTTTGACTGAAAGCCTTAAAGATGCTGATGAAAAACCGTATCTTAAGCCATTGCCAAGTGATATTAAGAAGGCTGTTGATGAATACAATAATATGGTTAATGAATATATTTTCAATGGAGTTCGTTTAGCTTCTGGTGATGGACATGTTTATGTATGTGCTTTTTTCTCTTTACTAGTAATTAGTTTTTTTCACTTTTTAGGATCCTGCTTTTGATGTTACTGGCAAATTGGCTGAATCACAAGAAATTTCGATTCATAATCTTGTTCCACCTTTCAAAAAAGATTTTGAATTAGCCAATTTGGTGCCATTTGCTGCCCATGAAGAAAAGGATCATCGTGGACGTAAAATTAATATTAATTCTTATGCTATTGATTTTTGGAAAATGCCATCACGTAAACGACTGGTAACTTTCAATAAGCTTGCTGTTGATGAAATTTGGAGTCTTATTAGACATTTTTATGTATGTTTAAAGAATTCAGCTTTTCCATGTTTGCTAATTATTTTCATTTTTAGCGTGCCCTTACTTCAATCACAAATGGTCTTCATAAAATTGCTCGTCCAAATGATCCAATGTTAATCCAAATGGTTGCTATTCAAGAAGAATATGGTGAAAAATTCCATACTGCTTTCGACATGATAAAGAAGAAATAAATTTGCTCGTGTTTTTCTATTATATTCATTGGAGGGTAGAATTAAAAAGATTGTTTTATGCTGTTTTGTCCTGTGATTCTTATTTATTGGTGCTTAATAATAAATTATAAAAGCTGTTAAAATATTATTGTGGAAAGAAAGATAATTTCACTTTTTTACTAGGACAATAAGAAAATGGCATCTTTTAAATCATCTTTTTAGCTATCAAACATTTTATCAACTAATGTCGTTACAGTAATTAGGCAAGAAAGCAAAAACAGCTTAGCATCTTTTTGTTTTCTTTTTTTCCTTGTTCTTTCTTCTACGACCCTTTGACGATGACAGCCGACATACCGTTAAAGTGCTGCAGAGCTAAGCGGTGGTAATAACATTATTGCTCATAACATGTGATGCGTTAAAAGAAACGCAGCAATGGCATTTTGTTAGAACATTCCTTTGATAATTCTTATAAAAGTTTAAATGTTATTATTTAATTAAATTCAACGTTAAATATTATTGTCAAACATTAATTGATCACAATTGTTGTTTTTATCTTGCGCGATCTTATTTTCACTTTGTTGTTAAAAAACTAAAAAGATAGACAAATATATTATATATATTATAAATATATTTTTAAAAATCTTTTTTTGCTCTGTTAACTTATTTTAGTTATATCATTTTATATTTAATACTGTGCATCTTCCACTCTGCAAAAATTATTGTTTAGATATTTTATTATAAAAACAGATTTAACGCATGGCTTATATATAATTACATCAATAATATAGAAAAAAAGAGATTAAAGACGATCAAAAAGATTAAAGTTGTTTGTATACTATATTATATCATGAGATATCATCAGAACTTTTTGGTGGCATTTTAGCTCTTCTTTTTGATGCATGAATTCGAAGTTTTGGTTTATAAGGGTGTGTTCGAAATTTTTCACGTAATTGCTCAGCCTATAAATTAACTCTTTTATATCCGAATAATATTTTAAAACAAAATATACCCATGGAGGAAGATCACGATTTTGAATAGGTCGTTTAAATTTTGATTTTGGTGGTGATGTAATTGGTCGGCTTTGATTTAATTGTTTTTCACTACGACAACCAGCATGAACATTTATATATTGTTTACCAGGATGAACGCTTAAACATTGCTCTAAAAATTTTTTTATGTAAAAAAGAAAGTTTCAAAGAATGTTTACTCTTCAAGTATTCAATTTCTGATTCATTTGATCTGTTCTTAATTTCAGCAAGTTTTAAGGCACTTTTCATTCGATATAATTCAATATTCTTGACATTTAATAGATGATTTTCATTATTCATATCGTCAACTGCTTGTTGTAGTCGTTTCATTTCACCATGTGCAAGATTAAGCTGATGACGACAAACAGCAAGTTGAAACATTGCATCTTTATCTCCTGCAGAAGTGAGCGCTGTTAATTCTTTTGTTAAAGCATCAAGACGAAGTTGAAATTTTCTGTTTTCTGTTTGACATTTGTGAAGTTTATCAAAAAGATTTTCATTGTATGTTCTTTGAAAATTTATTTCAGCTTGATTTGTTTGAATTATCCCTATTGAACGAGGAAAAAGTTGAATATAATCCAATGGAGATTGTTGAGCTTTCTGTTCTTGAATGATTGAAGGAATTAAAGAAGTCTTTTGAGGAAAAAGTTGTTCGGCAGACATTAATTCTTTATTTTGATCATTTTGTGCATGAGGAGATTCATTGTTAACTGCTGGAACTTGAGCATTTTGTCCAGAAAATGTTAAATCATGGCCATTATCACTACTTAATTGTGTTCCATCCAAAGATTTTGGTTCATTTTGACTCAAATCTTTTTGAGTTTCTTCTTGAGCAAATCTTTCAACTTGTACCAGTTCATCGAAGAGTGAAATACCCGTTGCCATATTTGGTCGAGAAGCCAATTCAAGTTCACTTTTCATGCTTGCAGTAATACTTTGACGCATTTCCTAAAAAATCTTTTTGATTCATCGAAGCTGAAATCAAGTTTACTGTACCTTAACTTCTTCTTCGAGTTCTCTTTTTTCTTCCTGTGCTTTGTATAGCATGCCATTTAGTTCTGCATTTTTAGATTCAATATCTTGAATCTTTTCTTCCATACCTTCAATTGTTGCTTGCATTTCTCCAACACGAGTATCTAACACTGCCTTAAAAATTATGATGTTAGCAAAATAAAAATTTCTTGTAAAATTTACCTTTTGTTCATGTAATTGCTCAATAGTATTTTGTAAAACATTGTATTCAATAAAAGAAGAGCTTGAATCTAGCATACTCGAATCACGCAATTTTGAGCTTTCTTGTGGTTTATCACCATCATCTTGACGAGATAGCATTTCAATCGTTTCAACATGTTGAGCAATTTGTTCATTTGCAAGAAATAATTGATTTTGTAAGAGATTTATCTATAAAAAAGTTAAATTAATTTTGTACGGATAAATCTTGTTAAAATCCATACCTTTTCTACCAAGATTTTGTTATGATCGTTTATCCCATCAATTTCTTGTTTGTAATCAGCTTCAAGCCCTTCAAATAATGTTTTTTGATCACTAAGACGTTTTCGTAATACACGTAGATCATGAACGAGCTGGGGATTATTATTATATTCAGCATCCATGTTCTTTGTTTGAATATATGAATTGTAATAGCTGGAGTTTGTTTGCAAGTTTGTTTGTTTTTTTGTTTGTTGGTTGGAACATGCATTTTCATTCATGTAAATTTTTTTACAAAAATGGAATGAAAAAATGAAAAAAAAACAAAAAGAGGTGGTCAAAAAAATTGAGATAGGAGGAATAAAAAAAACACGCGTAATTGGTTTGGTAGCCATTATAGAACCGTTGACAACAAGGTCTTCTGTTTATCACATTTTTTAGCTATTGTTTTTTGTTATTCATTTGGTTGGCAAATAATGATCACCAAGGTCACGCCAGTGACCATCCGGATGATTACCTACTTTTTTGATGATGCCGATGCCTTCAGCAACTTTTTAACCAACTTATTGAATTTTCTTTTACATAATAAATATTTTTGATTTAGGTTGAGCAATAAAAAAAAAGTTTTTTATACACGAATATGATCTTTGTAAGAATACAGAAAAAAGTTTCATTAAAATCGATTAACTTATTACTTTTACATTTTATTTGTTGTATACAACATTTGTTACCCACTCTTATGACAATTCGATGTTACATCATATTTATTTTGGCCAAAAAACTAACTATTTTAAATGCAGCTGCAGTTTTTACAAGGAAATCAAAGATTTTGTTGTGACACATTAAACACGACAAAGATTTACATCATTACAATTTTTATTAATTTGATTCAAATTAATGCTATTCTATCGATTGGTAGTAGTAGTGTGGCTCAAAATGGCTTTTTTGTGGATGACAAAGAGGGAAAGCCTGAAATTATGTGAAAACAGAATAGATGCAAATACAAAATAGTTTTCGATTTGCAAAAAATTTTTGAACATCCCCAAAAGCCTGTCAAATGAATGAAGTTTATTATTTGAAAACAAAAGAAATTTATTTATCATTCAAAGTATAAAAGAAATTTTTAAAACAAAGAAGGTTTACGAAAAGCTGGTGCTTCATTCTGTGGCTGCCATAATTTCAACTTGCTACGAATCATTGCTCGAAATTTTTTAGATAGATGAACATCATCGTCGGAAAAATCGATCCAAAATTTTGCATTTTTCGCTGCATTCATCTAAAATGAATGAGTATAATGATGATAAATAATTTTTGAGCCAACAATACTACTGTATTTTTTTAAAAAAAATAATTTAATGCTCTCTTGAACAGGAATTCAAATATGTGTGAATTACAGGGGTCGAAAATGCGGCCGAAAAATCGTCGGCCGGGCCGGCCTGCGGCTGAAAAAATCAAGCCGGTCTGGCCCGCGGCCGGTCGTCGCATTTTCGACCCCTGGTGAATTATCTATTGTTTTAGCGGAGTAGATCCAGTGTTCTGCTTTTATGTTTTTGGCCGCTCGCGCTCCGCTCTTCGCTCCGAGGTTTTTTGAAAATCGCTCCGAGCTCCGCTCTGCGCTCTGCATTTTTAAAAAAGTCGCTCCGCGCTCCGCTCTTTGCTCCGAAAATCAAAATTTTTCATGCCTTTTTCAACAAATTATTTCGTTTTTGATGATAAAGAAGTGCCTATTATTGCATATAAAAGCTGTGTAAAGAGTTTTTGCGGTGCTTATTAAGCAAACTTACAAAAAAACTGAAAAATTCTTTAAATTTTTCAAAAAAATCGCTCCCGCTCCGCTCTCCGCTCCGCATATTTCCAAAAGTCGCTCCGCGCTCCGCTCTTCGCTCCGCAAAGAGCGCTCCGGAGCGCCCCGGAGCGGAGCAAAATCGTAGCGAAGCAGAACACTGAGTAGATCCCATCCCGTTTTTCGAAAAATATGGGTGTGGGAAATCCCGTATTTAAAAAAAGCCAAGGGGCGGGATTGCGGGATTGAAATCAGCATGGGATGGGATTCTCGTAATCCCATTAAAAATTTATACCTTCATAAAATCATAAAAATCATCAACATTTACAAAGTTATCAACTTTTCGAAGTAAAAATGCTTTAAGTTGTACTTTATGATTAAGTCCCAACAAATTTTTGAGTGTTTTTTGAGCTACATGGCAGCGGTGTATTCTAAAAATTAAATTGTATTTAAACTTTTATAATTATCCTTTAGTACTTACTCAATGCTATGAGCTTTAGAGGTTTTTGAAATAATTCTTTCTATTGAAAGAAAGTCACCATCTTCATTAATGACACCATTAATAATTAAAATTTCAACATTACCAGATGCAGTTAAAATATCAAAATCAGTTTCATCTAAATAATGACAGACATTAAGAGTATGAATATCACATCGAGTAATCTTTGAAATTAACCGGGTACAATGAATAATATTTGAATGAACTTTAAAAGTACCAGTAAGCCAAATATTTTGAAGATAAGGAAAAATTGGAGTTTTTCCTGATAATTTAAGTGAATCTTTAACAAAATATGTATTGTTTGTATTGGATAAAAGTTTTAAATTTCGAATAATTAAATATCGATGTTGAACAAAAAATAATTTGCAAAGCTTTTGAAGTTTTTGCCATTGATTGCTTGTAGCATTATCAAAAATATATCGAATAAAAGTAACAGGTAATGAAAGTTGTTGTTGATTTTCAATAAAATTAAAAAAATCTTTTGCAAGTAAAGTAATACGGTAGTTTGTCATTATTAAAAAGAATAAAAAAAGAATTTATAATTTCCTAAAATCTAGAATTTGATTGATGAAAAACATAAAAATAAACTGTTAAAAACAAATCTCGATGCTTTATTAAAAAGGTGATGATGATGGCATATTTTGTCCAAAGACACCAGCAGGAAATGTTTTCGGGGCCCCCTCCGAAATTAATCGCCAGCTCAGTGGCTTAGTGGAGTAGCGCGGTGGATGTTCGGCCTGGAGATCCCAGGTTCGAGTCCGGCCGGAGACGAAACATTAAAAAATTGAGTGGTTGGGTGCTCGGTGGATCCGAGGTTAAAACGAATTCCATGGGTGGCACCCAGGTTAAAAGTGAGCCTCCTTCTAGGATATATGTAAAAGTCGACTCACGGGTATCGCATTAGGGATCAGTAGGTGTTAGGGCCTACACAATACTAAGTTTAATCAATTTCGGAGGGGGCACGCCGTTGTTCTTTTGCCGCTTTAACGTGGTAGCGGCAAAGGATCAAAGGATTCTTCAAATTTCAGAGGGGTCCCTGCCTCTCGAGGCACATCCTGCTAATATCCTTGATCTTGTCAATTATTCAACAATGGCCATCAAAGGTAAAAAAATTTTGTTACTTTTTGTTTTCACTTGCTTTTGACCGAAACTATCCTGTGATTTTGCCATCTCCAAAAACAAAAAAAAAGAAAGGGAAAGGTCACGAAGTGCATAAAAACGTCAAAAAAAGTATAAACAAATAAGTTCATTAAGAATTATCCGGGTTGTAAAAGTTCAAATTTCACAAAAAGAATTGCCGAAAAAGGAAAGAAATTGAGACAGATGCTAAAGACGGCATTTTGTCTTTTTTTAAAAATCACTAACAACTTCAATGGGATGAACAAAAATGATATAGAAATTTGGTGAAAAAAATTGGTTTTAATAGCTTTTAGGTGTTACACATACTTATGAAAATGGTAAAGTAGACGCAAATGCGATTGTTTTGGTTTCCTTTTCTTCAATCTCTCACGATTGCATCGCGGTTTGCCCTTTCAATTATTTCATTGTTTTCAAAACATAGAAAAAATAAGGCACCATAAAATCAAATTCCCTGACCAGCACAAAAAGGAAAGAACTTCAAAACAAAAATTTTTGTTCTAACAAAATGCTACAAAAGTTTTTAAACCTCGTTGAAAAAATACATTTATTTAATTACGACTTAAAACTTAAAGTGAATAAAAAGGCAATAAATTGAAGATCATTTGAATTATTTAAAATGTCATTAAGTGATAGTTCTAAAAAGCGTCAATTACTTGATTAAATAAAATTAACAATTTTTACCCAAGAAAGAAAAACCAGTACCATATATTAAATATTGCAAAAAATATTGGGAATACTATTGATGAAGCCTACAAAAAACATTTACAAATGAAATGAAGAAAATATGACAAAACCTTGTCAAGCTTATAAGCAGTCCATTCAGGGCATTTCATACATAGCCATGAACAATGACAACTAAAAGATGTTTACTTTTTAAAAATAAAAGTTGAAATGAATAAAAACTGACGTAACAATATTGGATGCTTCATATCTTGTCAAATATCCAACAATAGCTAATTCAATTAATGATGCAAAAATAAATGCCATTGAAAATAAAATCCATACATCAATAGCTTTAACATCAGATGTTTTAGGTAACCCGCTTACAACTGACCCAAATTGAAATCTAAATTATTTTTAATGGAATCATCTTATAAGATAATAAAATTATTATTACGTTAAAGCTAAAAGTGAATTGACTCCAACTGTTGTCCTTGATGGAATATTACTGGGGCCAAGATAAAATGATATCTTAAAATTTATTTTTGTGTTAACGTACACCATATTTGTTTCAAAGTGTTGTTGCTTACCCATGATATCAAAACATATAATGCAGAAAGTGAATAAACTTGTAAAATATAAAACCCATAAAGTCGTTGAAAAGTGAAAGTTGCAACCAGTTCATTAAAAATTCCTGGTGGATACAGCCGCTTTACTGTGCTTGCCTTATAATCAACAAGAACATAATCAGGTAATGTAATATTTTCTTTTAATATTAATATTGGATCTTGTTTCCAAATCATATTTACTTGTGCTGTATTATGATTAAAAGATTCATAAAATAACATGCAACTAAAATTAATATTGGTATTTTTTGGATGTACAAAATTATTTACCGTTGTTGATCAATAGGAAATGTTCGTAATGCATTTCGACATGGCCCGGTTAGCTTTATTCTAAAATGTGTGAATATTATTTTTAATATACGTGATGCACTTGTTACAATATTTTAGTCTTACAATAAAAAAAAGTTTTAACATAGAAAAAAAAGAGTGTCATATGGAAGTTATTACTAAAACACAAGCCCAGCAGGAGAAAGATATGCGGTTAGCCGTTGTCAGTCGAAATTTTGGCAGGATTCTCACGATTTTCTATGGAAATGGAAGCCAAAAAAGTCCTGCCAACAAATTTCAGATCGCAACCGGATTTCTCAACCCTGAAGCCAAGTCAAATTTCAAAAAATTAAGGAAAAGTAAAAGAGTAGTAATAGAAGATTGAAAATTTTTGACATGGGTTTTAGTGAAGTCTTTTACAATTATCTGAAGCTATCTGAAGTCATGCAAATAAATTTTTAATAAATTTTGATTTAAAGATATTTGTATTTTAAAAATTAAAAAAACTAACCTATAATTATGTGAAACTTTTCCGTCACTATAAATTTGTAAAAATACATTCGCAAATGGGCTATGATGAACGGAAGCTTGTTTGGTATTAACAAAACAAGCACCAGAATTCCAAATTTTTTGTAAAACTTTTGGACCATCAACAGATATATTTCTAGAAGTTATTATAGCTTTTTAACAATAATCAAAATGTCAATATTATTCTTCTTACTGTTTACATGGATTTAAATGTGCAAATGCAAGACCATCATCATGCCACCATTCAGTGATATAAACATCAAGCTCAAATTCACTTGTAATTTCAATAATTTTTGATACTTCTTGAACCCATAACTTTAAAATTTGTTAATAATTTTAAAGCGCTTTGATAATAATGATTTTAAAACTTACTTCAACTTTCACTTCAACATTTCCACCACCAGGAATTCGTAATTTATCATAATTTTTTAATAATGTTTCCAAGATTACTGCATCATCGGCACATTTTTGTTGTCGACTAAATGTATCAATTTCATATTCATGATAATGTCCTTCTCTTTTAGGCCGAAATAGTGGTTCATCATCATCATCTTCATTTTCATTATCCAACCAGTTACTGAAAAAAAATCCCCAAAAAACAAATAGATCTCTTTCAAAATGGTATAAAATTAAATTTACTTACCTAAAATTACTTCCTTGATAAACTTCTGATTTAATTTTCTTAAATGATAGAAAAAGAAGAATAAATAAATAAAAGCGGGACATTACTTCAGCAAACTCTTGGATTACATGAATGCATAAGTTTGAGTTTCTTTTTTAACTCTTCTAAAAAAAGTAGTCATTTTTCATTTTTTTCTTAACAGAAATATATAAAAAAGGGCGTCACGCTGTGTGAATTTTTATTTAGTCATTAACGTTGTAAATAATTTACAAATATATAGCTAACACAGATATGTATTTTTGTTATTGTCACACAAGAAACTTTTTTTACGTTCTTATATTTTTTATATTTAAATGAAGGCATAAATAAATGTGGCAGTTGTGAGAAATTCATAAAACTTTTTTTGGGAGAAATAATAAAAATAAGCAAATATGTCTTTAAAAAAATCTCCAGCAAAAAGTCCCATTGTTAATGGCTGGGAAAGAGGGGGGATTGACAAGAGAGGGGAAACGCATGCTTTAACGCCTCTGGAACATCCGCAGAAGCTTTGAAACTGAATTTAACAGAAAAAAGAAAAGATGCGCTGCTTTTTTTTTTCAACTTTTTTTGGAGCATGCTTTAGCTGTAAGAATCGATTTTACATCCAAGTGAAAAATGTTGAAAAAAAGTCCCATGGATACGAAGCCTATTGTTTTTTGTCTTTGCTTTTTTTCTGGGAGAATGTTATCTTTTGGCATCTTTTTTTTGACTTTCTTTCCTTCTTTCTTTGAAACAAACAATGGCCAACCAACCATAATATGAAATTTCGAGTTCTCAAGAGGATTTCTTTCAAAGAATGTTTTGTTTTTTTTTTGAAAAAGAAAGTAATAAGTGGCTGTGAAAGCAAAAAATAAGCTTCAAAATTTTTATAATTTAAGATATTATTTTTTTAAAGATATTATTAAGCAAAAAATATGTACTGTAAAATTAAGCTTGAGTTTCTATGGAATATTTTTGTTGTGATGAACGTGCAGCAGAATGTTGTCGGTCAAGAAGGATAAACGTTGCAGTTCGTTCATGAAATTGTCGCTTCTCTCGAAATATCATTAATTCTCGTAATTGTTTATCAGTCAACTAAAACTTTTTAGATTTTTCTAAATGTTAAAAAAAGCTTTACCAAATCAATGATAGGGTCAAGGGTCATTCGTGTAAACCATCCAACAGCAGAAAGGGATGTAAATGTGCCATAATAAAAAAATGCGGATAAATATTCTAAATCACATTCCATTAATTTATTTCTTTCTAATTTACGTTTATGTTCCATTTCTGTTAATTTTTTACTCCAAATGTTACAGCTTTCGGCCATTGGATGAGTAGCCCAATATGCAAGACCCATTAAAATAAAGCTAAATGTAAAAACGGATATGTGAACACCAAGTCGCCAAACACTTGCTTGATGCCTATTTGATACATAATGGTTATTACGTCGCCGAAAAAGCATTACAATGACCTAAAATAAAAATAAAATAAATAAAGATTACATGTGGTGGGATAATGTGATTTAGTTTATGAAACCAAACTTACAAAACCATAACTTGCAATAGTCATAAAATAGCTAAGAATTGGCAATAATAAACTAATAAAACCCATTTTAACTAAAGAATTGTTAATAATATTTACACATAATTCTACCATCCAATGATCCATTAATCCATGATATCGATGTCGCATCATATACAACATTCCATTAGAATCAAATAATGGTTGTTGACTACAAGCTTCAAATTATTTTTTAAAATTTTTGACAAATCTTATTACCCAGCTTTAAAAGCAAAACCAAGTATACTTATCATTATTATCCATCCAAATGCTATAGCACGTGTCACGCGTCCCATTGATAGCCCAAGTTTATATCGTAATGGTAAACGTACAGCGTAGCATGTTAAAACAGATATTCCAAAATAACTCGTAGCCAAAACCCAATAATTTAATGTTACAACAAGCTCAAATATAATAATATTAAACAAAAAAAGGATATAAACAAAATGAAAAGAAACCTGCATAAAATGATCTGGAAATATTGAAGTTGATTCACAATCAACCATATCACAGGTTATTCTAACACATGAAAGATACAGTAATGATATAATAGCTGTTATAAGATCAGATATGCATCGATTTGCAACAAATAATAGCCTTTTAGAAAGAAGTTTTCGTAAATAAACACCTCGGCTAAGAAGAATAAATAAAAATAAATTACCTACAAAAAATTATTAAAAGACCAAATGAAAAAAACAACTGATCTCAAAAAATCATACAAATTACTGCAATTGCACAAACAACAATTAAAACTTGTGGAAGAGTATTAAACATCAATTCCAAAAATGACACTTTGTTTGCCTTTTCTGCTGCACATTGTTCTGGATAAACTAAACTCGTCATTGAAAGTCTAGAAAATACTTGTTAAAAATGCTAAAATAGTTTCTTTTTCGTTTTGTATTGTGTCTAAGTAAATATTTGAAAAAACAAAAAGAAACCCAAAAAAATGAATGCCAAAATAAACGCGCACATGTTTCTTTTTTCGGTATCATCGTTTCCGTCTTCTTCTTCTTTCTCCTTCGTCTTCTTCATTCTGTGATAATTAAAATTGCTTCAAAAAAGACACATTTTTACACGTTTTAAAGAACGAAGCTTTTATTTTATTTAAATTGTGATAGTTTAAGAAAAGAGAAACAACAACAACAAAAATTAATAAAAAAAACAGTTATCGTTCATTAACTGTTACTGAAATATATCTTCTTCCAAAAATTTTTTTCTGCTCAAATACCTCTCTCAAAAAACAAAGACTAGAAGAAAAAAAAGCTATGATAGAAAGAAAAGTAACAAGAAATAAGAAAGGGAAGAAGCTAATAGAAGGAAGCGTTTTCTTTGAGCTTTTTATTATAGCATTTCCAAACGAAAAACAAAAAAAGAAAGAAATGGCGTAAATTTGGGAGTATCCTGGAATAAAAAAAGCTCTAAAAACAGAAGATACTTAGAGACAATTTTTGAAAGATGCTATAAATATTATGCACGGCAAATGACTCTTCTTTTGTCTGTATTGAATCAAGTACCTCATGGGAATGAAATTTTTGTGGGTAGGCTATTAAACGTTTAAAGGCTAACGATCAACTAAAATATTTTGACACTTTCAAATAAATACAACAAAAAAGGAAATATATAAATTCATATAAAAATAAATGCAAATTTAAACTTTAAAAAAATATTTAAGTATACAAGCTGCTACAAAAAAGTTGTATGTAAAATTACAATGATGTGAGATGGCGTTGCATGCCTTGCGTGACAGTAATCATTTGAGCAAAATATAAAGATATATTTAATTTTTTAAATTAAAACATTCGTGAAAGTACAAGTAATGATGTGCCAGATTCGTCATGAGTCATCTAAAAAAAGCATTATTATTTTTATATATGCAAATGACGTAACTTTGAGGTTTTTTTAAAGAGTCTTCAAGTTTTAAATTAAATCTTGGGAAAGATTTCTACGTTACTGAAGCACGTCGGCAAGGTGGAACACCACTTGCCTTGCCTTTCCGAAATTTAACAAAAGTTTTGAACTTTTGCCACAGCCATGTAACAGCGGCAAAAGATCAAAAACGAGCCCCTTCCAAACCCCTTGTGTTTCTGCAGACGTCCTTGCTGCTGCTGTCTTTTTAATAAACCAACTTACCTTCCGATGTTCTATTGTTGGAATAGCTCTCGTAAATGCCCGGTAATGAACAATAAGGCTTACAGATATCCATAACTAAAAATAAAATTTATTTTGTACTTTTTTTATTCATTACTTTTTTTGTATTTTCTCACCATAAACGGAAGTGTGTAGGTTGGATAATAGGTCAGTAACTGGCGAAGTGTTAAATACCATAATGAAATTTTAGAACGTCTAGCACTCAAAAGCATGTTTTCTATATCACCTGCCATCTAAAATTTATAAATTATTAAATACCAAAAAAATCGTTTTCTTGCCATAAATCGAAATCCATAAATACAAATTTCAAAAAATGATCGAATTGTCATTGCACCAAACCATGCTAACCAATATACAAGTTTTTCATAATTTTTATAGAACACGGCTTTAAATAGCAAATATGGCATTACAACACCCGGAAGAGCAAATAAAGACGTTGTTATGTGTTCCATTATAGCTTGAACTAAAAAAACGATTCAATTATGTCTTCTAGCAGGGGTGCGAAATGCGGTCGGCTGGCCGTGACCAAAGATTTTGGCCGGGTTTCTCAGGGTTATGTACTCAAATGAGCCAAAAAAGTGATGGCTGGTCAACAAATTTTTGGCCAAGGTTGATTGCCGTATTTCTTAGCCCTGGTTTCTAGCAAAAAAAACTAAATTTTTACCATTCAAATCATCAATTTTTGTGTAAACAGTTGATTTTGCAATTCTTTCCTCATGATGATAAAGATAAATATATTGTGGATGACTAAAGCATCGACGACCCCAACTTAAATCAAATGGTGGTGGCATTGGCTCATAAAAATCCCAAATATTTCCTCCTATTACCGTAACAACAGTAGTCTAAAAAAGGATTGAAATAAGAAAAAAGAATGCAAATAATGGTTCTTACAATATTAAAAACGAATCCAAATATTACTGAAAGACGGTAAGATAACGCAAAACGCCATATTAATTTTTCAACTGGATTAAAAAATGCCCTTCGTTGAAGCCATAATTTTTCTTCTTCTTGTGTCATCTCAAATGTCCAATGATTTGGCCATTGCCAATTATAAATTTCATAAAATAAAAGAATTGGAAAGTCATGAATATTTGTCCAAGAAATGGGAAGCTTCCAATTAAAATATGCTTTCCAAAACCGTTTTTTATCTATTCCTGCTTGCGTCATTCAAAAAGTAACAAAATTTTGCAAACACTAAAAACAAATTAATTTTAGGATAAAGAAATATTAGGGTTATAAAAAGCTCTAAAGTTCTAAAGTTTCCTTGGATACAGTTCGTTTTTTTTGTCTGGTTAGAATAGAATAAAATCAAAAAAAGAAGTGAACAAAAAAACGCCTTTTCTCTTTTTTGGTTTAGCTATTTTTTTAAAAAAAGCCTCTTTTTAGCTTACACCCAACCTTTTCATCTTGGCCACCCGTATTGCCTTTTTTTCTTATTTGTAATAAAAAAAATGACAGACTTGCGCTCTTTCATTTATGCTTCTTCTTTCATGAATGCCAATGCTGTTTTTTTTCTTTTAGGTATATGAAGAGCAGTTCCATAAAAAAGTCAGTGCTAAAAAACTGCTGTTAGACTATGTGTTTTATTTTTTCAGTATGTCAGAAAAAGTCAGTAAATGTGTCCATTAACAAAAGCTGCTGCCTTAAGTGCATACATTTCATTCATAAAGTAATTAAACAATCCATAAGGCAATACAGTATATAAAATAGATTTTTAATAATAAACGTGACTCACAACTTGCGCCTCCATTGTCCAGTGAAAAAAAATTAATTGAAAAAACGGTCAGTAAAAAAGTGCAAATAAAGTCAATTCACTTAAATACTTTACCACAGATTACTGTATAAAAAAATGATATTGAAAATTTTAGAATCGTTTAAAATTTTGACCAGGTAAATTAAATTGTTACACAAACTAAATCCTTTTAATTTTTCTATATAATAAAATAAGCTGAAAAAAAGAGCTAGATTTTTTTAAGAATTGGTCACCAACGTTTTCAACAAATTCTTAAATCACAAAAAAGTCTTTCAACTTTAAAAGTCAACGAAAAAACGGTTCAAACAAGTAGAAAACTTTATTTTTAAACAGTCAACAGAAATAAAAGAAAATCAATACACATTAAACATTACGATAACGAAACGTATATTTATAAGTTGCTCCTTCATCAAATTTAAATTCTCCATTAAAATTTGGCTTCATTTCAGCAAGTAAATAATCACTGTCATCAATCAAAGTTCGATGTTTTACAACAGGATAGATCAAACCACAATTTTCAATACAGAGATACCAATCGACATCTTTCATTTTCTTTACTGTAGATGGAAAGGATGGAAAACCAAATCTTATATGTATGCAACAAAGTATATTCGGGGCAGAATAACAATCCAATTCACGATTAAAAGTATTACGAATATATTTAATAAGGTATTTATCTTCAAAAGTCCCAACGAGTAATCCATCACCAATCTTAACTTCAACTAAAAAAATTGTTAAAAAACAAATTGAAAGTTAGAACGTTTTTCTCCAACTTAAAAACTTACCATCAATATCAGAAACGTGATTTGCTTGTTCTTCAGTGATAATTCCTTTTGCAACTAAAAATAAATGTTTAAATTTGAAATAAAATAGTAAAAAACTCACCAACAAATTCATTTAAAAATTTCTTAGTCATACGGTAATACTTAATAAATGGAAGAATGTCAGATAAGTCATCTTTGATTGAAACAATGAGATTGAAATGCGGATCAGGTGACTTCAGTTGTTTCATTAAAACACGTATTTCTGCTACTTCATAAACCTAAAAAATAAAAGATGTTATTTACAAAATCTGTTAAAATGACTTACAGCTTTTAAAGCTTCTTCTTCCTTGTTGGAAATCGAACGTCTTTTTACAGAATAATACAAATAAATTAAAGAAATATCAAATCCTTTTTCTTTTATATCATATAACTAAATAACAAAATGAATTACTGTAAATTTAAAAAACAAACTAACATTTTTAAAGCAATCTTCTCCTAAGCTATTGAGTTGTTCACAGCGTTTTATAATCTTGTATAATTCAGGATCAGAGAAAAGAAATCTTTTTTCAACTAAAACCAAAGGCAAATATAAAACGTTTTAAAAAATAAATAAAGCTTACGAATAGATTCTTTGATAAAGTTGAATCTCATGAAATAAAATCCTATTTTTGGAAGAATATTAATCAATTGAGTTTTAATAAATTCTTGAATAACAGAATTTTCTCCATCAACGTTTGATTCTATCATATTAATTTCAGCTTGATGTTCTGCCCATTTATATACCTAAAAATTAGGATGAATCGAAGACGTTTAAAATACAGTACACTTACTGCATCAAAAAAAATTTCATGAACATTTTCATACGGTCCATATTGTTTTTCACAAATAGCTAAATATTCAACAAATGATTTCTTATGATCCATAAAATGTTCGGTATTGATTATAGCATCCCAATTTCGAGCGATAAAATCTTTGAGTGAACTACCGAAAAATTTCAATGAATATTTTTGAGAAAATTCAACCATTTGTTCAATACGTTCTACAGTAATATCTATGTTTGATAAAAAATAATCACAATGTTCTTTAAGACATGTAACACCATAAAATTCTGCCATATCGGTGAGAATACAAACATTATCATTCGTCAAAGTACAGAAACCAGAATATAAAAAAGTGAGAAATTCATAAAAACATTCACTAGTGTATTGAGCATTTTCAATTTTAATTACATCATCTTTATTATTTTTATTCCATCGATCAGAGAGTAAAGCATTAAAGGTTTCAGACGCAGTTGCCAAGACGAATTTATGAACAAAGAGTTTCTATAAAAGTATTTTAAATATTGCTGCATATAATAACATCAAACAAAACATACCTTTCCATGAATTTCAAAAGCACAATCAAAATGACCCTTTTCTTCATCTTGAGCTTTAAAAACATCAAAGCGATCAAGCTGCATTCGATAAACAAAATTTGAAGGTGTATGTTGAGGCGCATCTTTTACATCATCATGATGGACGTCAGATGACATTATTAAAATTACAAATATTGGAGATCTTCTTTACTTTAGCGTGCCCGGAAGAAGAAAGATTTTTTCAAGTTTTTCATTTTCAGAAAGGTGTAGAATATTTCGGTTTACTTTTTCATTCACAAAAAATTTGCATATATTTTTTATGTAAAAATCGCGCCCGCTAAAGTCATGAAAATCCAATGTGGGTAATAATTAAATCTGAAAGAAAGACAAAGATAAAACCTTTTTTGTATGATTTGAATGAGATCCATTTCTTTATAAAAGCTTTTGCAATTTTGGCATTAAGGTACAAAATTATCTATTTTCTGCTTCTATTGCATACTGTAGGCAACACATTTTTAGCATATGGGGCTGTCCAGATATTACGTAATACAAAAATGGTCATTTTTTACCCCACCCACCCATTACGTAATGAAATATCAAAGCTTTTTGCGGACAAATTCAAAGCGGCGTAATAATTAGCTAACCCCACCCACCCAACAACTGCATTACGTAATATCTGGACAGCCCCTATGATTGTTATTTCGATTTTTCCACATGTATGTAATAGGCATTTTAGTTGTTTATGTCATACTTCTCCACATTGATAGTATCTTTTTTTGATATAAATGTGATGACGACGATAAATAAGTCCATGGCATTTTTTGCTTTGTTAATAAAATTTGCTGTTCTTATAATTATTGGTGTTCATAAAGCATATGTTTGTCTCCTCGTGCAAACAAGTTGAACAAAACTTTAAAAAATTGTTTTTTTATTTGTTTGAATGAATTTGCTGTTATTATGTTTTAATGATTTTTTAAATCTTAATATTTTTCAGATTACATTTATTTTCAATTTACATTTATCTTATGATAAAAAAGCTGAATCAACAAATAAAGATTTTAATGTCGAAGAATGTATTAAAGCGGAATTAAATGGAATTTTGGAAAAATTTAATATTCTTTGATTTAATAAACGGTAATAAGAAAAAGCTTTTTATTTTAACTTCTTTAAAGTTATTACCACATAAATGCCAAGAAATAAAATGCAAGCGTAAAATTTATGTTTTTTATATTTTTTTCATAAATAAAGAAATAAAACTGTTAATTTACATAAAAAAGGGATGAAATGAACGGCAATCAATCGAACCAGCCGTAAATTGCAATAATAAAAAAATGTAACAAAGAAAAAAAATTATTTTTCAATACAAAGGCTATGAAAATAAGAAAAGGAATAATAAAAAAAAAGTGAAACCCGAGTGAATCGTCGCGGAATCTGTTGACAAAGAAAAAAAGATTGTCAACCTTTCGTATCAATAAATACAAAAATGAAACACACATTTTTTACAGACCGTTTTTTGAAATAATATTAACTCGCATAATAAGAATAAAAAAAGAAAGAGAAGAAAAAATTTACATAATTTATAATATACAATATCACAAAATTCTAGTAATAGAATAATGCTTAAAATTTCATGGCATTTCTTTTTTAAGTATTACATTTTGTCATAGAATTGTACAACATCGACATATTCCTTGCCTTGAAGGTTGTGCTGCTGTTGGTGGAGTTATTGGTGCAAAATATGCTTGAATTTCAACATCTGGACGATATTGCTGTAAATTTAATAAATACAGAAAACAGCTATTTTTTTGCCATTTTTATTATTTACCTTAAACTTTTTAATTGCATCTTTTGTAATATTTTGACAATCATATAAATCCACACGTTCAAGAGTTTTCATAGGTTTCATAAATTCAAATGCGGCATCAGTTATTAATGGGCAATTATCAAGTTCTAAAACTTGAATAATATCACGATGAGTTCCGCAAAACTCTGATAATCCATTATCAGTAAGTAATTCACAATGTGATAGCGATAAACTTGATAAATGTGGACAACCAATATTAAGATTGTGTAATGTTGTATCAGTTATTTGATTACAATCTTCTAAATCCATTCGTTCTAATTCATGACAATTTTTTGATAGCTGTACAAATCCTGCATCTGTTACACCGCTACATAAAGCTAATTCCAAATCCCTAAAAATGATATTATTAATAATAGCAATAAGTGATGAAAGTTGTGGCATACTTGAGATGTGGGCTTCCTTGAGAAATTGCAATAAGTGAACGATCCGTAATTTCGCGACAATTTGATAAACATAAATATTCAAGTGCATGACAGTGTTGTGAAATATCTTCAACTGTTTCATCAGTAATATTCTGCAAAAAAAAGTATTAACCTACAGTATCACCTTTTAAGTAAAAAAAATCTTACTGTGCATGACATAAGATTAAGTACTCTTAATTGTGCCAAGCTATCTTCATTAAGATTTGCAAAACATCCAGAAGAAATCCCTTCACATCCTTTACATACAAGAGTTTTTAAATATAAACAATGTTCAGCAATTAATTGAATTCCTTTATCAGTTACATTTTGGCACCAACTGATATTAAGATCTTCTAAGTATTTACAACCCGTGCTGAAAATAATATTAATTTGGCCCAAAGAGACAAAACAAAAACAAACCCAATAAATTTTAATGTTCGATCAGTAATTTGTATGCAATTTTCTAAATCAAGAGTTACCAAACGATGACAATATAAACCCAAAAATTCTGAGGTACTGTAATGAATGTTGGGGTTAAAAGTGCATATAATTTTCGAAATGAAAAATTTGCTTACTCATCAGTCACCCTTTTACATTTATTTAATTGTAAACGTTCAATATTAGGACATTTTGCAGCAAATGATCGTAAAGCTGAATCTTGAATATTTTCACATCCCCGTAAACTTAAATCTTTAAGAAATCCACCACATCTTTCTGCAAGGCTTTCAACAACAGATGCCTAAAAACAATTACAATTGTTTTAATGTTTTCTATTATTTATGATATCAAACCTTGATATCTTTTTGAAATTGAAAAAGATCAACTTGTTGCCAATTACTTCCATCCATTGCTAAAGTATTCCAATATCTGCATACTTGCGCACATCGACATAATGATACAATATCCAAGTATGAGAATATTCTAAATTTAAAATTGTCTTTACAAAAAGAAAGTAAACAAAATTATAAATTACCGCAAAAGTTGTTCTTTTGGAAGGGTATGATTAATTAGATCTTGTTGGTTTTGATCCCGCTGGTTTGGAAGTAATGTTGTTATTAGATACATCTAAAAAAGAGAAAAGAAAGTTGATAAAATTAGGAAATAATTATTGGGAAAATCTATAGTTTTTCAAATAAGCAATTTTTTGTTATCCGTTTTTTGACATTATTTTTTTTGTTGCAATTTGCTGTAATTCAGCTGACGACAACAGAAAAAAATGTCGTCACATTTTCGGTTTTTTCTTTCTCAAAAAAATAAAGTCTAAAGATTTTTTTAAACCGTTAACAACACCATATTAGGTATATTTTTTTTCTTGAAAGAACAAAGAAGAAAAAAGCGCAAAAATGCTTTTGCATTAAAAGAAGAAAAAAAAATTGTTTATAAAAAGTTTTAATATAGCCAATTAAAACAAAAAAAAATAAAAACTTAAAATCGTCTTATTTTGACATTGGCTACTGCTGCTACTTGCTACTGCAAAGACAAATGAGCAAAATTAGTAAACAGTTTTAAGCTATTAATGATCGCTATATTTAGAAGCCGAAAAAAAGGCATATGACAAATTTATTTTATTTTTAAACAAATTTAATTGAAGAATAAAGAAAAAAAGCTTTTAATATGAAAAATGTAGAAATAAGCTTGTGTTTTAGAATTGAATAAACCAATTTATGAATGCCATGATACATGAGTAAAAAAAAGAATTTTTTTTATAAAGAACTTTTAAAAAATTAACAATAGAACAAAGAAAAGTTCAAGGCTGATCACTAGGAGTTTAAAACAGTTTTTTTCTAAGGTTATCCTAAAAAAATTTTTTGCATTATAATAAAATAGGGTTTTTGCGCATTTTTTTTATATTCAGAGGAAAATGCTTTTGATGTTTCCTTGGGCAAACAGACATTTTTCTTAACGCATTTTTTTCTTCGAACACAACCGGAAACATTTTTTTGAAAGAAAAGAAATTTTTGAGTCTTTAAAAGGGTTGCAAATAAATATTCTAATTTAGTTATAAAACAGAAACTCTCATGTTTTGTTTTTTTGAAAATAGAAGACTCTTACCAAAAAAAATATAAATGTTAAACAATAATTACCATACTTTTTTTACGAAAGAAAGAAGGAAAAACAAACAATACAAAAATTACAGTGGTAAAAAAAACAAAGCTAACAAAAAAAGGGTGTGGTCAGTTTTAATCGTTAAATGCTTGTAGCGCTTTAAATATCATTTTGTTTTTTTCTTGCATCATGAATGGCAACATTAAAAATCATCGCTCAAAAATATGATGAGTTTTTTTTGTCATAAATCTTTTAAACTTAAAGCCATCTTTTGGTGCAAAAAGCTTTTCTCTCTCTTTTTCTAAAGACGATAAACAAAATTGTCCATTTTTTTCTTTACAACTGTTAACTTTTTTCCCTGCAGTTTTGTATACCTATCCTTTTTTCATAATATTTTTTTGTAGTATTAAAAATACCTTTTTTTATCGCGCTTGAGCCAGCCAGCTGTCATTAAAGTAATTGAAAAATCTCTTCCCTTCTTTTTCAGTGTAAAAAGATTGATTGAAAAAACAGAAAAAAAAGCGAGAAAAAAAAACAGAAAGAGAAGAATAAAAAGAAGACGCGAACGCTGCTATGAAAGGTGATAAGCTTGAAAAGAAAAAAACCTTTTAATTTTCATTTTTGTCCATCAGGAAAAAAAATAGGAGGAGAACGTTAATTTTGTTGTTACAATTTATATTATTCTTTTTTTGCTTAAATATAATTGACAAATAGTTATGCATGCTTTTTTTGATATATATGTCGTTGTTGACCTTTTCTATGGTTATAGTTTTGTTCCTTCACCACACAGTCGCGCGTAGAAAAAGAGAGAAAAAAATCAATTGTTCAAGGAAGAAAGAAAAAAAATAACATTGCAGGCATGTGCAATGGCCCTCACCAACAGCAAAAAAAAGAAGGAAAGGAGAAGGAGAAAAGAAACTAACAGCTGATACTTCTATAAAAGACAAAAATTTTGCTGTTCACAAGTAAATTGAATGAAAAAAAACATTGCTGCCACCTTTTTGGCTGATATTGTGAAAAAAAGAGGTCAAAAACGGAGATGTATCAAGGTAAGATAAAAAAATATGATGTAGAAAGTCAGCTGATTAATTCTCTTTTCCTTTTTTGAAGAAAAACAGAAAAAAAAGTTTTTGGTAAACTTAACTTTGAAAAAATATTGCTAAATTTAAAAGGTTTTATTCTTTGTCCTCTTTTTGCAATATCGTCTTCAACAGATTGAGTTGTGGATTGACTTGTAGGAACATCAATCAGTGGAGATAATGTCATGTCCTCCAATTGAAGAATATCCATTGTTGTTGTTCAAATGGAAGAAAATAGCAGCTTTTTTTATGTTTTAAAAAAAAGAGTGAAGAAAAAGAAATAAAACCAGCAAGCGTTAATGCATTTTTTTAAAAAATGTTAATAATTTTTTAAAGCTTAATTTTTTTACAGCAATAAATAAAACAACTTTAATAAAGCATGAACTTTGTTTTAGATTCTTTCCATTTTTCTTCTTCTGCTTGTTTCGTTTTTATTTTTAAAACATTCATGTGACTTAACCATAAAACAACAAAATTATATAGTGAATAGATTTTTGCGCTCACAAATCATCAAAAAATATGCTTATTTTAAAGAAGAAAAGGGAGACTTCTACATGACAAAAACTTGCAAAAAATTTGTAACATACCTGATTTTGTTTTGCTTGAATTGTTGGATGATGATAGGATAGCTGAGAACCATTGCTGGAAGCAACAACATGTCGTTTACGTGATGTCAAACGCATTTGTCTTCGCTTATGTCGCCCGTTTCGACTTGGTAATACACGATTCTAAAAAAAGAAAAAAACAATATTTTTAAAAAATGTTTTTGAAAGAGAGAAAGAAAAAAACTAACAGTATAATTGTTCTTTTTATGTCGACGATTAACTAAAAGATTTTCTCGTAGATCTGCACTAACTTCTTCTATTTCACTTTCAGTTTCTTCAGAACTTTCTTCTTCTTCAACTACTTCTTGATGATGTTGCCCTTTTTCTTTGTTTGAATGTGATAGATTGTATTGTTCTGGAGCAAGGTCAATATCGTTCACAACAATAATACCTCCTTCTGCAATGACTGCTGAAGATGCTGCTGCTGCCTCTTCAACGTTATTGAAATGATGTAATGCAAACTCGTCCGGATTGGATTCGTTGTTCAGAATTTCCTGATTATCTTCGTCCGCAAATTTAGATGATGATGATGCTGCTGTGTTATTCCCGTCTTTTCCAACAGCGCCAAGCGTGACACGAGTAAAAAGTCGCAACATAAGCGACAATAAAATTTTTAAGAGAAACACGATTTTAGAATAAATTATTTAAACATGCAAAAAATATATATGTGTATAGGTGATAAGGATAGTAGTAGTAGTAATGTAGAATTTTTAATTCACAGCATAAAAAAGGCAACACATTTGAAAGTTTGCTTAAATCATGACATTTAAGGATAGATGTTCGCTTTTCTTCCTGTTGTTTCTCTAAAAAATATAAATATAGGTAAAACTTTTTTAACGACCAAAGTAATTGTTAATTCTTGTTTTTTTCTTTTCTTCTTTTTTCACGAACAATGCAGAAAAAACGAAAAAAAAAACGAAGGGGGGCTTTGAACAACAGCAACGCTTTGAATCTTATTTTTTTAATGGTATCAACTAAAACATCTAGAAAAAGCCATCTCTTTTTTTCGAGCTTTTGAATAAAAAAAAAGGAAAATGCGTGCAGTTTAAATATCTACAGTATAACTTTCAAAGTAGAAACAAGATAAAAGCAAATTTCTAATTATCAAACCTTAAAAAGTTTGAACAAAAATCAATAAAAATGCTTAAAATTAGGATGTAACTGTTGAATTTAATCGTTTGGAATGCTTACTATTTCTCCTTCTGTTTTTATTTATCGTTTTAAGCAATATTAAAAAGACCAACAAACAAACAAAAAAAAGATAGTCACGTTGGTTTGCATATCATAAAAAAAAGACAAAGCCATGTGAGAATATAGCCTGATGATTGCATTTTAAAAGACCAAAATTTAATAGTGTATCAAAACACGATCATAAATGATTGTAAACTAAGGAGCAAAAAAAGAAGAAAGAAGAATTTATCTTTGAATATTTGCTTCAGGCAAGTTCATGAATGCTATTGGCAACCCTACAATGCACTAACTAAAAAAATATTAAACTCTCTAACATCAATGCCGAAAAAAAGAAATATTCCCGTTTGTGGCCATCCAAGAAAAAAAAACCTTCCTCGAGGAAGAGCAGAGCGACGACCAACAGCATGTGCTTTTAGTTTAAGGGGGGACTTTCATCGAGTAGTAAGTAAGCGATGGCAGTTTTTTTCTCTAAAGCTTTGGGGTGTTCTTTTTCTTACACATTTTTTTGATATTTTCAAAGACACACAAAATGTACGGCTAAAAAATTTTTCTTCTTTTTTTCCTCAGCTGACATTGCCCGCTTCTATGAACGACGACGACTCTACTTTGCAAGTGGTTAGTTCTTTTTTATATTTCTGCTGCAAAGAACGCTGGTTGAAAATACCGTGTCCGTTATTTTTGGGTGCGTTGTTGTTTGTCTCTTCTTCTTTTCACGTGTTACAATTAATAGTTTAAAAAGAAAAAAGCCTATGGGGAGAGGTCATTGGTACAAAGACTTAATACTGCAAAAGAAAAAGAAGGCTATTAATGTTATTTTTAAACTTTTAATACGTAAGAATTTTTATTTACAAAAAAAATTTAAAGCTTTAAAGATGAAAAGAAAAAAAACAAGGTCATAATAAAAAGGTATAAATTACATTTTAAAAGAAAGAAAAAAATAATATATGCGCGTTTGAAGGGTTCCTTTCTTTTCCTTCAATCAGCTGTTAAAAAGAATCTAGCATCCGATGGTCACACTTGGTACCAGCCTCAAATTTAAAAAGAAATAGCGCGTGCTTGTGTTTTTTTCAACCCTCAAATGAGGTTTGTTTGAAATTCGAAAAAAATGAAATAAAATAAATCAAAACTCAATAGGGACTATTAATTTAGTAAAAATTACAAAACGATTAATATCATTCATGGTTTTTTTTGATGTTTAAATAAATGATTTTTAATTTGTTGCACTCTTTTAATCCTCCTCTTCTTTTTTTAAAAAATACAAAAATCAAAAAGGTATTAAATATTTATTAAATTTTTTTTATTAAAAACACATATCTATTTTAAATAACTAAATTATAAAAAATATAAGCATAGAATAAAATTAATGAAAAATAATATTGCCCGAAAGCTACTGCACTGGACGGCACGGATTCTGGTTTTCCTCCTTCTAATTGTGAAAATTGTGCATGCTCTTCTGTTCCAACAATCATATCTTCTGAAGGTTGCTGACTATCTTTTTCTGCAAAAGAAGGATTTCTATGATCACTTGTTTCACGATTATATGAAACTGATTCAGGGATTGCAAGATTTGTTAAATGTATATCAGATGATGATTTTTCTGGTTTTTCTCTTGGATCTACGGAAGCAGGTTTTGCAAGATTATTACCAGTTGCTTCAAAATTTGATGGAGTTGGTTTACTGTGATGTCGATTATGTGCAATTTTTGCTGAAGTTCCCGTAAATTGGCATGCAGGCATTAAAGTTTTTGTTGTATCTTTCAAAACACGAAAGATTACTTGCCATGCTTCTAAACCGCAATTATGTCGAATAGGATGCCGAACACAACCAGAAAAAAAATTTAGTGCTCTAAAAAAAGAAATTAAGCCATTTAAAAAAGGAAAAAGACAAAAAAAATAATTAAAAACTTACTCGCACATGCGATCTAATTTTACTGGCATTGTAATACCAGATTCTTCATTAGCTTTTTCAATATCACGAAGTGTTTCATCATGACAATGTTTAACAGTAGGTCGTTGGTCAAGTTCCATCAAACATTCTGCACTATTCATAAAAGCTAAAAAGAAAGCAAATGTTGTTTTTTTGACAAATGAAAGTAAGCTTTAGGGAACAAACAAAACTTACTCTTATAACCAGCATTGCAAAGAAAGCCATAAGAAGCTTCAATGAGATTTATGGTTATATGTTTTGGACATTTTTTTCTGTGTGGTTCAACGCAAGTTTCAAAATCTTTGATTAATCTAAAATTTGTACGCTTAAATGTTAAAGTCAAAAAAAGGATAGAAAAAAATGCCTGCAAAGTTCTTTAAAAACGTCTCCACCAATTTTAGGTAATTGTAAAGCTTGACCGAATTGATTCTGGGAATTTTGATTATTTTCAGTACTCGTATTATCCTTAAAATTAAACACAACATTTAATTTAAAAAAAATTGCAATTAGATTGTATTACTCTTTGATTTAAAACTTTTGCATACAATGCAACAGGTTGGACACATTGTTGAATTTCATCATTAACATATTGTGGACATTGACTGCCAATTCCCGCTCCATTAACTAGCAGAGGTATTGTAAAAGCTAAAATTATTTTTGATGGCTTAACTTATTCAAATAAAAAATGTCAAACTTACAAAATAAAACAAAATAAAATAAAAATGAAATAATATTTACAAACATAACTTTATAATCCACCAAAATCTTTAAAGAGTTGTAATATAAAATTCAAAATTGCTTTATAAAATCTTTTTTAAACAAAACTTTAAAGGCATTTTCTTCTGGTCAAAAAAAAGGTAAAACAAATAAGTCAAAGCTGGTTTCTTTCTTTGATTGCTGTTGACTAAAAACAGTTCTTTATTAACTCAAAATTAAGAAAAACACTTGATTAAAATAATTTCCCACGCTCAATGATGATGAATGGAATGAAGCAAGATGATAGGGTTATTAGCGGGGCTGCAAATAAGGAGGGAGATAAAGTTTTTGAAAAACAGAGAGGGGAAAATCTCAATATAAAAAAAATTGAATGAACGGCTATTTTCAAAAACAACAACAAGTTGCCAAAAAAGCGTTGTATTCGTTTAAAAACAAATGGTTTTGATGGTCAAAAATAAATTGGAATCGAGAAGAAGAAGGAGAAGAAGACCGAATGCCGTACTTTTTTTCTTCTTCTTGCCAGTGTTGAAAAACCTTTTTTTTCTTTTTCTCTTTTTTTTATAAATAATAAAAACGACTCATCTGCATCGTAGTAAAACACTTGAGTATCAATATGTAATCAATTTAATCATAAAAGAATACCATAAATAAAATAATTGGAGTTAAATTTTTTCGTTTAGCTTTTTAAAACAAAATTATATGCAAAAACAAAGAGATAATGCTTCTGCTTTAAAGAAAATGAATATATCTCTAAAGCAGTCATTTTTTGTATGCAAAAAAAGAAAGAAGGGTTAAGAAGGCTTAAAAATTTTTTACAAAAACACAAGAGAAAAATAACAATTCAAGTGCCAAAGACAAAAAGAAAAGTGAAAAACCAGTAATTATAGGCTTCATCTAATTCGCAACAAAAAGAAACAGAAAAAAAATTGACAGTACCACAGTAAACTTCCACTCAAAACATGTTGAACATAAATTCTCACTATTTTTTAGATGCCGATTTTTAAGAGCTTTTTTTAATGCATGAACAACAAAAAATAAAAATCAATGAGAAATGCCGAAACCGGAAATGAGCTTCAACACATTTGCATAAAATTAGAATGCTTTCCTGAAGTCAGAAAACAGAAAGAAAGAAAAAAATGCATTACCAGTCTTTTTTTCTCGGGTAAAAATAACTTTGATTATCACTCAAAAGAAAAAATAAATAAAAGCTAGATGCATAAATTTGAAAATTTTATGGAAGGAATCTACTCCTTTTTCGGTTTATTTTCTCCTCTCTTTTTTACTTTCATAAATGAACGACATAATCAAAGAAACCAGATGTTTGTTGTTGAAGAAACAAATAACGTGGAAAAAAGAGAAATGGGATTCAAGCCATTTTTTTTTGACAAGCTGAATAAACATTTTTGAGTTCAATTTTTCTTCTTTTTTACTTCCAAAAAAAGCTAACGAATGACCAAGTTATTGCCGAAAAAATATATACCGGCAAGCCAGGTGAGCGAGTACTACCACTGCTGCTGCTACAAATGTAGACTCAAAAAACCACAAAAAATATAAATATGATAGCTTTTGGAGTTCTCGGATTGCTGCTACTACTACTTTTATATATCTACAATATCTTTATATACCTTGTTCATCCGTGTTTTTATACAAAGCTGACCAAATTAAACAATTTTTTTTCATCTTGTTGTAAATAAAAATAGACAAATTTTTAAAAGAAGGAGTAAGTAAACCATGTTATAAATAAATTTTTTGAATTAAAAATTTATATTTTTATTGAGTGTGAATTTCAGTAATAGTAAAAAACGTGTCGAAGAATAAAATAAAAAAAAGAAACTTGTTGAAGTTAATCCAGAATAAGAAGAAAAAAAAACTCTTAAAAGAAACAACAACTGCTTTTATCACGCTTGACATCACACATTTTGCTGCTCCTACTGTTGTTATATTGCTGCTGTAATATAGCTGAACAACCCCATTCAACAATGAACTAAAATGAAGAAATTTTTTGGTGGTGGTCGTATCTTTTACAGACCTATCATAGCATTAAAAAAATTTGAATGTCCTTTTAACGACAACTAAATGACAATTCTCAAAAAAAAAATTTTTAGCGTACTGCTCCTATTTTCGCCATTTTGTAGAAAACAAAATATGCTATTTTTTAACGCGCAAACTTTGGAGACATGAAAAAAAATGTTAGTTAATCGTGGGCGACGAAAAAAGAGCTATCATTAACCCTTTGGGAGTCAATTCCCATTCAAATGCAAGTTTAAAAGTTTTTTTTCCAAGCTTTGAGTTGAAAACTTGAAATAAAGAGAAAAAGACCTAAAAGCTTTGAAGGGATATTTGCTTTTCCATTTTTTTCTTCGTCTTAAATCACGTTTAAGCTTCCATGAAAGTGACCCTTTCAAATTTTTGGCTTTTTTTCTTTTCTACAACAATTATTACGGGGATGACTGCCATTGACATTGCGCCTCGGATTAAGTGGTTAATTTAAAAGGACAGATTGCTAAACTGAAGAAGGATGCGACATTAATCGGCAATATCCTTCCACCAGAAGAAAAAAAGAGAAAGATAGAAAAGAAGAGGAAGGCATCAATTCAAGCAGCGCCTCCTTGTTTTCCAACACACTGTTGTTGTCCATGACCCTAAACAAGTTGCCAACACATCCACCACACTTTTTTTTGGCAGTATCCTTTCGCTTTTTTTAGCTTCTTTAAGAAATTTGACACCATTCTAAAGTTTACTTTAATTAATCGGCGGCAAAAAAAAGAAGGAAAAACGAGTAGCATTAGATTCAAAATAAAAAGCACTTTCATTTAACCTTAGGATGACAATTGAATCCGTGAAAATGAAAAAAAAAACATTTCAAAAAAGACTGCATTAGAAAAAAAGATGAGGATGCCTTTAAAGGGTGGTGCCAAAAAAACATAAAAAAACGTCATCAAATTCAAGCAAACACGGTATATCTTTGCTCTGTTAAATACACGCAATCCTGGATTTTTTTATTAGAAAGAAAAAAATACATAAATAGAAGAAAAATGGAGGATAAAGAATAATAAAAAAATCTAAGCCACAAGAAAACATAATTTTTACACTCTGGTGCTACCATAGTGTCAAAGGCTTTCTTCTATTTTTCCAGAAAAAAAAGGTGAGCCAATAGTGAAATTGGGCATGCAAAGATCTATTCTTTATTATAAGAATAGAAAAGCATCAAAAACGGAAGTAAAAAAAGTATAAGATGAAAAGAAAAAAAAGTAAACGATCTGGAGGTGACAATGTTCATTGAATCCTTCACAAAATTTTTATAAAAAGAATAATACATATTCTGGAATAAAATATAAAAAAAATTGTTGTTTTCCTTTTAAGAAATATTAGGTATACATGTGTACGATATATATACAAATATTCTCATTAATAATTGGTAAAAAAAGGGAACGAAGAAAATGAATGTTTTATAAAGAAGTCTCTAACATAAAAATTTTTAAAATAAAAACAAGAAAAAAAACTTTTTTTTGAATTATAAAAGAAGGCCATGATATCTCATAACTTTTTTATTATGCTTCTTTTTTTTGAGAGCTTAATTTTGCAAATATGTTTTCTTCTTCATACTTTTTTTCTGGATGCATTTCAATAATTTTAACGGCCTGTCACTTATAAATAATTGATTTAATGCGTTACTTTTATCAGTTAAGTAACCGCAGAAAAATGAAATTTGAAATGAGTGACCATTCATTTTTTTCCTTTTTCTTTTTCCCGGATATAAAAAAAAGTCAGTCTATAAGTTGTTATTATTTAAAAGAATAAAAAGAAGTAGTAGAATAATAAAAGTAAGCCTTTGACAGCTACACTTAAGTGACGGATTGCATAAGAAAAAAAAGTTGCTGACCATTATTTGATAGACACAATTTGACAGAGAAATAATATGAAAAAAAGAATTTACAAAATGAAAAGCAAATTTAAGAAAGAAAAAGATGAAAAAGCAAATCAAAAAAATATCCGTGGTCAAAAAAAGGTGAGAAGAAAATGAACTCAAGAAAAAAAGAAGGAATCTCAAAAATCAAGTAATATTTACCTTCAAGTCACTAAAAATAGGCAATAAAGACGATTGCTCGAAGCAATTGAGTGGAGTCTTTATCCATTTGTATATGCATCTCGCTTTCCTCTTTTTTTTAAAATCTTTTTTCGGTTTTTCATTTTCCTTTCGTGGGAATCCTTTTACGACAACATCTTCAACATCAAGCAGAAGAAAAAAAGAAAACAAGGACAAATGACACCTTTGTAAAAAAAGGAATCTTTAAAAAATCATTTTTTTGCATGATCGAAGAAAGAAAAGGGAAAAGGGTTATTAATGAAAGACAATAGGGCTATGAATGGCGCAAAGAAAATCCTTGTATCTTCGGTAGCCACCTGGTTAGTAGTACTTTTTCTCGATGTCGGCAGCAAAAGAAAAAAAACACAATGTGTCAAGAAAAAATATGTTGTTATCCTTCACCAATTACGATAGGTAAGGTTTTTCGCGCCTTTTGAAAATTTCTTTACAATAATGAATGAAAAAAAAGAAGACAATTTTAATGGGCAGAAAATTGGCCTGAAACATATTACTGCTGCTTTTTTGACTTTTGAAATAAATGAATAAGGGGAAAAATATAGAGGTCATACAGGATTGACCGAAAAATTTATGGATGAAAAAATTAAAAGTTTTAAAAAAATAAATGAAATGTCTAATTCAATCGGGATATATTTCAAATTATTATTTGGTTAAATAAACATATATGGGATAATAATAATATATGAAAGGGGAAAACCAATGAAAAAAGAGAAATGAGTTTACCTATAAATTATTTTATTTTTGGAATAATAAATCATTTCATTACATCAATAAAACTGATGAAATAATGATAATTCCCCTTTTTTATGTTTTATTGAAGAAAAGCAAGGTTGTAAGTTCAAGAAGAAGAAGAAAAAAACAGAAGCACATGAATGTGTCGATCCAATTTACGGCACTGCGGGAGATCCCAAATCTTTTTTTCATTGTAAAAAAAGGCCCACCAATCTTACATAGCTCTTTTTTGTGAATTACTTTTTTGCATTGCAATGTCATTATTTCTAGTTTATTTTTTGTGTATTTTTTATTTAAATTTTTTCATCTTTTACATACAGAAATAAACGGTATATAACATAAACTTAAGATTACAATTGCATGGAAAAGAATGGAATTTAAAAAAAGAAGAAAAAGAAAAGAAAGATGGCAGTATTATTTAATAATAAAGGCCATCTGAGCTAATAATGCATAACCCGAAGAAGGAATCAGGATGCAACAATAGAAGGGATATTAACTTTAAAGAATATAAAAAATCTCTTTTACTCTCGGATATTAAACGAATGAGGAGAAAAAGAGAAGTACACGAAAAATATTTTCTTTATTATTTCTAATTTATACTTTTACCCCGCTAAGGCCTATAAATTACATTAAAGCTATTAATAACATTTTATACCCAAATGAAAAAAATGGTTCTTAAGTAAGTTTTAGACACTTCAATCATGAAGTGAATGAATGATGGAAGTGAAAAAAAATAAATATATTTGCTAAGTATATTTATATTTCGGATACTCCAAATGAAAAAAAGAACTATAGAAAGTTAAGCCATTTACAAAATATTTATAAAAAGTAACCTTTTCAATTACTCTTTTTTATCACAGGAAAAAAGTAAACTAGAAGAAATAAATAAAATATAAATCGTGCAATTTTCTAAGCATCCTTATTTCGTATTTATATAAAAAAAATATAATTAACAATGCAGTAATAATAAATAATAATAATGTTGAGATCTTATTACAACAAGGAGAGAACACGCATGTGCCATCATTATGCACCTTTTTTATGATTAGAATAAAGAAGACGAGAAATAAACATTTTATATGAGATAAAAAAAAGAAAAAGAAAAATTCTAATCTCTACGACGACCGCCTGATCGGCGATATTGTGTTGGACCGCCGTTGTTCATTCCCATTCGAGGACCTTTGTTGTTGGTAGTACCCATAAGAGGTGTGATACGGATCTGAAAAAAAGTAAATTTAATAAAGCAATAGTTTAGCTTTCTAAAAAAGCATAATTTAATGTTAAATTTAAAAGTGCTTTGAGTGGAATTGGAAAAAAAGAAAGAAAATGTGCAAAAATTTGGGAAAAACAAATTGCTACAGACATTGCAAAGTGTTGGATAAATTATTATGTGGTGATGGTTGTGACATCATTACATAAGTTGATACAGAAGAAGAATTTGTATTTCCCTGTGGTGGGTGCATCAAAAAAACCTAAAAGATAAACAAAAAGTAGGAACAAATTTACATGGAATGGTTACGGTACATACAACCACAATCACAAATTTTTTACACAAACAATTTTAAAAAAAGAAAGTGATTTAAAAGAAGAATTAAATTAAACAAACCTGAGAAGGATTATTAGAGATAACAACGGGTGCTTGCATGACATAACGAGGTACCATCTTTTTTTGAATAGGTGGTGGTGGAACATTGAGATTTGGAGGAAAATGCATAGGTGGGCTTGCTCCCTAGAGATAATAATAAAAAAAAACTAATAAAAAACGATTTTTTATGTTGTTTAGTGAGTTAGAGTGTTATTTTTAAAAAAATAGTGGAGATATAATAGGAAGTTTTAAAGAAATTACAACCAAAAAAAGGTTAAACAGTATTACTTAGAAAAAAAAACAACTATTGGGTAGTAAATAAAAATGTATTTTACAAGGAAAGGAATCACTGCAAATTTTATTTTAAAATTACCTGATGATTAATAGCCGGTGCAGGAGTTGGAGGTTGGCTATGCATTACTTGAGGTCCACCTTTAAAAAAACTTTTATTAGCATAATTTGTTTTTAAAAATTACCATGATGAATTTGATGTTGTTGCATTCCCATTGTTGGAGCAACCATTACAGTATTTTGTGGAAGTTGTTGTGCTTGTACAGCAACCATTCCATTCATATTATTTGCATCAATTCTTTGATACACTTGTTGAGCATAATGCTGTGGAATCATATTTATTGGTAAAACATTGTTACTGCTTGTTGAAGTAATAGCTGCATTTTGATTAACATATACAGGACCCATTTGTGACATATAAACAGGAGTTTGTGGAATAACTTGTTGATATCGAGGTTGACTAATATGTTGTAATTGATGTTGTGAAGTTGATTGTGTATTATTATGATGCCAATTATTATTTCCATGATGATTATTATTTTTACGATTTCGACCACCATTATTATTTCCACCACCATTACCACCATAATGATTACCACTTGAAAAATGACGTGGTTGATGCTGTTGTTGTGGTTGCTGTTGCATAAGTTGTTGGGGTTGTTGATGAATAATTTGATTAAAATGTTGTTGTTGTTGTGGTATTTGTGGTTGAATTTGATATACTGTAATTGGTTGTTGATGTTGCGGTTGTTGAGATAATTGTGGCTGTTGTTGTTGAAGATGTTGTTGTGGTGGTAAAGTTTGTGCCGGGATTGCCATTCTATATATTGGCATTTGTAATGATGCTGGATTTGCTTGAATATAAGCATTTGGATATTCCCCTCTAATAATAATATTTTGTGGATGTGTTTGAATAAGTGGTGGAATATGCATTGTTTGAGCATTATTCATAATTTGATGATTATAAATTGGCATAATAGGAATTGTTTGTGGCATATATGTTGAAGTAGCAACACTTCCAGGAGGTTGCATTGCAATATTCTGAAATTGTTTTAAATCTTTTTTTCAAAAGTTTATGTCACATTTAATTACCTGAGCAACAATGTATTGATGTGGCTGATTATTGTTTGGCAGTTGTGCCATTAATGGAGGATGTTGTGGAACAGTAACAACACCAACTGGAGCACTTTGTGCTGGTGCAGGAGGTTTTGGAATGAATGCTGGTGCATCAGGATTAAATTGAAACTTTTTCTTGCTATTATCTTCTTCTAAAGAAAAACCAATTGGATTGTTGAATATTCAAAAAATATGTATCTTACGATTTTCAATAACTGGTGGTGGAGCACTTGTTTTACCTTTTTCTCCTACGCCATCTGGAACACTAGTTTCTTTATCAAGATCTCGTTCTTCATCATCATTTTCTAAAAATGCTAGACGCTTGCTTTTATCATTTGTTTCAATTTCACGAGCAATTCGAGCTGCCCGAATTTTATCTTCTTCAGATCCAACAGGTTCACAACTAAAATAATTTTATCATATTTTTGTATCAAACGTTTGTAACTATATTACGTTGTATACTGGGTTAAATCATCTTTAAAAGTAGTTTGAACTCCAAGATCTTCATTCTTTTTAAACATTTCTTCAACTGACCATCCACCACCACCACCTCCACGAGATGATGATGTATTATGATCAAGTGGTTGTTCAGATGATTCACCACCATCCCATTGAACAAGTTTAAAATTTTCGTCATTATCATTTTGACTTGTAGAATATTCTCCATCAGTTGCAAATTCTATAAATATAAAAGGGGGGAATAAATAAAATATTACTAGTATATGCAAATTTACTTCTCTTTGGATTTCCTAAAGTAGCTTTAACATCAACAATATCTTGTGTAGGTAATTGAAGTTCAGAATGATGAACATTTTTAGAATACACAAATGGCTCAAATCCAGCACCTGGTGTAACATATGCGTTATGAAGTTTAATAACAGGTCCTAATCCAGGATCAACACATATTCCATGAATAATTTTATTATTTTTAAGTCTAATTTCTACATCACGCCCCTAAAAATATTATTTGGCATTTTAGGGATTACTGTATTTTTAAATATTAGGGGAATTAATTTGAATAATTTTAAGAAAATTTTAAACAAACTATTTACATACCACATAACTCGCTTTAACACTTGTATTGGGTTGAGGCTTTCCACCAGATGATTCACCACTTCTTTTGTTTTTTGGTTTCATTTTCTTAGAAGATGATGCTGATGAGGATGATCCTTCACCATTATTACTACTATTAATTCTCTGAGCATTGTTATCAGATTTCTTCATAACTATTTAAGACTTTCTCTGCCAAGTAGTTTACAAGCCAAGAAAATGTTTTTTATCGCTCGCTAAAAATTGAAGAGACAAATTTAAAACAAAAAATAAAAAAATGCCTAATGTTTGGGTGAAAAAATGCAATGCTTTCGCGACGATAGCAATTCAATTTTTTTTATTTCTCGTTATTTGATGTCTGACCGTCGCAGACTGTTGCAAATATTTTAATCATAAACACGAAAATTATTCATAGCTCAGAGAAAAAATGTTTTTGAACGATTCGAAAAATGAAATTTTTTTCATTACAGTTTAAAAAGAAAGATGCATCGAAGAAAGAAAACAGCTGATTCATACAAATGCGCAACATGTTGCATCTTTTAACAAATTATTATTTTTTCTTTTATATAGTAGCATCAGCTGATGCGCAAGCGCGAAAAAAAATTTGCATAAAACTTTAAAAAGTGTCACAGTAACAAAAAATAAATAAATAAACATTTATTTATTCTATAATGAATAGGAGGAAACATATGTGTAAATAAAACTTTTAATTAAGCATGTAAAAAAAGAAACGTTAAACCAAAAAGAATAATCCATAAAGGGATGAAGCATGCTTCTTCATCAAAATGCCCAGCATGACGGTTTTGTTGTCCACAAAAAACAAGCTCAATGGAACAATCGTTTTAAGAGTGTTTCAAACATATTTTGACACAATAACATTTCTTTTGTGAAAAGCGGAAATTGATGGGTTTGCATTATACAATTTTAATGAAAAAAAATTAAAGTTTTAAAAAAACTAATGTAAACGACGCCCATCAAGATTTATGTTCAACGAAAAAAAGTTTGCTGCTGTTTTTTTTTGTTTGCTGGGAAGAAGAAAGAAAAGCATCGTTTCTTGGCGCGAATTTCAAATCTTTATTTTTTCACGTGTTCGGTGGTGGAAATTTCTATGTTTGTTTGAAGCAACAAAAATTGAAAACAATAAACAATAATTTTAATATATATAGTTGTTAAACATATTTTTTTAGAATTAATTTTATCAAAATGCCTGGAAATGAAGGCGAAAATACTCTAACTACTCTTAAAATTTTAATAATTGGTGAAAGTGGTGTTGGAAAATCAAGGTTTGTTTACTTTTTTTTGTTTACTTGTTGTTTTTAATTAATTTCTTATTTTTTTAGTTTGATGTTACGCTTTGTCGATGATACTTTTGATCCTGAAATTTCTGCTACTATTGGTAAATATGTTTCTTATTATTTTTTAAAACAGTATTAATACAATCTCTTCTTTTAGGTGTTGATTTTCGTGTAACTACAATTAACATTGATAATAATTTTGTCAAACTTGCCATTTGGGTAAACAAATTTCGCAATTTTTAAATTATTTCTTTATCATCTGATTTATAGGACACTGCTGGTCAGGAACGCTTCCGTACTCTTACTCCAAGTTATTATCGTGGTGGACAAGGAATTATATGTGGTAATTTATCAAATTCGTTGGCTTACCTTTATTAATTTATCTTCTTTTTTTCAGTTTATGATGTCTCTAGTAGAGCTTCTTTTGATAAATTGGGACATTGGATTGCTGAATTGGATACATATTGCACAAAATCAGATGCTGTAAAGATGCTTGTTGGTAATAAAATTGATGTTGTATGTTTTCTACCGTAATTTTTATATAAATATTTTTATCATCAATATAAATTTTAGGAAGGTCGTGTGGTTACTCGTGAAGAAGGTTTACAATTTGCAAAGAAACATAAGATGTTATTCATTGAAGCTAGTGCAAAGACAAGAGAAGGTGTACAATTTGCTTTTGAAGAATTGATTGAAAAGGTAAGACTTTTCTTTATTGTTGTCATTGCCTCACTATAATTTTTGTACTTTTTGTTAGATTTTACAAACACCTGGTTTATGGGAGGCATCACAAGGTGGAAATGTTAACCTCAAACGTCAGCGTGAAACAGATGATGTTCCATCATCATGTACTTGTTAAAAGAAAATAATATTCGTCCAAAAATGCGTCTTACGGGAGTTAAAAGATTCTGCTAAAATTGTACAGATTGATTGATTTTGTTTTTCGCAAAAATTTTCTTGCTTTTATGTAATATTGTCTTCTAAAATAATAATGATTATATTGTCTATATAAAGCCTTGTAATAGTTGTAGATAAACGTTTATTATTGCTTTCTTTCGTTTAAACATTTTTTATGGATTTCCAGTTGGTGTCGTTCTAGTGTTGTTGTTGAATTCTTTATTTACAGTAACCTTTCATAGATGGCTGAGGAAGATAAAAATGTTGAAAATCTATCCAAAATGTTGGATGAAACTTTAAAAGATTTCAATACCCGAAGGGTTACAGACGACGATCTTGATGACTTTATGGCTGATTACGATAAACAAGCTTTACAAAGATCTGGTGAAGAATTCGATACTTTGTTGAATAAAATTTCTGAAGCAAGTGCCGTCTTTATATTACCTATATTAATGACAAAACTTATTTTAGGCAATATCAAAAGAGCCTGCTGCTTCTGGAGCTGCTGGTGCTCCATCTGGGGATGAAGCAGAGTTGAGTGAATTTATGGATATGATGAAGCGAGGATTACTTCAAAATGATATTTCACCAATGATTAATGCAACTGTTCAAAAATACGATGCTTATTTTGCTACTGAAGGCTCTCAAATGTCACCTGAACAACGAGATCTGTTTGAAAAACAACGTGATGCAAGTTTTTCTTTATTATCATTTTTAGTTCGCTTTATTACTGTACCTATATGTTTTAGGTGTTAAAGAAACTATCTGAACAGTATGCTAAAAATGCTGCTGAAGATTACAGTGCTGAAAAAGAAGAAGAAATAACAAATCTTTGGAAGCAACTTCATGAACTTGGGGATCCACCAGAACATTTATTCAATATCAAAGATGATGTTCAAATGCCTCCTGAATGTACAATTTGTTAGCTTATTTAGGTTTTATTTCAGTTAGTCTATAAAGAGCTTTTTTTCTTTCTACTTATGCTGTGATGATTCGAGATTGTTTACGTTATATGATTATGATATTTTTTTGTTTTATTTGAATAAAAGTTATTGAATTTAAAAAATAAAAGTTTTACTTTGTTGTTACATACAATATGATATCATTTTTATCTTGAAATTTTTAACTAATTTAAAGCTTTTATAATGTCATTTCGTCCTTGCACAAATATTGAAGAAGATTTAAAACCACTAGAACGCAATGGCCTTCTCTATTATGAACATGGTACTCATATTACAGTAATCTGTTTAATGCCAAATCATCCTGCTTTAAAATCACAAATTCAAAGTATTACATTTTTTCAAAAAAATGCATGTGTAGTTGGAAAAGGAAAAAAGGTAAATATCTATTTAATTGATTCTTTTTTAAAAACTAATATATTCTCTCTTTTAGGGTGCTTGTAAAGTAGAAGGTCGATCTCGATTATGTGAAATTAAAAATTCTGATGGAACTTCTCATGTTATTCGTTATGGTATTCCGGGAACACTTTTAGAAGGAAATAGTAAACTTTTAACAAATCCTGAACTTTTGAGAAGATCACCTACCTATGAAGGATATCTCGCTATCATTCTTGCAAGTTCAAGACCAAAAGAAAGTATTTCTGTTCTTTCCGTTCAATGAAAATTTTATTAATTTTTTTGTCAATTGTTTGTTGAGTTTTTTGCTTGTTTTTGTTGAATAAATAAAAAAAATTTGAAAATAAGTTGCTACAGTAACCCTATTTTTATAACAACATTTCATAGGACGAAGAAATTACCATTTTTGATAAGGTTTTAGTCATCGTATACGGTAATATGGTTTAAGCGAGGACTCTAATATGAACACAAATTTGAAAAAGTGATAAAAAAATATGTATGGTTTGTAAATTGTTATGAAGGTTGCTGAAGAGAAGCACATTGACCACGATGAACCATCTCAAAGCTGTTAATTATTATTGTTAAAAGTAATAAAAACCTATTAAAACTAATTTTGCTCTAGATTTTTGCTTGTGCACATATTTTAATATACGGGCATTAATTATCACAAAGGCAAAGAAAACGGAATATGGAGTTCAACAAGTTTGGCAGTAATAATGTCACCAAATTTTGTTACTATTACTGTTCATCAGCAACAATGGTAAGTGAACAATAAAAGACGACAGCAATAATAGAAATTCAATTATAGCATGCATGTTGTTCAATGTTCTAAATACTCTGTTTTTTAACAATTTTTAATAATTTTGTAAACGTTATCGAAGTTGTCCATTTGCAAATGCATTTGCTCTTTTTTAAAAACTTAGATGACCACCAATTTTTTATATTTTTCTTTGAATTTTTACTATCTGTATTTATTTTCTTGTTTCGTTTGGTTATATAAATAATTTTTCTGTTAAAGTATTTTTCTCATATTTTACCATTTCCTTATTTCAACATGCCATTCTGAGCTATTATTTTTAAGATCGACATGAAAGTATTTTGTCTTCACATTTTAGTAGATATTTATAAAATTGTGAAAATGGCAGTAAATGACTGACTTTTCATAGAATAGGCAAAAACTCAACATGTTGTTTGACAATTTTAAATAGAAGCATGCATGTCAACATTGAAAAAAACTTGTTTCCGGTTCTCTTACTTTAGAAAAAAACGAAGAAAGAATAAAACATAGAAAGACGGACAAGAAAGAGGAGGAAAAACTTTTAATGAAAATCTTACAAATTTAGAAGCCTAAAATGTTAAAGTGCGAATTTTTGTTTTTTTAAAATAAATAATTTGATCAACATTCATTTTGGAGAAGAGAAAAAAGAGGCATTACTTGAATTCCACATTTTTTTACTTTAAAACAATGCCTCCTTCTTCCAGCATCTCTTGTTTCTTTCTTGAGTCTGAAGCCGTTCGTTGCTTCTGTCATATTTTTTTAACAAATGGATATTCCCATATGAAATGAAAAAGAGCTTTTAAATTAAATCAACGCTAAAATATCTTTGTTTTATTTTAAGTTTTTCTTTAAAAAATGTCAAAATAAAGTTGAAAACAAGAATTTTTGTGGTTTTATTTTTACATGTCTTGGGATAACCATCTGACAGCCCTTTTTCAGAGTTCAATATGACAAGAAAAATGGGAAAGATATTTTTTTACACTTTGATAGATGTGTTAACGCCAAACATCATTCCATATTTTATTGAATGGCAACAAAAGAATGCTCCTCTACAAATTAGTAACGGATGCAGCTACTTGAAAATGCTACTTTTGGCAACTTTATTTTCAGCTGTTTTGACATCAGACTCAAGTAAAAAAAATTTTTAATTTAATTTTTAAAAGCAGTAATTTTAAATTTGCAGTTGAACTTCCATCAATACCTGACAGATCCCTTATTGATGATGCAGATCTTAAACCTTTTGGTATCAATGATGAACAAAGATTATTTAGGTAATTTTGAAGGCAGAATTTTTAGCGAGTAATCAAATCCTTTTTTTAGACATATTATTACAGATTACGATACCTCAGTTCGTCCAGTGTATAATGCATCAAAAGTTGTTAACATTTTTATGGGTCTTACTTTAACACATATTTTTAACATAGTAATTGTTTTAAGCATTTTTATGGTTTAAAAAAACGCGTGTTTTTAGGATGAAAGAAATCAGGTATTAGAATTAAATGTATGGGTCGAACAAAGTTGGAATGATGAAAGAGTATTTTGGGAGCCTGAAGAATATGGTAATATCAGTAAATTAACTGTTGGAGCAGATTATATTTGGAAGCCAGATATTGGTATAAATTATAACATTTTAATTATTGGGTACTGTATTTTAATTTTTTTTAGTCCTATACAATAATGCTCGAGATTTTTCACGTGGTTTTGTTGATACCAATTTACATATTATGAATGATGGAAGTGTACAATGGGCTCCACCAGCAAAAGTTTATTCAATTTGTCGAATGCGAACTGAATTCTTTCCATTTGATGATCAAATATGTTTATTAGAATTTGGTAGTTGGGTATACGATAAGTCACAGCTTGATATACAAATTCTTGAACGCTATGATGGCAAAGATCCATTTACACAAGATTCATTCAGTGAAAATGGTGAATGGGAAATTGTTGCAAATCGAACAAGAAAACTTTTACGTGGGAGAAATTCTATTTATCCAACAATTATTTTTGAATTACATTTACGACGAAGAGTTTTATATTTTGTTTTTAATATTATTGTTCCATGTATAATGCTTTCTGTAAGAGCTTAAAAACACTCATAAAAGTTTTAATGTTAATTTTTAGATATTAACAATGGTACAATTTGTTTTACCATGTGAAAGTTGTGAAAAAATTACTCTCGGATTAACAGTACTTTTAGCATATTCAGTTTTTAGTTTTAATATTGCTGAAAGTATGCCTGAAACTTCTGATGCTGTGCCATTAATTGGTTTGATCTTATCACTTTCTGTCAACATTTATCTCTGCCTTTTTTAGCAATTTATTTGACATCAATTATGGGAATTTCTGCTCTTTCTGTTTGCTTTTCTGTTGGAGTTTTAAATATGCGACATGGAGCTGAAAATCAACACAAGTAAATTTCTACAGTAATATAACTTTGAAAATGCATTTCATTTATTTCAGAGTTCCTGCATTCCTTGATTTTATAGCTTTTAAAGTTTTGGGAAAAGTTTTTGGTGATTTTGGTTACTCTAAAAATTCAATAAAACCAAATGGTTATCTACAAGCAGAGGATTTAAGCAAAGATCTTTTTGATGCTAATATGGTAATATTATCAATTTTTAAAAATTTATCCAAAAAAATAAATTTAAGGTTACTCGATTAAAAGCTGAAGAAGAAGCAGATAAATTAATGCATCATTGGAGTACTGTAGCAAATATATTTGATCGATTTTTCTTTTGGTTTATTTTTCTTTTAACGGTTTCTTCTTCCGTTACACTATTGATTATTTGTCCACGATTTAGTCAAAGAAGCTTTGAACCTTATTCTGACGATAATGATTCTACTGTAACTTATAATTAAAAATAAATGATTGAAATATTGTGTAAAATATCGATGCATTAATAATTTAGTTTTCGCATATCGCAGTTTAAAAATTAAAACTTTATTACTAGCACAATGTAAGACCCGTACATAAAAAACGAGACAATAATAAACCCTTTAATATATGATTAAATAAAAATTCAGAGTAATACAAATAATTTAAAGCTTAAGAGCGATTAAGGCAAGTTAAAAATTAGAGTCATGGAAACAATAAAGCGTAAGTGAGATTAAGGCAAGTTAAAAAATATTTTTAATGTTCATAACTGGAAGACTTAAAAATTTTCAAGTTTTTTTACCATTAGCCGGTGTTGATTGACGATAATATCCACCCAAAACTCTTCCTTCTTGTAAAAAACGATATCGATATCTTTTTACAGAATCTTCAATAAATTCAGTTGAAGGCCATTTCTTTTCGTCTGGATATTTTTTACCACTAAATAAAATCTTTTTTAATGCTTTCTTTCCGAGCTTAAATCTTGCTTTCTTGGGAAAAGTTCTATCAGCATCATCGTATTTAAATGCAGCTTTGTTATTATTGATCTGATCAAATTTTGATGCAGTAAGTTGTTGATCATTAGGAGGCTTGCTACCATTAACTTTCAAATCACGACTATCAGATTTTGAATTTAAATAATCTGAAGAACGAGCATTGTATTCATTTGATGAATAACGGTGAGAATTAGAATTATTTTTAGTTTCTGAAGTTTCATATTTTGAACTTGGAGCTTCTTTATCACCAAAGGAACGGCTATCGTTAATTTTTAAGCCCATATCAAATGACCGTGAAGTACGATTTTCATGTTCACGTGAAGGACGTCTATCACGATTAAAATAATTCTGTTGATTAGAAGTGAAAGAATTCCGAGTTTTGTATTCATTTGAAGAATAATCTCGATGATTATTATTTTCAACTTCTGAATGACGAGTGCCATGTTTTGAACTTGGAATTTCATTATCACCAACAGAACGCCTACCATTAGCTTTCAAATCATGACTATCAGATTTTGAATTTGAAGAACGAGCATTGTATTCATTTGATGAGTAACGTCGATTATTACTATTATTTTCAATTTCTGAAGTTTCACGTTTTGAACTTAAAATTTCTTTATCGCCAAAAGAACGGCTACCGTTAATTTTTGCATCCATATCGATTGGTCTTGAAGTATGATTTAAAGAATTCTGTCGATCAGAATTGGAAGATTTTCGAGCACTGTATGGACGAGAAGAGTAATCTCGATGATTATCATTTCTGTTTTCTGAACGATGAGTTTCATGTTCAGAATTTGGAATTCTTTGATCTCGAGAAGAACGGCTATTATTATTGATATCATGTCTTGAATCATTGCTTTTGTAATGACGATCACGAGATGAATAATTTCGGCTTTTGTGATGAGAAGAATCATGTTGATCATCATTGCGAGAAGAACGATGGCGGCTACTATCACGAGAAGCATAATCAGCTTTTGGTTGATCATTTTCTTTGGATCGATCTCTTCGATGACGAGAATGATTCTATAACATTAATAATATTTAAACAAACTTTCAAAAATGACTAAACTCACTTTTGATTTATATTTCTTTATTTTAACACGTTTGTCAATAAAATTCACTTTATTTAACTCTTTAATAGCATGTTTGACAGATTCCTTTTTAGAAAATTCCACGATAGCTTTCTTATGCTTGCCTTCAATGAATTTGGCAGATTTAACGTGACCAATCTAAAACAAGATTACGGTTAAATTTTCGTAATAAGTCATAAGCTGGTTTTCTTCTCTTAAATCATAAACTGTATTCTTGTTCCTCTAAAGTCTTTTGCTAACAAAATGTATGAGCATCAATTACAAAAAATTTACAAAAAAATATTTATTTTGGAATAATGTTTTTAAAGTCTTAAAGCTTTAATTCTAAACCCAAATAACTATTAATAACTAAAAAAGTTATTTCTATTTCCTCAATTAATGTAAATTAAAACTCACACTGGTAAATACGTCTTTTAAAAATCCTTCTGTCACTTTTTTTGATAGATGACTAACAATAATAGCTTTTTTCTTTGCCATGTTCGGCTAAAAAAATCATCAAATATAATATAATGTTAAATAACACATTAATGCTATTTATAATACAACAACGTTCTACAAAAATACAATAAATTTGACAATTTAATTAATAAATATGACGGAAAATAAACAAAAATTATTCATCATTAGAATAAACGATCAAGAAAAAAATGCAATGATACTAGACAACAATTTTTGTTCTCTTTGCCAAAAAAGCGGTTGTTTTAAAGACTGAAAGACAGCATTTTTTTAATGCAAAAGAAGCAATAATCGAACATTGAAAAGAGAAAAAGGACGAAAGGTCAACAACAAAGGCATCAAAAATCATATGGGCACAGACGATTTGTTTTGTAACAGGCGAAAACTTAATGAAAAGAAAACATAAATAAAATTTACAAAATTTGCTTTTTCAGTAATTTACATTTGTAACAAGGATGTGTAGTATAGTTTGCCGTATACTTTTAATTTTCCCGGTATCGTATACTGTAATGGAAAAACTAAGACAAAATCGACCAGTAAGATTTTATTAGTCGAAATAAGCTTGATAAATAATAAATCAATTAAACATTTACAAATAAACAATAATAATGAACATAATTTTACAAATGTGATATAAATCTTTAACCCATGTAAAACATACATAGAAGGGAAACAAATAGATTGAATGGTCAAAAACATAGATCTAACAGGAAGGGAAAGGGAAAATGCTTTGTCTATAGAAGAAGGTAAGGTTGGTGCTAAGTGAGAAAAATGGATGCAACAGTCTTCTTTTATATGCTTCTTTCTCATGCTGCTGAAATGGATCATGAGAGAGAGTGCGTACCAGTTTTGAGGGAAATTTGTGATAAAATCAAACTGTCTGGACATTAAAGATGATGTTACAAAATAATAAATAATCTTGTATGATTCACAAAATTTGTTGTTGATAACCAACAACAACACATGTGCGCAGACGAGTTCGTTTGTAAGAAAAAACCTAAATCAAAAAAGAAAACAAATAAAATTCAAAGCTTTTTTGATTTACATTTGTAATTTACATTTGTAACAAGGATGTGTTAAAAAAACATTTATACTTTAATAAGTTTTTTAAAGCTTTAAAGGCATCATAAACTTGTAACACGATGAGGGGCGAAAACATTGTTACAGTTTTTATTACAATACTTTAAAAATAAATGCAATTGCAAAATGTCATTCAAATTGTTTCCATAAGCTTCAAGGAAATATACAGAATTTGTTATTAGATGTAATTTGCTTTAAACAACTTTAAAAATTCCCAGACACAAAAGTTTAGTTTTTAAAAAGTATTAAAATTTGTTGGGTCAATCTATACCTTTATTTAGGTTACATCATTCTTAAAATAAGTAAATTTTAAGCTGTTTAAAATTCCCCTTGATTTTTTGTTAAACAAAAACGCAGTTTATAGATGCACACAGTGATATCAAGCGCTATGAAGAACGAAATGCCAAAGGCCGTTCGGGGGCGGAGCATGATGTCAGAACTCGAGTTCTAGTGGATATTATGACAAGATTTTGCAAAAGATAATAAAGACGGCATCAACAAACATATTCCACGTTACAGAATGTGTTTACATACTTTTTTAAAGAAGTTGCTAGCTACTGAAAAAATGATGAAATTTTGACAGCTTAACTTCGATAGCTCGCAAATTTGACATAAATTTATAAAATATTATAATTTTGCACAAAATTATAGCTAAGATATAGGGAAACAATATGTGCTTCATCATTTGTATTTAAGCAGTAATTTAAAAAAGTTGCTAGCTAATTACTTAAGCTCCGCCCCCAACGGCCGTCTGCATGTTGCGAAAAAATCACTGTGTGCAGAAAGCCATAGAAATTTTTTTTGCTTTTTTACACTGAACTTTTGGGCATATACAAATTTTTCAGGCATACCATTTTTTATTTATTGCAAAAAAAATTAAATTACCGCCTTTGCTTTTACTTATAAAAATCACTAAAACTTTTGTCGAAAAAGCTGATAGAACTAGTGGATCGTGCTGGTAATGTAGCATAAGGCTTGGTCAGCAAATCGCTTTAGCTATTGTCTGTTGGACATAAGTTTAAAAAATGATAATTCTCTGATGAATTACGATATCCACCATAATTTGAATGTTGAAAAAAAATTCGGTGAACACATTTAAAAACATGATAACTACTGTATTAGTTGATCCTTCCATGATTCTTATTTTTTTATTTTTTAATATGAAACTTTATTGCCTTCGATCTCATAAAAAAAAGTAGTCACGTAGTTTTATTATGTTGTCTTCTCCTTCTTCTTTTTTCTCCTCTTTTTATTCCAATTTTGGTCACTCAAACTTTTTCTTCAATCGTTTCAAAGAACTTTTTTAGTAAAGGAAACGTTCCACAATGTGGAACGATCCGCTTTTTGTTTGTAAATTGCATTATTTTCAAATCCTGTTTTCTTTTGATACAAGTATGAATAAGGCATTTAAATAACGGACCGCTTGTTCAAAATCATATAAAAGCATAGTTTTCATTCAAAAATTTATTCTGTCTCCATCTTTTCATTAAATCCACTAAAACATGGATCCTGCACGTACTGCAGGCACATTGGCAATTGCTGCTTCTTTAGGAGCACTTTTAACTATGTTCACTTACATCCCTGCTTTAGTTGGAAAAATTAATGATATTAATACTCAGGTTTGCAATTGTTTTTAATTTTCACATTTTGTATTTAACCTCGATTTAAGTTATCCATTGATGTAAAACATTTTGAAATTATTGCTAATAAAGCATGGGATGAATTAATCATTGTAAAAGGGCATTATTCTCCAGAAAGAATTCGTCGTCAAGCATACGATGCATATGGTGGAAGAGGATTTTCTGCACCTGTAACTAAACCTGGTAAAAAGGATGCATTTGTTACTTCTGGACCAAGTTGTAATTGTAACTCACGAAATACATGCCCTCCAGGACCAGCTGGTGCACCGGGAAAACCTGTAGGCATTCATTTTTAACAAAATAGTTTTATCTTTAATTTTTATTTATTAAGGGTGAAGATGGTGTCCCTGGTTCTCGAGGTGAACCTGGAGCTCCTGGACTTCCTGGTATGCACCTCCGGTTACGGTAGATCCAAATGCTGGGTGTCGTGTATGTCCTATGGGGCCACGTGGTAGCCCTGGGCAACCTGGAGAAGCTGGCGAACCTGGCAAAGAAGGAGAGCCTGGTAATTCAGGAAGACCTGTAAGAAATTAGATTAATTTATTTTTGCTATATTAATAACCATTCAAGGGAGAAGATGGACGGCCTGGATACCCAGGCAATCCTGGAAGTCCCGGTGAAGCAGGAAAGAGTGGAAAAATGGGAGAACCCGGCAATCCTGGAAGAGAAGGGGTAAGTCCGAAATTGTTATTAGCCTTCTTGTTATAAAAAATTTCTGTAGGTTCGTGGAATGAAAGGATCTCCAGGTGAAAAAGGTGAATCAGGTCCAGTGGGACAAAAGGGTGCTGAAGGATATCCTGGCCCAGATGGTCAACGTGGAAATGATGGTAAAATTTAAATATTTTTAGCTCATAAGACATGAATATTTTAGGCCCTGTTGGCCCCCCTGGTCCTACTGGTGCAGTTGGAATGCCAGGCCAGAATGGTCGTCAAGGAGTAAGTCCTAAATTATTTTTAGCCTAGTCGTTATAAAAAAAATTGTGTAGGTTCGTGGAATGGATGGACGACCTGGCGATGATGCTGGATACTGTCCTTGTCCAAGTCGAACAGCTGGAGTTGAAAGCAATAACAATAATAACGGAGGTGGTGGTTATGATGCACCAGTTGCTGCAAAACCTCCAGCGCAACAATATAATCCTGCTGCGTCATATGGTGATTCCCATCAACGTCCTGCTGCTGCAGTTGAATCAAATCCATATGGACGTTTTGCTTAAATCTTATATCCATAAAAATGCAATATATTTGAAAATTACAAATAAACTTTCTTTTTATCAGTTTAAAAAAACAGTCAGGAAACAAATTATAAATTAATTTCATTTGAAGGTGTACAAAGAAAGGGAATGCCTACATGGAACAAAATACACGAAAATTTTAAATCCATTCACGCTTAAAACAGACAGTCAGAATTGGCTAACATTTATCCATCCATGCCAAGAGCAAAATTGTCGGTTCAGAAAGTGCCAAAAATATATTATCAAAATTGCATGATAACTCTACGATACCTTTTACCTTATCATCTACAGTACCTTTACTAAAGAGTCTATTGTTGGAAGTTCAAAAATAGCATCCAAAAAATCCCCTTCCTTTAAAATTAAATTAACAAAAACATTTACTTGATAGATTTCTCTGACAAAAACATACTATCAACCCCTTGCCGTTAGATTTTGCTTAAACTTCCATCTGTCCTTAAATCTACTGACATCAGATATGGAAGACCTCAAATAAAAAGTAAAAAAGAATTGCATAAAATTTTGTAACAAGTTTTGTTTACTATATCTGCAAAAAAAGTTTTGTTAATTGCTTCTAATTACTGTATCTTATTTTACTGTTGAACTTAAAGCAAGCAATTGCTAGCAATGTCATTTGTAAGCTTGTTTTTTTAAATTAGTTCTTGGCGCGAACTATTTAGCTCCCTTCAACATTTTATTACTTCTTCAAAAAATTTTTTAATGATCTCATTAATGTTTTAGTAACAAAGTCTTTGTATTTTTATTTAACGTTTATATATTTTTTTGTAAAATTATGGGTAGTAACAGGCCACCAGTATCAAGTATTGAATTGGAGGATATTTCTGCTGAGCATCGACAAAGAAGTGTTGAAACTAGAAGTAAGTTGTTGTTTTTGTAAATATTATCACATCTTAATAATAAGTTATATTCAGGATCTCGATCTCAAAGACATGATGAAGAAGAAAAAGAGCTTAAATATGGAGCAGCACATGTTATACGACTCTTTGTACCGGTTTCGCTTTGTATGGCTTTGGTTATTTTTACTATGAATACAATAGGTTATTATTCTAGAGATGATGGAGTTTATCTGTGAGTATATGTCATATAATTTAAAAGTATCATCTAAAAAAATTTATTTTAGAATTTATACTCCTTTTACACAACCTACAGAAAATACTACAGAATTATTGGTTATGTCTGTTGGAAATGCTTTAGTATGTTGTTACATTTTTTCAATAGCATTTTATATCCTTAACATTTTAGACTGTTTTGGGTGTCGTAATTGTAATGACGGGTATTCTGATTATGTTATATTATTTCCGCTTTTATAAAGTTATTCATGGCTGGTTATTGCTTAGTAGTATTTTGTTGCTTTCATTATTTACAACTATGTATTTACAGTATGTCGAACCTTTTTTTGAACAACCAAACTTATCGTTTATGTTTTAGAGAATTATTCAAAAACTTCAATACTACAATTGATTATATTACTTTTGGCTTTTTTATTTGGAATTTTGCTGCTTTAGGAATTCTTTGTATTCATTGGAAAGGACCTCTTTTGCTTCAACAGGTATTTTGTGTTTATTCCGAGTAGCTGAATTATTTTTATTTAAATATATTTTAGACGTATTTAATTTTAATGTCAGCGTTAATGGCTCTTGTGCTTATTAAATATCTTCCTGATTGGACTGTATGGACGGTTTTGGCTGCACTTTCAATATGGGATTTAATTGCTGTTTTATGTCCACGAGGGCCACTTCGAATTTTAGTTGAAACTGCACAAAAAAGAAATGAACCTATCTTTCCAGCACTTATTTATTCATGTTTGTTTTTGAAATTTCTGATTATACCATTGATTATACCCGTTTTTAGCAGCAGTAATGTATCCATATGTTATTTTTGGAGCATCTCGTACAGATACAAGCAATCCAAAGAAATCCAAAGTAAACCTTAATGATTCATCAAATGAAACTTCAAGACAACCTTTGATTGTTCCCTCAGCTGAAACATCATTTCAAGAGCCATCTACTTCTCGATCTGATAAACCTGATACTCCTATTGTTAAAACAGCACCACGACAAGGACCTTTGCGAAATAGAAGCAGTTTAAGAATTCCTCAAAGTCATGATTCACAGCCAAGACCTCGTCCAGAAGAAATTGAAGTTGATGAAGTAGTTGAAGAACGTTAGTTTTTATTTTGTTATTTTAAAAGCTTTATTTATCTTTGATTTTTCAGAAGGTGTAAAACTTGGTCTTGGTGACTTTATTTTCTACAGTGTTTTAGTTGGCAAAGCAAGCTCATACGGTGATTGGAATACAACAATAGCTGTTTATGTGGCTGTTCTTATTGTAAGTTTTTTCTATCTGTAATATAAATGTATCTAATATAAATATTTTTAGGGTTTGGCTTTCACTTTAATGCTTCTTGCTGTTTTTCGTAAAGCTCTCCCAGCACTTCCGATCTCAATTTTTGCTGGAATGGTATTTTATTTTTCTAGTAGAGAGTTTATAACTCCTTTCATGAATGAGCTCACTATTAGACAAATTGTTCCATAATATTAAATTTTATTTTTTATTGTATTTTTTTTTGTAAAAGTTTAATAGTAAATATAGTATTTTTTTAAAAAAGTGAATCTTTTTATTTGATTTGGAGCCAGGTGGCGCCGTCGGGCAAGGCTCAAATGACTATTTTTAAACGATTTTTGCTTCCTGCAAAAAAATACATTTTGAACTCACTCACTTTCAATGGCTGTTGTGTTTCTATGTAAATGAACTGGTTCAAAAAAAATTTGAATCTTTCTTTTTTGCATGAACAAGTGGGCAGCAGCAGTTGACATTGGCTCAATAAAAATGGAAATGAAAATTGCGCAGTAAAAATAAAGCAGGCAAGACATGAGACATTTTTTCTTCCTCTTCATCCTTCATTTGTTGGTTTTTCTTGTTTCAATTGTTTCCCTCCTCTTTTTTCTTCTCCTCTATTTGGAGTGTGTTCAATCATTGTCAAACATGAGGGCTTTGTTTCAATCAGTTTTCTTTTTCCGGTCATCGATTTGGCAGACTTTTCTTGTCAGAGATCAACAGATTGCATAATTTGAAATGTCACTCAATTCAAGTTTTTGTGGCATCATGACTTTTTTTTTCAAATTTACTTATACATTTTTTTCTCTTTCCCAAGGTCATGATTGTTGTTATTTGAGGTTCAAAACCAAATGTCCACCTGAGTTTTAATTTTTTTATTGCTATTCTCAATTTAATAGAGCATTTAACGAAAAAAAACGACAAAAATAGCCAAAATATTTTTTTAAACTCAATCTTTCCTCTTCTTCTTTTTTTGAATCATTGTTGATGTTTGTAATTTAATGCATCTTAGAACTGTGAATCTTTATGTTGAGTAACGTTGCGCAGCTGGATTAGCCAGCCATAAAAAAGAAGAATTCAATGAATGGCATTGATCGAAAGAAAAATAGGTAACAGAAGAGAGAAAAAAGTGGCATTATTAGTAGATCGAATACAAGCCAAAAAAATGTCAGAGGACCGACGCACCCCGCCTTCGTTTTTTCCCTTGTCGATCTAAGTCAGTAAAAAATGTATAAGCGGCGCAGTACCTCAACTTACTGACTGACTTGGCACTGCTGGACGCATTTTTTTCTTCAACCTCTTTTTTGGATACTTTTGATTCGATTTGGGTACAATGAATAAATGAATGCAAGATAGGCAGCAATGGCAAAGTACCTCGCGCAAGGCAAACGATGATGGCTTACCCACAGAATACAGCTTACTTGTGTTTTTTTTGTTTTGCCTTCTCCTTCTTCTCTTTGGTGATACTTCGCGCCTTTTATGTTACCGTGAGAATAACTTGTTGTTATTACACATCAATTTTTGTTGTTTTTTTGCTTTGTTTTTATTACTTTTTTCTTAAACAAATAAAAGATAGCTGTTCCTCCTTTTAGAAAGTTATGATTCTTTTATAACGGTATTTTCTCATGATAGCATCAAACAGTAATTACATTTGTGTTGATAATCAAGCCCCTTGTAGTTCCAATGCTTATTCATATGGAGCAATGTATCCCAACAGCAAGTAAGAAAATATTTGTTTTACCGTATCCCCAAAAAAATATCTTTTAGTCATACAGTACCAACTCCTGACTCTAATTATGCTCCATCACCACAATCACATTCAAGAACTATGACCCCAAATACTTATCCACAACCTGCATTTAAGCAAGAACAAACACAAATGTGGCTACAAAATTATCATGGTCCTGCTTCATCATCAAGTAATCCATCACCTGCTCCATCTGTTATGTCTGCCATGACACAGCTAAGTGGTTTAAGTGCAATTACCGTAAATACACAAGTAACAAATATGTCACAAATGTCAACATTTAATAATAATTTTAACAATATTCAACATGGACCATTATCATCTAGTTCACATAGTGAAAATGTTGATCCTAAAATTGATTTATGCTCAAAAGCAGAAGATTTATTAAATTCATTATCCGATGAAGATCAAGTAAACAATTTTTAAAAATGGGCATTTTTTGAAGTTTTCAAATTTTCATTTATAGGAAGTAAGACATAAAACTGCAGAATTATTGGACATTGTAATTAAACGGTTAAACAATACCCGAAATGTTCCAGATCAAATTGTTGAAAAAATTTTAAAAAAAGTTATTGTGACTTTACAACGTGAAAAGATTGAACAACTTCAAATCAGTCTTTCAACAGTTATTTGTGACATTTGTAAATCATTTATTGCAGTTTGTGTTAAAATGATTCGAAAAGATCGACAAATTGGATTTGTTAAAGATTTATTCAACTTTTATAATTGTGTTGATGAAAATCGTCCAAATTATCCAAGATTTTTACGACATTTATTTCCTGCTCTTTATCAATTATTTACATGTCCCGATATTGAACTAGAGCTTCTAAAATTAGGAAAAGTTAGCAAATTGGGAATTTTTATTATGAAAACTTTGCACATATTATTTGGACAAGTTGTAAATTGTCCCAATGTTGCAGCATATTGGATTCAAATCAGAAACTTTGCTCATTATATTACAATTTTAAAAGGTTTGCTCAAAAGAAATGATTCTTTGCGTATAAAAGTGTTGCAAATGAATATCATTAATATTTTATTGGATATTACAAAGCGCAATATGGAAGTCTTTAATCCTCCTGCTCCTCAATTTTATGATCGATCAATCGCAGAAACAATTAAAATATGGCATTCAGTTGTTACAAGAACATTTGAAAATTTATTGAATTCAAAAATTGAAAACTTACCTGATGAGCTGGTTAGAAATCATACAATTGAGGTATTATTCCTTTTTTTCATCTTAAAGGATCTCATAATGTTTTTATTTCAGATTCTGATGTCAGCTAGGACTTTATTCCATCCATTTTTAAATCCAGCTAGCATTCTTCGAACCTATTTTTGTTTAGGACAAATGGCACATTCAAAAGAAATTGTCAATATTCAACCAATTGGCTTTAAACCAGGTCATGATTTGGCTACCATAATCAATGAAGATCTAAAAAGAGCTATATCAAATGAGAATTCAAAAAATCTTGCTGCAGAAATTTTAAAATTTTTATGTAATATAATAAGAAATGAATATTTTGTTGTATGTGTATTCCTTAAAATTTTGATTTTTTTAAAACACAGTTTTAAATTTTAGAGTAGAATGATTGACATGTCATATTATGAAACAATATTGAGATGCTTAGATTTATTTTTACAAAATTGTGAATATCCACCATTCTTTGAATTTTATGATAATCTTTTATTTGTTCTTTGTAAATTGTGTCTTGTTAAAAATTTTCCCCTACGTGAAAAGCTTTTTTCAGTGGTAAGTTGAATTATTTAAAAAAAAACTTAAAAGTAGATAAAAAATACTTTTTAGCTGAGTTCTCCTCAAGTTGGTGAACTGTTTTTAAAAATTATGGATAAACAAAGAAGTATTTATATTTTACGAATTTTAAGAGTAAGTTTTATTTTCATACTGTAATTATTGGGGAAAAATGTTTTTTATAGATATGGAAAAACATTATAAGCGCTAATCCTGCTGCATTAGAACCATACAGTACTGTATCATATGTACTTGTCTGCATTCGAACATACTGGGTTAAAACTCCATTGATTAAAGATGACATTTTAATGATTAAAACTGCAACAGAAATTCTAAAACTATTTTCATTTGTGGGATCATACAAAGGAGCACTTTTGCAACATCTTTCGTAAGCTTTTTTAAGTATGTTTTTTACAGCTAAGATGATTTTTAATTTGTTTAAGGCCATCAGAGTTAATAACATTTTTAAATCAACAAGAAAATATTGAATTAATCTCGGCTATGCTTTCACTTATCTTTGATCTTTGGCAACATTGTGTTGAACTTCGAAATCATGGTTTTTCTGGTCCTGAAATGCGTTCACTCCTTGAAAGATTTGCAAATTTAAATAGTTCTGAGCTGGCAAATCAAGCTCAAACAATGTTAAATCATATTTCAAATGAATCAGATGTATGTTTCTCTCTTTTTAAAGCCCATAGCTTTTTACTTTAATTATTTAAATTTTCAGGATTTAGTTCCACCATTAGCAGGTGCCTTTAACACGCAAAGCAGCAATTATCTCATGTAATTAATGTAATGAACTCAGTGCCATTGTTTCTTTCTCTCGTTTTTTAAAATTTAAAGCGCAATTGTTTTTGTTTTATTATCTTTACTTTTTTATTTGTAAAATCTAATTTACCTTGACAAAAAAAATCTTTTTTGTTGTTATGTCAAAATAAATCAAAATTTATCACTTTATTTTTTTGAGACGTATATGCTCGCAGAGAAGAAGTTTCCTTCGGAGAAGCTTATCGAAAGGGTAAATCTTCTAAATTTCACCCTAAAATTTATCAAGTGTTTCTTATACATATTACCCATCCTCTTTATTCATTCAATCAATCATTTGACTGTTGTTTATATTGCTATTATGAGCTCTTAGGTCAGCATAATTTTCTATGTTACTTACCACCACAAATGTCATTATGCATATTTCCCAGGATAACAATCACAGATGTTGTTAATATGCATTAAGGGCTTTTTCCGGTTTTATATGATTGTCATTGTCCTTGTCAGTTTGAAGATTGTCTATTCAGGTAAAAAAACAAACCTCACACTTTATTATGATGACGAAAGCTCAACAATAAATGTTGTTCTGAGGGTCACAAGACGCGCAAGTGCCAAACAGATGAGAAAAAAAACATTTTTTTCTTCCTTCTTCCTTTACTACTTGCTACTAAAATTACATGTGGCCGCCCACTGCGCAATACTCACTCCTCTGACCCTTTTTGAATGCAGTCTAATGTTTGCCAATGGTTTTTTTATATTATTTCGCGTTCCAAAGAGGAAATGATGCCAATCGTTGTGTTGTTTTTTTCCTTCGGTTAGAACCGTTAAAGAAACCAGAGAAAAAAAATGAACTCAGACAGCTGGAGAATAAGCGCGATCACATTTTTCTTTCCTTCTTGCTTCATTCAGTTTGAACAACTCTTATGTTTTCGTTTTCTCTGTTACCGTGTTCACAGATGTCCTTCCTTGGGTTTTGTGAATGGGATTAGCACAACAAATAAACGAAAGAAAAAACAAAAAAACAGACGTTTTTTTTCCTCCAAAATTGTTATTTAATGTTTTAAATTTTTCATAACCGTTGATTGCAATCTTTTTTAATTAACAAAATTCCTTTCTTCACTTTAATGGCATTCATTTTTTTAATAAAAAAGTGTGTGAATTTTTTGCCCGCCAAAAATTTAAATTAAAAAGATTTCTCTCTTGTGCGTATATTTTCACCATTGTAAATTGTGACAAACGATGTCCTGTTCATTCGTAATTGTTCTTTTCCCTTTTTTGCGCGCTTTTTAACCTTCAAAGAATTTTTAAAAAAATTTTAAAATGTCAACTGAAAAATAATTTTTAAGTGATATACAAAAATGGATTACACAAATTACGGTAACAATGTAAATAATAATAATGGCAGTAGCTTTAATAATAACAATAACAATCAGGCGGGTTATAATAGAAAGTAATTTTTTTAATTTTAATTCTTTGTAAAATTTAAATTTTTTTCATTTAGTTTCGGTTATCCAAGTGGTAGTAGAACAGCAGAATCGGGTCCGCTAACACGTTTTCGGCAAACACACGGGTATGAAAGCAATTCTACAACAATGCCAAATGAAATAAATAGAAATTATCAAAGTCAAGAAAGAACTGAAATGTTTTTGAATAATAACTATTTTCCAAGTTATTCAAGTTGTGGATCAAGGGTATAATTTTTTTTTGAAATTAAATAACCAAATTTTTTTTAAATTAAAATTTTAGCCAGAATCGGTAATGTCAAATTTTTCAACATTAAGTGTTGCAACAAATATGAGTGAATTGTCTGTTATCACTGATGTTTCACATTTTTCAACTCATATGGGTGGAGAATCCAGTGGATCAATGTATCCGAATGTAAATAAATTTATACAGTAATCCCTTTATCAATAAACTTTCTTCTTTTTTCAGCACAACACATATCCTCCATCTTCTTTTACATCATATGAACGACAACCTCATGTCTCAATGGCACATCCAAATGATTATTTAGAAAAACTGACAACGGCAATTTCAAAAGGTGGCTTGAATTGTAATGAAAAATTATTAGAAGCAAAAGCACAAGCAAAAACTCAATTTTTTGAATATGTCAGTCAAGAATGTTTAGTTAAATTTATCAATGTATTGTTTAAGAAATTATTAGACGCTTTCACTGCAAAAGATTACAAGGTATACACATTTTTATTGTTGATCCCGTTTTTTAATTAAACGATTTTTGAATAACCAAATTACATGAAACTTTTAGAAAAGATACGATATGAATCTGGGGAACAGGTCTATATATCACTTTTGGACCACTATGTACACTTTGACTCTTTCTGGAGCCTGAACAATACTCCAAGCCCCCAAAAAATGACAAAAACAATGGAAAACTAATTTAAAAAATTCGTGGAAAATGGTAGAAAACCGTAGAAAACTGTGAAAAGTCGTGAAAAATTTAACACAATTTTTTATGATTTTCCACGAATTTTTTATACTTTTGTTTCCATTTTTTGTCATTTTTTGGGATTTGGAGTATTTTTGGGGTTCCAAATGGGTCAAAGGGTTTATAGGTGTCCAAAAATGTTATACATTTTCTAAAAGTTTCATGAAAAAAATGGAAAAATGGGATGAATATTTTGTCATCCATTGTATTAACATTTGAAATACTATAGGTAATGGGAAATGTCATTATTCTTTTTCATTCCTTATTACATTACAATATTCAACCACCACAACGTGGACGTGCAAAATTTGAAATCATCCGTTTCATTCGAAAATATGATAGAGCAATCAGTCTTCTTCTTGATACATTACAGTAAGATTTTTTATACAAAGACTAAACTACTTTTACACTTATATTATTTTAGAACTGATTTGGGATTCGAATTTAAAAAGCTTTTAATCAACAATATTAATACCATAATTCATGAAATAAAAAAATATCCAAATATTAAAACTAATATTCAAAAACATCCCGATATTGTTTCAACTTATTTAAGCTTTTTACAATGTGATAACAAAAATATTTATTCAATTTCAATGGATAGTTTAACTCGAATAATTTCTGGTTCAGATCTTTTAAAGGTACGGTAGTTTAAAAAGTTTTTGTTTTCAAACATATAATTTATGCTAAAACTTTTTAGACACAGTTTATGAATCAAAATGGTATTGAATTAGTTTTAAATATAATTGCAAATGAAAATCAAGAAAAAATACTTTTTCGAGCTGCTGAACTTTTATCCTATGTTCTTTCAACCAATAATGATAATATAACTTTAAAGTTTATTAAAGGATCTGGTATTGATATTTGTGCTCGGCTACTTGATCATGGTTCTTCAAGACTTTTATATAAGCTTGTTGAATGTATTCTTAATGTATGTGATAAGTTATCCATTACAAATTTTGATGCAACACAAAGCTTTAAACATTTAATTATGCTTATTGGTACACAAGATCATATTCTTGAAAGTAAAGTTATTGGATGCTTGGGAAATATGATAAGTAATAATGATAGAAATAAAAAGATATTATGTGATCTTAATGTTCCTACAAATTTATTACGAGCTATGGTATGCTTTACTGATCCAACAACACCAATATATGGAAAGATAAAAGCTGATTTATTGGATAATATTTTATTTGTTCTTCAAGGTTTAACTGGTATCAATGTTCCCATGGATATTAAAACAGCAGCAATTCATCAGGTATAGAAACTACAGTAACCCGCAGCTCATAATTATATATTTTTTAGATAATAAATTATGAAGAAAGAATATGGGAAAAATGGTTTATGCATTTTATTGCTCATGAACAAATTACTATTGTTAATCGTGCATTAGTTGTAAGCAAACACTTTGATTATAATTCATAACTACAGTACCCCCTTTTTAGATTGTTTATAATATATTAATTCAACTTCAATATATTGGTTTTGAACCAAATGAAAATATATCTGCATTTAAAAAAGATGTTGAAAATGTTTTTCGAAGAGTTTATCAAGCTGTTAAATTGTTATATCCTGGTGATCAACAAACGCTATCACTTTTTTGGAGTAAGAGTGGATTATTTGAAGGCAGCGCAAATGTTTATCCAACTAAAGAAGAATATGATAGACAACAAAAACCAATTAAGCTATTACTTTCAAGATCATTAAAATTGCTGAGAGTATTGGTGAATGACAATGAAGCAAAGTATATCCTTGCAAAAAGAATGTTAAAACAAAATGATTTTCCTCTTAATTTTGTATTAGGATTTACAGAAAATTTAGAAGTTTGTGAATCAATGTTTGCAATTGCAGCTGCATTACTACAATGTAAACCAGAATTAGTACAAATTTGGTATACTAAAGATCTTGAAGCTGTCCTTCAAAATGTTTTACCATTTTCTCAAAATAATCCTGAATTACAAAAATCTATCTCTGCTTTTTATAACATTTTAAAATCATGTATTAATGTAATGCAGCAACAAACTTATCTAAAACAGTATCCTAGGTAAAAAAATAAATTTGTAAAATCTTTAATTTAAAAAAAGCTAGATTTCTTGTTTTTTGCTACTTTTGTTCAATGTTTAACAATGCTATTGTTTTGTATATTTTTGTTTTGTTTTTTTAACAACACAAAATATAAATAAGCTCAAATAAAGTTTGTTTTTAAAAATAAAAATTATACATATACAAGCACCATCACATTTACAACATAAAAAAAGTTTTTTTAAGCAGTCATTGTCTCCATGTTTCGTTTGACCCGCATTTTTTTTACCATTCAAAGCCATCATCATTTTCATCATTTCTAAAAATTAAAAAATACAAAATTGTGAAAAGCTAATAAATAAAAGTTATTAGTGCAGTGCAGGACAAGAATAGAATAGAACAAGAACAAAAGGGGCAACACAGATCAAGTACATATGGAATTTTTGGAAGCAATGTTAACTTTATTTTTTTTAGATTTATTAAAAATTTTAAGAGAAAAACAACTGGGTTTTTTTAAACGGACGACTAGAAAGAGGAATGCATAAAACTGGGTATATTAAATTTTTAAAACTGTTTTTAAAGCATTGGTGTATATATCTGCCAAAGAGAGATAATAGGATGACAAAAAATTACTTGTTTGAAACATTTCTAGTATTTGCTGGATGAAAAACTGAACTAGATGCCATTAAATTATGAATGTATTGCCCCAAAACTTGATTTTCTGATCGAAGTTTTAGAGATTCTTCTTTTACAATATCAACTCGCTGGCTCAAATCTAAATTTATGACACGCTTAATTACAAGTTTTTAAAAAAAAATTCAATGTAACCTTCAAGTGTATTTTGAAGTTCTAAAATTTGAGAAATAAGCCTAGCTTTTTCCTCTTGATCTTCAATTTCTTCTCTTGGTAATGGTTGAGCTGGGATTGGTCGTCTTGCACTCTTTTGGATTTCGCTTGGAACTGATTCTTTAAAAGTTTTCAATTTTTATAGGATGAAATTTAAAAAAAAAACTTACCATCATCAGCAAGGGGAAAATCAGCTAAATTTTGATGATCAGCTGACATGACTAGATGTGTAAGGGAATTACTGCAAAAAAATAAAATATTGTAAAAACTGGAATTAATATAAAAATGCAAATACAACTTAAGCCGCAAGTAACTAAAAAAGGGGAAAACAAAAAGAGGGAGAAGAAAAAATGGACAAATGCAGCTGTTCCGAGAAAAGAAAGAAGCTTTAAATAATAATCGATTGAGTTTAGAAGATGCCTTTCTTTTAAAGCAATTTAATGGCACTTTTGTCACAAACAAAATGAACTATCAAAAAGAGCTAATAAGCCAAAATTTATATTTTACATCAATAAAACATCCAGTTTTTACGGGATTACCGTTCGGCTTTGGAGATTTTGTTATATTTAAAAATCAATATTAAAGGTACTTAACATTATTAAAAATTTAAACGCTTGTAATGATTCATAATATCACATTTCGATTACTTTTTTACTATAAGAAACTGAAAGTTAACTTTGAATCGATAAGCAAAAAATGTTTTCTAACAAGCTTTTTTTTTCTGCATTCATTTGTAGCTTTGGCGAAATGTTTTCTTGACGTGGGTTTTCTGCTGTTGCTTTTTTTTCGTTGCAAAGTTTTATGTGCAGCAACGTGTGCAATTTTATATTATCTTCTAGTTTCTGCTTATTATCACATTTAATTTATTCATTTTTTAGCTTTATTCATATATACATTTCTTACCTCAATAACAATGATCACCGACGTTCATCTTGGAATTATGGCCAATGTTCTTGGTATTGCTATCTTCATCCTTATTATTGTTTACCACTACATCACTGCTAATCAAAAGAAATTGCAATAAATGATGATGATTGATAACCAAATGGTTCCAACAGCCTTATTATCACTTTTATGACTTTTATTTATCCAAATAAAGTCTATCGTTAATAATATGTTAATTTATATTTGTTTTTAATAAGTTATTTAATAAAGTTATAGCAAGACGTGTGTGTTTTATATGTTTGGTATGCGTTAGAAACGCTGAATATATTTATTTTTTGTTGTTGTTTAAATATTTTTTAAAGCTATAAATAGTTTAGATGAGCACACAGTTTCAACGAGGAAGTACAAAGCCGAGTTTTGAATGTATGTTTAAATCAATCATGTACTTAAAACTCTTACAGTAATAAATGTTTAGCTCCAACTCCACAATCTCCTACAACCTCTTTTGGTCCTCATAACTTCAAACGTGATCAGTATAGACATTCTACAAGTGGATATTCAACTCCTGGTGCTGCATCCGTTTACAGTAGCTATTCGTATGTTTATCAAAAAATTCTTTTTTGTGAATTTAACCTCAGTTTTATTTTCAGTACGTCACCGAATGTTGGTTGTTTAACTCATGTACGAATGTCAGCTATGGCTAAATTAAGTCGATTTTTACGTCGTTTAGTTCATTTTCGTCAAATGGATTTTGAATTTGCTGGTTGGCAAATGTGGTCTTTACTTACTCATCCTCAACTTGTATATCGTAAATTTGTTTATCGTAAACGTATGAAGTTTAATTTTGTTCGCAAAAATATGTCCTTGATTTTTAGGAACAAAAGATCAATGGGCTCGTGATGATCCTGCATTTTTGGTACTATTAGCAGTTGCACTTTCTTTGAGCAGCATCCTTTTTGCTGTTGTTTTACATCTTTCTTTTGCTGGATTTATTGCTTTTTATTTTTGGGCTGTATTTGTTGATTGTATTTCTGTTGGTTTAGTCATAGCAACACTTTTATGGTATGTTTTTGTTTTAAAAAATAGCTCATAGCATACTGTAAATCAAGTATTTATAGGTTCATTTCTAATAAATATCTTCGAAGAAGTGAAGATCAAGATGTTGAATGGGGATATTGCTTTGATGTTCATTTGAATGCATTTTTCCCAATGTTAATCTTGCTGCATGTTATTTTACCATTAATTTTTTCTGGTGAGCTTTTTTCAAATACACACTGTAAATGTTTAACATTTCTTTTTTGTAGGTCTTGTTGATTACCCATATTTTATTTCACGTTTAATTGGTAATTCTGTTTGGTTTATTGCATGTGTTTATTATGTTTATATAACATTTCTTGGTTATACTGCATTACCAATACTTCGAAATACTCAAATATTTCTTTATCCAATAACTTTTATTTTTATTTTCTTTGTTGCTACTGTTAGTGCTGGTTGGAATATTTCACAAACTGCTATGGATTTTTATCATTTTCGCGCAATGAATGCAAATCGTTAAGATGCCAGTACCAACAACAAATACAACACTTATATTTTTTATATGGAGAGAAAATCAACTGAATTTATGATGGAAGCTATTTTAATTTACTTGCCTTAGATGCTTTGGAAAGAAAAAAAACTATTTAATTATAATATTGTAACTAACTGATTTCTTTTTGTTTTGTAATTTTTTATTACTGTAATCTCACAGTACATAATAGATGGGTGTACATAAAATAAAAGCCATTATATATATATGTCTAATCTAATTTTTGTATTTAATAGCAGAATATAGTTCAATTGTTGAATAATAGACACCTAGGACCATAACAAAGATTCCCATTCCAATAACAAATTTATTGAATTTTATTTCTTCTTTTGTTAGTTTATCTGATTTGATTTTAAGATGAAAATATGCAGGCCAAATGAAGCTTAACATTGTTCCTGTAATGTTTCCAACAAGGCCCATAAGCTCTAATAAATATGGAACAGAAAGAGCAACTAAAAGTGTCCATAATAAAAGTATAATTCGAAGACAAGCTGCCCATTCTCGTAAACTGCCATCTGCTCCATAACAACTAAAAAAATAAAAAAAGATTCAACTTCGATAAAGAAGCTACAGTAACCCATACCTTTGAAAGATTGTAAATTTTACACCACGAAAAAAGTTATCAGTTAATAATTGAACAATTGCAAAAAATGGCAGTGGATACGATAATAATGCTTTAATTACCAAAACAATATTTACAATAACTTTAAAATATTGATTGGGTAAACTGTTTGAAATTTCTTTTTGTGTTAATTCAGCAAATGTTAGAAAACCAATTAAACCAAAAAGTGCTTTAAAAATTGCTGCAGCAATATGTGAAGCACTAAGCATCCATTTAAATTCTTTTGGATTCTATAAGTTTTTTATTTATGCTTTTTCTTACGTTATAAAAAAAGAACTAACTTCCATTGATGCTTCTAATGCAGGAAGAAAAATGTGTGAAGTATACCCAAAAACGACAACTCCAACCATTGTTGGCAAAAGTCGAATACTTGGAAAAACAACAACAGAACTAAGCTCCCAATTTCCAATCTGAAAATGTAAAAAAAAATTTGTTTGCTCTTTGAAAGGAAATTCAAAAATAATATTATTTTTACTTGTGAAAGACAATAAATGACCATAATGGCATTGATAATGAGATGTGAAACGGCATTTGCAAGACTGAGATGACTAACAATACGAATATCATCTAAAAAAGCAGTGCCAAGAAGAACAGCTGAAACAAGCATCATCCATGCTGGTCTATCTTAAACTTTTTGGACATAAAATTTTTTTTCGTTATTAATATAATACTAACTAACCAACACTAGGAATACATCCTTGAAGGAGATCACCTGCTAAAACAAGATATAGAATGCAAGTACTTGCAAGTTCAGTTAGCTGTGCAGCAAGAACATATTTTCCAAGTCCTGGGCAAGCAGTTTCGGCAACTTCTCGATAGCTGTGTCGAACTTTTTTACCATTTTCATAAAGGCAATCAATGAGAGAAAGTCCAGTTCGATAACAAACAAATGCAGCAAAAACTAATGCGAATACCGTAACCCAACCTCCAACCTATAAATAATTCATTCATATTTACTAACAAAACATATTACCGTACTTTAACAGCAAAGGGTAAACCAACAATAAACATTCCTTGAATAGCATTTGTTACATTCCATGCAGCTTGTAAAGCAGTAATCGGTGTTGAACTAGTTCCATGTGGATCACTATCTCGATGAGCTTCATCAATCTCTCCATCAGCAACTGGTGGTCCACCTTCTTGATAAGATGCTAATGCAACATCAGCAGATTCAAAAGATTTAATAAAAACATTCTTATTTGTCCAATCTTGAAGCCGTCTTCCGGCATTTTCCATTCGAGCCATAACTAATGTAAATAATTTTTAGCTTAAAAAAATTTGTAACAAAAAAAGAAGAATTCTTTTGAAACAAAGAGACAACCACTAAAAGTCTAAGTGCTTCAGGCGGTGGCATTTTTTCATGAAGATTTTTTTCTCATTTTTGAGGCGGGCGCCAAAAAAACCTTCATATTCGGCACAACTCCTTCATCAATGTTTTTTTTTCTGTCTCTCGCGTAATCTTTCGTTCATCATTTGTTTTCTTAAGTCCTCAAAATAATAAATCTTTTCCGTGAAAATCAATGCAGTAAAAAAGAAAGAATTAAAAATTTTAATAATATTTTGAAGTTTTCAATGAATAACATAAAAAAAGATTTTATCAACGTAAGCATTTTTGGAATAAGGAATCATGGTTTTTCAACTGCATAAATATATATAAACTTTGAATCAATGACATGACTCATTTATAAAAATTTAAATGTTAAAAAAAACAACTTGCACTTGAAAAAAATTTTCATCCAGCATCTGTGAAAAACTGTTTCCAAATACAATGAACTGCTTATCACAAGATACTGTATGTCTCGCGACATTACACTATAAGATGGTTGACACGAAATTTTGGAGGAATAAAATTGCTGATACAGTAAGAAAATCTTATTATTCGAGGTCTAAAATTAATGGACTAGCAAAGGTCGAATGGAAAGGTTCAAGATGAGCTGGAATTGCAAAGAAATGAAAGAATGCAGAATCTTGTAAATTCAGATCGACAAAAGCTAAATGCCTTAAAGAGTTTCCAGTTTACACGTTGGTGTGGGTTTATTGTTACCCTTGTAGTCACAAGTGCCTTCAAAATTTAAATATGTGCAATGAACGAAAAAAGATAAAATTAAATGTGAATGCAATTTTTATACGATAAAAGGTAATCCCAGAAAGAACAGTTTATATCAACAATTATTGCCAAAAAAATAAAATGATTACTTACAGTTAATTTTTTATTTGTTGAAACAATTATGTCCGATTTAAGCCATTTTTAAATTAATATATTTAAGGAATTTTGCCAGCGGTCAATGCTTTGCGACATCACTCATCTTTTTTTTGTTTTTCAACATAAATCAGTTTTGCACTTTTTTTCTCATCAAAAAAATGGAGTTCTATTTTTTCATGCTAATTTTGGAAATTATTACCAAAAAACGATATATGTTTCACAAAAAACTGCTTGAGTTCTTCATTCATTCATTTTGATCATTGTAGAACGCGGCTGTCATCAAGTTTATAGCTTTGAACATTATTATTGCCTACAACAATTTGTAGAACTTCGTCGACAAAAGACAAATACTTTTCATCAAATTCAACAAATGGCTGAATATCAAAATGAAACCGAGCCCTACTGGGAGCTATCAACAGTGAATTCGTCTGCTCCTCCTTCAATGACTGCTGCAAATTAAAAGAATCAAAAATATTTTGTCTAACTAAATTATATCAATATACATGTAATATACTAAATCTTATAATTTGTATCATTATTATTTAATTTTTTTAACTGTAATGTAAAATATTTATTTTTTTGCCATGAATAAATGATTTTATTATACAGATACGACGATACGATAACATATATACACAATAAAAAAATGATTAACAAAATTACGAAGAATAGCAATACATTCCACCTCCTCCACTACCAACTAGTCAACAACAACATCATCCAATGCAATCACCGCTTCAACAACATCCTCAAAGATTTAACATGTCTTTTCAGCGTGCTCTTCAAAGTATAAAATTTTCTTCTATGCTTTCTTTTTTAAATTATTAATTTTTAAGAAATGTCAATAGATTTGCGTCTTCTGATCCCTGTGAATAGGCTTTGTCAGTTTTTCACTTATTTTTATCATTACAGATTTTGTTTGTCAAAAGTTTATCAACATAAACCATTTGCTGGAGAATAAATGGTAAAGATATTTTTTTGGGGGAATATTTGCTTTGACATTATTGTTGCAGATGTATTTAAATCTACTGATTTGTTTTTGCTAGTAGATGATTTATTGGTAGCAAAAATGCATTTTTGTGATTAGATAAATAAAGACATATGTTTGCACTACCAAAACTTTGTGTCAGTGGTTTTTTTACAGCTCTTTTAGTACCTTACAACTCAAATAATGGTATCAAGGGTTTGTTGACCAGAAAATTTCAATGTTTAGTTTTCCTCGAAAACCATTTAAGAATTTGGTTTAAAAATGTGCATTTAATTTTAAAAACGTTATGAAGCTTTAGACAAACAATATTTTATGACTTATAAAAACATGGTTACTGTAATAAAGCGGATACATAAAGATAATTGTTACTTGTTATCAGTATTACTGTAATGTATATAATTTTCCGAGTTTTTTTGACAGTAATTTTATCTGTTGACTTTTATTGCAAATCAAAATTTTGGAACCAAAAAATGTTTATTACAGTAATCTTTCTTGAATTTTTTAATTCACTTGTTCTCTCCATAACCATTTTTAACATAAAATTTTAAAGATTTTTATATTTCAAATATTTGTAAACAATAAAACAATTAGTAAATATGAATTAAAATATATGCATCAGACACAAAAAGTTTGCCAGTACCAATAAAAAAATAAAAGTGAAAATAAACCGTTGCAACCTATTATTCTGGGAATATAAAAAAAACGAATCAAATTTAATAGTTTGGATTACTATACACAAAAAAGGCAAGAGATCAAAGCAATATTAAGTTGGCAGGGTTAAAAGAAGCTTGAAATGTATAAAAAAATATTTTTATACAGTACTTTTACAAGCAGTAAGTGTATCATGCATTCGAACAGCATCAGTAAACTTTAGAGGTTTCTTTGCATGTGTTGATACGGAACCATTGCTAACTGATTTAGAAGAAGAAGTTATACCAGAATTGTTAGTGTTTGATAATAGAGGTTCGTTACTTGAAAATGAATGAACAATTTTTTGTGGAGCTAAAATATATAGGAAGTTAGCCATTCCTTAAAAAACTTTTAATTCCCAGCGCATATTTTAGTTGTAATTACTTTAAGTATTACAGTAATATTTTTAGTAAAATCATCGATTCAATTTTTGTAATTTAAAAAATCAAATTGACAAATACTTTACTAAAGTCTTTTTATTTCTGTGGATAAGTTTTTTTATTTGCCATACATATACTGAAACTTTTAACAAAAAGAAAAAATCGTAAATGTAGTTGGAAGTTGGTGGTATACTGTAAGTAAACCGAAAATGACATTGACGTTTTTTAAAGTTGCTTGAGCAATGAAAGTGTACGGCTTTTTTCCGATAACAAATGCGATTATTAAAATCCGTTATAAGAGCAGGAAACAAATAAATCCATGTTTAATTTTTACTTCAGGCATCAGCTATAGCAAGTCACGTGATATTACTGCTGTCAACGTCATAGTTCAAACCTTTATAAGGCGTGGAATCATTGTGTAAAGCTATAATTTATAGCCTATGAAGACAGGAATTCTAGTAGCCGTTTGACATCAAACTATTCTTTTCATAGTATACATCTTCTTAAAACAAAAAAATGCATTTAGTTTGTAAAAACTAAATTAATATACAATATTTTACAAACGTGAACAATCAGCTTCATTTTGAAGAAATCAATAGTTAAAAAGACGACCAAAATTTGTAACGTAATCCTCAGCACATCGATGCTAAGCATCCTACAGTAACCACCCATCCAATGAATCTTCCGAAGTAGTAGAACAAAATTCAAATGCAAAGCTGCAAACTAATAAAAATTTATCAGAAGCACATTACAAAAAAAATACAAAATTAAACATTTAAAAAGCTCTGATTGAACTAAATCCAAATACAGCGCCTTTTAAAAAATTAGCTTTAAAAAAATTACGAATAGCGCTTACAAAATAAGTATATAAAAAATAAAATAAAAATAAGTTTCCAATATCATTGTAAAATTATGCAAAAGCCCCTTTGAATTGGCTAACCTCCTGCAGTAGTTTTTGTTGAAGTATTTAGAGGCGATTGTATAAAAGATGTAATATGAATACCACTCTTATCATTGATACTATTCTCAAAAGATCGTTCACTACGTTTTATTGATATTGATTCATCATCTTCATACAAATTTCGAACAGAGTCATTTTGTCGATTCATTGGAATAGGAGAACCACAAGGAGGTGAAATACTACCAGTTGAATCAGCAATTGATTTTGATTTTTTCAACTAAAATATAATCCACCAATAAATTTCTACCATCAAACACCAATCACATCACAACCATAAATAATAATGAGCTCAACAGTTTCTTACCCATCCTTTGATAAAAATTCAATAAAGATGCAAAGATTATCAAAAGATTTTAAATTGTTTAAGGATTTTAGAAAACAATTTTTGAAAGACAAAAAAGAAGCAAGCTTTTAACAAAACAAGTACCTAACAAGTTAGATAAAGTTGAAAAATTTAATAAACTACAGTAGACTTTTCTAAAATAATACTATTTTCAAAGATGTTACATATCCCTTGCTTATTAGTAACAATAAAAAAAGAAGACGGCAAGGGGCTTAAAGTAAAAAACTGTTGAGACACAATTACATCTTAGATATAAATCTATCTTTAGGATAAACAGAACTAACCCTAATATGACCATCAGAATTATGAAATTCAGGAAAGTAAGATACAGTTAAAGTATCATCAACAGGTAACCTTTTCTTTTTTTCTTTTTCTTGATTGAAACTAAAATAGATGTTTAGTATTAATAAATAGGCTACAGTAATCCACAATTTGACTTACTTTGGATATTGACTTGTACATAAAGCTCGTTTAGAATTTGAACAGCACCCAGTAGTAAAAGGATTAAAGCCAGAACGAAATTTACCCGTTACTTGTTCATTGGTTGTTCGAGCACGTAATACAAGAACTACATGAAATCCTGTAAGACCTAATATTGGTACAGCAAGAAGTGCACAAATTGCCATTAATACAATTGCACATAAATTTGGACGTGATAAAATTTCATTACCAAAATTTCTATAAAAGTATATACACGTATATTAGATAATTAAATAAATATGAAAAACCAATACCTTGTTGTTAAAGTAAATGTAAGAGCTAAAGCAGATACGTATATTACATGTAAACTTAAAAATATAAGAAATAATAAGAAATAGCGATAATTACGACGCCCAACACAATTATGAACCCAAGGACAGTGATGATCAAAGCAATCTATACATCTAAAGATAGGAAAAAAGATAGAAATTACTGTAAAATAAGTAAATAAGAACAAACCGATTGCATACAGAACAATGTGATGAACGTGGCGGACGATAAAACTTGCATGTTACACACCATTTCATTCGTACAGTAATACCATTTATTTCAACATTTTTATATAAAGGTGATCGAAAATCATCCATCATTGCTTCTTCAGAACTTGAAGCTAAAAAATTAAATATAAATTGATAAAATGCTTAAGAAACTATACCCAAAGGATGTACACCAGGATCCATTGTCATAGCCATTGTTAAATTTGCTATCAATAATAAAAATATAATAAAATCTGTTCCACATAATATCCATCCAGTAATACCATAAATTTCAATAAATGCTGGAACAAGCAAATAAAAAAATGATCCTGTACAACATAGCAGCAATCCCCATGTTATTGAAGCAGGTATAGCATGACTTAATTTCTTACAAAAGGCCCGCATAATTTTACAAAATAATAATGGTTAAAAATTTAATTGAAGAAGAAAAATAATAATTAGAACTTGGCAGTTATTCAAATTATAATAATAAATTAGAGGGTTATAGAATGTTTACGATGAAGCATCAGAATCTTAACAATGATGCCATTTGTCTTTGTTTTTACCCTGAAAAAAATATGCATATATATGTATAAAGAAAACGAAATATTTAAATATAAGATAAGAATAAAAGCAATTAAAAGTTTCACGACATTCTTTTCTCTTTCTTTTTTTTATCAGAAATAAACGCAAAAGTAAAAAAGAAAAATGCGCGCTTGTTTTAAGCAGGCGTTTTCGTCTAAAAACCACAACAAATATATATCTCCTCTTCGTCGGATTGAAGTGCTGGTTAAACTTTTTCTTATTACAAACTTTGTTTTGCTTCCGTCTTTTTTTTTAAAGAAAGTTATTGCAAATGATGACTTTATTTTTAGTAACAAATTTATTTATGATGAATTAAAAACATTTATATACTTAAAAATATACTATTTTAAAGTTTCGAATGATTAGAATCAATTAAATTATTTGAAGCAAAAATATTTCGTGGATCAAGTTCATTTTTGATTGATTTTAAAACTGAAATTCCAACTGTTCCTACAGTTGATGGAAGCCATTGTTTACGGAGTTTTCCAATTCCATGATGATGAGAGATACTTCCTCCACAAGCAATTATTTCATCTCGTGCAGCGGTCTGAAAAAAAGAAGGTGCGTGTAAATAGTATAAAAAAAAGAAGGTGTGGAGTAGCAGCATCATCATCAGCATAAGAAGAAAAACAAACTTCAATTTCATCGTAAACATGCAAAGCATCTGCAACACCATTTGCATTAAAGCCAAGATAAAAGTATACACATGCTCCAACATCGTATACTTGTGTAACACTAAAGAAAAATTAAATATTTAAATTAAATTTGAGCGACAAGATAAAGCTTTTTTCCTTTACCGGCATGTTGCTAAAACTGGAACAGTGACTCCTAATTCTTTGCCCTTTCGAATCATTAGCTGCTTAACATTTGTGCATAACTTTTCTACTCTATCCCATGGTACAGATGTTTCAAAGGATTCCCCTACAAGTCCGTATTCCATTCCCATATCCTATAATTTTAATCATCTTGTAAAAAGCGTTTAAGGAAAGCTAAATTTACTCGTAAATATGCAATTGCAAATGTTAAACGATAACCATAGCGTCCATTTTCTTCTCCGGAAGCAATACCACCAAATTTTTCTGCAACTGTGTTTAACTGCTTTAAATGAGCTTCAACTTCTTCTGTTTTTCCTTCAAAAACACATGTTGCAGCTACCATTGTTTCTACCTAAAAAGTTTTTTATGTTTGTTTCAATTATACTTTAATCTCTTTTTCTACCTTGAATCCTTTCCATTTTGTAATGTAAAGTTTGCCAAGTTTTGAAACTAATTCTTGCCAATATGATTCTGCTTTCATTTTAAGTGCTTGGCCCATAATAAATTGTTCATTATCAACAAGTCGAAGAGAAGCAGGTTGAATACGCTAAAAGCTTTTAATGTTCTATATTTAATTAATGCTATTTTTTATACGTACTAAACGTGCAACTTCACGGAAAAATTCAACACCTAAATGAAAATTTGGAAAAACAATTGAACCATATTTTTTGCATTCAGGAAGGGGGAAAATTTTTACAGTTGCTTCTGTAATAACTCCATAAGTACCTTCAGATCCAAGAATAATATGATGAATATCTGGACCACTAGAGATACGAGGAACCTTAAAATGTTTTTAATTTGTTTTGATTGTGCAAGTAGAAGAAGCTGTTACTTGACATTGACGTCGAATTAATCCTTTTGATGTAACGATATTTACATGAACAAGAAGATCTTCAATATTTCCATATTTGTTCTTTTTCATGCCTGATGCACGTGTTGAAATCCATCCACCCAAAGTACTAAATTCAATGGAATCAGGTTCATGTCCACATGTAAAACCTTTTTCATTCAACATTTTCTCAAATTCTTGTCCAACAATTCCAGCTTGAGCTCGACAAGTAAAATTTGTTTCATCAATATAGATAATTTTATCCATCAATGACATATCAAGTGAACAAATTGTCCGGTTTTCTTCCGGAGGACAATTGAGAGCATTGGAAACAGATGTGCCACCACCAATTGGAATTATTGCAACATTAAATTTATTTGCAGCATCAACAATTTTTTCAACATCATTTTCAGATTGTGGCCATACAACAATATCTGGAATACGATCAGGTGAACCATATCGAAGCATCAACATATCATGAATTGTATGTCCATGGGATCGAATAAGACGATAATTTGGCCCATTAGAAAATGAAATGCCACTTTCACGAAGAAAATCAATAAATTGTTGATTATCAATAGCATCTGGAACTTGAACATCACTTTGTTTTTGTGATGGACGAGTTTTAGATATATCAACTTGAAGATTTTGTTCAAACCATGGACGAAGTGATGGCAAATCTTTTCCAGATAATTCATATCTATAAATTGTCGATTACTGTAATTGCTAAGCTAAATGTTATAATGAGTTACCTATTACCAGTTAAGTATACTGTATTATCTTCCTTCAGGTCAAAATGCGAATCATTATAACCCCATCCATTCCATTTTAAAATTTCATCCCTTAAATCAATTTTTTAATTTAAAATATCATCATTTGAATTCTATTTTTTTACCGATAAGTTCGTGGTACATTGTATTCTTGTACCAATGGCATTTTAAGCGAAATTTTTAAGGTCAAACTTAAAGAAATATAATAGGCCAACAAAGCACCACAAATGATAAGCAAACTGCACAGAAAAAAAATTGAGTGAAACAATACTACAGTGAATGAAGTGAAAATACAATGGTTGTCAGTTTTACAATGATAAGAGAAAAAATCAAGTCTGCTTGTCAAATGAGCGATAGAAAAAAACTTTTTATTTCTTGTACTGACAAAATAGAAGACGACAAGCTTATAATCATGATAGTTTGACCTTCATAAAATTATTTTTAAAGCACTTTTTTGGTCCACGTTTTTGCATTTGTTTCATTAAACTTTAAACTTGCTTAAGCAAAAAGTTTTCGGGATTTGTAATAAAAGGTTACGGTAATCCAGTTTTTGTAAATAAAAGAATTTAGATTTAAATTTCAAAGACAAAGTTTCTTTTATTTGTAAATTATTTCACTAAAAAACAAAACGAACATGTTGAAAAAGAGTTTCTGAGATTTTTGATAAAAGGTTACGGTAGTTTAATATCCGAAAACAAAAGATGCAACCAAAATAATACTTTCAATGACAAAATTTTATTTATTTGTAAACCATTAAACTAAAATTCAAATCATTTTAAATTGAAATTAGTTTTTTTTAGTATTTTGTAATTAAATTAAAAAAATTTTATTTTTGTGATTGTTCGTTCGAGACATGTTTTTTTCCCTCTCCATCAACAATAATTAAACAACCCGCTGGCTTGGCGCATCGTTCTTTCATATTTTTTTTCATGCAGCTGTTGTTAACCATGCAAATTTATTTTTTTTAACCGATTGAAAAAAAAGAAAAGAGAGAAAGTGACTAATGTTTTTTATATTGGATATTTTTTACTTCACAGGTTAAAAAGCAATTGTTTCTTGCTTTTTTTAAAGCTTATGAAACATTTATTATGGATTATATAAGGCGTTTTTACGCATATTCATCAAATTTTTGTCGAAGTGTGATTGAATGGAGATCACCATTTACTGTTGTATATGTTTTAGCAGTAAATGCAATATTTTGGTAAGATTTATCAACACATTGTTGACACAAAACAACAACATGAAGCATAAATAAATGGTTATAGGTCAATTGTATTTTACACCAGTCAGGAAACACAAGCAGAATGTTTACTTGGTATTGCTGGTACCATTGTATTCTGGGATATTTTATTATCTCCAACACATAATCGAAGTGTTGCATCACAAATTTGTTATTGGCCAATACAAGATTTGTTTAGAGTAAGCTTAAAGTTGTAAATACAAAAGAATGCATATTATTAAATTTCTTAGACAACTGCTTTTGTAACAGCAATGGCAGCAACTCGTCAACTAAAAATGAATGAAGAAGAGCAAGCTTTTTGGTTAGCATCTTCATCAGGTATATACAATTCTATAAATTTTAAAACTTACAAGGGACCGTTTTCAGATGTCCACCCCAGATTTTTTCGTCATAGTGGGGAATCGACAGCTCATAGCAAGGTATGAAAAACCCCCAAGGGATTTTTGCTGCTTTAGCTTTTTATGGATTTAATAGCATTTTGCTATTACACAGTAAGTAGCAGGCGATGAACGTCATAGACTGTAAATAACGATTGTGATGATTTTAGATGGTTGAATATGCTAAAACATAATTTTTCATAGATAATTAATCATATTCCATGCATTTGCAGCCATCAAAAACCACCACAAATGTATTTTACAGTCTATGACGTTCATCGCCTGCTACTTACTGTGTAATAGCAAAATGCTATTAAATCCATAAAAAGCTAAAGCAGCAAAAATCCCTTGGGGGTTTTTCATACCTTGCTATGAGCTGTCGATTCCCCACTATGATGAAAAAATCCGGGGTGGACATCTGAAAACGGTCCCTTGTTAGCGCATAATTTTTTTTAAGTTACATGCCTGCTTATTGGTCCTGTCTATAAATACAATCAAATTACTGCAAAAATTGGAAAATTCTTCCGTGGTATTTTTGATTTTTTCAGTTATCTCTTATATCTTCTAATAATTAATCCAACAAAGAAAACTTATGAAGCTTTAAAATATATTTTCTTACTTAAATGGATACCTGGTAACAATAGATAAATGAAATAATAATAATGTTAATTACAAAAATTGTTCAGGTTTATGGCAATATTTACGCAGCTTTGGATCATCCGTTTACAAATTTATTGATGATTGGTTTTTGCATTATTTTAGAGTAATGGGAAATCGAACACTTGAATTCTTTCAATATTGGATTTATTTTCAATGGTGGAAAGATTTACGAGCTTGGGGATCAAAAAATATTTATGCACCATTAGCTAAAAAGCTTGCAATTGTTTGGGACGGTTTTGTATATGTTTTTGGAGGATACTGGATGCTGCCAGTTTTACAATTTTGTGGAAGGTTTGCCAATCAATCATATTGAAAGTTTTATATTTAAATGTGAATTCATTGTAGACAAGTGAAAAAAGCTGGATTTATAGCATTAGGATATTTGAATCAATTGGCCATCATAATTGGAAATAGCGTTTTATGGCCTGTTGCAGTAATTTGCTTTGAACAGCTTAAAGCTGGGTATCTAATCTTTCATGCTGCAGCCGTTCAACCAATTATTGATGTGGTTTATTTAAAATATAAATATGTTGAAGATTTAACTTTCATACATGTTTTGGGTCCAGTATGTCAAAAAGTTATTGATCATGTACCTGAAAAAAATCCATTTGCTGGTATACTTACTTTAGCAAATTTGTAAAAAAAGATTACGGTAGCATTTTAGATGACTCTGAAAGTGAACTTCAAGAATTTATCCCTGATGCATCGGAAGCCGCATCTGATTCTGAATTTTCTACACTCTCTGCTCCTGAAACTGATGGTATGGCTAGAAAAAAGTTTTTGACATTTAAAAAAATATTTTCCATTTTAGACGAAGAACACGCATTTGCAAAAGGCTTACGAAAGATTGCAATATCTGATTCTGAATCAGATAATGAAGAACTTTCTCTTCATCATAGACGTTCACGAAATGTCATCAAAAAATAAGCAAATATAATGTTATTATTCTTATTCAATTCTTCTTTTTTACCCAGAATCTGTAATTAGAAGTCAAATATTCATTTTTAAAATAATTTTTTATAGTGCATCCAAAATAATTGTGTTTTTTTCTTGCCCAGTGTAAAACTTTATGGTTGTTTCATTTTTGCATTTAAATTTCGGTGGTTTGTAACAAACTTACTTCACTTTAAATAACTTTTTTAATAAAATAAAAGTTTTCATTAAAAATTTTCATCTTTATTACAAAAAAAAAAGAAAAAAAACAATTAGAGCACAAATTTGCGAATCAAAAAAAACAGCAGTCTTTTTTGTTAATCAAAATTTTTGAAACAAAAAAATTAAAGTATTTGAAGGGAATTATTTGTTTGACTAATAAAAAGAATGTGTTGTCTGCGACAATTTTAAATCACAAAACCGGGATTGCAATTAAAAAAAGTGAAAAGGGATAAAAAGTTTAGAAAAACAAAAGAGTTTCTACATAAAAGAAAAAACAATTAATGCTACTTTTGAGCACCGGCATTAGAGAAAATTTTAAGAGGCACAGCAGTGGCAAACGAATACCCGTTAAATAATAAATTTAACAAAAAAAATGAACTACAAAAAATATACATATAAAAAATTTCTAACAAAAACTAAAGACTTGTGTGTAACTTTTTACAGAAAAACAGACGAGATCATAAAGAAAAAGAAGAAGAAAAAAAGTGTAATTCCTATACGTTTTTTTTAAAAATAATAATTTCTATAGTTAATGCTTCATTACAGGTTGGACAGAAGTGTTACGGTTGTCGCGCCGCGCTTATACTTGACGGGTGAAACGAAGTGAAAAACGGGCAGTTCGGCCATTTGGATGATAGATAACAAAAACCTGATTTCCTTCTGACAATGTATCCTCTTTTGGACGGTAACAGCAGCTGCAAAAATAAAGGTAAAAAATATAAGTTGCAAAAGAAAAAAACTATAAAAATATACCTTCGAAAACCTGTAAGTCTAACATCTAGCTTATGTTTGATTTCAACATATGATTGGCATCCATATGAACATGGAAACTCACCATCTGATAAACGGAATCGAACACGACTTCCAGGTGGTGCCTAAATAATGAAATTGAAATTGTTTTATAATATTTTTTAAAGCTACCGTAATCCGCCAATAACAATGAATATCTTTGCCTGGAGGACTTCTTAATGTTTGCCATTGATCTGTTGCTACAAGCTCTCCACCACAACCTGAAAAAAATAATAGCTCATTAATCTTTTTTTAAGATTACATCATTTTTTGTTCAGTATTGTTTAATTATTAATCAATGCTCGCTCGCGCTTTGTTTTTGCATCTTTAAAAAATGGTTGTTGATTTTTGCAATTATTTTTCTTAAATAAAAAAATGAATGGCCGATTGGTAGTTTTGAATGGTTGGTCATATTTCTTTTTTTTCTTCTTTGATCATGGTCACCGGAGGGATAAAAATGAGGCGATGAACAAGGAACCGGTTTGGTTATGTCTCTACTTTTTTTCTAACAACACAATGTAACTCATTGGCAAGCCAGCAGTAGCAACAAAAATCTTTCTTTTTTTTTCTTCTGTCTTTTAGTAGTAACAACTATATATCGGATGAATAAATGCTACAGAGAGATATATTGCAGCAAAAAAAAGAATGAAGAGATAATCTTCTACTCTTGTATCCAGTTTTTTGTATGGGATTTTGTAAGGCCTTGTCACTCCAGTATAATTCCCACGTGAAAATTTTCTAACGGCCAATAAATAAATTTTTTCAACTTTTTGATTGAAGCTTACTTGAAGGTTGAAGTTGTGTACATTCAGTTCCACCAAGACCTTCTGGGCATCGACATACTTGACAATTATTAGGATCTGGATAACCTCCAGCTTGACATCTCAAACGTTGAACACCATTACAAATATCTGAAAAAATAAATTAGGTGTGTTACATCAATTTTAACGAGAGAAAAAAAAACTTGTTATTTAATTGTTATTTAACAAAAAAGGCTTTTTTTTGATGAACACAAAACACTTACTTGGGCAATAAATGTCATTTATGACCTTTCCATCAAGAAAGGCCATCTTTTCTGTTCCCATTGTTGTTACATATTTTAATTCTTTTGGAACGATGGTAAAATCAGAAACTTTTACTGCATGTGCAACAGCATGATAATGCATTAATGAACCATAATCATATGGTAATCTTCGATTAGAAACCTGTTAAAATAGTAACATTTTAAATAGACAGGGAAGTAAAAACAAAGTAAGTACCTGTCGAATACCAAATGCTTGAAGCATACTTCTAAATGGCATAAATGATGCGGTTGCTTCTTCCAACACATTTCTCCAATTTATTGAAATATGCTTTTCACGATCAGGACGTTGATGGGTATGCCAAAAACCTAATGCATGTCCAGTTTCATGTGCAACAACATACTCCTACAATAATAAAAAAGTTTTTGTATTTTATAAATTGAATTTTTAAAAATGTTTTCGCTTTTTTTCTTTTTTAATTTATGAGTTTTTTTGTCATCATTCTATCTATTTTTTATATAAAAAAAAGTAAAGATGCGTAAAAAAAGATGAAAGTGGTTTGAAGGAAAGAAAAAGTTGTTTCAGGTTCTTTTTTTGGAAGGGGGATTCAAAAAATTCGCAAACATCTCTCCATGGTCAATGTCATTGTCGTCTTCGTTTTTGGCGTCTCCGGCGAAAACCGATTAATATTTTTTTCTTCTTCTGCTTCTAGGTGAAAGTGAATCCGGTGAATGAAAATCGAAATTCGCAAAAAAATGCTCACTTTCTTTGTTTTCTTTCATCAAGCAATATTACGGATATATATTTCTGAGGATCGATTTCACGTTGTTGCTTTTTTTGTATTGTATTCAAACAACATGAGAAATGATCCGATTGTAATAAAAATAATTTTTTCCGATATATTGCTTTTTAAAAAAAATGATGCTTGTTAACAACAGAAGAACGAAAAAAGATTAAAATGAACACAATAGAAATTTTGTGGCAAAGATTTCTATTGATCAAAGGCTAACAAAAATGTTCGAAGAAAAAAGAGAAAAAAAAACGTGTTTGCTTAAAAACAAATTGAAAAGAAAAATGTTTTATGAATGATTAAAGAGAGAGAAAAAAACGGCTATTTTTGAAAGATGAATTAATTATTATTGTACATACCTCAGCACATTCAGATCCAATAATAATATCTTGAAAACCGCCATTTCTTCCAATATATTCTGTAAAACAGCTATCACCTCGTTCAAGAACATATCGAATTGCATCCCTTGATTGCATATTTTCTCGAAATCTTAAACATGTTGATTCTTCCCACATTCGAATACCTCTTCGAATAAGATTTTGAAAATTAACTGAAAGGGAAAATGATCAAAGAATTAAAATATTGAGATTTTTTAACAGAAAAAATACATTAAGTAAAACAGGTTAAAAATCCTTGCGCATGCTTCATCAATCACATGATTACGCAACTTCTGGTTATCCGAAAGAAAAAGAATAATGCGCCAAGATAAAAAACCTGACATATGTATTGCATAATAAATAAATCAATCACACTTTCTTAGAAAGGATTTTTAAAAAAAACAACAAGAGTGAAAAGATAAAGTAAGTAAGTAAAAACTCACTATCACCACCCCAAATTTGATATGGAATATCATTTGATTGCCATTCATATATTGGACCCGCAATAACTTGTCTACGATGCCGATGTGGTTTTGTCTTGGATACGGTTTCAATAATAGAAAAATGTGGATGTTTATCTGAGCTCATTGGTTCTAGCCCAGGCATCATTGGATATGATACATTTTTATACAGCATTGCACATTCCAATAATGCAATATAATTGGTTATAATAAATAATATCTGTAGTAACAGCATGATGATGACTCAACAACACCAAATTTATTTTTAGGCAATACTAAAAAGTGAAGTCAAGTTAACCCGTATGGATTGATTTGAAATCAAAAAAAGAGAAATAATTGAAAGAACGTTGTTGCAACACTCTGTCGGCCAGAAGCCACTCGTCCAAGTGAAGTTCTTATGTATGTAAAATATAAAGCGTAGGAGGCGCCCTTCAGAAGGAGGAGTCCGTTGCCCGCCAATAAATTTTAACAAGTTTCTTACAAATTTCTTTTTTAACTGGACAGCCCCAAAATAAAAATATTCTGGTGATAACTAAGCTGCCAGCTGGACACCTTCTAACACAAAAAAAATTTGAAAGCTGTAAAAAATAAATTTTTAAAATAAAAAAATAGTGGCAAAAAAAGAGATAGTAGTAGAAGAAGATGAACTCCTGGAACTTTTTTTTCCTTCGTCTAGTCGTGTACTTGCTCAATGTATGTTCGCGCTTTCTTTTTTTCTCTGCGCATATTTGATATTTCACGTAGAATATTATAAAAGGGAGAGAAAGAAAAAGGAAAGAAGCTCCACCCCTGAGGCTGATGATCACTCCGCCGTGTTTCCTCGAACTAGTCCCCTAAGGGGCCATTGCATTGCGCGATTTGATACAAAAAGAGAGATATGCCTGTTTTTGCAGGCGATTGCCTAGGCTCCCCCTTAAAAATAAAATATATATGTTTGTCATTTGCAATTTTCACTAGGGAAAAGCAGAAGTAATAACCCGAAAATTGAAGATCAAATTCATTTCCTTTTTTATTCGGCTAAACAAAAACAGAGCAAATAACATTGCCGTAGGGGATGATTTTGATTCCCAGAATCATGTCATTTTGGTGAGCGAAAGCCATGGCTAACCTGTTTTTGTTGGATATTAGGTAATCATGTTATTCAATCCAAGCACTTTTTTTAGTTCAAATCAAAATCAAGAAACATTTCTTTTTTTATTATCACTTTTAATCACGCTTATTCCAAATAGATGAAAGAAAGTGAAAAAGAACAAAAGATGAAGAAAAAAAAGGAAAAGACTAAAAGAGAAAAAATGAATTTACTTCAGAGATTTTTTACAAAGTATTAAAGTATTTTATCTATAAGGATAACATCAAGAAAAAATAATTTTACAACAGAAATGTAAAAAAAAGTGTTGTCCCGAATTTTTCATTTACAAATAAATTTTTAAACATCTTTTTATATTAATATAATCATATAAAAATTTAAAATTTAAAGCACTTATCTTGACATTTAAAAATAGACATCTCAATTTATCTCACATAATAAAAAAGCTGTTAATTTTGAATCAAATGAATAAGATAGGAAACATAAATAAGAAAATACTGAATTCAGTGATATGGAAAATGAATTGTCTTCTAGCAGTTCTGTCTAAAATATATAAGCCTTTCTTCTATAAAGCCAGTGGATGTTGTCATATTGATTTTTTTAGTTCTTACAGTATCGACTTGCGGTGTTGTTTCAGAATTTCTACAGTATGAATTGCTGTTTATTGTTTGAGATTCTTTATTAGCATTGCTATAGCAAAGCATTTGTAAAAGTTATTGATTCACTTTTACAAGTGGGAGGAAATATGATTTAATACAGTTGTTGCTCGGTATCCTTCAATTAGGTCAATTGTGCTTGTCTCTCTGCAGCTAACTGATAAGTCCACTGAGCCAACTCAGTTCTCATCTGATTAATAATCTCCCTTTTTTTTGTTAATTCCAATAATATTAAAAATTTTTGCTTTATTTTTATTTCGAGAAAACCATTTGTTTTCAGATATTCGCTTTTTTTAAATCCATTTGATTAATTTTCAGATAAAGCCAATTTGTTATCAAAAGTTTTTTTAAGTCTTGTCTTTATTTTGGATAGCAATACAAAGCAATGGCGTTACAGCAGCAAATAACTGTAAGTTTAACCTCTCAAAAGAGTGCTCTTAAACGTTTTTTAGGAAACCATCGTTCCATTTTTTTGTGAATTAAATTTTGAAAAATGCAATCGTGATGGCAGTGTATCGTTCCGTAACTTCATGTCGGATCGTATTGAGCGTGATGGTGCTGATAGGGCATATTTTTCTACTCCACGCTTTTGTTTGCCTGGTTTTCCAGGAATCAAATATTATATAGATGCCAGATGTGAAGAAATTGATGTTGATGATGAATATGGCGATATGGTGCAACTACTGTTTCTGGAATTCAATATTGAAATGAATTACAAAATTTATGATTTTGATGTTGAATTTATTTACAAATTTACAGATTACAATTCTGAAAGTATTATGAAAAGCTGCAAACATACTACGGGAAATGGTCTTGAAAGTTTTGAGTTATGGAGTTGTAATCATCCGTGTGATTGTCCAATTTGTACTGAAAAGAAACTTCTTGTTCAAGTTGAAGGAACTTTCACCATTAAACATGTTGATGCTTTACCAATTTCTTTAAAAATTTCTCGTACACTTTATAAGAAAGATGAAAAAGATTTTATTATTGTTGCAGAAGAACAGGAAACTTGGGTATAAAAATGTACATATCTTTGTTTTGAATAAAGCACATTTTTTAAGGTTCATAAATCACTCTTAATTCAACACTGTATTTGCAACCATGTTCAATTCAGATAATTGGAAAGAAAATATGGAAAATAAAATTTCACTTCCTGATTTTTCTCATAAAATTGTGGATATTGCTATCAATGCTTTTTATGGAAAAGAATACAGTAAATCACTTCAAAAAGAAGATTATTTAATGCTCTTCCAATTCGCTGATAAATATGATATGGAAAAGCTTAATGTAAGTATATTCTTGTATATTTTCGTAATACGGTAAAAAAAAATTTTTCAGCAAACTGCCAAAAAATCTATTGTATTTACTCCATCAAATGTTTGTGAATATGCGAATTTCTTCCTTCAAAATTTTTGTGATGAACTTGTTAATTGCTGCATTGATTATATTCTTAGCTGTTCACAATATTCTGTTCCCATTAAAGATACTGAATTATTAGATGTTAAAATTCGTGGAATGTTTTTTAATCGAGCAACTGTCAATCCTGTTTTTAAGAAAGATTCAAGAAATGAAAATCGAAGCTTTAATTTCCAATAAATCACGTTGTGTTGTATGAAATATGTCTTTGTTCAATTCAATATCAATAAATGTTACAGTATACTTTTTCTTGTAAACATTATTATAGATACTTTTATAGCTGAAAAATGGATATGGAAATGCTACAAAACTGAAATTATGGTAGTCTACTAGTCTTACAAAGTGTTATAGTAAAATTTGTTATTTGCAACATAAAATTGATAGAAACAATTATACCTCTTTTATTGTCACTTATATTCTAAACAAATCATAGCTAAACAAAAAGAAAATATAATAAGAAAACCTTTAAATATCAGCAATTAGTTTGAGATGAGTCGTCATAAGTCCTTTGAAATACTTGACAGTTTTCACTTTTAATTCCATTGTTGCATCTTCATCAACGATAAACATAGTCTTTGGATGCATTTGGAATGCACTTAATGTCCACATATGTGAAATTCCTTCTTCAATTGCTTTATGCAAGGCAAAAGCTTTATGAGATCCATTGATTAGAATTACAACTTCTCGAGCATCCATAATTGTTGCAACACCTACAGTAAGAGCTTGAGTAGGAACTTTGCTAATATCATTTCCAAAAAATCGTGCATTTGCTTCTATTGTTTCAAGGGCAAGAGTCTTTAATCGTGTTCGAGATGATAAACTGCTGCCTGGTTCATTAAATGCAACATGACCATCAGGACCAACACCTACAATAGAGGTAGAGCAAATAAAAAAAGAATACTGATAAATATGTGTCCCACATTCAATTAAAAGACAAAAAATGCAACGCACCTCCAAAGAATAGATCAATTCCACCTGCTTCTTTAATTTTTTCTTCATAGAGCTGACATTCTTTTTCTAAATCTTCTGCATTTCCATCAAGGATATGAACATTTTTGGGATCAATATCAATATGACGAAAAAAGTTATTAAACATAAATGAATGATAACTTTCTGGATGATCACGAGGAAGAGCTGAAAAAAAGAGGAGATTACAATAATCATACTGTAGCAAAAAAACTGACCAACATATTCATCCATATTAAAAGTTCGAACATATTTAAATGAAATTTTACCAGCTTTATGATATTCAATAAGCTTACGATACATTCCCAAAGGAGTACCACCTTGAATAATGTTTTGGATTTATAAATCATAGATTAAAGCTCAAACCTGTAGGTAATCCCAATGTAAAAAATTTATTTGGACCTGGCTCAAATGCACGTAATTGTTTAATTAAATATTTTGCAGCAAAATCGCTGACATCATCATATTTGTCCAAAATAATCAACCGCATCTCGAAAACAAAAAATATTCAATTAATGATCAGTTTGCTCAAAAATGGATCTTTTTCTCTTTCCAAAGTATTGAAAGAAAATGCTTCTCCTTTATCGTGCGTCCGCAATTATTACTATTATCAGTATTTGATTTTCGATAGCACACACAACTTGTGTTTCAACGACTGCTATAATAAAAATAACCAATAAAAAAGTTCAATTGAGGATAGTTTATTTGGAGCAAATTACTAGATAAATTCAAAGCATAAATAAAATCAACCAACAAATGTGAATCTAATCCTAATCATAACAAAAAAAATAATAAAAACAAATTACATTAATAACCTATTGAGTAGCTTCAAATTCTTTAGCAACTGGGTTATCTTTTGGACTGTTGCTATAATCAGGCTTAAGACGACGTTCCATCATTTCTCCATATGGATTAAAACCAAGACGTTCCATTTCAGCTTTCATAAGCTTTTTCTTTTGTTTAGGGTCTCTTTCTGCTTCAGTTTGACGTGGAAGAGGTTCAACGAAGACACCAGTACCAATAGTTGTAGATCCTTGACGAATAGTAAAACGTTGTTGAGGTTCAATAAACATTTTATTGCTCAATAAAAGTTCAACTTCAGCATGTTCACCAGGCATAATAAAATCTTTGCCAAGAATTCTTAAAACAGCTCCAGTATCCCAAGTAAGAGAAAAAACATGTTCAGCGAAATAATTTGCAAGAGGCATTTTAGATCCACCTTCTTCGGGTTTCAAAACGTAAAGCTAAAAAAGATTTTGATAAAAACTATTCATAGAAGCAAATGAACATACTTGAGCTTTAACTTTATCAGTAATAGTATGTTTATGACCTTGAGGAACAAGAACACAACCACGACGAACATCTTTTGGTCCTAATCCACGAAGTAAAATGCCCAATTGATCTCCAGGTTCTGCAGATTCAACAGTCTTATGGAATGATTCCAAACCAGAAACAACAGTTTGAAGGCCTTCAGTATCACAGCCAATAATTTCAACTTTATCACCACGCTTTAATGTTCCACGTTCAAGCTTTCCAGTAATAACTGTACCACGGCCTTTAATGGCATAAACATGTTCAGCAGAAAACATTGGTTCTTGAGTTACATTACGATCAGGAATAACAAACTTATTATCCAAAACATCAAGCAATTCACGAATTTTAGCTTCTCCAATTTCAGGCAGCTTATCTTCAAGTGCACAAAGCGCAGAACCAGCAATAATGGGAATAGTATCACCTGGATATCCATAATACGATAATAATTCACGAACTTCCATTTCAACAAGTTCTAATAATTCTTTGTCCGAAGCTTCATCAACTTTGTTCAAGAAGACAGCAACATTTTCAATAGGAATACCAACTTGTTTAGCAAGAAGAAGATGTTCACGAGTCTAAAATGTAGCACTTAGATGTTTAAAGATCGTCGAAGTTAACCAAGAACATACTTGAGGCATAGGCCCTTCAGTAGCAGCAACAACAAGGATAGCTCCTTCCATTTGTGCAGCACCAGTAATCATATTTTTGATATAATCAGCATGACCAGGACAATCAATATGTGCATAATGGCGATTAGCTGTTTGATATTCCAAATGACACGCATTAATTGTAATTCCACGAGCTTTTTCTTCAGGTGCATTATCAATATCTTCATATTTGCGATATTTAGCTCCTTTCTTTGTAGCAAGTACTAAAAAATGTTAAGGATTATAATTTCATAAGATCAATATACAAACAAACCTTTAGTGATTGCAGATGTAAGAGTTGTTTTACCGTGATCAACATGCCCAATAGTACCAACATTTAAATGAGGTTTATCTCTTTTGAATACAGCTTTTCCTCCAGGTACAGCATAAAATCGTACAGAAAAAGGTGAAATAACCTCTAAAAAAATAAAAAAATATGTTTGAGAGATATGTATTCAAACAAAAGAGAACTTACTATTGTGAGAAAGGCAAAGGTTTATAAACCGTTTAGATAACATTGTTAACAAGTATATACCCTGAAAAATGATATAATTAAAATGATTTGTTTAAAATTACGTAGGTAGTAAAGAAAGTAAAGTTGATTTAAAAGTTGTTGAGTCAGTAAAAAAAATTGCAACAGCAGAAAATAAGCAGCAGTCAAACAGTAAAATTTTCGCGTTAAGAAAGTATATATAAAATAAGAGTAAAACAGTACTCAATTTGCATGGTAAACTATTTGTAAACTCTTACGAGTTTTTTTAACAATTATGAAAATCGCTATCAACTTTTTAAAGGCTTCATAATTGAAATATTTCAAAAATCTCGATTAATAAAAACATATCTGTTTCCCTCACAAATTTCCAAAAGGACACAAACAAAGTTACTGTAAGAGTTTTTCATAAACATCTCTACAGTTTTTGCCATAGTAGTTTCAACGAAAATAAAACCTCAAATTAAGAAACACTAAGATACAAAAACACATTACTTTATCATAAAAAATGTGTAACAACAACATTTATAAAAGTTAAAAAATGATAAATTTTAATAAGAGACTTGTTATAGAAAGTTATTCAGTATCACTGCTGTCATCATCAGAATCATCCTCATCTTCAGAACTGCAGGAAGAAGATTCACTACGTTCATCATCAGCATCATCAGATTCATTAAATTCAATATTAGCAGCAGCATTGCCAGGAGGAATAACCTTGTTCTTAACAACAATAATTTTATCATCATTATATTCAAAACGCTTATCATCATCATCACCAGAATCTTCTTCTTCATCTCCCCAATCAATAACTGCACCAGGACCAAAGTAGACAGATTCAGTATCAGTATCAAGTTCATCCAACGGATTAGATGCAGGATTAAAATTTTCAGTTGGTCGTCCAACACAATAATATTTCATTTTATTCAAATCAAAAACAAAAAAATCATTTTTTTCAGGAACTTTTGGAAGTTTCTTAAAAATAGATACATATTAAAAGTTTCTTATCCAATACAAAACATAAACTTACATCTCCAGGAACAACAACAGTCAAAAATTCTGGAGCATCTTTATTAAATTTATAAATGTAAATATTACGAATGGATACTGTAGCAATTTCTCCATAATCAACAAAATGTACCCAAACTTTTTTTGAAATTTCTGATGAAATATTACAAAGCAATTTAGCACGTTTATAAACATGATTTGAGAGAATAGAAGCTGATTGTAGATCTGCTTCTTCATTAACAGATTCTTGGTTGGTGCTATCTTTACCAACCAAATCAACGGCAACAACAACGACAGAATTTTTCTTAAAAAGTTCATTCATTTTAGTTACATCAATTTTATCAAATTCATTAATATCAATATTCCTAAAAGTGTAACATCAACAAAAAAAACATATAAAATAAAATTACTTCATATAAGTTTCAACTTGAAGAATTTTATATGGAGATGTATAAACCAAAACACAATCATTTGAATCAGGAAGTTTTGTAGTAAAAGTTAATAAACCCATAAAATGATTATGAGCATCAAAGTATGAATGCGTTGGCACTTTTGTACGATCTTCATATGAAGTTTCTTTTGGACCTTTCTGAATTATGAGAATATACAGTATGCCGAAAATTGTAGGAGAACAAAAACAACTTACAGGAAAATCATCCATAGTTAAACCACGCATAAGATCAATTTCATACTAAAAATATGGTTTTATTAAAATTCTCGTAAAATTAACAGTGCTTCTGTGAGCTGAGCACCTCAAAATATCCGAAAAAAGAAAAACACAGCTCTTGCAGAAATAGTTTTTTCAAATTCAGATTACAGTATTAACACAAAACAGTTGGATTAAGACTGTAAGTTATCAGTACCTACGTGGAAGACATTAGAAATAATGTTGCCAGCAATAAAACTTACACCTTCATCTGTACAATATTCCATAAATTTTTTATGCGTTATTTTTGAATATGCATTAGTACGATATTCAAAAAGTGCATCATTATTTGAAACAGTTACAAGATTTGGATTTCGATAAATATCTTCATAGTAAATATGGAAAATCATTGGATATTCATACATCAAATATTTACTAAGCGTTGAATGATTTGTAGTGAGTTGAAGGATCCTTGAAACATATGGTGAAAATTTTTTCCTAAAATATATTGTTGTTATTATTACATTTAAAACAACAAATATGGATAAAACTTACATTTCTTTATCAAGTTCATTAGCTTCAATGGAAAAAGGTTTCTCAACTGAAATTAAAAATCATTAGCATTACAAAACATTAAAGTTGTGCAAGGGCCGAAGTTTTTTGGTCTTGCCATTGAATTATGACCCGGCCCCGAGGATTTTTACGATGTAGGTCTTGGTCTCCCTTGCTTTTTTCCGAACAGCAACAAATTTGAGCCAGCGCAAGGATGCCAACTGGGCCGGAAAACAGCGGCCAGGCCGGCCTTCATTGAACCTGTTCACATTTTGGTTTTTGTTTCAAAAAAAGTTCCCGCCTCGGCCTCATTAAACAAAAAAAGTGCGCAAGAATCAGGATCCTTAAGCTGGCCTTAGGGTGTAAAAAGTGGATATGAAATTCCAGATGCGGTATCAGATGCAAGATAGGATCATGTACCATTTATTCTGATGACCATATATGTCTTTGGAAGATTAAAAATAGCGGAGAGGCTTGGCCCTTTTGCATCCTTAGTTTGACATCCTTGGGCCAGAGTGAAAGGTTTTCCAAAAGCTCTTGCCCCTTGCACATAGTTACAAAAGACACACTATTATCCTTACCAGTAACAACATCAAAAAGCCAAAATAAAAAATCATGACGGCTTTTAGATTGTTCAAGCATTTTCAAAAATTCCAAATACTTTGTTGGTTCCAAAAACAATGATCGATATTGATCGAACGGCATGTCACCAGAAATTCGATCAGGAACAAATCTTTGTTCTTTTTGGCTTATCATTATATCATCATTATCCATTCGTATCTTTTTACGATCAGATGCCATTATAGTTTCACAAATTAGTAGATATCAAGAGTATAAATCAATACAGAAAATATTAATAACAGCTAACAAAAAGTTTGTTGCTTGTTAGAAGAAAAAAAAACTGACAAAGCGATAAGGATATCAATTTCTTCCTCGCGCATCAAGTTTTCTGTGTGAGACCAATATTTCAATTCAATCAATAGCTTTTGTTCACTTCTTTTGCATTGTTTGTTTTTCGGAGCAATTCTTTTTGGATAATTTGGGTTTAGAGATTTTTTTAAACATAGCAAAAAAATACAATTCCTTATATAGGAGTGTTAAAGAACATATGAAATATTTGTATGTAATAACTGACTGACTGTTTATTTGTTGTACATATTTTTAATAATAAGCAGTAAAATTACTTTGAAATTGCATTCACACTCTTTTTAAGTATTATACTTTTATAAAATGCATCTATTTGAAAGAGCTAGTGGTCGAATAATGATTTTTTGAGGTATACAGTATACCGTATACTATACATGAGGTTATTATTATTGTTGTTTACAACGTTTTTAGGAAAAAGTAGGATTTCAATTTTAAGCTATTAGTAGGAACTTTTATCAGATGCCGTCTAAATTAAATAAAAAGTTTAAACGAAAAATGCCTATGCATTACGTTTTTCGTTACAAGATTTTTACAATTGTTATATAAAATTTAATTCAAAAAAATTGAAAAATAGATTTTATATTATACTTCTTCAATCATGGATTCTGTATCTTTAATTAAACCTGTATGTTTTTATATTTGCTTTGATCACTATTATTTTTATTTTATTTCAGTCTCTTGATCTTGCACTTTTTGCTGTTAATACAATTTATCATCCAAATGAAGAAATGGATTGGATTCTAGTCGAATTTTTGGTATATATTTTAGTTTAAAGTTACAGAAAAGTATACCATGTTTTTAGCCATTTCTCAGTTGCGATAAAAACTTAAAATTTTTTATAAAAGTTTCTAATCCGTCATTTGATCCATTGCCACCTGTTAGAATTCAATTAACTCTTCAATCACTCGAGTTCAATATTCCTGATCAAGGAAAAGAAAAAATAACATCTTGTATTAGTGAATATTTAATTGTGAATTCTTTATCTGATAGTGAAGAAGCTGAATATGAAGTATTTACAAATAATTATTCCGCACCATTAAAAATTCCATGTATTTTGACGATTAATTGTTTACCATATTTTAATTCAAATGATGGCAATAATTGGCATTCTCCTCCACTCTATACAACGGTTTTAACAGCACTTGATCTTTTATTGACTGGAGATGATATTAATGAAATTAATTTCAATTCAAGAATTGTTTTATTACCTTCTGTTGATGTGAGTTTTCTTTTATCATTAGCTTTTTACATATTTACAGTAATCTTTTAGACTGTTAGTGCTACAACCAAACTTACTGCCAGACAAGCGATGAAATTGGTTGCTAAAGAAATGAAAGATATCAAAGATGTCGATATTTTGAAAGCATTATTTCATTATAAATATTCAAAAATGATTGAACCATTGAAGGGCTATGCTTTTATGAATGATTCTTTGATTGAAGTAAAAGTTACCGTAGTAAAAGTTGTTCCAAGGAAATCATCAACTGCATTTAAAATTGAAATTTTTACACATTCTACTGAGAAAAATGCTTGTAAAATGTTAGGCTATGAATTAATGAAAAAATTGACAGTAAGTTTTTGATTGCAACTTTTTCAAGCTTTACTAAAATTTGTGTTTTAGATTTTGTTGAAAGAAGATTTATTTCCTGTTCAAAGGCCGTCTCGTCCTTCTACAGTAATCTGGAAGACTAGAAAACCTCAAACTCAAAATTTTGATTTTAATTATGTGGAAGAATAAAATTATTAATTCTTGTGAATTTGTGCTATTGTTAATTTTTCGTTGTTTTTGTTTTATTAAAGCTTTATAAAAATCATTGCTATTAATAATAAAAATTTTGTTTTAATGCATTTTTTACTACAGCATGCAAAAAAATCATTTGAGATTTAACAGCAGTTTGTGGATGGAAATTTATGACCTACTGGAATGGTTAAAGTAAATTTGAAATGCAAATAACTACACAGACGATTCTGTTCATACATATTTCGCATATTTTCAGCATAACTGCATATTTTCGCATATATTCAGCAATATTCTGCATATTTTCAGCACATTTTCAGCAACATTCTGCATATTTTCAGCAGAATTGCATATTTTCAGCAAGAAAGTTAAAACTTTGAAACTTATTGATTTTCTTCCTTTTTAACTAATTAATTTAGCTAAATAGCATAAAAATGTTAATTTCCTGTATTATAACATTGGTAGTTAAACATTTTTTGTATTAAAATGATCTCTGTATAATTTATTAAGCTATTTAGCTAAATAAATTAGTTAAAAAAAGAAGAAAATCAATAAGGTTCAAAGTTTTAACTTTCTTGCTGAAAATATGCAGAATATTGCTGAATATATGCGAAAATATGCAGTTATGCTGAAAATATGCGAAATATGTATGAACAGAATCGTCTGTGATGCACCCTTTGACCTCATCTGGAATCCAAGCTCCCAAAAAATGACAATAAAAATGGAAAAAAAGTTTAAAAGATTCGTGAAAAATCGTAAAAAGTCGTAGAAAATCGTGGTAAATTTTCCACGGTTTTCCACGATTTTTTACGATTGTCCACAGTTTTTTACGAATTTTTAAACTTTTTTCCATTTTTTTGTCATTCTTCTGGGGTTTGGGTTCCAGATGAGGTCGATCGTTGCCGCATTTGCTGCAACAGTTTCTGTTAAAATCAAAAGATGCGCAAAATTAAGCAAACTTAAAATTGAGTGCAATTTGCAAAGACTATTATATACGGACAGTAATGTTACTTAAAAAAGCAAATATTAATAACTTCTATGTTTGAATTTCGATTAAATTCTCCCCCTTTTCGCTTTTCTAAAAATAACTGTAAAGAATCAATAACAACTGTGTTTCATCTAATTGAAAATGTTGTAATCAGTGAGAGTTAAGCAGAAAAAAAACACCGTTGGAAAACAGAAATGATATTTTTATCACAAATGTTTTAAATTTTAAAACTGTTATTTTTTATTAGATAATAAACTGTTAATTTTTCATTTTCATCCTTGTCCATATTCTTTATCACGTGTTGTGCCTCTTATACATTTTGAAATTAGTACTTTTAAAAAATCATCATTCATTGTTGACATAATAATTTCGTCATCAATTAACATTTGTCATACTTTTTTTCTGTTTTATTCAAAGTGGATAACAGTTTCAGCTGATAGGTGAAACGTTTTGACTTTGAAAATTCTGCGCAGGCGGAAAAAAATGTTCTCATGTCCTTTCATTCTTCATTTTCTTTTTGCCTTAACGCTTCGGCGATCGAAGTGATTTCAAGAGCTTAAGCCAAAGTTATTTTATTTGCAGCAAAGACGACAACTGAAATATAAAAAAAACGTTAAAAAAGTGAGAGAGAAAGCGGCCGCCCTATGGCTGAACCTAAGTGTGCTTACAAATGAGATCAACTGAAAAACGTCTCTCTGCTTTTTCTTCTTTTAAAAAATCCGACCTAACATCCGTTGTTATGTGGTTGCCAGCCTAACGTGCTCAAGAGATTATACTGGCAAAATCCACTATAGCTTTGTCGTAACTGAATTAAGGAAAATCTCGTTTCCCCCAGAATAGTGCGGCCATTTTGCTGGTACCTTTTTGTGATAATCAACGATATTAAATTTCAAAAATTTTTTTAAAAATAAACTTTTATAAATTAATTTAAATTTTTCTTCTTCTTTATTTTGGAGTTATTATTATTTTATTTTAATATTCTTTTTATGAATGACGATGGGTACGGTAGAGCCGACTGTAGTTGTAATAGATTCTTCTGGTGAACTCACTACTCCGAATATTTCTTCGAAACGAAGTATTAGCCCTTCACAGGCTTCACCATCTCCACGACCAATGGAATTTGTTAATCCTTTAGAAAAAATTGAACAATTATTAACGTGTCCAATTTGTTTAGATCGTTACAAGTAAGCTTTTATTCTAATTTTTCATTTTTACTTGTATTGATGTTTTTTTACAGACATCCAAAATTATTACCATGTCATCATTCATTTTGTCTTCCATGCCTTGAATCATATGCAGATTCTGTACATCGAAATCTTAAATGTCCTGAATGTCGTGCAGAACATCCAATCCCATATGATGGAGTTAAAAGTTTTCAAACAAATTATACATTAACTGGCTTTCTAGATATACATTTAGAAGCAACTGATGAAAATGCTGAGCAGCTGGAAGCATATATTCAAAGGTTCATTTTTTTGCTTTTGCTCCTTTTTTCTTTTCATCTTTTTCCGTCATTATCTTACAAAAAATAAAGCCACTCAAAAGAAAAAAAGCTGGGTGTCACCCACTCGCTTGTTGGATATATATTTTTTTTGTGCAAGGGATTTCCCGCCTCCACTTTTAACTTTGTTTCAAAAAATGTTTGCAAAATCAATAATCTTATTTTTTTTAGATATAACTTAGAACGTTGCAAAGTATGTGATGAAAAAGCAGAATTAGAATTATGTCGTCATTGCGATCGAAAAGCATGCAAAGATTGTCGAACATCTCACATGGAAATGGTTAAACGAGATCTTGGACGATTACTTAATCAGGTGAGTAAGCCACATTGCCGATGAAAAAAAATAAACCTTTCTTTTTTCATCACACTTATATTCCATAACAATGTGTGATTGTCCACATGTGATTTTCTCTCTTAAAATAGGTAGAAGAAACAAAAAAACCGAAAAAAAAATATTTGGCAATGACATAACACCTGACTTTGAAAGATAGTTACTTTTTTTATATCTTTGACTCAATTGAACAGGTGTTCGATCTTTTATAGTTTTTTTAAATATATTTTTTGCGTAAAAATAATGAAAGATAAAAAACTGCTAAATCTCTTTTTTTTCTTCTTCCATTTATCATTACACATAATGACAGTGGTCACTTTCTTTTTAGGTCCGACGTTTATCAAATCGAGTAAAAGAAGCTTCAGAAAGTTTAACAAAAGGTGTTGATTTAATAACTTTAAATGCTGAAACGGCAAAAACTGAAGTAAAAGAATATTTTCATCGATATCATAATGAACTTAAAAGAAGGGAAGAAAGTTTTATTCAAGAAATTGATATTTTTTTACAAAATGAAAGTAGACTTATGCGAACTTTGAGAGATGTATTATCTGTTGAAAGTAATAATTTAACAGATGCTTGTACATGGGTTGATGGAGTTTTAAGTGGAGCACAAGAAGCTAAAGATGATGAAATTTTTCGTATTAAAAATGTATTTACTGATGGCTTGGAATATCTTCGAAACTTTCAAGTATTTATTTATTTTTAGAAGTGATAAATAGGTTTAATATTTTAGCCTGATTCTGAAGACTTCTTTTCTAAAAAAATTCGCTTTACTCCTGGTGATGATGCCAATAAATTACCAGCTGCCATTGCAAATTTTGGTGAATTAACAGTAGCTTTACCACAATTTGCAGGACGATATCTTCCACTTGAACAACAATATCTTCCAAGGCCACTTCGAATGGGACTTGAATCGGATTCATATCGTACTAGTCGAAGAACAGAACAAGAAGATCGAGCTTCAAGGTATAACATTTTTTTGAAAAATAATCTTGACATGAACAATTTTACAGATATCGTAATGATGAAGATGCTGGTATTAGCAGGTATCGGCGTCGACATCAGCTTGAAGATGAAGCATGGAATCGATTAAGAGTTGGAAATGATGAAGGTCAAAATAGTCCTTCAAATGGTTATTCACCAGGAAATAGTCCTTGGAGTCGTCCATTAAGTGATGACAGCGCTGTTGGATATTCAACACAAGAAGAATCATTACGCCCTAAAAAATCAACACCAGAAGTTCGGCTACGTCGTCGTGAAAGTTTAAAATCACGACGACGCCATACATCTATTGATCCAACCCTTGTTCCATCATCAACCTTACTCATGCCAAAAAACGATCAAACGGCGATGGAGTCACCAACGACACCATCGCCGTCATCCAGCGTGAGTCATCATCGGAAGCCACCACTTCCACGACAGCCATCGAGCACTGATGATCCAATATTAAATGATAAAGTTGAATCAATTCGACAAGCTCATGAACAACGTGTTAAACAGCGTCATTCATTATGTATTGTTTCATCAAGTGATAATGAAGATGAACCATTACAATCATCTTCTGGAATTACAACATCTGCAACAACAGCTGAATTGGGTCGTAAAACCGGTACGCAAAAATTTAGGAATCATTGTAGAACAGGTTCAACCAAAAAACTAACGATTAGCGCAGCATCGACAGTTCCTTCATCTGAGAATTCAGAAACTAACGATTCTTCTATCGAAACTTCTTCCACTCCACCATCACATCCTATTCCAATATCATATTTTCCAGGTGAGAATAATTGCTCTCTGAGCAATTCTTATGCCCGATTCCTTCGTTCGGAATCCTACCCTGATCTGGGCGAGTCGTATCTTCGCACGGCCGCTGTTACTACTGCTTCTTTTAACCCGCTGCCAGATGACAATACTAACCCCATTCAAGCAGCAGCAACTGAACTCAGCCTTGGTATTCAAGAATTTTTGAATTTAGACAATTCCACAACCACACGTTACTGTGCTCCCCCAGCAAGACAAGATTCCAGTGGTGATGCTCCATCCAGCACTTCCCTGTCCAACACAGAATCAGATCAAGCTTCAAAAAATGAAAAAGGCACTGAGCAAAAAAGAAATCGTTTTCGAAGAAGGTCCTCTATTGTTCCAGATAGAGAACTTTCTCGAGAAGCTTCAAGCTCGTGCCTTATATCTCGTACATCTTCTTTTATTTCCACGCCATTCAATGATTACGGAAGTAAACATAAACCAAAATTAATGATTGGCAGACGTGGTGAAGCTGATGGTGAAATGACATGGCCTCGAGGCATTGCTCAACTTCCCGGTGGTAATTTCATTTTTGAAAGGCTTTTTGAATAAAAAGTATTTTGTAGGTGAATTTGCTGTTTGCGATTCATCAAATCATAGAATTCAAATTTTTGATTTATCTGGTAAATTACTTCGCGTTTTTGGTAAATATGGAACCGAAGATGGTGAATTGGATAGTTGTGCCGGAATTGCATATAATCGTTACCGACAACATTTGGTTGTAACAGGTACAATATTTTTTTCAAACGTTTATAAATATTGATTGTTTATTTTCATTAGATCGCTACAATCATCGGGTACAAATTTTCGAACTTGATGGAAAATTTGTTCGACAATTTGGAAGTTACGGTAATACAAATGGAAAATTTAATAATCCATGGGGTGTTGCTGTAGATGAAATGGGAATGATCTATGTTGCCGATAAAGTACGGAAAACAATTCTGGGAGTTTTTAAAGTAATTTAAACAATTACAGGATAATCACAGAATTCAAGTTTTTGATCAAAATGGAAATTATATGATGAAATTTGGAACACAAGGAAGTGAACTTGGACAATTCAATCATCCATTATTTGTGGCAATACATCGTCGAACACAAAATATTTTTATAAGTGATAGCGCAAATAATCGAATTTGTGTTTTTGATCATGATGGAACTCCAATATTAGAATTTGGTATTGAAGGTTTTCATACCGGTCAGCTAAAACTTCCACGAGGAATAGCTGTTGATGAACAAGTAAACCATAGATCAAAACTTAACAAACTTTTTAATACAATTATTTTTAGGGTTTCGTTATTGTTGCTGATAGTGGCAATAATCGAGTACAAATTTTTTCTCCTGATGGTAAATTTGTGCACGGGTTTGGCAATTGGGGTGTTGGTCCGGGTCAACTAAAAGGAATTGAAGGCGTTGCAATTGTTGACACAAATATTGTAATTTCAGATAGAGAGAATCATCGTGTGCAAATTTTTTAAATACTTTTCATTCTCTCATAAAAAAATCAAATGTTTTAAATTAAATTTTTTTAAAAGCTTTTTCTTTCTCTCTCAAAATTACCGATGAATTGTTTCTTTTTTGTAGTTGTGAGTGTTTATATAAAACGGTTGATTGATATATCTATTTTATTTGTAATAAAGTGTTGTTAAATTTTTCTTAGTTTTGACATTTAAGTTACTACAAACTTGATTTAAATTATAAATGACTTTTGTTTGTTACAGTAATCTTTAAATAATTTAAATTTCAGTTTTCATCAAATCATTTTTCCACACTGTTTCTACTAAGTAAATACCTTTATTAACGTAAAAATAAAAACTAGAATACATTGTAAAAAATAAAGCAATTTTTAAATGTTTATAATTTATAAATTATAAAAGGTCAGAAAAAAAATGTCAAAAGAATGAAAGAAACATAGAAATTCATGAGGATAAAACTGTGCTATGAAGAAAAAAATGAGAAGTGAAAAAAATATAAGAAGAATGTTTTGAGCAAAAAATATGCTAAATAATTATCGACAAACATTTATTAAAAGTTGTAACAATTCTGTTACATTTTTAATAAAATTTTCTGGTTTTACCGTATCTGTTGTTGTTGATGTTGAAGAAGAAGATTCAGCAAAATATCGAAGAGTTGCTGTCATTTCATTCTATAAAATATTGGCATAAAGAGAATACTGTAATCAAAATAAAGTAAGCATACCTGGGCTGTTGTTAAAGAATCTCTTAGTCTAGCTTCTTGCACAACAATTCCAACAGATGATGGTGCACAATCTGTTCCAAGACTTGATCGTTCTGCATCCAGCTGTAGCAAACATTCTCCAAGTTTTTTAACACGATTTTCAAGTGTTGAAAAATTATCTATAAAATTACAGTATTATACTTTTCTTTTAAAATATGTCTGTCTTACATTGACTAGCTTCTTGATAAAGTTTTAATCTCTTTGCTACAGTATCCCCTAAAGCATTAATTGGAAGCATATCAGCAATTCTTTTTCCAATTTTAATTCCATTTGGTAATTCATATTTACAAACATTTAGAGCTTCAGCTACCCGAACACCATGAATCAATTGTGCTCCAAAATCACCACAAAGAAAATTTGTATAAATTGTTGAACATTGAAGAATTATTGTAAAGAATGTATCTGCCCGTAATGTAATTGCAACATCTCGAAGAATATTGATTTCCTGCAAATAAAACAATTGTATTAATATCAACAGTATTTTATACAGCAAATATTACCTGTTGTAAATTATAAACCATTTCAGGAAAACTATGAATAGTCTCCATTAAACGTAGACGAATAAACAATTGTTCAATATTACTTAATTCAATAACAAATTTTTCTTCCTCTGATAAAGATGAAACAGAATTGGTTTCACAAAAGGTTTTAAATCTTCTTGCATCAACTTCTGAAGGAGCAATAAGTTTAATGAGATTAATTTGTGTAAGGGAGAGAAGACTTGTATCGCATCTAAAAAAGCATTTTTCAAAGTTATGAAAGAAAAGCATTTTTTTTTAAAAAACTTACTTATACAATGCAAACATAATTTCAAAATCTTTTTTAGGTAGTTGTCGACGAACTTCAGAAACAATTCTAATTTGATCAGAATTAAGAAGACTTCGATTATTATTTTCAAAAAATACTGCCATTTCAGTTAAATCAATACGCTGAAAAAATATAAACAAAAGATTACTGTAGCTGTTAATATTTTAATGCAAATAACTTACATCAATTAAATCACTACTATTTGTAAAAGTTTCAAAGACGGTTCCTTTAATTTGACTGCTACAAACAAAACGATGCGGGAAATTTGTATACAAAGCTTGTTCATTTTCAATTAAGGTATTTGGTAAATTTATTGTTGATTCAGATTTTTCTGATGCAGCTGAAGGAGTAAAGAAGTCACGAATGCCACTTGAAGTTTCTTCTTTTAATGATGGTTCAGTGTCAGCCATTTCTTCCTAAAATTTATTCATCTTTTTTATGAAAGGATTATAATTGGCGCTATTTATTATTTACCTTTACTTCAGGAATTATCTTTTCTTGTGAACTTTCTTGAATATTTCCAATTGTACTATTAAAAAATGGAAACTTTGGTAATAATAATGAAGCAGGTGAAACATTTTGTGATGGATAGCGTGGTTCAGGAGCTGTTTTAGGACTTGGTGCAGAAGTACGTGGACGAGATTTTGTTGTTGAATTATTTCTATTTGTATTACTGCTATTATTGTTATTATTGTTAGCATTTTGTGTTCGACCAGGAAATGGTCGAGCTCGTCCACGAACATTGGGAAAACATTTTTTCATAAATTCTTCTACTTGTTCTGCATATTCATCCATATAACTTATTGGATCACCAGTTATGCCATGCAATGAAACCATATGACTTTTAACATTATTTTTTGAATATGTTGATGTAAAATCACATGCAGGACATTGAAACATTGGCTTTCCAACATGGCATTGTCGAATATGGCATGGTAGCTTTGAGCTATGAACATTTTTTTGGCATAGCACACAATACTGGAAGGTATAAGGATAACCCTAAGATTCAAAAAATTTACTTTAAAAAATTACTTGATCTCTTACTCTTTTTTTGTCATTTGATGATGATGATGATCCGATTTCTTGTGATTTATTACTAATTGATGATGAAGGATCGATTGATTTCATTGAATTATTATTGTTTGATGATGAGCTTGCAGGAGAAGAATCACCAAGCTGTGGAGTAAGACCTCGTTGTCGAAGATTATTTAATGATGAAAGTGCTGAAATTCCACTTCCAGATTGTTGTTGTTGTTGAAATTGTCGAACTAATGCATGTTGCTTTAAAAATTGTTGTAAAACTTCTGGATCTCTTAGTGATGCATTCATTGGTTGTGTGGACATTGCAAAAAGTGCTGCATCCATAAGTGCTTGCTGTTGTTGTTGTTGTTGTTGATGCTGTTGTTGATGATGATGATGTTCAGTATTACCCAGGGCATTCCCCCAAAGATTTCCTTGTGCCAGCAAAGAAATATTTTCAAAAATATTATCATTTTTATTGCTACTACTATCATTTGATCCAGGACCACTTTTTGTTGAATCATTTGTATTATTTGCATCATTACCATCATTATTATTGTTATTATTATTGTTATTTAAAAGTGCAGGTGTTGTTGAAGGACTTGATGTGGTTGTTGCACTGCTACCACTTACATTTTCATCAGTTGATTTAGGTGAAAATGATCGATTAATTCCATTTGGAGGTGAACAGTTTCTTAAATCAACGGGCTCAGAAAGAAGATTAACAGAAAATTGTGACAATCCTGGAGAAGGATTTGTCGCAAGCATTTTTATTATTATTTCTTAATTCCTATTTTCTTTAACATTCAAAACATTATCGTCTTCTTACTTCCTGTTACCTAAAAAAATTATAAAGCTTTAATTAAAGTTTGCTTTCAAGCTGATGAAAAAAAGTAGTAAGAAAGAAAAGAAAAATGTTGGAAAAAAGCGTATAAATGAAGTAACACGAGAATCACGGTTAATTGCAAAAAATTTTTTTTGTTGATGAGTGAGTGCCGCCTTGTTTGAAGTTACAAAGTGGACAGGCTTGAAGGTTTTTCCGGAGAAGCAAAGCTTCTCAGCTTGGCTTAAGTCAAATGCTAAGCTCCTTCATTTTAAAAGTAGACACACGCAAACAGTCTCAGCGGCATCCTGGAAGAAAAAAGACCGTCAATGAGCGCCTAATCCATTGCTCTTCGCTATTGGCACGGAAAAGAAGAAACAAGCTGATGGTCCACGGGTTTGCACCTCTAATCCTTCTAGTTGCAACTGTCAAGCTTCAACATTTTTTTTAAACTCATGGTGACGATGGTACGCGCATGCTCTAATCTAACATTATGACTTTCTAACACCATTTGAAAAATAACAATATTTGATTAAAAGGGATGATTGTAAAGTGATTGGTTTTTGGATATGCTCAAGACGCATTAAGTTAATGGTCAGTTATTTTGTAACTCATATTTCCAAAAGCAAATATGACATCAAAAAAATAAAAAGTATGATTAAAAAATTATCATGTCCTTATTCACATTTAAGAAGAAAAAACAAAGAATAAAAGAGCAACCCTGAAAAAGAAAAAAACGACATTTAAGCATTAAAGGATTACGGTAACTGCAAAAAATGTCACTTTTTTTGCATGCAAAAAACGTTATAAATTGGTTCAAAAGAAAAAGAAAAGAAAAAACTTTGTTCAAAAAAGTACGGTAGTAAATATTCTTCAATTTAAAAAATTAAAAATATTTCAAGAATTTTTATATAAAAAGATTTTCTAACAATTTTTTCTATCTCAGACTTATTTTAGCCACAATCGGATAAAGACAAGAAAAGGGTATTAAAAAGGTGATATTAAAAAACCTCATGATAAAAAATAGGTTAATATTGTGATACAGTCTGATTTTGCAAGCGCTACAAAAAGTTTTTATATTGAAAAAAGGAATAAACAAGCTTGAATGAACAAAAAAAAGTTGCCTTCGCTGATAAAAGTTTTTTTAAGCCTTTGAAAGGTAATCAAAGAATGGCCACAAAAAATGAGAGAAGCAAATTGTACTTCTTGTCAGTCAGTGTTCAAGTTTTAATGAGGAATGGTAAAAAAATATCTTACAGAAGCAGCAAAATTTCGTGACAGTCTGTTATTTAGTTCAAAGTCACTCGAACTCTGTCCGGAGCTTAGCGATTTTAAATTTGGTAGAAAAATGACTACAAGCTATTGCCAGCTGACTGTCGTTCGATAAGAAAAAAAAGCAAAAAAGGTGCGCGAAAAAATGCTGCATGTCAAGAAGAAGAAGTAGAAAAAAGAACTATAAAGATATTTTTTTTTCAAATTCGACGCGTAAGGAAAAAGACAAGATGCGCAAGATGAAGCGGCTACTGTTTTAGTAATTGTTGTTTGTTTGTTCTAGCTGATCTCGTAAAAAATGATGATGATGAAAAAAAAACCCGAGCATAATGAGGAGGTAATTAGTCTTTATAAAAAAAGGTCGCGAATGACAACTAAGTTTTTTAAAAAAATTCTTATATCTTTTGATCTTGCGTTATTTTAACCTTTTTCGAAGTTTTTTTAAAAAATTTAATTAAAAATTTGCGCAACTTTGTAAAAAAAGTTTTTTGCTTTGATGGCAAAGGTTTCTCGATTACTTTGATGTTTTTTTTTTCGTTTTCAACAGCAAAATGAACCACAAAAGATAAACCGCAGCAGGAAAAAAACTTTTGAGAAACTATCTACATGCAAAAACTTTTGAAGGCGCCATAAAGTCGTTTCTACTATGCAAAAAAATGCCACTGTAAAAAAAAGAAACTTTTATGAAAAGAAAAAAAGAAACACTGACAAAAGAAGTGGTTCAAAATCAATTGAATGTTAACCTTATTTTGAAGCATTTATAAAAATGAAAAAAACCCAAAAAGAATCTTTTTGTTTTCATTCATTAGTGAAGACACACAGTACCTTTTTTGGGTTTGACCATGTATTCTTTTTCAAATATTACAAAGTTAAAATTAAGAATAGAAAGCAGTTTAGATTGACAAAAGGTCGAGTCATTACTGATCATGACAAAGAAAAAAAATGAACAGCATGTTTGCTTATGCTTCTACCTAATGTCAAACGAACTTAGGCCTTGTCTGAGACTTACTGATAAGGCGGCATATACCATCCGAGGCCAAGAGTCCGCCGCCTGATCGGCCTCTGGTCTGATAAAAGACAAAAAATATAATTATTTAGACTGAGCATTTAAACTTGACAGGGTTTTGCGCTGACGCAAAGAAAAAATTAAAGAAACTTCGATAACAATAAAAATCAAAATACGGCATATATAGATCACCTAACTGAAAAGAAAAGAGTAAAAACAATTTGCATTTTTTGATTACCGAAAAGAATCGTAAAGAAGAAGATACTAATTAATTAAAGTAAATTAAGATTGAGAAGGCAGCATAGCATTGAACTTATCGTCACCTCAAATCCTCATTTTTTTGACGTTGGCTCGCAAAACATTTAAGCAAATAAAGAAAAAAAAAGCCTCAAAAACGAAATATATTTTTTGCGATGTGTTTTTTAAGGAAAAAAGGCTTTTATGAATCGCCCCGCTTGAGGCTTGTATTAAGTGCGTAATGAAGCGCTCGGGGCAACAATGATCGACAAGTTGCGCAAATTAGCACAAAAAACAAAACAAGAACAATTGGTCATCATCAAAAAAGAAAAGGTTTAGTTATTGTTTTTTTTTCTTTTTTTGCTAACGTGAAACAATATTACTACTACTTCAACTTTTTTGTAACAACCTTTTACGGGAAAGCAAGGATCAAAATGGTAGTAACATCATAATTTTTTTCTTTTTTTTCTAAAAAATATTTTTCTCAATTTTTATCATACCACTTATCCCCCTTTTTAGGGTGATCAACAAAATTGAGAGCAAATGTTGAAGTAAAAGTAAGCTAAAAAATATATATTTATAAAGAATACGCTCTCAAGTCCTCTTCTATATTACACAAGTTAAGCTCAATATCCTTTAACGGCATGAAAAAGTAGCGCGGCACCGCCCTTTTTTTTCTTTTTTCTTCTATTCCCGCATTTGAACAGCGTTAATGCGGTGGACAAAGTAAGTAAAACTACGGTCTATGAAATTTTTTTAACGCATTGAAAAACATTTGATTAAATGAAAAAAAAATAGAATACGGTCAAAGAGTAGCAGCTTAAAAGATTTAGGTAAAAATAAAATGGAAAGCATAGTCTGCACAAAATATTTTGTTTTAAAAAGTATACACTTATTACCCTGATGAAGAGATGTTAAAAGCTTTTATTACGTTGCTAATCAAAAAACCTGTAAAAAAGTACTGGAGAAAGAATCTATCATTCTTAAAAACAGCTTATTCAATTTATCAAAAAATAAAGAAATAATTACTTTAATGGGTAAATGTAAAGCAACAAAGTTGAGAAGCGCTTCTTTCTTTTTTTAAAACGTGAAGTGGGTCAAACATAAAAACTTTGGTATCGCAGCGCATAAATGGAAGTGACGGAGGAAGAAGGATTTGCTTTTTGATAGGCATCAACAGAGCGCAAAAAAAGATAGAAATTTTAAACTTCTTCCAAAAACTTTATCTGCAACCTTATCTAGGGTGAATGAGGAGGTAATTAAAAGAAATCATTAACATTATTATAGACTGACTGGCTGCATGCCTCCTCAAAAAGCTACGCAAATTTTTTTTCTCAAATATTTATTTAGAAATTAATGGATATTTCTTTTTCGAAAATAGTTGAAGATTTCAGGATAATCAGCAATTTTGAGAATGGTTATTTTGAATTTCATTATTAAGCGGATTTACATTAAATAAAGTGAACTTTAATTATTACAACACAATTGCACCAATTTTAATTTTTATAACCCGGAAAAAATTATGTGTACAAGTGATAGCTACAATTTTATTTTTATTCTACTACAGATTTATACCTATAAGAAACCCTACGAACAAGTCAAGGAACTATCATTGTTATTTAAGCTTAATATTGTTTTCTATTTATTTTTATATTCTATTTTTAAATAAATTTTTTAATAAATTAAAAATGTACAAAAAAAAGTCATCTAAAAGGGATACTTAAGAAAAGTGAAAAACAAGCCCCTCTCTCAAGTCTGAGCATTATCGTAGGAGTATTATTTTGGTTAAAAGAAGAAATAAAAGAATTGTGTTCCTATGGATTACCGTAGAGCCTTAAGTCCAAACAACAATCCGCTTTACTTGAATCAAAGTTTAAGCCTGAAAGTAAAAAAGATATAAGAAAACAAGAAAATCTTTCTTCTTTTTTGCTTACGCCATAAAATTTAATCAAAAGGATGGAGGGATATTTTTTTGTTTTGTTTTTGAAGACCATAGATGTGCAAAAAACTTAAGGTAAAAACTGAGACTTCATTTTTACTTGGAATATTTATTTGTAAGCTTTACCAAGCGCATCATGAGCGGCTTAGTTGCTTAAAAGGAGAAAAATAAAGGTGCCACTAACCTCAAAAATATTAATAATAATCATGTCGGGAAAAGAAGATTAGTGAAAGAAGCGTTATAAGAATAATGGAAGAATAAAAAAATATGTAAAGAAAAAGCATGGAAAAGAAAAGGTGAAGAAAGTAAATGAAAGGATTCGGAAGGCAAAGAAAAAGTAAAAAAAGCTATTCAATAAATTAAAATAGGTGTGGGTCTTCGCGCTTTAACTGACGCCCCAACATCTACAGATTCTTCTTATATTTGCGCATTTTTGACTTTTAAGAAAAGCTTTTATTTTTTTCAAAGAAGAATAAAGTTAAACTACAACTATGGCATTTTTGAACAAAAGTTGCGCCATGACTGCCCCATGGATTATCGCATGGCGCCAGTTACCGTGTTTCGTTTAGTTTCTTCCCATTTTTTATTTTAAAATTTAAAGGCAGGCGGGTAATGAAAGCGAGAAGATGCTCATGCAGGAAATGCGACAATGCGGGATTATGCTTTTTCGAATAATAAAAAAGCACAGAATTTTTCCACTTTTCTTTTAAAAAGTAAAACATATTTCAAGGCAATTCAAGAAAATGCTTGCTTTCCCTCCAGAAAAAAAGGCTTAAGTAGGTTTAACTCAAACACATTATAATTTTATTCAAAAAAAAGTAAAACATTTTTGTTTCTTCTTTCTGTTTTTGTTTCAATGATGGTCAGGCGTTTCTGCGCAAAAACAATGCTTAACTTGGATGTTTCTTATAGAATTGCTGAAAAATGCCAAATTGTTAAAAGGTCAAAAAATATGAATGAAAGACACTCCTTCCTTTCCCCGGTATTGAAACAATCAACAAAAAATGAAATTTAAATACAATGAAACAGTAGCATATTATTATTATTATTACTCAACCTGAAAAGCAATTCAAGGCATAAGAGTGAAAAGTAGACTTCTTGCTTTTCATTTTTTTCCTTTATTTTACTTCTTTTATGGATTGAAGACGGACGTATTAAAGCAAAAAACGGAAGAAACCTTATCGCAGCCAAGTGTTTACATTGTGAAATCGAAACGACTTTAGGTCGTGGAAAGCTGCGTACAGATATGCCGCATTTTTGACTTCCTTCAAGAGCTTGAGCCGCCTGGGTTTCCTTTAATAAACAATCATTTTTTGGTATATGAAAATGTTTGCAAATTCTTTCTTTAAAAATGTATTTTTACACAAAATTGAATGTCAAAAATTTCATTTTAATCAAAGACTTTTTACTGAAAGTAAAAACATAAGAAATTATTGGCAAATAAAAAACAAGCGAAAGACAGAGAAAATATTTTTGTTGTTTTTATTCTGTCTAAAATATATCTTTAATCGTCTTTTCTAGTACAGAAAAAAAATAAGAAAATAATATTTTTTATTCATTTTCTTCATGATCTTCAAGGGCTTTTTTGTATCTTCCACTTTCTTGTGACAAAGTTGTCACAAGATCAAGATCAGCTAAGTCACCCAAATTTTTAACTTCATAACTATGATTTGCATCATTTTCTTCAAAATTTTCAACATGATTATCTTCTAAAAGTACAGGATTTGCCATTTCCGGGGCTTGAACAACAGGTACCGTAACCAAATGATCATGGGGTAAAATTTCATCTGCTTGTTTCATAACTTGAACGGATTGTTGAGCTTCAGTACTTAATTCTTGTGTTTGTTCTTCTACTTCAAGGGTATTTTCTTCAGCTGTTGATGTTCTTGATTTCTAAAATTTTATTTTTTGTATTTCTTAAAAGATTTTTTTGTTTTTGTTATTTACCAATTCCTTTTTTTCATTTTCTAATTTTTGTTGACGATGTTGTTCTCGATATTCAGAAAAATCATATCTTCGATCTTGTACAATATCTGGTTCAGATGCAATATCATCTTCAACTTTTTCAATGACATGCCGGGCATTATGACTTATTGAACGAGCTAAAAAAAGACATGTCGTTGTTTTTTAAACAAAAAAACATGAGAATGTAAAAAAAATGAAAGAAAGCAAGCAAGCACCAAAAAGAAATGGGATAAAAGTAAATCAGGACTTACGTCGCCTTGTTGTTACTGAAAGACTTGGTGAATGTGTTGGCTTTTGTTGCGCTTTATGCACAATTTTTGCATCATAAACTCTTAAAGCTGGACGAATTTTATTTAAATGTGAAAATTCTCGAGGTGTTGAAGATCCAAATGCAAAAGGTTTTCCAGCATGAGCACTTTCTGAAAAAATAAATAAAGCAGTTCTTTTTTGATATTTTAAAATGCGATTATTATTCCGTTATAAATATGATTTCATATTTTTTTATTATACATGTAATGCAATGATGATGTAAATAGCCTTTTTCCTATTCCAATAATTGCAGCAGCAAACAAATTTACTTAAAAGCAAGTAGCATGAAAAAGGAACCGCGCAAATTAAAGATTTTAAATAAGTGTAACAAACTCTCGCTCCTCTCGCTAGCTAATAAAAGTGTGAAATGCGTAAATCTGGATGTTTCTTTTTTTCAAAAGCAGAAAAAAATGCTATAAGAAATTAAAGCCTGAGCTATCTAAATATTTACGATTAGTTCCAAAACGGGTCCAAAAAAAGGCTTGAAAGTAACAAGAAGAAAGCATAAAGTTGCTAGTGTCTTCCAATGGCATCCTTCTAAAAATGCGGCATCTTTCCTTCTTCTTTTTCTTTTTTTGCCGGTGCACTTGGTCTTTTCTTTTTTGGAAGCGCATTTTCACCCCCGTTAAAATAAGAATTAGCCATTTTTAAAAGGCGTGTATTCACAAAAGACTTTGAAAAAATTTCTTGTCCAAATATGGTTAAAGCGAGAAACGACTAATATATTTTAGGAAACTTTTTCGTTCATTTTTTTCCTGTTTGTCTTAAGCTGATATATTAATTGATTTACCTTCTTTTTTTTCAGCGGTCACTTTTTTACATACTTTTTTTTCAAAATCAACACAGTTAGTTTTTTTTATTATTCAATTAGTAACGCTTCGTCGACTTTTTTAACACATTTTATTTTTTTAGGCCGAAATGCAAATGTTTTATTTTATTTTGGTGGCAGTATTGGAAGCAATATTTTAAACGGCATCACATTCACACTTTTACTACTACTACTACTAACACGACAACCAACGAAACTATTATTCTTTTTCTTGGTTTTTTTAAAAGAAAAATTCAACGAAACATTATTTTTTAAAGAAAAAAAAGAAAACGAAATGAATTGGTTATTTCTTGTTTTTAGTATTAATTTTACATTATTAATTATTGGAATAATTATTTCTTGGATTGATATTCACTTATTTGGTTCGGGTTTATATTTAGCATTAGTGTGTACAGTAACCGTGGTAATAGTATTGGCATTTTGTTTGGTTGGAACTGATGAACAAACACAGCCAACAGTTGCAAAACAAATGTGGTCCAAATCAAGACAAACTTTGCGACGATATACTGTACGAAATCCTCGTCAACAACGTTCAACAATTATTAAAACAGCTCCAGATGATATTGAAATGGCACAAGTGGAATTACATTTAGCTAAAATATCAGAAAAAACAACACAAAAAATTAATCAAGTTTCTGTAAATTTTCAAAAACTTGATAGTGTTATAGAAGTTACATCAAGTAAATCAACACCAGATGATACAAATTCAACTGAAGCAGAATGTAGGCTACCGTATGATACAGAAAGTAGTCATGAGTCTTTGCATTGTGTAGAATTTGATAACTCAAAAATTGTATATTTATAAATAAAAATATCTCTTAATAACTTAAGAAGTAAGTACATGCACACAAACATAAGAAAGAGAGAGACAAAAAATTCATAAAGTCAACCACTTTTGTTAATTAAAAAAAGCTAATATGCATCTTTTAAAAATAAGTACAAGAAAACAAAAACTTTTAATGCTTACCACTTCTAGTTAATGGATGTGATGAATGTGCTTGTCGTAAATAAAAGCTAAGGTTAACTTTTGGTTTTGCCATAAGTAAAAGTGAATTTGCTAATACAGATGAAGAAGATTGTGAGCGTTGAGCAATTTCTCTTTGACTTTTAGCATCAATAGCCCGAAACACTGGTGGAACAGAAATATGACTTAACTCTCTAGGAGTTGATGAACCAAATGCAAAACGTTTTTGTGAACGTTCTGCAAGACGAGCTCGACCACGTGAAGATGCCATTTGCTCTGTAACCATTAAAATTATGACTACAATGTTTTAAAAAAGAGATCAATCAATAATAAAATAAAAAAGTACGGTAAAAAATTTATATAAAAAACCTACATTATAAACTATAATAATAAAACTTCTCTTTTTCTTACAATATGGAAAATGAAAGTTTCAAAGAAAAAGCGTTCTTTAAAGGTGGAAATAAAGAAAATTGCCCATGATGAAGGTGCAGCAACAATTGAAGTTGCACCCGCTGGGTTATAGAATACAAAAAAGAAAGATGTCTGAAGTTAAAAAATGCAAGAGAATAATTTTTTGACAAACTGTTTGTTTGGAAACACAAAAATAAAAATGCAAAAGAATTTTTTGCTTTTCGAACAAAAGCCTTCTTGCTCCCTAAAAAGTTGTGACTTGAGATGCTGATTGCAGAAAAAAAAAGATGAATGAATTTTGTCAATGAAACTGAGAGAAAAGAAATGCTTCGAGTACTAAATTCCGGAAGTTTGTATCTCTCACATCATTAACTATTTTTTAAACTACAGAAGTAAGAAGGAGTCAGTAGAAGTCGTACAATGACAGCAAAGAGTATTAAACAACATTTTTTTAAAAAAGAATCTTCTTTCAGAAACAAACAAAAACATAAGTCAAATGCATCGTCGTTTTTCTACCAAATAACGACAACATCTGTAAGATGCCGCAAAAACATAAAAGAAGAAGCGGACATGACGTATTGATGGCGCGAAGACAAACTTACTATCTTACTGAATTGACAACTATTGTGTGAACACTTATGCCATTTTTAAGATGTTATGTTTAGGCGACATATCCCCGAAAAATCCACTTGTTTTTATTTTCTCCAGGGAAAGCTTTGCTCTTTTTTTCCACGCTATTTTTAAAGATCCTTTTCTTCTTTCTTTTTGACTTTACATTGTATATTTTTTTAACGGAACATTTGATCAAATAAAGTGTTAACAACCAAATTATTTTGACGATACCTTAATTGACTGGGCTTATATTTTTTTATCAACAAGCTTCTTGCGTCGGCTCTTATCTTTTTTTAGAAATGTCTAATAAAAGGTATGCATGCAAAAGAAAGATATGCTGAAATCAAAAGAAAAAAAGCAATCCTAAAGTTTACAGTATGATTAACAAAAAGTTCATGCGAAACATTTGTCATCATATTTTCCTGTTCTTCAAATAAAGCAAAACATTGTTTTGAATAAAAAAAAACACGTGAAATGATTAAAACTAAAATAACAACTCTATTGCCATTAAAATGTATGATGAAACTATTTTAATATTTTAAAAACTCTTTATTATAAAACAATAAAATATAAACGGCAACACATACAATTTAAAAATTTTATAAAAACAAAGAAAGTGTTTCTTATACCACTTTTTTTCGAAAATCCGGGGAAAAAATAAAAAACAGGGACAAAGCTTCGCCGGGGTATCAAAAGTACAAAAATTTTTTAATTAACTTTAATTAGGGGAATACTGGCTGGAAAATCGAGGGAAAGAGGGAAGAAACACTAATTGCAGGAATGTTTGAGGATGCTTTTTTCTATGGCCATAATTTAAGAACTGAGAATCAAAGCGACGATCATACCGTATAGCCCCAATACCTGTAAAATTTTAAATTTACTATTTTGTTTCTTTATATATTTTTCTCTAAACTTACTTCAGAGAAAATAAGAATAAGAATCATCCCAACGAAAAGACGTGGTTGTTGTGCAGTACCTCGTACACCTGCATCTCCAACAATTCCAATAGCATAACCAGCTCCAAGCCCGCATAAGCCACATGTAAGACCGGCAGCAAGATGGGAAAAGGCATTATTTAATGTGTATCCGGCGCTGGATGCTTTGACTTTACCTTTCAAAACCATGGCTACGACAAGGCCATAAATACCAATGATACCAGCCATAATAACGGGAATGACAGATTTCATGATAAGTTCAGGGCGCATAACACCCATGGAGCAAATGCCAACAGCAGATTTTGCAGTACCGTATGCAGCACCAAATACGGTAAAAATTTGTGCAGCTGCGCATCCAGCATATCCGAAAAATGGTGCATAAGCAGGTGATTCTGCTGCGGTAAGATCATATGATGATGCCATGTTTTAAAATAATAAAAATAAGCAAATTAAATAAACCCTGCAAGCAATGTTAGAAAATAAAAGCATGAAAAATAAGAAAAAGCAAAGTTAGAAATATTAGTAAGCAGGCGGAAATACCCAACGGGCTTTCTCAAATCGACACGTTTCACGAAAAAAAGATATTTATGCAGTAATAAAATTTAATAAAAAAGTGAAATAATCGTTCGCACGTAAATTACAATAATAAAATAGAATTCTATACAAAACAAGTAATAATAATATATATATAAAATAAATGATTTTAAATATTTATGTTGCTCCAAGGATCAGAGCAACAATCATACCGTACAATCCTAATACTTCTGCAAAAATTAAGATAAGAATCATTCCAACGAAAACTCTTGGTTGTTGTGAAAGAGCTCGAACACCACATTCTCCAGCAATACCAATTGCATAACCAGCTCCAAGACCACAAAGTCCACAAGTAAGACCAGCAGCAAATTGACTGAATCCTGTATAGATTGGATAAGCAGGTCCACCAGTATTAAGTTTTCCAGAGATAATAACGGATACGACGAGACCATAAATTGCAACAATACCAGCCATAACAACAGGAATGATAGCTTTCATAACGAGATCTGGACGAGCAACAGCCATTGACGCAATACCGGTTCCAGATTTTGCTGTGCCATAAGCTGAACCAGCAGCGGTAAAAATCATTGCAGCAGTAACACCAAGAGATCCAAAGAATGGTCCATAAGCAGCATTTTCAGCTTCTATCAAAGCATCCTGTATCGGCCCTGTCGGCGCAGCCATATCTGTAATACAACAACCATTTGATACACATATATTTTTTTTTGATTATCTAAAATTAATATTCACGAATCTTCCACGAGGAAATCTATGTACATTAGTTAAGCTTAAAAAATATTTATTCGACTATAAAGTAAGAAGCCTATTTTCAATATAAAAAAATATGTTTTACTTTCCATAAAAGCTAAAAAACGCCCTTTCCTCGACCAATATTCTTCCGTCTTTTCTTTTTTCCGATAAAGGCGCATGGCCGACCAGAAATCGAAGACCGGGCTTCATAACGAACATGCTGCCTGAATGAAGCGGGAAATTTAAAAAATGCATTTTCTTTTTTCTTCAACAAAAAAAACAGCAAAAAAGACAACTACTACTTTCCTTTTACCAACTTTTTAACATATATTTAATTAAAAAGAAAAATTATTAGACAACACTATTTGTTAATATAGTAATATAATTATTATTTGAACACTTGTGATTAATCAAAATGAGAATAAAATTTCGTCGCAAAAGTTTATATTATATTTTGATCAGTGTTGCTATGGTTTTTCTTTTGTATGAATGGTTAACTTTACTGCCAACAAATAATCAGCCGTAAGTTTTTGTCATTAATTATTAATATATATGTTATAGTTAAATTTGTGAATAGCATACTTTATCCTATTACATCTTAAAAAGTTACACAGTAATTTCAAAAAAAAAGTTGATATTCGTGATCTACATCTTCGAGTTATTATAACAACTATGATTTTAACGTGCATTACTACTCAGATTTTCATTTATGCTATTTTACAATACATGAACTTGGATATTTGCTGTTAATTTTTCACGATGTTAATAATTTTAAAGTTATTATAGTAACTCGAAGAAGTGAATCACGACTATTAACTTTGTTACGGAAATTACTGTTTAACGTTTTAAGATATAATAGGTTAAAGTATGCTATTCACAAGTTGTACTCGTCGTTCACATGAATTGCGGATTCACAAATTTGAATTATTACATATAATTACTTTACATATTTTAGATATGAAGATCCTTTGTTGGTAAAAGGAAATGTATTATGCGTATTAGTGCCTTATCGAGATCGATTTGAAGAACTTCAACAATTTATTCCACATATGGAAAAGTTTTTAAATGCTCAAAATATTGATCATCGCTTTATTATTCTTAATCAAACTGATTCATTACGCTTTAATCGAGCATCTCTGATTAATGTTGGATGGTTTGAAGCAGATAGGCTACGGTGTAATTATCTTGTAATGCATGATGTTGATTTATTACCACAAAATCCTGCACTCGATTATACATATCCAGGAATAGGGATTGTAAGGCATATTGCTGCTGGAAAATATCATCCAAAGAAAAGGTAAGCATTATTTTGTTTGATTTTAATTTTTATCGATGTTATTTTCAGATATGATTATGCAAAGTTTATTGGTGGTATATTAATATTAACCTTGGATGATTTTAAATTAGTTAATGGAATGTCAAATAAGTATTGGGGCTGGGGGCTTGAAGATGATGAATTTTATTTAAGATTACGGTAATATACTTTTTGCTTTCTTTTGTTCTTTATTAGTACTGCTTTTTTAGTGATGCAAATCTTCTTGAACATCTTCAAAGACCTGATAATCTTAGTACTGGTCGTGGAGATACTTTTCTTCATGTTCATGATGCTAAAAAACGTGCCCGTGATCAAGTTTATACTCCATTACAAAAGCAAATGTCACATCGACGTGATCGAACAAGTGGATTATTCAGTGTTAATTATAAGATTGCTGATCGTCAACTACTTAAAATTGATGGAATAACTGCTTCAGTCATTAATATTGAACTTGTTTGTGATAAATCTTGGACGCCATACTGTACTCTCGATTAATCATCTACTTACTTATATGCAATATCTTCTTTATATATGCAATATAACGCACTCAATTTATTCTTTGGCAAATATTTATATGTTATTATTAGGTCTCATTCTAGTCGATCTCTTTTTATTATATATGGGTTTTTAATTTAATATTGTGCCTTTTTTATTTGAAATAACTGAAATGTATGTAATTTATTTATATAACTAATTCGTCAAATCTTATATGAATAATCTTTTTTGGTTTTGGTTGAATTTCTTCTGGTGGAGCATCAGATGGAGATCTGAAGCGAAAATAATTTCCAGATATGCTTAAGGGGATAACATTCATTTCAGCACATTTTCGTAAAAATTCATTACGAGCAAGAAAATTTGGTGCACTGATTCTTGTTGGAGGTGTGGGTTTTGAATTAAGATCTTGAAAAGTTCGTAATTTATCTCGGAGAAGTTCTCGAAATCGAATATCAAAGAGAACATTAAACACCGGATCAATAATTATCCTTAACATCCATCCTGTCATAGCTAATGTAGTCCAAATAGCCATAATATAACTTAATTCAAATGTTTGAACAGCTGTCTTACAAATAGATACCTATAAATTTGACAGTATTTTTACAGTAATTTTTTCATCAATTGCTGTGCTTACATTACTTAATACATCTAAGTCGTCGATATGTGATTTTAGGAAAAGTGGTAATGAAACAAATCCTGCCATAACAATACATGTTGTTGCAAAACATCCTATATTAATTGCCATTCGAACAATATTTGCAAGATGTGCACCCGCATTACCTTAAACAATAATAATTTTAATAATAAGGGGAAAACGATATAAAACAAAAAGTATATTACCGTAACCTCGAGATATCCGGACAGGCCTTAATCATACAAATTGCTTACCTTTTTTAGAACTCTTTTTGTACAAATATACAATAATAAATATATAGCTGAAAGACCCGGTAAAAAATGCTGCAACAACAATAAATAAATTTGATATTGATAATACATAATCTTCATTTGATACAGACCATTGTATGAGATCATCAGCAGAATTAAATACGTTAAAAGCATTGTTTGAACTTAATGAAACAACTAAAGCCGAATATAACGCTCCAACAAGCCATGAAATGATCATCGTCATTACTGTAGAAAAAAAATTGTAGAAAAATTAAAGAGAAAAAAGAGAGACATACCGACTACTTTATTGGTTATATGTGTTCTATAAAATATTGGATTTCTTACAGCAATAAAAGGTAATAATGCCATTATTCCATATGCACCTGCAACAGCCCAAAAATCTACAGTAAGAAGAAGGGTAAACATTGTTCTTCCTAAAAAAATTCACACCAATTAATATTATATTTTTTATTTATTAGCAACAGTGTACTCCCGCTTCTGCTTTCGATTCTCGTACTTGAAATAATTACGGAGCTAATGAAAGCGATTGAAGATGGAAGTGGTTCTTAATAAAGTTGATGCGCATGGGTAAAATGTTATAGTTTCTATATCCTCAAAATTTTATTATCCTAAAAAGGGATGTGCAGAAATTCTTTTTCTTTATCACTCCCAAACAAAATTCAATTTTTTAATGTTAAAAGTTATATTATTTAAAAAAATAACGAAAATCGGAGCGAAAGCAGTTCAGGTTCGATTCCCAGAAGCGGAGCAGGAGCGATTGACTTGCAATAATCAAAGCGGATGCGCTAAAAGAAGAAGCAGGAGTACACTGCTTAGTAATAAGAAAATATTAAAACCATTTCATACCATGTGGAATAACATATTCAAGAACATAATAGGAATGATTAACATTATGCCCTTGTGAAGCTGGATCAGGTGCTTTACCATTTATTTTATCAAATTTTCGTAATGCAACAAAAATTGTCGTTAATAATGCAACAAGAAAATCTGTTACTGATCGATTAAGTAATAGCGAGTATCCTTTAAATGGTAGAGTTTTTGTTTTAATTCCAATAATTACAAAATATATAAAACCCGCATTTATTAAAAATCCAATTATTGACAGCGTTAATGTTATGGCAGGAATAACATGATCAGCAAGCTAAATTAAAATAATCAAAATTACTATTAAAAGCATACGGTAAAAAAAGTTTTTTTACATTATCTTTATCATTATCGTAACTAAGAATTTTTGAATCTTCTGCTGGTGTACAATTATATGCCCAATTAATTGTTGGTGATGTATCAAATTTATGAATAAGCATTGTAGTTTTAGGGAAAACATTGATTTTTGAATTATAAACAAAACATTCTTTCTCTGATTAAAACGATACTTCTTTGTTATTAATTTAACATGTAACAACACAAAAATAAATTGGATTATTAGACAATAAAAGTCAAATGGATTACAACAAACTTTTAACCCCAATCTTCTTAGCAACTTTCAAAAAGATGTACGTAAAAAATAGTGATAACGAACAACAAAAAAACTGAGAGAAACGACTTCTTTGATTTTCATCTTTTTTCTTTGCTTTTTCAGGCTTATCTTCTTCTTCTTCACCTTTCTCCTTCTTCAATTTTTCTCTTTTTTGCATGCTTGTATGTTAGGGCCATTGATCAAAAGCATGCATTAAAATGAGTCCACCATTAATAAGAAATTTTTATTGTTCAAAAAAATTTCAGTTAACTTTCTTCATCGTATTTTGTTTTTTTAATGCCGCACCTTTTCAACATTTTTTTGATTATTCATATTTTACATTTTATATATTTTATTAGCCATTAATCAATTGGCTTCTACCTCTGTTAACACATTGCAAAAATTTATATATATTTTTCATTTATGTTTTAGCTTTTTCTTTGTTATGTGAGTGTGCAAGAGAAACGTCGTCATAAACTGTAAAAGTTTATTATTCTTTCATTTAGTTTTTTCTTTAAATGACGTACATATGAGAGATCAATGTAAAAGCGTACTCAAACACAATATCAATATAAAAAGTTTTTTTTTAAAAAATACTAAAAATATAAAAGAATTGAGACAAGAAAGTACGCAAAATCAAAGCTGAGCTTATTTTTCTTTATATAAGTGTTATTAAAAATCTTTTAAGCGTTACTGTAAAGTTTCCCGTAATGGATACCAAAAGAAGAAGACAAAGAAATAAAAGAAAAGGCTCAACTACACTACTACTAATGCACAGTGTAGAAGCAGACAAAAGACTAATTGGATGGAAAGCAAAAGTTTAAAAGAGAGAAATGAGGATATCTCATTATAAAAAAAAGGAAGAGGTCAAAAAATATCAGCTTCTTTAAACAAAAAACCAGTGATAAAAACTTGAATAAAAAAAAGAGTGAAGTGAAATAGAAGCAAGGCAGAAGGGGCAAAACAAAGAAAAATGCGAAATGATGTAAGATGATGATAATAGTGATGATGGTGGTGCTAATGCATGCTAAATATGACATTCTTTTACAAGAGCAAATTCGCTGACAGTTTTACAATACAAAAAGGCAGTTTGTGAGAAAAGTAGACAATTGCGATCCCAAATTAATTTTTGCTTTAAAACCGGTGTAAGTAAAAAAAGACAAAGAAATGTTACAAAAAAAAGTTTTAATTAATACATGTTTTTTTTTCGTAAAATATAAATATAATAAGTGTCAAGCATATTTATACCAATTCAACAATCGGAATATCAGATGGCGATGATGTTATTGGATTTTGTACCGTTCTTTTGTCTTTGTTTACAACATAAAATTTGTACTTATTTCCAAACATTCCTAATAGTACAGCAACATTTTCAATACAAATATTAAAAGGAATGGTAAATAGTGCACCAGCAATATACAGCAGCAAATGCCACGAATTGTTACTAAAAAAAGTACAGTAATCAAAATAAATTTTATAAAGATGTTATAATAATCTTACCGGCATTTATGAGAGAAAGACTTTACAACGCCAAAAATATACATGTAAAGATTCACTGCACCAACGAATGCAACCAAAAAATCCATTATGAAGCATCGCGGCAAAGGAAATAGTGGACATAAGAAAATTTGAAGAGATGTAAATGGCATTGTTGCCCATGCATAAAGTGAAAGAATTAAAAAGATCTAAAAAGGATTACGGTAAGATAGTGTCATAATGTCAAAAAAAGGTTTTTACCTTATTTTTAAGTGGAATTTGAGATGCATGAGCAGTAAGATAAATGCCTTGAAGCCATCGTTTTCTTTGTTGTAGAAAATCCCAAAAGTTGAAAGGACTTTTTTCATGCATTTCACCTTCAATGAATTCAAATGTATAATTATCACGATATGCAATCATGCTAAAGAAGCAATCTTCTGCAATGGAACCAGCAGGTCCATGATCAAAGGTGACAGCTTTTTCGGCACCTGCACGAGTAACAACATATGATCCTTTCCATCCAAAAAGTGGTTTATGAAAGATTGAAAATTGAAATCGTAGTTTTCCCATATCATCAGCAACACTAAACTTCATACATTGAAAAAAAGGAAAATCATTTAAAATTATTTTACCGAAATGAATCAGATAATGTCGTTACCCAATTTACAATTTCACCATTTGCATACGTTATAACTCCTTGACCAAAATCATGTTTACCATCTTCACAAAAATTTAAGATTCCACATACTGAATTTACAGAGAGTAAAGTTTCTTCATCAAGATGAACAATCCAATCTTCATCCCGTAAAATATTGACATCATCTTCAAGGCAATACTGTAAAGCTCGAGCTTTAAAAAGTGCACCCGTTTTAGTCCTGAAAAAATCAATTGTCCAACATTCATTAAACTATTAAGATAGCAGAAAATGACGCACTCATATGTACGAGGAACAACAACTTCTCTAATCATTTTTGACTTCAATGGAAGATTAATTGCAGTATCAGTTACAACTTCAAACATAAAATTTTCCATTTTTGCTTCATAACACGTTTGAATATTTTTCTCCACATTTTGCTAAAAAAGACTGTAATGACGAAAAGATTTATTGAATAGATTCCTTTGTGTTGGTAAAGGCTAAGACAAAAGAAAAAGTGATTTGGAATTCAAAAGAGAAAAGAAAACACTTGTGATTGTTCCTTTTGTACCATTCATAAAAAGTACAATGGCGCTTTCTTTAACAGTTTTTTTTAAACAATTAAAATACAAAACAATTGCATAACAAAAAAGGTTAACAAGTTGGAGTCAAAGGAAGAAAAAAAGGTGTTTACATACCTTGACAAGATCAGGATAATCTCCTCTTGTTACAACACGAAAGCAAACAAAAGGTGCCAGAAGAGGTGCGGCTTTTAATTGAACTTTTTCTTTGAAGCCATTGAAAAGTAGAAGACCTAACATATTGCATATACATTGTGGTAGCACAAGTAATGATACAAATCGTAATAGGTATAACGTTATTGCTCCAAGATATCCATAACTAAAAAGAATAAATCTATAGCAAAAAAAGGTATTATTAAAAAGACATACCTTTCAATAGGATCAATATTGTAAATATCAGAATCTTCACCAACTGGAATGGCACCACATACAATTTCAAATATAACTATCCATGATATAAATGCCAGCACATGTATGCCATACTTTATATCAGCATTTAGTGACATAACTTGACAATAAATTTTTTATAAATCAAAAATCTTTGCAATTGAAAGAGGTTAGTAATCACGCTTGCCGTTTTCCCGTATGTTGAACTCTTGATTATAGAGAGACTAAAAAAGAGAGATGGAATAAATGTCATTTGTAATGGATACAAAAAAGTATGAATGAAAAAAGAATAAAACTTACATCTTTTTTTGGCAGACGGCCAAGGTGGAATCCAGCGAAATGAGAAAGCTTTCAACAACTGCAAATTTGTTGCAGGTATCGTTCGCTGCACTCCTTGGCCGCTGAAGGCGTGCTAAAAAAGGAATGATTTATTTTAATTTTTTGAATAAAAAAAGAGAGAAGAAAGAGAAGCATGAGCAACAACAAAAACTAAGAAACCACGGTAGAAAAAAAGCTGATTCAAAAAAACGTAAAAAAAACTAATGTCTAGAGGCTAAAAATGAATCATATTCGAATAAAAAGTTTTGTGTTGATTGCTTGTGGATCATACAAGAGAGATATTTTGACGTAAAGAACAACGCGCCAAAAGTAAACTTTGGAAAAATTTTGTTGAACTTTTTTAAAAGAAGAAAATGTAAAATGATACATAATTTAAAATAAAAAAATGATGGAAAAAATAAGAAAGAAAAAAACATTTGGCACGCTTACGAGGAAGTTTATACCAAAGACGGATTGCTGGAAAAAAGTAGAAAGAAAGAAGGAAAGTACCACCTGTAAAAAAAGAATTGCTTTTCAACAAAAAAGAAAGAAAAAAGGTGATGTATTAAAAAAAGAAAATTTTGGAAACCTAATTTTATGTTTACTTCAAAGGTTTCAAAGAAAGAGTAGTAATTTTTTGGGACTTAAAAAAGGGGATATAAAAAGGGGTTTTAAAAAATTGTTTTACGTAAATATATAATTTTTTATTATTTACTTTAATGGTAGAATTATTAATTCGAATATTAATCAAAGTTTGAATGAGACAAAAAGTATAGTTTTTTTTTCTTCTAGTTAGCTTCAAAGTAATTAAGCAGCTTTTAAGCAAATCAAGCAAAGTTAAAAAAACGACCACCCGGTGGATCTCAAACAAAAAATGCAAATAATGCGCAAATAGCTTTGCTTCAAAAAAAAAGATATATACTAAAAAAAGTACATGTTTGAAAAAGAAATTTGTGTCACATAAAGAGGGGAACCGAATTTTTAAAAAAAGAAAAAAATGCAACATTGAGACTTTAAATGGCAAATGAAAAGTAGTAGTTGTAGTTGTTGTAAAAGAGAAGAAACTAAAAGAGAAGAAGAAAAGAGCTGCTTCTGGAGTAGCAAAAAAGAAGAGAAAAAACAATAAACGTCTAAAGTATTAATTTCTTTTTTTTCTTCTATTTTTCTTTCTACTTTTCTTTTTTCGTTGTTTGTATTTTTCTTTAAATACTTATTTTTTTCAGGTAATGAAAAACAACTTTAATCCGTTTTTGAATTCATATTAATAGCAAAAATTCTTTTTGGGGTGACTTTATTTTTACAAGTAAATATAGCTTAATTATTCATTTGGGTATTAATAAAAAAATTATGTTGAAATTGTAAAAATTAGGCATAGAAAAAAAGATGAAATTGGATAAATCTTAATTTTAGAAAAAAGAGAATATAAGTAAGTAGAGCACAAAAATGCATAAAAAAAGTCAGTAGTCCATTCAATTTCATTCCCCAAGCTATTCTATTTCTCCCTCGTTTTTTTTCTTTCAATGTTTGCTCGGAAGAAGCAATCATAAATTCGCCTTCTTCTTCTGTTGCATGCTGTTTTTGGTGGACAACACATTTCCAAAAAATTTTTCATCTTTCATTTTTCCGACGAGTAAGCGTTTGCTTTTTTTGCAGTTCTTTTTTTACTCTTTCCGGTTTGAGTAAAAAAAGGCAACGATCTGACCAAAGGCCAGTAAAGTAGAAAGATGTGTTATTATTTTTAAACCAACGATTACAAAAATAGATAAAAAAATAGATGTTTAGAAGACGAAAGGCTTTTTTCTTGGAAGAAAAATGATCGTTCACATCTTGAATAAGCCCCAAAAAAACTATCACATATCTCAACGATCGTTCTTTTGTATCAAAAAAAACAAAGTGATGAACCATAAAAATAAATATATCCAAAATGGATTGGGAATAAACTTTTAGGCGACAAAACTGATGATGATAGGTCATTTTTAAAAGGAGAAAATGAAAGAAAAAAAGATGGGAAAAAGAAAAGAGAAAAGCAGAACATCTGGTACATGCAAAAAATGCATTTTCCTTTCCTTTTTTGACATTGTATCGCTTAAAAATAAAAGAAAAAAATCCAAAAACAAAATATTAAAAAAAGAAAATAGGATAACAACAAAGACTTAGTGTAGTTCCAAGGAGCGATGCTTTTCAAAAAAATATAAGTATAACCGGTGGGGATTGAAAAGACAAGAAAAAAAAGCTTTTTTTATGCGCGTTGCCTCAAGTCATTATCTCTTTAGTAGTTAAAAATAAAAGTAAGTAAGAAAAAGATACTTTGAAAAATAATACAAACAAAAGGTGCATCCATGATACTTTTTAAAGTAATTTTTTTTGCTTTCTTTCTCGTGAAAAAAAAATTATTTGTCAACGTTATTGGTTTCATTGATGATCGTCGATCCCTGAATTATGTTGCAAGAACAAGTTGCGATCGCTCTCTCTCTTGTTTAACTAAAAGGAGAAAGAAAAATGCTAAAAAGCACCAAAAAACAGAAACTTTATTAGAGGATTGCGAAAAACAAAAAAAAGAGAAGCTTTTGTATAAAAATGAAACTGTAAAACAATGCTTTTGTAGAAGACAAAATGAATGCACTATGGGAAAATTTTTGTTGAGATGCATCCGTTTAAATGGAATATAAAAACGTGGAAAAAATCAGTTAAAAAAATTATTGCTTCTTCTATTGCTCATTATTTTTAATTAAATTTATCATCAACAACAACTTTATTATCACAATTTGTATGAATAGAAGACATATTTTTATAATACAGGATAAGTAGAATTTAAGTGCTTTAAAAACAAAATTTGTGGAAGCAAAATAAAAAGAGAAAAGAGTTTTTTTTTTCTATATTTATGGACATCAGGACAAAGTTGCGGAATTGTCCGAAAAAGAAAAAAATAGCGCAAACAACCTTAAACGTAAGCGATTGCGAAGAGAAGAAAGGAGGAAAGACATTCTTCCAGTCAATTTAAAAAAGTTTTTTTCCGTTCTTATTGCGCAAAAAAAGATTGGGGATGGATCTTCCTCTTAAAGGTCGCATGTTCTTGACTATAATGACGATGATGATGAAGAGGGAATCAGTGTTTCTGATGGCAACAAAAACCAGAAAAGAATTTTTAATTATCAGTGAGGTTACAAAAGAAAAGAAAAAAAGAAACAATAACCAAAAAAAATACCTTTGGAATTGTCGAAAAAAAAATGCTTTTTAATTTTTTATAAAAATAGAATTTTAAAATGGCGTTAGCAACATAATAAGTTGAACAAAAAAATAGACAATTTATTTTGTGTTGTTGCTAAAGGCAAAAACGGAGGACGCACGTTAAAAAAACGCAAATGTTTCTTTCTTTTTTCATTCAAAAAAAAAGTTGTCGAAAATAAAAGCGAAAAAAAATATATAAATATGTTTGATAACAACCACTGGTCAGAGAAGAAAGAAAGAAGAAGCACAAACATTGATAGTTGATTTTAAAACAATTCTGTTTTATTTCTTTTTTTTAAACAATGACGAATAGATATAAGTTAAAAGAAAAATGTTATGAGTCATTTTGGCTGATGATGTGAAGAAAAAAAAACTTTTTGAGTATCAAGAAACAAAGTGAGAATAACTTTATTTTTTTGAGGGAGGAAAATATAGAGGGGGAACGTGAACAATCATTTTTGTCGGGAAAACACAAAAAAATAGTAGTGCCTCCGCTAGAGAGTAAAGACTTGTTTTGATTGTGAAAAAAAAAACAGACTCAACTCGTTGCTGATCTTTTCAAAATCTCAATATATATATTTTTTACTATAAGCGTGTCATAACTTGTTCAATAACAGTTCACCCTTTTATTTATAAAAAAAAATCAAAGCTGGAAATAGTTATTTTTTTACCTCTCTGAAGCTCAAAGCTCATTGAATAAAAAAATGCAGTAATAAATAATAAAAGTAGTTATAAATGGGACGGAAACAAGAAAAAAAACGTCATTATACCTTAAATTGCTGGTTGTTATTATACTCTTCATTTTTTTTTGCAAATATATATCCTCCCGGTAAGAAAAACAATAATTTTTGAGCAAAACTATACTTAGAAAAAATATGTTAAATAAGCGAAAAAAAAGAGTATAAAGTGCATCATCACTTTTTGGGGGGTAATTATTATAGCAAAAAAGAAAAGAATTGGGGGAAAAAGTTATCATAATGTTTTAAACGGAAATAGAAGAAATAATACCTTGAGTCATTACAAATATTTTTTTTTCTCTCTAAAAAAAGACGCACAAAGAAACCTTTCTTCTTTTTTTTATAACCTTTAAAAAGACACTAAAGTCTTTAGTAATAATAATAAGAAAAAGAACAAACAAAATAATTAATGTAAAAAATGGAATTTTAAGCACAAAAACATTCACATATTTTTGTGAAGTTTTCATTTCTCATTTCTTTCTTTTTTTCTTCTATTCTTAGCTTTGCCTCATTATTGCTTCAATCGTAGTATTATCAAAAAGCTAAAACAGCAATGATGATACAAAAATAAAAGCAGCAGCAACAGCAGAAGTAATAAGGAATGGAATGTATATATGCCCAGGGACACCATTTCTTTCAACAACGGCTTCCAGATAACGAGAAAAGTAAAATAAAAGGCTTCTATGTCTTAATCGTCGTTGTCTGTAAGCTATTAAGACGAACCTAAGACCAATTATTGATCTTATGACGCTATATATTATTTTTGTAAGAAATCAATATAAAGTTAAAATACGTTTTTAACATAAAACAAATAAATTTCATATAGGTAAAATGGAAGAGAAAGAGAGAAAGAAAAACCTTATGATCGTAATGGTTCTTTCTTATTATTATTTTTCGTTAAGCAATCATTTTTTGTATGATTTCCTCCTACTTTTTATTTTAGCCTTTTAAAATTTCTTTATAAAAAACTTGGCCTTTATTTACATGAAAAACATCTTTGACAATTACGCCTAAACAAGCCTTTATTGTTTGAATCATAAAGTTGAGAAAGTCTAATAATCTTTACTCCTTCTTTTTCCTATGGGATAGATTTTTTAAGAGTAATCAAAGAACGAAGGAAAAAAAACCTCTTTAAGCAAGCAAACATTCCTAAGTCAAGTCAAGGTATGCCAGTACCAAATAAACTTTTTATTTTTGACAGGAAGACGGAAGGAATCGAACGAAAGAAGAAAAAAAATAACTAAAGAGAAAATAAAGTAATGGGTGGCATTTTTCTCGGCAAATGCGCAACACTGCGCGGTAAAGAACGCGATCACTACCGCGATGCTATCCATTGAGGCTCACAAAAAACATTCATTTCGGGAGAGAGAGAGAAAGATAGATGGGATGTTGGATAGGAAAGAGAAAAGAAAGAACGAAAAACAGAAGTTCAAATGCAGTCCAGAGACCTTAGCCAAAATGCAAAAGTAGAATCATTTCTTTTTGACTATTCTAGCCTACTTTCTTTTTTTGAAAATAACAACATTGTGCAAAACCATCTGCTAACAATTGAAAACATACATCTTATTTTGAAAAATAAATAAAAAGGTTAAAAAAACTTTTTAATCAAAGAGAAGAAAGAGTACTTTTATGCCTGTGTTACCCTTTGGGTTAGTTCAATCAAAAAACGGATCAACATTGAAAGTTACACTAACAGGGAAATAAAAAAAGTATTGTTAAATGATTCATTGTAGAAAAAAATAGAAAGAAAAAGAAATACATATAATACGCCTAGAAGCATCGATTTTGTTTTTCATGAAACCTATGCTGAGAGGAGGTGGATACGTTGTTATTTAACCGCTAGAAAAAGATCTCAACAAAAGAAAGAGAGAATGGAAAAGGAAGGAAAAAAGCGATCGAAGAAGTCACAGCTGCGGTAGAATGGCCTTATATTGCGCGACTCGTTTTTTGAAATAAAAAAATAGACGCACTTTGTAGAACAAAAAAGAAATGAAAGAATGAAAAAACTTATGTAACAGCAATTAACAATTTTAGAACATACGATTGTAACACATCAAAACATTACATTACTTGAACCAATAGTATTTTTTTGAAGGAAATAGTAGTCACGATAGCAGAAATAAACAATTAATCATCATTTACTACTTCTTGAAAAAAGGTGTGAAAATATAGAATTCTTTGGAATTTATTGGAAAAAATTATTATGAAATTTAAGTAAAAAATTGCCGTGAATGCTAATTTATTTTGCAAAAAAATTTTAAAGCAGGTGGGAGCACTTAATATTTTTGTTTGTTTTTTACCAGGTTTTTAAAAGCAATGAACCTTTAAAAATGTTTTTTTTGTCGACGATATTCAGTTTTTTTTGCAATTTGCAAAATTTTTACTTGACAAACTTTGTTTCATTTTGTAAAAAACATAAAGTAAAGAAAAACTTCTTTTTTATCAGTTTAAATTTGCCCCATAAAAAGTTTTCTTTTCATGTATCATCAAGAAAGACGTGATTAATCGCAAATGTTATACAAAGTTTATTTGCTGTCATGTGATGTCATAACTGATATACCACCCAAAAATAAATATTAAAGCTTCTGCCGTAATAATTTTGATCAAATTTACATAAAAAAACTGCTATAAACTAATTAACCATAAACACAGCAAAACTAAACTTTATCGCATGTATGAATATATCAAAGGGTGTTTCTTATCAAATTATCACAAAATAAACGAAGCGTTTCAATCGATCATAGAATCAGTCATTGTTTTTTCATTGTCTTATTGTGTTAAATAAAAAGATAAATGATTGAATGAACTATTAAAAACTAACTGAGCTTCATCAACGCTATCAGTACTTTTGATATTATTGGATATCTTTAGACCCTTCTAGCAACCATAAGCCTTTCAATAAATATACTTTTTAAAGGCTTTTTTTTAAATTTGCAAATGTTTACCTTTTTTCAAGCAATCTCTTTGATCTTTGCCGACAAATAAATTTTTCGGCAATTTTTTAATTCATGGATATTCAAGCTGCAGGGTTTAACACATTACAAAATTACTACATCGTGTTTGGGTAAACTTCAAATTTGTTTATATTGAAAAATATGTAATCCTGCTTTTACTTGAAATAAATTATCTAGGACATGTTCAGGCAATCATTATAATTAGAACTGCATTAAATAGATTTACATTTACACATCAACACCAAAAATGTTGATGGAATTCGGCTCATATAGGAATATTCACTTTGCTTCTTATTATGTTACTATTTATAAATAAATTTTGTATAGAATAAAATGAATTTTTTAAAGCTAACGCGATGCTTGAAACCAATCAAGAATTACGTACGCTAATTTCTGTATTTACCTCATACTATTAAAATAACATAAATCTATTGTAATTTTTGATGGACTACTAATTATTAATATTTTTGCTTGCACACTTTACTTTGGAATTTTCTAAAACATTCACATCAATGTTCACATGCGAAAATCTAATGAAATTGCTTTAAGGCTTGTTACAGGTGCATTTTTAATTTTTATTTATTATTATCAATTTTAGGTAAGAGTTAGCCAAATTTTTATTCTCCCAGACAAAACTTGTTTTTTATAATTATTTTCATTACTTTCAGTTTTAACACTGACTCAAATCCATCGATATATCTATCATCATGGTTTATTGCCAATGATATTTTATGTTTAACAAATACTTCTATATTGCTTGCAAAAAGATTTTCTAAAACGTTTAAAATTACTTCAACTCAAGAAAGTTCAGAAACTGTGTAGCCATGAAATGTTTTATAAAGTGGTCGGATAAAAACAAGTTTTTATGAAATAAAAGTATCAAAGTACATATTTGACTTGCACCTGCTTTTTGTTTTGCAAAAGTTTAAAGCAAAAAGTTTAATAACCTTTAAAAAATCTTTCTAGAATTTTATTTATTTATTTTTGACGTTTTTTAATTCAATAAATTTTTGAAGAAAATGCCATAAATAAAATAGTTAAAAGATTATTTTAGTTTTCTTTTTTCGAAAGAATTACCGTAATACATATGTAGTATACATATTTTAAAAATGGCAACAGAAGGTGTGTTTGACCTTTGTTACAGTGTAGTCCATGTGCTAATGAGAAAAATTAACAACAAAGAAAAAGATTCTTGAAAAAATTCCCAAATGGGTTATATAACTTTATTTTTTTAAAAAAGTGATTGAAAACAATATTAATAGTAAAAAAAATTGCACCAAAGATTAATTGCCATTTGATAAATATGACTAGGCAGAATAATAATATATGGATGTATAAAATGAAAGACACAATACAGTTTTTTTGTTAAGGCAACTGTGAAAAAGAAAAATCAAAAAAAGTAATTAGAATAGATAAAAATAAATAATAAAGCACTTCAAACCCAGTTACATAGAACCAGATAATTACATACAGTAATATGCTATTTAAGAAACAGTCAAAAAAAAGTTATCTCAAAATAGCTAAAACCCATTAGGGAAATAATGAAAAAAAAAACAACACCAACAAAGAAGAATAATAATAAATATATTCCAATAGGAATTACAAAATAAATGGATTAAAAATATATATAAATAAAACAATTAACAACAACCAAAAAAACAGGAATAATAAAAATAACCAAAAATATAATAAAAACAATAATTTTACAAAACGTGCGACGCTACCATCGGCAAAAAGTAATAATAAAAAAATATAACATAATTGTAATTTTTAAAGCAAATACATTCATACATTTTGGAGTTCATATTTCAACGCTTTTACTACCCGGTGTATAGGATGCTGCAGGACGGGTTGGGCTATCACCAGATGAATCAAATCCATCATCAGATTGCCCAGAAGACCCATGATCAGAAAAAGATGTATCATTTGGATCAAAAGCTTCACGGGGAACATCCACAAATTGATAAACTAATCGTTGTCCTTCAACTTTTTGAAGAATACCACGTTGATAATAATATCTAAAAAAAGGTTAATAGTAATATCATTAAGATTACTGTACATTTTTGGAATTACCTTAAAGCACGGCCCATTGTTTCATAATTCATGCCAGGTTTATTTTTATGCATCCCCCATAAACGGCTTACTGCTTTTGAATCAACTAATTTAAAAATACCTTTACTGTGATCAAGCCATTTAATATATTTTGGTGAAAATTCTTTATCTTGTAGCAATCGTAAAAGAAATTCCCATAGATATGTTACTTGTCCACCATCACGACTTCTTCGACGCGCATTATTATAATTAAAATTATGGGCTGATGAAGTTGGCGCAGGTTCACTATATCGTCGAGCTGTTTCAAATGCAGATGGATGTGGAAAGTATGGATGATGCCGATTCATATTTGGAAAAAGTGAATCCAAAAATATTGAAGTTGAATTTCCATTTGTTTGTGATTGAAAAAGTGATGGAGGTGGTTGTGCTTGGGGTAGGGTCTGTGATAGAAGACCTGTTGTTGGCATAGATCCACCAATATGTGAAAACCCATTTGCAGTAGATGGAGGTTGTGGAGCTGTAGCTGCTGGATGACTGTTATGAAATAAAGGTACTCCGCTAAGTTGCTGTGGAGTTTGTGAAGGCTTTGTAGAAGAAACTCCCGATGCCGCAGCAGCATTTGAAGCCATTAAATTCAAAAGTGAATTCGTTGCAGAAGGTTGTGAAAGTGCCCATTGTGGATATAATAAAGCTGCAGCGGATAACCATGGATTGATAAGGTTGTTTCGTGGATCTGTAATATTTCCTTTTATAGATTTTTGTTGAGTCAGAACTTTCTTTCTTATCAATGCTTTCTTTCGCTTTTTTCATTTTAATGTTTTTTTATGACGAATGAGTTATGCTCAAATGTCAAGAAGCCATTTTAAATAATTTTTCATACATATGACGGAATTTTATTTACTTTTCACTTTTTTCTTCTTCTTGAGGCAAACTTTTTTTCCCACTCAACGCTTGGTCACTCCGATTATTGCATCCTAACAGGTCGCGATATTTTTTTTGTGGACAAAAGAAATACGTTGCCTGTGGCGTGTACACCAAATCAGTGTCATCACGAGTTCCTTTTTTTTATGCGTGCAGTTGAGCATCTCGAGGAAGAAATGCAGATATCGAAAAAAAACTGAATGCATTTCTGCCTCTAGAGGCTAAGAATTGCGCGGACATGAAATGGAAAGTCACGACTCCGGACTTTTACCGTTCCAAAAAAATTCGACGCAAAGTGTAAACAATACAAAAAAAGAGAAAAGCAAATTCAAAAAAAAAATAATCGAAGCTCGACGTTGTCCACAAATATATAGGAATAAAAAAGACGTGCGCAACCCTCAACTACTACTGATCTTATTCTTTCATCTTTTTCTTCTTCTTCTTCCATCACCCACAAAACAAATAAAGAATAATAAAAAAATTAAATAAGTATACAATACAAAAGTTCGTTTTGAATTATTAAAAAATTAATTTAAAAAATGATTGTTGATAAATTTAATCTAGGAAATCTCAAAAGCACTGAAGCATTTTTTTGTAATCCGGGAAAGTCAGATGTTATTTGTGGAAAGGCAGAAGCTTTTCACGCATGCCGAGCGCGCAAGCATGGAATAGAAGAAAAAATAGTGGAAAAAGAGAGACGTTTTTGTGCGGAAAAAGTTTTTTTTTGACGGACAAGTTCCGAGCGGATATGATATTTTTTCTGAAGAGGCTCAAAAGATATGCTAAACGGATACAAGAACGACTAGTCTAGTAGTAGCCGGTTCGTCCAAGGAAAACATCGTTAATATGAATGAATGAACATTCAGTTTTTTTGATATCAGCTGGTTAAAAAAAATAGATATTTTTTTATAGCAAAAACAGATTTAAACAAACCTGTTGAAGTTGAGGAAGAAGAAGGTGCTGTTGAAGTATTAAGCCAAGGCCATGGAAGTGTTGATGAATTTGGAAATGATAAGGATGTTGAAGGATTTACGGTTGCAGTTGATACTGCAGCTGCTACGGTTGCTGCAATTGCAGCAGCAGTCATTTCATTATTATTATTACTACTACTGCTATTTGTGGTAGAAGTTGTTGGAATGTTAATACTTTGATTTGTTTCATTGTGATGAGTATGATGATGATGAGATTCTTGTGATTCATGACCTAATCCTGAATCAGGTGATGAAGAAGTTGATGGACTTTTAGTTCCACATGCTCCAAGCATATCACTTTGACGTCCAAAAAGTTTTTGAAATAATTGTAATTGTGTTGCAGAGAGATTTGGGACTGCGGAAGTTGTTTGATTCTAAAAAATTATATAATGAGCTGACATTGACCAAAAAAAAGGAAGAGAAAAAAATGTGGAAGAAAAAGAAAAGATAAAGGAAATAATGAGCAAACAGGCGTATCACGCAAATTTGCATGCAAAATGGGTCAATAATTCATCAGGATAAATAATTTTAAGGAAATCAAAACAAATGAAAAAATAATAATTTTAATAATTTTTAAAAGCAAATTTCAAGGGAATCTTTAATTTTACGGAAATAAAACGTACCATAATAGCTTCATTAATGTTTACCATATTACTGGGAGCCGTTGAAGAATTGTTTAACATTGATACCGTTGACCATAAACATGCAGGAGCAGATGTTCTTCGAAATTCAGAATTTGGATATATTGGCCTTGTAAAATTTCGATCTCTTCCAATTGCATCTTGCCCATTATTGTTTAAAGGCGTTGAAAGATCTTTTCCATTTGCAAAATTTTGTAATGCATTATTAAAATTTGCTTGTGCTACATTCATTGCTGCTCTCCGTTTACCTTCTTCATCAAGAAATGTTAAAAGTCCTGCATGATCTGAAGGTAAAGAAGGAATAAAATTCGAACGAATTTGTTGATTTGGAATTTGAAATGGATTTGTTGGAATTGGTCTTACAATACTTGGTTCAGAATTTTTTGGAGAATGTTTAATGTTTGATGGAATATTGTTTTCATTTGAAATATTAGAAGGCTTTACATCATTATTTGGAATTTCTGATTCATCCATACTATCATCATCTGTTTGACTATGAACACCACCAGATACTGGTGGATCAAGAGTTTCTTGTTTAATAGTAGTTGAACTTTTTTCATTCATTGATTTTCTGTTATTATTATTTGAATCTTCAGTAAAATTATTACATTCTGGTTTATCTTCCAAGCCAAGGCATTCATTATACCGTTTCAACAGTAACATACTTTCATCTTTTTCCAAATCCATAATATACAGTAATAATAATAATAGAAAGAAAATCCTATAAAAAAGAGAGAAAATTAATAATAATAATAAATACTGTTTTATAGCCAAAAGCTCGCGCATTTAAGATATCGGTTAACAACCACACAAAACAAGAAAAAGTGAAAGCATAAAACCTCCGGCAATGTTTGAAGAGAGAAAACGAAGTGACCACTACGACACCGGAGGCGTGCTTTTTCCGAGACGCGCGTGTCTTCGACGACAACGATGATGATGATTTATCCGCGCTATTGCCCTTGAGGCTCTTTTGCCGCTTGGTTATTTCCATCCGTGCTTCTTCTTTTTACTTTCATAAAATTTTATTCTCCGCCTTCTTGTTCCTTTTAAAAAAAATACGTCAACGAACAAAAAATCGTGACTCTTTGATAGGTATGGCCCCGTGAGCGATCCCAAGAAAAAAACTATAAGAGAATTTGATGATGGACATATTTGACTTGGCTTTAACAAAAATGTGTGTATTGAGCCAGAAGCAAAAAAAGAGAAGAGAATATGTTTGGTGTTGTTTGTTTTTTGTAGAAGTCCGACAATCTCTCCTCATATTGACCCTTTTCATTCTTTACACAAGAGGAAAATCCCCCATTCTCTCTTTGATTCCTTTCTTCTTCTTTTACTTTCGTTATTGTTGTTCGTTAACGGACGCCTCTGGTCATTTTCGTCAACAACTTTTCCTCAATCATCTCCTTCCATATTCGTTGATGGTGATGATGAAAAGGGGGGATAGCAGAAAACTAGCCTTTTCTTTCTTCTTCTTTTTTTTGTGTTTTTCTTCGTTTTTTATATTTTTATTAAAAAAAGCTGACCAATGTGTGCACGCATCCGCAGAAAGCAGCAAACGTTGAAGTCCTCAAAATACCGCCTTTTCTTTTTCCTCGACCTCCGGTCAACGACAGAAAAAAAAAACACGAGCTTCGACAAATCGTTGTTCGACTGACTGACTACTGATGGTTTCCATTTCAATACGTGAAAGTAAAACGAATCACGTTGAAAAAAGGGTGTGAAAAAAAAGGTCAAGCATCTTTGAAAAAACGAAAACGAATCGTGACTTGTCTGGTTTAAGAATTTTTGGCATTACTCTAATATTTACTTAAGACATGAATGAAAAAATGTATAAAAAAATATCCGGAAAAAGCTATTATGAAATTTTGCGATCGTTTTGTTCTTTTTGTTTTTCTTTTAAATGTTATGAAATGTGTTTATGTTCATTTTAAAGCTAAATTTGTAACTCAAAAAATAAGTGGACAATGGTCAAGCAAAAGAAAAACATTTTCAATAACAGAAGTTCAATGAATCATTCAAAAATTTATGAAACAAAATTAGAAAAACATCATGAAAAATAAATCTTATTTCTTACCAGATTTTAACCGTGGTGATTTTCATAAATCTATTGAAAGAAACAGTGTAAAATTATACTTATTTTTTCCATATGTTTATAAAAATTAATAAAATCTTTGTTTTATGATTTCTTTAGCAGCATAAAATCCAAGTTTATGTATAAAATTTTTATGAAGCATATTCGATCTTTTTTCCGAATCTTTCATCTTGCCGAACCACGGAAACAGGAGGTGCAAAGTAATAAAAAGAGATACTGTAGCTCTTGAACAAATAGTCTTTGATTTTTTATTTTAATAAAGATTAGAAAATATTGGTGCAATAATTTGGCTTGCATCTCCCTCCCTATCGTCCAAACACTTGACTTCTGTACGACACCTTAGATAAAAGTTTAGAGTTGTTTTTCTAAGGGGCTATACATTGTATTTTCGGCACTGCATGCCGAATCGACAGGGAAATCTTTTTTTTAAAAAGAAATTCTGAAATTTCAATGCGATTTCGTTGTCTGGCTCAAGGATGGAACTTGTACTCAACGTAACATGCAAATGTTGATATATTGCTGAAAAAACTTTTTTTGAGATTTTTCTCTAGATTCCAGTTTTTGGGATATAAATTTTGGCAAGCTCTGAAAGCATTTTCAGAGTTTCACAGTTAATTAAAAAATAAAAATTTTTAAAAATTCACAACAGCAAAATATCAATGAAAAACAGTTTTATTAAAACAGTTGCATAAATAAAAACAATAAATTATCACAAAGTAAAGCGTTACAAGAAAAAAACAGCTTATTTAGAAACATGACAAAAAGCATTCTTAAGCAAATTTATAGCAAAATCTTTATCAAGAAGATCAAAATCATTAATTGGCTTCTTTTTATTAAGGCAATTTTGAAGGAATGCATAGCATTTCATTTCTAATTTTACAGCATTTGAAATGAGAGAAGCATTGACGAGACGACAAACAGTCAATTCATTGATTACTGTAATTAAATAATTCTCAAGATTTTCCTAAACATTTATAAAAGTTAAAATCTCGATAGCAAAAATAGACCAAAAAAAACATACCTTATGAGGTTTGACATCATATTTATCAAAGATTTGAAGAAGTTTAAGCTTATCATCAAGTGAAATATTAGTAACAAGGCTATGATGATAGAGAAGTTTAACAGCTTTTTCAACAAGTTCAAATGAGAAATCTGGGATATTAACTTTGCCTTCTTGAGCTTCTTTCAAACCGGAATGAAACATTCTAGCGAATACAGGTGATCGAGATGCAAGAACATTCTTATGAGCCTTAAAAACTTATATATATATATATTGTATATTAACTTAAAACAACTTACAGTAATCGTTTTTCCACTAACTTCTACAGTAAAATCTTTACTTTCATCTTGTTCCCATAAGCCAATGCCTAATGAATCATCACTTTTACCACATTCCCATGCATCATTATTTTCTTCTTTTTCAACCAAAAGAAATCCATCGACTTTAATTCTTAATTCTCTATTAACAATAAATCTTTTTTCAGGATCAAACAATTCATCTGTTGTACAACACATTTCACCCCATCCATCATCATTGTTACTATAAACATAATTACATTTTGCATGAAATTTAGCAGATATAATTTTAATATTAAAATTAGCTTCAGTTTTAATTTTATCGGGTTGATCAAGAAACAAAGAAATCCCAATTTCTCCATGACGTTCATGTCCAGGTTCATAAGAATAGATCGAAGCATAGTAATCAATATTAGGAGATTCACAAGCTTTGAAAATATCGCTATCTAAACATTCACCAGGGTTATTCTTCAATTTTTTTAAACGGTGTTGAGAAACTGCCCATTCAATAGCGATTGGATATTTCTGAAAAACGATTATAAGTATTCCTCCAAATAGAAACCCAAAAAGAACTTACGATTTTTGAAATTGTATTCATTTTTGTAATAGCCAACAAATACAAGCTCTAAAAGTAAATTACAACTTTGAAAAAAGGAGAAAAAAAACTTGTTCACGTTGTGAAAGAATGATAAAAAATCCCCGTTTTCGCGATGCCGTACGAGCACACACAAAACCATGCTTAATCATTGCTATGTTAATTTCAAAAACGCACCAAAGCATTCTTTATCACTAAAAGTGCGTCTGCACGATAACGATGGGCTTAACGAGTAACTGCAATTTCTTTTTCATCTTTTTCTGAGGTTGAGCTTTTTTCATTTTCTGTTGGAGTTGGCGTTGGGAGTGGTGCAACAGGAGGTTGAGAATTCTCAATCCTTAAGCAGTTGAACCAGATGAATCACGAATAGCAAAACTTCCTATTGTCATAAGAAACAATACTTCTGGACCACTAGAAAAAATAGCATCGGTAGTTTTGACTAGGCATGGCAGCCGGCCTGGCCAAGCCCGTGAAAGCCTGAGCCGGGCCCGGGCCGGCCGGCTCCGGCCCGGCCCGGCTTTGATTTTTTGAGGTTTGAGAAAAAAAATGCAAAGGGGGGACCAAGACAAAATAGCGAAAAAATCAAACCGGCCTTAAGCCGGCTCAGGCCCGGCCGGGCTAGTTTTTGCCATGCCTAGTTTTGACCTGAAAAATTGAAGCTTTAGAAAGGTGCATTAAAAGCAATACTTACAAATAGAGAATAATTGTTAGCAATAATTGGACATGCTTGATAATTTGGTGCGAGTGGAGGCATTGTTATAGTAAAGGTTGTTGATTCATCAATCCTTGAATTAACCTATAATATGAGACAATGAGCTTTTGGGACATTCTTCTATCCCGAATTAAAAAAAAACTAACAATAATTTTTTTAGCTGTTACGACTCGAGTCCTCTAGATGAAAATTTATTCAAAGTAGGTGGAGCGTGGCCATAACCCCAAGCTCCATACCAAGAATTATAACCCCATATTGATTGGCAATGTCCAGTATAAACAAGATTTTCAACAATTCCAATTTCAAATTTTTTTATTGTCCATGTAGTTTTATTGATTACTGTAATTCTTAATTGAATAATTTCTCCTTTTTTAAATCTCCCATTGGATTTGAACACCGAATGTAGAACAGCTTTTCGAGTTCCCAATTATTATGACAAGCAAGTAAATGAATTATTTTTAAATGTTTTTTTAAATTTTTTAACTATTTTTTTGACACGTTAATTCATTCACTTTTCAAGGCAGTTGATTATGAGAAATCATGAGGAAGAAACGTTTAAACACCAAAGATTATAACATTTTTTGTGAAGGAATTTACATTTAACGAAAACTTTTTTTCAAAAGTTTTTTTACATTTTGATTTTATTCTTGTAAAAAAGTTTTAAAAAAACTGTATTCAACGAGTGTAAACATGTTTCAAAAAACAAAATTGCGTTTAAAGTTTATTCTTACATTATGCGGTTTTAAAACTGCTTTAAAAAAATTAAATTATTTTAAAGAAACGATTGAATTTCACAGATATACGTTAGACAGTAACACGTGGAGGAATTTTTACTTCGCCAGTAATAGGATTTCGTTCTGAAATCAGTATTGTTTTAAAAACATATATTAAATTTTAAAGATAAAAAAATTTACCAATTACAGGAATTTGTTTTTTGCTTGTTTTTGCTGGTGATTGTGGTTCAGGACCAAAAATATTGCTTTTAAATGTGGCATTTGTTTTTGCAGCTTTACGAGGTTGTTCGGGTGTTGCTCCAAATAGACGGTCTTTGGTGTTAATTTTAGGAGCACAATGACGCTACAAAAATAAATAAAACAGTATTAATTGGTTATCTTTGTTTAATGTCTTTTTTTAAAGCTAAAAAGCTTTTTTTTCCTTTCAAATAAAAAGAAAAAGCTGGAATACATTTTGTTGAAGAAAAAAAAGTAATGGGTAGAATCGTGTGCTCCTTTGAGAATTCAGAAGAGAAAAAAAGAAGAGTAAATTTATTTATTGCAGAGTGGTTTTTTGAAAAAAGGGTATCAAAGTTTTAAATTTAAATGGCTTAATAAAATCAGCTTTTTTTTAGAAAATAACAAAAACAAAATAGGATAAACGCACCCTTTTTATGATCGTTTCTTCTTCTTCGATGGCTTCTTCAACAGTATTTTTTTCGTCATTCATTTCTTCACTCATTTTAAATTTTAAAATAAAAGAGAAAAAAATGATTTAAATTTTGTGTCAAAACTTTTTTCTTTGAACACGCTAACGTTAAAAATGAAGCCAAAAAAAGGAGGAAGGATAACCAAGAAGAAAAAAATGAACGAGAACGCTTTTTAAAATAGTAAATAGAAGCCCAACTTTTTTTCCAACAACAAAAAAAAGAATGAAAAAAGCTTGAAAAAAACCAGACGGCGGAAAAGTGATGGAAAAGCATGCCATTGGGACATTAGAAAAATCCCGCTGTGGTGCATTCAACCACGTATTTTCCCCTCACTTTTTTCTCTCAACATGTTAAAGGGCATTTTTCATATATTTTTTTCGAACGGTCCTGTCAAATAAAAAAAAGAAAGTGTGAAAACTTACCGGTGATGCAGTAGCGCTTCGAGGTGTTGCGACATCTTTATTGTTGTTAGCCGCAGCAGGTGTGCCATTAGATTGTTGAGTTGAAGCAGTAGTAGTTGAAACTTCAGAATTAACCATTTTTTTCAATTCACACTTTTTTTAAACAACTAACTGAAACACTTGAAGGGTCGATTTTTGTGTTTGCTTCTTCTTTTTCTTTTTTCTTCCCGCCCGGATGTTCTTGCTCTAAATATCGGCACGACGTGAGAAGAGAAAAGAAGAAGAAGAAGCTATCCCAACCCAATAGGGCGGAGCAGTTTCATTTACTAAATATGCTAACATCGGAGGGGGGCAAAAAAAGGGAAAATGGGGGCATAAAAATGACTCAAGGAAATGAGCTCAGCTTCCTTCAAAGGATGCAAAAACATTAGTTTTGAGGAATGAAATCCAACTACAACAAAAAAAAGTGGGAAAAAAAGAAAGAAGAAGATGCATTGCAAAAATTGTTCCTTTTTGGCGCCATTCGAAGAAAAATGGTTGTAGTAATAGTAGTAGCCTTTTGACCATCAGACAATCATGTTCCGGTTTTTTAGCATAAAAAAAAGAAGGAAAAAAGAAGCACAAAATAGCATCAATGCTTTCGAAATGCAAATAGGCCAAAGCTGACCAAATTTATTTTTTTCTTTAATATGTTAGTCTCGAAATTTAAGCTTAAATTAATTCAATTTTATTTAACGAAATAATTTAATGGAGCCAAAGAAAGAAAAAAGAACAGAAAAAATAAATTTTTTGAAGAAAAAAAATCAAAGCGATAGCCTCGATTTCTTCCTTTTCGGACAATGAAAAAAAATACAATGTAAGATTCATATCTTTGACCTGCGTAAAATTACTTTAACAGAGAAAAAAAAAGAAATAAAATTTGAAAGCTTTTTGACAACATAAAGTTAATACTTGTTGCCCTCGATTCTTTCTTTTCACGGGTTTTAGCAGGCAGGCATATTTACGAATTTCAGTCCGATGGAAGTTGTCCAGCTGAACTAATTAGAAAGTCACGGCTAAAACTTTTAGCATTTTCAAGAAGATATGGTTTTGGCTCGCATTTAAATGTCAAGGGATTTGGAGCAAATGGATGACAACAGCATCGGCAAACAGTTTCATCTTGTCTACAACAATTTTCTCTCTTATTTCTTTATGTTTTGTTTTAACAACTTTCATCATAAAAAAACGGATTACTTTTTTTGCACCCAATATTGCTTGATGATACGAAAACAAAATGTTTTAATTAAATGATGGTTTACGATCCCTTTGGGCCCAAAACCAATTGCTCTAAATGAGCTTTTAAAACAAAAACAAAAAAGTGCTCATTCATGCAAAATAATAAAAATAAAACTAAATTGAGTCAAACAATTTTGGATGCAACATTTCGTTAAAAGTGCTTTAAAGCTAAAAAAAACAAGAACAAACAAAACATGGCAACTACCTTTTTTCAGGAATACATGTTAAATAATCAAAGCCATTAATAATTTCTTTGATTGTATCTGTGACATTTGGAAGAGGGACTTCAGGATTTGGCCAAAGTTTACAGTTATTTACATTTCGTGAAACACATGCATTGCTTTGATCAACTTTTGAACATCGCTTTTCTGCAACAAAGAGTGGATTGATTTCATCCAAATTTCCTCTGAAAAAAAGAAATTTCTCTTTCGCTTTTTTGACATTAATTCCCTTTTGCTTCAAAAAAAAGAAAAAAACAGAAATCTCACTTTCGATGACAAGTTCTTCCACAGCCTAAAAATGGCAGTTTTATTTATTTCAATACATATAAATATTTACAGTAGCCAAAGAAAAACACTTACTCTGTTGATATGAACATTCACCACATATCTCTTCACTTATTGTCATAGCTCTCATGTATTCAAAGAAATTTGAGAATGCCTATAAAAAAGAATTTTTATTTTATTTAAATTTTTTATAAGGCCTTTTCACGCTTTTCTCACAACTCACTTGTCCCCATCGGTCTTGTAAAAGTCTGAAGAAGATATGATGACGACAACCACTTCGTCCAGGAATAAGTTGTTCAAAATAAGAGCGATGCCAACGCTTCTTTTTTCCTTTTAACCAAATACATGGTCCCCAATTTGACCATTCAGCTGAAAACAAGTGGTTATAATGTAATTTTTAAAAGAATTAAATAATTACCGCAGTTATTTGCTTGGACAGCATTTCCAAATAAAACTGATACTTGGCTTACTGCAATCAACAAAATGTTAAAAAATGATTAACAAAATGGAACTATAGAAAGATAACCTGATAAATCAAAAAATGCTGCAAAAAGTATTAATGACAACCATTTCATTTTCTTTTATTTTCACCTCAAACGAGTGAAACTTTTTTGCTTTGGAATGGCCTTTAAAGAAAAAATTTTTAAATCTTAAAACAGTCTACGAATGTATCGGCTCACTGCGGATTTGGGTCGTTTATCAATTACGGATCATTTAACGCCTGCATCCAAACGGAACAATCGTATCTGATTTTTTTGTTACCTGCTCTTCTAGGATTTTATTTTTGAAGAACATGTTTTTGTCTTGTTTAAGTGTGATTTATTTTCAGTATTTATAAGTTGCAAAATTTATTTCTTTTTTTGTTGTTGTACAACAAAAATATTACATTTTAAAAGATTATTAAATTATCGTGAAATTAAATCAAGTAATTGCATATCATCGTTTGATCGAAAACGAGGAATTCGATTACCAAATTTATCAAAGAGTGCATTTTTGTTTGGATTAAGAATGAATAAAGTAATCACAGAAAGAATAAATGCTTGAATGCAATAAATAAATGATGCCATAACTAAAAAATCATATTTTATATCAAAAATGCCTATCTAATATTTTTTTTCACTGCATTTTATCTTACATAATGATCTTGCTTCTGCTGTAAGTAATTCTCCAATTGCCACAATATAATATTTTACTAATAGATCACTTATCGCTTTTTGAACGGTAAAAATTGTTTGTGTAATATTAACCAAAACATATAGATGTGAAAATTTTTCTGGTTCAAGCTTTTCCTAAAACAAAAAGAATCAAAAAATATCACTTATGTTTTTTGTTGTTTGTTTATGACTTTCACCTTTCCAATTTTTTTTAACATTTCACATCCATAAATGCAAAATGTAACGGAAATAATATTTATGATATTTGCAGTTCCAACGACTCTAAAAAGTTCAGCATTTTGATAAAAAAACCAAAAATTCAAAAAGTTTAAAAAAATTGTATTACGAATTTGTTCCATAGCCATTCTCGAGGAAGCCGATAATAACTGCCACACCAGTAAAAATTCGAACAAAAGCAGTTTGATAAACAAGCCATTCTAAAAGATAAATACGATGGCTGAAAAAAAAGGTGTATCAATAATTTAATAGTTCATTTTTTTAAATTCAAGAACCTACGTGGTAGGTTTAATTTGTGGAATACAATGACAAAAGCATGGAAAAAATGGAGCAGAATTTGGATCAATTTTGAGATTGTTAAAATTCATATACGTGATGATAGCTCTTCGAGATCCAAATAAATTTTCCATTAAACGAATAATTATTGTTAAAGCAATCATTAAATAACTGAAAGTGGAAGGGTATTTAATGAGGATTAAAATGTGAAACACGTTTACCACACGCCAAGAATATTTAAAAACATTGAAGATCGAGGAAAGAACATCCCGATAGCTGAAGCTAAAGTTGTAATCTAAAAATTTTTTTATTGGTTTTAAAGCTATAATTACAAATTTACAGTAAGGGATTGTCCAGATCTTACGTAAGCATTCTTATGAAGCCAAATCTCACGGGTCATATAAAAAGCGGCAAAGAACAAAGGGAAAACCTTACGATATAGGTGGATTTGTAGATTTTGGATTTTTGCTTACGTAAGGTCTAGTCCTTAATAACATTTTCTCAACTTACTGGAAGCATAAAAATTAGCCATGTCAAGTAATGTCGAACATTTTCAGAGCTAATATATTTTGAAACAAAATAGATTTCAATTATTGCAATTGCCATTACAACAATAGTACAAACTGATGCAGATATTAATAAAACACTATCCGTAAAGCTTATCTCTATAACCTTACCCATTAATTCCACATTTGAAAATCTAATTTAACTTGCTTGTTAGCCATTCTTCAAAATGTGGAGGTTGAATTGTTGAAATATTACTCATAGTTTACAAAAAAATATTTTATTAACCGTACAATAAAAAAAGAAACACAACAAAAAATATAAAAGTAACTGAACTTGAATATGAGAGAGAGAAAATGCTTTATGCTTTTTATCAGTATTTGCTTTTGTTTGCTCAATCAATGCTTGGCTTTTTTCCGTAAAAGGAAACGTTTTGCATGTTTATCTTTTACGATTATAAACGTCTCGGACTCGTCGAGGTGTTGGAGCAGTACGTAGACAATCATAAAGTGACCGTTCTTCACATTGAAATCTAAAAAAAGTAAATAGAAGCTTTTTATAGCAGCAGTCTAGATTTCCAAACCTATGATAAAAAGTTGTATTGTTAACTTTATAGCATCGATGAACTATTCCTTGCATGAGTAAATCTCTTCCTAGTTCAATGAAAAGTCCACCATCATCGATGCAACCAAGTAGTCGTGTAACACCAGATTCAACACATGTCTATTCCTCTCAATAAATGGAGATGGTGCGTTTGTTGGTTGGTTGGTCCGACCGTGCGTTTTTATTCATGCAAGTAATAAATTTGCACTTCATTAGCTATTTGAAAAAAGCTGTTTTTAATTTTTTTATGCTTGAAAGTGTAATTTATGTTTTTTTGTTCTTTGTTTTTGCACAAAAAAGAGAGCGAAAAAAGGGTTTTAATTACATCTTCCCTTTTTTGCGAACATTCCGATGCCTTAGGGAAGAAAAAAGAAAAAAATAGTTTTGGAATGTTAAAAACAAGTTATCGTAGTTCAAATATGTACATTTATAATTTTTTACAGATCCAAATAAAATAATTGCTGTTGCAGCTGCTGAAAAACGAAATAATGGAAATGTCTCAAATTCTGATTCCGATTCTGGATCTGTTATTATTCGAAAAGATCAAGTTCAGCGACCATCAGAATCTCCAACTTCATCTGGAATTGTTTCAGATATTCGTGATGGTTCAGTTACTGTAAGCTTTTATCTCTTATTACGGTAATATTGATTGATTTATTTTTTAAGCGAACAAGTGGATTCTCAAAATGCTGTTAACACAACAAAACTTCATTTAGTTTTAACATTTGTTATTACAGGATATTATTGTAAAAAGAAAAAAGCTGTTTTTATTGCAAAGATTACAACTGCATTTTAATTCTTTTTTCTATTTTAAGTCTAATCGTCTATGGTATTCACTGGAAATTCTAAATAAATACCTTTGTCAATCTTAATGCTCGTCTCATCGTTTTAATTACTTCAATATATCTATAAAAGATCAAAATTATTTGGATGTATTTTATTATGATGCTATGAAAAAAACTATCGTATTTTTTTGTATCTGTGTTATTTTATATATGATCACAACGTTTTTCGATTTTTAACATATTTCTACGGCTCTTGAATTTGGATATGCAAATGATCTTTCAAAATTAAAAAAAAAAAAATTTTGGTTGTTGTCTTGCAGAACGTTTTAATTGGTCTTTGCATTATTATGCTTTATTTTTCGGCTGGAAATGTTTTACATAAGCTAACTGCACATCCTGTACAACTATAATTTATTCTAAATATATTAATTTTGTTGATTTTTTATTTTGTTATTATGAGATTTATTGGTGATTTTAAATGCATAATTTTAAATTAAATTGTTTATTTGAATTATTACTGTACTAAAAATGTTTATTGTAGGTTTTCGTTTTATTTTTTTTTGAGACGAAGTGCCTTTGTTCTGCAATACTGTTATTATCTTTAATAATAACTGACGTGATTGCGCTGATGAACTTTATGTTATTGATTAGGACTCTATATGAACCGGAACACACCTTACATTTGATCAAAAATACCAATAATTAATACATGGACTTACATTTAGATACGATAATCGGTATTTTTATGTTCCAAGTTAATTTAATATAAAAATATCAAATTGAAAAATCGAAAAAAATTCGACACGATATTTCATTATTTAATATCGATATGCAACACGATGTTTTCCATATGTCAATATGATGTAATTTTTCGAGAAAACCAAAAGTTAAAAGCTGCCAGCCGCCAAATAAAAGTTTCTTAAAAAGAAAATGCAATCTTAGAAACTTGTTATGAAGCGTTTTTTTTGTCATGAAAAAACGAAAAAATGTTTTTGAATTGAAAATAAGAGATTACCTGACGCCAGCAGAAAAGCTGAAAAACCTTTGCCCCTTCGGCCGCCCACTTTTTTGTGCCTGTAATGTTTGCGCCTAAAATAATTTTAGAATTTTCGTTAACTTTTTAGGGCGTTTCTAAGAAATTTCGTGGATTTTTGAGTAATTTTAGTCGAATTTTTAAAACATTAGTTGGCTCGCGCTTACATTTAAATGTCGATGTTGGGGATTATTCTGTCTTTTAATAAATTGTTTCTTATAATTATTCCGTGTTGTATATTTTACTTGCATTTTTAATTTTTTTTATGCTGTTTAAAAATTTTTATATTATAGGAAATAATTATCAGTCTCAACGAAAGTAACAAGGTTGTATTTTGTGATCATATTGGTGAAGCTCAAGGTAGCAGTATGGATAAAAAAAAATCTTTTTACGTATTTGTTAGAACAATATATGGTCAAATTGTTTCTGTAAAAGTTGATAAACTTGATACTGTTAAAACAATTAAGATTATGCTACAACAAAAACTTGGAATTCCACCATACCAACAACGATTAAACTTTGATGGAAAGCAATTGAAGGATGACCATGCTCTCTCAAACTACAATATTCAAAACGAATCCACAATTTATCTTCTACTTCGTCTATGTGGTGGTATTGGACAATGGAAATTGGATGGTGTAGTTATGGATGAAAAACTAGTATGTTTGGAACAACCTGTTTTTTTTTGTTATCAAACAATTTTTAGGCCACAACTATTCTACCACAAATGATTCCTGCAAGGGTCACTTTTACAGACGATGCACCATTAGATCTTGTTGTCCACACTGTTTTAACATTACAAACATCTGCTGATTCTTATTTCCGCAAAAATGATCTTGTTCAAGCTGCCGAAAAGCTTTGGCTTGCAACAGTCCAGATTATCAAAATAACTATGCTTGAACATCGCTATTATACTACCAGTCATAATGGTGTCTTTTTTCTGTGTAAAATTGTATTGGATGAAGTCCGTGATAGTAATCTTCGAGACCATATGTTCAGTTTATTTGATATTGCGCAAAGGCGAGTTTTTTTTTATTGTCAAATAACCTCTTGTTATTTTTTTCCAGTCTACATGAATATCATTATGGTTCAATGGAAGTTCCTAAAGATAAATTCGAACTAATGATGCACGATGTTATGTATTTCATCAGAAGATTTCCCGATGTTGCTGATAATGAAGATGTCAAAAGATCTGTTCGACAAAAAAGAATTGCTATTTTTGAAAGCCGGCGTAAATGTGTACCTTATCAAGTTTGTGGAAAACGAATCAACGTAAGAACATGGCATAGAAGAGATTTATGTGTTGCTTTCAAGGGCAAGTATGAAGGCAGAATCAAAATTGGTGATAAGTATTTTTCTTTTGATTATGTGTTTTATTGAATATTTTTTTTACTTTTTAAACATAAATGTTTCTTTTAAATGTTTTCTCAATGCATTCGGTTTCCTCCTGAACGGTTTAATTTTATTTCCGATTTTTTATCTCTATTTTTTCTATTTGAACACCTTTTTTGACGATATCAGTCATTTACTGTGATTTTAACGCTATCCGAATTTGTTCACAAATTTGCTCGAAAATTTCGTCCTCATTATGTTGCTTTTATGGATGATGCATGAAATAATAAATGAACTGCTTTAGATTTCCTAAAGCTTCTACCTCGTTCCCATTGGATTTATGCAGCAAAGAATAAATTTCGACGATTACTTTCTCTTGTACCAGTTAAAAATGTGCTTGAAATTTTGGATTTATCTGATAATCAAATTTTTTCAACTGAACATTATTTTTTTCAATTGACGAAGCTACAGTATTTTAATTTGAATATTTTTTTTGCATGTAATGTACATCTCGCTTCTCATTGCTTATTTATCATTTACATGATTCATTAACAACTTTTGAAATAGCTGGTAATAAAATCCAAATTCTTAGTGATATTGGACATCTACGATTTTTTGCTAAACCACAATTTTTTTCAGTTGCGAATAATCAATACAAGTGAATGTAAAGTGTCGTATACTTTTGTGGAAGTCAATTTTCACATTTATTTCGAAACGAAAAGTTTCGGTGCGTATTTCGACATAAAATTTCGTAAGCAAACGTTTTTAGCCATGCTGAATAACATGGTAAAAGCAGCTTTTCATTAACTTACGCAGTATTCCTCCAAACAGCAAAATCGGGGGGTGTCGTATAATTATGTGGAGCACTGTACATCTCAAAACCATATGATACATTTAATTATCGATTTTTTATTGTTGCAAAGATATTATCTTTATCTATTGTGGATGAAAAGGAAGTTAATGATAGTGAGCGATTATCTGGTAAGTTATACTGTAAAAGTACAGTAATTTGTAGAAGTGCTCACTGGAATAATATAATTCATAAACGATATTTTTAGCTGAATTTTTACATACTCATAAAAGGATTGTTACTTTTTATCCTGATGCTGATCGACATGAGGCACTGGTAAAAGAGAAACAATGCCCGTTAAATTTTCTGATCCGATGCTTACTTTAACACCATTTCATTCAAATCTTGAAGCTGTATGTTGCTAGCTCACCGTAACTTTACTAATATAATACTTTTTTAGGTAAGACAAGATTATTTGCATAATAAAACTGATGATAAACTTCCAACTATTGCTACTACAACAGCTCGAGAAATAACTCCACGACGATCTCTTCGATTAGCAGATCTTAAAAATCTTCGTCGAATTTCACCACATTTAAAACAGAAAAGGGCATTTGGTGGAAGTTGTGTTTATCTGCCAATACATGGTTTTTTCATGAATGCAGCAAGTGATATAAATCAGTTTATTTAAACGTTGCTTCATCATTTATTGAACCACGTGATGATGAAACAGAGGAGCCAACACAAGAACTTTATACAACAGTATCACCATCGTACTCCACCGGTTCTTCGATTTCTTTTTCAACATGAATCTTCTGTTACCGATGATGATGTTGCGGATGAAGTATTTGTTGAACTCTCTTTGAAAAATAGCAGTCAACAAAGTTCACGAGATTCTTCACCACTTATGCCAAGACTTAAATAGTTGCAACCAAGGCGTAACAGCCATTCTTTTATTTCCTTTTAATTACAACTTGTATTTAATTCAATGAATTCAACAATTCCTTCTTTTTTTTTATTTGCAGCATCGAAAAAAGAGCAGCAGACTCTTGGAAATAATACTTTTGATGATCATTTCGGCTACCACCATTTAATCTTACAAAATTTAATTCAATGAAACAAATAACAAAATATATGAATGACAGCGCTGATTCAACTGCATCAAACAGTACTGTAACAATAAGTGAAAGTCAATTAATTTAAATGTTGCACTTCCTGTTACTGAACCACATGACGATGATGAAGAAGAAAAACCAACACAAGAAATTTATACATCACCAACACGTCAGCAACATCGTACTCCCCCACAATCATCATTTCGGTCTGTAATCAATGATACACTGAAACAGAATACTACTTTTGTAGCTCAAAGACCATCATCACTAGCATCATTTACAACATTTCAAGAAGATGAAACTCAAAGAATCGAAGAAACAACTAAAACTCTTGATTGTGGATTAGATTTTACAGAAATGTTAGAAAAATTATGTTAGTTAAAGAAAACAGTCTTTTTCTTAGCTTTCACTTACTATCGTTAAAATGTATTGAATGCTGTCGGCCGACTCGCTCTTGCTTGTGTTTAAAATATAATAAAAAGATGCCAAACTAAGCTAAGTCGGTGAATATTTATTACATTAAATGTTACTTAATTTTGATCTCTTTTTTGTCACTCTATTCATATTATGTTTTTACTAGAGGAAAGCACCGCCGATTACAAATGACAAATGTGACAAAATAATTTGCTCTATGATAATTTCACCTTCTTATAAGATAAATATATTTTTTGTGACGGAAAGCGTTACCTTCTCGATTTAGTGGAAGAATATTACTGTTGTGCATTATTTTTTTCCGGTAATTATTTCACTAAATATATGTATACTACTGTCAGTTTGTTTTTTTTCCTCTTCATTTGAAAAAACGATATATTCATCAGTGTGTTTTTCCTGGAATGCTATAGGGATGTGAAACATGGGCACTCACCAAAAAAGAAGAAACTCGTCTTCAAGTTGCTCAACGTCGAATGGAAAGAAGAATGCTCGGTATAAAATTAATTGATAAAAAATCAAACAAATGGCTTCGAGAAAAAACCAAATTAAATTATGTTGTACAACTCTTTAAAAATAGAAAATTTAAATATTTTGCCAAAGTAATGTCACTACCAGATGATAGATGGAACAAAATTATAACACTTTATAATCCAAAAGAAATACTAGAAGGCAAAAGAAATAGAGGAAGACCACTAACGCGATGGATCGACGACTTCAGACATTTTATCGTTGCCAAAGATCCAGATCTGCAAAATAAAAGACCATATGCTGTTTCACATGATCGTCTATTCCAATACTTGCTTCAATTAAGCTCTTCAGAAAGATGGATTCCATTGCTTCAATCTTTTCTTCTCCATGAAAGAAATGAAAATACCGATGAAAACTCTATTGCACAGCTAAATCTTTAATTTGTATTGTAAAAATTTTTAATGTCTTTTTTGTCACCTTTCATTGTTTTAACTCTGTTTTTTGTTTAACTTTGTTATTGTGCAATTGATAGAAGGAATAAAATCTAAATCTAAAAATCTTTGTTTTTTTTAAATTTAAATCAAACAGCTTTTATCTTTTTTAGAAAAAAAATGAAGTTATGCATAATATTATCAAAGACCGCTTTTCCTTTTTAATGGGCATCCCTTTTTTGTGGCCTATTTATTGTTAGTTTGTGCAACAAACTGGGCTTCTCTAAAACCCAAAACATCCACTTTTTCACCCCATTCTTTGCTCGCATAAAAGAGCAGAAGATATCAGTCTTTTTTATCAGTTTTTTCAGTCAGATCACATCTGTTTTTATCAATTATTTTTTCAACACTTTTTTAAATCTTAAAAATGTATTAAGGGATCGTCCAGAGCTCCATGCCTAAATCAGCAAAGTGAAGCGTCAGATTTGGCTTTACCCCATCCATGCCTAAACTGCTGACATCAGCTCTGAATGCTCCCTAAACTGAAATAAAGTACAAAAGTGAAAGCAAACCTCTTCTCCTTTTTGTGATATTTATTTTCTCAATTTCTTGTTTTTCAGCAGCCTATTTCCCCGTCGCCGTTTTTTTCAAAAAACGAAGGGAGAAAGGAACACTAGTACTCAAGCCTCATTCAGAAAAAAACATAAATATATATGAAACAAAGTCTGTTGCTAAAGAAATAATTCTTAACGCGAAACATAATTCGAGCATAGTTAACTAAAATGGCAAAACCGATATGTGACTTAGCTCTAAAATGGTTTTTAATAATATGTGAAAAGTTTTGTAATATATGTGAGTACCATATATGTCTTTGCGCGGGTATCTGTGACAGCCGATGACGGCTAGCCAACCTTGTTCTATTTTTTAGTAGGCGATCAATAACTTTTATCTTAAAGGGATTCCACTAGAACATGAGTTAAGTTATCATATGCTGCTATTAAACTTGTATAGCTATGGCATAGTTAGATACAAAATATCAGTGGCAAAATCCATTTTCTTCATATACCTTAGTATACACAGATTCCGTAAAGCACACTTGCTCTAGTACATAGGTATTTTCAAGTCGATGTTAAACACAGCAAATAAGGTCATGGAAAGTAATATTTTTTTCGTATACTAAGGCGAATATACGTGGAAATATGTGGTCCCACTCTGGCGTCAGCTGGGAGCTTCTACTGTTAGATCGGCCGGGCTTAATTTTAAAAATGCAAGATAGTATTTCTGGATTTTAATTCAAGAAATATGTCAATATTTTATACCTTTTTTCTATAATATAGCGTTACTAAAACCCAAGGTTACTAAAATTGGGAGTTTTCATCTGGATAAATAATATGTACAAATGCCAAAAGCCGACCAAATCGACATTTTTAGCCTCTTTGACATTCCTGCTTGAAATCTTAAAACATTATTTTATTTGTTGTGGTTAATAGTTTTTGCGGTTTTACAAAAATTACACTTTTATTTTACTAACGACAACTCCATATAAATTGTTTTAAACTTTTTCAGTTTCAAAAACAATGAAAATCTTTATCAGAGTATTTGCAAGGAAGACAATAACAATAGACGCACAAGAGTCAAATACAATTGAAACTATCAAATCTCAAATTCATGCCAGAGAAGGAATCGACCCAAATCAACAGCGAATAATTTTTGCCGGAAAACAAATGGAAGATAGTAAAGCCCTCTCAGATTACGTCGTTCTGAACGAATCCACGTTACAATTAGCTCCCCGTCTATGTGGTGGAATGGAAAACAGACAGCTCCAAGGGATAGAAATAACACAAGAAAATGTAATAAAAAATAATAATAATAATTAAAAACAAGGTCTACAAGATAATAAATATTTAGATGGACATAATAAAAAATTTAAACGTCGTGAAGAAACAGTTAACAATGGATCAAACAACTGAGGAATTTATGACGATGAATAATGAAGCACTTTTGGAAAGCGCAAAAGAGAGTAAACGTGATGACGATTTAAATGATTGTGCACGAAAGCTATGGATGGCTGCATCACATGCTATTAAAATTGTTATGTTTGAATGTAAAATTGCAATTGCCTCACGCAAGGCTGTTTCATATTGCTTAAATATGATTCTTGGTAGTTTGTCAGATTCTGAACAATGCCGCCACTTGCAGTCTTTGTTTTTACATGCTATATTGTACGTTGACTCTTTTTTGCATCGTTTTTCTTTTAACTTTAAAGTTATTTTCAGCTTTGACATATATTCCGATGGTGCATTAGACATTGAAATTGAAGAATTTGAAAGAAGAATGAAAAATGTCCAAAATTTTGTTAATGAATTTTCAAGTCTTTCAATTAATGATGTTGTTAAAGAAAAGTTTAATACAGCTATAAAATCTTTTATGGTATTCTCTGATGATGAAAAAACTCATGAAATTGGAAGTTATCCTGTTCGAGTAACAACCTGGAATGGAAAAGCTATTGAAAAAAATGAAGAAACAAAAGCGCATGGAAAAGCTAAACTTGGTGGAAAAGAATACGATTTTGATTATATATTCTTTTAATAATATACTTTTTTAAAACGATTTTTGTTGAACCTTTTTTTATTTAAATAAATTCTTTAAAGCAAACTTCATTGTTCTAAAAATGAGCTTTATATTATCACTATCAAGTTTAAACTCTTAAACTTTTTTTCTTCTTTTTACCTTTTTTATAATCTGCTTGTTAAAGCAATTAAAATCGCTTTTGCAGCAAACTAATTGTTATTTTTAAAAATTTAAATTGACGCTTTCGATAGTTTTTTTGAGATTTGCTTGTTATTGCAAGTTTTTTTTGGTGATAAAAATTGAAAGCCATGGTGTTTATTTATAGGGTTTGGGACATTTAAGAACAGCTTATAATTTAACTATTACATTATTAACACGCTATGGACAAGGCGTTGGAAAAGCTGGACAACCAACTCGAAATGCTTTTGAAGCATTTGAAGTAAAAATTATTATTTTTATTTAGTAACAGTTTAATAAAGGAATGACGATTTAGATTTGGTCATGTCGTTTTCAGTTGATGATGGCTTTGAAATCATATCTTTAATTACTGTAACAACTTGCTGCCTTTCGAAATTTGGCTTCGTCTCATGCTCACTTGCTTTGCCACAACTTTTGGATGCTTATTTATATTTGTTCCACATTCAACTTTGATTACTTTACCATGTTTACAAAAACCCCAAATTAGACAAATCAAAAAATTAGTTATATTTCTTCCATTTAAAATTATATATTGTTTTTACCACCACCGGTGGCGGTGGCACGGCAACACAGGCTTCAATCCAAATACTTGAGTTGTAAAATTGTAGTCCTAAATTTTTGAAATTAGAAATTGGAGCACTGAAAATGGGTAACAAAAATGGAAAATTTAAAATGCAAAGGATGAAATATTAGTGTTCCAAAATAAAAGTACCCAAATGGAGTTTTTAAAATTGATATTCCAAATAAGAAGCTCGAAATTCCTGAAAGACGAAATGTCGAAGCAAGAAAGATAAAGCTGAAAATAGAGGACGAGACGCATTGCCACCCATTTTGTGACTATTTTATGTAACACATCTTCAATTTTTGCTATTCACACATTTTATTCAATCCACGAATTTACATAATAATTTTTCTCAATGTATTGTAATCTCAGATAGCCTGCTAAGAAATGTTTTTTAAAATTTAAAAATATATAATTAGGTTTATTTATTTGAGCCTTTAACAAGGATGCCTGCTTACAACTATATATGCTCGATACAAAAAATGGAGAGAAAAAACGGTAATAAAACCAGATTTTGTTGTTGAACTCTTTTTGTATAACTATCAGTCATTTTTCCATGAAAAAATAATGCCATGAAAAAATTTTTTAATTTAAAATTGATTTTGAACGTCAAATTTTATTTTTTTTGTAATTGTGCTTTTTTGAAAATAAACAATAATTAACACCAGAATCATTTATGTTTTGCAAAAGGACCCGTGTCCATAAATTGAAAAAAAAGAAAAAGAGAAAAAACAATATTAAACATAACAATAAATAACAACTGAAAGATTTGCGAAGTTTAATTGATCGCGCATAATAAAAAAAGCTTAAAGGTTGCAAATCAATTTTTACAAAAGTTAAAACCCGTTTAAGAAAAGAAAATTCCGATAAATTTTTAAGAATTAAAGAAGTCTAAAACTTCAACATATTTTTTTAAATGTATAGAAAAGAATAGAATGAGATCAAGCCATGTATCAAATATATATGTGTTTTTTTGCATGAATTATTAGAAAACAGCTTTTATGGATCACGTTTTGTATTATTATTTGGTTGAGTTGGGGGGAATGACATCTTTCCAAATGACTGCATGTTTAACAAATTTTGAGCTTGAGCTTGTGAAACATTATTTAAGAAATGAAATGGTGGACGCATAAGTGGATTTCCAGCATGTAATAATGAATTTTGTGCAGCAAGTTGTGGCAAAAATTGTGCAGCTGCATTTAAATCAAAAGTGGCATGATTTGGAAGACCACCCGCACTAGCAGCAGTTAAAAATGGTGATTGTGATGTTGCAGGTTGTTGTTCAGAAGCACGTAACATTTGTTGTAGCTAAAAAGAATTTAATATTTATAATTCTGTTAATAAAAATTTTAATGTATTTTAACTTACAGCATTGGCAGCACTTTGTGCCCCTAAATTTTGTTGAGAAAAAGGTGCTCGAGGCATTCCAAGTTGTGGAGATTGCATTGATATGCCGGCCAATCTTTCTCGTTCCTAAATTAATAGATAATTAATTTAAAAATTTGAAAAAAAGAAAAATGATTAATTGCATACTTTAATCGGTAAAGTTTTGCAAGCTCTTGTGATGCAAAATCATTAACAGCAGAATTTTGTTGAAGGGGGATACCACTGGTAATTCCTGGAGCAGCTGAAGGTGGAAGAGGTGGAGGGAAACGAGGTAGCCATTGAGCAAATGCAGGATTTTGTGATAGTAATTGGGCATTTTGCATTGCTAAATTATGTAACATTGTTTGTTGCGCTGCATTTGGTGGAGGAAGGGTTGGTGGTAATGGGGCTCGATTTGAAATTTGTTTTTGAGGTGTTGGTGGTGGTGGCATCATGCTATTGGAAGAAGGAGGAGGAAGACGAATATTTTGACGCTAAAATATGATTATCATTTTTTTGTTATTTTGAATCATAAATTAAAGATTGTCTTACACTTTGAGGTTCTGGTGGCCTTTGTATTTGAGGTGGTGGGGCCATACGTTGTTGCTGTTGTTGCTCATTTGCAGCAGCCTTTCCCTGTTCGGCTTTTATTCTGTTACAAATGTTATGAGCAATTGTAACATGTTTATTACACCAATGGGATGGCTGGCTTGATGAACTTGTTGACGGATTCTGATGTTGTTGTTGCTGTTGCTGCTGTTGTTGTTGAGCTTGAGCCTGAGCTTGTTGTTGAGCCTGTTGTTGCTGTTGCTGCTGATGTTGATGCTGTTGAGCTTGTTGCTGATGCTGCTGTTGTTGATGCTGTTGTTGAGCTTGTTGGAATTGTTGGAGCATTGAGAATTTGGTGTTTGATTCATAAACATTGAAGTTGGAACTTGTGGAAGACTTTGCCCGGCGGTTGATAATGCCCCAGGCGCAACTGAGCAGCTTCGTTCAATATGGCTGGGTGGACGTGAGGTGGTGGAGCCACACATTGTTGCTGCTGTTGCTCATTTGCAGCAGCCTTTGAATGTTCGGCTTTTATTTTGTTTAGGGTTCAACTGCTTGATGCAAAATTTTAGTTTAAAACAAATTCTTCAGAAAATGTTGCATTTACTTGTTAAAGATGAAACTAATCTTGATGCAGTTCGAATAGCATTGTATGATTTTGAATTTTATCTCACCGTGCTTCATGTTGTTTGTGAAAGTATACCCGAACTAACAAGGAAGGCAGAAAAATGACAATCGATTCGAGATAAATAGGCGGAAACATATAACTTTTGTTCCAGATTATATATAGCAAATCCGTAAAGGAGAAACGATACCTATAGGTAACAGATAACTTTTTAACAATGTTTGGCTCCACCAAAATTTTGCGGATTTTGAATCATCAGATTCTGGAGCGCTTAGAAATTTTTCAGAAAGTATTCTTTTTTTCGAGTTATATGTAATTTGGGAGTATAAAGTGTGTTTATTTTTCGTCTCTATGTTTTTTGATGGATTCCTTCCAAGTATTATAGAACGTTTTTATGGACATTTTTTCTCATCGGACTTCTTTTATATTTTTTATTAGTTCGAGTAGAGCCAACTGATTTAAAATTAGCTTTAAAGGATAGATTACCTCATTAAGAAAAATTTTACAAAATTTTAAAATTTTGAAATTTTATAAATTTTAAGTTTTACAAATTTTCTGATTATGAGAGTAGTTTAACTATTGGTGTTGCTACTTTAACTGAAAAAGCAGATCAAACTTATCTTTTTGTGAAAATCGACGTGAAGATTGTTTAAATTCTTCCAAGGATGCAAAAGAAATTGCACATGCTGAAAAACTTTGTTTAGGATGTTATTGTGCAAATCATTCTCGCCAAAGTTGTATTAAAAAGATGATTTGCAAAAATTCTTCAGGTAATCGCTTCAAAATTAGGAAAAGTCATTTGTGGTAATGGTCAAGTTGAACGACCAAAGAGTAACGATGTTTCTAAAGTAGTTGCATTACTTGTTTATCAACAAGCACATGTTGATAATAATTAATCTTCTGGAGTTACTGTTTCATTTGAAGATACAATTAATCCTCAAGTTGATTTAGTTGATAATGCTAAAACTCCAAGTAAACTGCTTTTGTATTGTAAAAATAAACTTGGCAAATTTTCAAAAGCTATTACAAAAAAAAGCGCGAAAAACTTTTTGCATCATTTTGCAGTTCCAGGTAATCCTTAATTTTTTGTTGCGCAAAATGTCCTACTCTAGCGTTCATTTTCCTCATTGTCAGTTAACAAAGCTTTTGATGTTTTTAACTTTTCAAGTTCCTTAACATCTCTTTAAGTGTCCTCAGAGGTGGGCGAAAGGTCTGACAAGATTTTGGATTTTGCGCTATCCTTGCGCGATCATTATTTCCATCAAAAAAAAAGAAGACAGAAATGATTTTGGTTTTACACTGTCACTACAGCTTATAGTATTTCCATTTCGAAAATAGCTGTGCCATCAGGGATGAAAACATGGACGGAAAAAACCGGCCGGCCCCGCGGCCTGAAAATGATCGGCCGGTCGGCCGCACTTTTCATCCCTGGTGCCATATTTGTATCATGACATGTTCTACTTTTTCTTTCAAGCACAACATCGAACATCAGCGTATTTAAAAAAGACTGGTTGTTTAAAACAGCGAAGTCTTTTTTCCTTCTGGAAACTTCTGTAACTTTTTATGGATGCAAAAAATTTCTTAAAAGCTTTTTTTGCTTTCTGTCCAAGTTCTAATACCTTTTTAGCTTTTCTAGAAATTTCTTTAAGAACAAAAACGAAGGAAAATAAGAGTTTACCGATTTGTCGCGCTTACATTTAAATGTCGATGTTGGGGATTATTCTGTCTTTTAATAAATTGTTTCTTATAATTATTCCGTGTTGTATATTTTACTTGCATTTTTAATTTTTTTTATGTTGTTTAAAAATTTTTATATTATAGGAAATAATTATCAGTCTCAACGAAAGTAACAAGGTTGTATTTTGTGATCATATTGGTGAAGCTCAAGGTAGCAGTATGGATAAAAAAAAATCTTTTTACGTATTTGTTAGAACAATATATGGTCAAATTGTTTCTGTAAAAGTTGATAAACTTGATACTGTTAAAACAATTAAGATTATGCTACAACAAAAACTTGGAATTCCACCATACCAACAACGATTAAACTTTGATGGAAAGCAATTGAAGGATGACCATGCTCTCTCAAACTACAATATTCAAAACGAATCCACAATTTATCTTCTACTTCGTCTTTGTGGTGGTATTGGACAATGGAAGCTCGATGGTATTGATTTAGTTCATGAAAACGTTAGTGTTTTGGAAACACATTATTTTAATAAAATCCATATTTAGGTTGATATTTTAAAGGGATTTGATTTACCTGTTCAATTAGTCTTTGATGATGATGACCGAGAAAATCTTCCAGATTTTATGACGATGAATAATGAAGCACTTTTGGAAAGCGCAAAAGAGAGTAAACGTGATGACGATTTAAATGATTGTGCACGAAAGCTATGGATGGCTGCATCACATGCTATTAAAATTGTTATGTTTGAATGTAAAATTGCAATTGCCTCACGCAAGGCTGTTTCATATTGCTTAAATATGATTCTTGGTAGTTTGTCAGATTCTGAACAATGCCGCCACTTGCAGTCTTTGTTTTTACATGCTATATTGTACGTTGACTCTTTTTTGCATCGTTTTTCTTTTAACTTTAAAGTTATTTTCAGCTTTGACATATATTCCGATGGTGCATTAGACATTGAAATTGAAGAATTTGAAAGAAGAATGAAAAATGTCCAAAATTTTGTTAATGAATTTTCAAGTCTTTCAATTAATGATGTTGTTAAAGAAAAGTTTAATACAGCTATAAAATCTTTTATGGTATTCTCTGATGATGAAAAAACTCATGAAATTGGAAGTTATCCTGTTCGAGTAACAACCTGGAATGGAAAAGCTATTGAAAAAAATGAAGAAACAAAAGCGCATGGAAAAGCTAAACTTGGTGGAAAAGAATACGATTTTGATTATATATTCTTTTAATAATATACTTTTTTAAAACGATTTTTGTTGAACCTTTTTTTATTTAAATAAATTCTTTAAAGCAAACTTCATTGTTCTAAAAATGAGCTTTATATTATCACTATCAAGTTTAAACTCTTAAACTTTTTTTCTTCTTTTTACCTTTTTTATAATCTGCTTGTTAAAGCAATTAAAATCGCTTTTGCAGCAAACTAATTGTTATTTTTAAAAATTTAAATTGACGCTTTCGATAGTTTTTTTGAGATTTGCTTGTTAGCCATTCTTCAAAATGTGGAGGTTGAATTGTTGAAATATTACTCATAGTTTACAAAAAAATATTTTATTAACCGTACAATAAAAAAAGAAACACAACAAAAAATATAAAAGTAACTGAACTTGAATATGAGAGAGAGAAAATGCTTTATGCTTTTTATCAGTATTTGCTTTTGTTTGCTCAATCAATGCTTGGCTTTTTTCCGTAAAAGGAAACGTTTTGCATGTTTATCTTTTACGATTATAAACGTCTCGGACTCGTCGAGGTGTTGGAGCAGTACGTAGACAATCATAAAGTGACCGTTCTTCACATTGAAATCTAAAAAAAGTAAATAGAAGCTTTTTATAGCAGCAGTCTAGATTTCCAAACCTATGATAAAAAGTTGTATTGTTAACTTTATAGCATCGATGAACTATTCCTTGCATGAGTAAATCTCTTCCAAGTTCAATGAAAAGTCCACCATCATCGATGCAACCAAGTACTCTTGTAACACCAGATTCAACACATTGATATCTTATATGTTTATCAGTCCATATTTGCCCTTCACTGTATATTTCATCATCTTTTCTGCAACCAAGTGCTTAAAAAAATAGTTCAAATTAAAAGCTTATTAAAATTTTTTTCAAACCATTAACTGTATAACGAATTTTTCCATATGGCATTACTTCACATGTATGCTTTTGTCTTCCAATAATTATTGATTCCCCAAGAAGAACAACATCACTTTCACGATTTTGTATATAGCAACCTTTAATCTCAAAAGTTTTATTAAAAATTTTATGTCTTCAAAATGGTTTTTCCCTCCTACCTTCAATTACAGGACCATTTTCTTTACAAACAATTTTAAAGGAACCATTTCTAAATGAATCACCAATATCGTAATGTATTCCATTCTCAAAGCATGTTGACCCTAAAGAATCATAATTAAAAAAGCATATGATTGCTCTTTTTATTATTTTGCTTTAACTCCCACACTTACGTTGCTCATATGTCACTGTTTCACCAGAAATTAAACATTTATGACGAATACCATTACGTAAAAATGTTCGATTAATTTGAATAACTGACATATCTTCTGATACACATGCTAAAAGAAAATAAGATTATAAAAAGGATAATTTTTTGAAGCTAATTATTACCAATAACTTCTGCTGTTCCATTATTACATTTATAATGAAAATTATTTTTAAGAAAAGTTTGTCCATGTTCATGTGTGCCACTACCAGCTACAACACAAGGAAGTGGAGGTAAAGGTCCACCTTTTTCAACTGAAAAAAAAGAATCAACAACAAATTAAAACTAATTTTAAAATAAAAACAAACTATGAGGGATTACAACTTTGTTCAAACTTGTGTCAGGATTCTCGCCATGTGGTACAAGGACAAGTGCCGCATCATTATTAGATATATGCATTTCAGCACAGCATGTAGCTATTACAGATACAAACAACAATATCACCATAAAATTCATGTTGTTTAAATCTTTTAATGCTGTAAATGATAAATAGAAAAATCAAATAAATAAATATCTACTTTTAAATTTTTATGGAAAAAAATGAAATGTTTTTGACCTTGATTAAGGGCGGTGGCCTAAACCTCTATCTTTTAAACCTAAACAAGGTCAGTGTCAAAATCTTCTTCAATTGGATGCAAGAAGTATGCCACAAAAGTTCTTCTTTTATTTATTTTGATAACTTCAAATAAAACTTTAAGTGTATTGATCTGTAAGTGATTTCTTCTTCTGTGAATGTAAGAAAAGGTTTTTTAATCAATTAAAAATTTTTATTATATTATCAAGAAAGATTGAAAAACAAAATTTACAACATATTGTATTGCAGAAAACAAACAAAGACCAGTTTTAAAGTGCACGTGTTTTTTTAAAAAATTAAAACTATAATCAACGAGAATAGAGAGAATACTCGATTGCAGCAAATCTTTTTCTTTTTTACAAAAATTACAAGTTTAACCCGTGAAGATAAAAAAAGCGTAAAGTTTTTTTAAAGTATTATTTGGAATTTAATGACTCAAAGGTAAAGTAAAATTTCGACGTGAAAATGCCGGTGAATTTGTTTCTTCAAATTCTTTTGGATCAACACTTCCAATGGAATCTTTTCTTTGAGGATGATGTTGTGGTAGAGCTTCAACAGAATTTTGACTTATTGAATCTGATTCTATTGAACTAATTTCTGCAGCTACAGTACTTTTTGTTTCATTTGATGCTCCAGAATCATGTGAATGACTACTTTTTTGTTTTTTATGGCATATTGTTGGGGCTTTTAATACTCCTTCTTCATCAGCGATTTGGCATTCCAAATTATCATATTGTTGAAATTCTTTATTTTCTTTTGTATTTAATTTTATTTCATTATATTGTGGAGTGCTTCGTCCTTCTTCACTAATGTAAGTTGATACGTCACTACAGGCTGAGGCAGTATCATTACATTGTTTTTTATTTCTATTTCCCCAGCGACATTTTGGTGAAACATCTTCATCAAGTTTAGAACTTAAAATTGTATCAAGAGCATAAAGACGGAAATATTGAAGGACACAAAGTGTGAAGGAATGAATGATAGACATTATACCAGCCGCAATTGCCAAATAGAAACAACAACCATATCGCATTGAAATCAATATTTTTTGACCATCTGATCCAATAAAAGGAATATGAAGTTGATTTGGTCCAAGGATAACATAAATAAGTACTCCAAGAAGAATAAAGCAACCAGTAAGAAGTCCAACTTTGCTGTATTGATGTGGAAGAAGAAATAGTAGAATACATTGAAGTAACCAAAGTGAAAATGAAAACCATAACAATGCATCTGTATAATATCCAGCTTTACGATATTCACGTCCCCAACAAAATGATCCAGCATTTACAGAAAAGTATTCCAAAACTTTTAAGAATGGATATGGCAAGCCTTGATCGTATGCTCCTTGTAGCTCTTCTTGCATTTCAGTTACACCATCCATGGTATATCTTTCATTGAAATACATTCCTCTATACATGTATGGATCTTCAGAATTTAAAGTTTTAATGTAATTCAATGAAACATTAAAGCCTGTTAATCCAACGCTAACACCAAGTCGTGCTTCATGTCGAAGATCAGAATATGCTCGGAATTGCGAAACAATCACGTTTGAACCAACATTCCAATAAGGGAGCGCCAAAGCAACTAAAAAAGTAGATCAATGAGTTTTAATTTTTAAAAGGAAAACATTTTTTTGATGCAATCCTTTGTAGTTTATTAGTTCATTAATAACTCAAAATCAAAAATGAAAAAAAAAGCAGAAGGTAGACCAGTTTTCATTGATTTTTGTTGTAATAATTAAAACAAAGAAAATTCTTTTATTTTTTATGATAAACTTATTCTTCTTCTACCTTGACATTTAATGTTTGTGTTTGTTTGGTTTCAAGAATAACAATAAAAAAGGGGTGAAGAAGTGAACACTTACCCATCAAAAGAGTTCCAACAATAAGATGATGCGTTATTGTAAAAAAGCTACTAAAACGCTTTTCACGCATACCAGGTAAAATAATTATAAATGCAATATATGGAACAACAAATAATAAAAATACAATTACTGTCTAAAAAAATATTTATATTTAAAAGTAATTAATAGTAAAATTCCCTACTCGAATATTAACATTTAGTGGCTGATAAAGGGTACTGGAATGATAAGTTGGATTTCCGCCATCTCTGTAGGCGCTAAACCACCCTTCAACCATTTTTACTGATAGATTGTAAAAAACAAAACTGAAAAAGAAATTACAATCATTTATTATAGTATTTCAATTTTTGGTCTAATGTTGTAATTAAAAGAAGGCGCGTTATATTAGACATTTTTCAAATTACGTCAATTTATTTAGGTAATAAAAAACAAATTAAAACTAAAGGAGGAAAAGGGAAATGAAGATAATCAAAAAAAAGGTATGGTTTTAAACGTAAGTGTTTAAAAAGCGCGTCTATCAAAATAACACCAAAAAAACAACATTAAAAAAAGTTTCAAAAAACACTGAAACGCTTCACTCTGTGTATCTGACTAATGCTTTAGGGGAGAAAAGACCTTTTTGTGAGGTTGCAAAAAAAACATATAGAAAGGAATCAAAAAGCGGCAAAGATTTTTAAACAGAAAAGAATTATTTTTCTAAAAAATTGAATGACAAACAAAAGGCTTTAATCATTTCATTTCCTTTTATGTTGAAAAAAATTCTTTTTAAAAAATGATTAAAAATTACAAAATATTTGTTAAACATGTTACAATCAAATTTTAACAAAAGAGTGAACTTGATTTCTTATCACAACCATATCGAAAAATAAAAGGTTAAAAAATGTGAAAGAGAGAGAGAGATGAAGAAGAAGAAGTAGTTATGTGATAATAATCACATTTCTTCTTTTTTTCCATCATTTAAACCGGTTTAGTGAACGCATAATTTAATCTCGAAAGTGAATCTTTTTATTTTTTTTAAAAAATTACGCAAGGATTATATAAAACGAAAAAAAGTAAATAAGCATGAAAGAACAAAAGAAAATGTGGTCAAAGAAAAAAAAAGTAGGTGTAAAATGGAATTTCCGATGTAAGTTATTTACTTATATTTATTCTTGCAAAGGAAAAAGAAAGGAGGAATGACAAGAGTACGGTCGATTCAAGAGGTCACACCCGTCTGGCTACATCACTTTTTTTTGCTCTTTAAGTAAATATTGTATAAACTATACGCATTTTTTTTTATCTATAAAACAATGAATGGAATTTTAGTATGTTTGTTGGTTAGTTAAAAAAAGAAAATGAGTAGGGGGTAAATAAATAAACGGGGAGAAGTGAAAATAAAAAATAACAAAATAGTATTAATTTTTGGGAGGTTAAGTGGTGATAAGCGTCGCCATTTCACATTGAGTAGTAGAGGAGGAAGAAGGGGGGAAAAGGAATTAGACGACGACCCTGAAATGTTAGTGGAACATTTTTTATTTTGACGAAATAAGGGAAAGAAAAAGGAAACAAAGAGAAGAAAAAGTAGAAGGCAGTCATCAAAGCATCAAAAATGTAATGCGAATAAAGAAGCCAGTTCATAGGCCAACGGAATGTTATTGCGTGAGTAGCGTCGACGACTTCATGATCACAAAAAAATTTATTTTTTGAGAAGAATCTTTTTTTAACTGAGTCAAATTCTTCTGTGAGTTTTTCAAGTGATGCTTCTAGAGAATAGAAAATTTTTGTAAAAAAAAAAGGTTTTTGATAGCAATAAAATGGGTTTTTGATTTGAAACTCTGCAAGAATTGAATCATCATTGTTCTTCAAGGTCGATAGGGGAGCAACAACAGAATAAAAAACGAGAGTTATTCACCGAAAATTTAGGAAAATGTTTTTTTTGCAAAAAAGAGTGCCTTTTTTGAAAATATAAAAATGAACGCAAAAAGAGATAGGAGAAAAAAATGAAAATGCAGCTTGTTGCGCAATTATTACTAGAATCATCCCTTTTTTAGCTATAAGCGTCCGATCATTGAATAACATCATGTCTGATGGTCAGTTTTTTTCATTCATTCATTCAATTTCAATTTTGAAACAGGTTTTTGATCTTTTAGATGCAATGGGAAAATAGAGAGGAGGATGAAAAATAGTCTTAAAGCTAGTAGCCCCGGCAATTACGTGATCGCTATAAGAAGGCCTTGACTTATATATTTTTGAAAAATCAAAAATAGCTTCCCTTCTTTTTCTTTTCTCCCCTTTTCGATTATTTTTCACTACTACTATGCGGAAGGACAACATCAAAAATGAAAATCTATATGGCAAACTAGACATTATTTGCAACAAAGAAAAACGACAATTATTGCCTAAGGCGAATGTCAGTATAATTAACGTCGTTGTTTTTTTTCGGATCCTCGAATGGTCACTCAGAAAAGTGATTCCATCCTAATGTGCGATGCGATAAGGTTCAAAGCCTATTGGAAAAGAACTTCTTTTTTAGATGGAGATAGGAAGGAAGAGAGAGAAACTTGTTACATGCAAAAAGTAGCCTGATTTCGTTATTTTTCGCACAAAAAATGGTTACATAATCGAAATAAAAAGAGAATAACCCGTTTAGCTCCCGATTTGATCACGTATACTTTCTATCCAAAAGAAAATATACTTTCCTTTTAATGGTAATTATATCTCTCTTTTCTTTTTCTTTTTTTTAAAGTTTCACTAACGTTTTTTAAAGTAAACGAAAAAAATATGTAACTATTTCTGGAGCTCTTCATTTTTCTATTGTAGACAAAATTAGTAACAATTCCGGTTGGCTTATAACATGCTTTTATACTTCCTGAATTGAGTGCAAATAATATTTGTCTCTTCTTTTTTTTCTCGATTTTTGACGTTTGCTCCTGAATAAAACCTGCCTTATGGCAAAGTTCAGGTCGTGTGTTTTTTTATCTCTATTGGCAGAAAAAAGAAGTTTGCTTTTGCTGTTGCCTCGAGGAAGGAATATAGAGGCCAAATGACAATTTTTTGATGTGTTTGTTGTGGCAAATAGGAACAACAAAATAAATGATTGCACGTACAAACAAAGCTAGTCTTGCGCAACCCTGAACATCCTCTCTTTTTTCTTTTTCTTCTTTTCAGAGACTAGTTTGAAATTCAACAATGCGATAATTTTTTTATGTCTCCCGATACATTTTTTTCTTCGTATCATAATCAACAATAACATTCAAAGTAAATAAATATGTATATTAAAAAAAGTGTGAAGAAAAGTGATGAAGGAGGTGTTGAACTTGACGCATTATATGTTTGTTAACTATTTTGTTTATTTGTTATTTATTTATTTATTTGCTACTGATGCTCCCAAAAGTAAGCTCTCACTTTCACAGGCAATATTTGCAATAAAAAGAACAGACATATTATATAATTAAAGGGTCGTTAATATTGCAAGATTAAAAAAAAACTAAATAATAATATTGGGACCAAAAAAAAGTTGATACTATTAAAAATTTTCTAATTTTGAAAGAAAAAAAATCAACTGATATGTACAAACGAAAAAAAGAAGAAAAAACGTATAGGAAGTATAATAATGAATTAAGCTTTTGTTGATTGTGGAAGCATTTTCACTTCTTCTTCGACATGAACTTCTCTTGTTTCATCTTCAACATGAACATGATCAAGATTAATACCTTTTGTTTCAACAAGATATTTGTATGAAATAATTAAATTGATAATTCCAAGAAGAACCACAGTTAGATATGCACTTGGTGGCCAATGTGAATTCATGTATGCTAGCTAAAAATATAAGGTTTAATGGTTTGTTATAATAGTAGGATTAACAAACCACAGGAGCCATAATTGCTCCAATTCGAGCTATTAATGAACAAGATCCCATTGTGCTTGCTCTCATTGCTGTTGGCATTACCTTAATTTTAAAGATAAAAAAATGAATGAATGAAATTAAAGAAATTTTACTTCAACTCCACATAGATAACAAGCATCCCAGCACATTTCAATAAAAACTGTACCAATGACATTTACTACAAGAATCCAAGTTCCCTTAAAGTCATCAGTTATCATAAACAATTTGTTTAGTTAATTTTAAACTCACATCATATTTCAAAAAGACAATTACTGTTAAAACTAAAAAGCACAGAATTGCAAGACCTTGTGAACCTTGATGTAAATTTCTTCTACTAAAGCTTGGATTAAGAGTATCAAATGTGACTAAAACCTATAAAACTTTTCATAGTTTTTTAATTTTGTCAAATTACTAAATTTCTTACAATCTTTGATGCTGCAATTAAAACAGAAAAAATAACTTGATTTAAAAACAAATCTCCACTAATATTTGAGCTATTGAGATCAATTGCATATCCACAAAAACTTGCTGTAAACCACATCATCCATAGTACAGATATACGTCTAAACATTTTGATATCTCGAACAATGTCACTAAAATAGAGATTAGGTATGACGTTTAAAAAGAGATTTAAAAGCTTACATAAAGTTTTTCTTTTCAACTACTGGTGAATGTTGTTCTTCAATGTAATGAATTCCAGCAAAGTTTGCAATTTTTTGTTCACTTCTTTTCATCTCTTCTAATTTACCCTAAAAATTATGTTTTGCATTTACAATTCAAACAATGTGTGCATACCTTGTAATGAAGCCATGTTGGACTTTCAGGCATAATAAAAATTAAAATGAGAATTGCAGGAGCAGCAAATAATGCACATGCAATACTTGCTGTTCTCCAGTCATTAAAATAATAACAAATTAATGTCATTATTAATCTTGCAACACCCTACAATAAAATAAATATTCAATGGATACTGTAATCTCTTATAAAAAATAATACCCAATTAAAAAATGCTCTTAAAGCCATTCTTTGTTGTGGTAAAATCATTTCCATAACAAACGTACAAACAACAACAAGTGTTCCACCAATTGCAAGACCAATAAAGAATCTTGTAATAAGTAAGACTTGATAATTCCATGCAAATGCAGAAATAATGCTACATGTAATTCCTAAAGTCATTGCCGCAATTGCAATAGGTTTTCGGCCTTTCCAATCTGAAAGACTTCCACATGAAAAGGTTCCAATTAAAACTCCAATAAATTGTAGTTGACTGTAAAAAGCAGCAAAATAAGAATTCCAACCACATATCCAATCATATTCTAATGCTGTTGAATGAAAATATATGTATTCAAATTCAATTTCTCCTGCACATTCTTTATATACTGTGCAATTTTTTGAAAATTCTTCATCTGTTGTGCATCTCCATTTTGGAACATAATTACTAAATATTGGAAAGATTTGTTGTGATGCAAAAAATATTCCAAATTGCCATGTTATTAGGACAAAAGCATGAAATCTATTAATATCAAACCACATCTAAAGAAGGAAAAAGAGATAAGATGAAAGGTTTTTGATAAAATAGGTTTAAAAAATGTGTGAACAAAAGCGTGAAAAAAAGGTAGACGAGAACTACTATAAGTTTGAGGGGGAAAAAGAGGTTTGTAAAAAAAAATAGGAAAAAAAGAAGTAGAAATTTTTTATAAGCCGATTTAAATATACTTTTTTACACATTGCATTATTATATTTTTAATCCATTGAAAAAAATATTGTAAAACGACCAAAAAATGATGGGCGCCAAAAAAACAGAATAAAGTATAGTTAAATAAAAGTTGATAATTCAAAAAAAAACTTCAAATAACATTGCCGCAAAAAAGGTGTGAATCCACGTGCGAGCAATGACAGCTTCAAGAGGGAGGACAATGTTCATCTACTTCTTATCATCACATCATACAATTTTTTTTCTGTAAAAGAATTTCTTTTTCGAACAATTTTAACTTCAATCTTTGCCTCTTAAAGTTTATAAAGGTTTCAACTATAGCCAAGAGAGAAGAAGGTAACTGAACTCCATGTGAGGAATGAATGTCGAATGTCGGCAGTTGGTGATACTTAAAAAAAAAGATCGATTATGGCGAAAAAATTTTTGTCGATCGTTATCATTCTAATACTTTTTACAATGTGCTACTGTTTAAGGTGGTATTGACAGAATAAGCCAAAACAAAAGTAAACATCAATCAAAAAATTTCTTGAGTCAAAAAAGAAACTAACTCAGAATCATAAAAGTTTGTTATAAAAAAAGAAGTTATTTATCAGAGGCAAACATTTTTTTACAGAAGACAATAAAATGTAAAAGGTGTATCATCATAGATAGACAGGCACAAAAAAGGAGTATTGAAAATGATTTACGTCTGTTCATTTGTCTTTTCCTTTACCAACAAAAAACAATAAATCTTAAAAATTTTGTTAAACAAGTTTAATAAAATTTTTATTAAAGGTCGATGGGGGAGAATACGAGCGGAAATTCAAAAATGTCAATCAAGCAGCTGTTTTTTTAAAAATTCCAAAATATATTGCACTTTTATAAAATTTAGGATTTTTTCTTGATTATTCATACTTAAGAAAAAATAAAATAAAACATACAAAAAAGTTTTGCCTATTAGCAGTCATTGATTTTTATCAAAGATTAGAAAACTTTTTTTAACATCTGTTAATGCTAAAGAAGAACATCAATCTACTTTGTTTTTAAACATTGTCCTCTTTTGAGAAAAGAAAAAAGATAAATTAGATAAACATGTGAGATTTTAAAGTTTTTCTTTGTTGTAATGTTTCTTTAAGAAAAATTCCTTTCATTCTTTGCTATGTTTCATACTGTAGGAGAGCTCATCAAAAAAGTTTATTTACAAAAAATGGCAATGTAGCAATAATAAAACCCGTAAATATTTCAAAAACCATATAAATAAATGCACTTCATTTTCCAGGTGTAGTTTTCATAATTTCAATTTTACAACTTCGACATGGCCTCATATTAAAATCGCATGCACCAAGAGCAAATTGATCAACTTTTTTATAAATATCTAATCCGCGTCCCATTTTTACAATTACATAATTATCTAACCTAAAATATAAAAATATTAATCAGTTATACAATGAGTGACAAAATGTTCACCTAGTTTTTATCCATTTTTTAAAATAAACGATTTCTAAAAAATGAAATTACATGGAAGTTTTAGGAATTGTACATATGGATCTGGGGAACAGGTCTATATCACTTTTGGATTCCGATGTACCCTTTGACCCTATCTGGAGCCCCAACAATACTCTAAACTCCAAAAAAGACATAAAAAAGGGAAAAAAGTTTTAAAAATTCGTGGAAAATCGTGCAAAACCGTAGAAAATCGTAAAAAATTTAGCACGGTTTTTCACGATCTTCTACAATATTTTACGGTTTTCCACGAATTGTTTAACCTTTTGGTTATTTTTTGGGAGCTTGGGGTGTTGTTTGGGCTCCAGATGTGGTCAAAGGGTACATAGCGGGTCCAAAATTAATATAAATCCGTTTCCTAGGTCCATATAAACATTTTCTAAAAGTTTTATGCAATTTGGTCTTCTAGAAATCGCTTAATCTAAAAAGGGAAAAAAAATTGTAGCAAAAAAGATTTACTCACCGAATTTCACGATCATGAATATCAGAATATACTGGAGCTAATATAATATTTCGTTTTGCTAAACTTCGAGCAAGTTCTTGAATTCCTGATTGATTACTTGCTGGTTTTGTAGTTAGAAATATTCTTTTTAAATTTGGAGCATGATTAACAAGCATTTCACAAAATCGTACCAAATTGAACATCTAAAACATATACGGTTAAAGAAGAATTGAATGAGCTTATTCAATTTCATTAATGAGTAATTACAAACCTGAAAAACATGCTCCAAATATGGTTCTTCAATTCTTACAAATGTTATCTTTTCATTCAATAAACCTTTAAAAATATTTTCATATGAATGTCCAATAGAATCTTCTTCAATTATTCGTTGATGAGCACTTTCCACTACAATAGGTTGTTTAATTAATTTCTTTAAATCTTCAGCTCGTTTCATATATGCATCTATTTGCTTTTCCAGTTTGCTTGCTTCAAGTGGCTTTGATTTTATCGTGTCTAAAATACATATATATATATAAATTTTATGATTTAGTATAAAAAATTAAATAATGATATACCTAGATACTTCATTAAAAGACTAATCCCAATAATATAATTATCCACGGCTTGACTGTATTGTTTTTCATTATCCATTCTTGCTGCACAATGTAATACTTTTCTTGCTTCATCAAATAAAGCTTCTGGTGTTGAAGAATTTGCCATTTTGCTTTTAATTTTTATAAAGAAAATTTAAGCAAATACTACTTTGTATTCTTCTTCATTATTGCTGATATCTTTTTTCCTTTCGGTATAAGAACTTCTTGATCCATATTTTGTTGAGCATCAAAATTGCAGAGAAATCTAAAATAATCAAATCACTTCATAAATGCAAGGTCAATCTTTCAGATCTTAATTATAAAAAAAGCATAAAGCAGCAATACAAAAAGCAAAATTTTGTTTATGTTGTTATGGTAACGCATGCACAAAGCTTCTTGCAAAAAATATTAAAAATTGCATTTTTAAAACATGTTGTTAGCTTTCTTTAATTTTTTAATAATTCTTTCTCATATTAATGCAGAATGGGAGATTCCAGAAGAATTTCATCCACCAAAAAAACTTTTTGAAAGAATAGGTGGATATGCGTCATTTCTCAGTTTTGCTGCAACTCCATCAAATCAAATACAAAATGCTGTTCAAGTATTTTTAACTACAAGTTTGGAAACAAAATATTCAGGAATTTTGATTTCTGATAGCGCAAATTCGTAAGAATAATAATATTTTTTAATAAATCTTCTATGCATAGCTTTAGATTAAGTAATCCAAATGGTTGTATGCTTCCATTTAGCTCAAAAAAAGAATGTTATAAGTTGTCGCAAACGGAAAAGGTAGCTAAATATTGAGGATGCTTTAAAGTATGAAACAATTTTAGATTCAAAGATTCGACAAAGTGGTAAAAGAAGATCAATGCGAATTTCTAAATTCAACATTTTTAAAGCTAAATATTCCAAGTACTTTTTTTGTTTTTAAAAAGCATTTAATAATTTTTGCCTGGTTTTAGATAATGGAGGATACTGTAGCAACGAGCAGTTGTATAATGCAAAACTTGGAACTAACACAACGATATTTTGTAAATATCCATGTTCCAGCAATTCTAAACTAGAACTTCTTCGTCAACAACTTTCTAACAGTCAATTCTGTAAATGTGGAAAATGTGCTACCGTAATCAAGTTTGTTAAAAATGTAAAAAAATGCTTTTAAAATATGTATATTTTTAGTCCACGTGCAATATCAAATTTAAGCAATCACTTGCAAATTGATATATTTCTTCAGCCATCATTTTATGCAACAATAAGGTACTGATTGTTTCTTTTTTTTTATGGAATTTTATTTCCATTTTTGTTTCTTTATAGCTTTACTACTGACGTCAAGGCAATTAGCAGCAACAGCAGCGTTGACGCCAACCACAATGATTGTCCTTCTATTGTTTCAACAACCGTTAATTATTTTAATGCAAACAATACCAACACAAATGTTCCAAGGTTAAAAACAATTAATGAAATGCATATCTTTTTTTATCATAAATTTTGCAGATTTTGGCTTAAACGTGGAAGATTTTATTGTCCAAGTGAAATAACATGTCCATGGGAAATTTTTTATGTTTTCTATGAAGATGATCCTTTTTTTCGACCAAGTTATCTTTTTTCAGCCAAAGTTGTAATTCTTGGAATACATGTTGCGATAGCAGAAAAAGCACTAACGTTTTATACAAATAAACTTTGGTAGTAGACTCACCTTTTTCTTCTTACACTGTCGTCTTTCATTATTGCTTTTTGCCTATCTTTCTATCTTTTTTTCCTTATTTAACTCTATACAACAAGCCACCCACTTAACGTTAATCAGCTTCAAACAACCAATCACCTTTGAAATAATGACAAATTAAAAGGTGTGCTTCGAGTGGTTTTCTTAGAATTGCATGGAATGATAATTTAAGACCCCTTTAAAAAGAGCTGAATAAATACCCATAAAGTCTATTATTTTAATTGCTGACGCCGCTGAAGATTGTGCAAACTTTTTTCTCCTAAAAAATAAAAAAAAAGATGTGTGACGACGATATTGCTGCCCTTGTTATTGATAATGGATCTGGTATGTGCAAAGCTGGATTTGCAGGAGATGATGCTCCACGTGCCGTTTTTCCATCAATTGTTGGACGTCCTCGTCATCAAGGTGTTATGGTTGGTATGGGACAAAAAGATTCATATGTTGGAGATGAAGCTCAATCAAAACGTGGTATCTTAACCCTTAGATATCCAATTGAACATGGTATTGTCACAAACTGGGATGAAATGGAAAAAATTTGGCATCATACCTTCTATAATGAACTTCGAATTGCTCCTGAAGAACATCCCGTTCTTCTTACAGAAGCTCCATTAAATCCAAAAACAAATCGTGAAAGAATGACACAAATTATGTTTGAAACTTTCAATGTTCCAGCAATGTATGTTAACATTCAAGCTGTTCTTTCACTTTATGCTTCTGGTCGTACAACTGGTATTGTCCTTGATACCGGAGATGGTGTTACCCATACTGTACCAATTTACGAAGGATATGCTTTACCCCATGCAATTGCACGTCTTGATCTTGCTGGTCGTGATCTTACTGACTACTTAATGAAAATCCTCACTGAACGTGGATACAATTTCACAACTACAGGTGATTATTTCTTAAAAAGTGTACCACTAAAAATATTTCTAAATTTTAGCTGAACGAGAAATTGTTCGTGATATCAAAGAAAAACTTTCTTATGTTGCCCTTGACTTTGAACAAGAAATGAATACCGCACAAAGCAGTTCATCCCTTGAAAAGAGTTATGAACTTCCTGATGGACAAGTTATTACCATTGGAAATGAACGTTTCCGTTGCCCAGAAGTTCTTTTCCAACCTGCCTTTATTGGAATGGAACAAGAAGGTATCCATATTACAACATATCAAAGTATCATGCGATGTGATGTTGATATTCGTAAGGATCTTTATGCCAATACTGTCCTCTCTGGTGGTACATCAATGTTCCCTGGAATTGCTGACAGAATGCAAAAAGAAATTCAACATCTTGCTCCAAGTTCCATGAAAATCAAAATTATTGCTCCCCCAGAACGTAAATATTCTGTCTGGATTGGTGGTTCTATCCTTGCATCCCTTTCAACCTTCCAACAAATGTGGATCAGCAAACAAGAATATGATGAATCCGGTCCATCAATTGTTCATCGTAAATGCTTCTAAAGTTTTAACTGCATTATGTTTTTAAATAAAAAGTTGTAAAGTAATAAAGGAGAATGATTAATTATTAAAAAAAATAAACATTTTAAATGCATAACAACAACAAAATGTGAACAAAGAATTTTAAAAGTAATATGGCAAGTGACAAATGTTTAGCTGAAGCTTCCATAAAAACTTTATAACTTTAAAAAAACTAGATAAATTTAAATTATAAATTAAAAATTTAATGGCTTTTCTCTAACATGTCTTCTTATTTTTTGCAACTATCTATATTGACGCATTTTCAGAAAAACACTTTCACCATCACAGCTACCGTAATCCAAATAGCAGTAAAACAAAATTATTAAAAGTGGCAGTAAACAAAATTATTACATTCAACAAAAGCTTTTTTTCAGCTTTGACAGTACAGATAATTTGGTACAATGTGTTTGAAAAACTTAATCTCATTTTTTACTTATTTTTTCCATTTCTCTCCATATTTTAATTAAAAGATTTCTAAGTATCTGAAATTCAAGAAACCTTCAGAAATAATTAATCTTGATTAATAGTATTTTTAAACCCCTATGCATCCTATGAACCCAAATGGAACCCCAAACCTAAAACATCCTAAAAAATGACAAAAAAAAAGTTTGTGGAAAATCGTGAAAAACCGTAGCAAATTGTGGAAAATTTAGCACGATTTTTCGCGATTTTCCACGACTTTCCACAGTTTTTTACGATTTTCTGCAAATTTTTTAAATCTGTTTTCCATTTTTTGTGAGTGCTATAAATCTCTTTCCATCTATATGTATTATTTCTGAAGATTTCATGATATCTAGAAACCGTTTAATGGAAAAAATGGAAGAAGGTGGATAAAAACGGGATGTAGTTTTTAAATTTGTAATTCAACAAATAAACCATTTAAAATTTCTGTTATTGCAAAAAGATGACACATTTAAGAAAACCCGAATTTTTATTACAAAAATTTTAAAGCAAATTTTACGAATTATAAATTAAAGCAACAATATCTTGAAAGCTTTCATTTTTTTCATCCAAGATTGATGTTGGCTTTCCAGCACTGCGACCATGAAAATTTTCTCCTGCTTTATTAACAAAAATAGTTTGATCTTCGCTTGCTGCATCATCTTCATCAGTTATTTCATTGTCACTGCTTACATCTGATGGAGAATCAACATCACCATCTTCGAAATCTAAACCATCAAATTCATTTGGATCATTTTTAGCTTGTGAACGATAAGATATAATTGCTTTAAGAGTATTGGATTTAGAAATTTTTGGAATATAATTATCTGCTTTAACATCCATTTCACGATTTGGAATGATACAATCAATGACGTTAGTTTCTTTGTATTTTAAATCGACAGTATCTGTTGATTCTTGAATATTCATATTGGAAACTAGTTGAACGGCATTATCAATTTGTTCATCGTCAATTTTTCCATTTTGTATATCATTTAAAATTGAAGTAAGTAAATCTTGTGAAACAGTAATATTTTCTAATTTTCTACTTTCTCGTTCTGATGTCATCCATAATAATGTGCGCATGTTATCAGCTGCCATTCTTGTATCTCTTGGTTCTTTACGTAATACAATTTCATTGGATTTACTTGCTACTTCTTTAAATTCTGGAATCATTGAACTTTTTATATCTGATGGAAGAATTAATGGAGCGCCTTTATCAAGTCTAAAAAATAAATAAGCAATATGTCAATTTCTTTGATAATCAAAATATTACCTTTTAAGTTTCCAATAATCAAAAACACTTTCTACAACATCTTTACCATATTCTTGAATCAACTGTTCATTATTAATATTAGTATATGATGCAAAAAATTGTTCAAGATCTTTAGCAGTTTTCATTGGCATTGATCGAACATACTTATTAATAACCATTGTATTTGGTGGAAGCTTTTGTATAGTATGTGAATGACAATATGAAATAAATTTAACATCTGGTTCTGATTCCATTCTAAAGATATATCCAGCTCGTTGTCCACATGTTACATGATAAGCTGCATTACAATCATCTTCAGAACAAAAAAGGCATGCTCCTTTTACCAATCCACAGACTTCACAAGTTGCTGTAAATCGATTATCTTTAACTTTTGAAATAATAATATTTTCTCGATGATCTGCATCTTCAAAAGTAACTTCTGGAATCCGAAGTGCACATGAAACATGAACAAAGCCATTATTACATGAATCTTTTTTCATTGCGCCATTATGAAGTGGGCATAAAAGACAAGCTGGAGAATCAGAATCTGTTAGACATACATCGCAAAGCCATGAATCAGATGGAAGATTATCAATACCATAGCAGCATTGATGAATAACAGTTTCACAGCCTTCACAAAATATAATATTATCTTCAGATTCACATTCTTCTGTATAACAAATATCACATGCAACATGTTGAGGTTCATCAAAAAATCGACGAGAAGCAGAAATTTGTTGAAGAAGCAGTTTCCAAATTGTCTAAATTATATAAATTTTTAAATGCATAAAAGTTATAAAGAAATCTTACAACATAACATTCAACTTCAAAAGTATCAACAATATGAGAAAATGTATCACTATCTAATGGCAATTTTCCATCTAAAATTCTTTGACAATTTTCAACATCTAACCATCCCAAATCAATTTCATCCATTTTATATGCATATGAATATACTTTTGTATTAGTCGAAGAATTTGAATCAGATGTCGAAATCATATTATCCGGCCTAAAAAATGCTTGTGTGGACTACGGTAATTGAACTTTAAAAATTAATCTTACATTTTAAACTTTCTTTGTACAATTAAATTTTTAAAAGCTTTTGAAAAATTTGATTCATAATGAGATGCACCAGTTTGACTTTTAATAATAGTTTTATTTTCAACTTGAATAGGCTCATTCCAACGAGCAAACCATTTTGTTGTACTTTCAATACAGTATGCTTCCTTTTCAGATTTATATTGAAAACCTCTTCGCATTTCACGAATTGGTGCAGCATCATAGAATTCACTTTTGGTTGAAGTTGATGGATCACCTTTAAAGGTATTATGTATTTATGAAATAATAAAATTTTTCAAAAACTAATGCTAACTTTTTATTTTCTGCTTTTTTTGATCAATGTGTTCATCATCTTCTTCAATTTCGACTATTTGTTGATTTTTTATGAAAGGAGGTACTAAAATATTCTTCTATGTATATGAGAGAAAATTATCAATAATGCCTACTGGAACATATATCTTTATCATCTTTATATTCACCAAGAGATGAAAAATCTGGACGTGAATTTTTGAACATATTTCTTACATCCAAGCGATTGTCTTTACCCTTATTTTTTGCATCTTTTATTGTTGATTGGGAAGTTGAGGGAAGGCATTCCATGCTATCTTTCATTAAATTCTTGATTACAGTACCATTACTTCTTTTTCCAATAACTTTTACAGGTGGTGAAAGAGATTTTAAGGGGCTTTTACCAGCAACTCTTTTAGCTGCTTTCTTCAAAGCTATTTGATGATAATTATCAGATATCTTTAAATTTTTATTCTTCAATGGCATATTTACTGGTTGATTTATAGATGAAGCAGTTAATGGCTTTCTTCGATGCCGTCGAAAGCTTTCGTCTGAATGGATCGGAATTTTTATATAATACTTTTTTATAGTTGTCAAGGTAACTTACCGCCTTGAACGGCGTCGGGCATATGTTTAATTGCTTCTTTACTTAATTTGGCTATGGATGCTGAAAAAAAGCAAAAAGCATTAATTAAAATTTTAAAAGTAAAATATATTTACTTCCAAGCTTTGGAGAATCAAAACTTGAAAATGCACAATTTTCTTTGTGAATTAAAGGCATTTTAACCTTTAAAACACGCCATTAAATTGTGCAAAATTTCAATGAAAAATGGATGTGTTGAAATCGAGAGAACTGCAAAATGAATTGATTGAATAAATTTAAATGCTTTAAATGTAACACAGATTATACGAACAACGTTGAAGAAATTTCGTAATATTGAAATACAAACTTTACGATGCAAAAATTGCAGTGAAATTTAAAACAAAAAATATCGAGCATAGAGAGGAAAAAAGCGCGCGCCCGATTTTGTTGGCAGAGAAAAAGCGGACGGTTTTGGCATACAAACTACTTTTTGCCAAATTGGAGGTTTTTTTGAAAATTACATTTTTTCTAAAAATCGTCAAGTATGTATTTCGTGAAGTTCTTTCTCGCTTTAAAAATGTTAAAAATGTTAATCCGTAATATTTTATGGTATTTTACAATAATAATAAAAACAAAAACTTTTGAATTAAATATATTGCAAAAAATTATCACTAAACTGATGATAAATTATTCATATTTCGAAATCACTGCTAATTGATTTAACAATTACTGTAATTGTTTTAAAACATTTGTGCAGCATAAAGTTCTCCAACGTTTTAAAAATTGCTATTGTTTTTTAATTAAAATAACTCGTCGTAAAGACCATATGTACCATAATGGATTGTCTGTTCCATTTTGTGGCATTCTTTTTTTATGGCTTTGAGTGTAGTGTATTGGCACCAAACATGGTCGACAAGACTGCTTACTCCAAATGCATTCTTTCAAACAAGCGTTGTTGCCCTTCGGGGGCAGCAAGTGTTTCAAGAGAAACAGAAGAAGAAGCGTTTACTGCTCTATACTTTTCAAAAGAGACGATCCATTTTATTTCTTCTTCGTTTTTTTGTTCATTCTTTGGTGCTATCTGTTAAATTTAACAACAACGAAAAAGTTGCGTGTCGATAATGGTCAAGTTAACTCCTTCACTCGTTTATGTCAGAACAAAAACATCTGTTGAAAATGTCACAAAGCTTAATCTATGGTATTGAAATTTTTTATAATGGATACAAATATATTAAGCAATTTTTAAGGGGATGTGATGTTGATGATATTGAACTATGCTCACAAATGCCAAAACTTCAAATTTTATCATTAAGTGTAAATCGAGTTAGCTCGTTAGCACCATTACAGTATTGTATTGCCCTTGAAGAGTTATATATTAGAAAAAATAAATTAGAAGATTTAGAAGAGCTTAAAAATTTAAGTGGGTTAAAGAAATTACGTGTTTTATGGATTGAAGAAAATCCATGTACTGAAAATAGCAGCTATCGAAATAAAGTTATTCAAATGCTTCCACAATTAATGACTCTTGACAATATTGGTAAAAAAATTCTTTTTTTTTCTTTTTAAAATTGTTTATTTTAAATATTTGCTTTTATTTAAGCTGTGAAAAAGGAGATTATAAGTCAAGATGTTGAAGATCCAATTCAAACTGCTATTGTTGATACGGTTATTCCAATGTCTTCTTCTCTTTCAATACATTACAGTAATAATCCATTGGGAAATACAGAATCTGAAATGTCTGAAGATGATTCACAAGCATATCCACAAATGTCACAATCAATGATGATTCTTCCATCAAATTTAAATCGAACAACAAGCCTCATGAATACTTCAATGATGGCAGGATTAAATTTTGATGAACGAAATGAAGATATTCCTGGATGGGAAGATTTTAAGTGAGTTTATGCCTTTTTGCAAGATCAATTACAGTAAGACAAATTTAGTTTGGAAGATTCGATTCAACCTTCAAATGCAATGTTTCAAAGTTTTCATGAAGGTATTAGACCAATGCCAAGAGGATATGCTTCACAATTATGGGCAACATCGCCTGCAAGAACTTTAACAAGAAAACGAATGAGTCCTCGTTCACAATCAGCAAGTCCAGCAAGAGTGAGTTTTTTTTTAAAAAATTCAATTACAATTGAGGCCAAGGTGATGTAACTGTCCTCTTGACTTATTTGATGTTATATTTTTTTTATATAGACACAACGCGTTGAAAATATCATTTCCGCTGTTCGAGTGCTCTTAGATGAACTTGACCAAGATGGCCTTCGACATGTTATTGATGAAGCTCAACGACGCATCAAAAAGAAACATTAAATTTAAACATATGCTGGCTGCTTGTTATTTTTCTGTTTTTTATAATAAATTTAAAATTTAAATATGAAAAAGAATAACTGTGTGCAAAAATATTTTTAAAATTAAATGAAGCGATTAAAAGTGTTAAAAGAGACAAAAAAAAAGAAAACCACCGAAAAAAATGAGCCGCTATTGTCAAATTTCTTTCTTTTTTTTGTCTAAACGGTGTTATTGTTGTATGACCCTCTAATAGGCCAAGGACATTTGGCTGTTTCAGGTAAGACGGTCGTTGTCGTTAGTCAAAATTGCCTATTGGTATATATGGTTATAAAAAAATTAAAGAAGAAGATTCTTAAGAGCAATGGAGGAATTGGGAGGAGCAAAAGAAAAGGAAGAAAGGGGGAAATTGTGGAATGTCTTTTCTCATATTGCACGAAAATTGGGCAAAGGACAAAGCCGAGTGTTGCGCAATTTTGTAAAAACGAACTTGTAAAAAGGATATTTGAAACACGTGCCGCATTTTTATTTTTCTTCAAGCCATTTTTGGTGATAAATTTTAGTATTTTATTTTGAAAATTCTGTAATTCTTTTAATATATTTTATTAAAGATGTTCATAAAATTCTTTATAATTACTGCGATTACGGTAAGTCAAAAAAATATTTTGTTTAAAAGATATTAGCCCTTTTCATAAATTAACAATATTTTGCAACATTTTGTTTTACTAAAAATAGTATGTTATTACCATAGAAAAATATACGACCGCACCCAAATCCCTTCTCTTCTATATTTTTTGATTCACCCACTTGACATTCAAGTGCATTCGTCGTCTTAACACCTTTATAAAATATGAATCAAACTTGTTCCAATTTCAGATTTCTACAACATTTTCCAAAACAATAGACAATAAATTGACGGGTAAGTGTGTTTTTTATTTGTTTTGATTCTTTCTTTCAAAAGACAAAGCTAAAAACAAAATATTATTATTTCAGGAACTCCGGAAGTTAAATGTGGACCAGATTCTATTGAAATTAAAGGAAGTACAGAAGATGATTTTGAGGGAGCACTATTTATTAAAAATTGGAGAAGGACATCAGGATGCTTTACAGCATATGAAAGATCATTAAATTCAACAAAAACTCCAACCTTCACAATTCCTTTAGCAGAGCTATCAAAATGTGGTTTAGAACTTCGAAGACATGTAAGAAATTATTAGTACTATTGACAATAAAAATGCAATTATTATTTTAGTCACAAACAAAAGAACTTGAAGTTTTTACAGTATTTGTATTCAGCTTTCATCCGAGTTTTGTTACAATGAGTGATCGAGCATTTGCTGTACATTGTATTTTTCAACAACAAACTATTACAGTTGCAACTAAATTTAATTTTATTTCGTATGTGCATTTATGCATTTAATTCGCATGTCTTTATTTTTATATTTATAGTGATATTACAACTCGTGCAACTTTCAATGGTGTATCAGCAATGCCAGAACCATCTTTAACAATTGTAAATGGTAGAGTACCTGATGAACAATTAACTCCTGCAACCCTGGTAAAAGTTGGTGATGCAATAATGTTTGTATGGAATATGACGCATCCATCAGAAATTTATGGAATACAAGTTGAAGATTGCCTTGCAAAAACTCTTGATGGAAGAAAAATGAAAATTATGGAAAATGGTTGTACTACTGATGATATAATAATTTCAAGTGTAACATATGGAGAAAGAAATCAAAAAGCATTTGCTGATGCAATGGCATTTAAATTCCCTGATGTTGAAGATATTTGGATAATGTGCAGTGTTCGAACATGTATTCAAAAACGTGAACATTTGTTGATTGAAACAGGTGTTTCTGAGGAACATCTTTGTAAATCAGAACCAAAATGTGAAAAACAACGAAAAAAACGAAGCACAAATGATTTAATAGAAAATGCTAAAATTGATGGCACCGATGATTCAATTACAGTACTACATAATAAGCTTCAAGTTATTGATGTATATGCAAATGAAAATTCAACACTGGCATTAAGTTTACATTCTCAAAATGAGAATGAAATGGAAGAAGCAGAAGCATCTGAATTAAAATTATGTATGCTTAAAAGCGTTTATGCAATGAGCGCTGCCTTTTTACTTATGCTTTATTTTTCCACTGCTGTTTCTGGTGGCATTTTAGTTTATTCTCTTCGAAGGCATTCTAAGCAATCTAGTCATATCAAAAACAACAATCAATTATATTTGTAAAATTTTATTTTATTTTTTCTCAGCCATGAAATTTAGAAATTTCTTCAATGATCTTCCAATTGTCTTTTGTCTCATTTACAAAAAAAACAAAAAAATAAATTTTTTTACCATTTTCAAAATTACTCACAAAAACAAATACTTTCTAATCACAACTAATTATAATAATAATAACCTAAAGAAAAAAGCTTACGAATCATGAGATTCAGTTTTATGAAATAATTCACTTTCCATTCGAGTACAGTAATCAATCAAATTATGATATTTTTTGAGAGTGTTGACAAGTTGTAAGCATGGAAGTTCTGTTGTTAAAATTGTAAAAAGATGTCCAAATGCAAGAGAATCAAGTTCACTGGGTTGATCACCAACAATATAATGTCGTGTTCCAAGTTTGATAGATAAAGTTCGAAAAACGGAATCAGCAATACTAATAATTTTTTGCATTGAATATTGAGCATATCCACGATCAGAAAGATATTGTTTCATTGAATTTCGTAAAATCCGTGGTAAAACCAAACTTAATGGAAATTGATGAACACTTGCACATCGAGGTTTTGTTACTTTTGAATATGTTTCATTATCAATCCATACAATATACATTTCAACATGACGAAGATCTTCATCAAGTAATGAAACAAGTGCTTGCAAATCTGTTGATTCAGCAGCTGTACGAGTGTTTGACATTTTAACACCTTTTAATTCAATAAAATCAACAATTCTTGGAAAATCTGCAACAATTGTTTCATCAATTCGAAGAAATGGTACTCGACGAGTTGGTGACATATCAACAGCATTTGGACGTTGTTGTGAACGATATGGTAAATCAACCATTTTTAATAATGAATGTACAGCTAGTGATTCAGCATATTCATATAATAATGATTGTTCTTCTATAATTAAAACTATAAGGACAAGAAGATTATATATATAAAACTAACGGCTCATGGGAGTAATAAGATAAACATCTTTCCATTCCGCATCAGCTTGATTAAGAGTTTCATTAACAGTTTTTTGAAGAAAATAATTTGATGTCATACTTTTCTTTCTGAATTTAAAAAATTATAAACATGTGCAAGACAAAACAAAAGTATTAATGGCTTAAAAACCCTTAAGTAATAAAAAAATTGTTCAATAAAAAACTTTATATAAAACAAATTCAACAAAAACAAACAAAAAATCAACAATATTATTTTTCGCTACCGTATTCAGCTTGAAGCTTTTCTAATGATTTCTTGTAATTCACCTTATCTTTGGTATTACTTAAATCTTCTTTGGGAATAACAATTGTAGAATTCCAATAACCATGTTCTGCGAGAATTTTCTTGAAAACGACTTTCTAAAAAAACATTGTTAGAAATATTCTTCCACTACAACAGTAATCTTTACCTCTTCTTTTGTAGCAAAAGACAAGACAGCACCACTTTTTCCAGCACGAGCAGTACGACCAGCACGATGAACAAACATTCGATCAGTTCTTGGTAAATCATAATTAATAACACAGTCAATATCAGGAATATCAACGCCACGACCTGTACTATCAGATGATACCAAAATATTAATTTCACCAGAAATAAATTTTTTAATAGTTCGAAGACGTCGTTCTTTAAAGCATTCAGCAGATAGTCCAACAACAACTTTATTATCTTTTTTAAACATGTAACCAAAAAGTGATGTTAAACGTTGCAGCGTTTCACTAAAATATACTGTAGGTAAGCAAATCTAATAATAAAAAGTAGTTTACTTGTTATTAACAAAAATCATTATCTTTTTCCATTCTGGATTTCGACCAATCCAACAATAAACATCCAAAGGCTTCCGCTTTACATCACAAATAATAACTTTATGTGTCATTGTACTTGGTAACGCAACAGAAGCTGCTATCTTTTTCTTTTCAACATTTTTATCTTCTTCCACTCCATCACTTCCTTGACCAGTAGAACGGAAAAGACGAGGACATCGAAGATTCCAAATAAATAGTCGTTCAACATCTAGATTAAGTGTAGCAGAAACAAGAATCTTTTGTAACCAACGATTTTGTTCAGGATTTTGTAATCGTGCAATAGAAGTTGAGTTTGCTGTTCTGACTAAACAAAAACAAATTAGTATACTATTTCATCTAAAAGCAATTACAGTACCATTTGCACGTTCTTCTAAAAGATTTAACCATTCCATTCTTGCAATATTTTTCATTCGATCAGCTTCATCAATAACAAGATATCTGAGTTTACTCAATTCAATTTTGCCATTAATATCAGTTAAATGTTCAACCAATCGATCAGGTGTTGCAATAATAATACTGACTTTTGATGTTTTTGAGTTATTTGGAAATAGAAATCGTCTTTCAGTAGCATATTCTTGAACTCCAGCAAGTAGTACGGTTGTTGCATCATAGATATTATACTTTTTAAATTCCTAAAATGTTTAACATTTATAAACAATCCAAATAAAGAATAAAAATTACTTCAAAAATTTGAACAGCAAGCAATTGTAGTGGAGCAATAACAACTGCATAAACAGCAGAAGAATCACTATGTTCAAGACCATTCAAAATCGGCAAAATATAGCATAGAGTTTTACCACTGCCTGTTGGTGCAGAAATAGCAATATCGCGTGGAGGAAACACAGGAACAGATGAAGACAATGGCAAAAGATATGAGAATACAGAAGACTGAACAGGAAAAAATGCATCAACATTTTGTTTTACGCGTTGATAAAGTGCTCGTTTTAATCCAGGAAAATTTTTAAGTTTTTCACAATTATCAGCAACAACATCTTTTTCAAAAACTTTTGCAGCAGAAACCCATGCGGGACGAATTCTGAAAAATAAGAAAGCTGTAGCAGAGATATTTAACATACGGTACTTACTGAATTCTTTTAAGTTGTACAAATTTTTCTTCGCCCAAAACTTTAAATTCCGATTCTTCTAAATCTAGCTTTATTCTTTTTTCTTCTTCTTGTAAAAAAGCTTCAACATCACATTCTATAGCTGCACCTTGAAAAAGTTGATCACCACCTCCCCAACAAAAATCTTCTGCAGTATCTGCATCGACTTCTTTACATGAATTTGGTAGACTAAGAATGCTGAAAAGAATAATATATTAGAAAGATTTAAAAAGCTTAAAACAAACCTTTGTAAATCTATAAGAAAGTCAGACTGTTCTGTCGACATAATGTTCATAACATTCTTTAATTAAATATTACGTTTATATAAAATTTCACTTTTTTAAAACAAAAAGCAAGAAGCAAATGTTAAATTTTTGAAACTAAAAAAAGTTTAACAAAGCAATATGCTTTTTTTGCAAGATCCCATTTTGGCAAAATGAGTATAAAAAATTTTTAAGAAAATAATTTTATTTTTTCAATGTTAAAAAGTTTATGATAGTTTTTTACGAGTTAATTATTTTTTCTTACTATCTTGTTAAGGATTTAATAACATTATTTATACAGTACTACACCGTAATTGCCGAAATCGTAAATCAACTGATTTCTTTGTAAAAAAGCAGATGATCTTGACAACGAACGATTCTGTTGAGCTTTGATTACTGTAGCTTAAATATATTATAATCAAAAAATGATTTAATGCTGGTGTATAATATTTAAAGATTTTGAGCAAGAATTGTTTAACCGATATGTCTTCAATTGTAGTGGAATTACACATCTTGATTTGTAAACTAAAAATGCAAATACGATGGGAGTTCTGATTCTAAATTACGTAACCTATCCTAGGAATACATTTTGAAAAAACTGTTCATCTTTGTTAAGAGATTTATCAAAATTATATTTGCAGATGAATAAGAATTTGGATATGTAAACAATTGGAGTTAAATAGTGAAAGAAGCTAGATAAAAAAACTACAGTATTCACTACTACAAAAAACAATTTATTTTTACTGTTTAACCATTAAATTAACCACATTTTTAAGAGTTGTATTTGTTGCAGCAGTTCAATAAGTTATTCACACTAAGATAAGAATAAACGAGAATTCAGTAAAGATATTTAAAATTAACAGATGTGTCTTCATAGATACGTTTCAAAATAGCATCATTATCTTATGATACATTTAATCATCCAAATCGAATTTTTGTTAAGCGCTGCTTTGCTTTTTGGGGGAATATTTTTTTATTCCAAGTATACGGTACAAATTTGTCGAACACAATCCAATCTTTTTGCTTTAAAAGAAACTTGAAAATAAACTGACAAGATTGTAAAGGACAAAATATCTCGATGATTATGTTATAGCCGAATTTGACTGCTAAAATGGTGCCATATCTCCAAAAGAAAAACAGTAAAATAAAAAATAAAGTTAATATTCAGAATCTACGCTATCGAATTACTATACTCATGTTTTAAAAAGTACTACAATTGTGTAATGTGCACCTTTTATGGTATTTTCAACATAAGAAACAGGTTTTTGTGAAACATGTCTATCAGTATCTTAAATATGAATCTGGAAACAACACAGCAAAATTAAAAGCAACAGTTTATTATATGGACAGTTTGCGACTAAATCCATAACCAAAATCAACAAGAACAAAAACAATATTAATCTTCAGCAACAGTTGTTTTTTCAGAAACGTAAATACCATCAAGGAATTTTCTGATATCCTTGTTTTTGACAGAAGTAGATTGTTGGATTCGAGCAGCTAAAAACATTGCATTTGTTATTAATGTTGTAATAATAATGATAAGAAAAGAAACTAACCATATTGAGAAACGAGTTCCAAGTCATTTCCTTCAACAATCAATTCATCCTTTTGTTTTGTAGACATTGCAGCAACAACACCTTCAGGAAGTTGAACACGACGAACAATTTTTTCACCCAAGAAATTACGGATCTAAAAGAATGAATATGTTTGTTTTAAAAAAAGCTTTTAAGTAATATAAACATACTTCAACAAGTGAACCTTTATCTTGAAGAGCAATATTAATGGGGAAATGTGCATATACGGAACGCATCTTGTACCGGAATCCCATTGTAACACCTTTAATAAGATTTTTGATTTGTGAACAAATTGTTCGAATTGTTGCAAGTTCTTTTGAGATACCAAACCATTTACGAACACGAAGCTTATTGTTTCCTTCACGAGTTAAATCCAATGAAGCATGACGAAAATCACGTTTCAATACACCACGTGGTCCTTTAACAGTTAAAATTCTGTTGGAAAGTGTAAAGGTAACACCTTCTGGAAAAACAACAATATCACTTGATTCTATAAGTTTCATAACGACCCCTGAAATTTGCAAATGTTTATTATTAAGTAAATAAGGAATTAAAACGCCGAAATTATCACGTAATGAGCTTGAATTTTGGTTGCTCATTATCAAAAAAATCCAAAAACTTAGAATACTGGCATCAACAGAATTTGATAAAAAGCATGTCTTGAAAATGTACTAAACTAAAAAATGGGGATGTCAGATACTAAGGCAAAGAAGGGGTAGTTTGTCGTGGTAAGAATTTTTAGAAGCCTGCTATCTCAAAAAATGTTTTAAAATTATCGAAAGACTACTGTGCTTAACTGCACAGTAGTCTTTCGAGCTAAAGCATTCAATTTCGTACGATTTGTACGTGCAGATAACAAATTTTTGAAAACTGTCTCCCAGAATAAGATTGTACTGCGAAAGGGTTCATCTATAGTTGTTGAACCAAGAAAACCTATTCTTAATTTGAAAAGCATATGAAAGAGCCACTTAAAAAATACCAGTTTCTAAAAATGTTTTTCTTTCTTTTGTATTTCGAGTTATAGATGAATCGAAATACATTAGCATTGGGAAACCCAATTTGTTATGACATGTTCTTCCCTCTGAAAACAGAATAATTGATATTACAGTAAATGCCATCGTTTTTACTTTTTGATTTTTAACATTTATCATTCATAGCTTCAAAGATTTCATAACCAGTTAGTTAATCATAAATAGGATCATAATTATCTTAAATGTGAGGTTTTTTGGCATTATTGCAAAATCTGCTGAACAATATTGAGCATCCTTTTACTTTCTCGATAAGGTACATAAATTGTTTTCTCTTCAGACATGTCTTTTGCAATATCATCATATTCTTTTTAAGTTTTTCACAACGATTTTGAGGGGTAAGTTGCCTTACTTATCTTACATTATTAATTAAGGCAATACTGTAAAATTTCATTCAAACAGTTCAAGAGTTTTTTTATAAAAAAGCTAAGTCAGATGAAACGAAAATATTTCTTTCATTATAAAATGAAAAATATTTTTTTAAATTTATATTTTTTTATTTATTGGTTACATGAACAGAAGAAGCCAAGTAGCTGTATTTCTTTTTTTCGTTAAAATTCTTCAAAAACTGAAAAATATTAATTAAATACCGCACAATTGGCATTGATAATAATTAGTAGTAATATTATCGACACTGGTCAAAAATAAAAACTCCAATTTTATATGATCTGCTGTAACAATATATAAGTTGCATTTTTAACATTTATTGTTGTTATGTTTGATAAAATTTATTTAAAATTCAAACGAAATACGCACACATTTGATATTTATAGTTTTTTTTGTGTTAATGCATTTTGTAACAGAAAATAGGAAGAATCAGAACAGTTTGCATTAGTTGGAAATGAAAAGCAAAAAAGTTATTTGCTACTGATTGTCGGTCATTCTGTAGGAAAACAATGTTGGGAATTGCTATTGCTTCAACGGTTATGTAATTTAAAGATTTCTTTAAAATTGTCCATTTGGTAAATTGCTCTAATATAGATTAACAAAATATTATTCTACCGTATACCGCTAACCGTTTTTTCCACTCATTTTTATTAAATATTAAATGCGGTAAAAAATGCTTTTTTATATCTAAATTTATCATTTAAATCAAATTTACAAGGAAACCGTTATCACACAGTTTTTTTATTGTATTGTAGTTTTGAGCTAGAAGAAAACATGTTGCTAAAGCATAAGGTGAAAGTGGCATTGATAAATCATTTTTTTCGGCACATCAAAGGTAGTAATTTGCCTACCTGAGCTCTCAAAACATTTAAAAGAATCATTCTTTTTTTACGAAATATCCACAAAATTCAAGCTCAGAAAAAGCTGGCTCCATGCCGGACTCGAACAGGTGACCCTCAAATTAGACCTCTGATGCTCTACCAACTGAGGAGACACATCTGAAAATTTAACAAAACATAGAACGTAAGTTCTGAAACATCATTCAAACATTTACAAAAGCAATAATTTAATTGCTGAAATCTGAAACTGTATTTCTTCTTTGATTTTAATGGTGGAGCTGCTGTTTTTATACACTGAAAATTATTTTGTTGTTTAAAAGATAATCTCTTTGTTATTCAAACCTTATCGTTTGAATTTACAGGATGAACAAAGAGTTGCAAGAGAAAAATGTATTGCAGTATAAAAGCTTTATCATTACCGTATTCCAATAAAAAAAAGCGATGATGTAAAACAACATAACATAAACTTTTTTAACTTTTGCAAAAAAATATAGTGAATATGGAAAAATACATGTATTTAGTTTAAAGGTTTTTTGCATTACTTTTACCTTCTTTTTTTATATAGTAATTAAATAATTCTGAATGTCGAACATTCGATCTTGAAAAAACATTTTTGTAAATAAATTGAAGCTTATTTAACACATAAAAAGTTTTTTGAAAAGAAGTTTTTAAAAATACTCAAACAATTGTAAAAATAATGTGCTGAAGCGTGGAACAAAATCATAAAAAAAATGATGCAGTAAAAAAATCATGTTAAAAGCCGTGAAATGAATCGGATAAACTTCTCTTCTTTTTTCTTCTCCGATGAATTGTTTCATTGAGAGTTTTTTGACATGCGTTACAATTCATTCATATTGTTTTGTACATTCTTTTTTTTACCTTTTTTTCTTACCGCATTTTTAAAAAATGCCTTTTGTACTCATAAAAAAGGTGATGTACCTCATTTTTCAGGTGAAAAGAAGAAAGAAGAGGAGTATACTACTAACTGCCATTCGTAAACGCCCCATCTTTTTTTTGAATTTTTTTTCTGTGGTCGGCCTTGGCTGGGATGAAAACTTTGCATGTTCACCGGAGTATGGCAATCATTATCCTGTAGTTTTTTCTGTGAGCGTCTCTTTTTGACGTGACTTGAGTCCGATTGAAATGCATAGAAAGAGAAATATGCGTAAGGGATGGGGAAAGAATGGAAGAAAGAGAGAGGTAGTAGTGGGCGGTCTTCTTCTACACCGCTTGGGGTTTCCATTTTTGGCCGTTGCGTGAAAATAAATTTGAAGATGGAATGCCGCCCGATTCGCATATTTTTGCTATTTTTAACTGACCGCATATTTTACTTTTTAAAAGATAAAGAAAATTTTCGTGTACAAATAATTAATTTTTTATGTTTTGATTTTTTCAGATTTCTTTTTGTAAATTACCGTAATCCACTTTATATTTTCTGATGATTTTTAAATGACTTTATTTCTTTCAAATTTTATTCTAAATTATTATGCATTATTTACATTTAATACTGCTAATATTAAATTTATTATTTTTTATAAACGTTTCATCTAATTCTGGTAAGTTTTTTATATACTTTAATGAAAACTTTTTTTTAAATTACTTTTACTATAAAGTTTTTGCATTTTTTATACTCATTATTTTCTTAAAAAAATGAATTCCATTGATGAGATTGACCTCTAAAATCCATTTAGAAGATACTTAAATCCAAGTGTTCTTTATTATTTTTGGCTTCCTTTCGTTTTTTTTTATTAACCGTTTACCCTAATTTTTCGTCATTTTGTTAGGATGATTTGCATTTTGAGGGAAAAAAATCTTTTTTTTTGTATTCAAAATTACTGCTACTAAAACTCATTTTATTGTGATTCTACTTTTTTTTTATTGTTATTTTTAATTTTTTTATTCCTCTTTGTCTTGTTAGGTAGCAATGTTTTATTAGGGTAGAATCAAAGAAAAAAAGTTGTTGCGCGGCCACTTGAAATTGGCACTTATTTCGATAATTATTCATCACTGAAATAGAAACTTTTTGTTGTTCTTACTACTATTGTTGTCATTGCATCCGTGTAATTATTTTTTTAGTTCAATTAAAGGAAGAATTTTTTTAACTTTTCCACCTGAGTTTTTATGCAGTTAAGGGACCTCAAATAGTTGTTTTTTTCTGCTTTCATTTTTTCAAGAGCACTTTTTATTATGTTTGTTTACACCAGTTTTTTTCCTCTACAGTTCCTTAAAAATATTTTTTTGAATTTAATTAAGGTGAACCATCTTCTCGGAAATTCTTTAACATCTTTATGAATAGAAAATATACTAGGACAAATGATGTCAAGTTGTTCTTCTTTTTTGTTGTACATTTCCGTACTCATCATTCAATAAAGAAAAACATTCATCCTCCTTTTTTTGTATTACACTGAGTTCAATGGCCGGATACTTTCACAAAATCATGAACCACTGATGACTAACTAATATGAATATATATTTGGGATGAGCAAAAATGAAAAATATGTTTCTTTTTTGATCGTAAAAACAGTTGATTTTAGGGATTAATTGAGAAAAAAAGAGAAAAAAGATATATATCGAAAGTTAAACATATTTGTTTTTGTTGTTTATTATTAAAATTGATGATTTTGGCTAGTGGCAACAAAATGACCTTGTGGATATCCACTATGGGTCATTCGGATGACGATAAAAAAAATAAGAAGGTTTCCGCAATTTTGTTTTCTCTTAAAGAATGTTCAAAAAAATTTTTTTTCTTTTCACAAATGCGCGAATCGGCATCTTCTCTTCTTTCCTTCTTTTTTTTCTTCGAGGTCAACGTTATTGGCACATGTGTGGTGATTAGTGATCATGAAGTTTTATATTTTCGTGAAAAATAACAAAAATAATTGAATAAATAAAATGCAGTGTAAGAGCTAAAGGCGTCAATCTTTTCTTTCTGTATTCCTTTTTCTTTTCTTTCGTCGTTTTTACGGCCAATAAATGTTTAAGCAAGGTCGCGGCATTACATTGTAGCTTTCTTTTTTTTGTTCAATGATGCTTTTGTCATATCGAATATGGATTTATATATCGAAGAAGAAAAAAAAAGATGAATGTAAATGCTGTTTTAGTAGTATTTTTTGACTTTAGTGGGGACAATTTCTTTTTTCCGTTTTTGCACCATTTATGATCGTTGTTGCTGATCGTTCCTGCTTTGCTTGCTACTGCTACTGCCACCGGACAACAGGATGCCAGTAAAAAAAACTGGACTGACTGGCATCATGACAACTTTCAAACACATTGCGTGTTTTTCGATTTTTTTCCTCTCATCGTTCGTTTTTTCGCTCACTAGCTTTTGTCATTGCTGGATATCTGTAAAAAAATAGTAGTAGCGTAGGGGTGAATGAGAAATCATAAAAAATGAAAGGAATAAGGCGAAAGCAATTGCTTGGCCGTCTATATAATTGCATGCTACTTTTTTCTTTTGAAGACGATTGAGAATTCCAATGAAATAAGTGAAAAGAGGGAAAAGACAATGTTTTTGGCCTCAATTGTATTGTATTCTCCTTGATGGGCAAATGATCCGAAGAAAGCAAAAAAAATGTCCTCAAGGACATACAGTCTTCCGGAAGTTGTTACTTTCTTCTTCTAATATTCATATTCAAGTCAAGAAAATTAACAACCTTGAAAGCAAAAAAACATATGCAATAAAAAAGTGATATTCATAAAAAACAAATTTTGTTTTCAGGTTGTAATGATACACAATTTCAATGTGCATGTGGGGAACCACAATGTATAAGCAAAAAATATGTTGGAGATGGAATTGCACATTGTCAAGATGCTTCTGATGAAACGGCTGCATTGGGAACAGATATAATTGCTTGCGCGGATGGAACAGCATCTCGTAAAAATCCAAAATATCATAATCAAACATTCCCATTCTGTGGTTTACCAAATCCATGCTTACCAGAGCTTGGTCAAGTTTGCCTTGTTTTACATGGAACATGGCGATGTGTTTGTAAACTTGGAACAATTAGACCACCTGGTCCATCAATAAGATGCATCCCTGTTGAAGCCTTACCACAATCGCTTACAAATCGAGCAACAACAAATTGCAGTGAATTAATTGAAGATCTAAATTTACTGTATAATAATCACTTTGGTAGTGGTCTTCACATAGAAGCAATAAATGCAACAAAAAATCACACAAATAAATTAATGAGAGAAGATCCCCAAAATGTGACAGATTTTGTTGAAATTGATAATACGAGTTTCAATCAAGAATCACTACCAGAAGTTTATAAAAGATTTGAAGATGATGGAAGTTGTAACCCAAATAATTTAAATGATTGCAAAAACATTGATGGTATTTGTGCAAAATCAGAAAACGGGTATAAATGTGAATGCAAAAGAGAACAAAAATTAATAGATGGAAAATGTATTAGTAAGTGCAAGAAGTCGTAAGCTAATTGTAAAATACATTAAAAAATAATTTTAGCATTAATAGATGAATGTGCAAATTCAACCCTAAATGATTGTGATAAAAATGCACTTTGTATGGACAATGATTTGTCATATGAATGTTTATGCCGTGAAGGATACATTGATACATCACCAAATCCAAGTTTACGCCCAGGCTTAAAATGCCGTAAATGTGAGTCATAAACTTTTGTGTAAACAACAAAATATTTCATCTATTTTTTCAGTAATAAATGAATGCAATTCACCCCTTCAAAATGATTGTTCACAAAATGCATACTGTATTGACAAACCAATAGGTTTCACTTGTCGCTGTAACAATGGGTTTATTGATATGTCTGAACAAGGAGCTAAACGTCCAGGTCGAAAATGCCAACAATGTGAGTCATACATTTTTACTTTTTTTAAACAAAGTTTTAACAAAACTCACTTTCTCACTTTTTTTGTACTTTATTGTACGCAACAATATCATTTTTTTGAACGTAGAAAACAACATATTACATTTAAATGACCGGTTTTTGATTACTCATTTTTTTGGTTTTGTTTGTGCTGTCTCCCACGTTCTATCAAAAGTATTTTTTTATATAGCATAATCAATTTTTAATGAATTTAAGCGTCAAAAAGGCCCTAATTATTTGTATAACAAAAAATGACACTTTTCTTTTTGGTAATCAAAAATACACATAAATACTTGATTCTCTGTTGGAAGTCCTCTTTTATCCGGTCCGTTTTTGATTTTAAATGCCATTTTTATTTATTAGAAATCCAATTTAATGTCTTTATGTTTCCTTTCTAAAAAAATGCATAATGTATGAATACATAGCCAAATTAAGTAGTGGACAAATAGAAACAAAAAAAACTCTTCTTTCTTTCCCAAGCAGCCATTAGGACCTTTTTTGATTGCTATCAGTAATTTTCTTTCCCTTCTTTTTTGTGAGTAAGAAAAAAAAACTGGAAATAACAACAAGTGACAAGCGTTGATTGCGGCTTTTTCAACACATATATATTTATATATAATCAACAAACGAGTTTGGGCGTTGACAAGAAAAGTTTAAAAAAAATAAGAGAGAAAAAAATTGGGTATTGCTTTTGATGCCACCGCTATTGCCCTTAATCATCATTAAAAATTTTAAAGAATGCAACAGTAAAAAAAAAAAACATAAAATTTTGTATTTTTTTAGTAATTAATGAATGCAAAAATGGTACAGCAAAATGTGATCCAAGAGCAATTTGTACTGATACAGCACAAAGCTATCACTGTAAATGTCCTCCTGGATTCTTAGATGCTTCACCTGATCCTGTAAATGAACCTGGAAGAATTTGTGCACAATGTAAGTTTGAAAAAAAATAAAAAGTAGCAGATATTGTTCCCCTATAAATTCATCTTTTTTTGAACGGTTTAAAGAACAAGAAAAAATGAAAGTCCTTGGAAAAATCGCTTTTAATTGAAATATTGGTCAAAAAGAAAGATGACGGTAGCGTTGCAAAGAAGAAGAAGAAGTGTCTTTTTGTCAATGAAACTTTCAAAAAAAACTTTTTATTTATGCAAAAAACAAAATTTCAAGGCCCTTCACCAACTTTCGCGCGCTTTATTACAATAACAGTGGCAATCTTTTTAAAAGGCTCTATGAAAACGACAAGCAATAAAATATAAAATTACCCGCTGTGAACGTTCACTTTTTTTTCTGAATATAATTGCCTTCTGTAACATAGCATCATAATCTTTATTATTATTTTTTTATAAAATTTATTGTTTGCTTTTTTTTGTGAAATTTAAAAAAAAGTACTAAATCGCAAAAAAATAAACCCCTAAGAAGGTTTTGAACATGAAATAAAAAGAGGATCGACTCCAGGCATAACCATGTATTGCAATAGATGACAAGTCTTTTAATCCGAGCACGTTTTGAAGAAAAAAAAGAATCGACGCAAACATGCTTTTTTTTGTTAAAAAAAAGAAAAGCAAAGATGCTTCGATGCATGTGGCTGCACGAATAACCGAATTAGTGGTGGTTTGTGGATTATGATTATACTTTTTTTTGATATTTGTTAGAACATCATCAAATTACGCAAAAACTTGACTTTTTTATTTTAAAATGATTTTTCGACATTAGTTAATGATAAGGACTAAAAAAAGAAAAGAAAAAAGTTATGATGAAATTATGCAATAATACAGTATTCAAGCAAATTAAAAGCAATATTTAATTTTTTTAGTGTTAACTGATTGTGATGCATCATCCTGCTCAAATCCAAATTCACAGTGTGTTGAAACAGTCAGTGGATCAGTCTGTCAATGCAAACCTGTTTATGTTGATTCAGTAGAATCCAATCCCGGTCAAAATTGCATTAAATCGAAAGGTAACTAACTAACCCTGTTTACTGTTTTGTTTTGTCTTCCTTTTTTGTTTTAATTTAGTAGAAAAAAATTAGTTGTCTCTGCAAAATAACAACCATTACAAACCACTTTAAAGGTATACATTATTACTCATCTATCATGTAATGTTATTTTTTAATGTCATCTGTACCCAAGGTCTTTTTATGGATGTTTGAAATAATTGAGCAATCATCATCTTCTGTTATTTTCTCCCTAAAAAAAATAATTCTTCTTTTATTTCTTGAATTTACCTATTTTTTTACACGTATTTTCATTGTATACGTTTTAACGGTTTCAAATTTTTGTCTTTTCATTATTTATTTTTTCTATTTTAAAATTCTTATCTGGTTTGCAATTTTTATTCGGCCACATATAAGAAGTAACAGGTTTTGTTCCATTATGACACCCACCTTTTCATCAATGGGGGGTTATTTTGCCGTTTTTGCCTTTAATTTTTTGCAAACTTTTCTTTTATTACTACTATATAGCTTTAATGACTAGTACAACAACCTTTGTGAAAAAAGAGAAAAGTTTTGATTCCTTTCTTTTTCTCTTACATTACAATGATTTTTGTTGGTTTATCATTTCAGAAAAGAGAAAAAAAGACATTTGGTGCTTCAGATGATGGCGGTTTGCTTCTTCTTCTTCTTATTCATTCTGCAACATTACGAGAATAATATAAAAAAAATCTTGCACATCTAGAAATGGGGCGGAGTGATCGAGAGTAATAGTTTGTCGGCCTTGTCTTGCGCCGTTGGCGACTGATCGGTTTTCTTTCTTCTTTTCCTTCTTCTTCTTTTGTTGCGCACTATACAGCCAAAAAAAGAGAATAGTGACGCACTTTCCTTATTCATCATCATCATCATCTATCTGATCCATTGGTTCAATTAGGGATCTCTATATATTTTTTGTCTTCCTTCTTTTTTTTGTTGGTGATGCTGTTGCTACTACTTTTTCTGAAACTTTTTTTTTCTTCGTCTTCAGATGACGACTTACGCCTACCACAACAGGGCGTTCAGCTTTGTTCTTCATCGCCTCGATATATGCGATTCTTTCAACGTTTCCTTTTTCCGTCAGCGATCGACTGTCTGATCTGCTTTTCTCTTATATATTTTTTTCGGAGCAGCTCCTTACAAGGCACAGTCGTTCTTTCGAAGAAAAAAAATAAATGCTTGTTACATATCTCTCTTTCTTCCTTCATGTGTTATATCCATCTATCCTTCCTTCTTCCCTTGATTTTTTTATATTTCTTTTAAAAAAATCTCTTTGCAATGATGACAATGCCTCAGGGCTGAATGAAAAAGAACGGCTCCACCCTTTAATGGCAGCTTGCGCAGTGCCACTGCTTTCTTTTTGATTAAAAACCGCAGCCGCCTATATTGAACAATGATGTCAGTCGATTGAAAAACAGCGTGATAAATATTTCTCGGAGTCGTTATTCTCGAATTCTTCTTTTTTTTAAACTTCCATTTTTTTTGTTCAACAACATTGCCACTTATTTTTTATCCGTTGTGCGCGAATTTAGTGATCTAATTTACGGACATTATTTTAAAAAACTAAAATAACTTTTTATCTATTTTGTTACATTCAGTTAGTTTTCTGATCATTTAAAATAAAGAGTACTTTTTCTTTAGCCATCGGGCTTTTGTTTTTTGTTGCCCGTCAACTCATTCTTTTTTCTTTGAAAAAATAAAAGAAGGGCCATCATGGCCGTGGATGTGGCCCATCTGTTACCACACAGGACTTTGATGATAACATTATTTGCTCTTCTTATTTCATTCACTTCAGTTCAATCAATTGGTGGGATATACTTCTGAAAAACGCTTTAAAAACATAACATTCTGCTTTTTTTCTACTACTTACTTCCTATTTAGCTTTTAATCTTGATTTATTACTATTTATTATTTATGCAATCTTTAGGAAATGATCCCTGTCAAGATTATTCTCTTCATGATTGTGATAAAGTTGCAGAATGCTTTAGTGAACAACCTGGATATTTTCAATGTCGATGTCCTAAAGGTTTTGTAGATTTATCTCCTGATAAACGATTCCCTGGCCGAAAATGTCAAAAATGTAAGTATTCTAAAACTTTTAAGTAAAAGCTTTATTAAAAAATTTTTGTATTCTTTTAATAATTTAAAATTCAAATGTTTTCTTTATTACATGATTTTTTCTAAAAATAGTTTTTTTTCGATTTCTTTTATTTCTTTTCAACACCTTTTCTTTAACCGTCTTCTGAAAAACTACGCAAAATATAATTTGAAAAGTATTCCGCGTAAGTGATTTGTGCAAATTTCTTCGATAAAAATGCATTTGTTTAATATGAAATTGATTGCATCCTTCTCTTTTTTGATACTGCAACTTTATTTTTAGTAAAAAAGTTTTTCATGAAAACCAGAGATTGATAGCTCGAATTTTTTAAAAAGGAAGTTTTTTCATTTTATTTTGTTCCATTTATTTTGCGGCAAGATAGAAAGTGGTTGCAACACACCCCAGTTGACCGGCACGAAGGCCACTCAAAAAGTCATACATTTTACTTTTATAAACTTCCAAGAAAAAAGGGAAATTTGTTTTGCGTTTTATTTTAAAAAAAACTTATCAGAAATTTTTATCTGCTTGCGCAACTTAATTCCCGACCGCTTTCTTTTTTTTCAATACTAATATTCACTTTTTTTAAAATTACCTTTTTTTCAATCTGAAATAAACAAATGAAATTGAAGACATTAGTGCTACCCCCCGTTTACTACTACCACACCCAATTTCTAAACAACAAACTTGTTCTGCAATGAGCAACGTTATTGTCTTTTCGCAATTTTTGACGCCATTTTTATCAAAAAGCACTACTAAATTTTCAGTGATATGATAAATGATTTCTTGAGATATAAATGTCATTTTAAACGTTTAAACAAAATTTTTAGTAATTCGATGAACTATTAAGCAAAAAATTTGTAATAGTGTTTTTTTTTGCAATATTAAAAACCACAAAAGCTTTTAAGTTCTTTTTTACGTTTTTTACTAAAAAAGATCATAAAAATAAATGAATATTTTTAAACTGACAAGGTCAGCGGAACGATCGCTACCTTGAAAAAATGACAAAAACATTTTTCATTAATGGATCTGGGAAGACATGACTTTGTGTTGTAAAAAATAGCTTTAAGAAAAAAAAAGAAACAAAAAATGCAGTGTAATAAAACAAGTTTTTTTATATACGATGAATAAAGCAAGAAAAATGTTAATCCCAAAATTCATAAAATAATGCAAAAACAATTTTTTTAGCTGTTGATGAATGCTCACTTGGCACTTATCAATGTGATTCAAACGCAGATTGCGTTGATACCGCTGAAGGATATACCTGCCGCTGTAAAAGTGGCTGGACTGATGTCAGTGCTGATCCACAAAATGCTCCTGGAAGACATTGTCGTAAAGGTACATATATATCAAAGTATAATTGATTTATTTTGCAAAATTAAACTTTTAAAGGTAATCAATGTGCAAATGTTGATTGTGCATCAGAAGCTGAATGCCGTGAAACTGCTGCTGGGCCAATTTGTCAATGTGGTTCTGGATTTGTTGATATTTCTCGTCAACATGGTAGACCACCAGGACGTGTTTGTCGAGTTGTTGTTGATGAATGTAAAGAAAATAAACATGATTGTTCATCTCATGCTTCTTGTATTGATACCGCAGAAGCTTTTACATGCCGTTGTAATGATGGATTCAGAGATGATAGTCCAAATCGTAGTCGTCCTGGTCGTATTTGTAACAAAGCTGATCATGTTCCACAAGCACCTGAATGTAATGTTAATGATCCAATGAGTTGTGACAAATCAAAAGCTGAAGTCTGCTTATTTATTGATAGCACATACAAATGTACTTGCCCTCAAGGATTTGGTCGACTTCCTGATGGTCGATGCTTAGCTCGAAATGAATGTGAAAATTCTCGACTGAATGATTGTTCTCCTGATGCCGATTGTATTGATAATGCAGATGGATACACATGCCAATGTAAAAGTGGGTTCGCTGATATTTCAACAGGAGGTAAAACTGGTCGTCTTTGCCGTCGTCGTGTTAATGAATGTGCCTCTCCTCAACGACACCATGTAGACTGTGATTCAAATGCTGTTTGCGTTGATACAGAAGAAGGATATTCTTGCCGTTGTCGACCTGGATTTGCAGATATTTCTGAAGCATTTAATCGTCTTCCTGGCCGTAAATGTGTTGAAGCTATTAATGAATGTTTGGATACTCGACTTAATCAATGCTCTGAAAATGCTATTTGTGAAGATGCTAAAGAAGGATACATTTGTAGCTGTCGACATGGATTTGTTGATGCTTCTCCAAATATTACTCATTATCCTGGCCGAATTTGTAATAAACCCCGTAATCCACCTTTAGATGCTCCCCAAACTTCTTCACATCTTGATAGCTGTAATCCTAAAGATCCCCGTTGTGGGAATAATGCAATTTGTACTGATCGAAAAAATAAGGGTCAATTCATCTGTGAATGTGCTGAAAGCGCTTTTCGCCATAATGATGGAAGTTGTCGATTATCTGCAGCTTGTGATGTATCAAATGATTGCGATAAAAATGCTGTTTGTGCAAATATATTTGATTCTTTCAAATGTCAATGCCGTCCAGGCTATATTGATCTTTCACCTGATCCAGAAACTCGACCTGGTCGATATTGTAAAGAATGTATGAATTATTTTTGTTTTTTAAGTTTTTAAAATTATCTTTGAATTTTTTTAGTGGTAAATGAATGTGCAACAAATGCACATGATTGTTCACCATTTGCTGAATGTATTGATGCAACTGATGGATATGCATGTGTTTGTACTGATGGATTTTCTGACACTTCTTCAACAGCTGGTCTTTTACCAGGACGTAAATGTAGCAATTGTAAGCGCATTTTTTTTGTTCTAAATCGACAATTTTATATTTATTGACAAAAAGTCACGTCAGTGGAGCCAGAAACCGCGAGAATTACAAACAAAAAAGATAGCCTTAGGCGGTTTCGGAATTATTGTCTTTTTTCTTTTTTTAATGAAGAAATCAAAAAATGAATAGGAAGACGTTTTTTCTATTTTATAAGAGGGAGAAAACTAGCAAACAAACGGACCTTTTTCGATGTTTTGGATGATTTTTAATAATAAAACTTATAAAAAAAGATGCAACAATTTTTAAAAAACAAAAATGCTAATATCGTAAATTTCAAAAAATATTTTAGCAAGCAATGAATGTTTGGATCGATCAACTCACACTTGTGATGATAATGCTGATTGTATTGATACTCCTGACGGATATAATTGTCAATGCATTTCTGGATATGTTGATGTTTCATCAAGTGCTAATCTTCCTCCTGGACGTGTCTGTACTGTCCAAACTACATGTCCAAAACAAAAAACTGATTTAATGTTCCTTATTGATGGCTCAGGATCAATTGGCTCATATGTATTCAAGCATGAAGTTTTACGTTTTATTAAAGAATTTGTTGAACTTTTTGATATTGGACTTGATCGTACTCGTGTTGGACTTATCCAATATTCTGATCAGATTCGCCATGAATTCGATCTTAATCAATATTCTGATAAAAATTCTCTTCTTCATGCAATTGAATCAACTCATTATTTGACTGGTTTAACTCGCACTGGTGCAGCTATTCAACATATGGTTATGGAAGGATTTTCTGAACGTCGTGGTGCTCGACCAATTTCTACTGATGTTAGTCGAGTTGCTATTGTTATTACTGATGGACGCAGTCAAGATAATGTTACTGAACCTGCTAAATCTGCTCGTAACTTACAATTAAATACTTTCGCCATTGGTGTTACTGATCACGTTTTGGCTTCTGAACTTGAAACTATTGCTGGATCCCCACATCGTTGGTTTTATGTTGATCGTTTCAAAGACTTGGATATGCGCCTTCGATCACTTATTCAAAAAATGGCTTGTCCAGCTCCAGAACCCCAACCACGTCCAAGTGGAGTTTGCAATCCTAATACTCAAACTGGCTGTGATCGATCGCTCAATGAAATTTGTGTTGAAGTCAATGGTAAGCCACGTTGTCAATGTCCAAAAGAATTCCAACGGCATCCTATTACTCGTGTATGTGGTGGAGATTTATGCAATCCTCAAGTTTTAACTTCATGTCCTCATCCTGAAGTTTGTACAGCTACACCATTTGGCAATTTCCGTTGTATCTGCCCTGCCGATTATGCAAGAGATATGCGTACAGGTGTTTGTACTTCAACAAAAGAAAAACCTGAGGTTGCACATAATATTGACAGTGACTGTGCTAATGGTGGTCCTCCTTGTCCCAGTGGTGAACAATGTGTTCGTAATTCAGATGGAAGTCATCATTGTGCATGCTCTGCCGGATTAGAACGAAATCGCAGCGGCAAATGTGCTGTTCAAGGTTCGTGTGATCCCAATGACGCCAATTCATGTGATCAGCGTAAGCGTGAACATTGTTTAATGCATGCATCAGGAAATTATTTTATTTGCCAATGTTCTGCTGGAGAGCATCGTCATCCTGCAACTGATATTTGCTGTGAGTTTCAAAAATTTTAAGTGTTTTTTTAATCTCTTATTTTTAGTACGCAATGAATGTCTTACTGCTGAAAATGATTGTGATCGTTCTGCCCGTTGTATTGATACTGATGATGGCTACATCTGTGTATGCCCACATGGTTTCCTTGATCAAAGTTCTGATCCTATCAACCGACCTGGTCGAAAATGTACTCCAGAACGTAATGAATGTCTTGATGGTACTCATCATTGTTCTCCTGATGCCATTTGTACTGATACACCAGAAGGATATGTTTGCCGCTGCAAAGCTGGCTTCATTGATTTTTCACCTAATCCACAAAATTCTCCTGGTATTGTATGCAAGCAATTTGTTAATGAATGTGCCCGACCTGAATTGAATAATTGTGATCAAAATGCCATTTGTATTGATACTTCAGAATCTTACAAATGTATGTGCAAAAACGGTTTTACCGATCTTGATGAACTTCGAAATCCTGGTCGTCATTGCCAAAAAGTTCAACAAAATGAACGTTGCTTGGCTGGCAGAAATGATTGTGACAAAAATGCTCGTTGTGTTCAAAGGGGTGATAATGAATTCAGTTGTTTATGTCCTCCAGATTTCCGTGATAAAAGTCCTGATCCAATTAATCGTCCTGGTCGCGTTTGTATTCCACTTATTCCTGAATGTGATAATCCAACCCTTAATGATTGTGATTCACCTGATCGTGCCATTTGCACTGATACTGATGAAGGATATCTCTGTCGCTGTCGTCAAGGATTCCTTGATATTTCTCCTAACATTCAATCTAAACCTGGGAGATTATGTAAACAACGTAAGTTTTTAAGGAAACAAAAAAACTGGATTGGATTTTCATTTTTTTAAAAAATATATTAAATTTGTTAAAAAAATTATTTTTGCTCAAATCTCTCCCAAAATATTACTCAAAAAAATTAAATTTCTAATTTTTGATAACTCTAATATATTTTAAAAATGCGAATCTAGTTAAGTTTTCCCTTCTTTAGTTTTTAACTAACAACTATGGTTTAAAAAATTACAAAATTTAGTTGAAAATGAATGCGCTATGGGAACTCATGATTGTGCCAGAGATGGAGGAATTTGTGAAGATACTCCTGATTCATACACTTGTCGTTGCGCAATTAATTATTTGGATGTATCCTTTGATCGTGTACAACGTCCTGGACGCAAATGTAAAAGATGTAAGTTTTTTGGATTAGTTTATTTCAAAAAATCTTTTTCAATCTTCATAATTAAAGACTTTTACGGATCATCACCCATTTTGCGGTTGACGCGATTATGCGTCAACTTAGTTTTTCAATTTTAGATAGTCTTTTTTTCTCTTAATAGTGTTTTTTACCGACCCAGTTTTTTTAACTTGATCATTTTTAGTGGTTGTAAAATAAGAAAACAACGGATTTGACCCTTTTAAAGAAAAAAATCAAAACTTTTTTTTTAAAAAGCGTAAAAACAATAAATCTTCAGGGCATCAATTTATAATTTTTTTAAAGTTTGAAATGTAAAAGCATTAAAAATCAAAAAAAAAGAAAGCTTTTAATGCAAAACCTTTTTAGTAATTGATGAATGTGCAACAGGACAAAATGATTGCTCACCCAATGGAATTTGTACTGATACAGAGGATTCATACATTTGTGCTTGTCCCAGTAATTACATTGATGTATCACCTAATCCTTCAAACAAACCAGGAAGACGTTGTTTACCATGTAAGACAAATGATAATAATTTTTTGAGCAAAAAATAATACAATATTTGTTACAGTAATTAATGAATGTGCTAAAAATATGCATGATTGTTCACCAAATGCTGATTGTGAAGATACTCCAGATTCTTACAAATGTATTTGTCGTGATGATTTTGTTGATGAAAGTCCTGATCAAAGCAGACCTGGAAGAGTTTGTCGTCCTGCACTTGTTGATGAATGCAGACTTGGCAAACATGACTGTAGTCGTGATGCTGAATGCCATGATCTTCCTCAAGGATACACTTGTCAATGTCGTGCTGAATTCCTTGATGAATCTCCTAATCGTATTACACATCCTGGTCGTAAATGCGTTCCTCGACCTACTCCACCACCAGATGAATGCCGAGTTGATGTCAGTACTTCTTGCAAAGTTGAACTCAATGAAGTTTGCCGTATTATTGATGGTAAACCAAAATGTGCTTGTCCAATCAACTACAACCGTGATTCACGAACAAATGCTTGTACCGTCATTAATGAATGTCAATTCCCTCAACTCAATGATTGTCATCCCAGTGCCAGATGTATTGATCAACAAGATGGATACACTTGTGAATGCCGACAAGGATTTAAAGATGTTGTTCCCAACAAACCTGGTCGAAACTGCCAACCCCTTGTTAATGAATGCCAATTCCCTCATTTGAATGATTGTCATCAAAATGCACAATGCATTGATAAAGAAGAAGGATATGACTGCAAATGTAATCAAGGCTTTAAAGATTTAAGTCCTCAAAATCCTGGCAGAATTTGTCAACAAATGATTAATGAATGCAGCAAACCTGAACTTAATTCTTGTGATAAAAATGCAAACTGCTTCGATATGGAAGATGGATATCGGTGTGAATGTAAACAAAATTATTTGGATGTTTCTCCATCTCCCACTTTGCCTGGTAGAGCATGTCGTGCCCTTGTTAATGAATGCGCAAATCCAAAACTCAATGATTGTGATAAAGCAGCTAAATGTACTGATACTGTTGATTCATACACTTGTCAATGCCCTCCAAATTCAAAAGATATTTCACCCAATCAAGCTTTCCCTGGAAGAGTTTGTCTTGTATTTGAAAATGAATGTCTTACTGGCAAACATGATTGTGATCAAAATGCCATGTGTCATGATAATGAACAATCATTCACTTGTGAATGTAAAACAGGATTTACTGATCGTTCACCAAACAAATTAACCAGACCTGGACGTGTTTGTGTTAAATTGGTCGATGAATGTGCAGAAAATCGTCATACTTGCAGTGCTCAAGCTGATTGTCGTGATCTTGAAGAAGGATATACTTGTGAATGCAGAGATGGATATATTGATCGTTCACCAAATCTTCTTACTCAACCTGGACGTGTATGTGGTACTCCTGAAGTATGTCCCAGCAATCATGAATGTAGTAGTGCTGCTGTTTGTGAGCCACTTGGCGGTAATAAATATCAATGTACATGTATTCAAGGATACATCGATCAATCACCTCAAGGAACTCAAGGACGTATTTGTGTCCGTAATAATGCTTGCCGCGATCCTCGTCTTAATAACTGCTCTCGAAATGCAGTTTGTTATGATGAGCCTAAAGGATATCGATGTGAATGTATTAGGGGATATCTTGATCGTTCTCCTGAAGCAGCACTTAAAGGACGTGTATGTGAACCTCCACCACCACCAACACCTCCTCCACGCCATCCATGTCAAGATCCAAATCTTAATGACTGCCATGCAGCAGGTGCTTGTCGTGCAACTGGACCAACAAGTTACACATGTGAATGTTTGCCTGGATATGTTGATCGCTCTCCTGATGCCAGCAATAAGCCCGGACGTGTTTGTGTTCTTACTGAACCCATCTGTTTGGATTCAAACCGAAATGATTGTGATCCTGCGGCAATTTGTAGTGAAACTCAAGATGCTGATGGTTACACATGCAGATGCCGTGATGGATATGTTGACCAAAGCCCTGATACAAATCGTCGGCCAGGTCGTATTTGTGTTGCACAAGTCAATGAATGTTTGGACAAAAGCTTAAATGATTGTGATCCACTTGCTGTTTGCGAAGATTTGCCAGATGGTTACACTTGCAGATGCCCCGTTAATTCCATTGATCAATCACCTGACACTAAAAGACAGGGAAGAAAATGTTTCCTCCAAGTTGATGAATGCGCAAATCCAACTCTTAATAACTGCAGTCGATTTGCTGATTGTATTGATAAAAAAGAAGGCTATGAATGCAAATGTCGCTCTGGATATCATGATGAAAATCCCAGACATCCTGGTACTGTTTGTAACTATATCATCAATGAATGTGATTCTCCAAATCTTAATGATTGTCATCGTCATGCAGAGTGTATGGATCTTCCTGGTGGATATACGTGCCGCTGTCGAAGTCCATATCGCGATGAAGGACCTAAAGAACGTCCTGGCCGTCTCTGTCGTTTCAATGAATGTGCTAGCCCAAATACTAACGACTGTGATCAAAATGCCGTTTGTCAAGATACAGATGATGGATATTATTGTTCATGCAAAGAAGGATTTTATGATGCTTCACCAAATGCATCAGAATCTGGACGTGTTTGTAACCAATTCCAACCAGTAGAACCTGTTACTGTAGTCACTGCTTCAGCTATTAAAGAAGGCATTCCTTGTGGCCCTAATAATTATTGTAGTCCAGCACGAAATGAAGTATGCATTGGCGGCAATCGTTGTGGATGTCGACCAGGTGAAGCTCGTGCCTCTCCGACTGATCGATGTCAGCCGGTTGAAAGAGTTCCATTAGCTGTACGTGTTGTTTCTCGTGGACAAGAACCCTTATATTATAGCAGTGAATTTGGTAACGACAAGAATGAAGCATATGCTGAAATTACAAATGAATTCAAGAATGATGTTGGACATGCGATCGGCAGTACAGCTTATGCTCAAAGATATGTTAATACAGATGTTTCATTTATTACACATCCAAAAACCGTCAACAGTTCATGGCCAGAAGGATTACTTTTCAACTTTTCGGTGGGTGCAACTCCAACAGGAAGTCCTATTGATGTATGTGATCTTTGGGACGAGTTTATGAAATCTGTGCAACGTACAAATGGAGCTATTGGTGGTGGACGTTTAAATGTTGCCGCTGATGTTGACTTACTTGATCCTTGTTACAAACCTCCACCTGCTGGTGATCTCTGCAATGGCCAAGTTTGTAATGCTGAACTTGGAGAAGTTTGTATTGCTGGATCTCTTTGTGGATGTGTTAATGGTGAAAAACGAGCATCTCCTAAAGATAAATGCCGACCAGTTGAAGCATTCCCTCTTCCTCTATGGGTAATTCGTAAAAATCAACACAACCTTGTTTACAATGAAACCTTCGGAAATCCTCTCGATGAATTAAACAAAAAATATGTTCAATCATTTGAAAAAGGTGTTGCTGAATGCTATCCACACACTGTATTGAAAAATGCCTTTGTAACTGCTGAAGTTAATGATATTGTTGATCCTATGGTTGTTAATGCTAGCATGGATACTGGTATTTATTACAATGCAACAATGTATTTCCGTAAAGGACAAGTTCGGATTCCATCTGATTCATATCATACACTCCTCCGCTACATTATTGACAGAAATAATTACCAAATCGGCAACAGTGGACTTTACATCAATCCTTACCAGCCTGATCCATATAGTGCATGCTACAAAAATAACTGTCATCCTAAAGGTCGCTGCATTGAACTTGGTCCAAATGCTTACAGATGTGAATGTGGAAATGGTTATCGTGATAAAAATCCTAATGATCCAGGTCATCATTGCCTACCAATTAATAACTTCAATGAATGTGAAAATCCTGAAGATAATGAATGCTCTGAAAATGCTCGCTGTATTGATTTAGAACATCTTTACAAATGTGAATGTTTGCCAGGATTTACTGATGCTGCAAAAGAAGGTGCTGTTCCAGGAAGTGTCTGTGTTTTGGATTACTGCAGCGATGTAAACTTCTGCCCTGCTAACTCAACCTGTGTTAATATGGAACAACAAGCTGAATGTCAATGTAATCGCGGATTTGTTGATATTCGTAAGAGTGATCGTAGACTTGCTGTTGGATTTGATGAAAATACAATTTGCCTCCGATCAACAGATGTAAATGAATGTTTACTTGGACTTCATAATTGCTCTGGTGTAGCTGAATGTGTTGATCTTAAAGTTGGATATACTTGCCGTTGCCCTGATGGATATGTTGATGGTAATCCAAGCGAACCTGGAAGAGTTTGTGGTGCGCTTTTATGTGATCTTTGTAATCAACATGGTGATTGTGTTCATAATGCTCAAACTAACAATGTTACTTGCATCTGCCATGAAGGATATAGTGGTGAATATTGTGCATTGGCTCCATCCAGTGTACCTCTCATCCTTCTTATTTTATTGGCCTTACTCTTCTTACTTCTTACATTATGCTGCTTATTGTATCTTTGCACAAAATGTCATTGCTTCAAACGTTATCGCGAACCCTTATTCACTTATCGGCGCAACATGTTCCCCTTCGGAACGTTGGATCAATCTGCTTCCAGTGATAGTGGAGCAGATTTCAGCGCAATGTCTGGCTCTGGCGATTTATACAATCAAGATTTGGGTATTCCTCGTGCAAAAGTCAAAGATACACATCGTGATGGTGAAGCTAATGCTATGCAACTTGCTAATTATCTTGATGATATGCATATTCCAAGAGCACGTCTTCATGATGGCTCTTCTCTTGCATCTGGTGACAGTGAATTCACAATTGCTGAAGAAATTGAACGAAGAGTTATTACTGATGTTACAAGAACTGAAACTCGCACAATTACAACTGAAAATGCAGATGGTACAACAACCACCACCGAATTTAATGTTTATCCTCCAACAGATGGCGGCATTTCACATTCGTCATCATCTCATCACGTAAAAATTTAAAAAAAGATTTTAGAAATAATTTATAGTAATAATTTAGGTCTCGATGCGTGAGAGATCTGCAAATGACGAACAAGAACGCGGAGAAAGCGTTGCAGAATTCTCTAATGGCGGACATACAAGAGAATGGCATTCACGTGGTCGAAGTGGTGAATATTCAGAAGGACGTCACAATACTGGCTATGTTTCAGTATGTTTAAAAGTTTTTTAGATCTAACAATAATTACCAAAATTTCAGGAACAAGATGATCGATCAGTAAACAGTTATTCCACAGAAGATGATGGAATCTATGATAAACATGTTCTTGTAAAAAATTCACGTGATGTTGATCCCAGTCAAGGATATGAACGTTACAAGAGTGAAATAACAACAAAGAAAAGCAGCACCGAAACTTACAATAAATAGATTTTAAATATGCAAATTTTATAATTCACTGCCGCATAAATTTTTATTGCTTTTTTTTAAAAAAATGGTTGCTTCTGCCTTTTTTGTTTTTCATTTTGCGGGTCTTTGGCTTCATTATTATTGTAAAATGAATATTATTCTTTCTTTTTTATTTTTCGTATTTTTGTTTCATCCTCAAAAAAAGTGCCAATTTAAACTATGGGCTGCCCAAATATTGCCGTAATGGCCTTTTGTCTTGCCTTATCGAGATATTGCCTCGACTTTTGCCTCAATGACAATTTTTCATCTTTTTCTTTCATTATTAAATTTCTTTTGTAATGCCTGTTATCTTTTTTTTGCTCTATTTTTATATTATCTTCTAATTTTCAATGATTCTGCGTGTTAAATGCTATGTACAGATTCGGTGAATAAATTTTTTTATATTTTTTTCCTTATTGTTTTGGTTACAACTATTTTTCATATTTCTTTTTGCATCCATAAAGTTCATTTAATATTGGAGTTTAAAAAACATGAAAGAAGAAAATTAAAATAAATGAGCCGATAGCTCGCTAGTACCACAGTAACCCCCGCAAAAAAATATGACTCGTGTGCTTTTATTGCTTAAATGCAGAATTCCTAAAAGATAGTTTTGGCATTTTTTTGCAGCAAAGAATTTTTATGAATGATTGTTAAAAACAGAAAAACAAGACATTTTAGTTATTTTTTTGTTTACCAAAATTTTTTTTATTGTAAAGTTGAAATTTTACCAAGCATAATTGAATATCCCTCGAGAGGAAATAAATTTTTAAAACTTGAAAAATTGCAAAAAACAAAAAAATTTGGTCCATTAAATGAATGAGAGTCAATTGTAAGTTTTACGAAGAAATGCAGTGTTTTTCAGAACCTTCAAAAAAATTTTTTGTTACTAATGACGAGACTAAATGAAGCTGTTCGTCAAGCATGAGCTAGTCTTTTTCAAAAGCAAAAAAAAATTGAGTGATTACCATTCGTGTTTTTTTAATAAAACTCACAACTGTATGTCTTTTTTTTATTATTAGAGCTTCTCCGTTTTGGATTCAAAAGAAACACCCATGGCATTGAAAAATGAATAAATATGTATTCTGGTAAAAAAAAATTTGATATTTATCTTGAAATAAATAAAGCAACAAATGGACTTAAATAGTTTAATAATAAACAAGAAAAAACAGCGTGAGCTTTGAAAAAAAAGAGCTAGACCATTTGCAAAAAATGGGATTTGATTTTAAGGAGGTATGAGCTCACTAATGTAATTTTATTCAATCTATTTTCAATTGAAAGGTTTCTCTTGCTATAAAATAAAGTAAAAGTGCTAATTGAATATAGTTTTTTAGAGAGAGATGTGCGTAAGAAACAAATGAAACTAACTTATCGCTATTGAAGTAATTATGACGTTTCTAAAACTATTACCAACTAGCCTTTTTTTAAAATTTAATTGATGAGGGATAGTAAGCTTTTTTTTATTGAACGTTCTGTTAAACCTATTTGTAGGCGGTAGTTAATTCTTCAATTAATTGCTTTTTGACATTAATTTATTAAGTTTTTAAAAAAAATTTCGGCAAAAAAACAGCAAAGAAACTTTTTAATGTATGCTTCTCATCAGTGACTTCTGCTCCGCCTTTTAAAACAAAAAAAATAATGCATTTTCGTCATGAAGGAAAAGCCAATGACAACTTGTTAGCCTCTCTCATTTAAAGAAATTTGTTTAAAAAAAACTTTTTCTTTCTGCCAAAAAAGAATAGTGTACCGCCTTTAACAGCCCGCCCCTTTAAATATCCGTTATAGTAAAGGATCTAAGAACCATTGTAATACACTTTATTTCCTTTTTAAGTAAAAGGATTCAACTCATTTTGCTTCATATTGCTCACTTCGGTTTTAGCCATGAGCCTCGCACACTCCCAAATGTGTCTCGGTATTTTTTTACTTATTACAATTGCGCTTTCTTCTAAAGTTACAACTGCACAATCAACTGCAGCACAATCTTGCAATCAGGTAATAATTTATATATTTGTGTTATCATCATTAATCTTTTAACTTTTTTTCATATACGTAGATAAAGTAAATTTGACCCTTTTTTACGATTATTTATGTAATATAAAGGTAGACAGGAGAATATTTTCTTTGAAATTTAAAACTATTTTTTTTGTTGTTTTATTAAAAAACTACATCAAAAATTAAATGACTTTTTAAAACTTTGTGCATATTTGCTAAATACCACTGAAAAAGAACTGTTTTTAAAGTACCCGTTTTTCTTGCAAAAAATAATTAAAAATTTACGACAAAAAGAACCTTTATTTTGACCTTAAGATGCATGGCTAAAAAAGTTTTGTGCCATGGGAATTTGATAATGGTATCTTCCCTCTAATTACTTCTCCCTTTTTTAAAAGGATAGAACGATGACAAAAAAAACTAACTATACCCCGCAATGAGCTACTACTCGTTTTTACTAAAAATTTTGTTGTTTTAGATTCTTGCAAATTCTTCAGAAAATGATGAACGTTTATTATTATGCCAACTTTATGAAAGTTCATCCCTTCTTGCACAACTTGGAGTTTTAGTTACTGAAGGATTAGATCGATTAATGGTTAATCAAGGTATAATTTTTTGTTATTTGTAAAGTGATGAAATTAATCTAACAATTTGCTATAGGTTTAGTTACAGAAGGTGAAAATACAGCCCCTGATGCAAGAGAAAAACGTAAACATGAATATCTTCGTTTTGGTAAAAGAAAGCATGAATACTTGAGATTCGGAAAGAGAAAGCATGAATATCTTCGTTTTGGTCGCAAATGATCACACCAATCTTCTTCCTCCTAAAATAATCTCCATCAAAATCTTCAAAAACATTTAGCAAATTTTTTTCTAGTATAAACGCGTTTCCACAAATCCTTCCATTCCTGCTTTAAAGTCGTTGTATCAGTCCCAACTAAAAACTTTTCAACAAAAAATATCTTTTTTTTGTGGCAACCACTGTTTCTATTATTTTTTTAGATCTTATTTTTCTTTTTTGTCTTTTGATTAACAAAATAATGTTATTGTACTGTATTTACTTGTGTGTGTGAATTCAGCCGAAGTCCATATAAAGAGTTTGTTATGACAAATATACTGTATTATTGATATTTATATATCTATTTTTGGTGCAAAAAAAATTGGTTGTTTTTTTCTTAAATAAAAAAGTAGAACTTTAACACCAATAAAAAAGCATGACGACATAGCTTTAACATTGTTAATTTAACATTATCAACAACAGCAGCAGCATTGTGACAAAAAATTGTATTAAAAACATAAACAATTACCGTTCTGATGAAAGGTTAAACGGAAATGTATTATTAACGATTAATATCTGTTTTATTAAGAATCATTAAATTAAATAATAATTGCAGCAAAAAATAAAAAAAGAAATGAAAAACAAAATCAACTTATAAATACAACCATTTGATACATTACTTTAGCATAAGTAATTTAATAAGAAAGATCATGAAACTGAGGAAAAAGAGAAAGATGTATATTATAAGATTTACATGCGATTTGCATTTTGATATTTATTTCGATGATTATTGTTAAGAATTTTGTCATTAACAATATTCAAAGCAAAGACAGCAAGAACTCCAATGAATAGGGCAACATTAACACCAGCACATGCTCCAATCCATCCAAAGAATTGTCCAGTTTCAATGATTGTTCGTTGAGCAATATTTCCACCAATTCCACATACAATCATCCATCCGATCATTCCAGCACCAGAAAATACAATTTCCTAAAAAAATCAGTTCTCTTTGTTTCTTGAACCATTTTGTACTGTTTTTAAAAATTTTAAGTATCAATCCATTTTTTTGCCTTCTATTTTTCTCATTCATTTTTAAATATTTTATATATTTGCAATTGTGAAAAATGTTAGTTTTAAAAAAGTAAACAGAAAAATGAAAAAAAAATTTTAAAGCGGCTATGCTTCAGCTGTTGATAGGTTGGTTGGCTGCGCAAGAGGTGTTCCCTTTAGCGTTACGACGACGACGACAATTGTCAACAAAAAACGCGGCGCAAGAATAAAAAGAAAAAATTGCATAAAGATTATTTTACTCCTGAGTTTTGTTCCTTGAACAATAAGTTTGCTCTTTTTTTCCAAAAATAATTGAAAAATGAAGGTGTTCTTGGATTTTTAATAATCGATCAAAAAAATAGTAATGCATTGCCCACTAGCTTTTTTTCAAAAAAGGAGCGTCAAAGTTTGAGTCATTGTCGAAAAGTAAAAATATTTTAATTCAAAAAGCTTGAGTCATTTTGTGTCTTTTTAAATTTTTTATAGCAATCAATTGCAAGTTTGTCACTTCTTCCTTTTTATGGTCGTGTTTTTAAGGGTTATTCAATAACATTTAAAACAAATGACCATAAAATTGATAAGAACTAATATGCAACAAAGCAATAACTTTTGATTTTCAGTAACATTGAAGAAAAAAGTAATAATTTTAATTTTGAAGGGGGAATGTTGTGAATATACTTACTGTAAGTGAGCAATTGGTAAGGGACATGTCTTCACCATTTGTACGATATAATACAAAGTACGTAATAATTGATACTATACAATATAGTAATGTTAAGGAAGCAATAATATAAATTAAAACAATTTCATAATTGATTGAAATGTAGGCAGTAACATAACGTGGATCAAGAAGAATAAGAACAGCGATTGTTAAAAGCTATAAAGTAAAATTATGAGATTTAATAGCGATCAGAATAATAGCAAAAAACAAACATACAATAATCAAAACTTTAAGTCCAGCGCATGCTGCAAACTGGTATGGAAATGCCATCTTAGATTACTGTAACAAATGTCTCAGCACTATTTTTCTTTGATGTTTATTTGGCTGAGATTTTTTTCCCAAAAGCTTAAAATTAAATAATTATTTTAACAAAAAATATATATTAACTAAAAAAAATTACAACACCACGTGTTATCAAAAAATTTCAACGTCTTCAGTGACAAAAAAAATTGTACAGCAAAGTTAAAAAGCCATACACGCGACAGCCGGAACGAGCAAAAAAATTTTTTTGCGACGAACTAACAAGCGTCACCTTCTTTTTTTGCTTCGTATGAATCACACGAAAATAAAGCAAACAAAAACTCCGCAATAGAAAAAGCTTCGTTGTCTTCAGTTCAAACGAAATTTCATCAAAATGTACAACAATACTATTTGAAGAAGAAGAAAAAATGGGAGGAGGAGCAGCATCTATTTTTTTCCTTTTTCTCGCCGCAAGGGATATTTTTTCTTTAAATGGTATTTTTGTAAAAAAAAGAAATTTGACAGACAAACTCTGAGAAAAAAAAGTAGCCCTTGAATTTATTTTACTTTCTTACTTTCTTCTAGCTGAATGAAAGAGAGAGAAGGAGATTCCCATCGCTTTACATAATCAAGAATCGGCGGCTGCGGCGATGACTCTCTTAACTTAAAGACATTGTCGATTTTGTGCTTCTGTAATATCAAAAAAAGGGAACGCAAAAAAGTAAAGTAACTTTCAAATGTACACACAAGCATAAAAAAGTAAATCACTTTGTAAAGCTTATGTTACTGAAATTTTAAAAAGCTCATCGCTAGAAGAATACAATGCATTGAACTTTAAAAGTATTGTTTACTTTTGTTACTCTACTTCCGGGTATTTTCTTAATTTAAATAACTATGAACAATTTAGTAAACTAATTAAGTATGAGTAAAAAGGTTTTAAAAGTGCAATTTTAATAATCGAAATTTGTTCTAGTAAATTAATTATTGGTTGTTCTTGAACAGGCAACTACAGTATTCTTCAAAAGGTACATTATTATTTTTAATTCGTTTATTACTCAGTGTACTAACAATTAAAGTCTTATGCATTTACTTTATTTGTTATCTTCAAGAAAAAAATCCAAAATCAGCAAAATACCGTATTTCAAAAAATGAATTTTTTATCATACACAATACGTAACTTTTAAAAATAGGTTTTACTCATATGTAACACAGTGTTCTGAAAATTTTCCTCCTGTCACCGTATTTATTTTCTTGCATTAACAAAGTATTCGTTGCTTTAGCTTGTACAGTAATAAATTATAGATTTTACACCGTTCTTTTTTCTGAGGTGTAATTTATAACAAAACTTAGGATTTTATAAATTTTAAAGAAATTTGTTTAAAATACTGTCTTTATTTCGAGTTTTGCTATGATACAAAAGTAATTCAGGTTTCCAGGTGGTTAAAAAAATAATTTTTGTTTTAAATAATTTTCACAAATATTACTTTTTGCAAGGATTGCATATACGAACTTAAAATTTTAAAAGCATCAAAAGTGATTACTGTATTTACGCAGAATAGCATTCCGATTTTGCGCAAAAATGAAATGCTATATTGATTTATTTCAGAAATAGTAAATTTACAAAAACTTCAAACTGAACGTTTAGAACTCTTGGACATGCAGAATGATTTAGCTGAAAACACAAAAAATTTTATAACTGTTCCTCTTTACATGCACGTGGTATGTAATTTTATCTACTGTTGTTACTACTTCAACACCAGAGTTCAAAAGATCGTAATAAATATGCTCCTTTTTGGAATTGACTCTTTATCCGAAACCGGAGTTGGAATGGAAAAAAATGTTCGGGTGCAACACTACTTTTATGTTGAATTTATTTTGTGTTTATATTTTTCATAATTAATCTGACACAGTTTAAATCTAGATTATTGAATCAAAATTTGAATTTTATTTTTTAAAATAATTAGCCCAAAATTGATATGAAAAAATTGGATATCTTTAAGGATTTCATGAATGTTGTATTTGCTTTGTAATCAATGCCATTAATATTTTAACGAACACAGTCAACAACAAATTTTGTTTAAAATATTATAATATATGTTAAACTTTTTCTTACAGTATTACGGTAATTCAACATACTCTCATAAATGCGAATGGGATACTGTAGCTTTGACAACACAATTGAAGTTATTAGCAATTTTATTATACAAAATATTACAAATAAAAAATTATTACAAATTTATACTGTAAAAACAAATAGTTACTTAGTTAACAAATACGATACAAATTTAATTTTAAAATAAATATTAAGAAACTAGATAGCACAATTGAGATATTGTAACAAATGTGATGCAAGATTGCGTTGAGAAAAATAAATTAATTTGTATAAACAGGAGGAGCAAATCGTTCAACAATAGCAATGCTTTTAAAGATGAGAGTTTTAACAAATGTAGGACATCGAGGACTTGCGGCAACTTGATTAAGCGATTGTTTAAGAGATGCAAAAGCAATTCTAAAAAATATGAAATATTTTATAAATTTAAAATTTAAATATGTAGCCATACCTAGTATAAGGATTGCGACGAGAAGCATATCGAAGAGTTAAAAATCGGAAGTATAATACTGGAAAGAAAATATTTCCTCTACCAGTAAAGATCATAGCAAAAAATATTGGAAAATTAAAAATTTCAGCACATGCGATGAGTCCAAGAATATTATCTGCTTGTTGAACACGAAAATCGGCAAGCTTTCTTACAATAGCATTTGCTCCATGTCCAGTTTCTTCTGCCATTTTTGATAAGAAAGGAATTGCATTGAAAAATGCATAAAATACAATAGGTATTAATGCCACTAAAAACATATTAATTAAATTAAGAAAACTGGAAATTAATTTAAGTTTTACTTACTGGAAACAGGAGTAGACATTGGAAATGTGATGCAGTATAGTAGATAATGCGCAGAATCTTCTGCCATTGCAGTTTGTAAAAATTGTTGACTTACAATAGGTACATTAACACCCTTTAAACGATGATAAAGTCGAAGAGCATTTGTTGCAGCTCCTAAAATAGCTTCATTTTAAAAAATTATATATTGAAAAATAACATACCAGCAGCAAAAGCTTTGAAATAAACAGATCTTGTGTGTTCTACATCACTCGTTGGAAGATGATATTGAATTGCAAAGAAAATTGTTAAAATTCTTAAAACAAAACAAATTGAATCCATTGAATTTTGTTTTAAAAAATCCTAAATATGGATACAGTATTTTTGAGTTTTTCAAAAATGATGTTAACTTACTACTACAGATAAAGTTTGAGTTGTACGTTGATTACTGGCTGATGGTCTAGCATTATTTGATGCCTCAGTATTTTCATTGGAATTTGAAGATGTAGTAGACGTTTCTTCACGAATTTCAACCATTGTTAATCTAAAAAATGAATTCTTTAAAAAAACATAAACTCAAGTAAGAATAAGATTATTTAAAAAAATAATAAAGCATGTCGCTTAGCAACTACTTAAAAAAACGTATACAAAAGTTAGCAATTAAGTTTTTTTATCACCATAAAGAGGTTATTAGCCGTTCTGCGGTTGTTTAATAGGGAATTTTCAAATATCAAAAGTCAAACTGGAGATGAACACGGAAAAAATCATCATTTATTACTATTTTTCATGTTCTCGAACAAAAAAAGAGTGTTGTTGCTTTTTAGAATTGCAATGAACGATATCGACATAAAAATATGTATAGCAATAACCAAAGAGAAAAATAGCCATTATGGCATTACGATGACAGTTGCCAATCGATGTGAAAAATAAAAAGAAAAAAAGTAAGATGAAAAGTTGCACGTGTTGGCTGATGGAGATTTTTAATATTTAATTAAGACAAGAAATATGAATCGACAATTACAAATTGTTATTTTAAGTAAAGGTTCAGATAATCAACGTCTTCGAAGATCTCTTATTGTTGATACTTCTGAACAAGATAATGTTTCTTCAATTAAATCAAAAATTTCTCAAGCAGCTGGCTTGCCTTTGCAAGATTTGAATCTTATTTTTGGTGGAAGAAAACTTCCTACTGAATTACCAATAAATACTTTATTACTTGGGCAATCAACGTAAGTATTAAATTAAAGCGAATTTGGTAAAGAACAATTTTTTTTTCAGATGTCTTTTTGCTACCGTAACCCCAGAAAATGATGATACTACCTCAGAAAATACTACTGTAATCTCAGCTCGTGATGTTAATAATGGCTCATATTTTGTATATTGTAAAAACTGTAATTGTCTTCAACAGGGCAAAATGAGAATCTCTTGTTCTGGATGTAAATCAAATGCTGTACTTCTTAAAAATGAACCAAATGATTGGTCAGATGTTTTTGATGGTGATACACTTATTGCTGATTGCCAAATTTGTGAAGAAGATCGCCCTGTAAATATACAATTTAAATGTACAAAATGTGATGAAGTTTGTTTTAGTGGTATTTAACATTTTCAATATAAACAGATTTATAGATATCTTCTGCCCTTCGACATGTTAAAAGAAATAGATATATGCGAGATTGTATTATTTGTGGTGAAACAGATAGCTTAATCTTTGTTCTTAATTGTCAACATTCATCATGTCTTGGCTGCTTTATTGTCTATATGGATAATTGCCTTGAACAATGGAATTTTATTCGAAAACCTTCAAGTGGATATACTGTAACTTGTCCAATGTTTGATTGTTCAGCTTTTGTTGAAGATGTTCATCATTTTCATTTACTTGGTATTGATAAATATCGACAATATCAACGTATTGCAACAGAAAAATATGTTAATCTTCAAGAAGAACGACAATATTGTCCATATCCAAATTGTGGGGCAGCTTTTATGGTTGAAATGTTTGAAAATGAAAATACAATATCATGCCCAGAATGCTTAAGACTTTATTGTTGCCAATGTCGAAGTACAGATAAATGTCAATGTGATGGAGTAAGTTACAGTGTTATTTTTATCAGTGTAAAACTATTAATTAATTTTTAGCAACCAGATGAATCTACCGTACTTATACGAACTATAAGCAAAAACTGTCCTACTTGTGGAGTTGCAACTGAAAAAAATGGTGGTTGCTCTCACATTCACTGCACTCAATGCCGAAATGAATGGTGTTTTATTTGTGTAAAAGAGTGGAGTACAGAATGTCAGTGGGATCATTGGTTTGATTAAGCTGCTCAATGTGTATATATTTATGTTTTATTATTTTTACAACAACAAGAATATGGTAAACTCAACAAAATTTGATATTCATTACATAAATGCATTCATTCTTTCAACAGCAACTACAGTTTCTTGTTTTTGCCGATTTTCTTTCTAAGTGAATACTTCTATCGCTTTGCGATTAACACCAAATTGAATCTTTTTTGTATGCATTTTTGTATCTTTTAGGAATCTTTTTTTTGTAATTTCTTTCATATGTCTTGATAATCAGGAATGTAAATAACGTTATTATTAGTTAAATAAATGTAGTTCGCAGCATCGTGTTATAATTGTTGTTCATTTGTGTTACATTGTGTTATTCTTCGACAGAAAAAAATGTTTATGAGATTAGTAAGATACTGTATATTACTTCATTTTATGTACAGAAAGTAATACCTTTTTAAAATAAATACAGATGAAAGACCCTCAAAGATATAACAGCAGAAAGTAAAATGAAACTTACAGTATCACATACTTATACTAGTAAACGGCAACCCAAAATGTCGGATTTGGATTCATATGTTGTCAGATCGATTCGTTGGATTGGAATTTGGGTGAAAAAAATTCATTGGATCTAATAGATTAATCAGTCTGATTGGATCGAAATCAAGGTTTTAGCCGAAAAATGGCAAAATGAACGCATTAATAATTTAATTAAAAAAGTCTTTGGTTACTAATTAAGTTCAGTTTACCTAAATGAGAAAAAAAAATTTATTTTGAAATTTTTATTTTCAAATATAAAATAGCAATCAAAAATGTTAGATCCAAAATTTTGCAGGATTGGATTGTTGGAAAATTATCGGATGGATGGGTCGATCCAATGCAAATAGATTGTCGTTCTAATTCATACCATAGGAAAATGTTTTTACTTTTCTGATATAGTAGAAAAAAAGAAGAAACTTTAATTATTCGATAAACTAAAAAATATTAGCAAGTTGTTTTCTTTTACAAAAGTAAAGTTCTTTCTTTAAAAGTTTAAGCTGGCAGCAGTTTTTCTTGTCATTTTTAAAAAAATGCGCCACTCCCTGATTTTCAATGACTGAATGTTACTGCGTATACAACAGAGCAAAGGAAAAATGCACACTGCTGGACTCACGGATGCCCCTCTTGGCTTTCTTTTTTAATGCAAAACTGTTTTTTTTAACTCTTTTTAAGCAAACTATTATACTTTCTGTACCACTTTTAACTATTTATTTTTCCCCATATCCTTCTAAAGCTTTATCAGCTTCTTTTCTGTACTTCGTTTGTACTTCTAACGACTGGATTTTTCGTTTTTCTATATATACATCGCTCATCACATATATTTTTTCAGGTAACATCGGGTGATCATGAAGCTTATAGAATCAAGTGATATTGTTGTTTTTCCAGAAGGTGTTACCTTTACACTTTCCAACAGAATTTTAACTGTTAAAGGACCACGTGGTGTATTGAAACGTGATTTTCGTCATGCTTCATTGGATTTAACTCGTGAAGGAAACAATAAGCTTCGTGTTCGTAAATGGTTTGGTATCTCAAAAGAACTTGCAACAATTCGAACAATTTGTTCACAAATCAAAAATCTTATTAAAGGTGTTACAATGGGATTCCGGTACAAGATGCGTTCCGTATATGCACATTTCCCCATTAATATTGCTCTTCAAGATAAAGGTTCACTTGTTGAAGTATGTTTATATTACTTAAAAGCTTTTTTTAAAACAAACATATTCATTCTTTTAGATCCGTAATTTCTTGGGTGAAAAAATTGTTCGTCGTGTTCAACTTCCTGAAGGTGTTGTTGCTGCAATGTCTACAAAACAAAAGGATGAATTGATTGTTGAAGGAAATGACTTGGAACTCGTTTCTCAATATGGTTAGTTTCTTTTCTTATCATTATTATTACAACATTAATAACAAATGCAATGTTTTTAGCTGCTCGAATCCAACAATCTACTTCTGTCAAAAACAAGGATATCAGAAAGTTCCTTGATGGTATTTACGTTTCTGAAAAAACAACTGTTGCTGAAGATTAATTGTTTTAATATTTGTTTGTTGTTTAAATTCTTGGATAAAGTTGTTTATCATATATTTATTTTGCTAAACAATGCATTATTTATTCTACATATTATTATCCTAAATGGTGTTCAAGTTTTTCTTGGGTGTTAACATAGACAGCTTTAATTTGGGAATAGGAGTGGAGTGTTTCAAGGCAATTTTCTCTTCCATGTCCGGAGTTTTTGTATCCTCCAAATGGAATGTAAACTTCGGTGTCGTTGTAGGTGTTGATAAAAACTGTTCCAGCCTGAAGTTGTGCTGCAACTCGATGAGCTCGGCGAATGTTCCTAAAGAATTTTAGTTTACTTTTATCAGTTTTTCTTTTTATATTACTTTGTGTAAAGCCCAGCTGCTAAACCATATCCAGTTTTATTAGCGCGTTGAATAACTTCTTCATCATCATCAAAAGGAAGGATTAACATAACTGCACCAAAAATTTCATCTTTAACACATTCCATATCATCAGTAAGATCGCTAATAACTGCAGGATCAAAGTAAAAACCTTGTTCAACTCCTTCTGGTTGAACACGGCTTCCTCCTCGAAGAACTTTGGCACCCTACAAAATTTTCTTGATAATTTTGTTTGTTTATTTTAAAATTTACTGTTTCTTTTGCTCGATCAACAAATCCAACAACTTTGTTAAGTTGAAGTTCATTAATTGTTGCTCCAACATTAGTGCTATCTTGGAAGGGATTGCCAACTTTAAGTTTCTTTGTTTCGCTAAGAACCTCTTGTGTAAATTCATCAACAATGCTTCGGTGTACAAATACACGGGTTGCATTTGTGCATACTTCGCCTGAATTTATACTGTTTAAAAATTCTAGGATTTTTATCGTTACCTTGATTCAAAAAATTTGCTAAAATAGCTCCTGCAACAGCATTGTGAATTTCAGCATCTTCAAAAACAATAAAAGGTGATTTTCCACCAAGTTCTAATGTAACTGGCTGTAATGTAATAATATAGTTTTTAAAAATAATCTTTTACCGTATACCTTAATATTACGTTTTGAGCATTGTTGTTGAATTTTCATTCCAGTTTGATACGAACCAGTAAATGAAACTTTACGAATAAGATCATGTTCACAAAGAAATGATCCGGTATCAGCTTCTCCTTGAAGAACATTAAAAACATTAGCTGGTAAACCAGCAGCAGCTAAAATTTCACCCAAAAGAACGGGACTTGCTGGTGCAAATGGACTTGGTTTATAAACAACAGCATTACCAGCAGCAAGAGCTGGTGCAACTTTCCAAACACAGGTTTGGAATGGATAATTCCATGCACCAATACAACCAACAACACCTAAAGGTTCTCGGCGAGTATAAGCAAAACGATCATGAGCTTCACCAGGAAGATCATAATAATCTCCTGTAATACAAGTGTTATTAAATATTGTTTTTCTTATTACTTTGTACGGTATACCTTTCATAACTGCAGGAGCAACACCAGCAAAAAATTGAAAAGTATCTGCGCTTGAAGCAATATCAATTCGAGCTTCGGTAATTGGTTTGCCATTAGTTTTTACTTCCCAACGAGCAATTTCTTCAAGATTTTCACGAATAAGTTCAGCAACTTTATTTAAAATTTTTCCTCGTTCCAATGGTACTGTATTACCCCATCCAGGTTGAGCTTTTGAAGCTTCTTGAACAATTTTGTCAACAGTATTGGCATCAGCGATTGGACATTCTGCCACTACTTTGCCTGTAAAAAATGTGCTTTTCAAACGCAAACGTTATGGGTGGTCTTTCAAAAAGGGAAAAAAATAAGAGAAAGAGAGAGAGCAGTGCGGCGGCAAATTTTTTTCTTTGCTTCTTACCAGAAAGTGGTTCATAAACGGGAAAAGTGGATTTTTCAGCAACAGTTTGGCGATGTCCATTAAAAAAATAGAGTCCACCTTCAAGATCAACAGGAGCCGAAAAAGTCATGATTCCGTTCAGAAGCTTCAATTAAAAATACCTTAAAAATATATTTTTAGTTAAATTTTATTTATTGATTAAAGGTAAATTCATCGATAGATACACGAGGAAGAACAACTGTCTTGCACGATCTGGACTTGAAATAAATGATGATAAGAGCTTTAAAAAAAGACTTTTATTTTAATCACATCTAACCTTTAGTCAAATGTTGTTGTCGTGATTGATGTATTTTCATCAATTCAATAAAAAGAATAAACAGTAAGGAAATGGCTAGAAGAAGACGTTGAAAATTTTTATGACTATTTCAATTTATTTAGAGCTGTTAATTAGGCAAAAGTTCAATGATAACCTTATCTTCAAGTATAAAACTCTTTTTGTTTTTCCATTTTTTAGATCTTTGTTTTTATGCTTAAAAATTTATTGTGAACGAAAAAGAAAAAAAGAATCAAGTGCAAAATAACTCAACAGTAATTTAAAAAAACGTTTCAAAACAGAATACAATTAAAAATATCCAATATATTTATTTTTTGATTTGGCAGTTTTAAAGATGGAAAAGAGATTTACAAACAGAAAGGGCAATGATAGAGCAAATATTTAAAAGTAAATTTTTTAAAAATTAAACAAAATCAAATTAACTTAAAATAAAAAAAATTTAAAATGACAATGATAATCACAGGCTTTTTTACTATTGCCGGTCTTTGATGCATACTTGACAACGACTCACGCGATCTTTGAGACCGCCTGCTTTCAGAGTCTGTGGCATTGGTTTACGGAATTGATTATTACGGTCAATGATTGCTAACCAAAATCCATGATTTGTTGCATAATAATTGCAAGTTCCTTTACCATGACATTCAATAAATGGTACAGAAGCAAATTCTTCTAAACAACTTCCAGGTGATTCAAGCATTTGACCGGTACCTTCTGCTCCTGCAGCTGTATGCTAAAATTTTATTTTTTTTTGTTAAAGCTATTCTGGTAATGTAAATAATACCATGACAAAACTGTATCCACTATAATAAGGCGACCATCCTCGAGGACATTCAGGCACATAACTATCTTGTGAATGAACAGCCATTATTTGTGTTGGAATTTCACAGACCGCACAGCGTGAAATATGTGGCTGAATGGCATTTCCAGTCATCTAAATTTTTATATTTGCATTATTTTTTCCAGTAAAATTTACAAATTACCGGTGTCATCATATTATTCATTCCCTTTCCAGTTCCCAACCAGAATGAATAATCATTTCTGCTACTAATGTGACATGTTTCTTTGACGTTACAGAACAAAAAGGGCATGGTATTAAATTTAGGCAAGCATGAACCTGGTGATCCAAGATCTTGTCCAGCTGCACGTCCATTGCCTTGAACATATAGAAGGGAATAACCAGACCAAAGTTGAGCAGATCCAGGAGGGCATTGTGGAACTTGTGTTGTTTGGGAATGTTTGGCAAATGTAAAACCACGTGAAGGCGCCCATCCACCAGGAGGTCCACCAACACCAGGGAAACCAGGAGAGCCAGGGCGACCAGGACGGCCGGCAACACCTTCAATACCAGGGCCTCCAGGTTGACCAGCAAGACCAGGTGAACCTGGATATCCGCTATCACCAATCGGTCCAGGAAGGCCAGGACGTCCAGCGCTACCTGGTGGTCCAGGTAAGCCATCCATGCCAGGCGCACCAGGTATACCAGGTGCTCCATTGTAGCCAGCTTCTCCTCTTAATCCAAGAGCTCCTTTAATCTAAAATAAGAGAAAATATAGAACTGATAGCATATTCATTAGTTACCATTGGAGGTTGAGGGCCAGGTAAACCTTGTGGTCCGGGAAGACCATCGCGACCTGGAAGACCAGGCAAACCAGGTGATCCATCCATGCCTCTCTCCCCAGCAATACCAGGGAAACCAGGAGAGCCAGGAAGCCCATCTTGCCCTCTCATGCCAGGGACGCCAGGAAGACCAGCTTCTCCCTACAAAGAAATAAATAAATAAACTAAGGTTTTTAGAGGTTAACAAACTCTGCTGCCAGGGAAACCAGGAGAACCACTTTGGCCAGGATATCCAGGAAGGCCATCCATGCCTCTTTCGCCTTTAATACCAGGGAATCCATTAGGACCAGGAGTACCAGGAATGCCAGGTAAGCCATTATGTCCTCTTTTTCCGTCAATTCCAAGTAAGCCCTTTTCGCCAGGAATACCAGGAAGACCGTGTTCACCAGGAGAGCCGACCAATCCAGGAGCGCCAGGATAACCACTATTGCCCATTTCTCCTTTCATGCCAGGTAAGCCAGGAAGACCGTCGCGCCCTGGGAGTCCAGGTAAACCAATTTCTCCAGGGATTGCTAAAAAAAGTTATATCAATTTTCTGCAATATATTTATTGTCAATGTTTACGTGTTCCAGGGCGGCCGGCTAAGCCAGGTAATCCGTCATCTCCTGGAGGGCCAGGTAGTCCAGCGCCTCCATCAAATCCAGGAGCACCAGGCAAACCATCCATTCCGCGTTCACCTTTGATTCCAGGTGCACCTGGGCGACCAGGCAAACCTAGGTCGCCAGGCAAGCCTTCAACTCCAGGGAAGCCAGAGTCACCAGGAGGTCCCATTAATCCAGGTCCACCGGGGAAGCCTTCAGTTCCAGGTAAACCCGATTCTCCTTTAAGTCCTGGCAAACCATCAGCGCCGCGATAACCGGCAAGTCCATTGTCTCCAGGTAATCCTGGGTAACCTTTTTCTCCAGGATAACCAGGAAGTCCCTGAAATGTAGATAGTGAGCATAGCAAATGGAATTATATGTTACTAAAATTTCTTCATAGTGTTAAAAATTTACTATCTCTTTTTTTAAGTATTGCTAGCTTTGTACTTATATAATTTTTTAAAAACTATTGCGTCTATTTTTAAAAAATTGATTTTAGTTAATCTTTTATCAGCATTTACGCTTAGCAGAAGCTCTTAGATTTTTGCAATTAGTATTATTTTACTAATAAAGCTAGCAAATTTTTTGTTACATTCAATTGTTAGCTTACCTCAGCACCAGGAAAACCATTAGATCCAGGAACACCAGCCATTCCCATTTCTCCTTTGAAACCAGGCAATCCAGGTAAACCATCACGTCCAGGACTGCCAGAGTATCCAGGAGTACCAGCTTCACCTTTGGGTCCGGGAAAACCAACCATACCAGGTGGCCCAGGCAAGCCAGGCATGCCGTCCATCCCATCAAGTCCAAAAGCTCCATCTTCTCCTTTTGTTCCAGGAACACCAGGAATACTTTGACCAGCATCCCCAGGCATTCCAGGAAGGCCATCCGTGCCGCGTGTACCAGGTAATCCAGCCATTCCGTCAGATCCAGGGTAGCCATTATCTCCGGGTAAGCCAGGTGCACCCGGGTAACCGTCATCACCTCGAGGGCCTAATGCTCCAGGAGCACCGTTATCGCCAGGAGCACCAGGAAGTCCAGGAAGTCCTTCTTTTCCAGGAGTGCCAGGAAAACCTACATGAAAAAAATAAATATTAAAGCATTATTTAATAAACAAAATATATATTACCGTTTTCTCCAGGCATTCCTGAGTTTCCAGGAGCCCCATCATATCCAGGCTCTCCAGGTGGCCCTTGTAATCCAGGAAAACCAATATCACCATCTTCTCCTTTGAAGCCGGGAGCCCCAGGGAGACCATCGTTTCCTCTTCTTCCAGGTAAACCATCTGCACCTCGGGGGCCTACTAAGCCAGGGCTTCCAGGAAGGCCAGGTAAACCAGATTCGCCTTTTAATCCAGGAGCACCGGGAAATCCAACACTGCCTTGTTGACCAGGGCGTCCTTGTTTTCCGGGAATACCAGACAGTCCAAATTCTCCTTTGGGTCCAGGTAATCCAACAATTCCATCATGTCCAGGAAGACCGCTTTCTCCAGGATATCCTCTACTTCCAGGAAGGCCAGGACGTCCATCGAGTCCGGGGCCACCTGGTAGACCAGGAAGTCCAGCTTCTCCTTTGGGACCAGGGAATCCAGCCATGCCAGGAAATCCAATTGCATTTTCTCCAGGAGCGCCTTGCAATCCAGGTAGTCCAGGTAATCCTTCGGCTCCGACTTCACCGCGTAAACCATCAACACCAGGGAATCCATTATCACCAGGGGGACCTTGTTCTCCTTTAATACCAGGTCTACCAGGAGATCCCGGGAATCCATCTTCACCAGGGGGCCCTTCGAAACCAGGAGCTCCATTATCACCTTGACGACCAGGTAAACCAGGAGGTCCATCCAAGCCGCGTTCTCCCTTAAAACCAGGAAGACCAGGAGAACCTTTCCTTCCTTGTTCACCTTGATGAACATCCAAGCTTGCTCTACCAGGTGTGCCAGCAGGCCCAGGAAGGCCGGGGAATCCATCGTCTCCTCGAGGACCTACCAAACCAGGTGTGCCAGGAAGGCCGGGGAATGAATCACCAGGAGGCCCAGGTAGTCCTGGAGTACCAATCTAAAAAATAATATTATTATTTCATATAAACAATAGATCTGAAAACATTTTCCAAGAAAATAATTCCGAAATTGTACTTCTAGTGAATTTGAAAAAATTTTTTTTTAAAACGTTTACATTTACATTTGCATTTCATTTTATGTTAGCTTGAGCATATTAATTAGCATGGTCAGATGAGGACAATCCCAAAAATCATAATAAAAAAATATTCGAACATATTTTTGGAAAAATTTTCGAATAAAAAGGTTTTTTCTCTTAAGAAGCAAGTTTTTTAATTAAACTGTAAAACCATCTAATTCTTGGTAAATGAAATTTAGTTTTTTTATAATAAAAACTAAATTTCATAGGCTTCTAAAGAGATGCAGCTTATGTTAATCTATTAAAAATAAGCATCAACTAGGGATTGGGTAATTTGCTGCATGCAATGAAAACTGCATGTAGGGTAATTTGCTGCAAATGCAGGGTATTTTGCTGCATGTAAGGTAAAAAGCTGCATGCATGGTAATTTGCTGCATGCACGTTCATTTTAACGGGTTTAAAATTCATTGAACCCTCTGTTACAAAAATTTAATTTTTTACCCTTAATTAAGGGTTTTAGAATTTCCGGATTCTGAAGCCTTCAATACTTCAAGAATCCAAAGATTCGGTTTTTCCAAAATTTATTTTTTTTTGTTTTTGACAATTGCCGAAGAACAAAAAATAAAGTTTTTAAAAAAATTTTTAAAAAAGTTTCTGCTGTTGCTTTTCTTTTCTTTTGGCATAATGCCGCATGATAAATTCTAGTGGATGACAGACAACGAAAGAAACGCACTTTCTCAACGCAAAAATTCGACAAAGAACAAGTGAAAAAGAAATGAATTTTTGCACAGAGAAAGTGCATGTCTTTCGTTGTCTGTCTTCATTTTGTAATTCGTCATGCGACATTATGCCAAAAGAAGTGAAAAGTAACAGCAGAAACTCTTTAAAAAACTTTTTTAAAAACTTTATTTTTTGTTCTTCGACAATTGTCAAAAACAAAAAAATAAATTTTGGATAAGCAGAATCTCTTGGATTCTTGAAGTATTAAAGACTTCAGAATCTGAAGATTTTGATACCCTTTTTTAGGGTGAAAAAATGATTTTTTGTATCAGAGGGTTCAATGAATTTTAAACCTGTTAAAATGAGCGTGCATGCAGCAAATTACCATGCATTGCAGCTAAATACCTTGCATGCAGCTGTTTACCTTGCATGCAGCAAATTACCCTGCATGCAGTTTTCATTGCATTGCAGCAAATTACCCAATCCCCATCAACTATTTTCTGTTTATTTAAAATGGATAAGATGATCACGCGATTTTTATTTCAGCCGGGAGATTTGATAACTCTAGTATCAATAAACAAGTTTACAAGAAAAGGAAAAATTTTTTGCAATGTTGATAGAAGTTTTTTACGTTTGAAAATAATGTGAAAACTTACAGTTCCATCTCTTCCTCGTTTTCCGTCAATTCCGAGTAAACCTTTTTCACCGGGAAGCCCAGGGAAACCGGGTTCACCAGGTAGCCCAGGTAATCCATCTAGACCAATTTTTCCAGGAAGACCAGGCAAGCCTGGAGGGCCCCGTTCACCTTTAAGTCCATCAGGGCCTTGAGGATTTTCCATAGGTCCTTCGATTTCACCAGCTTCACCTTTCAACCCAGGGTATCCAGGAATTCCAGGCAAACCAGGAGCACCCTGTAAGTTTTTTTATTTATACTATTCTTATACAATGCTCTCACTTCTTGTCCAGGATTACCAATATTTCCAGGTTTTCCTGCCATTCCTTTCAATCCATTTGAACCTGCGGGTCCACTGGGCCCTGGAGGTCCGGGATATCCATCAACACCAGGTACGCCGTTATCACCTTTTGTTCCAGGAAGGCCATCAGGACAATATCCACAATCATCACCTTTTGGTCCGGGTAAGCCTGATGATCCAGGTTGACCAGGTGTGCCAATTCGTCCATTTTCACCAGGGTAGCCCGGTAATCCAGATTGACCAGGAGGTCCAACTTTATTGACTCCTTGGCCAGGGAAACCCTTTGTGCCAGGTGTGCCGGGAGTACCAACTTCGCCAGGAATACCAGGATATCCATCTTTGCCAGGAAGTCCATCAAGTCCAGGAGGGCCTTGAATATCATATCCAGGCAATCCAAGTTCGCCTTCTGGTCCGCAGTCACCTGGTAGACCAGGAGTACCAGGTTCACCAACATATCCAGGATAACCATCTTCACCGCGATCACCATTTTCTGTAAATCCGGGAATACCATCAAGACCTGGAGGACCTTGAGGCCCTGGTCCGCCAATAGGGCCACGAGCTCCTACTGGGCCAGATGTTCCGTCGTTGCCTTGAATATTTCAGATTAAATAAAGCATTTACTTTATTTTAAAATAACCTGATTCTCCTTTAGCGCCAGGAATGCCGTCGATACCTTGAACACCTCGAGGGCCAGCTTCGCCTTTACCAACGCCAAATTCACCAGGCGGGCCAGCACTACCTTCTGGGCCAGGCCGACCAGGATATCCAAGATCACCTGCTGAACCTTTTTCACCAACCCATCCATCCATACCAGGAAGACCAGGGGTACCGCTTTCTCCTTTTGGTCCAGCAATACCATAAGAACCGTCTTTTCCTTTTTTACCCTAAATCAAAAACTTATAAGGAAATAATAAAGATTAAAATACTCTTTGCCCAGCATCTCCAGGATCACCACGTTCACCTTTTAATCCAGGAGCACCAGGAGCGCCATCAAATCCAGGGATACCAGGAGGTCCTGTAGGACCATCGCGACCTTTTTCACCTTTTGCACCTGAATTTTTATATTAATTGGGTAATTAGATGCATTAATGCTAACCTGGTGGTCCAGCAGGGCCTTGAATTACTTCAGTTTCTTGAGGAGCTGATGCACCTGCAAAAGTCCCAGGCAGACCTGGAGGACCTTGCGGCCCAGCAAGACCTTTCTCTCCTTTACGCCCTGGAGTACGAACACCCATCCTGCCTTTCACACCAACTTGTCCGGGATAACCAGGTGGTCCATATGGGCCAGGATCACCACGAGAGCCTTTGAGACCTGGATAGCCGTCTTTTCCAGACAATCCAGGTAAACCAGGTTGTCCACTTTCACCAGGTTCTCCTTTTCTTCCTGCAGAATTAACGCCACCTTCACCAGGAGCTCCAGGAAAGCCAGGTCTTCCAGCTTCACCATTAGGGCCTTGTGGTCCAGGAAGACCAGGATGGCCAGGAATTCCAGGAATACCCTAAAAGTAATAAAAATATTTTAAATAATATTTCTTCAAAGGTTAAGTGAATTTTTTTAACATCATTAATTTTTATTTTTTAAAAAAAACTTCTGATTATTAAAGAAAAAACAGCAATCATATCACACATACGCAAAAAGAAAGAAAAGCAAAAAATAAAAGGAATAAATTTGTATAACACCATAATTAATTTTAAAACTGTAATAAATTAACAAAAAGGTTTTTAATGTCGTAGAAAAAAACATTGTCAAAAAACAGTTGTTCAAACGAAAGAAGTTTACGATTTAAAAAAAAACAAAATTTATAACTTTAGCAATTTTTTGTTTCACATTTTTCAAATAAAACTTTTGGTTAACAAATAATTTTTCAAAGTGAAAAAAATCAATAACTTACATCTGTTCCATTACATCCAGGAATACCTAATTCACCTTTTGAGCCAATAAGACCGTCAAGTCCTGCGTTACCAGGTCTACCAGGAGAACCAGGAAGACCCCGATCACCCTTAAAATAAAAAAAATTTAATTTTTTTTGTTTTTAACAAATGGATGTACTTACGCGAACACCCTTTGGGCCAGCATCGCCATAATCACCTTCAGCTCCTTGCATGCCTGGAGCCCCAAGTGGGCCTTCAGGACCATCAGTACCAGGGGAACCTGGATGGCCTCGTTCACCTTGAAAACCAGGTAAACCCTTAAAAAGAATGTTTAAAAATATTCATAACTTTTTTTTGGCAATTACCTTTTCACCTTTGGTACCGGGACAAATACATGGAGGGGCACATCCTTTACAAGCTGCTGATTCAGAATATTCAAAAATTTGCAATAGTAATAAAAGGCTAAGCGCCAGTGAACGCCTGTTTAATACATTTAATAACATTTTTGGCGCTTTCATGGCCTCAACCTTTTGATGGTATTGGCGTTGAGGCCACGCCGTTATTTAAAAATCCAAAAAAAATTGATATTCTGAATGTGATGGAAATGCAAAATGAGCGCAAAAGGCTAAAATAAAGTCAACTTTACAAAAAAAAGCAACAAATACGTTCGATTTTAAACAAAAGCGGATAAAAATAGATTTTTTAACAAAGCAAAACAAATACGTAAAATCTACAGTATTAAAAACTTTTTTGAAAGAAATGAAAAAAAATTGATAGCAAAAGCTTATCTCAAACTGTTTTAAAATGATTAAGCTGGCTTGGTTAGATAAAAAAATGCAAAAACGGCAAAAAAGCTGCTTTGTCTACGGCTGGCAAAGATCGCGTTCGATTAGTGTGCGTTTGGGTCGTTGAGATCTATTCTTCTTCTTTTCTCGGGCATTTCATCTTCATCTATTTCCCTTATTTTTCCTTTGACAGCCGCAAGGCAAAACGACTGCAAGAGGGGATGCGAGCGATGCACCAACTGTTCTTGGCACAATAAAAAAGAAGAAAGAATAGGCACAAAAAAGAAACGGTCGCACGTCCAAAATGAAATAAGCTAAAAAAATCTCGAATGCTGCTTTTCGATTGGCGGTCAACAAAAATTTCTGGTTTTCTTTTTCTTTCTGCCTACTTCCAATGGCAAAGTCTTTTCCCTAATATTTTCTTTTTCCTTTTTCTCGATCTATTGGTTGTACCTATTTGAGGCCCCTGCATTTTGTAACAATAAAAAGATAGGGAAGAAAATGCATTTTTTTCTCTTCTGGCACCGAGCTCTACGAAACAAACATCCTTAGATCTATTAAATGGAGCAAAAAAATAAATAAGCAAAAAAGCTATCACGATTAAAAAGTGTAGAAGAGAGAGAGGAGATACATAGACAACGCAATTGCTTTAAACGCATCCTGATTGATAGAAAAATTCTTTTTTGATGAAAAATCAGCAGCAAAAAAATTTAGTTGAACTAAAACTTTTTTAGGTTAAAAGCTTAAAAATGAGTGAAACAAAGAATGACTCGATTTTTTTGTTGCAAATTAAAAGATTTTTTTCAAGACTTTATTGCAACATTTGTAAACAATTTACACTTCTTTGCCCATCTGTGGTGGCGCAAAAGAAGGGAATTATCAATTTTTTTGCATTTCATAAACAAAAAAATGAATTTGTGAGTGTCTTACACATCAGAGAAAGACAAAAAAAAACCGGGAATTTTATTCAAAAACGATATGGCAAAGCTTAATTAAATTTTAAATTTTTGCATTAACAATTAAAAGTGAAAAAACAATATGGTAGTGTTTGCATAATAATGATAATAAATCTTTGGTGTGAAAGGCAGAATTGAGTGAAAGCTAATATGTATCTTAAGAAGAGGTACAGCAACAACAATTACAATAATATCAATAATATTTTAAAAAATTTTTGTTTAAAGCTTTTGTGATAGAAAAAGAAATGTGAGGGCTTCTTTTATACATCGCTGACAAGGCCATAATCAACATGAACATCAATATCTGTTTGTTTCCATGTTTTTCGATTACCCTATAAAAGCAAAGAAAAAAGTAAAATGCAGTAAGTAGAAAAAGCTAAAGCGTAGTGCTACGCCATAAGCTTACACGAATAATAAGCATTCCTGAATCAGTCATATGTGATTTGATTGATTCTAATCGAATATCATCTGGTATTGCATATCGGCGACTAAAACTTCTTTTTAATGATTGTGCAGACGATGGATCATCTTCAATTCTTTCACCTGTTACACTTAATGAATTTCCAGTTAAACTAACCTAGAAGCATCAAAAATAAAACAAATTTTTTTAAAATTTTTACAAACTTTAATATCATGTGGTTCAAAATGTTTAACATCTAATTGAATTGTAAATCCATCTTCTGTATTAATTATGTCACCCGCACCTGCAACATTTTGTGGTGAACCAGGGCGTGAAATTGGTTTCTAAAAAATATGTTTGAAATATAGTTTTTAAATGAACAATGGTTTACTGTAGATGGGAAATATGATCTGATTGAATCTGTTGGAGGACGATAAGTTGTTGTAGATGGCGGAGGATAAGCATATGAATCAAAATTCCATTTTGTTGTTTCAGGAGGAGGAGGAGGGCGATAAGTCTGAAAATAAATTTTTATAATTTAGCTCAAAAATGTTTCTAAAAATTTGTTTAAAAAATTAAGGACACTTTTCATAATAGAATTTCAGTAATTTTGCAAAAGTGAAAAAGCTTTTATAAAAAACTACTATTACAAAATTCAAGGCCGTAAACTAAAAAAATTTTTGGGAGCGGCATGCCTTTAATCTTTTGCCACTTTGACACGCATCAGCAAAAGATCAAAGGAACTTCGTCAATTTCGGACTGGGCAAATGCTCCCAATGAGCCCCTCTAAATACGCGCTCTTCAAAATACAAAAAAGTCCTTACATCTTGATATCTTGGTGGTGAATATGAACGCGTAACTGTTGGTGGAGGTTGATATGAACGTTTTGGTGGAAGAGAATGTTGTCGACGATTATCACTTGAAGAACGATGATGATGATCTCGAAAAATTCTTCTAGAATCCCAATCATCACAAAATCGTGAAAGTGGAACAGAAAAATCTGCTAAATCTCTGATATCAGTTTTAAAACGGCTTTCAAACGGTGTTCCACGAGTACGGTATTCTTGATCAACCATTTCACGACTCTAAAAAATGTTTTTTCAAAAAAATACATAATTTTTAAAACAATAAAAGTGCATCTCATGCATCTCATTTCAAAAGCTTATCTGAATCAATTTTTAAGTGAAATAGAAAAAAAAAGTACGTGAGGTCCGAAAACTTTACAAAGACTGTAGAAGAAAAAAGAATGAGAGCGACAAACTATTTTAGGGCGGATGCGCAAACATAAAAAGTAAATCACAAACCGATCCATTCCTTCGTTCATACTCTTTAACGTAATATTCCTTTTCCTCGTAATATCTGGTTGTCATGATGTATGTTTTCCTGGAAAAATAAATATGTTTCTTTTTTAAATGTTCTAAAAATGATTGAAGACGACTATAATAGCTCGGAGAATTATTTGCAAAACAAAAAAGGCTCAAATAAATTTTTAACAACAAAATCATAATGAAAAAAGATGGAAAGGTTTGCGGAGCAAGAAAAGCATCAGCTGCTTCAAAGAAAAACTTCATTGAGACAAAAAAGGTGGTGAAAGCTCCTGTATCTTTACAAATTTTTTTAAGTCGTAAAAATAGTTATGGAAGCGATCGGGAAAAAAATGGGAAAGAACAAAGCGAGCTTCTTCTTCTTTTTGCTTTAAAGTTCAAAAGAAGTACTTTTAATAGAAAAAAGATGGGAAACGCGAGAAGCCGCCGCAAGGAATGCAATAACTTGGGTCGTCCTGAAACATTGAAACAACAAAAAAAGAGCAGTCAGTCAATGAACTACCAAACCTTCCCAAATATCGCTACTTCAATGACTTCTTCTTTCTTTTTTTTCTTCATCTCTTTTTTTTTTCATTCTCGCGCTTGAGAATTGCGTCAAAAAATAAAAATAGAGTTGTAAGCAATGAAGATAGAAAATGGAGGTGCATTCGATTGCAACAAATAAATAAGCGCAACAAAAAATGAAAAAGAGAAAAAAGCAAGCAAATGCAGCTTTTTTGCTTTTCAAAAGGTTGTAATATTATTTTGGTGTGAATGTTGTTGACCGATGATGGAGAGGAAGAAAAAAAGAAGAAGAATTTCAGGAAGACTATATGTTTCTAATGCCAATGAGCTTATTGTCTATATTTTTGTTTGTTTCATTTATGCCCAGGTAAGGGGGAAAAGAAAAAAGAAAATAACAATGAATAAAAATATGTTACATATTTTTATGCTCCACTGAAAAAAGAAGGAATGCATTGTAGGGGAAAAACAATAAAAACTGTATATTTTTTAAGGATAAATGCTTTAAATACCAAACCAAAAAAGGGCCTCGATCGCAAGAATAGCAAAAAGCAAAAAAAAGCATATGATACATTCAACCGTTTATTTTAGTTATCGATGATAGTGATTTAACATTTTTTATTTTTGAAACAAAAATGGGAAAATGTTTGATTATTCCAGAATTCCCTTTTTTTTCTCTGTTCGATCAATGAATCAGTATTACAAAGAAAAACATTTTTATTTCAGACTTTTTTTTCCATAACATTTGACTAACAATTGAAAAACAGATACAAAAAAGTTTTTTGCCTTTAAGGCGGAAATGAAAAGTTGCAATCAGGCTGTGTCACTTTCTTTTTTGTTAAAAGAAAAAATTGCTGTATTTGTTCTTTTTGTTATTTTAGATTTTTATGTACTTTATTTCTGAGCATTTACACATTTGAATTCAAATCATTTCAAAAATAAAAAAAATATATATTTTTTCGAGGTTATATCAGTTGCTGTTTTGATAAATCCATAATATTGTTTTTAATAAAAAGGAAATCCAAAACATCCACACTTTTAAAAAAAAATCAAAAATAAAAACGATAATAAAAAAAGGATAATCCAACAATAAACACCATATTTCTGCCTAACACTGAGATATAGAAACAAAATCAAAATTTCATGCAAAAAAAGATTTTTCAAAATAAAAGAGAAATACAGAAAGAGATTAGAAAAGTATCTTAAAATAATAATAATATTTTTTATGCATGAATAACAATGATAAAAAAAAGTAAAGAAAAGTAAAACCGCAAAAAAGAAACAATAATGAGAAATTACAAAGGGCAAAAAAGCTAGACAGTTTTTTTCTCATAACTAAAGAAAAATACTACGGGGTGGAAAGTAAAAATATACAGAACTCGTAATGGCAAATAAAAAAATGGGAAACCTATATTATCACAATTTTAAAAAAACGTAAGAAAAATAAACTAAAATCTTTTGTATCTTTGATAAACCATTTACTGTCTAATATTTAGCTAATTGCCAAAGAAAATAATAATTCTAAAAACTACAAGTGGATGTTGAAGATTTTGATAGTTATAAAAGAATGAAACTTTTTTATAAAAGAAAAAACCAGTAAAAATAATAACTAAAAAATATAGAATAAAAATTTTGTTTTGAAATAATAATAATATAAAAAAATATAATAAGCAAGAACTAAGCAGGCTGTACAAAAAAGAATCCCGTTATAAAATTTAGACAAATGAAATGTTTTCGTATATATTAGGTTTTTTATTCTGCTATCTTCTTCTTCTTTTTTTGTTTCAGTTAAATAAAATAATCTTTTTTTTGTTTTGTTTGAACGGAGTGGATTCTTGCACCGGCGTCTCTCATTTTCTTTCACTAAATATTTGACTACTGCATGTCACCGTAACTGACGCTGGAAAATAATTCATCATAATTATCATTTGAAATTTGAGTTGAATAAAAATTTATGACTGTTTCATCCTGAAATTTAATAGAATAAGCTTTTAACATTTTTGGATAAGGTGTTTGTTTGTTACCCATGAATTCAAAGCTTCTGTAATAGTTCGAGGTGAGACTTTTGCAAATTGACTATAGACAGCATTTTGAACATCATCATAAAAGAATGAATCTATAAATAAAAAATTGATATTGAATTTTTATAATTAGTTTTTAATGTTATTTACCAATATCTAATTCAACACGATGGAAACCAACAGGAGTTTGAGGGTAACCTTTTGGAATAATTAAGAAAACAGGTGGAAGTTGCATATCTCTTCCTAAAAAAGGTCATAAAGCGTTTTAATACTTTTTAAGTTTAACCTTTAAACATACTTAATTTACACTTCAGAAGTGGTCCATTTGGTACAGATGGATCAGAAGCTAAAGAAAATTGAAATCGATCTTCAACATTTATAATTTCGCTATATGCTTGTTCTCCAATGGCATTAGGTGTTATTCCGCTCATTGATTGTTGTTGCATCATTGAATTAATTCCATCACCGGGTATTGAATTTGGTAGCTCATTTGTAATTGAACTTGTTCGCATATTAACATCTGAAGATGTTGAACCCAAATCACTCATTGGCATATAAATATCATCAAAGCTTGTATGCATTGCATCAGATGACATTAAATCATTACCATATATTGATTGTGAAGATGGTGGCATTATCATTTGATTTGGTGGTGGAGCTGTATGCATCATCTGTGGTGGTTGTGATTGTGGACGATGTTGTACCGATGCATATGTATTTGTTTGCATTGGCATTGTTTGATTTTGCATAGATACTGGAGCATACATTGGAGGGAATTGCGAATTTTGATAAGGCGGTTGTTGAGAATCTGGACGATAATGCATATTTTGCGTTGATTGCACAGATCCCTTTGTTTGTGGTGGAATGCCATATGGTTGGGATCTTTGAGACATATAAAGCTGTTGAGGTGGTTGTTGATTTGGTTGTTGCTGTTGTTGTTGAAGTTGTGATTTTTCATCAATCCATCCTTGATTCGACCATTGCATTGGTTGTGGAGTCATTTGTTGATGCATTGGCATATTTGAAGGTGGCATTCCATAATTTGGTTGTCCAAGCTATAATTTATAAAAACGTCAAATTTTTTAAAATAATATTTAATTTTACCGGTTCCATTGTATGCATTGGCTTTGATGGAGGATACATCATATTTGGATCATTAATGTATTTAGTAACATATGTTTCAACTTGTCGAAGATTATCTAATGTTGCAGCTCTAAAATAAGGGTATCATAAAAAATAATGTTTAATTGATTTTGTTTTTTTTTACTTTTCAAATCTAATAACATTAAGAGCATATTCAATTCGGCTAATATTAACATCTGTTGGGGGTAAATGATTAAGCTTTGCACGTAATGCAGGAATTGTTGGTTGTAGACGTCTAATCATATCAAGATAAAATTTATCATTTCCATTTGAAATCTTTTTAATATTTGCAAGAATTTCAGGAGTTGGAGGTATTTCATAATGCGCTAAAACAAATTTTGTTAAAACATAGGAATTTTGAAAATTTATAGTTACTACCATAGCTTGAAGGACCAACAAGATTTTCAAGTACTGATGGCTGTGATACTGATGGTGGTGGAATACCAGAATAATGTGATTGTCCAGGTTGCATATGATTTGGTGCATTATACATCCTTGGCTGCATTTCATGCATTGTTGGAGCATTTTGTTGATGATTCATATACATTGGTTGTTGATTGTTAACATTCCAAGGACGAGATTGTTGCTGCTGTTGTTGCTGCTGCTGTGGTGGCATGTTTGAACTTACAGAAGAGATCGGTTTAATGTCGTACATCTGCGACGAATGTGGTGGCATATTGCCTGGTTGTCCTGGTGGCATCGAAGAATCTAATAAGGGATTTTGGTTAAATCTTTTGTTTTACAAATTGTTTTTTAAACATACAATACTGTTGACCTGGTGGTCCATTTGGTGGCATATGTGAATTAGACATTCGAGATGACTGTGAACTCATTGAAACAGGTCCAGGATGCATTGAAACATTATTGATTGGTTGTGAAGTATTGGCAGTTGGAGTGTGCATCATTGGTGGAGGTTGTCCCAATGGCGGTGTATGATATCGAGCATTGCTCTGTAAGTCGGCTCGGTGCTGTTGTTGGTGCGTAGGTTGAGGGTCAGGAGGTATCTTAAAACAACCAAAATTGGCAATGCCAAGCCATTGTCACGTTTTCCTTTTTTTGAAAGAAAGCAAAAAGAAAAAAGAATGCCAAAGAAATAAACAAAAAAATTTGCATGTCGAAAACGTGTCGTGGCAATCCAAAAAATGATAGCAGCTTTTGTTAATGGGGTATTGGTTTTTATGCTTTTTTGTCTAATTTTTATGCGCATCAAAAAAGAGATGATTATTTTTTTGGAAGAAGTAATTTTTTTGGATAGGGGGGATTAAGTAAAGTAATAATAATTACCTGTGTTCGAGTTCCTTGAGCTGCACCTGACATTAAAGCATTCGCTGTTTGCGAAGTAGGAGATTGCTTGCTGCCATTTGATGCACCGTATGGATTTGTTAATCCTGCAGGAACTGTTGCACTTTTAGAATTACAATTAATTGCATTTATAACTTTTGCAATTGTACGCATGTATTCATCTTTTGAGACACATTTTTGAAAAACATATTCTTCCACTTGTCGCGCATCACCGGGTACTGGAAGATTTGGTGCTGTTTGGCGATTTCTAGCTAATTCAGGTTCTCTGTAAATTAAATTACAAAATTACAGTAGTTCTAGGCAAATTTTTTTTTGTTTTTATATTTATAAACTTACAATCGGTGAATAACATGATCCCGAAAACTTTGTGATGGCCAATCTTCGTCTGCCATAATGCTCTGTGGGGCCGTCGCCCCATTCACTGGTGTATTCAAAAGAGTCGTGGTTATGTTAGAGACAATTGGTTATTACCGCCTTAATATTAATAGCAATTATTAATATTATGCATATGGTCTTTAACGGGCATTATAAAATAAATGATGAGTAAAAAAACATTTATGAATAATGAAAATTTTTAACGGAAAAAGAAATCGCGCAACACGAAAAAAAATAATGCTAAAAAGCTTTACAAGTTTATGAGTAATGCCTCCTTGTAAGCTTTTTTTTTGAAATCAATGATGACGCCATAAAGTCCATTTTTAAGGGAGCAATAATAAAAACAGTTAAAAACCAATTTCTTTTTTTTTGCCATATGTACACTGTATCAATGTAAAAGAAGAAGGAAAAGAAGAAAAATAAAATAAGAGAGCTTGGGTTATCACTGTCGCAAAAATAAAATGCGCACACAAAGCATCAAGCGAAAGCGCGTCAACTTTTTGCTCGTTTTCTCTTTTTTTAGTTGATTTTGTTCATGGGTTGCTCGCGTTTTTTTTAACAACGCCAAATCGATTTGCTTCCTATTAAACGTCACGTGAACAACTGGCATCGTAAGCGGGAATGGTATCACGATGAGCAGGCGGTTTAGATTCTTAAAAAAACGTTGATTTAAATTTCCGATAAAAGTTTTTACATTAGTTTAAACTTGCAGACTTTTTTTGTTATTTTTTTCTTCTATCGTTTGGTATGCGACAAATACCATTGTAAGATAAGCTTAAGCAAAGCTCTCTTTTTTTCACTTAAAGAAATTCAAAACGATTTAAATACAACAAAAGGAAATTGTTTCGGTTAAAAAAAAGAGAATTTAAAAAATCACAGAAGGCAACGCTTAATAAAAAAAATAGCAAATCTTTTAGACAGAAGCCAAAGCGTGTAAACACGAGCAGTTCACTATTGAAAATATCGAAAAAAAGACAGTCGGTAAATACTGAGATAGACTGCAAGTACCTTTTTTTATATTCGAGGAAGTGTGAAACATTCAAATAGGTCGTACGCCACAGTCGATTCAAGTATTAAAAAGGGTCGACGACTCATGTTGCCATTTTTTTTACAAAAATATCTCTAAAAAATAGTTTTATGCAATTCTATTTTTTTAATAATACAAATATTGTATTTTATGGGATATCCCCTTAATAAACATTAAATCCCTTGCATACGTTTTTATTAAAACAAGTTCAATCAAAATCAATTGCAAAATTCTCTTCGCTATTTTTTTCCTTTAACATTTTGCAGTAATTAAGTCTGACCTCAGGGTTTTGGTTGTATAAAAAAAAGCAACAAAAAAAACGGGTTTCATTTGTCAAACAGAAGAAGGGAAAAAAATAAATTGTCAAGGTAATGGTTAAGAACTTTTTTAAAGAGCTATGTATTACACTAATAATTTTTGGAAAATAAGGTATTAATTTTTTCATAAAATAACATTCAAGTGTAATTTTAATAACAAATAAAAATAGACCATAATGGTGAAGCATAAAAAAGACAGAGAAAAAAAAGAGTTAAAAACAAAAATGCACTGAAGAAACAAAAAAATGGATTTTAAAGAAGAGGCCAACAAGCAATGATACCTTTTTTTGTTAAAAACATAGAGAAACATTCAAAGGTGATTTTGATAATAAAAAAAAAGAGTAATGAAATGAAAAGAAAAAGAAGAGTACCAATGAAGAACACGCGTTCAACTGGAATGTCTATCATACGACTCAAAAATTAATACATATCACTTAAAATTTTCTATAAAAATATTCTTTTTTTTACAAAAAAAAGTTGCTCTTTGACTTCTTAAAACTAAAAAAGGACTGTTAGTGCCACTATTATCTTTGGCATACAAAAAGCGGATAAAACACACTATATGAAAGCTCAAAAAAAAGACAGCCGTATGTCATTGCTGCGCAGAAAAAAATGATAACTTCACAAGGACAGTCATTCTCTGTTAGTAAGAGGGGCTCGCCGACAGAGAAAAAAGAAAAAACGAAAATAAAAAGAAGTGAACGAGTAAAACTTTGCTTAGTTTTTGAAAAACATTGCTCTATACAATCTATTGTCAGTCCTTCTCAATAATGTTTGTCTGTCGCTTTCTCTTTTCGTTTTTATAACAAACTTCTTTCTCCGTCAATGTGTCTTTTTTCTTTCACGTTGTAGGTGTCCGCCAGCGGCGTAGAAACATATTTTTGTATAGTTTCAGGAAGCGAAAGCATGCAGAGTGCGCGCGAAATTTGAAGAGATCTAAAAAGAAAACAAAAAAAAAGCAAATTTCAACGGTTGTCATAGTTGTTGGTGGTGAGGGGTTAGACTGATTGTCACTAAGCAGCAAAAAATATTCTTTTTTTCCGCAAGTGTTTCCTCCCTAAGAAGCTTGGAAGCGCGTGGATGTTTGCAGTATAAAAAAAAGAAACAAAAAAAAGGGTTGCCCAAGAATGGAAAGAAGAAAGAAAGCTTTTTAAGACTAAAAAAACTCAACGTAGCATATATATTTAAGGCAAGCTGGCAGTAGCAGCAGCAGTTATGCCGTTGCAAAATAGCTCCCTAAAAGCTGCGGGTGAGCTCTTCTTTCTTTTTTGTTGCGACTTGTAAAAAAGCAAAAGAATTCAGCAACTAGCAGCAAAAAAAAAGAATGTCCAAAACAACTGCTTTTAATGATATACTGCCACTTGCTTGGTGGGTAACGACAACTAAGGTAGTTCGCAGTCGCCAAAAATAACAAAAACGCTTCAAAAAAGCACAAATACAAAAAAAAATAAAAGAAAAGAAACTGTTGGTTATTCTTTTTTTTTAAAAAAAAAGAGAGTCACTATAAAAAACAAAAAAATAAATATCTCGTAAAAGAAAAGATATAAAAAATATAGGCTGTTTTTTTTTATTAAAGATAAAACATTTAAATGAAAACTTGTATAAAATTTTGTGAAAAAGTCAAACTGACGTTTTTTAAAAGCAGAAAAAAAAGAAAGATAGAAGACAAGGGGGTGGCGCAACAGTTCATGCTACCGGAAAAAGCAATAGTTAATTTTTGGCAATGTCAAAAAAAATTAAGAAATTTTTCATTTATTAAATATGCCAAGATACTAATAATTACTAATGAAATAATTTACAAGAAAGTAGTAATATTAGTAGCACCAAGGTAACAACCGCAGTGTCATAAGTACTCAGCAGCAGTTATTAACGGAGGAAGTAACGTGAATTAATGTACCTACTTTTTTCAAAGAGAAAAAAACGTAGTAAAAAGGAAAAAAAACTTTTCTTATAAGGGTAAAAGATTTCTTTTCTTTTTTTTGCAAACGCTACTACTACTTACAACAAACTTTTTTTTATAAGAAGACATTAAAGAAGAAGGGCGGCTATGATATCACGCAAATGGCTTTAACTTCTTTTTAATAAAAATGCAAATGAAAGGGTCATTGTAAACTTCAAATTAAAAAAAAGAGAAAGAGCTGAAAATGAAAGGAAATGAAAAAGAATTTTTAATAGTAAAAAAAACTATTTTACATAGCGCATCGTCATCATCTCTTGTCAGTAGTGTACCACTACTAAAAAATCGGAAATAATATTGCAACAAAATAGTGAAAAAAAGAGAAGGAAAACGATTGCCTAAAAAACAACATTAGAATGAACTAAAAGGAAGCACGTGTTTTTTTTCGCTTTTTTTTTCTGCAAAGTAGTAAACACCATATGCAACACCAACACCATATTTATTTGTTCATAAATATTCACAGACAAAAAAAAATTAGGCAAAAATTGAGACTGAAGTTTTGTAAATGGCAATGAAAAATAAAACTTTTTCTTTGTTGATTTTTATAAAAGATCAAAATTGTCTGCCGAAAACTAAAAGCAAAATAAGCATAAAACCTTGTTCTATAACACATGTTTTAGAAAATACTATTAAACTTATAAAAAAAAGAACTTTAAGTAGCAAGATTTAGATATGTGAATTAGAATTATTATTTTTTGCATTTTTTAAGAATGGTCATAGAAAACACCAATGCAACAGAAAAAAAAACTCCAACTTTTCTTTGTTGGTTCAAAAAAAAACGTCTCAAAACGACTATTCGTCCAAGTAGCACCCGACATTGCTATTCGTTTGATTGTGATGTGCGCAACAGTAGAGAAATTGCTATGAGTAACAACAATTCATTGATCTCGTAAAAAGTAGTCCTTCTAGTTTTTTTGTACAAACCATTTTATTTACTACAGTGCAAAATAAAAGTAATAAATTAAACAATTAAATAATAATAAACAAAATTGCAAATAATATAACATTTTAAACATTTTCAGTAACAGATGATATGGAAGTTGTACATGCAAGATTAACATTAAATGGATTACATGCATGAACTTGAATGTAATGATCCCATGGAATTTTTTCACATTGTAATTCTTTTTTGAGTGTTGAAGATGCAGTATTGTTTTGATCAATTGGTGAACCATTACTTACAAGAAAATCAAAATGAATTCGCCATCGTAAACAAACTACAGTATACCAAAAAGGTTATTTTAAAGAAGAAAAAAATATATATATAACATACCAGCATCAGTTGAAAAGGCAGGAATTGCATTACCAGGTATTGAAAGAATACAATGGCAATCTTGCATAAACATTGTTACAATATATTTTACAGCATGAATTGTTACATTTGGAACATTTTTATCATTTTGCAAATCTTCTTCAATTGTTTCAAGTCGTATTGTAACCTAAAATAAATATGTTTAAGAATAATAACTTTTAAATTTAAATTAAAAGAAATATAAATACTGAAAATACAGTATCTATGTTATAGCCGAATTTGACTTTTGACCACTATAATACCGCCATATCTCTAAAAGTAATACAGTAATGTAAGAAAAAAAGTTGATATTCAGAATCAACGGTATCGAACTCTATACTCATGTTTTTAAGATGTACTACAATGTTGTAATTTGTACTTATTAGGGTATTTTTAACATAAACAACGGGTTTTTGTGAAACATGTCTACCCATGTCGTAAATTTGAATCTTGAGTACATTAATTCAATAGCTTAGATTCTGAATATCAACTTTATTTGTTACTTTAATGCATTACTTTTAGAGATATGGTGCCATTATAGTTGACAAAAAATCAAATTCAGTTATAACATCCACACGAAAATTGGAATCAAAAACTAAAGTAATATAAGAAGGATTACTATATTTGAGAACGCTTTACAAATTCACTGTGGCAAAAATAACTACAGAAATTTATCCGTCAACTCATAATTTTATAAACTTGTAGCTATCACTCTATCAGCTTAAGTAACAAGTCTCAGAAACATTCAAAATAACTTACTACCGTACATCTCAAATTTGGCTTTTGATCAAATGTTAATCGGCAAGTAATATCATCACCCAATTTGAAAACATTTTTAAATAATGCTACTGTAGCAAATGAATCTGTTCCATTGTTAATTTTAAAATATTTATGAAGCCGAGCAGACGTTGTTTCATCGATTGCACTTCTAGCAAAATCAAGAACAGGTGGACTAAAAAAATTAAACTATAGAAATTTGAAAAGCAACAAAAATTAATCTTACTGTTTATAATTTTGTGCTAAAAATGGATTCCCTGCTGTATTGAGTGGCAATTCAATTGGAATATTGAAATTTAAAACTCGTAATGGTAGTTGCAAAAGTTTAAATGGTGCATCGACATGTTGAACTGCTACAGTAATATACCAAGAATATTTTACAAATGATCCCTATAAAATGTAACCAATAATTATAAAAAATAATTAATAAAATGAAAACCCATTACTTTAAATGATGGAGGTAGATTAGTTGGAATATCAAAAGATCCAGAATATTCTAATACTTCACCAGAATTTAATTTAATATCACAAAAAATTATCATGGGTTTTGATGAATATAATGCTGTTTTGCCATGTGGTAAAGCTGTCACTGAATCAGTTGGCTTTTGTTTCTCTTCTTTTCCAAGAATTTGATCACAATGAAGTTGTACACATCCCCATGCTAATGAATTTCCAATTTGTACAGTATTTCTTAGTGTAACCTGAAACATATACTTTTAAATTCAGAAAGTTTTGCTCGCTGTTTAAGTGTCTTAATATTTAAAAATACTATATTTAAAGCCATGCTGTGTTCTGATATACATAGCCCCACAGATATCTGCACCAGATGGAATTATCAAATCCGAAATACCGTGGATACTGCGGTTTACGGTAGAACGTCCTTGAAAAAAACATAATTTTTTTAAAAAATTTGGATTTTTAACCTTTCGTGGGAACATTCTACCGTATACCAGAAGTATACACCTTGATCCCAATTTCATAATGTCATCTCGTGCAGCTGTCTGTGGGCAATGTACACCAGAAAACAGCATGGGTTTAAACAAATTAGTTCAAAATTTCAGGCACTCAAACAGCTGACAGAATTTTGTGAACAGCCATATATTGCTCAATAATGAAATAAACATACCACAACATATGCAGTTTCTCCAGTTAAAAAGATGGCATTCTCTCGATTGACAGAAGCAACAATTTCGATGCCTATCATGAACTGAAATAATTAATAATTATATGGCAAAAAGTACTACTGTAATTAAAAACGAAAATAACTGTTAAAGTTTTTTTGACTAGTTTTAAACGCGGTTTTAATTTAAAAAGCTAAAAAAATATTTAACGTTCATAAAAATGGATTACGATCCTCTTTAAAGTAAACAAGTAACAAACAATTAAGAAAAATAAAAAATAGCGAAGGGATATTGCCCATTTTGTTGTTTAGCATCAAATACAAAAAAATAAAAATCTTTATTAATTTCTTAAACTAATCTCTAAATTAACATTACGTAATTACAAATCTAATATGGCACGAACAAATAACAATCAATATAATTCTCTTTTTTTAAATATCAGCAAAAGCAGCAGATTTCTTTAATTTCTTATTTTCAATAATATTCTTTAAATAAAATTCACCCGCTCTATATGAAGATCGTACCAAAGGTCCAGATGCCGTATAAAGAAAACCAAGTTCATCACCTCTTTGCTTCCAATAATCAAATTTCTCAGGTGTTACCCATTCTTTTACAAGTAAATGTCGTTTTGTTGGTTGCATATATTGTCCAAGAGTAAGAGCTTCAACACCAGCTTGTCGTAAATCATATAAAGCTTGTTCAATTTCTTCATCACTTTCTCCTAATCCAAGCATTATTGAACTTTTTGTAATAATAGAAGGATTTGATTCTTTTGCATGTGTTAATGCTTTCAGTGATTGATCATATTTCGCACGAGGATCACGAACCCATGGAGTTAAGCGTCGCACAGTTTCCAAATTATGAGCATACACTTCTAATCCAGATTTTGCAACCATTTCAACGCTGCTTTCATTGCCAGAAAAATCGGGAACAAGACATTCAACCAAAACATGATTACATTCATTCTTCAATTGTTTAACTGTTTCAGCAATATGTGAAGCTCCACCATCAGCAATGTCATCTCTAAAACAGTAATTATATTTTTTTAAACTTTAAAACAAAAACTAACCGATCTACAGATGTCAATACAATATAATCTACACCCCAACTTGCAACAGCTTTTGCAGTATTTAATGGTTCATTTGGATCTAAAGCACCAGGATTTCTTGCAGTTTTGACGGAACAAAACCTTAAAAAAACAACCGTAAACAGAAAATTAAACAGTATAAAATAATTTTACCTGCATCCACGAGTACATGTATCACCCATAAGCATAATCGTTGCAGTTGAAGGTGAATTATCTGCTCCTCCCCAGCATTCACCAATATTTGGGCATCGAGCTTCTTCACATACTGTTGCCAATTTTAGTCCACGAAGTTGTTTCTTTAATTTCAATTGATTTTGATTGCTTGAAAGAGAATCACGTTTGAGCCATTCTGGTAATCTTAATCTTCCATTCTTTGTTTTTGCATGTAAATCAACATCTAAATTTAATATAATAGACTCGTTATATTTTATAAGAAATTAAATATTTGTCTTACTTCCACTAATAAAATCATCTAATGATGGACCATCTGGTAAAACTGTTTTAGAAGATAATAATCGAGCAGATATTACGTTGGTTTTTAAAACTCGAGATGACAACATTGAGCAGACTAAAAATAAAAATATATTAAAGAAATATAAATATACACGCGATAAATAATAACGTATGTAATTACTTAAACATGTTAATACGCAACACTCTTTTTTTTTATTGCATTTCTTTATTTTCAATTTCGTCGTAAAACCGTTTATAAGTGTAAAGAATATTTTTAAAAATTTTATCAAATTTAATTATTCTGAAGCTATTTTAATAATGCCTTTTATTTTTCTGGAGTATATAACTAATAAACAAATTTGTTTGTTATTACCATTATCACTAAATTAAAACAGGATATAAGACATCTGTGATTCGGACTCATGCCAAAAAACCCATCTTTTGAATTTCCCAAGAACAAATAAATGGATCTTCCAGATTTTAAAATATTCTGCAAAAACGATCCATTTCTTTCAGTATACTGTAACTTTTTTTTCTGCAAAAAAACGATAAAAATTCCAATCCTAAGTATTTGTGACTTGAAGGGTAAAAGAATAAATTAATGTTGCAGCATTTTATTGGTTTTAAAAGATTACTGTAAAAGTAAAAAACGAAATTTAATTAAAACTCGTTCAGGTTATGTAATCACAAAGATTTAAAATTTAAGCAAATTTTGTATAATAATTTATTTTCTTGTCCATCATAGTCTAACAGCATGTGGAGATTTTAGTTTTTGTCATTTTAATGAATATTAAAAAATTACTGTAAAAATTTTGAGTTTTTGAATAACAAACACAAGCATTTTAATAGAGCTTACAGACATAAATATTAAAATTTTGTGTAAGGAACTTGCAATTTTTGAAATTATTCCGCTTTCAAGGGATGTCATTGTCAATTTAAATAAAAGTTTTACATACTGTAATAAAATTTTGACTAAACACATTCTGCTTTAAATTGTTGATATTTCGATATTTTTTTAGTTTGAAAAATTGTTAGAAAAAGTTTTAATCTTTTTTGAGATCATTACAACATCCATATTATGCTTTAAAAAAAGTCATATTTTGCTTTTTTGCTACTGTTTGAAAGAATCAACAGGGACACACGTAAAAACAGAAACAAAAACATAATCTGAAGATAAGCAATGACTTTCAATATACACGCAGATACGACTCCACCTTTCGTTAGCTTTTTTCTGAATAAGCATGATGAAATACTTTAAAAAACACACCTGTCTGTCTCTGAAACGAAACATTTTAAATCTTCACAGTTTTTCAAAAAAGTTTTTGCCGTGTTTTAAAAGATGCTTTTTTAAAAGTTTTTTTTAAACTAAATCATATTCTGTTTTGAAATTTCTTTCTGTTTCTTCGTTTTCATTGCTCGTAATCTTAGGCCTTTTCAATTATTAATTTCAGTGGTGCACGAAAAATAAGACGATTTTGGCCTAAATTTTAGTTTGACTTCCTACAAAAAATTAAGTATGAGAAAAACTTTATCAATAATGATAAAGTCATAAGCTTTGAAAAACGAAATATTAAACGTTTGAAATTATAAAATAGTCAGTGTTTATTAAACTTTTAAAAAACTTATAAACCTCTTAAAAGAATTAATAACAACGAAGGATTATTGGTTATCTAAAAAGATAAAAATCGCGATGATGATGTTTTTATGAATCGTGACCCCAAATATAATAACCTCAATTTAAAATTTTGCGGGGATACAATGGGTTGTAAAAACTTCATTCCATTTTCACCGCTTTTTGCCGCTTTTTTAATTAAACGATTTCTAGATATCCAAAAATCATGAAACCTTTAGGAATATTACATATGGACCTAGGGAAGAGATCTATAGTACTTCTGGACCCCTATGTATCCTCTTGCCCTCAGGGCGACCCCTACAGTACCCCTATACCCCAAAAAATGACAAAATAAATGGAAATCTTTTTTTTAAAATTGTAAACATCGTTAAATAAATCTACAAACACATATATATAGCAAATAAGCTACGGGGAATCTGTTTTTTTTCATTTTCAGAATTCTGGCGCCTTCAGAATTCCCGGATTCAGAAGGCCAAAAAATTTTTTTCTTTCTTTTGTATGATTTAAACATGTATTATAGGGTAATCGACTTCGGGGAATTCAAAAAAATATTTTCAGAATCCTCAGACTTCAGAATCCTGAGATTCAGAAGGTCGAAATATTTTTTTTTCAAATTTTTGTATGAATATACTTTATACATCAAAATTTTATGAGGAGTACGAAAATAGCATTTTTAATTTTCTGCCGGCATCTGATTCCGAGATTGTACCTTTTGTTAAAGCGATATATCATTTGAGCCTTTTTATCCTCTACTTTTATTTTTGTTGCATATTTTTTACGTGTTGATGCATTAACACAGTCGAGAATAATTTTAGATGGCTACAAAGGACGCTTATCTCCTTGACAAGATGTCGCCTTTTCAACGTACTAATTCTTCAAGCAATGAACAACTGTTTACGAATCTGAATTTGAACAAATTTGGTGAAACTTCAACTCCATTTGATCATACTTTTAGCAAATCAAATAGTGATAAACAATTTGGTAAACCCAAAATTTTTGCAGTCCTTTGAAGCCATTAAAACTTTAAAAAATTACGGTAGCAAAAAAGTTGTTTGATAAAAATACATTGGAAAATGTATTTGTTTAGTTTTTGGATAATATAGTTAACATTTTACGGCAGGTACTTATTCATTTTACTTCCCCTTTTTTATTTTCATGCTTTTCATTCATTTTTTCATATTATTTCATCTTCTTTCTTTTAGGCAAAACATTAAAAACATGAGAAGGGAGAAGTAAAGTAAACAAGTACCTAATGGCAGATATAAAAATATATCATTGGACTGCAACTACATCTAAAATAACAGATAAACCAAAAGTTGATAGCTTTGAGCAAAAGCATGAAAAGTTAAGCAATACAAAAAGTTCTACATTTATTGATAATGTATTTCAAGAAGCGGTAAAAGATGAAAAGAATATTATTTCTTCAAATTCTCTGAGCAATAGCACCCTTTCACTTCATATTGCCGCATATGAAAATTCTATCGAAGCTGGTGGTGCTGCAGAACCACGTGATGGAGAAATTGATATGAAACAAAATAAGAAGAAGGAAAATGCTTTACAAAAATGGATTAATGGCAATAAAAATCCTTCAACAAATAATTATTCAAGTAAATTCAGAGATAATATAATATATATTTTTACTTCATTTAATAATATTTACAGGCTCTATTTGAATTTCCAAGACAACAAAAAGATGTTGCAGGAAGGCCAGAAGTTGCACAATTTAAAGCATCCCAAAGATTGCTTTGTCCAAATCAACAACCACAAGGTACGTCATTAGCAGGTTTGTGAGTCAGATCCCAATTGTGTGGATGGAGTTAATTATGTCTATATACTTGTCTAGCTGTGGAATAATCAAGAACAAAATATTAGCTGCTAAATCTCCGATCTGTGAATTTTATAAGAGATCAGTTATATGCAAAGTAGCAACCGATAAACGTTCCTGATTGTCAAAGAAGTGTAAAAGCTTCTTTAAAGATGAATAATTAATGAATAATCAACATTTTAAATTATATCAAAATTATCCAAATTAAAATTTTAAAACTAAAATGTTTATCGTCAGTTACTTATAAGCTATATTTGATCCCCTGTTAAATCTACAGGTCGAAGAATTAGCAGCTCGTAATTGCCTTGCACTGTTCCATAGCTAAACGTGTAAATTGAAAAAACAGAGGCCCTGATTTCGGCGTGACCGGAAACCATTGATGGCTGATGACAAAATATATAAAAATGGGGTAACAAACTACAAATTTCTTAAAAGATGAATGTAGTTTCGCTGTCATTTTTGTTTCATTTCTTTCTGGACATTAACTGTATCACCACTTAAATGAGACTTGGTTTTATTTAATGTAAATTCAACCAAAAATAAGATTTAAAAATAACTTTTTGAAATCAGCTATTGTTGTTTTTCACTTTTTTTTTAAGTTTTTGTATTAATATTATGAAACTTTTTACAGATTCTATCAAAAGTCGCTCACGAGCCTCAACAACCGCAGCATCATCAACATCTTCTGCATCCACTATTGCAACATCATCTGCTGCTGGTGCACTTACTGCATTACATTTCCAAAATGCTTTTGAAGCAACGAAAACTAATACAGTTTGTATTTTTTCTTCAACTATTTGCTTTAAAAACCTACCAAAAATTTTTTAGGCTCGCAATGCTAAAAATCTTAAAGATCAACTTACAAAAATTTGTGATGTTTTGAATGGTTCAGATTGGACAAAAAAACAAGATATGGTATGCAATTTGTACAAATACTCTTCTGCTTTATATTTCATTTTTTCAGCTTGTTAAACTTCGAAGATGCTTGATTGCAACGAATGTACCAAAACCAATTGATATTGTACTTGAAAATTGTTGTTTATGGGAACGGTGCTTAATAGATGGATTAAAAGAATTAAGATCAACTTTAACACGAGAATATTGTATTACAATTGCTTATTTCGCTGGAAGCCGCTTTTATCGACCAGTTGAATTAATGTTTGATAAACTAATGAAGCTCGTTCAAAATACAACAGAATGTATGTCAAGTGCTGGTGAAGTTTTGTGTGATATTATTGCTGAATATGTTAAAGATCAAAGAATTATTAAATTAATTGTTGAAAATCGTTCTGCAAAATCAGTAGAAGTTCGAAGGTTTGTTTTTTTTTTATATTTTTTACCCTGAAATAACCCTTTTTCCAATTTCAGTAAAGCTATGAAAATGATTACTATCATTTTATCAAGTTGGTCAAATCAAGAGCTAAAGAAGCAAGCTGATATCTTAAAGAATGCAGTTGAAAATGGCCTTCATGATGCTGATGAAAAATGTCGTTCCATTTCTCGTGGTGCTTATTTCGTATTCTCAAGCAAAAGAATTGTATACTGTAAGTGTTTTTTTCCTTTTTAATTTTTGAAATAGCTAAACTTTTTTTTATTTTTAGTCTTTGGATCCTATTCGACAACGTGCTATTGATCGTGATATTCCAATGAATCAAGGCAGTGAAGCTAATGAAAAATCAACTTCAAAATCTTCATCATCAAATGCATGTCAGTTGGTACCTGTTAAAGGTAAGAATTAGTATTGATATTTTCGTGTCATCAAAATTTACTCACAAGAAAATACTAAAAAAAAGTTTCCTGTAAAAAAATTGTTTTTAATGTATAAGTTGGCCACAGTGATTGTATTTTTAAGAACTTTATATCTATTACATTGTTATATTTCCTCTTTTATGTTAAATATTTGCTAACTTTTGAGATAGAAAAAACTTGGTGTCGTTTCCCTAGATTTAATGCCAACAGTTATGATGTAATTTTCTGCTTTTTACTTTTTGAAATAGCTAAACTTTGTCAGTCTTTGGATTTTTAATGATCTCTTTTCATAAATCTAATGATACCAGATTCAAATTTTTTATTTCAAGGTTTTTGAAAGATACTTCTCGTCTGTTTTTTATAATAGGCTTTTCAAATAGTTTTTTTTAATGTATTTAAGTCACCTTTTTTATTGTAATGGAATATTTTTTAATTGTATTGTAATTTACTTTGTAATTTTTTTAATAAACAATAACCCCCCAAAAACAAACATGTGTTCGATAAAAAACAAAAAAGCATTTTTTACCTTTGCCATCTTCCTTTTTCTCCCGATCGGTAATTAGGCCACAATGCCTGTGTTGCTTCGTGGTTCAGAAAAACAACTTTTTGACATTGTGTATCTCTGGAAAAATCTGGTAAAAGTTTTTTATCAAGCAGTTAAACAAAAATATTCTGTGAATTTTTGTTTATTCAATATTTTTAAATAATTTTATTGTCTGTTTAGAATTTCAGACATGGAAAAGAAATGATGGAATCTGAAGCGTCATCAATGTTAGAAACTAAACATTTTTATCAGAATCAATCAGTTTTTTGATGATTTAAAACATCTAAAAGTGATGCACAGCAGTTTGAAGTTTATCACCTTATTTTAATGCAATGTTTCAAAAACTTATTCAAGGTGCACAGATTAAAAACTATGTGAATTTCAATGTGATAGAAAAATTCTATGTATGAATCATACAGTATGATGATTATTATACGTGAAAAACTGTTTTTAGCAAATTATTTGCAAGTTTTATTTGTATTTAATTTAAAAAAATAAAATAAACATAGGCAAACGCCAATAAGTGTTTAGGACAGTTTAAAAACAAACAAATTTATTTCCCTTTAATTTGTCGTCCTAATAATTTAACCTTTTTTTTGTGCGTTTGTTATACACAAAAAAATTAATATGAAGCAGCACCTGTTTTATCATGGATTTTACCAAATCACTAAAGACGTTTTTGTTTTATTTAACTGAGGGGGAGAAAAATGTCTAAAATCTTCTCGCAAAAAAAAACTTTTTTGTGATGGCTCTTTTAATCAAGAAGATTTTTTGTTCAATCTTGATGTCACATTTAGTGCGTCAGGATATGGAGGGAGAGAAAGAAAGTTGTGAGTTTGTCGCACTGGATCAAAGAAGCTCAGGTTACTTAGGCGGTTGCAGCTGCATCGAACTAAGAAAAAAATCTATGAGCCGTTTACTTTTTGTTATTGTGAAAGGCAAAGATAACGATCTAACTTTTTCTTTATTCTTTTTCTTTTAACAAAGAAAAAAACAACAAAAGCCACACGATTTCTTATTATTATTTTTTGTTTAAATGAATTAACGATTCTTTTAAATTTTATATAACGAATTTTGATTTTTATTTAAATTTTCTTCACAAAATTATAAACGATACGAAATATTATGCACCATTCACTTTTTTGCACAATTTTTTTTCTTTTAATCTACTGTTACAAAAGTGCTGCGCTTTGTGGTAAGTTCATTAATTGAAAATTTACATTTATTTACTGATTTTATTAATTTTTTAGAAGCCGGTCGTCAGACTGTACTTGTTCTTGGCCATTCTGACTACAATCTTTTAAAAATTTCTTTTGTTCAACGACTTATAAATGATACAGATGTTGAGAAAGCTTTTGGTAAGTGAGCTACTAAAAATATTTTGATATAAAAAAGTTCTTTTTTTTGTTTTTCGATTTTTATGTGTTTTTTCTTTCTTATTTTTTGTTATCCCACTTATGTCAAAAGAAAAATAACTTTTTTTATAGATGATGCTGGTGCTGCATCTTTTTTAACTTTTCATTCGGATAAAAGTGGAACTTTGGATAAACAGCTAAATCATCATTTGGTTCAAGCAACATTTTTAAATTCACAAACATGCACTGTCACAATTACAACAAAAGGAACAGATGAAATGTCACTTGAAGAATTGCAAACACTTCGAGAAATGATATATTATGTTAACAGTGGGCTAATTGTTATTGAAATTGGTAAGCAAACAACAGATAAAGATCTCTATCATAGACAAATCAATTTTGAAAAAAATAAAAACAAAAAAATTTTTATAGGTAATAAAGCAACTCAGACAACTGTTATTCTTGAACATAGCACATTTTGTTGGGGTATTACTTCTTTACATATTGATGCACCAAATACTGTACTTTTATGTAATGATGTTAAAATTTCTGAAACTCCATTACTCAATGGTGCAAAAATTAAAACATTATTTGAAAATGATAATGATCAAAGCATTTCTCCATCTGCTGCAACAACAATAACATGGCCATCATTATTTCCATCAGTAATGGCAGCTGATTCATCAATAAATGAAAAGAAAAGTCGAAGTTCTAAAAAAACATCTCAAAAATCAACTAGAGAAATTTATTATAAAAAAGGACGAAAAATTGCTGTTAATTGGGATGATGATGATCAAGAGCCAGAAATGATTGATATTGAACATTTAAGAAAAAAGGATAAAAAAGTTGCATGCAAATATCGAAAATCTTGTTATGAAACTGGTATACTTCCAAATTTGAAATCTGAAAAAACTATTTTTTCAACTGATCACACAGCTGAAAATGTTGTTGCAGATCTCGATGAAATTGATGAAGATGATACATTAGCTTTAAAAGTTTTATGCAAATATCGACCATCATGTTATGCTGAAATTGGAATGGATATGAGTGATACAAATCATAAAAAAAGTAAAGGAGTTTTAATTACAAAAAAATCAGCATTTTTGGAACCTGAAAATCGTCCAAAAAAGAAAGAAACAATTCGAGAAATTGCAAGAAAAGCTGTAAAAGAAGTTGAAATGAAAGATCGTGAAGATCCAAAATCGAAGATTAGTGTTATTGAAAAACATCTTACTGAAACTGAAGAAAAACTTGAAATGAAAAACCGATGCAAATATCGTAAATCATGTTATGAAAGTGGAAAACTACCTGAAGTTGAAGGATATCATGCACCATCATGGCTTTCAGTTGAACCTATCATTGATTATGCTTCTGTTTATCTCAATAAAGGAGAAAAAGATGAAGATGAAAAATCTTTTGACGAAAAGAATGAACTTCAAAGAATACTTTATTGCAAATATCGTAAATCATGTTACGATACAGGCATTGCTCCGGAAATTGATCAAACGCAGAAGTTTCATTTTGAAGAAGTTGTTGAACGTGCTCCTGCTCAAATACCTCTTGAAGTTAGATGTAAATATCGAAAATCTTGTTATGAAACCGGAATTGTCCCAGATTTTACAAAACCTATTAAACATGTCGAACATAAACCAAAGCCTATTCCAGTTACCGTAGAAGATTTAAAGCTGCATTGTAAATATCGAAAAAGCTGTTATCGTGAAAAAGCATTGGAAGTTCCAGAAAAAGAGGAAAAAGATGAGGATATAGACGAGGAACAATCAAATGAAAGAATATTGGTGGAAGAAGTTGCCGTCGAAAGTGAACCAGAACAACCAAAAACAGTTATTGAGAATGTAGAAGACGCTGTTAAAGAAGTAGTGGAAGAAGTTCCAAAAAAGGCTAAAAAATTAAAAGAAAAATTGCCAACAATTGTTTCTGATGAAGAACATGCTCATCACAAGAAAAAATCAAAATCCAAACATTCTCATGAAGAAAAGGAAGAAAAAGTTGTTGAAGAAGATAAAACCCCCAAAAAGTCAAAAAAATCAAAGATAAATGAAAATGATGAATTACCTTCAACTAAAAAATTTAAAGGCCGAAAATCTGCTGAAGTTGAGAATGAAGTAGAAGAAGAAGCTGCAAACATTGTGGAAGAAACAATTCCAGAACATATTTCGGCTTTTGATTTAAAAGATAAAGAACAAAATGATGTTGAAGAGATTGTTGTTGATGAACCAGAAGAATCTCCAAAAAAGGATACAAAAACAAAAAAGCCAAAGAAAAAGGGTTCAAAAAACGATCCAGCAAAATTTGACGAAAAATATGAAACAGAACACAAAGGATTACATAATGCTGAACATGTTTCTTTGAAACAAAAGCTCCAATGCAAATATCGGATAAGCTGTTATGAAACTCATGTTCCACCACATATAAGAAATGATCCACTTGTATGGCATTATAATAAAAATTATTTAAGTATTTCTTCTGCCCCACCAACTCCAGATGCTCCAATTCCTGAAGAAAGATGGAATCAATTGAATGAGATACAACGAAAAGTTGAATGCAAATATCGTAAATCTTGTTATGAAACAAGAAAGCTTCCACCGATTCTTACAGCTACTGACGGCATTTTTCATGTAAAGCATGTTTTTGCTGACCATTTAAAACATGTTGATAATGTTCCACCAGAAGAATTTCTAAAACGTTCTGAATTACAAAGAAAGCTAATTTGTAAATATCGAAAATCATGCTATGAAACTGGTATTCTTCCAAAACTTGAAGAAAGTATTTTCTATTATGCTACTCCAAAAGCAGCTGAAGAAACAAAACCACTTCCAGTAAATTTAGCACATAATCGTGAAATTGAACGAAAACTTCAATGCAAATATCGAAAATCATGTTATAAAAGTGGAACATTACCATCGCTATCTCCTGCCACCGTTGAAACTGTAATTGAAAGTATTCATGATAATCCAAAAGAAACTTTACAACAACGATGCAAATATCGAAAATCTTGTTATGCTGCAGCAGCAGACCTTAAAAAGGCTAAGCATGAACAGAAAAATAAACATGGAATCATTGATGAAGAAACATTGGTTGTTAAAAATGTTAAAACTGCTCCAATTAGAAAAGAAGAAAAATCATCTGAAAAAGAAGAAACTGAAGATAAACGTTCCAAAAAATCTGATGCAAAACCAGCAAAAAAACAAAAACAAAAAACTGCTGCCAGCAAGAAGCAGAAAGAAAAAGATGACGATAATAGCGAAGAAGAAGATGAATACAAAGAAATTCCATTGCAGGAAGAAGCAGATAAACCAAAAGTGAATGCAACAGAATTAGCAAAAAATTTAACAACCCGTTTAAAAGTTGCATGCAAGTATCGTCAATCATGCTATTTAACAGCTTTAAATGATCGTCTTCCACCTGAACAAATTATGAGAATGCGAGGAATTAAATGTAGTAAATATCGACTTTCTTGCCGTGAACAACTGGGTTTACCACCTTTAATTCGTGCGCCAATTGGTCCAAGCGGTCGTAAACTTTGTAGAAAAAAGAAACCCGAACATACTTTAAAAATGTAATTGATTAATACAACTTTTTTGTTGTAAAATTAGATTTATATTTTTATTATTGTAAATGGGTAAAAAAAATTTTTTACATTTATTTGTGGTATTATTATTTTTATTTACAATAAACTACATTCATTTAAAACAATTGTGTAAAACAATCTTTGCTCTACTTTGTTAAAATCTGTTTTTCTTTTCTCTCAATCATTCGATAACAACAATTTTTGTGCAGTTTTTTTCTGCTTGCTGCATGTTTTGTCCATTCTTATCTTAATTTTTTTTGTTGCTTTTTTTAAACAAAAAACGTGCTATTGCCGTTTTTAGTTTTTTCTTTCTCTCTTAAGCGTTTTACACATTTCTCACAGTTTTGTGTGATTATACGAAAATAAAAAAATAAAAAGCAACAGGAAAATGGGGCTTAAACTTGGTGACAAATTTCCTGATTTTAAAGCTAATACCACAGAAGGAGAGATTGAAAGTTTCTATGAATGGATTGGTGAAGGAAAGTAAGGAAAATTTGGAACATCACTTTTTTGTTTTTCTAAAATAATGAGATTTCTTTTCTTTTTTTAGCTGGGCAATTTTGTTTTCACATCCTGCAGATTTTACGCCTGTTTGCACAACTGAACTTGCTCGAGCTGCAATCCTTCATGGACAATTTGAACAACGTAAAACAAAACTTATTGCACTTTCATGTGATAGCGTTGAAGCACATGTAAAATGGAGCCCTGATATTGTAGAATATTGCTATCGTCATAGTAAAACACCTGAAGGAAAAAAATGGTGTCCAATGGAAGGTGATTGTCATAAAGGGGAAAAAGCAGAAGAGATGCCATTTCCAATTATTGCAGATGAAAAGCGTGAACTTGCAACTTTACTTGGAATGTTAGATCCAGATGAAAAGGATGGTTGCAACTCCTGTTGACTGGAAGGTAAATAACAATTTTTTTCAACACCTTATTTATTTGAAATTAAATTGTTTTTCAAAATTTAGGCTGGTGATGAATGTATGGTTCTTCCAAGTTTAAGTGATGAAGAAGCTGCGCAATTATTTGGAAAAGATAATGTTAAGCCGCTTTCTGTTCCTTCCGGAAAGCATTATCTTCGTCTTACTCCTCAACCAAAGTAAAAAAAGAAGAAATAAAATTTGAAAAAAAAAACATCAGCAGCAGCACTTTATAAAATGAGTTTCATTTATTTTTCAAAACGAGTTAAAGTTGCACCACGCCATTTTTTGTGTTGAAAGTTTGAAAGCGAATAAAGAAAACTTCCAATTGGTTTTAAATTTAATTAAAATTGAAAAAATAAAAGTAAAAAAAGCTTTTTATAAATGAACTGAAATAAGATTTATGTGTTAGGACGTGATGTTGTTGCTGTTGCCATTCTCGGTAAAGCTTTCCTTGCTCCAAAGTTACTTTGATATTTATGGAACAAAGAAAGAAATCACAAGCCAAAAAACTTTTTTTTTCTTCGTCTTCTTCATCTTGACTTTGTGACTCAAACAGAAGAAAAAGAAGCTTCCTTTGACGTCATTTTTTTCGAGGCTGTTGTTTTTAAGCGATTATCGTTTAAAACTTGAATCCCCAAGATACTTTTTTCTCGTTTCAATATCTTATTTTTATGTGATTAATGTTTCATGATTCTTTTTTGACTTAACTTTTCAAGTATGTAAATAAGGAAATCTTGTCATATTTGTTTTTTTAAAGATATATAAGAGTGCTCTTTATTTTTTAAAACTGTCTCGTCAAAATTACAATAATAATAATTTGAAAAAGAAAGAATGGGAAAAACAAAAAAAAGTTTTAAAAAACATTTTCAAAATAACAGTAGGCAAATAAAGCTTGTACTTTTGCAACGAGATCAGTTATTTGCACGTCATCTAAAATATTAATGAATGAATTTTCTTGCAACAAAAATATCTTCAATTTACCTTCTTTTGACACAGCAATTTAACAGCGCATAAATGATGAAATTTTTAATAGTAACATATATGACAGAAAAGAATTTTTTTAAATAAAATAATTACAATGGATATCCTCGCCAACTATTTGTGGCATAAAAGGGCCTTGATCCAGCACGTTTAGGAAAGAATGCATTTTCACCAAAATAATGTGCAAATGATCTTCCACCAGCTCGTTTTTCCATTAATCCATCATCAGATGATGCTGCTAAAAATCCACGACCACCAGCTCGTTTAATCATTGGTGCATCATAGAAATGAAATAATCTTCCACCAGCACGTTTCCAATCTGACATACCATAAAACGGTCTACCACCTGCACGTTTATTTGAAACAATTATTTCATCTGCACCACTACCAGGCATTAAAAATGCTCTTCCACCTGCTCGTCTTTCAGCACTATGATATTCTTCATTATTTGAAAATCCACGAGCACCACCACGTTTATTAATTTCATTATTAAATGAAGCAAATCCACGTCCACCTGCACGTTTATCAGATATTAATGAATTTGAATTTATTCCAGCTAAATCAAAGCCACGTCCACCTGCTCGTTTATTGTCATCATTTTCATATGCATCATTTTCTGATGTTTGTCCATTCACAGTTATCGAAATGCCTTAAAAAACAAAAACTTATTTTTTTTCAATGATCGTAAAAAAAAGATAATCAACTTTTTGTTATGGGTTATTAGATTCATGCATAAATGCGTCATCGTAGTTACTCCCAAAGGGATATTTGACTATAGATGATATACGATAAAATTTAATTTGTTATCTTCTTTTTTTTGCTACAGCTTTAATTTTTTTGTGGACAAACAAAAAAATATATTTGTTTGTACAAAAATGTTCATTTAATTTTAAACTAGATACCAGAGAACAGGAGAGAAAAAGAAAAAAACAAATTTAATCAAATTTCAAAAACTTGCATCACTTTTTTCTTTCTTACATGTAATTTTACTATCCTGAGAAATTTGCATTCAATTATTCGATCTTCTTTTAGAAACATATAAAATATCTTCGTTTGACTAATTGCATTTTTCTGCTTTCAATATTTTTTAACAGTTAAAAGGAGCAAATTTGACACTTTAAGCAAGACAAAAAAGGCACGATTTTTCAAAGATAATGCCGAAAATCTCAAGAGAGAAAAAGCAGGGAGAGAAAAAAACAAAAAGAAATCGCTAGCATAACGTGATGCAACTATGCTTGAAAGAACAGCTTAGATGCTTCATCAAGGATAACATGCATTCTTTGACTTAGGTTTCTCAACGATTGCCTTGGGAAATCTTTTTTTTTTGTTCTTGTGGATTCGTCAAAACTAGCCATTTTTGGGGCGATATTGTCTCATGAGAATATTGATTTTGCAAAAAATAAAATAATATGATCATGCATTCATATTTGCTTGGAAAAAAATTAGATATTTTTTGAAACCTTAAATTAGAGACGGTAGAATAATCTTTTTGTACACAAATATTTTGAAAACAAAAAAGCTACATTCTTATCATAACAAATGCATTCATTGAACAAAAACAAAAAAAAATGGAAATAATATCTCTGCTGTTTTTTCAATGGGAGAGTAAAAATTTTAGCAGAAAAAAACTTTGCAAAAATTTTTAATAATCATTTAATGGAGAAAAAAAGAGGGGTAATAATTTTAAAAAAGTAAGAGGAAGAACAATGCTTATAATAAATATAAATAATTATATTCACAAAAACTTACCAAATATAATGGCAATTACCAAAACAATAGGTGATAATCTTTTGTAATAAATACTCATTCTGAAATAATAGCAGCAGCACCGAAACGCATGTGTATTTGTGTCTTCAGAAAATAAAATGAAGAAGAACTTAAGGAAGAAGAAAAAAATAGGAGGAGAATTCTTAAACAGAAGTTGACGCCAATCGAACGAATGAATGCCTTATTCTTCTTATTCACCATGTAAAGAAGCTCCTCCCTTCTTTCTTTTCTTCTTCTTCTTCTTTTTTTACTTTTTCTACTTTATCTTCGTCTTCTATATTTCTTTGTTGTTTGTTAAAAATGTCGTTGACCCATTTGTTAAAAAAAAAGTGACTTGCAAGAAAGGAACGTGATGCTTCTGAAGATATAAGAGAAAAAGTAGCTGCATACATTTCTTAAATTTGTTCAAAGCTAAAAAAGCTTGATGATGGCGATGATGACGAACATAAAAAAAGGATTTGTTGAGTTTGTCAGTACACAATTCACTTCTAACCTGGTTTAGAATGCCTTAAAAAAGAAGTATAAAGCTATGTGTATGTTTTTTTCGGGACTGATTACGCTAATCGAATTGAAAAAAGTAAATTTGATTATGGGCAAAGATGACTGAAGTTAAAAAGCATCCCTTGTTGCATATATTAAAAACATAGAAGATGGAAAAAATTGTAACAATGAATGATGGAAGCAGACAACATTTGTTGCTGTTAAAGACGAAGAAGAGACGTCATCATTTAAAACCTTCTTCTAAACTTTAACGGAAAAAACTCCGGACATCCTTTGAGCTGCGTAAATCTATGAATTCCATTCATAGTCGTGGCACTTTGCAATATTTCCGTTCTCTTTTTTATTTCATTTTTGTCACATTCATTTCATTCTTGCAAATGCCAGTCAAAATTTCTGGGTTTAAAGAAAACAGATAGAAGAAAGAGGAGAAAAGCAGAATGACATTCAAAAATTGAGCTAAAGCGCCTTTATTTTCTTCCGGTGTACTACCATTCATGGGAATTTAAAAAAAGAAGAAGACTTAAATGGTTTCAATTTTCAGGAGTACCTCTTTCTTATACTAACAAAGAAGTCATTTAAAATGAAAACAAATATCACAGGAAAAGCATTTAATTTTAAAACCAAAAACGATATTTTTGTTTTCTTTTTAAAAAAAGATATACAACAAAGATGACATTTTTTATTTTCTTGCTTCTTCGGATTCTTTAAAATTTAAAAATGCTTCAAAATTCTGACAAGTTAGTTTTTTTTCCTGGGTCTGTCAGTTTCAGAAAATATTAGTAAAATTTATCACATTCAAAGTAACCTTTTTCGCAGGTTCCTTTTTATTTCCTTTAAACTCCGCCTCATTTTGAAAAAAAGGAAGACAGTAATCCAGTGAAGCTTTCATGCCATTATTGTTATTTGTTTTTTTGAATGTGGCTATAAAATGGATTGGACTATTAAGCATTCAAATAATCATTATGGTCGTTGGATAAGTAAATGATGTGAAAAAAAAATAGTAACACGTTTATGCAAAAAAAAGCATGGTATAACAAAAATTTGAAAAATTTAGAAATGTTAAAAAAGTATAAAAAAATACAGTACATTCTTAACACATATACATATCATTATAGTAACAGTAAATTTATTAATTTTAGTACAACTCTTAAAAGTAGTGAAATAATATGAATATACAAAAGGTAGCAATCATAATGCATAATAAAACATTTCTCTTGCCTCATTGATTATGATAATATGCGTTTGATGAACCGTTTTCGATGACGCGGAAAAATTTTTTTGTGGATGGTGAAAAAAAAGTGCCTTCAAAAGCATCAAAAAAATTCATTCTGGCATTGTTTTTTTTGTTTTACAACAACAATTTTGGTATTTTTCTTCTTCAAATTTCTTCAATACCTTTAATTCTAGAATGAATCGCATCAGTTTAACTAATGCATTAATCTGCTTCATTGTCGTCTTGGCACTTATTTCCAATACTGTTGTTGCACAACCAGCTATTGAAATGAGTTACCCACAACCAGGAAAAATTGAACACGTGAGTTGCCTTTTGATGAAATAGAAATATGTAAATTATGTTGAATATATACTGTTTTTAGAAGCGCTTTTATTCATGGGAAGAGGGAAAACGTTCTGCAGATGATTATGAACGAACTGATCAACATAATTTATTAAAACGCAGGTAAAAACAAAGTCTTTTTTTTCAAAAAAATAAATATAACTTTTTTTTTGCAGAGTCTATCAATTATCCCCTGACACTTGGACAACCTATTTCCGCCTTTAAAAATGCGCCCTCGCTTAAAATATTTTTATCCGCCAACTTGCTTAATCAATTTTCTTATCGTTTTATCATGTACCCTTATAAATCACTAAATATGTTTTTGCCCGCTTACGCTGTGTCATCGTGTTTTTCCTGAATAAATTGTTAAATTAAAATCTGTTTTTTTTTAAAAAAATTAGTTTTTATTACATAATTTCTTTTTTTAATAATAATAATCTTTATTGGCCTTTATTTATTATTTTTTGAACGTTCAGCTGATGATATTCACAACCCGTAAGCGTTTGCCATTGTAACATCTGCAATTTGATCTTCAAGCATACGAATACGACGTTCATGTTGTCGAAGGAGTTGTTTCATTTTAGCTAAATCAGCTAATAATTCTTCCATATTTTGTGGCTATAAAAGTTAATTTATAGCAATAAGAAATGACAGATAGAAAAAGGAACATACTTCACTACCGCCTGGTCCACCAGCATTTGATACAACACTTTGACGCTGTGAAGCAGAAGCAGATGGTTCACGTGGAGGAGGCTGATACCGTGGTGGAGGAGAAGATTCTGCATCTTCTGTAGCAGTTCGAGCTTGATCTCGTTTAATTCGCTCTAATTCAGCTGCTGCTCGACGTTGCCCTGCTGTCATTGAACCACCACCTTCATCACGTTCAGCACGAGAACGCAAATTAACTTGTTGCTTTGGAATCATAGGATTTGGAGCATTTTCTGGTGAAGAGCCTCTACGAGATGATGTTTGTGATTGTGTTTGTGACTGTCGGCCACTACTAGATGGATTTTTTTCAACTCGAACAATTCCCATATCATCATCAATACGAGGAGATCGTTGAGGTGTTGATGCAGCAGTTGAACGAGCGGATAGCTGAGAAGATGGGGGAGATGACCCGTAACCAGATTGTGGAGAAGCTTGTGATTGTGGTGACGGTTGGTGCTGTTGTGGAGCTTGAGTTGGAAGAGAGGCAAGAATATTGGCTTTTTTTGCAACTTGAACTTTTGGCTTCATTTCAGTAGCTGCTTTTGGATTAACAACCATAAGCTTTGGAGGTGCATGCTTTCCTTCTGCAAATTCTTCAGCAGTAAGAGCAGGTTCAGTACTTCGAGTATCAGGATATAAATCAACTTGATAAAGATCAGATTTACGTGGAACAAAAAATTGCAAAATATCAACAACACCTTTAGTTGTGACTTTGTAAATACTAAAAAAACATTTAATTTTTTGTTTGTATTAATTTTATAAAATTACCGTGTAATTTCATTTTCATTATAATTGAGTCCACGTTTAGGCATAAAACCAATAGCACGCTGTGGTTCAGAAGTTGTATAAGTATTGATGTAATGAACATAGGGTGGATCATCATTGATTTCGTAATATCGAATAGCACAATCACCCTTTCCAGCAAGGTACATTAAACCACTGTCTTCATCATAAAGTGGAAACAGCACACCATTACTTGTATCCAATTCATCTTGTGCAATGGGTGTACTAAGATCTTCCTAAAATTTATTTACATAATTTTTTGTCTCATTATTTTTTTAGAAAATTACCGCATTCCTCAAAGCATAAAGCCGTTCAGAACGTTTTGTGAATCCAGTTGTAAAAATTTTTCCATCTTGAAGAAAAATGGCCCGTTGAGGTTTAACACCTTCATGACCTTGCCCTTCACGAAGTACTTCACCAGTGTGTGAATCAATAATGCGAATCTTTTTGTCTTTGCAAGTTGTAACAAATTGGCTTCCATCATAATTAAATGCAACAGAAAAAATTTGATCTGGATGTCCAGCAACTTCAAGTAAAGCTTCACCAGTTCCAACATTCCAAATGAGAAGTTTATTTTCACCACCTTTAAAAATATTTTTAATTGCAAGATTCTATTAACAATTATTTTACCTGCTGTAATAAGGACATTTTGTGCTGTTGGATGCCAGGCTAATGTATTCACACGTTTTTGATGACCACAGAGTTCAACAACTGGTTCATTAATTGTACGATTTAAACCTTTATCAGGGATAAGCCAAACTTTTGCTGTTGTATCTTCTGAACAACTGGCAATTACGTTATCATTGAATGGACTCCAAACAACTTCCAAACATGGAGCTTTGTGTGCATCAACAAATGGATAATCTTTATCAATTCGTCCAACCTGTAAACAAAAGATATATTTTTCTTAATCTCATTTTTTTATTGTTGTTTAAAAAAATGATTAAAAAACAACATATGTTTTTTTAGCTTTTGTTTGCATCTACTATTAAACAGCCGTGTGCTAAAAGAAGAAAAAAAGGCTTAGTAGGCGAGACAATATTTAGCAAATTTTCGCGTCGGCGTAAAAAGTAAGCAAGAAGGTTACGCGAAAAGAAAGGGGAAAAGATTGAACTGCATAAGCAAGCTTAAGATCCCAAGCAATAGCTTCAAATGAAAATGTCAATAAGCGGATGAAGAAAGCAACAGCTATACTTGTTACTAAACGGTTCAAGGAGCTTTGAGGACCTGTTTTTTTATGCGAAAGCAATGAAGATTTAAGTAAAAAAATCATAAAAAAAAAAATAAGAGCATACCTTATTTACTGGAATAACTTGAAAAGGTCCACCTGCACCTTTATTAATAATTGCAATGAATTTAGGATTTACTGCACAAAAGAGAGAATCCCATGTAATTTCAGTAATTCGTACATCGGACATACAGTTATCATGTTTAACTGGCTTACAAAAGACATGCCGGAATTTACTTTGACGTACAATACCAGACATATCTATGATTTGTTTTTAGTTCCTTTTATATTTAAAAAAATGAGATAGTTAAAAGCTTAAAAACAATAAAGAGAGAATAACACATAAAAAGAGTAAATCCGAAAAAGCGAACGCGATCGAGATCGACCGGCAACCAAAAGCTTTTTGCGATAGCTTCCAACTTAAGAAGAAGAAAGAAAAGAAAAACGTGTTAGCTTCCCGCCTCCAAGTTTTAAGTGAGATGTATACTATTGTGTGTCCTGATGAAACAGACTTAACTTTCTCATCACCTTTTCTCTTTACACTATGCAAATACAATGAAAAAAAATAGAGGAGAAGTTCCAAATTACACTAGCGCCTGTTGTTGCTTATACTTGCTACTCTTTTTTTCTTCATCTTTTTCCGCTTTCAAAATGCCTGCGGGCTTGTTGATCAAGCATATTTGCGCGTTTGTCCTCTTTCAAAAATCCTTGGTTATGTTTGTCTTAAATAAGTTCAAATAACAAGAGAGAACTTTAAACTTGTTAAAAAGCTTTATTTTACACCAACGCAAATAAAACATAATCAAAAATCACGACATACAAATCAAAATAAATAAGATAAATGTCAGAAATAAATGAGTCTTGCGCCAAGTGATTTCATCCCGTAGAGCCATCAAGTTGATTAAACCCAAAAGCTTGCTGCACCGAAAAAAAAAACAGATAATATAGTAAAAGTCAATTCAAAAAACAATAAAAGCATGAAATAAAAACACAGAGTAAGAGAATAATTTTTAAATACATATATCTCATTTAATAACCAGATGCTTTTCGTGGCTTGATTTGGGCTTTATTACGATAAACTTCAACAAGCTTAAAGATTGAAGCAGCTAAATATGGTCGAAGTGGTTCAGTTCCAATAACATTTGAAACAGTAACAAAGAATAGAATTGATGCCCGTCGAACCATGCTTTCAGTATGTTCATAACTCTGGAAAAGAATAAAATTAGAAATTACTGTAAGTTTAGAAAGATTAATTTTTACCTTTACCACAACATCTCTTGTATCTTTAAACATTTGATCTACTTCATCTGGAGATAAGCTTTCAATTTTGCGACAAAGTAGCTTTAATGAAGAAGCAATACTACTTGGACTAATTTGATCATTAGATATTAATGGAACCAGAATTTTCTTGCAACGTTCAACACTTAAATGTGCAACAATTGCAGCACCACAATCTTCAGCGCAGCGAGTAAGAGTTGCATCATCACGATCTTGTGCATCAAGAACACGGAATAAAGCAAGTTCTGCCTTATCAGCAATACGATGAGGTTGGGCCGCGCTAAAATTTATTAATTAACAAGCAAGCAGGAAAATGTACAAAAAAAAATTACATTAAAACACGAAGCGCATCCAAAACAGCCATTTTCAAGGTATTTGATGCATCAGGAATTCGAAGTAATTGAATACAATATAGTATTAAAACATTAAAATGATCGTCATAATGTTGTTGAGTAAGTTGATTGGTCGTTACTAACTGATTCAAAGTTTTGAGAGACTCAATAAGCTTATCAGGTTTCCTAAAATTTAATTTCTTTTATTGTATGACAAATAAAAAGTATTCACTTACTTTACATCAACATTTTCATTATTAATATTTGCGATAATATCATGAAGTGAATGTTCAGTTGGAGATACCATTCCATTGCCATTTAGAGATTCAGCTGAAGTCATGGAATCGGTAAGTTGACTTTGAGTCATAGCATTTGAATTGATTTTAAGATTATTTAATGATGAAGTAAGTTCATTTGCTTGATCATTAGGATTAGGTACAGTACTACAAAATTTTGGGATTTAGTATGAAAAGAAATATATATATATATACCGAATAACATTTGGACGAGCATATTTTGGAGTTTGAATTGCAGACGTTGGAGGTTTAACAGCTGATTTTGGCATTGCCAAATTACGTGTTGTTCCAAAAACAGTTGGCTGATTTGAACGTGGAGCTAAAAATGCAAAGGTAATATGTGAATCGTTTTTAAAAAAGTTTTAAAACGGCAATCATCGTTTTACAATTCATTTTTTATATAAGTGTTTTATGCAAATTACCGATTGAAAAAATTTCTTCCACTAATTTTCAGAAATTAAAAATTTACCTGTAAGAGATGCACTTCCAGTTGCTGGACCACCATTAGCACGCATTCGAATTAACTGTGCAGGATATTGAGAATTCGTTGGTGGTCGAGAACTACTTGCAGAAGGACCAGCACGAAGATTTGTATTAATTCGAGGTGCAACATGATTTAGCCGAGCAGATGGAGCAGTAGGCTTTGGAACAAGTAATGGCTTAGCAAATACAGGTGGCCGCATTTTTGATGAATGTGGTGAATGTGGATTAGTTCGTGTTGGAGAAGTATTTCGGCTGCGAGATGGTGGTGCACGTGGAATTGGACGAGCTCCATTATAACGAAAATGGACATCACTTCGTGACCGATTATCCAAAAATGATTGTTGTGCTGCAACAGGCCCGCCAACTTTTAAAGCATTGAGATGAAGATTATCTCGTTCATGTGCCAAAGAATTTGTTGAAGATGCAGCACTTCGTTGTTGATCATTTAAAGCTCGTTGACGAATGGTATCCAAAGACTAAAAATGATAAAAAAAGTTTAGCAATTTAAAAAGTAAAAAGAAAAAAAACTTACATCATATAATTCTTGAGCTTGAGAAGAAAACTTTTCAGAAAATGCAAAATATGTATCTCTTGATTTTGCTCGACAAGATAGATCAGCATCATTAAGTCCGCTTTTTATTACTTCTTTAATAACATTCATATGTAATTCGAGGATATCATTTGGCCAGCATGATAACATTACATCAAACATGTGAACTACACTTCTGAAATTAAACAAAAAAAATGTTATACTGTGGATTTAAATAATAAAAAAGAGACAGACCTTCGAACTACACTTGCTTTCGATACCAAATAGCCAGATGCCAACGTAATTAACTTGCTATGAGGAACATATCTTGCGATAAATTCACTTAAAATAACACCAGAACTTGACATAATCTTTGCAGAATTTTGGACAAGATTCATAAGATTACCAAACATAAGTTCAACTTGTCGGATAAAACGGTTACCAAGTTTTACAGCAAAATATGCTATTGTTATACAGTATTCTCTTGTTAATGTTGATCGTAATTCTTTTAATCCATCTATTAAGCACCGTTCCCATAAACCACAATTTTCAAGTACAATATCAATTGGTTTTGATACATTCGTTGCAATCAAGCATCCTCGAAGGCTAATAAGCTAAAAAACTGAAATATAAAGCAGAAGAATGTTTGTATGAATTACATACCATTTTTGATTTTAAAGACCAATCTTTATTTGAATCTGTTAAAAAATTGTTTAGTTCAGCTAGTCGTTGTGGTAGTGTTTTAACATTAACATTCTGAAAAAGTATTTATAAGATATAAACACAAATAGCTGAAAGAAAACTTACAGTATCCGGAGGTGTGTTGTCAAACGCTTGTTGGAAATCATTAGCAGTGAGAGCACCAGCAGCAGAAGGTGCTGCAGAACGTAATCGTGACCCCATGGCAGCTAAATTAAAAAACTTGAATTGAAAAAAAAAAATTGCGGTAGACACCAAAAATACAGTTCAGAAAGCGAAAAGACGGGGAAAATGAAATAAAACTTTGTGGCTATGTTACAACTAAATGCAAATTTGAATAAACAAATCCAAGATTGTATATATAATTTTAAGGGAAAAAAGTAAGAGAAAAGCAAGAAACACAAAAAAGGCGCAAAAAAATTAGTCGACAACCACTTTTTGACTTAAGTCTCATAGTTTATGTGAAAAATCGTGGTGAGAATTTATTTGTATTAACCTCAAATAAAAAACCAAGAAAGAGGGAAACTCTTGAAAACTGAAATGTTTCTTATACATACAATTTTATCTAAACGACAAAAATAGCTTTAAACAGGCGAAGAAAACTACAGCCAAAAAATGGTGCTAATGCAATTTTATAGATAAATCACGTTTAATTCATTTATTATTTTTGGACATGTATATTTTCGATATTTATGAAGAAAGCTATAGCTCACAAATATGAAAATTTATAAATTTTTCGAAGATTTGCAAAATGATAGATATTGATGTGTTGAGTTTAAAAAACATGAAAGAAAATAAGTTTTGATACATTTTAAATGATTTTACAGGCCAAGAAACACTAAAAACCATTTTGGATTACTGTAATTCGATTGCCGAAATATCCGATAATTTATGAAATTCTCTTTGCCATAATAATTACTGATCTTTTTACAAAAAGTAAACACGTTCGATATTCTGTAAGATGATTTTACAAGCCCGAATTTACTGATGTTCATTGACCCGTTTCACAAAGTAGCTCAGCTAAGCTACGTCGTAGCTCTTCTTTTTTCTTTCAAAAAACTACGTTGTTTTTCGCGTCGAGATTTTTTTATAGGAATTTTTTTCAAAAGAGTGTTTTTTAGAGGAAATCAAAAAAAATCTGTTTGTTGACCAGGGCTGAGAAATGCGGCCGAAATTTCCGGCCGGCCGCGGCCGACCGTATTTTATAATTTTATAAAGGGAAAAACAAAGAATTTTCCCAAAATCTTCGGCCGGCCGCATTTCTCAGCCCTGTTGTTGACTATGTTGCCCTCGCTGCATTTTTCGAACGTTATATAAAATGCAGCATGTTGTGATTACAAGGGCTCTCTTTCAGCGATATAAGAAAAATACCATATTTGAAAAACATGTCTTTTCTTGCGGATAAATAACGGTCAATCATTTGGCAAAATGCTTTCAAAAAAAAGCACTGGGTGGGGGTCAGAGCTACTCACCGATAATAAATCGGTTGCGGATCAGAGAGAGGAAGAAGATAAACGATTAATTGAGCTTACCAATGTTTTGTTGTCCACGAGAACCAAATACATCTGAGCTTCTATTCATCATTATCATAAATGGTCGAGAATCCATAGGAGAGATATTACAAAGAGGAAACTATAATTTCAATGTACTTTGAATATAAACATATAAATAATTTTTTACTTACAGGGAATTTAGCAGCTAATTGAGTTAAATCAGCAAAATTTATGATTGGTTGATGTTGTGAACCCTAAAGGTTTTCACATTAATGTAAATTTTAATGTAAACATTTTTTTATCTTACTTTATTTGCACGTTTAATATTACGATATGAACTTAAATCTTGTAAATAGCTCCATACTCTAGTATGCCATTCAAAAAAAGTTTCCTTTTCTTTTTGAAAAAAGCACGGCATACGTCCAAGAGGTCTATCGTTTATTACACGATCACTGCTATGAAATTCAGTAACTTCTTTTTCACCTTCTTCACCTTTTTGTTCTCGCGGCAATGAAAAGGGATCCTGTAAATTTTAAGTATGAATGTCGTTCGTATTTGATAAGCATATTACCTCTTGAACTTTTCGATTTACAGTTGTTGTTATGATTTGTTCATCTTGTAATAAATCCTACAATAATTTGCTTAAAACAAATTTTTAATTTTTAAATTTTACATGTGAAAGCTGTTCATTTCCATTTTCATATGCAATAATATGAAGTGATAAGGTGCTATTATTGATAGCACTTTTTTCCAATTTTCCATTTTGTTCTCCACAATTTTTATCATCTTGATTCAAACTAAGTTGTTCGACCATCTGGGAGACACCATAGCATTTGGAGGATTCTTTTGATAAATTATTTAGCTTTTGTTGTGGTTCATCAAAGAAAATTGTTAAGATTTCAGATTCCACATTATGTGACTATGCAGATATAAAAATAAACACAGATGTCTATTTTGTTTATCACTTTACTTCACTTAATTATAGGGAAGCTGAGATCTTTTTTCACCTTCAATAGTTTTATTATTTTGTGTTACTAAAATTGAATTGCTTTTAGATTGCATTGATTGTAATTCTTCTGTTTTATGGCCAACATTTAAGTTAACATTCATAAACTCATCATTTGTAGTTGAAATTGTTTTGTTTGAATTATAATTTTTCTTACAAAAATTATCTTTTGTCGACATGACTGTAAAAATATAAAAAATATGTCATTACTACCCAAAATTTAATCAAAACGATAAAATGTATAAAAAATAAGAGTTTTTATTCAAAAACGCGATGTTAGTAAACAGCAATAGAATTATTTGTTATATAATAATTTTAATAATAAAAATTAAGGCTAAATTTATTATTTTTTCTTATTATTTATTAAATAAAAAATTTTTTCGTCAAATAAACAAAAAAGTCAATGTGGCAGCATTTTTATTTTTTGAAAAATCCACTGAACCTTTCAAACGAAAACGCGGACAAACACACAACAAGCAGTGTGCTTTAAAAATAAGAATGATGTAATTTAATGTCCGGGCACCAATGTTAACCCCTATTTCAAAATCGACACAGAAAAAGTTAGGCGCTGTCATTCTAGTTCGTCCAATGCTATGATTCATACTGCAACCAAAAGTCATAATCTTTTTTGTAAAAACGAAAGGGAAAAGAAAATAAAGTTGGTGCTTTTTCTTCGAAATAATACATACAACAATTTCATTTAATAATGCTTAAAATTAAAGAAACAAAGGACGCTTATTTTATAAATAGTAAAAGATATGATGATATTATAAGATTCAATTTATTTGTTAATGTGTGTGCTTCGGTGCAGCTGATATATATAAAGTTAACTCCGGTCGATGATTAGAAGATCAAGAACTATGTCCCAATTTGCAGTCTTGTACCAATAAATCCCAATAAAACTATAAACCAAATCCCACAAGCTTCCAACAGCTCAACTATTTGCACCAGTCCTTCTTCGGTTTAACCAATTAAATATATTTATTAACTCCAACAACCAACATTAAATATTAAATATAGAGACAGCAACAAACGGCGTCTCCGCAACACTAAACTTTTACAAAGAAAAAGCAAAGAGATCAATCGAATAAATGAGAGAGAGTCAAAGTGGAACGCAACGCCAAACATGGAGAGATGAATATTGGTGGCGATTCCTTGCCTACAGTACTTAACTATTATCCTTTAAATAATTGAAAGAAAAAAGAAGAGCTACGACGTAGCTTAGCTGAGCTACTTTATGAAACGGGTCACATGTGTTATAAATACAGATAACTTGGGTGAGCGCTCCCGGATTTTAGGCACAGGTGCCCGGATCTTGAATTTTCGAAACGCAAAAATTTTAATATTTGTTTACAAAGTAATTTTAAAGGCCATATTTTTTATTTGCAGTTTAAAAACGTCATGATTTAGCTGTTACAGTATTTTAAACTATTTTTTTCAAAATACAGTATCTCAGGGATACTGTTGTGTAGATTTATAAGCAATCGGTTGAATCCCACAACAAAGTATAAATAATGAACATTTATTGACAAAAACACATTGAATATAAAGCAAGTATTCGGCAAGAAGAAATGAATAATATAATGTATAAAGAATGTATAAGAGAGAGAGAAAAAGGTGAGCTTATATGGAAAATTGAAGTTCTCGAAAGAATGTTAGAAAATTACAATAAAAGATGAGACAAAGAAAGATTAATTAACATAACGCCAACAATAGAAGAAAGAGAAAAGAAGAAGAGACAGATACGGTAATTTTCTGTTATTAATTTAGAAATGAAGACAATTTAAAGAATGCATAGTTGACAAAATCAGAAGCTTTAACAATGATTTCAATCATTTTTTGAAAGAAAATTAATATATTCGCATTTTTTTAATTCCAGCAGTATCGAACGGGCCGCCCTCAACCCTAGCAATAACATCAGTTAATAGCAAAAATTGTGATTTATATATTGAAATCTATTGTTTTATAAACATTTGGGGAAAATTTCAGATATCTACGATTAACCAACAAAAAATAGTAGTAAAACTAAAGTTTATTTATGAAATTCAGTTGTATCACGAATCAGATTTGGCAAACAATAAAGCAAGTTTTTGATTTTTATTAATATCCAGGGAAAAAAGATAAAAAATAAAACAAAGAATAAATAAATTAACAAAAAAATTTTAAGTTTTAATAGTCGTTGATCGCATAAGAGTTGCAGTTAATTTTTCAAGACGCTTTAAATCTTGTTGTTGATCAGTGCAATACTGTAAACATACAATATCATCTGTAAACTTTAGAATAAGTTTTCCATCACTATGTTTATATTTAGTTACAAATCTGAAAAGAAAGAAACAATTATGCACAATTCTATCACATGCAAAAACTACCTGCATCGATCTCCACTAACACTATGTAAACGTTCAACAGCTTTTGCAAATTCTTCATAGCTGGAGAAAAATGTCATTGTTTAAAGTAAGTACTATTTTAGCTAATATAAACAAGTAATTACAAACAAAAAATATAAAATTTACTCAACAAAATTAAAGGCACAATTCTTTTTGATATTTTATGGACAACTAAACTTGAATGCTTCTGTTGGCAGCATCTGTTCCTTTCAAGACCTTTTGCGAAAACAATAATGCAGTCTTTTTTAAAGCTATTTTGATCAAAAAATAAAAAAACAAATTTTCATATTTCATTTATTACATCTATTGTTAACAACTATATATAAAAACTACGAATAATGAGTAAGTGCATAAGCTAAAGCAAGAACTGTCATAATTACCGTAACACCAATGCTTGCAGATTTCTTTTGATTTTGTTTTTTGATATTTTCTTGTTCTCGAATTAATTGTTCAAAAGTTGGTAAAGGATGTTTCGATTTTTTCTTTGCTTCTTCCAGTTCTTGATATAGCCGAAGCTCTTCCCTTTCTCTTTGAGCATGTAAACTATCTTTGTAATTGTGATGACTTGATGCAAATCCATTTTCATCTCTTTTACTTCCAGCAAAGCTTGTTGAAAATTCATTTGGCATATCCCAATGTTCATGAAATACCCGCTTTCGTCTAAAAAAATGGATAACAATTTTTAAAAGAATATTAAAAATCAAAAACGAACTAACCTATTCATTTTTTGAAAATGTTCAAAATCTTTATAATCAATATCAATATCTGTATATTGTTTTCTTCGAATACCAGTACCATGACGACCATGATGTTCTTTATCATGTACACTTAAATTTGCAGCATATCGAGGTGATCTGGCATAATCATATGCTTTTCTTTTATCTTCTGTACCAAGAACTTCATAAGCTTCAACAACTTTTTGAAATTTATCTGCAGCTCCAACAGGATTCTCTGGATTTGTATCAGGATGATATTTCTTTGATAATTTATAAAATGCTGCTTTAATTTCTTTTGCGCTTGCATCTTTATTCACTTCTAGAGCAGCATAATGATCTGTAGAAGTTTTTGAAGCAAAATATCTTTTCCAAGTACATGATAAACGATTACTTCGTAACATTCTTTATCTGCATATTCAACAATAAAATAATTTAGAAATAAAAAAATCTAAAAAAAACATATGTTGGCAATCTGTCGTTATTAATTTTTTGAGTGATTTCTAAACACCTTTTAACGGTATTTAAACAATGATATTTTAACATCAATCATCTACAAACAGTTTTTCTAAACTAAGTATTTATATATCGTCGATTACAACAATTGAGCGGATATAATATAAAAAGAGAAAGAGAAAAAAAACAAAGATTACGGTTTTATACCACTTTTGTAAAAATAGCTCCTTTCAAGATTATTATAAAAACAATTAAGGCTATGATTTACCATTCTACTATCAAGAAGAAAGAAAATTGTAAGAAGATCAAAAACAACAAAAAGCAGTTATGTTTTACAAAAGCGATACAACTTTTATAAAGTGTTATGTAAAAGACGAAAACTAAATGAACAATAACTAAAAAAACCGAAAACCCGCGAAATCATTTTAAAAGTATTTAACAATACCTTTGTCATGCGCACATTCAGTTTAAAATTTATATAAAAAAAACATTTTTTGAAAAAAGACAATTTTAATTGATGTAAAGCAGTACGAGAGTTATATCATCAGGTTTCCCTCCAGATGTTGCAATACCATATTCCCCAGCTTTTAATGCAAATGGAGATTTATGTTGATCATCATGTGAAAGTCTTCGAGCAATAAGAGCTATTGTATTACAAATTTGTTGAATATTATTTCCATCTACATGTTTTAATACATCAGTAATAACTTTTTCAGGTACATTATCCCATAGACCATCTGTTGCAAGAATAACAACATCACCAGATTCTAATTCAACTTTTTGCATATCAGATGATTCTGGGCCATCAGTAATAAAACCTTCATTTTCTAAAAAAGAAATAAAGATTAGGAAATGTAAGAATGTGAAAAAAAAAGTACAAACCGCATGATTCTGGTAAAATAGTTAATTGAAATGGTGCATTAAAGTAATGAGTTTGTTCTTGAGATTTATGAATTATTTTTCCTTGACGATAAATTAAAAATCCAGAATCTCCAAGATTTGCTGAATACAAGACATTCTGATGAACTACAACAACACAAGCAGTCGATGATCTGAAACAAAGCAAACATGAATAAAAAGCATAATTGTGTTATAATACCGTACCCAATTGGACGAGGAGCTTCAGATAAATTTGTAAAAGCTTGAGCAATAATTAAATCTGGCCTTGTTGGATCAAATTGACCTGCTTTAACAATATCAGCACAATGTCTCATAAGACGTGAAGAAAATTCTGATGGATCTATCCCGTATTTACGCCATCCACCAACACCATCGGCAACACCTGCAAAAAGTTAACTAAAATTTGAAGCGATTATAAATAAATATTACCAGCAACATGTGTAGATTTGAATTTGGAAATAAAACATGCATCTTCACCAAAAACGCCATGATCTAATACACATGATGGACCATTAATAAGTTCTTTAGGAAATCCACAACATGTTGCTTGGACGGAATTACATGGTTTTACTTGCGCAGATGAAGAAGCTTCTCGACTAAGGCAACTAGCAGCAATAACAGCGCAAAGTTGAGCCTTGCCTCCGGTCGGACGTAAACTTGAACTTAATTCTTTTACTAATGGAGCTGATTGTCCAGCAATACGTCCAAGTTGACGAGTTGTATAACTTAGCATTATTTGAAATTATTAGCCGACCATAAGCATATCTAAAATGATATAATATTTATTAGAATGATAATGATGTGAAAGAAAAAAAATCAGTTATTATAAAAGTTTGAAAAAAATGGGGAATAAAACGAGCAAAAAAACTGAAGAGTTTTTTTACTATCGATGTTCTCTTTCCGCAAATTGTCCTTACACGGACAAACAGCAGCATAAAGCTATGGCCGTTGTTACTGCTACTAAAAAGAAATCGTACTTTGTCCTTTTCTTCTTCAATAATAAAAGCAGTCGGTTGCCTCGTGCGTTGTTTCTTTTTCCTTGTCACACATCGTGTTCAAACGACACACAAATAAATTGAAACAGCTGAGAAAGAACTCTAATAAACACTTTTGAACACATTTAAATAGTTTATTTATTTATATATATTTTAAAAAATAATAAATTAAAAATATTTTACAAAATTTTAAGATTTTGAACAATTTTCACATAAACGTTGATTTTCTTCATAAATTTTAATGCATCGCTTACAGTATATTTTTCCACAACTGTAACAATGATCTCTTTTATCAAAAATTGAAGAATATTCTCGACGGCAATTTTTAGCAGAGCATTGTTCAGCTTTATACAACGGTTGCCAATCAGGATTTACAGGATATTTCAATTTTTCACCCTAAAATAAAAAATACAGTAATCGTTGAACTTTATAAAAACGCTTTCATACCTTTTCAAGCACTTTTATTGCATTTTCTAATACTTTTATTTGTTCCAAATTTTTTGCCGTAATATCATTGACAAATTCTCGTGGTTGAATTCCAGTATCAAATCTATTATAAAGCCCAGTCCAGACATTCAATGCATTAGCTTTGACATTAACATTTTCAAGAAAATCTTTCTTTTGTGTATAAAATGGATTTTTATAATCATCAATATATTTATCAAAATGTTTCCACAACGATTCCGTACGAGCTGTTACTCTGAGATCTTTTCTATCTTTATCACAATTTCCAATAAAAGTTCCATATACACATGAATATGCATGTTCATGAAGTTCAAGAAGAAATCGTTCATTAAATTCAAAATCAAGTGGTTTTTGTTTAGTTAATTGATAAACAACATCGAGAAATTGAGTAAAAATCGGTGAAATTTCTTTTGATAAATCTTCATTGATAGGAGTAACATGGCCACAGCGATCATCAAATTTAAATCCAAATCCAAGCCAATCTTTTTCAATTAATGTCTAAAACGTTTTTAGTAAATTAAAGAAAATTTTTAGATACCGTATATGTTCTAATTCAAGCACCTTCAAATTGAGGCGCAAGAAAAAATAGTTAACCTTTTTAAGTAGCTCCAGATAGTGATATCGGGACATTGTAAGATATCTATTTTTTAAATAAACTTTTTACAAAACACTAAAGATTTTAATTTTTAAAATCTCAGAAAAATGTCCGTTTGAAAAATAATAGCAAAGCACTGCATTTAAGGTATGTCAATACCAACCTCGAAACCTTTTATAGTACGGTAATATGGATCAAGTATTAGTTGAGCAATTGAAAGAGTTTGTGAAGTTCTATCCCATCCATCAGAACAATGTACAACACATGAAATTCCATCTTTAACAGCATCAGCAATAAATTTTCCACATTCAAGTAAACATCTTAAATGCTTTAACCAACCAGAATATTCAACAGCTTTAAAATATTCAGAAATACTGGAATGTTTCGAACAGGCTAAAACGTATACTGTAAGTCGACTTCTTTCCTGCAAAATTCAAACCTTCTAGCAACTTATTTTGACTACTACGCATAACATGAATATTTTCAATATCAAAAAAATGAAATTGCATATTTGTATAATTTCGTACATCTTCAAATCCTTTTCCTTGTACTTTATTAACCATGGCATTTACTCTGGGACGAGTATCAACAAGATATAAAGGTCCTTTTGATCCACTTGTTTCCCAAATGAGATTCATTAAACTTTCATCTTCAACGCATCGAGCGCTAAATCCCGTAAGTGGTTGAGAGCATCTAAAAGAAAGCTATACTGTAATTGTAAACGGAAACGCTTAAAAAATGAGATTTTTCGTACCGACATAAAATAGCTCCATTATGCTTTGAATAATAAGTTAAAGTAGGTAATCGAGCACGACTTCGAAATTTACATGAACCAATTAACATTTCAGTTGTAGCTTTTGCAGGCATCCAAAGATATTCAGGATATGTATCACAATGAGCATAGTTTTCATTAAAATGTGAAATTTTCCAATTTTCACTCATTCCTTGTCGAACAAATTCTGCTTCCCAATTTAATCTATTGCAATTATTTTCAATATTATTATCATTTTTCTTTAAATTATTTATACGACGAGAAAATGCAAAGCAATCATTGATGTTCACTAAAAAAGAATATCATTATTGTGGTAATAAAACTATCATATTTTCTTTTCATAAAAAAACTAACGTAAACGTGAACAAGAATTAAGCGTTTCATGCAATTCTTGACAATCTTTTTCTTTAGGAACAAGAAGAGTAATATTTTGGAAATGTTTACATCGAATATTTAGCTGATGCCCCGAAGTTGTTGCTGTTCCACGTTCAACTGATCCAATTAAACCATTTGCTACCTACAATAATATTTGTAAAACCAAAGACCTTCATTTATAAAATATTACCCATATCTCTTTGACATCTTCTTCAGCTTTAAAAATTATATGAGAGGTAGTTACGTGTAATGTTCCAAGGACATTACTTTCAGATGATAATCTATCAACAAGTTGAACGTTTTTAAACTAAAAGATGAGTTTAATTAATTTTACATTATAATATATATTTCATTACCTTTGGAGTAGCTACATCAAAATTCATTATTTTAATATTTTAATTAATCCATTACGTTTATAACAAGAATTATTCATAAACCTTTTTTGAAGATCGATGCTGAAGCAAAAAATGTTGGTTTGATCTGGTCTTATCGCGAACACGCATGCTTATGTTGTTGAACATTGAAATAAACTTGAACATTTTTTTTGCTGTTATTATTTCATTTATTTATATTAGTAAAGTTTTGTCATCCTTTATTTTTATGTATTAAATTTCTTTTTAAATACTCATACACAGCACGTTCGAGACGATGTAGCATTTTACAAAAATTTTTGATTTGCATTCGATCGTTTTTTTTATTTTGTTACGTTTTGTAAATTTCTGTAGTTAGTAAATGTGCTTAACTGAAGGTTATACCAGGGATTTTGCGATATTCAAAGTTGGAGCAAATTCTCAGAAGGTTGAAGTCCCAAAGCTAAAGTTCTTCTCAAAAACAACTTCACCGCTCTGGCGAATTGCTCCAACTTGGAATGTCGCAAAATCCCTTATAGATTTTAGTCAAACATATTTACTAACTATAGAAACTTACAGAATGTCACAAAATAAAAAAAAACCGAATAGTTAGCAGAAGCTTGTTGTGCGTTCACGTTTTTACGAACGTGTTATCAGCACTTTGATAAACATCCATTTCCGTATTTCAGTTACTGTAATTTTGTGCGTTTTTTAAATTTAACAATTTCCGTGATATTTCATTTTTGTTTATATAAATATGTTTCTAAATTATAATGTTTACTATTTTTTTAGCTACAGCGGAGATATGGCGCTCAATATGCGCTCCGTTCTTTCAAAAAATGTTTTATTAAAAAAGCCAGCTGTAACAATTCAATTTGGAGTTAATCAAATGCGCAATAACTATAGTATGTTTATATCTTTAAAAATGTTTTTATCATATAGCTTTTTGTTTTAGAATACGTTGGAATGCCAGCCGAAACTGATGGTACTCTTAAAGGTGATGCTGAAAAAGCTTTTCATCAAATTATGCTTACTGAACTCTTTAGAGGTATTTAATTTTTTGTTATATTTACATTTAAAATTCCAAATTCTTTTAAGGTTTTGGTGTTATGCTTGGGCATTGCTTTATGGAACCTGCTACAATTAATTATCCATTTGAAAAAGGTCCATTAAGTTCTCGCTTCCGTGGTGAACATGCACTTCGTCGCTATCCTTCTGGTGAAGAACGATGCATTGCTTGTAAGCTTTGTGAAGCAATTTGTCCTGCTCAGGTATTATATTTTTATTTATATTCTGTATTCTTTTAAATGTTTTAGGCAATTACCATTGAAACTGAACCTCGTGCAGATGGTAGTCGTCGTACAACTCGTTACGATATTGACATGACAAAATGTATTTATTGTGGTCTCTGTCAAGAAGCTTGTCCGGTTGATGCTATTGTTGAAGTATGTTTTTTCGTTTTTATATTAACCTTTATTAAAATTATTTTTAATTTTCATTGAGTTACTTTTTCAAAAATATTTTGGTGACAATTGCCAATACTGTTTTGTTATTTTTGCTCTACAGTACCCTTTGTTTTTTATAAGTAAAAAAGCCATCTATTTTTTGTAATTAAATTTACAATGTTATCAACATTGTTATAAAATTTTGGCTGAATTAGTTTTTGTGAAAATTGCAAATATTGTTTTTTTTGTTCTACAGTACCTTTTGTTTTTTAAAATTATAAAAAGTACCTTTCATTCAAAATTTTATTGCATATTTCTTTCTTTATCACTATTTTTAAACAATGTCTTATTTTCAGGGTCCTAATTTTGAATTTTCTACTGAAACTCATGAAGAACTTCTTTATAACAAAGAAAAATTATTGTTGAATGGTGATCGTTGGGAACCAGAACTTGCTGCTAATTTGCAATCAGATTATCTTTACCGTTAGGTTTATTAGAATTATATATATATGTGTAGTATGGTATTACGAGAAAAATAAAAATTTTTGATTAAAAACTTTTCAAACAATAACAGAAAAACAATGGGAAAAACATGAAATTTAAATTTTTCTTCTTTTTATAGATGTCAAACGGTTGTCATTTTCTCTCTTTTTTCTACTTAAAAGTCTATTTTCTCGTGCAAAAATTGACCCTACATTTTGAAGCTTCGGGAGCTCGTCACAAGCAGCCCTTTGCAGCAAGCCTGCGCTGCCAAGAAGCTTTTTTAGTTGAGCTCCCGTTCCCTGGTCTTTTTATAAATTCTTTTTTTTTTCTTCAAACAAGTGCAAGTCTTTTGCTGTTGTCAGTTTGTTTCCTTCTCTCTTTATTTTGCTTTTGAAATATTTAAAATTTTGCATTTTCTTTGTTGTATTTTTTTCCCATAAAAGATATTCCTTTTTAAATTTTTAATCAAAATCTTCTTTTTTTAAAAAGATAACAGTGAGGGAAATTAAGGAGTATAGATGGCGGCTTTTCAAAAAAGAACAGTTTCACATTGTTATTATTAAGATTTCTCTTTAAAAAAGGTGTTATAAATTTTAAGTACAGTATATTTTATAAACAGGCTATGTCACAATGGAAACAATTTTAAAATTAAGAAAGGTTAATGACCATTTAAAGTAAAGTTTCAAAAAAAGTTGCGCGAAATTACGAAAACATTAGGTATTTAAAGAAAAACAAAAAAACACGGATATTAAAAACGTTTGTTTTAAAAAAGTGTGAAACAAAAATGAGTTGACCGTAGACAAAAAGGAAGAATAATAAGTGCCATCGCATTTTTTTAATTGTATTTGCTAAAAACATTGGCGCAGCAAGGTACTGTCAGGAGCCTGCCTCCTCGTACTTGCATTTTTGCTTTGCCCCCCTATTGATTCGTTGTTGGACGACTCTGAGACGACGCGCGCTCCACCGCCGTCCTTCTTCTTTTTTTTCTTCCGAGTTTTTTTTAAAAGAGCTTGGACCGACCACCACCGTGTTTAGTGTCACACTAAAAAGAAAAAGAAGTAAAAAAAGGGAGAAAAAAACGAATCGTTCGTGGAAGAATCGGATCGATTGTGTTTGTCCGTAGATATAAATATATATATTCGAAATGTGCATTTGAGAATATATACATATATATAACTCCACGGGCATTTTGAGCAGGACAAAAAAAATGACAGATTTTTTATTCTTCTTCTGCTCCGCCTTCTTTGATTTTGAGATTCAAAAATAAGTGTTCAAAACAATCTTTTTTTGTCAATGAAATTCCTTTAAGTAATTTTTATTATTATATAACTAATTTCGTTATCTTTTTATCTTCACCGTTTTTCTTTCATTTTTAAGTAACACATGTATGTTGTTTCTACTCTCTTCTTTAAAACACATTTTTTTGTTTTTGTTGTTTTTTGGAAGCAAAACAAAAAAATGAGCGCGAACAATTGCGTTTCCATTTTTTCCCTCAAAATGACAGTATCTTGTGCCACTGAAAAGTACTTACATTTTGCTTATTTCCTTTTCTTTTTTTATCATTAAAATTTTTAATCAAAAAAAGAAAAGTTTATTGATTGACTCGTTTTGTGTTTTTTAGTATTTTAAAAAGAGGAAGAAAGATTTCTTTATTATCTTTTTGTTGTTTTTTTTATTCTTGATTTTAATCAAACATTTTTTAAAAAATTTTGGCAGCATATAAATTTTATTCGCCAAAAAATAAAAGCGTTTTCAATTACATTTTTGCATGCTTTTTTTACTCTTATATTTATGATTCCTTTTTTTTTATTATTTTCTTCCTTTTTCATATGGCCTTTTTCTTTTTTCTTTTTTTTGTTGTCAGTTGAGCTACCGTTTCTCTCTAAAAATAAAATTAAAAAATCTTTTTTTACGTAATATTGTTTTAAGGCTATTTTTTCCGGTTATTTATTTCAGCTATAAAGGAAAATACTGTTTTAGAAAAAAGCTAACCCTAAAATTTTATAGAATAAAAACAGATTTACAATATGTCTTTTTTTACGTGTTCACCTTAAAAAAGTTATTTCATTTTTTTTGTATAAAAAACCAGTCTTCTTATTTTTTCTTCTTCTTTCACTTGTCTCCCTCTCTTTCTCGATGAGGATGACATTTTGCCTACAAATCAGGGTGCATTTTATTTTTGGAGAGTCAATGGTCGTCGCAAAAAAATCAATTTTTCGAATTTCCTTCGATTTTTTTTGCGAGGGAGTTTTTTGCGCATTTTTTTCAAAGTTCATTTTTATTATAATGTTTTTAATGTTTTCCCCCCTAAAAGTTTTTCATTGAAAGAATGTTGTTTAAGAAGTTGATTCTCCTTTGGCTTCATCAAAAACATACGCTTATCAGTGTTGTATATTATTGCACTTCGATGGCCTCTCTCATTTCGTTCTTTCAAATTTTTTTCCTTCGTCCCTTGTGTCTGTAAGAAGAAAAAAAAGTTTTGTACGCGCGTCAGTTTTGTTATCGTCAAATTTTCTTCTTTTTTTTGCAACTGTCACGAACACTTTTTTTCTTCTTCTACGAATTTCATTTGTAAGCAACTTTTTTTTCAACTTCAATTTTATTATTTTTATTGTTATTATATTAACAAATGCTACTACCTTTAAAAGTTTTGCACTTTGTTGTTTACTAAAAAAAGAATTTCTAAGTGATTCTTAATTTATAAACTTGTCAAACTTGTTGTTTTCCACTTTCAATTTAGGTCTATTTTTAATATTGATTTTCGGCTTATTTTCTGTGGACTTTTTTCTTTCAACGAGAAGAAACATAGAAAAAAGACAGCATTTTGCCTGTGGCTGTAAAATAGTTTGTTTTTTATGAAAGCAATTGGTTTTTTTGAAACCTTTTTTTAGCTATTTTATCTTCTTTCATAATGAACGATATTTATTTTAGACCTTTTATGAGAACACACATTAAAGAAAGCTTAAAAAAAAAGACTTTATTTTGGCAATCTTTCAAGCTTTCATTTTTTTTATTTTCCCTTTCTTCTTTTATCGAGAAAAAATCACAATCACATATAATTGACCTTGACAATCTAATCAATTAAAAACGATCATATACCCTAAAAACCTAGTGTTGAGTGTGTGTGTTTTTTTTGTCTTCTACTTTTTTCTTCCCTTTCATCGGTTTATTTGTGCAGTTGGTAACAGGTACAGCTCAATAGACAAATCTTTTCTTGCTTTTTTTTATAAGATGAGAGATATTGGCTTTTGGCCAAAGCTCAACAGATTTTAGCTGAAGAAAAAAGAAAGAAGAAAAAAAAGAGCACTTTAAAATAGCAGCAGGATAAAAAGGAGAGAAGCGAAAGAAATGAAAATGTGGCGGAAATTTTGTTTTCACTAATGTTTTTGCATTTTTAGCTTGCTTTATTTTCTTTTTGCAACTTATAGTAAGAAAAAAAGAAAGGAAAATAACCATATGTTTAGGTAAGAGTAAAAAAGTACTATCATTTTTAAAATTTTGGCGCCTATCTCTGTTGTTGTGTTATCGTCTTCCATCTTCTACCTTAACAACATCGATAAATTGATGTATTCTATATTGTTTCAAAAAAATTTTTTTAAAAAACTTTATTTTATTCATATACTTTTATAACCAAACAAAAAAAACTTTGAAATCGAGTTTGAGCTACTACTAAAATACGTGTTGTGTGCGTGCTCACTTCTTTTGACATGCAGTTGCCTTTTTTTATAAGGCGCGTATATTTTTTTTTTCAATTTTATTTCTCCCTCTTACTCGCTATTATTGATTCAAAAAATATAATGTATTTTTCTTTTGTTTTTGATATAATTAGAAATTTTTCATTATTTATTTATTTATTAAAATTATTTTTTTATAGAATGACTGAAGATGAGTCGCTCAGGTTATGCACTGAAGCTTCTCCAAAAAGTAATACTACTAAAAATTCTTCTTCACTTTCAATGACTTCACCATTACAAAACAATTTAGCATCAAAAGCAGGAGTACGCCTAAATGATACAAAAAATGAAAATTCTAAAGCTGGAACATCAAAAGATTATTCAACAGAGCCTCGACCAGGTATAGCCCCAAAAGATTCAAATAATGATAAAGATCCATCCTTTGCTTCAACAGCATCATCAAAAAGTAATTCACCTGTAATAAATGGTCATAAAATGTATTCTTCTTCTACAACTTCTTCATCTTTTACCTCTCCAACTACAACAACGTACAAGTACACAATTTTTATAGTTTTTAGATAAAAAAAACGTTAACATTATATTTTTTTTGCAGAAAAATAAATAATCATTTAATGCCGGAGGCTGCGCGTCAATCTGATGAAAGTAACAACAGTAGTAGTACTATTCATGCAATTTCAAATGGATTTTCGGGTTTAAAAACAAAAGATGATATTAGTAGTAGTACAAGTAATAACAAAATGAATGGTGATGGAAGTGGTAGTAATGGGGGAGAAAATGGAATAATATGTAATTCAAATCCATCATGTTCAAAAAAGATTGATGAAAAAATTGATAATCGATTTAAATGTCCACATACGGATAAATTTCTAACAGTTGCATTCCCAGAATTTTCTGCAAAACATCGACAAAATATTGAAGAGCTAATTATTGATGATATGTCATTAATTATTTTTAAATCAATGGAAGATTATAAAGTTTGTTATATCTTTTTGAGAAAAAAATTATTAGCTTATTTCCATTTCCCCCCTTTTTTTCAGACATTTAAAATTTATGAAGATAAAAGACGAGCAAAGCTTGAAAAGGTTAAAAAAGAAAAAGAAGAAAGTGAAATAATGAGACTTGCAGCATTGAAAAAAGAAAAATTAAAATCAAAAGTAACTTTTTTTTCTCTTTATTTTTTTATTGTTCAAGCATAACCAAAAAAAATTGTGTGATAGATAGATATATATGTATTTACAACTTCTCATTTTTTTACAGTATGATGCTCAAAAAGAGAAGCGAAAAGAAAAGAATCGAATTCAAAAGGAACAAAGAACACAGGAAAAACGAGAGAGACGTGAACGTCGTGAACGGATGCGGCATTCTTCTCAGGGAACCAATGAATTTAAATTAACTAAAATAGAACGTCGGCAATGGAAAATTGAATATTTGCAACGAAAGCAAGAACGTGCAGAACGAAGAGAAGCTAAAATTAAAAAGCAGCAAGAAGATAAATTACGAAAGGTTGGTGATGTTTGGCCGCCGCTGTTATTTTCGTGCCATCACATTTTTTTTATGTTCTTTAATGGTGGCTCTATTTTTAATTATATATCTTTTGTCATACGGTAATTAACTGCTAGACGACAAAAAAGTTTTTTCCGCATAATTTCTTCTTCTTCTTATTTTTTTATGAAAAAAAAGTAGGAAGCAACTTTGTCATAATTAATTGTAGCATTTTGATATTTGATATTACGAAAAAGAAAAGTTTATTTTTAAAAAAAATTCTTTTTTTTTTAATTATAGCTAGCAATATTTTTACTCGAATAACCCCTCATTATTTGTAGCTTAAAGTGCGTATTTCGTATACACATATATAATTTCTTTCTCTCAAATTAATGTTTACGTTTACTTTTCTGTAAAGTCTTATATAATTATATATCTGACAACAGCCCCTTTTAAAAAAGCTAGAATTTAAAAATGAATGTTAAAAAAAGGGTTTAGTTGATCAAACATTTATTTTTTATGTTTACAAAAAAAGAAACGATTCTACTATTCTTCTTTTTTATGAAATGTGTATTTTGGCGCAGTGCCATTCCTTTCTCTTTTTTTGTTAAATAACTGTAAAAAAGTGTATGAGTGCAAAAAAAAGAATTTTTGTAGACTTTAACCGTCAATTATTTGCTGAAAGCGTCATTCATTTTTTGTTTGTTTCATTGAAAGGGAAAAAATGAATGTTGCGGTTTTTTTCTCTTATTCTCACATCCTTGTCTTTTTACGTTTCAAACAATTTTTAAAAAAATATATACAATTTTTTTAATTTCAAAAGGATCCTCCTTTGTTGTTATTTTAAACAATAAAAAAACATATGTTTGTTTAAAAAAATTTTTTTCATTTCTTTTTTTAATTCATCAAAAAAATTTGTTTAATGAAACCTTCGACACTTAATCTTTTTTGCCCCATTCTTTTTTCGGAAACATTAAAAAAACGTATTTAGTGTAACAAAATAAAATAAAAGGAAGAGAGAGAGAGAGCAATTGAAAAAAAAAAGAAGAAAGAGAAGAAACGCGTGCTTTGCTCTTTAGCTTTCAATCAATTTTTTTTGTTAAAATTTTTTATTTTTCTTCTGCAATTACGAATGTTTCAAAAACCTTTTCGCTTCCTACTTCCCCCTTCTTTTTTCTTTCTAAACTTGCTCATCGCTGCTCTTTTTTCGCTCTCTCATTTTTTTTCTAATTTAAAGCAATTTATTTTTTTTCTGAACACAAATTGAAAAAATATTTTTGGGCTTCTTCTTTTTTATTTCTTGTAAAAAACACATCACCGCTGCTACTGCTTTGAGAAATGGCATGTCAGCTTGCTTTCTTTTTAGACATTCGTTCTCTTTCATTTTGGCACATATTTTTTTAATCGTTAAAAAAGCTAAAAAAACGCCATTTTTTTTGAGCATTTGAAAAAAATGAGGGACTTTTTTTTTGTAGTTAAATTTATTTTTTAAATTGCGTGTTTGAAAATACAAAATCCCTTTTTCGTTATTAAAAGTTCAAAAACAAAAAAAATTGTGGCAACAAATTTTTGTTGCATTTTTTTTGTTATTACCCTATTTTTAATCCCTTCTTTCTCTCTCTTTCATCTGACAATTAAAATATGTCGATGTTTTTAATTCTGCTCCTACACGTCGTTTTTTTTTGTTAAAACTTGTTTCACCAATTACCATTGATCAAATTATTTTTACAACAAATTTTTTTTAAATTGATTTATGTCACTTTTGTTTTCTAAAAGCGTTAATCAATGGATTTAATTTGATTCATTTCACATTTTTAAACATCAAAATAGTTTAACAATTTAAATGTGACAATCAATTCAAAAAATTGTAATGCCCTTTTACTTTTTTCTTTTTTGTTTAATAAAAGTCCCCCCTCTTTTTTCTGTTTTCTATAGCCTTTGCTCTTTCATTTTATTTCTTGGTCGTGTGTTGTTATTCATCAAGTGTAATAAATGTGTCTTAAAAGAAAATTCAACAAAAGAAAAGTCCCTCCAAAAAATATAAGGGATCTGCTGCCGTTTATTTTTTTTCGGTCATTTTCAAGACAGCCAAATATTTTGCAGAAAAAAAACATTGCTGAATATATTTATTAGATTCTTTGAAGAAATGTAAAATGTCTTGCGTGTTTTAAGTGATTTCTTTATTATGTTTAATGTTTAATGTTAAATCTGTTTGTTTTGGTTCTTTTTTTCTGTCTTTAAAACATTTCCTTTCATGTCACTAAAACGAACTGTACAAAAAAGAATGCCAAAGGTTGTTTATTCCCAAATGTTCTATTTAGTTATTTTCAATCAGAAATAGTCTTTCCTTTGCTTCTTAGATGGCAATCTTTAGTATTGCTTCTGTTTTCCTTTTTTTTTCTCTTGAGAATTTAATTGGGGAACTCTTTTTTTAGAAAACTGAAAGTCATTTTTTTGCCTTAAGGGACATTACATATGCATCACAAAAGATGATGAACGCCTTTTTATTTTTTTTTGCAGCTTCGTTGACTTCATTTTTTTTCTCTAACATCTGAAGTTTATTCGATTTCCCATAGGATTTAAGGGTCATTAAAACTAATTCTTTGCTTAGCAATATGGAAGCAATAAAAAACATTTGACCTAATCTTTGGTGAATTTTGTTTTGAGTCCCCTGTTTTTTTCTCTCTTTTTTCTTTCATCATTTTTTTAAAGCTACTATTTTATTCTTTGAGACTTCCGTGAAATGTATAAATATTTTAGTAAATATTATATTGACTTGGTTGTCACCTTCCTGAGTTGTTTAGCTTTTGACGTTACTTTTTTCCTTTCTTTCTTTAGCTTTTTCTATGGCATTCATGCTGAAATGCAAAAGAAAAAAAAAAGTAAAAAAGAAGAAAACTACGGTTTATGAATAATGTGTACACATGCATAAATAGCGAACTTTCACCGGAATGTCCACTGCCTTTGGGCAAGTATGGGATGCGCCTATGGCGTTAACGGAGTGTATGTATGTGTATAAACTAAAAAAATAGTAGTAGTAGTTGCTTGCTTTTCAAGCTTGCTTCCTCCTTTTTCTCTTTCTTGTCAAAGTTGCAGGAGAAAAAAATGCTGCTGCTTTCATTTCTCGTATAGTCGTCTAAAACTGCATTATTTTTTAAAAAGCAATCGAGTTTTAAGAAAAAAAAGGAAAAAACGGAAATTTTTTTTCACGCTTCAAAGGAAATATTCCGTTTCAGATTTTTTCTTTTATCTCTTTTCAACATCTCTTTTTTTGATATCTAATTTTGATCAAGACAAATCATTACCTTGTTTTGTTTTGTTAGAGTTTTTACAATTTTTTTATTTATTTTTGATAAATGCATTTTTTCTTGTTCTTTAATTGCAAATTTTTCCTGGGAAAGAAAACATATTTTTTACGTTTTTAGTTTGCATATCAATGAAAATTGCATTTTTTTCTTGGTTTAAATAAATACGAACATCAGTTATAGCCCCCTGGGATGGTCATAAATTGAATATCAATGAAATTCATCTCTCTTTCTTCTTTCCTTTTCTTTCTTTGCATCTGTATTTTTTTATATGTTTTAAAACGGTCCCCTTTTGTCTATATTTTTTTGTTGTTGATCCTACAAAATAGTGTGTGAACAGGAAAATGAATAAAAAAAATTGTATGATTAAAAATAAACATTTTTTTGCGAGCTATTGTGGTAGCAGCAGCATTCTGCAATTTCTTTTTCTTTATCATGCTTCCGGGTTCTGGTCTCTTTTTTGTTATTATGTATTATTTTTGTTTCTTTAAAAGAAAAATAATAATAGTGTCTACTTTCTTTTTTTCTCCCCCTTTATTAAATACGTTCTACGTGACGTTTCATGCTCGTCTTGAATGTTGCAAAAGTTTTCTTTTTCATAACAATTTTGTGTTGCTCATTTGCCTTTTTTTCTTCATCCATTGAGAACTTGATGGTGTAGTTTTCCTCTTTTCAATTTTCCGGTATTTCTTTGGGGTCATGCTCCTTTTTTTGCTCTTTTTAAATATTTCATTTTTAGCGCGAAAAAACTGCTGTGTAATTTATTATGATTGTTATCTTTTCTTTCTGCTACTGTTTCGGCTGCTGAATTCACTGATCTTTTTTTGATTACTAAATAACATAAACTTTACAACACCATTCATTTTTGCTGCCCTTTTTTTCTCTTCTTTCTTTTTTTGTTAAAAAGCTTTAATGATCGACAATCCATTTGAAAGCCAATAAGAAACATAAAATTATTCATTTTCACGTCTTTGTTGTACTATTTTTTTTTGTTAAAACGGAAAAAAATGATGGAGAAAAGGAAAATGTATTGAACGTTTAATACATTTTTCTTTTTATAGCGTCTGATTTCTTTTCTTTGCTGTAAAAGATAATTATTTTTTTTGAAAACTGATATCAGTGGTTGGTGAAGAAGGAAAAAAGAAGAAGGATGAGAAGGAGAAATGAAAAGAAAAAGAAATAAAAGTTCATCATCAGACGACCATATTTGGCGCATGCGCGAAATAAGAATGTACTTGCAAAGAGAAATAAAAAAAAATATAGAAGAGAATTTATCGAGGCCACGGACGACGTATAAATATAAAACATTTCTTTATTTTTTGATTGATTTAATTAGTTTTATTTACTTCTTAACGTTATTTGCATTTTGGTTGTTGTCTCTCCATCTTTTTTTTTGTTTAAACTTTAAAGGGTCGAAACATTAACGGAAAAAAAGAAACCTGACAACTTTCGTTCATTGGTCGATTTGGTTACTTACTTTTTTTTGTTAGTTGTCATCTTTTAGAATCACCCCCCGCATTGCTTTAAGAAACAAATGTCGTCTGACTGTGTCACGTAATGATAGAGAGAGAGCAAAGAGAAATAAAAAAAAGTTAAAGTTGAAGAAATTTGTTAAAAAAAGGGGGGTTCGGTCAAAGTCTCATGATTGACAAGGCCTCATTTTTTTTGTTGCACATTGTAGTCAAGTTTATCAAAAAACGTTATTTTTGTCAAAAAAAGATTATCAGTTCTGTTTTTCTCACAATACCTTTTTTTGATGATTCTTTTTTTCTTATTCTTTTTTTGTTTTTGCATTTACCTTGTTGACCTTTTGAAAAGAGCGAGAAAAAAAAGATGTTGCGATAATTTTATTTCCTGTTTAATCTTAAAAGATTTTTTCGTTTGATTACAGTTTTTTTCTTTTATCGATATTTATATTTGGAGTTCTGTTTATATGTTTGGAAAGAGAGAGATTGTTTAATGTTTAACATCTTATCTTATTTTTTTGCAATAAGTTTTTTTGTTGGTATTTCCTGCACTCTTGATTTTTTTCCATCTTTTTATTTTCTCTAAACGCAAACCCTTTTTTTTATTTGATAACCTCAAAGCACTTGACTTAAAGGAAGAATTGTATGTATGCTTTTTCTCTTTATTTTTGTCTGCCGAAGAATATTTGCTACTTAGCTTTCAGTAAGCATCCACTTAAGCATGCTTAAAAGTTTTTTTAGCTTCAAAAGTTTGTTCATTGATGACGGATTTTTTTCGAACAACTTTTTTCTATTCTTTTATTTTTTCTAAAATAGAATACATTAAAATTTTTGTTAAAGAAATAATTTGTGTTGTTGTTTTTTCTGTTGTAAAAAAAGCCACCCTTAAAGAACATATTTCTCTCCAAATTTTTTTAAACTTTTAAAACATATTTTTAAAAATTTATTTCAAAATTTTTTTAGGAGCAATCATTAAGCGAGAGCCTAAAATCAACAAACGGTACTCCTGTTGTTGCCACAACTGTTGCTGCTGTTGCTTCTGCTTCTATTGAGACTTTATCGTCGACTATTGTTGCATCAGCATCATCAGTTGCAGCATCTGTGACAACAGGACTAACACCAACATCATCATTATCATCATCTTCAACAACAACAACATCAATACCAACGATAACAAATCCTCCTCCTCCATCATTGCCTGCAACACCTTGTAGTTCACGAATTAATAGTACAAATTTAATGAATGACTTTTCAAATTCAAATATTGCAACGGAAGCCCTTGCAACACTTGCAAATATTTCAAGTGGTGGTGGTGGTAATTCATCAACAACTCCACAAAGATTAAAGCGTTCCGCAAATGATAATAGTGATTCGTCACCAACAATTAATAATCGTATGAATGGTGTTATATTTTCACCTGCAACAAAAATTCCAAAATTAGAATCAATCAGGTATTTTTATTATTTGTTTTAAAATTTTTTAACAAATGTTTTTTCTCTCTCTTTTTTTCTTCTGTAAATGCTTTTTTTCATTCTTCTTTAAACAATTACTCATTTTTGCTCTCAAAAATCTTTCTCTACTTCAACTTTTTTCCCTCAATGCAACTACCGCATTGTTTTTCTTTGATTTAAAAAAAGCTTGTTGGTTTTAAATTATTCCATTCCTTTGTTTACCAATCGTCGTAAAAATATTTGTGTAAGGATCAGAAGCACGTAACTTAAAAATGAAGAGCAAGATAAAAGTGCGCAACCATACTAGGAATTTTTTTTATTGACCTTTGTTTTGTTTACTTTTCTCTTTTCGATATAATGCAAATATTTGAACAACGCGTATACGACTTTGTGGTGGTGGTGGCGGTAGTTGTGCTGTTGCGGTAGTTGGTTATATTGCTTGAATTTCACAAAAACGTGGCATATAGCATCAACCGGATGAGCAGCTCACGTTACTATTTAAGCAAGCTATGGGGAAGAAGGGATTGGTTTCTTCTTAAATTGCAATACTTTTTTTCTTGAGAAAAGTAAACTTGATTTAATATATATTTCTTTTTTTCTTTTCTTATTTTTTCTTTTAAAATGAAAAAAGCACTTACATTTTCTTTCATACACTTTTTAAAAAAGAGAGAAAAACAATTAATTTTAGCACAAAATTTATTATTATTTTTCCTTGTCTGAAAGTATTTATTACAAAATAATGCTTTTTTTAGTCATTCAAGTGTTGTAAAGTCAGAGCCTAATGAAACATCTAGAGGAGTGCCATTACGAAGTAATATACCAAACGGCTTGTTTAAAACTGAAAATTTGCCTCCTGGTTTTGATCCAACACTTTTTGGTTCGCTTCCACCAAGTACTCCAACAACAGCTCCACCTCATTCAAATAATAATACCAACGATTTCTCAGCTGCAATTGCAACTGGAACATCAAAAGCAGCTGCACAAGTTGCAACATTTATGAGAAATTCACAAGCCCCACAACTTGAAATTCATCAAGCATTAGCACAAAATCCTCAATTGGCATTAATATTTCATCAAGCCCTTGCAGCAATGCATCAAGCAGTTGAACCAGATCCACGTAACAATCCTATGGGAATCGCTGATACGGTAAATACAGATAAATCTTTCTAAGAAATAATATTCTTGTCTTTTTTAGAAACCTTCCCTTCAACCTCCATCGCTACACCAACTTCATGGTGGCAATTTCCCTCTTCATCTTCCACCAGGAATGCCAACTTTGCCACCAATGAATATACCATCATCAGTACCTTCAACAACTCCAATGAGACCGCCGGTTCCAGCTCCTTCTCAATTCCCTGTAACATCTTCTTCTGTTGCTCCTCCACCGCCTGTCAGTACAAAACCATCAATACCATTTTCAACTGCAACACCAACTCCTACTGTATCAAAAGCTTTTAATATTGGTCCCCTTGAAGCAGCAGTTCCACCAATGCCTAATAAATTACCCCTTCCTCCTATTGGAATACAATTTCCTCCTGATGCATCTCTTGGTTCACAACTTGCAGGAGCTGCTATGCTTGCACAACAACAACAGCAGCAACAGCAACAACAACATCAGAATCCGTCAACAAGTTCATCAAGCCAGCCATCCCATTGGTGTAATAAACATGTTACAATTGCTCATAACATTTGTAACAGAATAAAAGCCGAACAGGCAAAGGCTGCTGCAAATGAGCAACAACAGCAACAACGTATGGCCCCACCACCTCAAATACAAAGGCCACCAGAACCTCAAAGTGTAAGACAATCTTTAATTTATGATTCAAAATAACAAAAAAAATGATAATCATATTTTAGCGTCAAAATATTCGTCTTCCTCCTCCTTCTTCCAATAGCATAATGCCACCCCCACCAACACCTCAAAAACAAATTTCAAATCGAGGCCCTCTACCACCAACACTTCCTCCACCAAATGCAGCGCAACAAACAATGTTACATAATTTAGCAATGCAAAATGCCCAATTATTATCACAAAATCCTGCATTTGCTCAATGGCTACCTCGTTTCCCTCCACCTCTTCCACCTTCAGCTGCTCCAGGAATTACCAGTGGTATCCCCCTTCAACAAAATTCTGCTGTTAATGATTTTGCATCACAAGAGCTTGCAAAACTTTACCGATTAAAGTATGCAATTAATCATTTTTCTTTTTTTCAAATTTTTAATTTTAATTGCAACTTTTTAGTCAAAGTATAAAACAAGAACAACCAGGAACAAGTAGTGCACGTCCACCCAGCCATATTGAACGAAGCGGCTCAGTTGCGCCTGGGGCATTATCAACCGCTGGGCAAAGTCTTCCACAAGTTCCAACTTCAATGTTTATGAATCAAACACCAAATCCATTATTAAGCGCAAATCCATTAACAGCTTTTGCAGCACAACCAAATTTGGCACAGAGTTTAGCTGGTTTAATGCATCCAGGTTCAGCAGAATCTATATTATTCTCAATGCTCCAACAAAAGCAACAGCTACATCAGCAGCAGCAACAACAACAGCAAATGCAACAAAATCAACAACAACAGAATCAACAACAATTCCAACAAGCTCAACAACAGCATCAACAACAACAGCATCAACAACAGCAGCATCAGCAACAAGCTCAACAACAACATCAGCAGCAGCAACAACAACAACAGGCTCAACAACAAGCTCAGGCTCAAGCTCAACAACAACAGCAATTACAGTTGCAACAACAATTGCAACAACAACAACAACAATTAAATGCAAGAATGGCCAATCCATTACAAGCAACAATGCTTAATCAATTAAATTCTCCATTTGCTTCACATAATGCTGGAGTTCGACCACCAGCTATGACTAATAATCCATTTACCAACCTGTTTGCAAGTTTGGTTAGTTTCCAAAAAAAGAAATTTTTAATTAAATTAATTATCTATTAATTTAGGAACGAGAAAGATTGGCCGGCATATCAATGCAATCTCCACAACTTGGAATGCCTCGAGCACCTTTTTCTCAACAAAATTTAGGAGCACAAAGTGCTGCCAATGCTGTAAGTTAAAATACATTAAAATTTTTATTAACAGAATTATAAATATTAAATTCTTTTTAGCTACAACAAATGTTACGTGCTTCTGAACAACAACCTGCAACATCACAATCACCATTTTTAACTGCTGCTAGTGCGGGTGGTCTTCCAAATCATGCCACTTTTGATTTAAATGCAGCTGCACAATTTTTGCCACAACTTGCTGCACAAAATTCATTATTACATGCTGGAAATCCACTTATGCGTCCACCATTTCATTTCTTAAATAATGTTTCACAAGCTCAAGCTCAAAATTTGTTAAACATGCAGTCATTTGGAAAGATGTCATTCCCCCCAACTCAACCAAATAATAATACAAAACGTGATCCATAAAAGCTGTTTTCTAATAATTCATACAAAAAAACATATATATTTGATACATGGCTTGATCTCATTCTATTCTTTTCTATACATTTAAAAAAATATGTTGAAGTTTTAGACTTCTTTAATTCTTAAAAATTTATCGGAATTTTCTTTTCTTAAACGGGTTTTAACTTTTGTAAAAATTGATTTGCAACCTTTAAGCTTTTTTTATTATGCGCGATCAATTAAACTTCGCAAATCTTTCAGTTGTTATTTATTGTTATGTTTAATATTGTTTTTTCTCTTTTTCTTTTTTTTCAATTTATGGACACGGGTCCTTTTGCAAAACATAAATGATTCTGATGTTAATTATTGTTTATTTTCAAAAAAGCACAATTACAAAAAAATAAAATTTGACGTTCAAAATCAATTTTAAATTAAAAAATTTTTTCATGGCATTATTTTTTTATGGAAAAATGACTGACAGTTATACAAAAAGAGTTCAACAACAAAATCTGGTTTTATTACCGTTTTTTCTCTCCATTTTTTGTATGGAGCATATAGTTGTAAGCAGGCATCCTTGTTAAAGGCTCAAGTTAGGCTCAAATGGTTTCAGCAGCAGTAAAGAGAGAAAAGAGAGATGAAAGGGAAAAAAACTGACCACGAAACGATGTATGTCCCCTTTTTTGAAAGCCTGGAGGCAATGTGGTTTGTATCAATGCTATATACCAACACGAGGAAAAAAATTTTTTCCATGACAATAATCCGCGTTTGAAGTGAGCTCCCAACCAACAGCCGTGAAAGCAAGGGGAAGGAAGAAAAAGAAGACGAAGAAAATATATGCAAAACCGGTCACTTCTTTGCATCTTTCAGTACATAGAAAAGCTCATATCATTTTTTTGAAAGCTATTCGTTGTTGTATTTAACGTTTTTTTCTTGGACGAACATGTTGCAAAAAGTTGCTTCATTTTTAAACCGTTTAATTTCATTTCAGCTAATGGTGTTTCATTGTTTATGAAATAAGCTTGCTTGCCTTTCAAGCATTGTTATTTAACAAATTTTTATATTTTTTTTAAAAAAGCGAACATTTTCAACGGCAAGAAGAAGGACGTCCCTGAAGGAAAGAAAAAAAAACACATTCGTTGCCTTGGATCATTTTTATTATATATGATTGGTCGACAAACAACCTGTTTTTTTCTCTGATCATCAGCATTTTTTCGACTTTCATATATTTCTGACTGACAAAAAAAATCCCACAAGGGCCAAATTTTTAAACAGGAGTTCAATCATCTCCCTTTCGCTCTGTTGTTGTTAGTGAAGAGGAACACAAATTTATTTTTGACTTACATTCATTCTTTCTTTTTTGAACTTTATTGTAACGCCTATTATTATTATTACTATTATTATCTCATTTCGTTTAGTACCCCCTTTTTTCAAACAACTTATTATTTATATTTTTATTAATTATAATTAAATATGTGTTTATTTTGGTTTAAAATGTTTGAAACAATTAATCATGGATGGGGACAATTAATTGCTGATCATCCATATAAGCATATGATTGTAAGCTTAATTGTTATGTTTCTTCTATCACTTGGTGTAATAAATATTAAAGTTGAAAATGATATTCGAGCAAGTTTTTCACCACCAAATTCACGTGCATCTTAGTATGTTTGTTTTTTTAATTAAACAAAAATTACGCAATGAATGAAAAATGATTTTTTTCTCTTTTCTCTTTTTTTTCAGCGAAAACAAAGTTTACAAAGAATTTTTTAATTTGACCGTACCCCCACAACGGGCGTTTGTGCTGTTTTCTGCAAAAGATAATGCATCAATGATAAGAGAACGAGAGCTCAAAGATGTTTTAAAATTTGATAAATATTTTAACGAAATTTTAAGTAGAATTTCTCCTGAATCTGGTTTAGCTGGATGTAGCCCTTTATGTAATCTTAATCAACCATTTCATCTTATTTCTGTAAGAAAAAACTTTTTGCCAGCTTTTATCACTCTCAATCAAAACATTATAGAATGAAATGTTTAAAATGTATAATTCTGTAAATAAAACACCATCCTCTGATTTAATATTAGATTTTCCAATGTCAAATTATAAAGGTCAAAATCTTTTTATTGGCATGAATTTGGCTGGAGCACAAACTTCAGGTTTGCAAATCTTTTTTTGCTATTTTCAGAAAACATTAAATATTTTTTTGAAGATCATCTGTTTTCATCAAATAATTCTCGAATAATATCTGTCAAAACAATCATCTTATGGTATTTTTCACGTGCTGATACTAAAAGTACTAAAGATTTATTACGAGAAAAAAGTATTGAATTATTTGAACATGCAAAAAATGGTAGCTATTTGGATAGCGTTAAATTTGAAATATTTGGGGATGAAATTGCAAATAGAGAAATGGTTCGAGGTGCAATTGAAGTAAGACAATATTCTACCGTATGAAAAAAAATTATTCATAAGAAACATTTAGGCAACAACTTTAATGTCTTTTGGAGTGTTGCTTCTTATTGTAGTAGTTTCATTATCAACGTATCGGCGATTAAAGGGTTCTGGATTTCGTGCAATTTCTTTGATTGTTTTTGTATCAGTTCTTAGTCCATTTCTTGCAAGTGCAGCAGCATTTGGAATTTTAACATGGTTGGGTAATAAAGTTTATACAATTATGTGTGTAACACCTTTTCTTGTTCTTGGCGTTGGAGTTGATGATGCCTTTATCCTAATTGAATGTTGGACAAATAGTAAATATATTAAAAGTAAAAAAGAAAGAATTAGTGCAGTTTTGGTTAATATTGGTCCTTCTATTACTATCACGAGCTTAACAAATACAATTGCATTTGGAATTGGATATGCTACTCCAACACCACAAGTAAGCACAAAATGTTTAAATATTTTAAAATAAATTTTTATTTTTATAGATGAGTTTATTCTGTTTATGCACTTCTGTTGCTCTTTTTGTTGATTATATTCTTGTTTTTACTTTCCTCACTCCTGCTCTTTATTTACTTACCAAAGAAGATTCTGAAACAGAAATTCATCCAACATCCAAGAAAGAGCTATTACAATTTTCTGAACTTCGTCCAAGAAAATTACCACGCTTTGTTGAATGGTATGCTGATTTTGTTACGAGTAGAAAAGGAATTTTTTCTGTTGCAATCTTTTTAACCTGCATTTATGTAATCTCATATTTTGGAGTTGTGACCATGAAATCAAATTTTGAGCCTTCTAAAGCTTTTCCATCCGATTCACCTCTTGCAAATTCAATGGATACTGTTCGGTACTTATTATTGTTTTTTCATTTTAAATAGACTGGAAAAATAATCTATTCATCATTTTTTTCAGATCCGTTTTCAATGAATTCTTTCCGATTAATATTATTGTTAATCATCCACCAAATATTACAAATTCAACGGAGGTAAATTTCTTGTTTCAAGGTTATTTTTCTCTAATCCATTTCTTTTTTATTTGTAGTATGGAGAATTCAATAAAATGGTTGAAGAACTTGAAGGCTTACCAGAGAGTTATGGTAAAGATCGAACACTTTTATGGTTACGACATTATGAAGAAATGGATCGACATGCATCAAATTTATTTAGCTTTTTGGGATTTGGATCAGAAAATTATACTCCAACTTTGGATAATCTTGACTTTTTCTTAGATAAAATTGGTTATCCACCAACAATTAAAATTTCAAAAGAGAATGGAACCATCAAGCTAGAAGCTTTTCAATTTACAATTATTGCAAAAAATTTAGCTGAATGGTCCAATCGTGCTATTACTGAAGAAGAATGCAGACAAATTCTTTTAAAGTAGTTTTTTAACTATTAGCATACTGTAGCTTGAAGACTTATTTGAAATTTTAGATATCCACAATTTAATGCAACAATTTTTGACGGAGATGCTGCAATTCTTGATTTATTACTTACTGTAAAAACTGATTTAATTGGATCTATTGCTGTTACAATTGCATGTATGACAGTTATTTGTTCATTCTTTATTCATACACAAACGGGTGTTGCTGTTGTTGCATTGATCATTTCGTCAATATGTTTCAGTATGTTTTTGTCTACATTTTTTTAGCTATTGACAAAAACAATTTGTTATCATTATAGCATTAGTTGGATTTTTATCTTGGTGGGGAGCTGATCTTGATCCTGTTACAATGGTTGATGTTCTTTTAGCAACAGGATTTTCAGTAGATTTTACAGCACATATCGCTCATCAATATTATGCAAAAAAGGGTACAAAAAGAGATCGAATTGCAATAAGTATTCATGAAATGTCTATGCCCATGATAGAAGCTGGTACTTCTACAGTTTTGTGTATGCTGCCGCTAATTTTTGTTCCAACTTATGCCATTGTTGCTTTTGCAAAGACTGTTTTTCTTGTTGTTGGAATTGGTCTTATTCATGGATTATTTGTTCTTCCAATTATGATTGTAAATGTACCAGAAAAGCTATCAATATTTTCTTCTTGTCATAAACAACAGACTGAACCCCTTACTGCTGCAACTACCGTAACAACGCTCACAACAAAATCGGGTGTAACCGAGCCATTCCTTTAAAAAATAATATCTATAAATTTTTGTCTTAAAAAATATCGCGGGTTTTTGTATTAGTTTTTATTATAAAAAATTTTTTGTATATATATTTTTTATGAATCTGTACGAAGTTTCAATAAATTAAATTTTGTTGTAAGATCTTGCACTCGTGTAAATATTGCATTTAAGTGATGAAGAACGTCAACAAGATGGGGAAGATGAGCTTCTGCTTGATAAACTGATACTGATTGTGTACCATTTTGTTTCATTGTAACTACTTGATAAGCTGCACATACAAGCTTTGTTGATGAAATATAATATGATAGAAGGATGTCATGGGGTAATGGAGGATTAAAGCTTTTTGTTGGTTGAAATTGGCATAATTCAAGAAGGGATTTTTTCCGAGGCATTGTAAGACAGGTTCGTGCATCACTTACAAGACTTTTAACACTTTCTAAAACACCAAGAAGGAGTTGCTCAGATTGACTATCAAAACCATTTCGTTGAACACATTTTTCATAGCGTTGTTTCCCCTTAAATTTTTTAGTAATGGATTAACAATATCACAATCTTCGAGAACAAACCTTAATAATAATTTGAAGAGCTCGTGCACATTGATTTCCGGTATCTTGTAGCTGTTGAATTTTCCATTGTACATTCGGATTTGCAACGGATCGAAATATTCCACCAGGTACTTTCGAATGCTTTAAACTTATTTCACTTTGTATAATATTTTCATCCAAAAGTGTTACAGTAGCTTTTAAAGCATCTTGATTTACTCTTGAAGTTAAAACAAATTTTTCAGTTTGTGCTGAATGACTATGATGTCCACCATAATTTTCAACTTTTGAACTAACATTTAATCTACTACATATATCTCTTAATAAAAGTTCAAGCTAAAATATCATATTTATTTTTGAAAAGTTATTGTAACAAAAAAAAGCAACAAACTTCGGCAAATGTTTCAGCAGCCTTATTTTTTTGTAACCATGAACTTTCTTGAAGTGATAATTCGCTTACACTCATATTTAAAATAAAATAATTTTTTATATAATATATTATTGCAAAATTTAGTATGTATATGAAAGACTTTAGCGTTTATAAAAAACTAACGGAAAAAATGCAAAGTGGTCTTTTTCATTTTCTCTTATCGATTGTTTATGCTACGTTTTTTTGTCCCAAACGTTTTGCTAAAGTTGTCTGCTACCAAATATGTATTAACTATTTTTTTAGTCAATAAAAGCTATAAATTTAAAATATATTTACTAACTCCAAATTTTTTAAAGTAAACATTCGGCAAAATTTATACATTTGTCATTGTCATCGGTAACTCGCTTAGCCAAATGAAAAAGCAAAGGTAGCTTTTTATTTATGCATAAGGCATACCTCCCATGAAATGAAATAGGTATACGGTATTCTTTCAACACAATTTTCTGTTAATCAAATAATCAGTAAACAATGCAAAACAAATGTTCAAAAGTTCAAAAAATGAGACAACTATCGAAATGCAAATAGCTTAATTAAAGGTACTGTAATTTTCTGCAAAATTTGTTACGTGTATTTTTTAAAAGCTGAAATAAAATAATTTATTATTCAATATAAAAAAAATTCCCCCAATAAAGACAAAACGTATACATACAATTAACAATTTTAATCTTCATCACCAGTTGGCATGTATTCATGTAAAACTCTAATAAATTTTACATGAATTTCAGTTGGATCAGGAACATCTTTGACTAATGAAGCATTGACTTTGAGATGTAAAGCTTCCAAGGCACCATGAATTGCTCCACAAATAACTTGAGAATAACTAAGTTTACTGTATTTTGCAGGAATTTCAACAAATTCAACCAAAGGATTTGAATCAAGTATCAAAGAAAATTCATTTGCAGGCATATTTGATTGAGATACATGAGCAGTAACACCTATAAATATAAAAATACATAACTCTCAATTAAAGCGCTAATGAACAATGCCCAAACCTCACCAAAATTCTGGGAGGTGTAGTTCCTTATAAAATTAAAATAAAGTCTCATTTTATCTAGTATGAACTGGTATTTCTAGAGAGTATAGCTGCACCCACTACACAAGTTTGGGCGCTGCTAATGAACAAATAAACTTACCAAGATATGCTTTTAAAGCTTGCTTTGAAATAACTTCTGCAATTTGATGAGTATCAGTACATCGGCCAATATTTGGATTTTTTGAAAGTAGATCATCGGCAATTCTAACACCAATATTATATCCAATTTTTTCAAGCTGAATATTTACTTCTTCTTCTGATTCAAGATCACGTAAAAGATCAACAACAAGTGCACCATACGTTAAAGTAAATAATTCAGCATTCATAGTCTTCACATCTGGGACTGCTTGTTTCGTTGATCGAGACATCTAAAAGATAACGGATTAAAATATATACATTCATTAATGAAAAAACCAAGACGTAAAATTAAAATCGAGAAAGATTTAACAAAGACATGTATAAAAGTTAATTTTAATTTAAAAAAATGGTGCTGCGTTTTGTTTGTCAGCAATTTTTAAACTAAACAGTTTTTTTTTGAAACATTTCTTTTTTATTTACGTAACGTAAATTACGTTATACAAAAAGTCGACACACGCGCAACATGCACTTCTTCAATGGAAATTGTGCGCTTTTTAAGCGCATTTTCGTGGTGTTAAAATTTTTGTTCTTTTTTTTTAATTTTTTTAAAATTTAAAAAAATAAAAAAAGAAAAGAAAAAATATTTATTTTTTTCATCTGCTTTATTTCAAAGAAGAATATATACACCCAATCAGAAGAAGATGCAAGAAAAGCTTAAATTGCTATGACATTTTTTATGGTTAAAAATCATAGCTAATACAAAATTTAATTATTCCAAAATTTGAACTTTACCCTGCTCCATAAAAGAAGAGGACTACATTATTTTAATGTTATCTGGGACACACAAGTCCGTATATAAAAGAGGACATTGAGGGCACCCGTACTTGGGTGGCATTTTTGAAAGATACGAGTGCTTGTCTCTAGCAAAAAACACTTGGCAATAATTTTCTATACTTACTTTTTAAAACATTTCTTGTAATGTGTATATGTTTTATTTTCATAGCTACATTACCATTTAATGTTTTTTTCTAAACTTAATTGATTTTTGGTTAAAGATAAATATTTTTAATTGCAAATATTTTTTGTGGCCAAGTACTGCAGCAGAGAAATGCCTGTGCCATAATCATTATCACTATCATCTCCATAATCAGTATCTGACATTAATAATAAAAAACCTTTTTTTAAAAAGTTGGAATTGAGTTTCGACTTTTTCTTTTCCCTTTGATCCTTTTCCTCACACAGCTAATTTGGTATGGCTGTTGTCATTTCATTCCTCTAAATTTGTATGGGTTACTGTAGTTTCATAATCAATAAATAAAAGAAGTAAACTGGAATTTTTTAAATTTTTTAATACTGTAGCTCAGTTTTTCAAAGTTTGCAGAAAAATAAAGATAGGAACGGCGTTGTCATTAACAAGAATAATATTGTGTTAAAAACTTTAATTGCTACGATTTTCTTAAAATTGAATTTGAAGTTTAAAATAGTCGGAAATTAGTGCTTTACCTTCAAATACAGTAATTAAGTAATATATTTTTTAAAATATTGGCTGATTTTTTAAAAAATATATTTTTGTTAATATTGAATATTGTTAAACATTTTCCCCTTCAAAGATCAGGATATACCACAAATGGGATTCCTTAAACATCATTCTCTAACAATAATGGGAGATATCATATTTGATTCATTTCGAAACACTATATTCTTTATTTTCTAATTTTTCTGTTTTATATTTGTGCATTAATTTTTATTACGTGTTAGAGCAAACTTTTAATATGAAAAGTTAGAACACTGAGATGAAACAATTCAAGCATCAAATTTGACGCTATTTTTAACTTTTTGCATTGTGTTATTTGCAAAATAAAGCTTAAGTCACATTATTTTGCTTTAAAATACATAAAGGAATATTTTTTCCCAGATTGTCATCATTTAAAAATTTGAAAAAGTTATATTTATGGATCTATGAGCTTTGCAGATAAATTTGTAAATGGAATTGTTTATCGAATTATTGAATTAATAAACCCCAGTTGCAAGTGAGTTCTTTGTCTTAGTATCATCGATTTGTATGCAATTTAACTCTTTATAGTCCTCACGTTGAACATGAAAAATGTGTAGTCTTCGTTTTGTTGATCACAACATTTTTGTAGTTATCTGTCTCATGTCATATCAGGTAATTCGAAAAGTTCGTGCAGGTGTTTGATCCTTCAGCATTTTTTTAGTTTTTGATGAAATTCTTTAATTTCTTTTGTAAAAGGTACCCAAGGATGTCAGAAATGATGCCTGAAAAGCATTTTTGGGTATCTTTAATTCTGACGGATTTTTGGGGGATATATGGGGATAAACCAGGATTTTGCATTAAAAGTGAACAAAAATTTTTTCAAAATATGGAAATTTTAGCCTCAAAATGATGACCAGAATGTCAGAAACCCTATCCAAAATATTCTGCCAATGTCAAAAATGCCAGATCCGGCTTATGCAAATTTTCTCTTCATAAGCCATATTAAGTGTTTTTTATGTTAATTTAGAAAAAATTTGCATAAACCGGATCTGACATTTTTGACACTGGCAGAATATTTTGGATAGGGCAATTTTTTTCGATTTTTATCACTTTTTGCCATTTTTTGACCATTTTTTGTAACTTTGAGTGGCTGAATTTTGGAAATGGCTTATCCAAAAATTCTGAATTTGGTGGAGTGATTCTATACATCTGGAGCTATCACTCTGCCGAATTTCACATTTCTACCTACAGTATATCGAAATTTCGATTTTAGGCCATTTTAGTATTTTCGCTGCGAGACCACCGAAAATCGAAATTTTCCAAAACGCTGAAATAGGTCAACAAGCAAACTGATTTTACTATCAGTACCCCAAAGGATTTTAAAAAAAACCCAAAAATGACGAAAATTCAGCACTTTTTAGAGGTGTCGTATACATATGTGGAGCACTGTACATCAATTCAACTACTTTTTCCATTTTTTCTAGCGTATTTTGGTTTTCTTTTTTTATCAAACATTATAAGAAAATAACGCGTTATTAAGCAGCAATTGTTAAGAAGTTAATGTTAAGCATATTTTAGACTTGTGTTAAAGCAATGTGCGAACAAAAGAGCAGCTTGAATGAAAGAAAGGAATAAAACATGAAAGCAAGAGACAGATAAAAGTACAAAATACAAAAGCGGATTAAAATTTGATTTTATTTCAAAAGAGCAAATGGACTTTCATAGACGATGATGTGATTTAGATTTCGCAAGATATTATGAATTATGATGAAACAGACATTCTAGAAATTCCACAAGTGAATCATATCAAAAACAAATAATAAGATTTTGTAATATGTGTTTCGAAAGAATGATAGTGATAAAGGATTTAGTGAGAGTGAAAGATGCAGAGATGTTTCGAAATGAAGCCAGCCCAAATGGTATATAAGCCTGATCAGTTTTCCACACATTCGAATTCCCACTTTCTCAAGTGAAGCTTGATTGACTTTGATATTTTCTCTCTTTGGCCTTTTGTTGATTTTCCCCCATTAGTTTTATTGTCTGAGGATCCTTTTATTGTGTCGCGTTTGTGATTTCTTGTAATTTGCTAATAAACGATTGTGTTATAACTTGAAGGTTTAACATATTTGGTAGCAGCGAGTTTGGTATTGCCCGCTCGTTGTCGTTTGTTAGCTCGTGTTTTAAATTTACCGCGGTACTGATTTTACTCGAGTTTTGTTTACAAGTATTTTAATTGATTGAGTATTAAACTCTGGGGAAATTTGTGATTTTTCGTGACGTGTCATTACTTAATTTGAACTTGTGATTTTATTATCTTACATCGTATTTTTCTTTGAAAAACGTGTTAATTTTGATTGAAAGATTTACGTCTCATTACTGTCTGTTTGGGATTAATTAAGTTGATTTATCTGTCTGTTGAAAAGTATTTTAATTAATTTATTTGATAAAGATTTTCGAGAAGAAAACTATTTCTTTGTTGATTATTTGATTTGATTTCTGTGTCTCTGAGATATTTTATTAAAATTTTTTTTCTGATTTTTTTTTTTATCCTCGTTCTTGAATTGATTGAAATTTCTGTTGCATTTCACTTTATTTGAATTCACATTCATTTGAAAAACTTGCTTTGTCTTTAAATCTTTAACCGGAAATTTTATATTTTTAAATTGTTAAAAAAAAAAAGAAAACTGTCATACATAATTTCACATATTTTTTTACAGTGAGAAATAAACACTTTAATCATGGAGCGCCTTACATTTTTAAGCACTAATAATGTTCCGACAATGGACAATCTCAAAAAAGTGGCAGAAACAGCAAAAGCAATTATCCAAGATGAAACACGAACCTTAAGGTCTAATTCCAAAACAGTTATGGATGATTACAAGAAAGAAATAGAACGGGATTATGTATCAGTGAATGAGTTTCAAACGTTAGAAAAGAAAGTAGATGATATATATTTCAAAGATTAGAATTAGATGCAATTAAACGGTTGCCTTATTTATTCATCATACATATATTCACTTAATTATCATATCAAACGTTAATTTATTTTTTAATAAATGTAATATATAAACTAATAAATTACTTATAGTATTTTATCATTCTATAATGTTTGTATTAAGCAAATTGTTTGCTAATACACTACACTTACATGTTTTGGAAGCAAACTGTTATGAAACAGTTCATCTCTGGAATCCCAGTTGTACTGGGGCGTTATTAGATGCAATACCTCAAGGAATAAAGTTCTGTTTAAAAACATATGGGCTATTTTATTTGGTATGTTTTTCATGTGATTTTTGATCATGCATATCACGTAAATATGCATCAATAAAATTTGTTGGCTCTTCATCTTTATCATATGTTTTTTCATGGCGTTCAATTTCATTCAAAAAAAAAGGTTTGAATTTCAAATCCTTCTTTAATATATTGATAATAGTAAGGAATAAGAAAGCGTAAAAATGGAAAATAATCAATGAATTGTATCGATTTTGAAGCAAACTAGAAGTTCATCATTATTTCTAATCACAGTAATATCAAAAAATCTTACACCCTTAAGAGTATTATCAATCAAAGTTTTAAATTTATACAATTCGTCATCCCCGTAATGATAATGCCTTCCCATAACTAAATCATTAATAATATTTCCAACACAAAAACTAATATGCAAATGAGGATCAATAACGCCTATCTGAAAATAAATTCTTTTTGCTTAATGGAAAAGAATATTATGATGCATTTTGTATATTTATTAATCCAAAACAACTCACGAAAATTTAAATTTTTCTAAATTTTGCACATTTTTATGGGAAGTAACCGATAAAAAAAGCTTAAGATTATACCGTTGTTCTGAAACCACAAACATTTTCCATTCGTTGTAACAGTAATCCTTTATGCTTATTAATTCGATGTTCCATTATTCCTGTACCCATTCCAAAATTTCTAAAAGTTTTTAATGCAAAACGTCTTTGTGCACTCCAACGTGCACCTTGACAAAGAATTATTCCATCACCATCTTTTTGATGGTTTGTGAAAATTCCATAAACAAATCTCTGTGGTCGTCCCGCAACTTGTACAGCAAAATGATTGTTTACATCTTTGAGAATATCAAAATTAGCAATTACAATAATAGGTCTTGGAAGCCAAACAGTGAAAACAGGACCGTATCGTTTTGCAAGAGCAAGGAAACTTTTATGAGGATTGGCAATGTCAATCTAAACGAAAATTGATGTGTTACGACGATCCTTGATCGAGGTAACAGATAAAGTTCACAATGTAGATGTAATGTAATATTTAATATTTATTAAGAATAAAATAAACGTATATTATCACATACAAAAAAGGAGAGAAGAGAGAGAGAGAAAATGCAAGCGAGAGAGATAAATAGAAGTGCAAGGAGAATAAATTATTATTAGAAATTTGCATTAAGATTCGCGTTCTCCGCGACATAATGTGTAAATTGTATAAAACTTGATATTACAAACATTGAGTAAATTTCCAACGATTGGCCATCTCTTAGGGCCAGGTGGATAATTTGAAGCATCCATCAAGCGATGATAAATGTAATTAACGTAACAAAGCATGATAACCAAAAAAGTGGATCTAGTAAAATCTTAAAGCCCAGCATGTTTTTGTTAAAGCTTTGTAAACATATGTCAATTTTTGTATATTTTTTTCTACTTTTTGCTGTTACACAAATTCAAGTTTTCTATGCAATAATTGCATAATTTAATTTTGCATTTAACTCTTCTATGATTATCTATTTTTTATAGCAGACCAAGCAAACATTCTGGAGCCTCCATAATCCTAAAACTCGGAAAATATAGTTGGCATCAGATTCCCCAAAAAATTCTGACTCAAAACATATTTAAAGGGGACTTTTTTTTCGAAGGGACAAAAAAAGGAAATTCAAGGGACAAAAAAAGATTATTTCAACATTTATGGGAAAAAAACTTCTGACGCAAACGTCGAAAATCTTAAATTAAAAATTAACTATTACTTCTTTTTTACAAAAAAAATAAATATCGAAAAAGTTTATTTTATTTTATTTTTTTTTATTTTTTTTTTCTCAGAACGAAAAGCGCTCTCTCTATTGTTTAAACGTTTCTTTTTTTCTTTAGCTTTAGGAGTTATCCATCATTTGTATCTATTTATATTTGCATCAGTATTTATATTAGCTGTACTTATTACTGCTTTAAAGAACTTCTTTTGATTAAAACAAACACGAACAACAGCAGCATGGTTATCTACTCTCCAAAAGCTGCTGAATCTGCAATTCAACCGATAAATTTTAATACAAAATTACGTCGTAAACCTTCAAGTTCTGATGCAGTTGAAAAGATACATTTTGATGGTACAATTTCAATTCTTAAACTAATCGGATATCGTGCTCGCTTTGTTGCTATTGCTCGTGAAGGTGTTCAATATCTTGTAAGTTTGTAAATTATTTTCACGATGTTTTGTATTATATTTTTTAGTCTCAACAAATTATCGATGCTCATAATTTAACCAAAGAAGCTTATTCAATAGCATTATCTTACAAAAATATTTTTTTCCAATGGATTACTCGAGTTTATTTTGCTCCTGCAAAAGTTGCAGAACTGGAAAATGAAGTATTACTTTTAAAGCAACAACTATCACTTATTCTTAATCAAATGAACATTGTTAGTTTGCCTTAACTGTTTTTCAAATATATATATATTCATAATTTTATAGAATGTTCCATCGATTACAACACCAACTCTTCCAGCTACTTCATCATTATCTCCACCTCCTCCAGTTATTAGTGTTCCAGTTCCACCACCGCCACCTCTTCCTGCGAATCTCTTAAAATCTTCTGAAGTTGTGATCTCTCGTTCTAAACCACCTCTTCCTGAAAGTAGTGCAAATTCTCAGGCTGTTCCAAGAATTACTGAAATTTTGGGTGATCTTTCTAAAGTGCAACTTCGTCACGTTCCTGGGTATGTAATTTTTCAAACACTTATTTAAATTAAATTGTTTAAATATATTTTTTAGCACTCCTGGGCGTACTCCCATTCGTAATCGTGTATCTAGCTCCAGTGGTACAATGGAAGATGCTGTTAAAAATGCAATAAACAATCGTCGTAAAGATTTTGATGTTTCATTGGATAAAAATGGTGTAAATGATAGCTGGGAAGATGAAAAAGAAACCTAATTTTTGTACATGAAAAAATACTCTATTTACTCATTTTATGTTTTTTATTGTTAGTACTTGTACACATATAACTTTTTTACTTGTATATTTTGATCAAAAATGTTTAATTTGTATTTATTATAAAAATTTTCAAGAAGGCACTTATTTGTTGTTTCTACCAAAACATCGAGCACATCAAGGTTTAACAGATACATAACACCATATTCCAAATAAGCAGGTTATACTTACAGGGATAGCAACAATCCCAGCAGAAACTAATCCCATTTGCAATGATATAACTGATGCTGCAACTGCTCCCGATGCCGCGTTGCCCAATCCATGTCCAAAGAACACAGAATCACCACATGCTAGCATTGCAGATGCACAACCAGTTACCCGTTTATCTTCATTGAGTCGTTTATATTTTTCTAATTCACAATTTGTCAGCCTTAAAATTCGATTTAAATAAAAATAGATAATAATAAAAAATTTTACATTTATATCTTTTTGTAAGCGTGCCAAATTTGTTGATCGTACTTCGCCATCACCAATTTTTGGACATTTATCATAAATGTTTAAAGCTGTTATTCCATGCTTGATATGAGCTTCAAGCAACTTTTTTCAGACATCATTCTTGAACCAGATGTTGACTAAAAATTTAAAAAGTTGTTTATTCTAATATAAAATGTATTTGATCAAATATTTGAGAGTACTGTAACAAAGAATAAGATTGATGTTTTAAGTTTTCAAAATGAATTAACATTTGAATTACCGTAATAACTTTAATATTTTAAAAAAACATTAATTCAGAATAACCCATGATTATGATGAAGTTTGCCATATTTAGATAAGAATTTCGTAAAATGAAAAAATTATTAAATCGAATAGTTGACAACAAGATAAAGATGCTTATATAAATAAAATTCTAGATATCATAGCAAGTTTGACAAACTATGAGACTAAATAAGAACGAATGTTTTAAAAAATTTCAATAAAATGCTTTTTAAAGTTGCTATGATATCTAAATACTCAAGCGTTGAAAATCTCTTGATTTGGAAAAAGGAAATTGAATAAAACGCACTCTTTTAAGCATTATTCCTTTCTTTGCTTTATTGCTTCTGACTTATATTGTTTCTGTCGAATGCCGTTTTTGGCAGCAAATACTGAAACGTCATACCTTCTCTTTTCCCCTGAGATATGACAACAATGTTGTCAGCAAATAAAGCGTAACAAAGCTTAAATTGGCTAAGCATAGCTACGGTTTCACTTTTTCAAGGCCAACCTTGAAAAAAGCAGGTTATACGAGAATTTGTCTTCTTTCTTTTATGGACAATCGCGAGTTGCGACCATGCTTATAGCCAGGGACGATTGATGCTTTAATTTTTTACAGAGCATCTCCAAATATCATAGGTGGCAATTCTCAACCCTACTTATTGTAATCTAACAGGATACTGTAAACTATTGCCAGTTTCTGATAAAATGCATACTTAAAATTCAGATAACAACTAAACTATTTTATTGACAACTTAATGATGGAAAGGATGAAACGGATAACGCACTTTATTTTTAAAATTTCATGTCATTTAAACGAAAAGAATTTGGATTATTTGAATGAGCTGAGATTAATTGAACAGGAAAAACTTTGTAACGACGATCCATTTGGTCGCGTGTACTGCAAAAAGAATTTGTTGTTTTTTTCGTTTTTAAAAAAAATTAAAATTAAATTACTCTGTTTCTTTATGTCTTGAATGGAAAAACAGAAGGAGAAAAAAAGTAGAAGGAGGAGGGAATAGAAGAAGGAAGTAGAGATGATTGAAGTGATGATGGAAGATGAAGAAGGGGATGGAAAATAAAAAAAAAAGAAAATAAATATAAACAGATTCAACAACAACAAAAAAAATAGACTTACCAAAATTCTGGCACGAATGGGGCCGTTAAGTCAAAGTCGAACGACATGTTAAAAAAAGAAGAAGACTTTATAAGAGAGTGTTTTTTTCTTTCTTTGTTCTGGTGCTCCTCCTCTTCTTTGCCTCTTCGGTTGAGAGCTATTTTAATGTTCCTAAAAATGAGAAAAAATAGAGAAAATAAAGTAAACTCCAACAAAAAAAACACAACATAAAAGAAAATGAATTAAGTTTTAAAATAAAAGTATAGTTTCAACAATACTTTTAAGGATAGCTTTTTGTAGTGAAGATTTGCTCTCCACCACAAAGAAATCGAAGAGAGACGAGAGAGAATAAAGCAACGTTTATTCAAACACAAAAGAATAAAAGAATGAACAATAGAAAAGACAAATGAATAGACAAAAAGAGTATTTATAGACATTTGCTGAGAATGAAGAAGAGTAATATGTAAATTATTAAACTTGCGGATTCCTCCGCAACACTTTTGTTTGTATTACTCTTTTAAAATAAAAATATATTAAGCATAAATATATTTTTATTTTACAAGTATCGATAAAAAATATCTAAAATATGTTAAATTAATTTAAACAACTAAGGAGTTGTCCAGATATTACGTAATACAAATGATGGTTGAGTGGGGTAGTCAATTATTACAATAACAAAAAATAGCACGAAATTCTGTAGAAGTTGTTATCGCTATTTTTCCAACAATTTATGGCAATTATCAACTGGCACAAAAAATCGACAAGAAAGAATCTCTTTATAAAAATTTTTATTTAAAATCTCTTTCATCATATTAAGACCAAAGAACTGAGGTTATACAAAGTGATTGTATTAGCTCATGAGAATTATGTGAATAGTTCTTATAATCAAATTTGAGCTCAAATGTCTCATTTCATCTAGTTAATATTTTTTGTAATGACGCGCACAACGTTTTTTCCCTTTAATATCGTAATAACATTAACCACACATTCCTCGATACAAGAAAAATGATAAATATAGCACTTTATTAAAAACGGTAATTAATCAGATGAGATCGATAATTACAACAACATGAAAACTATAACAAACAGATACACACTATACAAAAAAAACGTTTATGTTATACTTGATAAGGCAATAATTAGAAATACTTTAATATTTGCGTGAGCTTTTATGACTTCGATGATTTGGAGAACTTTCATGATAACGACGATCATCTTCACCAGATGAAGAACGATGGCGACGATGCTTCTTTTTCTTGCTATGTTCACGTTCAGACGAATGATGACGTTTTCGATTTTTCTTTTCCTTTTTAGATTTCTTTTTTGAATTTGATGGCGAAGTTGAACGACTTGAATCTGTTATTCGTTTGTTATAAGGCATTAATTCACCTTCTTCTTGAACTTCTTTTTCTTGACCAAGATACTCTTCACGAAGTTTTAGAATAATTGCTTCAACATTTTCACTAATATTCCATCTTGCTTTAAAAAAGCGTGTAACTGCTTCAACATCTCGAATATTTACATCAGGATTTGATTCAAGTTTCTTAAGTTGAGCAATAAATGTTTGTCGAAGCTTCTAAAAAAATATATGTATATAAATCACAAAGATAAAAGTGTGTCAAAAACTCTTACTTCAGCAGCATTTTCTTGTTTGCTTGTTCGTTCAATAAGATCTCGAAGTAAGCTATCATAAACATATTGATAGTTTTCTTTGTTAACTTGAGATGGCTTTGAATTTGAATCAACAAATGAAGTAAATGTTTCATAAGCAGTAGATAAATTAAAATCAAAGTTTTCTTTCTAAAAATTACATATTTACTTATTATCATATATACAGTTTTGAGCTGCTGGGATACTGTAGCTGCAACGAAAATTGCGCATAACAAATTTTGCCTATTTCAGAAAACTTGTCACAAAAATTAAAACCTTATGTGGGATAGCCTTAATAGATGTTTTTAACAAAAGAAGAACTAACCTCCATAAGTTCCAAAACAAAATCCAAATTATTCTTAAATTCTGCATTCCAGTCAATCATGTAAAATTTGAAGAAATCAACAGGTGTTGGACCAGACTGTGTAAGCATATCCATGAATCTATCTTCTTTACAAATTAATGGTGAAATTTCTTTCCATTTTGTTTTTAATGTTATAATATCACGTCGACGTAATTCAGCAAGTAATTCTTGAAATTTTTCACGCGTTTTTCTTTCTTTCCGAAATTGTGTAACTTTGCTTCGGCTTTTCAATTCACGATATTCTTCAATCAAACATCGAATATGTGTAGAAAATACACATAAAGCATCTTCTTTATCCATATTCATTAATGAAGAATTTCCTTGAAAATTATGATTTTGAGCAAGTAATCGTTGAGCTTGTGCCCATGTGGTTTCACAAGTAATACTTGGCATATCTTTAAGAATATTTGCAAGGGATTGTATATTATCTTTACGATATTTTTCTTCTTCTTTTTCAATTCGTTTTTGAATTCTTTTCATTACTTCTTCAAAAACAATGCGTCTATCATCACCAGGAATTGAAGTCCAAAATTTTTCATTTGAAAAGATTTCTGATGCTGCTGAATAATCAAGATTTGAATTAAAGCTTTTATGTGCAGACATATTTTCAGTAAAAATTTTACAGTAAGCTTCAATCTGTAATTCTCTTGTTCGCTGAAAAAATTACTGTTAAAAATATATAGAAAAATGAGATCTAAAACGAACTTTTTCACGTTCAGAAGCTGTTTCTTTCCATTTATTAAAGATTGATTTCTTTTCACTTGGACGAGTAATAAGATAGAAGCGTTTATCACTATTCAATAACTTTGATACAGCTTCCCATGACATTGTTGGCTTTAGCTTTTTGTTTTCATCTTTTTCAAGCATCTAAAAGAATCAACTAAATAGTTAGTTCCATGAATACGATAAGCATACCTTTTCATCAAGTAAAAAAAGAAAATATTCTGCACAACATCTTGAAATTAAAGCTTTCTTTTGATCATCATCTACACCAATAAAATATTCACCAAGATATGTTTTAGGATTAAGCTTTTGTAAATAATCCAAGCACCGTAGAGCAATTTTATTATCTTCTCCATGTTCGATTTGATATTCAATAAAATTTCGAATGAGTACAACTAAAAGCAATTGTGTCTATATATAAAAACATTTTCTTAAAGTTACAAAAACATATGTTATTACTGCTTGAAATTATAAATACTAATTAGTTTTAAATATAAACTTACGTCTTTCATCATTCATTGAAACTGCATCTGGACGTGTCCATGTTGATTCATTTAATGAATTTGTATAATAAAATTTTCCAGTATCACGATGAAAGAAAATACCATATTCTCCATTGAACTATAAGTATTTAAAAAAGTTAATTATTATTTATAATAATGTAAGCTTACATTTTTGTCTTTCTTTAATGTCAAAGGTAAATCTAAAAGTCCATAAGCCTTTTTGTTACTATCACTTGGAATTGTAGATTTTGAAGCTGAATCAGAAGTATTAGGTGATTTTAAGAAATCACAACTGAATGAAATTTGATTATTATTTTTAGCTGAAGACATTCTAAAAACTAAAAATATTTTAGGATTTTTCTTATGTTACATTAATTTCATCAAATCAAATTCCACGCGTACATCGTTTTTATTAGTAATATATTATATTATCTTCTCAAATACACCATTTAAAGAAAGTTTTTATAAATTTTAAAGGACCAAATAAAAAGACAAAAAAAATTGGCAAGAAAAAAATAGGGGCCTCTTGTGATGCAGTCTGAGTTTCCCTCATTTTTTTGCGTTCATTTTTTTGAATGAGAGCAACAATACTGCAGTTGCAGTAGCATTGTTCTTCCAATAACAAGCAAAAATAAGGCTATTTTTTTAATTTTTTTTATCATGAAAATGATATCAGCTAATAATTAATTATGCATTTGTTTAATAATTAAAGAGCATTGCTGTTCAAAACAATAACGATTGTTTCAAGGTTAACGCAGTTATTACGAAACAATCTTACTAGAGAAAAAGTTAAATTCAGTTCAGTTATTTTGATGTCAATGGGAGGGCTAGAAGCTTACAACCAAATCGTTAAAGCAAGTGTACATTTTAATTTTAGCGGATATTGACGTGAGATCAAAAGATCACAAAAATTGCAGTTTTTGCTAACGAAACTACCTATTTAAATTATTATGGATTTAGTTTTATCATTGTTATTATTTAGATTGATGATTGCATTAAATTGCATAAATCCTAATGTCATTAGTAAATTTTCTTGTTGATGTGGAATTTCAAAATGAATTTCTAAAGAAGAGTTAAGAAAATACTGTTTAATGGTGTTTTGAGCTTTGTCAAACAATCAAAGATCCACTAACTTTATCAAAATAAAGGAAATTAGTGACAAGGGAAAAACAGTTTACAAAATATTTTGTACTTTTTATCTTATCTTAGAAATTTTTAACACTTTTACACAAAAACTCAAACATTTATATTTTTGAAAGATTCTGCTTGAAAAACTTTGAAATATTATATTTGTTGAATCAGTAAATATAATTAGCTTTTTAAACTTGTTAACTTCATTTTAAAATATTAAGATTACTTTTTTATTTTGCCGTGATTTTCAAACTTCATTTTTTTATTATACAACGCAAAAGCAATACCCTAAAAACACTATAAATACTGATAAAATTTATTGTTACAAAGATTTTGGCTACAATGAGAGTAATTTAAATTTTAAAAACAAAAAATTGCGATTTTTTTCAGTTTGAAAGACCTTCAATTTTGTTTTAGTATCAGTATTTTCTTTTTTAAAGTACGTGTTACTATAGCTGTTTTGTTCAATTAATTGCGATTTAAAAAAAGTAAAATTTATTTAAAATATTTAAAAGATGTAAATTAATATATTTATAAAATTTATTTTTATATAAGCCAACGGCTATTCCATTATTTTTTAAATTGTTTTGAGCAAGCAATAATTTTTAAAGTTTCATATATTTACCAGGATAAAGCTCATATTTCATTTATCTTCCATGATGGTTACTGTAGCGCTGAATCCAATTCAAATGACATATCAGGAAGAGGCGGCTTTGCAGGTGTTGGTGATTCTTGTAGTCGTTCATATTGATGCCTTTCAAGTACCTCTTCTTCATCGATATTTTTATCTTCTTCATCGGAAGTTATAGATTCAAAATCCGATGATGCATTTTTTCTAATTTTTCGTTTTTTTCTTTTATTATTTACTTCATCTTCATCTCCTTCGCTGACTTCTGATAGCCTTTGATACACTTCATTTTCAGATTCACTATCACTTGACCAATGTCCAAATTTATGAGCTGTATGAGATCTTGCTACAGGGGGTTCATCAGGTTTTGGCAAATTTTCTAATTTTTGAACAATTGTTGCTTCATCACCAAGTGGTTGTGGAGTATCTTCTCGATCTTCTGCAAATTCTTCGCCTTCTTCAGGTGTTGAATTACGACTTCCTCGACGAGATAGGGGGCGATCATAAGGATTAAAGATTGGAGTTGTTTCAAGTAAAGTGGTTGGAGCATGAGATGGTTCAAGTTTTGCTTGAAGTGGTTCAGGTGAATCAACAAGCATCTCAATTTTTGGAACATTTGATTTTATCGTATCTGGTGTGCCAGAGGATACCAGTATTACACTTGGCATTGAAGGATCATCTTTTGTTGGAATAATACTTTTCGCAGTTGACGGTGGAGACGGTAATAAAATATTTACACTATCATCATCTTGTTCAGTAGATTTTCGATGATATTCTGCAGGTAGTTGTGATGGATCACATGCAAACATTCGATTAAATGATCGTGCATCAAGGGATGGCCGATCATCATCGTATGTTGGAGTTTTTAATGTTGGAGTTACAACTTCTGATATCTTTTTTGTTCTTTTATTTTCAGATGATATTGATTCTCGACTTGCTATTGAAGAAGATTTCAGCTTTCCATTTCTTTTTTCACAATCTGATAACAATTTTTCTGTACATGCTCCATATGTTGGCCCATATTTATGTTCTTTTTCGCGTTTTCTTTTTAAACGTCGATTTCGAATTGTTTGCCTAAAAAATGCTTCTGTTATTTTCAAAGATAAAGATTATGACATTTGACGTTTTTCTTTTCTTTCAAAGAGCTTATGTAAAGAAGTAGTTTCTGCTTCAGCATCATTTTATCATGTGTCGTCTCTCTTTTTGGTTTTTCTGTGTTTTTTGCCTTATTTATTCCAAAAAAGTTTTCCTTCCTGCTAACATTCATTCTTTTTTTTGAAGGCTCTATCGATTTCAGTTACTATTATGGCAAAAAAAGTAAAAAGAAAAAAAGCTGCTGCTGCTTCATCTTCTGCTTTTTTTCTTGAATAGACAAAAACAAGTGCATTTTTGAAAGGATTTAATTGTAAAAAAGGCTTTCCTTTAGCATTCTTCTTTGTTAAACATCAAAGAAGGAACAATTAAGTTGTTAACCACTACACGCAAATAAATAAAAATGTTTTTTCAAGCTTTACAAAACGAAAAAAAGCATATGATTAAATAACTGACAGAAAAAAAAGCAAAGCAAGTAAAAGAAAAGACCAAACGCATATACATAAAATAAAGAAAAAACAGAGAAGGAAGTAACCTCAACAAAAAACCAATTAAAGATAGAGATAATCATGAAACAGAAATAGCAGCTAGTCTCTTAATCTTTTTTTTCATAACTAAAAAAGATGAAGAAAACTTTTAGTTTATGGCTTTTTTTAAAAAATGAAATGAAGCAAATAAAGCCAGAACATTCATCTTTCTTAAAAGTTAAAAAAACAGAATGTTAAACCCAACATATTTTTTTCTATTTTAAATATAAATACTATGTAAACATATACGAACGTATCTAATGCTATGAAAAGTGTGAAAAAAGACTACTACTATCAATACGTGGGGTTAAAAAAGTATCATATATCATCAAAAGCTTTTGTTAGATAAAAAACGAAGCTACACTCCATGAAAAGAAAAGCCAAAAGACACGATATTAAACTTACTTTATACATTTGTTAATTGCAATTATATAAATAATGCCCAAAGCAGCACCAATTACAATAAGAATTTTGATCATTTTTGAATTATCATTGTCCAAAGTTGCAAGTCGATGAACTTCTCCGAGCTCTAATTCATGAATATGAACACCACCAAGTACGCGTGATAATGGACCAATTTGTGCGGATAGAATTAATTTGATTTTGCTTGGCTCCATAAGAGAATCTTGGCTAAGAACTTGAACATGTGAATCTTTGGTAACAACAAAGTAGAGCTCGGTCTGATCATGATCAAGAAAGTTGACGCGTAGTATTACGACGTTATCCTGGGTTATGGGAGGTTCATATTCGTCATCCAAAAACAACTTTGTAGTTGTTTCAATCTCTACCTTAGGTATTCGAAGTGGAGTTCCAGGGCATTCATGGGCTTGTCGCTCGCAAAATTGACTTATGAGATTGGCAATTCGTCGTCGAAAATATTGTTGATATGTTTCATTGGTATGTAAGCGTGCTTCGAGGTTTACTTTATGAAGGATTATTTTTATTGCTGGTACAGAAGGTACCTGTAAGGAAATTAAGCGTCCAAAAGAAAAAAAAATATAAAAAAGTATATCAAAAAAAGTAATTAACTTTTTTTAGTTTTTTACTCTCACTCTCTTCTTTTTTTTGCTCACCCCAAGAAATTGTGTACATTCAGTAACTTCATTATCGAGATTACCACTGAATCGATTACAAACACATTTATGACTTCCGCCATTATTACATACAAAATCTGGACGATCCGAATTTCGATTATTAAGGCCACGGCATGAACATGAAGAAAAATTAATTACAAGTAATAAAACGCCAAATATGACGTGAGCAAATGAATAATAATATTTTTTTGTTGAAAAATTTAGGCAGGGTTTTGAAGAAGACTTATTACTATAAGGCAGTGAAGAATGAGGAATTGTTGTTGTTGTAGTAACATGATCACTTTGTTGAGGATTGTTATTACTTGACAATAATATTATTCGACGTCTACCTCGATGGGGACGCATGCAATGCAACATAGAAATATTTAAAGCGTTGCACGTTTCCCTATAACATGAAACCTGTAATTTAAAAAAAACTAAACAAAAAAAATTACACATTTTTCGCGTCTGTCTCTCTTTTTTTTGTCTAACTACCGCTTTAAACTTGTCGTAAAAAAAAACTTTGTCGTGCCTGTAAAAACGCGTCAAGTAACCCTAAAAAGCCGATGAATGTAGCTTCCTTTAGTTCTTTTTTTTATATTTTCTTATGGCAAGACCTTTCTCGCTCCAGGGGGTGCGTGTCGTTAGCTGACGGCTAACAAACAGCTACAGCTCATAGTTCCTTCTTCTTCTTCTTTTCGCTTTTTCCTTGAGCCACGTTGCCACGCCTTTTTTAATGTTTGACTTGTAGTGGCACTTTTATATATGTATTTTTTCTCCTTTTGCATTTCTTCTTTTATCCTTATATGCCCACCCTAGGAGAAAGAGAGGGATACTTGCGGTGATCTAAAATGAAAAGCAGCATGCCACCGACAACTTCAAGTTTTTTTTGCTTTCATTTTTTAACGGTGCGCTTGTGCCTTTTTTTGATGTTATTCTTTACTTTTTTTTCGGCAGCACTCTATTATATTCGCACATGAGAAAAATGACTGTGATGCTTTCTACTCTTTTTTTTATTCTTTTGCAAGCCCTTTATGTTGTTTTTTCTTTCATGGGCGCGCAAATATTGGTAAAAAGATTCAAGAAACATTTCTGTTGCCCCCCTTTGGGTATGTTCTTCATTTTTTCCTTACTTTTTTTTCCTTGTTGACAACAGCTACAGCAATGCTGTTGTCAATTGATTTTTAAGCTACCGCAAAAATTCTTCAAAAAAACTTTTTTTTAGTTTAACGTTTTTGAAGAAAAAGCATGCCATATGCTTGCTGAATGCTTTATCGAATTTCAGAGAGTAGAAGAAAGAGAAAAGGCATGAATGATATTAAAATCAACGGTTATATTCGCTTTGTCAAAGAAAAAGAAAAACGTTTAAAATTGCAATATTCTTAAAAAGAGTCAGGAACAATATTAAAAACGGAAACAAAGTTTTTTTTTCAAAGGCAAGAAAGATATAAAAAAAAGCATTTGAAGAAAAAGAAGAAAAAACAAAACACCAGATGTATTTTTTTTTATTAAAACCTTTCTACTTTTCTAAATTAACTTTAGTTTTTTATTTATAAATTTTTTTTTGTTAGCAAATGTAACCCTCCCATTAATCTAAGTAAAATGGCAGTATACATTTTAAAAAATAAATTTCATATATTACATTTTTAAAAGAGAGAGGAAGCCGTCAAAAGATATTTATATAAACGGCATTGAAAGCTTATTTAATATGAATTCAATAAATATAAATTATAAAAACTTTCTTTTATTTTATTTTTTTGCTAAAGTTAAATGCATTGAAAGTCTTTTAAAAAAAGTACAATTAAAGACTTAGTGCAAGCAAGATTACGGTAGCAAGTTCAATACAATCTCTTATTAATGCATTAATTTAAAGGACATTTTTCTAAAACAAAAGGTAGCAAGAAATAGTAAAAATTGTTTGATAAATACTTTGTTAAAAAGTTTTTTTTGGCAAGAATTGGTGAAAATTTTTTAACATCGCTATAATACAATAATATAAAAAACAGAAGGAATAAAATAACAATGAACGAGTAACAAATTCAATGATAAAGTATACTGTAAAAATTTTAAACAAATGTTTATCTAAAATAATGTGTCAGCGTAATAAACACCGTTAAGGATCAAGGAAGAATTATAGAAATTACTGGCTAATATATTGGTTGTATTGCTCTAATAGCTATAGTTTGTGGAATGCTTTAAAATCATTGTTATAATAAATCGTTTATTGATTTTATCAATTTTTGGATTACGGTATCCACGGACGAAAATGAATCAATTACTATTTGAATTGTGGTAGCATGTAATTAATGGTAGCTAAAAATTATTAACAGCTTTATTTCTAATGAGCTATACACACAGTGATCTCATGCACTAAGAAGAACGAAACGCCAACGGCCGTTTGGGGGCGGAGCCTTATGCTATAACTCTACTTCTGCCTAATATTTTTCTATGATTGAACACAATATAATAGAAACACCATCAAGAAACATATTCCAAGTTACAGAATGTGTTTAAACAGCCTTTAAAAAAAGTTGCTAGTTATTGAAAATTAGTTGAAATTTTGATCACCCAACTTTGAAAGCTCATAACTTTGACCTACTTTTATAAAATTATATGACTAAACACAAATTTGTAGCTGAGATATTGATAAATAATATGTGCTTTGTAATTTATCTTTTAATAGTAATACAAAAAAGTTGCTAGTTAATTAAGTAGGAAAGGCCGCCTGCAGTGTGCAAAAAAATCACTGTGTACAGTAATGGATAAAAAAAAGCTTGGATAAGTTTTAAAAAAAGCTATTGATGTGCACTTTTATTTTCAAATGCTGAATATTGGCTTACTTTTGCGAGTTTAACAAAAATGCAAAAATTGTGAAACAAGAAGTGCAAAACCTTTTATTCATTGAGTTATTAGTGATAGATACCAACATTGTTTAAATAAAGCAATTCATCGCTGCTCACACAGATTTTGGACTTGCTGCCCAACCATTGAATGCACTTTTTTCAGCGAATAAATTATTCATAATTTCGATTATTTAATTAATTCTTTTTTCTTGATTGAAGTGGCAGTCAAATAGTCTCATTATGTTCTTACACTTTTCGTGACAAAAAAAGAGTTTTTGTTGTTCCTGAAGGTGGTAGCACAGACACTGTTTTTTTTTCAAAATATCCTTCATCACAAACATATAATTACAAAAGCAATTCTTATGGAATTAATGGATCATCAACCAATTTGATCTTTTTTATTCAAAAAATGTCGTGCTTGCTTTTACAGTAAACATGAAGAAAATGGAAGAGGATTTGAAAGAAATTCAACATTTCAACCAAAAGAACCACCATTATCAGAAACAACACAAAGCTTTCCACGAGATAAATTTGAAAATTTATTAAACAGTCAAAACTGGAATAGAACGCTTCCAATGCCCTCGAAGCAGTGAGAAAGAAAGACAACAACCATTTTATAACAAAACTTTTTTAATCAATAGATGTCCCAAATTGACAAATACTATAACAGAAAATCATAGTATTTATAAATAATCAAAAAGCTGTAGAGTGTTTCAGAATAGAAATAAACAGAATGATCAATTTAAAGCATTTTCATAATAAAATATACCCATTTTACGAATGTTGCAAATCTGGAGCCTTAGGCTTAGTCTTAGGCTTAAGACAGCTTGGTCCCCCCTGTGAAAAAGATTTTTGAGGAAAAACACTAAAAACTTGCATTAATCAAATAGCAGTGGAGTGTTTCAGAATAGAAATAAACAGAATGATCAATTTAAAGCATTTTCATAATAAAATATACCCATTTTACGAATGTTGCAAATCTCGAGCCTTAGGCTTAGTCTTAGGCTTAAGACAGCTTGGTCCCCCCTGTGAAAAAGATTTTTGAGGAAAAACACTAAAAACTTGCATTAATCAAATAGCAGTGGAGTGTTTCAGAATAGAAATAAACAGAATGATCAATTTAAAGCATTTTCATAATAAAATATACCCATTTTACGAATGTTGCAAATCTGGAGCCTTAGGCTTAGTCTTAGGCTTAAGACAGCTTGGTCCCCCCTGTGAAAAAGATTTTTGAGGAAAAACACTAAAAACTTGCATTAATCAAATAGCAGTGGAGTGTTTCAGAATAGAAATAAACAGAATGATCAATTTAAAGCATTTTCATAATAAAATATACCCATTTTACGAATGTTGCAAATCTCGAGCCTTAGGCTTAGTCTTAGGCTTAAGACAGCTTGGTCCCCCCTGTGAAAAAGATTTTTGAGGAAAAACACTAAAAACTTGCATTAATCAAATAGCAGTGGAGTGTTTCAGAATAGAAATAAACAGAATGATCAATTTAAAGCATTTTCATAATAAAATATACCCATTTTACGAATGTTGCAAATCTCGAGCCTTAGGCTTAGTCTTAGGCTTAAGACAGCTTGGTCCCCCCTGTGAAAAAGATTTTTGAAGAAAAACACTAATAAATGGCATTAATCAAATAGCAGTGGAGTGTTTCAGAATAGAAATAAACAGAATGATCAATTTAAAGCATTTTCATAATAAAATATACCCATTTTACGAATGTTGCAAATCTGGAGCCTTAGGCTTAGTCTTAGGCTTAAGACAGCTTGGTCCCCCCTGTGAAAAAGATTTTTGAGGAAAAACACTAAAAACTTGCATTAATCAAATAGCAGTGGAGTGTTTCAGAATAGAAATAAACAGAATGATCAATTTAAAGCATTTTCATAATAAAATATACCCATTTTACGAATGTTGCAAATCTGGAGCCTTAGGCTTAGTCTTAGGCTTAAGACAGCTTGGTCCCCCCTGTGAAAAAGATTTTTGAGGAAAAACACTAAAAACTTGCATTAATCAAATAGCAGTGGAGTGTTTCAGAATAGAAATAAACAGAATGATCAATTTAAAGCATTTTCATAATAAAATATACCCATTTTACGAATGTTGCAAATCTCGAGCCTTAGGCTTAGTCTTAGGCTTAAGACAGCTTGGTCCCCCCTGTGAAAAAGATTTTTGAAGAAAAACACTAATAAATGGCATTAATCAAATAGCAGTGGAGTGTTTCAGAATAGAAATAAACAGAATGATCAATTTAAAGCATTTTCATAATAAAATATACCCATTTTACGAATGTTGCAAATCTCGAGCCTTAGGCTTAGTCTTAGGCTTAAGACAGCTTGGTCCCCCCTGTGAAAAAGATTTTTGAGGAAAAACACTAAAAACTTGCATTAATCAAATAGCAGTGGAGTGTTTCAGAATAGAAATAAACAGAATGATCAATTTAAAGCATTTTCATAATAAAATATACCCATTTTACGAATGTTGCAAATCTCGAGCCTTAGGCTTAGTCTTAGGCTTAAGACAGCTTGGTCCCCCCTGTGAAAAAGATTTTTGAGGAAAAACACTAAAAACTTGCATTATTCAAATAGCAGTGGAGTGTTTCAGAATAGAAATAAACAGAATGATCAATTTAAAGCATTTTCATAATAAAATATACCTATTTTACGAATGTTGCAAATCTCGAGCCTTAGGCTTAGTCTTAGGCTTAAGACAGCTAGGTCCCCCTGTGAAAAAGATTTTTGAGGAAAAACACTAAAAACTTGCATTAATCAAATAGCAGTGGAGTGTTTCAGAATAGAAATAAACAGAATGATCAATTTAAAGCATTTTCATAATAAAATATACCCATTTTACGAATGTTGCAAATCTCGAGCCTTAGGCTTAGTCTTAGGCTTAAGACAGCTTGGTCCCCCCTGTGAAAAAGATTTTTGAAGAAAAACACTAATAAATGGCATTAATCAAATAGCAGTGGAGTGTTTCAGAATAGAAATAAACAGAATGATCAATTTAAAGCATTTTCATAATAAAATATACCCATTTTACGAATGTTGCAAATCTCGAGCCTTAGGCTTAGTCTTAGGCTTAAGACAGCTAGGTCCCCCTGTGAAAAAGATTTTTGAGGAAAAACACTAAAAACTTGCATTAATCAAATAGCAGTGGAGTGTTTCAGAATAGAAATAAACAGAATGATCAATTTAAAGCATTTTCATAATAAAATATACCCATTTTACGAATGTTGCAAATCTCGAGCCTTAGGCTTAGTCTTAGGCTTAAGACAGCTTGGTCCCCCCTGTGAAAAAGATTTTTGAAGAAAAACACTAATAAATGGCATTAATCAAATAGCAGTGGAGTGTTTCAGAATAGAAATAAACAGAATGATCAATTTAAAGCATTTTCATAATAAAATATACCCATTTTACGAATGTTGCAAATCTCGAGCCTTAGGCTTAGTCTTAGGCTTAAGACAGCTTGGTCCCCCCTGTGAAAAAGATTTTTGAGGAAAAACACTAAAAACTTGCATTATTCAAATAGCAGTGGAGTGTTTCAGAATAGAAATAAACAGAATGATCAATTTAAAGCATTTTCATAATAAAATATACCTATTTTACGAATGTTGCAAATCTCGAGCCTTAGGCTTAGTCTTAGGCTTAAGACAGCTTGGTCCCCCCTGTGAAAAAGATTTTTGAGGAAAAACACTAAAAACTTGCATTAATCAAATAGCAGTGGAGTGTTTCAGAATAGAAATAAACAGAATGATCAATTTAAAGCATTTTCATAATAAAATATACCCATTTTACGAATGTTGCAAATCTCGAGCCTTAGGCTTAGTCTTAGGCTTAAGACAGCTTGGTCCCCCCTGTGAAAAAGATTTTTGAAGAAAAACACTAATAAATGGCATTAATCAAATAGCAGTGGAGTGTTTCAGAATAGAAATAAACAGAATGATCAATTTAAAGCATTTTCATAATAAAATATACCCATTTTACGAATGTTGCAAATCTCGAGCCTTAGGCTTAGTCTTAGGCTTAAGACAGCTAGGTCCCCCTGTGAAAAAGATTTTTGAGGAAAAACACTAAAAACTTGCATTAATCAAATAGCAGTGGAGTGTTTCAGAATAGAAATAAACAGAATGATCAATTTAAAGCATTTTCATAATAAAATATACCTATTTTACGAATGTTGCAAATCTCGAGCCTTAGGCTTAGTCTTAGGCTTAAGACAGCTTGGTCCCCCCTGTGAAAAAGATTTTTGAGGAAAAACACTAAAAACTTGCATTAATCAAATAGCAGTGGAGTGTTTCAGAATAGAAATAAACAGAATGATCAATTTAAAGCATTTTCATAATAAAATATACCCATTTTACGAATGTTGCAAATCTCGAGCCTTAGGCTTAGTCTTAGGCTTAAGACAGCTTGGTCCCCCCTGTGAAAAAGATTTTTGAAGAAAAACACTAATAAATGGCATTAATCAAATAGCAGTGGAGTGTTTCAGAATAGAAATAAACAGAATGATCAATTTAAAGCATTTTCATAATAAAATATACCCATTTTACGAATGTTGCAAATCTCGAGCCTTAGGCTTAGTCTTAGGCTTAAGACAGCTAGGTCCCCCTGTGAAAAAGATTTTTGAGGAAAAACACTAAAAACTTGCATTAATCAAATAGCAGTGGAGTGTTTCAGAATAGAAATAAACAGAATGATCAATTTAAAGCATTTTCATAATAAAATATACCCATTTTACGTTTTTTTGCATCGTGCTGAAGAATTATTACATAAAATTCCTGGTGCAAATGTAAATGCTAATTATCATAAACCTTCTGATATCTTTGGTGATCTTGATGTTCCACAATTTCATCCATCTGATGCATAGCAAGTTTAATCTATAGCTTTTTTATATACTGTAGATGTCTTTGTTTAGTGGAACTTCTGATTTTATTCATGCAAATTATTTGGACCATTAGCAAATAAATTTTTTTGTACCCAAGCACCTATGAAAAATACTATGAATTATTTTTGGCGAATGGTTCATCAAGAACAACCATCATATATTTTTATGTTATGTGATGCGGTTGATAGTGCAAATCAAGGTGCTATGGGTACTGAAGAAGTTGATCATTGTCCGGTATATTGGCCAAATTTTGTTACCTTTTCTTTAAAAACTCAACTAATATATACTGTTCTTTTTAGATTACCAGGTTCAAGTATTGAATATGATGCAATTGTTGTAAAGAATGTTGGAGTTGATGGAATAACTGATCCATTATTTACTATTACCTAATTAGAAATATATCATCAAGTGTTCCAGCACATGTTATTAGAGTTGAACATTATCGTTGGGATTGGCAAGATTATCTTGACATTCATTGGCCACTTCGATTACTACAAAAGTATGTCTTTTTCGATGTTTTTTTAAAAGGTTGATATTAACTTGTTTATTTTCAGATCACGTCAATCAGTGTCACGTCCAACTATTGTACATTGTGTTGATGGATGTGGAAAAAGTGGAACACTTGTTTATATTGAAGTTTTATTAATGCAACTTTTACGTGGTACAGAAAATTATGAACATCCTTTGCTAACTTGTGTTGTATTTGTTCGTCTTCAACGTCGTTTTGCAATTGAACATTTTATTCAATATTTATATGCTTGTCGTGTAGTGTTACATTTTGTTCAACCATTTATTGAATCAACATTTCATCGATACGTATTAGGCTATTCATTTAATGATAGTGGATTTATTGGTAGATTCGAAGATCTTTTACAAACTTGGGCTGCTCAAAGGTCAGTCCTACAGTAATCTGTTGTGTATGTGAAATTTTTCAATCTTGTATTTTTTATCAATGTTATATATATTTTTGTTGGAATTTTTAATTTATTTTAATGAGAAATATTACAATAAATGTGTTAAATGGGAATGTACCCTACCTTTTTTCTAATAAAACACGTGAAATAGAGTAACATTTTTTTTTAAAATTTGTGTTTAGAAAGCATCATTACCCCCTCCTTTTTAGGGAAAAAAGAAACAAGTTTTTATTGTCTCGATAGTTTGTCAGCTGCTTTTTATATTATAATCCTTAAAAAATATGACAATAATAAGTTTTAATATTGTTTTCTTTTAACGGAAGTCCTTGCCATGCGACGATCATTACCACTACTACATACTTTTATGGCTTACAACAATAATTATGATGATACTATTTTTGCGCCACGCCTTTAGGGCAAAAATCAGCGCTCACGCCTTTTTTCAAACCCCTCTTTTTTGAAGGATTGCTACTCAAAATGGCCACATATTATCAACATCATCATTTAGTATCAGTCATTCATTACAATTTACAAACAACTACTAAAACAAAAAAAAAATGTTACACCTTTTCACACTTTTGAACTCTATTTTTATGTTTTAAGTACCTCTAATTATGTTCAAAAAGAAGAAAAGAGATGATCGTTTTCGTTTTTTTTGTACATCTTTAATAATCACTTTACCACCCTCTTTGATTTATTTATAGTTTTTAGGACACAACAAAAGAATATGTTTTATCGGGTATTACTGTTGCTATTTATTTTAAGTTTAACTGCAATAGCAAAATCTCAAGAAGGATATGAACCTGAATTTATAATAATTCAACCACCTGCTCCTTCTCCTCCGGCAGATTATGATCCACATGCAACTGAAAAACCAATACCACAAGCTAAAGCAGAGCCAGCTGCAAAGCCAAAGGAAGAGCCAAAACGATCAACTCCTCCTGCAAAATCTGTAGAAGCTCCAGAACCTGCACCAAAATCTGATGAAAAGCCAGAACCTCCGCCAGCTAAAGAAGAACCAGAACCTCCACCACGACCCCATCCAAAGGCTATCCCACAAAAAGTCGAAGCAAAAAAAGAACCAAAATTTGCAGAAGCTTCAGCAGCTTCTTCTGCATCTCAAGCTGATGAACCAAAATCTCCACCACAAAACTTCAAACATGATGGTATATATTTTTTTTGTAAATTCCCCTACCGTAATTTTTCTAATTCAATCGTTTTTAGATTGTTTATCCGATACAATATTTGTAATTGATTCAACCAGTTCTGTCAGAAATTTATTTGAACAACATCGAATTTATGCTGCTAATGTTGTTAAAGAGATGGATATTTCTCCTGAAACAAATCATATTGGTGTTGTCCTTTATAGCAGTAAACAAAGACAATCAATCAAAGTTTCATTATCAGATCCACAAAATAAAAATAATATTAGTGCAAAAATTAGCTGTAAGAAATTTTATATGAAAAAACTTGTTTTCTTTTATTAATTTTGTTTTTTTACAGCATTACCGTATCTTTCTGGAATTACTGCAACTGGTGCAGCTCTTCATTTAACAATTAAAGACTTAGAGCATCGTCGTTCAAATGCTATGACAAATGTTGTTGTAATTTCTGATGGATTTAGTTATGATCTTGTTGAAGAGCCTGTCAAACAATTACAACAACTGCCAAACATTCGTATTTTTGCTGTATCTCTGGGTGAATCGTATCGAAAGTAAGTTTACTTTACAACCATCATTTAAAAAGATTGATGCTGTTATGATTTTTGCAAGTTCAATACTTTTCTCGAAGTTAACTCTATTGTTTCTTTTAATAGAAGAATGTTTAAACCGGTTTACTTTCTTTTTTTTATGTTGTCAAAAAAATGCGAAATTTTTAATGACAAAACAATAGATAGTTTGTAACAATCATCATTAAAAGATTGTTAGAGCATTATATTGAATTAAAAAAATTTAAAACATGACTCTCTCCTTTTTTTTATTACTTGCAGTTTAACGTTCTTGAAAAAAGTTTTTTATTTCAAGGCCAAGATCTCTACATTCATTCAAACATTAATACATATATTTTTTTAAGGTATGAAATGTTACTAATTGCAAGCCATGAAGAAAATTTTTTAACAGGTGCTGATAGTTACAAAGAGCTTGTTCGTCGTTTACATCAATGTAATAAAGGATTGAGAAGGGGTGATAACAGTGAAACAAAAGGTGATAGCCAAGGTCAAACTGCCACAGAGAAAACTGTAATTCCATCATCTACAAAACCACCAAAGAAAGAAGTAATTAATGAGGTCAAAAGTGTTGAAAAAAATGTTATAAAAACTTCATCAAAAAGCAGCGAGAGTTCAGAGAGCTCAGAAGAAAAGGAAGTTGCAACAACGAAAAAACCAATTCCTGTAACGGAAAAGCCTAAGCAAAAACCTGTCGAAAAACCAACACCAAAGCCTAAAGGGTCAGAAGAAAAACACGTTGAAAAGCCAACGCCACAGCCAAAACCCAAAGGGTCAGAAGAAAAACCAAAGAAGAAGGTTGAAGCTGTTAGCAGTGAAGAAAAAAAATCGGTTGAAGTTAAAAAACCTGAAATTGCTCCAAAGAAAGATAGTAGCAGCAGCGGAGATGGCAATAAAAAAGATGTCATAAAAAACAAAGGTTGCTTTTTCTTGCAGGCTTTTTTTCATCTCTTTTTTTTCAGATTGCAGATATGATATCGTGTTTGTGATTGATGCTTCAGGTTCCCTTCGAAAACGTTATCAACATCAACTTGAAATTGCATCAAAACTGATTGATAAATTTGATTTTGAAAAAACTCAAATTGGAGTTATCCGATATTCAGGAAGAAAAAGAAGTAAAGTTGCAATTTCAATAGGAAGTAAACATACAAAAGAAGAATTTAATAAAGATTTTCTTCATATGCCATTTATGGGTGGCACAACTTTCACTGATGAAGCATTGGATAAAGCTTTTGAAGAAATTACTGGCCCAAATGTTCGTGCAGATGCGTTACCAATGGTCATCGTTTTTACTGATGGCTTTAGTCAACCAGATCCTGCAGAAAGTGCTAAAAAAATTCATGCAAAATCAATTCCAACTTTTGCAATTGGAATTACTGACGGTCAAATTGTAAATGAAAATGAACTTAAAAGTATTGCGAGTACACCAAAAAATGTCTTTCTTGATAGTAATATAAATGAACTTGAACAATTATTTGTACAATTAAGTGAAAATTGTTAGTTTAAAAAAATAAGTGTCAAATTAAAAATAAAATACTGCTTTACAAGTTTTTGATTTTTATCAAATAAAAGAAATGTTTTGGAACACTTTTTTCATACACGCATTTAACAAACTAAAAAGACATAATTCTTTTGTTTGAAAAAAAAGTACAAATAAGATCGTATCAAAGATATGAAAAGTGACAATTAACCAGAAAGAACGATCACAATCATGCGGAACGAAGATCTAAAACGACAAAAAAAAGAACGTTTATAAAAATGAATAGCAGCTAATAGTTCAGAGAAAAAGAAGGGGCTGTTTCACAAAAAAATACCAGCAATAAAATTTACAAATAAAAGGTACAATAAAGACAAAATGAAGCTGGCTCTGGAGATCCTCTTCAACTAACTGCCAGAACACATTCAGGTTCTCATGAAGAATATAATTCTGCAAAAGCATTTTCACTTTCATTTGGAGTTGCCTTTGCTTTCCACTTTAATAGTTTTTTATATCAAAAATCAGTTGTTTTTATTTTAAATTTGCCAACTCTTTTGCGAAATATTGTTTGTTTCTTTTTCTTCTTCTATCTCAAAGTCAGGGTATTTTTCTTGATTGGACTTTTAAATGCGTGCCAATGTTTTTGAAAATGAGAATAACATTTCGAAACAGTCTCCTTTGAGTATTCCAAAAAATGTTTCATGAATGTCACCAGCCAATCTGCAGCGATTCACAATTGCAAAAAGAATACTTTTAAAACCAAATGGGATCACCATTTAAGGAGTCATTATCGATACTGTAATATTATAAATTTATAAATTGTCAATAATAATAAAAATTTAATATTTATATTTATTCAAAATTTTTAAGGCTTTAAAAAAACAATAATGTTACACAAAAACAAATGGCACAGCCACTCAACTTCAAACTTTCTTAAGTTTTACAACTTATATTTTTCAAATAAAAGATTATATGTCTAAGACACAGTATGATTAACCAATATTCCCTTCTTTTTTTCACTATCTAGTTTTAGCATATAACAATAATAAATTAAAACCTGATTATTTACAACTAAAAAAATTTTAAAACTGGTAAAACATTATAGAAAGTTTTTTGTGTGAGCGGCTTTTTTGAGAAAAAAAAACGAAACAAAAATTTTTTAACAGTTTTTTGAAAAAATGCAAAAAATAATCAAATAGATCGGTAGACACTCACGGTAGTTTTAAAAATATCACCAATATTTGTACAATAAATAAATTTAAAAAAAAGAAAATAATCTGATGAAGCTTTTTAATCTTACAAAAAAAAAATTCAAAAATTTTTTAAAGAGAATGAAATTTTCATAACTGAAAAACTGTTATTAATTAATTAATTTATATTGTACAAGAAAAAGATATAAAAAGAAATAATATTAATAGAACTCTGAAAAAAATTATTATACTCCAGAAATAAAGGTGACCCAGTTTTGAGAGAAATGAGTTTTTTTTGAGTAGCTAAAAAGAGGTAAGAGTTGTGGGGGAAATGAGTGTGCAACCAAAAAATTGACAAAACAAAGTTTTTAAAAAAGTATTATTAATTTACAATAATGATAAAAAAAATGCACAGAGATCAAAGGTAAAAAGAAAATAAGAAAATAGGACATTGCATTAATATTGTAAAAGAAAAAACATAAGTCGAAGGATTTTAACAAAACTAAAACAAGGCCTCAAATAATTTCCCGAAAAATGAAAGCTTTTATAATTATTATTATTACTAATTTTTAATTCATCCATTTAACGCAGTTTGGAGCACCACATAAACATGGAATTTTATCTTTAGTATCTTCTAATTCAAATTGATAATCATATGTTAACTAAAAATAATTGGGTTACTGTAGTCTTGTAAAAAGTATTTTTTGGGAAACTTACTTCTTCACCAGCTCGAATAGGTCGATTAGCAAAGATTACAATTTTCTTTGTGTTATCAATATTAACAATTTGTGTAACACAATTTGGATCACATGAATGATTAATGTAACGAGCCATATTCCCACACATTGTTGCATCAATTACATATTCAGAATCAATTCGAAACATGTATATTCCTTTATTCTTTTGAGCATATTTCTTTTCACGAATTTCACAAACCTTAAAAACGTTTTGATAAAAAACGGCGTTTAAACTTTTAATTTTCAACCTCGCTTCGAATAATTTCTCCAACATATTCAGTAACCATTTGATTCATATTAATATCTTTTTTTGCATATAAACCAAATCCAGCAATTCCTGAACGCCCAAGTGCAACATATGATCGCCATTCATTTTTCATTGTTTTGTAACGAGTATAAATTTGTGCTTGACTATTTAAATTCGCATTTCCACTTGCAATCATATCATCGCTAATTCCACAAAAATTTAATACTTTTAATGTATTTGGATCATAAACATCTCCCAAATTATTTGCAGGACGGCGTCCTATAAATTTTAGCAATACTGTAAATGCTTTTAAGAATACAAGAACTAACTTTTTCGTCGGCCATTGCTTGCAGCAATGCTATTACTTGAACCAGGACGATCTTCCATTTTTTGTGGAGATGCGAAATACGTTTTTCTTGTTTTAATTAATGTGCGAAAGCATGGTTCTGTTCTTGCACAGCCTGTTGAATTTATTGCTAAAGGGACATCCATCAACGGAACACCACCATGTTTATATTCATAACTTTTACAAAGATCAACACCAGGAAGCTGTAAAATTTTAATTAACAAAAATGAAATCTTTGCATACAGTATGTATGACTTACAGATTCCATCATTTTAGAAATAGCAATTTCGTTAAAACCAAAAAGGTTTTCTCCAGGAACTTGTGAAGGGAAAAATCGAAGTACATCTTTTTGTCTATCACGCATAGCTTGAATTGCATTTAATATTCGATTCCAAGCTAATTGCGGAGTCAAATCGCGAAAATCTCGACCTTCAGCAGTTACCCGAAAAACTGGAACATTATCTTTATTTTCGATGACACATTCATATGCAATACGCTCGTGAATACTTATAGGATGCCAAAAGAATCGTATAGCTTTATATCCAACCTAAAAATTAATATGAATAGGTTTTTTTAAGAGAATAATGTAGCATACTGGGTAAATAAAGTTTGCATCATGAAAGGATTTAATTTGTTCTGGTAAAAGATGTCCAATAGCATAAAAAACAAGATTTCCAACTCTCATCATCATATCAGATGAAAATGAATTATTGTAAATTCTAGCTAGCAAAGCATTTTCTTCTCTTTCAACATAAATTCTTCGTAAAGCTTCAAGTTGAGTAACACAAACTTCAGGATGAATATTTGTGCAATGATCTTTACATGCCATTGTCTGTAATTTTATTGCTTTTTAAAAATGCACTTGTTTCTTTGACAACTTACAGTATCTTTCATGAATACACATTCAGTATTGATTGCACAGTAAAGATGATACCATCTTTCACATTCAAGTTTAATGCATTTAAGTGAAGCTCCACTGTAATTGCAGATAGCACATTTTGTACTTCGAGCTTGTTTAATTGCTGCTTGAACATTATTAAGGCCACCACATTCACTTTCATGAACTTCAACAGACCATATGGCACAATTTACATGAACCCATTCATTCGCATCAACATTTAATAAACGTCCTGTATAAGCTGGTTCACCATCACCAATTTCACCACAAAATGCACAATGTCGATCATCTTTAGGTGCAGCAAGCATCCAGTTATGACAATGTTTTCGAATTGCCTTAAATCCGGAGTAAATAAGAATTAGTTTTTAAGTTAAAAAAACATACATCGTGAGTATCTTCATGTGGATGGGTAAATGATGAAAGTAAATTATCATCACAAACAAGCCAACCTTGTCCACGATATTTATATGCTCGACTTCCACCTGGTGTTACTTCTACTGAAGGTTTAATAGGTTGTGGTAATTCAGCAACTGTATATTCTTGTTCTCGGGCTTGACGTAAAGTATCAATGAGCATTGCTTGTTCATATTCATTCAAGCATGGCTCGTCATTATCTGGTGATGAAAGCGATGTTTCAGCTTCTTCATCTTCTTCTATCTTTATTGAAAGTGGAGACTTAACCATTGGTTCAGAAGTTGTTGCAGTGTTCCAATTTTCATTTGGTACATTTCGAAGTTCATAACATTGAGGGCTACAGTAATGCTCATTTTGCTAAAAATGTAAAAGTTAATTAAAATTCAAAAAATATAAATAATTTTACTTCAAATGGTTCACGAATTTCAGTTTTATAAATTTCTTCATCGACTGGAATACGACAAATACAACAAAGTAATTGCGTATCATCACCAATTTCAGGATATGAATCACTTGCTGGTGAAAGAATTGGTGCTACTCCAACTTCATATTGTATATCTTGAATCGTGTCATTTCCTTGTCCATTTAAGATATTTGCAAGTTGTGCAACGATATCTGAAGTTTCAAAATCTTCATCATGATCCAAAACAAGATCCAATTCAATGGGATATTCAATTTCACGCCGCCAATAATATCGACTACGTGGAGGATCAACAGGTGGTGAATCACAATCAGGCCATCTTCCAATAACTGATATCATGGGTTCAACTCCTTCACGATCTTTTATGCCATTTGTACGAAGAAATTCTTCAAAAGCATTCCAAGGTACTTCATTCCTTAAATCTAATCGTCGAGTAGGTACTGTGTCATATTCACCATAAACATCTTCATATTCTTGTTCAGCTTTTGCCCACAAATCTTCTGATGGTTCTCTTATAACATTAGCATAAAATGTTGAACAAGTAAGAGGTAAATTTTGTTTTTTGATTTTAACTTGACAGTGCTCTTCAAAGTCATCATAAAAATCATTTAAAAATGATAAAGTGACAGCTCCAAATTTTGTTTCAGCTAATGGTGCATCTTCATTGTTATCGGGTAGTTTTGTATTATCTTCAGTAACAAGTAAAGCAGGATCAAAACTTGGTAATGGATTAAGTGATGAAGGTGGAATGTTAGGTAAACTGGCAAGAGTATTTTGAATTCTTTCAACAACTGAATCAAATTCATTTCCTTCATTTGTAGGAGCAGATTTTTTATTTGTTGTTCGCTTTTTCTTTTTTGGAACTTCTGAATCATACAATGAAGACGCTTCATCAATAGGTGCATGAGTCATTAATAATTTCCTGAGATCTGTACCAGTACTAGGTTCTTCTGGAGTTGTAAGTCGATGAAGCATGGCATCAATTGTATCATAAACTTGACGATCAATATCATCTTTTATTTGAGAATAAGGAATATTTCCTAGTTTTACGGAACGTCGAAAAGGTCGACCATTTTCAACTTTTGGCTTTCTTTTTCTTCCTCGTGATCCTTTTGGTGGTGAAATATTATCCATTGTTGGTCGATTTCCTGGCTCAGAAGATATTGAAGCAAGTGAATCAGCTCTTTGAAGTGGACCACCATTACTTAGAAATGCATTTGGAGTACTGTAGCCACTTGATGCTGGAATTGAAATAGAACGATTGAAAGTAAAGCGACTATTTGGAGATTTTAATCCAGGTGTATTGATCCCAGGAGCAGAATGAGGAGTATTTATCATTAAAGGTCCATTTGTTTCTTGTACATGTCGTATTCCTGCCATACTTGTAACAGAACTGGGATCATTGCAAATAACTGGTCCTGCTGGCAGTACTGCTGTAACCGATACAATTCCATATTCAGATGCCAATTTTTCCAATTGTGTATTAAAATCTTTTGATGATTTCTTTAATCTGTCACCTTCTTTTGATTTTTCAACAAGTCTTTGTTGTATATCATCCCATTTCTTTTGATCTTCTTCTGATAAATTTTGAACGACCGGTTGACCTTCAGCATTTAATGGTGCATTTTTATTAAGCGACCTTTTCTTTGCAGCTAAATTCTTTTTTAATTTTCTTAATGCAATGACATCATTTTCTATTAACTAAAAAAAGATATTGAACTTTTTTTTTCAAACAGAGAGTAAGCTTACCGATTGTTGTTGTTTAACACCTTCGTGTTGTTGCTTTAAAATATCATATTTTTGTGCAATTTCTTGGGTTACAAGCGGTCTATTTGATACAGGTCCATTGGTAGGTTTTATAACAATACCGTTTTGTTGTGAAGTTGAAGCTGCAGTTGCAGGAGCATTAATTTGCTGAATCACACCACTTGGACCGGGTCTTTGATCGAGCTGTTGTTGTTGGTTTTGTGGGAATGCTGTTTGCTCTTTATTGAGTTGTGCAGAATTTTGCCTTGAAAATTGTTGTTGTTGTTGAATTTGATGTACCATCATTCCATTATGTCCATTTCTGCTATCTGTACTAGAAGATGGTTGGATTCCATTGGGTTGTTGATTTTGTATGCCCTCTTGTTTAACTTGAATTAATTGACTTGTTGAAGGTTTTTGTTCATGTGGACTTCCCATTTGAATGATTGCTGCTGTAGAAGGTCCAGGTTGGTTAGGCATTGCTGCTCTAAGAAATGAAAGTTCTTCTTCCTTTTTAACACCAGCTTCAGGTTTAGCAACTCGCCGTTGACGAGGAGCTCGACCACGATGTGCTCGATTTTCACGTGCTCTTTGAACATATTCTTGGCGTTGATTGACATGCAAAGTCCTCCATAATCGATGTATTTGTTTAACGCGATCATTCCAATTAGGGAATTTTTGTTTTAAATCCGGAAACATAACATTTGCATGAAGTACAGCAGCTTTTGTAGCTTTATCTCCAAGTGGTTCATCTTCTTGCCATTTTTCAGATGCTTGATTTGCTCTTTCAGCATCATTGTGTATCCCTCTTGACATGAGCTGCCGATGTTGTTCAACTCTTAATCTCTCTTGCATAGCATTATGACTTAAATTTTCAGCACCTTCCATTTGGTTTGCACCTTGAAAAGAATCTTGAGTATCTTCTAAAATGTAAAAATATATTTCCCAAATTTTTGCAACTTTTAAACATACCATTTGCAAAATCAATGTCTTCGTCATCGTCTCCTAACAGATCACTAAAATCAATATCTTCTAAATCAAAATTTTCTAAATCTAAGTTTCCATCCAATTCATCACTAAGAATATTCGCAAAAACATTATTGTCTTGTTCATTTCGTAAAGCTTCCGAAGCTTGATCAGAAAGTTCATAAATTTCTTTGCATCTCTTAGGTTGTTGAATATGTTGAGGAAACTCTTCCAATGTTGGCTCTTCTAAATCCATTTCAACAACAGTTTTTCCATCTACTCCAGCAACACCCCAAAATGCTGTTTGTATTACCGATGGATAAGCATCTTCCAATTGATGCCTTCTTGGTTTTCTTGGTCGTCGCTTTTGTGTTTTATTTCCTGTTGTTTTATCTTCTGCTTCTTCTTGTGGTTCATCATCAATGGAATGAGCAATACGGTTACGATTTTTAACAATAAATCCACCAATTCCTATCTTTGGTGGTCTACGCCCAGGTCCAGATAAACGACCTCTTCCTCGACCTGCTGTATCTAATTCTTCCATTATTGCTTCTTCGGGGTCTAAAATATAGCTTCAATTTTTTAATGTCAAATATTTTAAATATGTACCTCCTTGATCCATTGATTGTGATCGAAAAGATCCGGTAATATCTGATAAATTTCCTAAACTTGAAGCTGATCTTCCACATTTTAGCATTTCTAATGCTGATTTATTCACCATCACATTATCAATGATAACAGATTGATTCATGCCATCATCTAAAAAAATTTGTTAGAAAATATTTATAGGTGATGGGCTTACTGTAATCAGCATTTGCTTTTGGCCGACACATGGAACATCGAAAAGCATTTTCATAGGCATTTTCAAGTTGTTCTTCGGTTGTTAAATCTTCACAAGGACCATGATACCATCTATAAAAAAAGGGGTTTTAATTTTATGGAAAAAGAGATTGTGGCAGAATAATTACTTGGAGCAATGCTGACATCTAATCATTAAATCACCCGTTTCATAAAGCTTGCAACATTTGGGACATTTTCGTAATGAATGACATGATTCACATAGCCCTTCTAACATTTGCAAATCAAGACCCGCTTGAACTTGTTTATTGCACCTTCGGCATGTTGCACACCAATGGCAACGCCATGATCCAGTTGGAATTTTATCTAATTTTGGCACCAAACAATATGTATGAAATGCAACATCGCATTCATCACACAATAATAAATTTGATTCATCTGCTCCATCTCCACATGCTTCACATACAGTACATTGTAAACATCTCCAACCACGTTTTAAAATAGTTTTGTTTAGTTTATCATGCATACTAACGCAATATGAATGATATGATTGCGCACAGCTCATACAAGATAGCATTGTACCTTCAACATCACGGCCAATACTTCCACAAATTAGACACATTGGAGCATTACAAACAAATTGATTATCTGCACTACTAACAATTGCTGTTCTGATATAATCATTTTCATCAGGTTGCCTAGTTTTAGGTTCATCAGGATCAGGATCATTTGTTTCATCACTTTCACGACGAATTGATTGTGATAGCGATTGAATGTATGCTAATTTATTTGTATTTCTTGGACGTCGAGATTTTGGTGCAGCTGCGCTTTTACCTTTACCTTTGACATTAGGTTTTCGTTTTTCACTTGTTACTTTTCCAACATTAGCATATGAAGTGCTAGGCTGTTTTCCACCTGATCGAGTTTTCATTGAAGTTTGACGTCCACGCTTGTCTTTGCTTGCAGCGGCTGCTCTTGGTTTATTTCCAATTGTGGATTCTTTGGATGAACGCTTTTGTCTAAAATTTTAAACTGGTAAAAAATTATAGGGGTGTAAAATAAATTACGTTATGGGGCTACAATCTTCTACATTTTCTTCAGGGGAATCTCTTGCACTATTATTTCCGGTTATTGGTGATGGGGATGAAGTTACAGAATGTTCTTCACTATTAATAATCATTGAAAAATCTTCATCTATTGAAGATGTAAAGCTAGATCCTGTTGGAATTTGTGGTGGTAATTGATCAGCATCAAAATCAGTATTAATTACAGGTGGAACAGAATATCTTGTTGATGATGAAATTGGTGGAACAGATGATTTCCTTGAAGATCCGGATGGTTGTGGAGTTGCAACTGGTGTAGATGATGAAGAATTTGTTGCACTTGATGTTGGGGTTAATTGATTTGATGGACTAAATGATGTTACAGCACTTCCACTAGAAGTACTATTTGAAAGAGCTTGTCTTTTTTTCACCGGTTTATCAATATAATTTTCACAATCCATTGGATTATCACTTTGTACAGATGTGCTTTCTGCTTGTTGAAATTGTTTACGGCAATGAGGGCACATATATTGTTCATCTTTAGCCAATGGTATTTTTAAGCATTGTGCATGAACATGTCTAAATATGAATAATTGTTTATAAAAAATAAACAATTTGTTTATGATCAATTAAAAAGCAACAAAAAATTTTAGTAAATGTTTATGAATCATAAGTCTTACTTTTTGCATTCACTGCAAGCTAATGCATCTTCTGTAGGCTTAATAAGATGTAAACATTGATGACAAGTTAATTTGCTGGAATTATCTTGCTTTGATAAAGATAAATTTGCACTTGTAGAAGGTCTACGATTGCTCGTACCATTTGGTAATGCTGCAGGTGTTGAGCTTGAAGCTCGATTTCTGCAAAATTTTTATATTCTTATCAAAAAATTCAATATTTGTTGTTATTTTTTTAAAAAAAATTATAATAAAATCCTACGGTTGAAGCCTTGCAGCAATATTATCCAATCTGCGACCCTTTTGGGCATTTGTTGAATTAAATTTGGTGGAACTATGAGAAGAAGATCCCGTTGATCGGATCGAAAAATCCCCGACCATGGTCGATGATGATGTTGCATCCATTTCATTGGGGCAATAGCTCCATAATTTTTCAATAAAAAGCTATGGCCATAAACCCTAGAAGGGAAATAACAATGTGTTAAAGCTTAAATGATAATTTTAAAATGATACTTTGTGAAAAAAACCACAAAAAATTGAAAAAAATGCGCGCGCAATCGGCAAAAATAAGCAGAAGAAAAATAAATCGCCACCACGACAATTCAATATTTTTACTTAAATATCAATAATTTCATCGATGAAAAAGGGGTAAGGAGCTGAAAAAAAGTATAAACATTCAATTTATGTTAATTATTCTTTTATTTAATAATGATAGCATATATTTTTTATGCTTTTAAATCAGAATTTAACAATACGGAAAGCAAAAGAAGAAGAAGGAAAAATTTTTTTGCTCGGCGCAAGAGCACAAAAAGGAAATGCGTTAGTCCGTCATATTCCTTTTACTTGTTAGAGAATAAACGAAAGAGCAGGAAAAATGAGAGCGCGTAGGTGCAAAATATATAACTACGGCCTTACATTCATCTATGTTTGTTATGTTACTTCTCTCTCTCTTTCAGTCTTTCTCTCTCCCATTTCGAACAACCACATTTGCCCCCCAGAATTCTATCACATGACATTTTTATTCACTGATGGCCATAAAATATTATAAATTTTTTTTCGGTAATGATTGTGCTTCAAAGGCGATCAACATATAAACAATGATTCATAAAAAAATGTTTAAAATCAATTGCTTTTACTGATTTTTTGTGTTTTGCTTCAAAGGCATATCTTTTTAAAAATTTTGCTTTTACAACGAATTTGGTTGTGTTTTTTTAAAACATTTAATGCACATTTTGCCATCATTTTTTGGCTTATTGACAAAGAGGTTTTTTGAGTTCATCATTTGTCTATAAAAAGTAACAGAAATCGTATATTGCAATAAATCGTTAAATGCAGATTATTTCTATCACTAATCGGTTAATATGCTTTTGTTTTAAATTATACAAAAAATGTATTAATATGTTTTTTATAGTCTAGTAAGACACTTACTTACCTTTATTTACAGTCATTATCAAAAATATTTAATCGAAATTAATTTGATTTATCTTTCAAATGCATGCTTCCTGGAAGTTTTAAATTGAACACATTTGTTCAAACAGAGAAATTTGAAATTAAATGATAAACACCTTCTTTAAACGACAGTAGACAAAAAAGGCATTTGAAGTATACCGTAATAAAATACTTTTAGATAAAAAGAATTGAATTATAGTCAGAGAAATTTATTAACATCTCATAAAATTTAATATTGAACAGAAACTACAAAATTTTTGAAATACAAAACGAGTGAAAAAACCTTCTTTATTTTACATTAAGATTTGGGACATGGCGTACGGTAATGCTATCAATAAAAATAATTTTGCAGATTAAATTTTTTCAAGGATAACAAATGTGAAAAAATTTTACCCCAAAATATTATAATTGTTACCGTACCATAAGGCTTATTTTATTTCAATTTGTTTGATGAATATTTAAGCATCTTGAGACCACCAATGAATGTTTTAACATTGACACGAAATTAAAATTTTTGAGGATCTAAAATACCATATCAGCATGCATGTAAAAATGTTTTATGTTGCTTTTATATTATGTATATTATGCCATAGATACAGCATCTCAAAAAGTTTTTGACAAAAACCTATCAACGTCTTTTCAAAAAAGATCACCTTTTTTAGATCTTGACGACTAAACGGTGATAGGAATAGACTAAAAACATCCCAAAATATGTTTCTCTATTACATATTAATTGTTTTGATACTAAATATGCCTTATTTGATTACTTTTATACATCTAGCACTTTAAAATATGACGACATGTCAACATATTTACTAAAAAATTTATCTTTTTTAAATTTTCTGTTTTTATGAATGTTATTACAAAACATTTAGAAAACCGTGGAAAATCGTAGAAAATCGTGAAAAATGGTGGAAAGTCACAGTTTTACGAAGATGCAAAATCTTAATCATGATATTTTAGAGTTCAGATAACATACCTAAATTTTATGAAAACCGGACCTGACCCATGTCACTGAGATAATTTTCACAAAACACGTGAAAACCCAACCTGAGCCATCTAAAAAAGGTAACCTCGATTAGGTGGGATCTTTATAAGCTTGAGTTCTGATGTCGAATTTACTCTGACAGAAGTTCCATAGCTTATTTTATCCAATACTAATTTAATGATAGATATGGTTATCTTTAAGCTACTGATAGGACAGTAAGCCTTAAGTCTTCATTATTTTATAAAAGTATTTATTTGATATATATTTTTGTGGTCCATATTTTTTCGGATCATTTCGCTTTTAGCAATAAACGTTAACTTTCAAAGACTATGGTTCACATCTTCTGCTTATAAAAATAACGGTAATGATGTCTGCTCTTTGCTTCCTGAAAACAAAGATGCAGATCTTAGCAAATTGCTGCTTGAAGTCAACTTGAATAAAGAAAAAATAAAAATGAAATGACCATGCGAGGACTATATTAAACAAAAACAAAATTATGGAATTTGTTGAGCGTTAAAAAAAGTAAATTGTTATGAATATTTAAACGTTGCTTTGTTTTCTTTGTCAACAACACTAACGTCATGAAAAAAAAACACGGAAATGATTTATTTTAACAATCTCAAAAATTTTCATTAATAAATAAATAAGTTATATAGATTTATGACATAGCAGAAGTTGAGCAAGAACAGCATCGAGTCAGACTTGCTTCAAAAAAATTTAAATTTAGAAGTTTTCTTTGCTAAAGGATTAACATTTTTGACGTTTTTTATTCAAAAATAAAAAGTGCTACAAAAAGTTTCAAATTTGTGCTAATATTTTTCTACGTTTATTTTTGAAGGAGACAAAAAGGGGGTATGGTAGCTCGTTGCAATTTTGTTATTATTTCTTTTAATACGGCATTTATTGTTATCCTTAATATAATTGCTTTGCTTACCTTTTCTTTATAATATTAGGAAAGATCTATATATTGTTTTAAAATATTCTTATAATTTTCTGGTAATAGCATTTGGAAGAAGTAGTAGCAAAACAATATAGAAAACTTTTTTAATAATATTAAAAATGATTTCAAAATTTGTCATCACCGCCTTCATAAACTATTTTTAAAATGACTGGAAATGAAAAAAAGTATAAAGTAAATCTTATTTAAGAGATTAAGCTTTTGAGCCACCTTAGTTGTAGGTAATAAAGTTATTTAATTTTAAAACTTTCATTTTTTTGTCATACATCATTTTTGTGGGTTAAAATAAAAATCAAATTTAAAAATTCTCTTACTTCTTTTTTACAAATAAAGCCAACGCATTTTTGTACAATTCTTTTTTGCTGTCAAAAAGTTGTAGCTTAAAAACAATAAATATCTCTCTCTTATCAGATGTAGGAAACACAATGAATCAAGTTTCAACGTAATCCCCTCGCAAAGTATTCTATTTTTATTAAAAATAAATAACAAATTTAGTATCGGAAGTTTTTGTTTATAAAAGGCATAATTATCCTTCTCTTTTAAAACGGAAAAAGACCACAAAAGACAATTTAAAAAAATTTTTTTGAAATAATCATCTTCAAAATATGGTCATTGGCTTTGTTTTTTCCTTATGAACTTTTATTCCAAAAAAATATTAAAAGAAAAACAACACTTCGACTGCAAAAATATTCAAATTTTACATAGAGGTATCCTTTTCTTTTTTACTGACAAACTCCATTTCCTGTGGTTCCTTATTGCGCTTTTACTTATTACACCTAAATAAGTGCCACTTCTTTTACTTTATTAAATTCCAATCATACTCAGTCGTAATGTTTAAGAGGAGAAAGGCTTTAAGCGGTAGCTGACACAACAGAAGCGAATACCGCCAACGCCCCCCAAAAAAATGGGCGTGTCTTTTTTTAGAAGGGCAATGCTGTTGGCTTTTTTGGCATTATTTTCTTTGAAGCTCATATAAATACCAGAAGATTTTTCAAGCTTCTATTAAGAAAGCCCCTGGAATAATACAGTTTTAAGCAACTTCATATCATCTTTTTTTAAAAGCCATATCTTTCCAATATAATTTCGTTATATCATTTTCAGAAGGGTTATACACGATGAAAAGTTTAACAGTAATATTGCTTTTGGTTGTTCTATTTATTGCATCTACAAATGCTCAAGGTAAGTAAATTTTATCTTTTTATCTTTTCCGATTGTCTTTCACCTTTTTTCCTTCTTCTTTCTCTGACGTACAGTAACACCACCTCCTTCTATAATATCTTTGAACTTTAAATTTTTTAAAGCAGAATTTTTTGATCTTATTTCTAAAAAAAGCAGCAGCATCAGCAGCAGTAGCAATGCTTCAATGTACTTTGAGTTGAAGATTAATCCAAGAAAATATCTTTCAAAAATTTAGTAACGCGTAGGCATATTTTTTTTTGATAGTTAAGCAGGAAAAGAGAGAAAATGAAGGAGAATGAAATAGTAATATTTTTTCATGAAGGCTACTACTTCATGCTTTTTTAAAAATTATCCTTATATTTTTGTTATTTTGAAACAAAGTAGAAGACGACAGTGTGTAATGGTCATCAAAATTAAACGAAAAAAATTCCAAGGGGAAATTAGTATTTTTTTCCCTTCATCTTTTCTTCGATGGCACTATTTAGTCGTTTCGTGCTCGAGGAAATTAAAAAGGCAAAAGTTAAGTCTATTCGACAGCCTCATGAAAAAAAAAACAAAAATAATAGGAGAGAAAAGTGAGACGACGACAATGATGATGACAAAAGATAAAGATTCTAATATGCATTTTGGATATTACTTTCATATTTTACATTTGAAATCCATATTTTTTCCTGTTTTCTTTTTTGTAAGCATTTTCAAAAGCTATTTCGAAAGCATAACAAATTTAAATCAAAATTTAATTAAACTTTTGTGCATACCTTTTTTACGTAATTATTTTCGATATATGCCCCCGCTATGGAAATAAACAAAAACAATTATTTTTTGTTCATTTTTGGCTCATCAATTGTTTTTTCGATAAAGAAAATAAAGTGAGTAGAAATTATGTCATTTTAGAATGTCTTTTTGTTCATTGTTTTTAGAAATAATTATAATTGCAATATCATCAATAATCAAGCTAAATAGAAATTCTTTTGTTCATAGCTTTTCAAAATATGTGTATGGATGTGCAAGGACTAAATAGAAAGTTTCTATTCAGATTATGAGCAAAGATCTTCGGCCATGGCCACCCTTGGTCCTGCCACCAAGCTTCAATTCTGCCCTGAAGCCGAGAGCCGGCGATTTTCGTGATTTTTGTCTTGGTTCCTCTTTTGTGTTTTTTCCAAACGTTAGAAGGTTTTACATATTATTTGTAATCCTGTTTTGAGTTCATATTTTCACAAAAATTCCAAAAAGTTTTTGAAAAGTAAAACAAGGAAGACAAGTTTTAAAAATTTTTTTCTTACTAATTTAATAAACTAAAAGCCCTTAACTTTAGTGAGGCTAAAAGTCATTGTAAAGTATTATTGTAATATAATTAGATTATTTTCTTATGTTAAGTTAGTTAAAGCTAGTGCTTCTTGTAAAGCTAAAAAAGTGCAAATAGCTTTTGTCTCTATGAAAATTAGATTGTACTTTTTGTAGCCTAAAAAAGTTGAATATTGTGAAATGCGAAGAATTATTTTAGATTAAGCGTTTTTAATACAAAAATCAAAAGCAATAAAAATCATGAACTTTTTGAGCTTTGATTCAATTGACATTTATTACGTTCTACAGTATTTAATTTTCTTTCGTTTTTAATCATTTTTCCTCTTCTTGCTAAGCTGGCATTTATCTTTTAAAAATCAACTTTTTTACATAGCACAAAAATCAGAAAACATTCAATTTTTGACTTAATTTACATATGTATCCATTTTCCCTTTTTATATTTTTCTTTCCATTTAAGAACACAAAAAAAGAAAAGATGACGCCTTAAAACCTTTAAAATAAAATTTAGTGCCTTATACTACTGCATTTGTAAAACTACCTCGTTTTGGGTCCCACAAACGCGCTCTTCATTTTTCTTCTTCTGCCTCTACTACTTCTTCTTCTTCGTCTTATTCTGCTCCTGATCAAATATCTCAACGACATCTTGTCAACAATTGGCTGTTGCCGCTAAAACTGTACAAAAAACGAAATTTTTCAGGTATTGACTTACAAGACGATGAACTTCTTATTCCTTGTAAGTTGCTTTTTGCTTTTAAAAATTCTTTTACAAAAAAATCTAAAATTTCAATCAATATTTGTTTTTTTTGAAATATGTTGTTTCCCCTAAGATATGCTTTTATTTTAAAAACAGGAAGAACGAAAAGAAAATTGTGTTTTTCTTACATTTTTATTTGATATAGTCTTGTTCAAGAGAAAAAACTTTTTTACGGAACATCTGGACCTAATCCATAAACAACATTTTTATAAAAGAAGCAAGAAAAGAAAACTTTTATTTTTTTAAATGATTTCAAATGTTTTTAATTTCAAGCTATTACACTAAAAACATTTTGTCTTTTCTTTTTTATTTATCGAATCTCTCTTTTTTTGCAGTGATGAAGAAGGGACACATTCCAAGAGGTCCACCAAGATTTGGCAAGCGTGGAGGCGCAACTGCACCATCCAATCATTTGCGGCTTCGACAATTTTCACTTTATGGTCCAATGATGCATCTTTTACCAAGAAATAATGAAGAATTTAATCCATATGGATTTTAAAAAAAACTGTAAAATGCAAATAATTGTCACCAAAAATTCAAAAAAAAACTTTTTTGATTTATTTAAAAATTTATATTCGGCATCTCCTCCTCCTCATGTGTTGTTTCTTCTTCTTTTTTCTTTTTGTTCTGTTAAAAAAATGATGAAAAAAGTTATCTTTTTATCGTATTAAATCTTTGACGCTTTGGCTTATTGTTTTTTTGAAAATACAGTGATTCCTTTGTTAAAATACAATAATAATAATCAAAAAGAAAAAGAGAAAGAAAGAAAGAAAAAAGTTCACATACATGCATAAACATTTTTTTGATTTTAAAGATGTCATTATAATTTTTTAAAAAAAACATAAATAATTTGTTAACGGTGGTTCATGTCAAGGCTCTTTGTGTTTTTTCTTCTGCGGCGGCTTTTCACCAGAGGCATCATATATATTTATTTTGTACAATCAAAATATATATTTAATTATACACCACAATCTCACTCATATATAGAAACTAAAAAGGAAATTTTGCCGATCTTTTACAACATCATTTTTTATTGCTTTGGCGTAAAGAAAAATAGAATTGAACAACCAATAAAATAAATAAATAAAATATTTGTATAGTTTTTTTTCTCTTTTGTTTTATAAATATAAAAGAAGAAGGATGAACGTATAAATTACTTGATCAAATATGATTCAATGTAAATGTTAAGAGAGCAACTCCATGACAGTAATTCTATTCAAACTGTCAACAGATGGCTCTCTTAACAGTACAATGATCAAAAATAAAATGGAAGAATAAATACATTAAAAGTAAAATATATACACATCTTCTTCAGCTTTTTTTTACTTTTCATTTTTTCTTATTCAAAAAGAGCTACAACAGCTCCCTACAAAAATATTGAATGGAGAAGAAGAAAAAGATGAACAATGCCGGTGCTTTTTCTTACAGCAAATATATACATTTTTTTTTCATTGAATCAAAAGATTCTCTTTTTTTACCTATTTTTGATTCGCTATTTTCTTTTTCAATAAAAAAATGTGCAATGCAAAAAAAGTTAAGCAAAAATTTTCGATACAATTCAATGATTTTTCTTTTAATTTTTTTTACTGAAGCGTCTTCACAATCCGTGATGATGATGATGGTGATGAAGGAGAAGAAGAAAACTTTAGAAGGCTTGGAGGGAAGCCAGAAAACCGGTAAAACTAGAGTAAATCGACCTCGTCGTCGCATAAATTGGACAACTTTTTTAAGTGACGCACTCTACGTTTTTCAGAAGTCCATAACGAGAGTTGAAGAAAGGAAAAAGGGGAAAAAGTTTGAAATAATAGTTAAAACTGTCTTGAAATTATGACGACCTCGAAAAAAAACTAAAAATTCAAGAGTTTCTTTTCCATCATCATCAACAACAACATCATCAACTCTTACAAGAATAAAATATAAAAATGTTTTTTTATTTTTTAAAACTTTTTTCTTCTTCAATTCCGTCCATACAGTACTATCTATGAATGAGAAAGGCTCAAAGTGAAGGGGATGAAAAAGAAAAATTTTTATTTATGCAGAAAAGAGCATCGAGCGAATGTAAGACATCTCTATTGATGAACTACCCACCGATGTTGTTGTTGTATATACATCCCCTTAGTCTATATGTACAAACATATATAAAAACAATATTTCTCTTTTTTCGTTCTTTTATTTTTTCTTGAACTCCGCCTTTTTTTAGCACCTTTTGGGCTCTTACACTAGTACCACCACCATTGCCACCACCGCAATCATCGATGATTGTTGCAACAAGAGAATTTCTGGAAAATAAGAAAGAAAATAAGGCGGATCAAGAAAAGTTGACAAAAGCAGAAATAAATACTTTCAAGAGAAATATATAAAATTTTGACGATGAAGTTGATTCTTTTTTTACAGTAAAAATGAGCAGGGTGATGCTATGTAAAAGTCCACTTTCGATAGAAATGAAAAAAAATGGAAGAGAAACACAAAAGTTTGAATTGAAAAAAAGATAGTTAAATAGGCGGAGCATCATAAATTTTTTTTTTGTAAATTTACTTATTTTATTAGTTGCAATTTTAAAGAGAGAGAGAGTGGAAAAGAAAGGATCAAGAAATTGTCGTCTTTGACCATATCGTTTTGACACGCAAAAAAAACAAATAGAAGTTTGTTTTTGCATTTGTATATACACAAGCTCGTAAACATAAAGAGAATCAAATTTTTAACACAAGAATGAAAAAAAGAAGTACCCAACACCGTATATACATATTTGCAGAAGACAAGTGCGCAAGCCGACAATCTCTTTCTCTTTTTACAATTCTTTTTTTTTTCGTGTACAGAAGAAAAACATAAGAAAAAAGTAAATGGCACGAAGTGCTAAGAGGGTCATTCGCGCCACACTTCAATGCGTGTCAAATAAGTTCGACCTAACTATTGTTTCTACAACATCATTGTAAAAACAAGGTAGATAGTAGTAGGTGGTAGGTATGTAGGTAGTAAGGGTGGTAAGAAAACAATGAGGAGTGAAAAGAAAAGGTGATGGCGTTTCCTTCTGTTTTTCATTCGTTCGTTCCACTTTTTGCTTTTGATGAACTCAAAAAAGGGGAGAAAGCAAAAAAAATAAAAGTTTGAAGATGAAAAGTTGATGGAATGAGGCAACAACATAAATGAAAGAGGAAAAAAACAATATAAAGAGTCAGTAAGTTTTCTGAATATTGTGAATTGAAGAAAAGAACTCTTCATCAAGCTTCAAAGCAAAGGAAGAACCAAAAAAAAATGAAATGAAACCAAAATATTTGATGGAAAAGAAGTCGCGGGAGGGCTTGCTGACATGGTGACTTCTCAAATGAGAAGACCGCTCATCCGTTTCTCATAAAATGTTTATGTGACTATTTAAAACATTTTGCTTTCTGTCTTCTTTTTTTTTCAGTTCACTTTCTCTTTTTTCTTCTTCTAACGTTCAAAAAAAAGCTTATAACAATAACTAAATGTATATATAAAAATGGCTTCCAATCTTTCATGGCATAATATATATTTATAACAGCTGTACCGTTTATATTAAACTAAAAAATGAGGGAAAAGTGAGAGAAGAAAAAGTGAAGCAAAATGAAGCAACAATAATGAAAACAATGATAAACTTACAACATTTCAAAAAAAAATCGAGATAGAGAAGAAAACAAATTAATGGTACTTTTGATGATTATTATCTAAACGTGTCAATCTGTTCAAAAATTTGCCATTCTCCGACAAATGATCGATTCACTTGATGCATTCGTCAAGTTTTCTAAATACTTTTGAACGCCACAAATTGAAGAACGGTTACGTAAAAGAAGAAGAGAAAGGAAGTGAAGAAGAATGTTTTACCATTTATATTGACAGGTGTGTAAAAGAGAGAGCGAGAGATTTGTTGCCTTTGATAATAAATAATAATTCTTTCTTTTAGTTATCTCGCGCAAATGGCAAAAAAACATGAAAAATGAAAGTGACAATAATAAATTACAAGTGACAGCTTTCTTTTGTTCCTTAATATAAAACATATAAATCGCTAATTAGCGTAAAAAGTTTTCTAAAAATTTTTACGAAACAAAGATTCAATAGCTTTTACCTTCAATGTTAAAACAATAACGGAAATAATCATTTTAGCTTCTGCGTTTTTAATCTTCAAATTTACAAAATTTATTTTCTAAGGGCCGAAAATACAAACATTTTTGGTTAATGGAATGGTATGTACTATTTAAGTGTACTCCTTTTTTAATGAAAAAACTTTTTTTTTACCTTCAACTTTTTTCTTCTTCTTCCAAAACGATAAATGGATCAACAAAAAACTACAACCAATAAAAAGGAAATAATAATAATAATAAATAAAAAGAATGGACATTAAAAGCATAAAAAGCGCAAATTGGATTTTTTTTGCCACTATTAGTCTTTATCGCACCAAAAACAATTATTACCGTAGTAAGTCAAGGCCAATCGCGCCCTGGATGGTATGTATGTGTATACATTTATGTTTATCCTCCAAATAAGGGTTTTCTATTATTATTATTATTGTTACATTTTTATTTTATTGCAAAAAAAGAAAGAAAATTTTGTATATACACGTGTTTTGTAGGCAATTTTGAAAAAAAAAGAAAAGCAATGGTAGCCTGAAGTGTGCCCAATCAAATGTATAAAATAACCTTCTATACAAAAGCGAAGAACAAAAAAGGGCATTGAATTCGAGCCAATAGTTTTTGCATTTTTTTGCTATTCAATTTTCCTGTAATTTTGCATTTTACACAAATCAAAATTTTTAATGAATTATTTATTATAAAAGAACACAAATTGCATATAAATAACAGTATAATCTTTTTGCTACTAATGAGAAAACATGCGAAGTTGTCCATTTCCGGAAATTAAAAACAATAAAAGAAAATTGAATGAATCAACATATATTTCAATCTGTTACAATATTGACCAAAAAATTCATTGTTTTCTTTTGCATAACTTCTGATTGTCAGAATTCAAAACGATTACACATTCTTCATTCATTCTAAAGGGTCCTTTGAGTACTTAATGATAAGCAATTATCTTTGTTTTTGATAAATCATTTCTTTTATTTCATTTTTCCAACAAAAAAAAAACAGACAAAGAATGCATCCTTTGTCGTTTTGCTGCAGTCATTGTCGTCGGTGTTATTTTGATTTCTGTCTTTATTGTTTTCTGATGTAAAGTTATTTTTTCAATTTTTTGCCTACTAAAAATGATTATTTTTTTCTAAAAAATTTTTAATATTATTTTTTAAAAAGTCGATCAACTTTCAAATCTAATTTTCGTCAGGTTTTTTTCGTCTTCAACCCACGCGATAATCGTTTCCTCAAAAACCATAGAAACTGGTATGATTCCTTTCCATCTAGTTGAGGTCAACAGATTCTCCCTACTTCTTCCTTTTTTTCTTCTTTTTCCTTTAAGTGCGTGTTTTGATCCGATTTTCTTACCCGTCTTTGCAAAACTTGTGTTTGTGGCTTTTAAAAGCAATCATCACCATCATCTCTTCCTACATTTTTAGTCTTCTTTTTATTTATGCAACATTGAAGGAAGAGAAAAAAAAATGCTTGCATTTTCGACTTCAATCATTTCTTATCCTTACTTTTTTTTCTGCGCACATGTTTGTTTCATTCCTTCCTTCCTTCTGCAGGCAGTAGAAGCAGCTTGGGGGGTGCCGCACTTAAGAAGAGGTTTTTTTTCTTCGATGAATGCGTTGAGGAAGAGAAAAACGAAAGAAGAGATAGTCCGGTCGTTACAACAACAAAAAAATTTTTTTTTTCGTCGATCACCACCTTTTCCAGTCCTTTTTAAATATAGATATGCTGACATAAACTTCATCATTGCCGCTTCACAATCATCATCATCATCGTCAACACTGAATAATAGATGAAATGAGAAGCACAACACCCCCCAATATGGGTGTGGGGAAAAAAATGAGAACTATTTCTTCCTTTTTTGATCATTTTTACCTGTAAATTTTTTCACAATTATATCATAGAAACGTAAAATTAAGGAATTATATTGAGTCAATTTTTATTACGTTACATAAAAGGAAATTAAGCAAACTATAGCATCACTTTTTTTGCGTTGGTTTTTTTTCTTCACATCAAAAGTTTTTTTTAAAAAATGTGCGGGTCCGCTTATTCTTTCTGTAGTTTTGAGTCAGACGCTTTGCAAATTTTGGTGGTTTGCATTTTTATTCATTGAATGCGTATGTTTTTTTTTCCTAACTTTTTTTTGATTCCCATGCTTGCTTTTGATGTCTCCAATCATGTAAGGGAATTCATTCGAAAAAAAAATCCAGAAACTTTATGTAATTGCCCATCCTGTTTTTTTTTCAACTTTTTTATTCAACAAATTGAATACCCATAAGGCAAAAAGAAAAAAATAAAACATTTCATTACTATTTTTGTACAAATTTTTTTCATTCTATTGTCTAATAACTTCATTTCAATTACTTTAATGACCAAATATGTCTTCTTCCTTTTTTCATTGTCTATTAGGTGGGTTTGTGAAGGTGCCATATTGGGTTCTTACAGCGATTTTAATGTGTTACCCGTCAAAGTATTTAATATATCCTTTTCATTCAATAGGAAAAGATAATAATAAGAAGGTTTTAGTTGTTTTTTACCATGTTTTATTAATAGATTTTTTCTGCCAAATTGCATATGTCTTTTTTCTCCCATTTGTAACCATCGCCAAAAGGAAAGACAAAAAAAAAACTTGCTGGAAAACAAGCAGGTGTTTCGTTTTTGATCGGATTTTTTTTTCAAACGAGCATACTTGTGTTCTTTCTTTTTCCGTGGTTATACAATTGCAAACACGAGGATGGAAGAAGATTGAACCATCACTTTCGAAAAATAATATGAAATGCAAATTCTTCATCATTTTTTTTATTATTATTGCCTTATTCATTTTCAAAATAAATGCATTGTTGTTTTTCATTCTATAAAAATTTTTTCATCTCTTTCAGACGACGAAAAGTTGATAATCCCATTGACAGATATCTTTCAGTCATCAATGCAAAGAAGTAAGGGTATGCTGCAATGTCAAATCAACCAATATTAAAACCTGGTAGTCTCAAAGATCCTGCTGTAGCATCACTTTTTTCAACTAAAGATCCAGAGCTTCGATTTAGCGATTTACGTGAAATTGGTCATGGATCATTTGGAGCTGTATATTTTGTAAGATCATATTTTAATATATGTTATCTTACTTAAAGAATAAATTGATATATTTAGGCACTTGATAAAGAAACTAATGAAAATGTAGCAATTAAAAAGATGGGTTTTTCTGGTAAACAAGCTGCTGAAAGATGGGGTGATATTATAAAAGAAGTTGGCTTTTTAAAAAGGATTCGACATAATAATGTTGTTGAATATAGAGCTTGTTATTTGAAAGAACAAACATGCTGGGTTAGTATTTTTGATGAATTTTGTTAATCAGAAATATTAGCTTATTTCTTTTTTTAGCTTGTTATGGAATATTGTATTGGATCAGCTGCAGATATTGTAGAAGTTCATAAAGGCCCCATTTTTGAAAAAGAAATTTCTGCAATTTGCCAACAAGCTCTTACTGGATTATCTTATATCCATGAAATAAGAAGAATACATCGCGATGTAAAAGCTGGCAATATTTTATTAACTGATCATGGACTTGTTAAATTGGGTATTTAAACTAATAGTTTTATATATAACCATTAATGTTTCATTTTGTAGCTGATCTCGGTAGTGTTTCATCTTCTTCTCCTGCACAAAGTTTTGTTGGAACTCCATATTGGATGGCACCAGAAGTTATTCTTGCAATGGATGAAGGACATTACGATCAAAGAGCTGATATATGGTCATTTGGAATAACTTGTATTGAACTAGCTGAAAGAAAACCTCCATTTTTTAATATGAATACTATGTCTGCATTGTATCATATTGCTCAAAATGAACCTCCTAAATTGCAAACTAAATTAAGCAATGGTGAAGCAGCTCCATGGTCTGAAAAATTTATTTCTTTTGTTGATCAATGCCTTAGGAAAGATCCTGAACAAAGATTATCTACAAGAGCTTGCCTTAATGTAATTTTTAAAACTATATTTTTGAAAATAAAAGTTACCTTTTTAGCATCCTTTTATTACTGACTCTACTTCTCCATCTATCATATTAGAACTTATTCGTCGTACAAAGCGTGTTGTTAGAGAATTAGATAATTTTCAATATCGAAAAATGCGTAAATTAATGTATCTTGATGAACAACAATTAGCATCAAATGCTGTAGTTACTATGGATGCAATAAGTGTTGATAGCCATGAAGGTGTTTGTGTAAGTTTCCTTACTATGCTTGATAAAAAGAAAGTGAAACTCGTTATTATTTTTGATTTACTTACAAAAACTATTAGAATTTATTACAGTAATCACTACCTTATTTTTTAGGAAGATGAAAATGCTTCTGTTCATAGTGATGCTCTTCATGCTGAAACATGTAGTTCAATATCAGAAGCATCTGGGCATTCAAGTCGTTTATCAAGTAAACAAAATCATCGTCAACCATTAAGTAATGTTGTATCAAAGCTACAAGAAACTGAAGAATCTCTAGAAACTCCTTCTGCTAATGAAAGTCAACGAACAATTGATAGTGGAGTAAGCCTTGCTTTTGCTAATTAATATGCATTATTTATTAACAAAATTCCTGGTATATGTATCTTAGATAAAAAATAGATTAACCTTTTGATATTTGTTTTACTATATATATAATTTTTGTATGCTTCAGGTTCGAACAGTTATTAAAGTGGGTGATACAATAAGGCCGCCTGGTTCTTCTGGTGAAGCCAGTACAGATCCAACAATCTCCAGTGAACATTCTAATTCCCCTATTTCTACCCTTGGTATTTCACCCTTTCATGAAAATATTTCAAAGGTATGTAAACGCAAAAAATCTCTCTCCTTTTTTTGCTATTAATATAATTTTAATAATCTAGGAAGAAGCTATTAATACACTTCGAAGAAATAAATTTTCAACTCTTCGAACAACAAAACTTATTTCTCGTGAAGTAGAAGCTCATCGAACAGAAAATAATATTTATGAACAAATGTCAGGGTATAAAAGATTGAGGCAGGCCCATCATAAAGAGGTTCAACAACTTGATGAACGAATAAAAGTTGAATCAGATCAACTTAAAAATAAACTTGAAAAAGAATATGATCATGCAGTTGCATTATGTGAAAAGGAATTATTAAAATTACGACAATCACAACAAGCAGAATTGGATAAAAGGCATCGACAAAATGAAGAAGAACTTAAAAAAGCTACAAAATCAAGAAAAAATAGTAATGAACATGAGCTTAAATCATTTATAAATGTTCAAAAGAAAGAATACAGACATAACAAAGAGCAAGAAAAAGCGGTAAGAAAAAGAAACTTTGGTTTTTAATCTTTTTTCTCACCTACATGTTTACATCTTCTTCTCTTTTCTCTTCCGCATGTATAATTTTATAAATTTTTTATAGAGCCTCAAGCAACATAATCTCCCACGCTCACAATATGAATCAATGCTTAAAGCAGCTAAAAATGAATTTGTATTACAAAAAACTACTGCCGAAACAAGATTTCGTGAAGAACTTCTTGCACGTTTAAATGAAGAAGTATTTAATTTTCGAAAAAATCAGCTACTTTCTTATCATGAACTAGAAAATAAGTTACTTCATGATGAGTTAAATACTTGTGCGCGACAAATCGAAACGTTACATTCATTACTTCGACGACATCATTCAATGACACGACAACAAGAACAATCACATTTAGATGAAGTAGAAAAATTAAAACGTCGACATATTACAATTCAACATGAATCAGAATTAAATAATCAAAATGATTATACTCGACGGACATTAGATGATCTTAAAAAAACTCATGCCTTGCAAAGTAAACAACATCCAAGAGAATTAAAGGTAAGAAAAAGGGATAAAAAAATTTACAAAAATGCATGGGGTGTTTTTATAGGCAAAAGAAGCACAAATTCGAAAGCAATTTCGTCAAACTTGTAAAACTCAAACGCGTCAATTTAAAGCTTATCAAGCTCAGCTAATGCAATCTGTACCAAGAGAAGAACAAAAAGAAATGATAAATAAATTAAAAATTGAACAAAGGCGTAAAATTGCAGATCTTGCAGACCAATATGAAAGAACGATAAAACAAATGATGTCGGATCAAACGGTTGGTGACTAAGCATTTTGAGAAAAAGAAAGTGAATAAGAAAAATTTTGTAGGTAAAACTTGAAACATGGCAAGAAGATGAACTTAAACATGTTTCGGATAAATTATCAAATGAATTAAATGAATTACGAGCATATCAAGCAAAACAACGTGAAATATTTGAAAATCAATGTCAACGTGATCGACAATCAATGGAAGACAAAATAAACCATCGCCGGTCAATGCTTGAAAAAAGGGTATGCATGCTTTTCTTCTCCCTCTTCTTCTTTTTTTTATGTTTCATGCATTATTTCATAATTATCAACCTTCCCTTTTTTCTTTTTCAGATGGCTGATGAACTTGCTAAATTTGAAAGTGAACGGGAAGACCAACTACGAGTAATGAAGGAAAGACATTTACGAGAGATGGCAGCATTTGATACATCTCTTTCTCCTTCTTCAACTGCTTCATCAACAGTTAATTCGCAACATACAGCATTTAAAACAAATTCACAATTTAGTAGTAATGATTCACCCTCTGGCTCACATTCATCTTTTAAATCTCCAATATAAAAAAATTAAATGAAGGAAAAAATAATTAAAAATAATTAAACTTCTTTTTTTGTAATTCATTATTTCTCTCTCTCTTCTGGTAATTACGGTAAAGCTTTCATCCCATTGTAGTTTCAATGGAATTTACTAAGCCATAAAAATTTTTTAATATACAAATTGTATTAAAAATAATGTTTTATCTTTTTTTCCTACCTCAATAATTGTTATGTTATTATTCTTTCACTTTTTTTTCCTCGTTATTTTGTATTACCAATGTTTAGAGATAACTTTTTAATTGTCAGTTTTTTTTCATTCCTCATTGTGCCTTTCATTATATATATTTTTTTACTTCTCATGGCACCAGGGTCGTTACTTGTTATTTTTTTCTTGTTTTATACTTTTTTTTCTTCCGTGTACTTATGATTGATGCTATTTTTTAAAACTTTTTTTTTCATTCTTAGCGGGTATTTTGTTATTATTAAATATTGTACATTCGAAAAAAGAGCTATGTTATCTATATTATTTTTTTGTTACTTGATCATGACGCGCGTAATAAACTTGATGTTATTTCTTTTTATTATTCATTTTTTGTTGCAATATTTCAGACAATACGGTACAATAAAAGATTGTTTTATTAATTTAAAGATCATACATTTTTTACGTGTATTGATGTTGTTTTTTTTTCTCTCATCAATATTCATTAAGCTGTTTAAGGAAAAAAGAAACGTCAAAAATGAATTGTGTCATTAAAAAAGATTTTATGCTTGTCTTCTTCATTCTTTCTTTTTATTCTTCTTCTGTCATTTCCTTCCGGCTTACTTAAGTAGTACTGCATTCAAAACCAAGCGAAGCAACGACAACTACGACGACCTTAGTGAACGGCTCAATTGGGCGTGGCAGTTAAAAGAAAAAGCTTTTTGGGGTCTACTATTTGCCGTTAGCTTCCGCCCTTATATATTTTTTTTTCTTGTTTAATGCTCAGCTGTCTCATTTTTTTCTTTCCTTCTATCCTTTTATGATGTTTGCATGGGCTTTTTTATGTTTCACCCAAAAATGCTTCCAACACCTTTCTCCCTGTCATTCGTCCTTTTTTTCAAAAAAAAACCCTCGCTCTTGCGTTTAAGCTTTTTATCCCTCTTCTTCGTCGAGATTTTTTAATAGGCAGCTATGGTTGGCTTTTTTATGGGTTTAAACTTAACGAGCACATACACAACCAAAACAAAAAAATTTTCCTTTCTTCTTTCTTTTTGTTCTTTTTAAAAAAGTTTTCTTTTCTTTTAATTTTTAAAACTAAGACTAAAATTTTTATTGAAAATGGCTTCTGTCTTGGGGACATTCTTTTCTTTTCCTCCCCTTTTTTGTAAAATGAAAAAATGCGCTATACATTTTTAGAACTAGTGAATACAAAGCACGCACATAACATTGAACCTCTTTTTTGCCGTCTGTAAAAGTAAGACCGACAAGAACTCTCAGCTGTTTACATATGAAAAGTTGTCTTTTCGGTTCTATTGATTTGTTTTCTATTCTGACACATTCCTTTTTTCCCCATCGCCTTTTATTCTGTGTTGCTGTTATTTATCGCTTTTCACCTTTTCTTTCCATTTTTTTTTCGCCTCAACGTTTTACATGCATTCATTTTTTATCGTTGAAAAAACACATTGAATGTAATGGAATTCTTCTTTTTATCAATAGAAAATTTTCTTCAAGCCTTTCTTTTCCAATCAATGTATACATTTTTTTAAACAAAAAATGTTAATATTTAAAAAGGAAAAAAACCTGAAAAATTTGTTCATTTCCGTATATGCCTGTCAACTTAATGATGATGGCGTCTTTTTGGTCCGGTTTTTTCTCTACTTCTTTTCCTTTATTCTTCTCTCTTCTTTTTTGGGTTTGAGGGCTAAAAGTGAGCGCAAAAAGAAGAAAATTCTTTTTTTTTTCACCCATTGCTATATTTCTGTGAGCTTTTACTAGAGGAGTTGTTGTATGCGCTTTCAGTGGCTCATTTTATTCCTTCTTCTAAGGCCGCAAGAAAAAAAGAGGATCGATGAAAAAAAGCAGGAGCGACAGCAGTCAACCAACCACCAACAACATCCCCACACTTTTTTTTTCTCAAATTCACTTCTTTTTTTTCAAATATTTATTCGTGGTTTTTCGGTCGCGTGTATCATTTTCAAATGAGAAAGAAGATAATGCTTTAAAGAAAAAAAAAAGAAAGATTGAAAAAAAGCAAATTTGAACACAACATTTTTTTATATTTTTAAATGAGGAAAAAAGAAGAATTTTTGAACGAGTTTTTAATTTTGATTTGTTTAGACAAAAGACTTTTTTTTTGATATCTAACAAATAAAAGAATTCGTATGTCTTATGGGGCGGCATTGCATGGGGAAAAAATGAAAGAATGTTGTCACTCTTCAACAGCCATTGACCTAATAAACCTTTTTATTTTCTTGTTAAACGAAGACCGAAAAAAAGGGTTTTCCCTCTTATTTCTCTTCATCATCATTATCTCAATTTATGAGAAGATTTGCTTTTATTCTTCTCTTTTATATACTTGACATATTGGATATTTTTTTCTTAAATAAGACCCAAATATTGAGGTTTTACTTTTTTTATTTGACATCTGGCAGACAATATTTCGCGCAACTTCATGGAAGAAAGAAAGAGGGAAAAAAGAATTTGAAGGCCATTGTTATGTACTTTTTCCATCATTTTTTTCTTCAAAAACATATTGGCTTTCTTAATTACATTTTTGAAGTGAATTATATTTGTGCATTTTGTCTTTCCTATCATGTTTTAACTCGTTTTTTTGTGATTCATTTTTTTGAATTTGCGTTTGAAGAGCTTAGCTTTTCGCGCAAACCCAGTACACATATGAATTTTGTTTTTACCCCTCTTATTCCTTCTTATTTTTTGCAAAGCCTCATTTTTATTTTTTTTATTTGATATAACTAGAAGGGACTCTTATTTTTGAAGTTGCTTAAAAGAAGTAGGAAAAAAAAAGCATTAGACGTGAAAATACAGCAAGCTACCGCATTCTTAAATTCTTAAATAACAAATGCTTGCGAGTTTTATTTTATTTTTTTTGTGGAGCCTTTTTTAGTGGTTAACGGAAAAAAAAGTTGTTGCAAAAAAAGAACGCCCCAAACAAAGCCGTTATATTTGGCTTGGCTGTTGTTGTTGCTGCAAAATCAACGAGAAAAAAAATGTGCCACTCCCTTTTTAGTTTTATTTTAAATTTAGTTTACGCCCAAAATTCTTCTTTTATTTTTAAATGTCATAATTAGGCATCTTTGATTTTCTTTTGTGTTTTTTGTGCCATAAAAATTAAATAATAAAATGAATTCTTTTTTATTATTGATCATTTTAGATCATATGCTCGATTTTTTACAGTTTCTATTTTAAAAAATAACGTTTATGATTAATTTTAATTTTCTTATGTTTGGCTACGAAACTTGTTATTTTCTTTAAAAATAATTTTTATTGCTCATTTTTTTTTCTAATTTGCTTTAAAAACTAATGGTTTAATACTCTTATAATTTCTTTATTTCTTGTAAAAATGTATTAAGCTTTTTTTTAACATTTTATTTAATTCTTCTCATTTCGTTTCATTGACGTTAAAGAAAAAAAATTGTCTGCATTGGGGGGAGTTTTTCAAAGCTCACACATGACGCCAGCGAATTAACATTTGTTTTTTAGTTGAACTTTATTATATATTTTTTTTCGTTTTCTTTTTATTTTTCTGTGAATATATACATACATACACAAAAATTTCTTCATTGCTTTGCTTTTTTCTTTTATTCTTCCGTCTTTTTTTTACAGGTGCTTTCATATTTATGTTGCATTTAAGAAGAAGAAAAATAAATGTAAACAGCACAAAAATTATTTCTATCCATGTCAAATAAATATGTGTATTGAGGTGCAAATTGGTTTATTTGTTCATGTTCCCCCCTTTTTCCATCTCATTCTTTTTTTTCCTCTTTTCGCCGTTTAGTTAGTGTTAAATTGTTTCCCTCATACTATTTTTTTTCACGTGTTTCCATGGCTTTTTTTTACCAGTATATGATTTTTGTTGTTCTAAAAGAGAGAAAACGTTTTAAAAACTTCTTTACATAACAAAATATATCCCTCTCCCTAAGAGACTTGAGTAGTTCCATAACAAGAAAAAAAAGGTGACATTTACATTAGTAATATTCTTTTAGCCGAAAATTTCACATAAAAAAATTTAATGAGATATTTTTTTAAAAATTGAATTTGTTAAAAGTTAATTATACACGTGATAATACTATGTTTTGTGAAACGCCTTTAATGTCTTCCAATAAACGCTATTTTTTGTTTTACGAGAAATGTAATAAAGCTGTTTTTAAAAAGAATATAGTCTTTAACTATCAATTAATTTTTTAGTATATTGATTCCTGTTACATTTTTTTATTGTTATTTGAGGCTGTTAATTGTTGCCTGAAATTATTTTTTTTTCAAAAGAATAAATCTGCTGCTACTTTTTATACATTGAAAATTATATTTTTTACGGAATGGGAAAAGAAGATATTATTGAAAATGATCAAGTATGATAAAACAAAATCTTTTATCGTAAAGAAAGTTTGAAACAATTATTTTTCAGATTAATTTAAAACTTATACTTGTTAGTGGGCGTACCCGTGAGTTTCAATTTGCACCTTCTACTTCTGCAGCAGAAGTATGCCAACATGTATTTGATAATTGGCCATTGGGTAAAATGAGAAAAAAATAAAAATTCAATATTTTTAATTATGCTTTTTTATAGATTGGGAAGAAGAACAAGTTGCATCAGCTTCCTTGCTAAAACTTATTTATCATGGAAGATTTTTACACGGAAGTGTAACATTGAATGCTCTCAGTTTACCCGTGGGTAAAACTACAGTAATGCACTTAGTGACGCGAGAAAATTTGCCAGAACCAAATAGTAGTGGTAAGGGATTTTTTTTCGTTTTTCTTTTTGACAAGTAAACATAATTATTATTTCAGACAGCATTAAGAAAGCTAAAAGAAGTTCATGCTGCCGTTGTTGTATTTGTTAGTCCCTGCCATTTATTATTCGATCTCAATAAAGGCAAAATTGAAATGAAAGCAAGCATGCAAAAAAACATCTATATAAATTTAATTTCCTTTGAAATAACATACATTACCAATGAGATCTTATCTCTTTATACTTTTATTATTATATATACATAAAATAACATTCATTAAAAATTTTAACGGGTATACTGTATTTTCCCGTAACAAATAACACTTCTTTTTTTTGTTAAACCTTCCTCAACTTTTTTTTTCTCTGTAATACATACTTTTTGCTTTACATCAACTGCAACAAGATATCGTTTTTTTTCTTAAATTGTTCCCCATTTTCCTAGTCGTAAAATGTTATATAAATACAATATTATTATATACATTAATCGTCTATTCAGTTTTTTGTCAAAATTTATGCTTGTTAAAATTATTTAAAAAATATGGTACTTAACTTTTATAAATAAAAAACAATTTATTTTTACCACTTTTTTAAAATATGGAAAATATGTACAATTTTTTTATTGTTTAAAACAAAATTTCCTTCTGCTGTCTTTCGAATAAAATAACCGTTTATTTTTTTATTATTCTTCTTCGTTGTAGGTAATCACACTTCTTCATCTTTTCTTTTTATAAAAATTTTTCCCACTTTTTTATGATTGTCTTTGTTCAACGCTTTTGATTTTGCGTTGTGTTTTTCCCATCGGGTCTTTGTATTTTTGAATTAATTTTTTTTGCCTCTTAAAATTCATTTCTTCGTATTTTCTTTTTTATTTTCTCACATTTTTTTACTTATTTCTTTTATATAAAAACATTGAGTTTATACGTTTTTATTACAATTTATCATTTTTTTGATTTAAATTACAAAAAAAACACAATTTATTCCTAAAAAAGGTTTTGTAACATATTGAGATTATTTTGGCAGAATAAAACATGCAAATTTGCTATTCTTGTGATTGCATCAATGTTCTTTTTTCTTTCATCCATGCTGCTGCTATTTCATTTTAATCTTGAATAATGCGGTAGAAATTAACTATGCATAAATTTGAGAACAAAATAAAATGACATGTGTTTATTTGCATTTTAAAAAAGGCACATTTTTTATATATATCCAAAAATACCAAACATAAAAAAAAGAAAGAAGAAATAAATGAACAAAAGAGAGATAATGGAATCAAAGAATTCTTTTTTTGAATAAAAACATTTACTAATTTTTTTATAAAATAATAATAAAATAAAAAAAATAGAATGCTTAAATAGTACTATTATTTTCACCTATAAGCGTAATAACTTTTGCAAACATTGTATGTCGAACAACAGCATATTTAAGATAATCAAAATCAATTGAAGAATTTTCTGCTTGAACAAGTGCCCAAATACTCCAGAAAAAGTGGGATGCCTAAAAAAGCAATTATAATTTATTGAAAAAAAAAGTGAATAATAAAAAAAGGGACAAACCGCTTCAAAGAAAGGCACCATTGCCAATGTATGGTTAAGTTCTTCAATGGTTGGCACTCTTTTTTGATAAAATGTTAAATATTTTAGTATAAATTCTTTTTTTTCTGCTTCTGTTGGGCATAAACTATAATCTGGTTCATCAACACCAGCATATTCACAAAAATGATTTGCAATTTCAAATAATTGATAATTTGGACTTGCATATTCGTAATCAATAAAATGAATGCTTTCTAAAAAATGGTTCATTAAAAAAAGCTTTCATAGCATCATTTTTAAGCTTTCTTCCTTACCTTTCTTTTCATCATAGAGAATATTATACACCAACAAATCATTATGACAAAAAACTATAGGATTATCTAAAGCTGTTAAAAGCTGCTTTAAATGCTCAAATTGTTCTTCAAGATCATTGCCTTAAAAAATAATATGTAATATATTTTTACTTTTTAATCATATAAAGAAAATTTTTGCTTACTTTCAAAATAACGTTTGTACAACAAATTCTTCTTTTCGGATGGAAATGATTTTGGTAGATTATCAAGAAATTGTCTCATCTTATCAAAGATAAATGGTTGTTCATCTTTTTCTAGTGGAATCTGATGCATTCGAGCCATTGCTTCACAAATTTTTCTGTAAGTTTTGCAATTATTTGAGTCAACTTTTTGTTAAAAAAACAGAAGCTTTAAAAGAATGCATCAATTTCCGTTTTCTTTCCTTTCAAAAAAAGCTTTAAAAAAATCTTTTTTATCTCTTTTTTGTTGTCTGGAAAAAGCAAAGTTAAAACTTACTCAATTATTTCTGGCTTTCGAACTGTGCTTGAGTCAAGCGTTTCACCCTCAAGATATCCGCAAATAATTCCATTTCGAAACTTTGCGTGTAATGGTGCAGCAATTCCAACTTTTTCCAACTTTGTAATTGTATCCAATTCATGCAATCTAAAAAAAACGGAAAATCATAAAAAATCTTTTAAGTTAAAGAAAAATAAAATCAGTGTTGTTACGATTCCAACTCCGGAGTCACTGGAGTTGACGCTACCTCAACTCCGACTCCGTAGTCGATTTTTTTAAAAGATCAAAGAAAAAATGTCGCTTTTCGACACCGGAGTGGACTACATGTGACGGATTTTTCCGGAGTTGGTGCCGGAGTCACAAAACGTAAAAAGGTACAACACTGAATAAAACTTGCCTATCAATAACTTTATCAGTATTTTTGCCAAAAACTCGAAAAATCATTTTTTCATTTGGTTCTGCATTATACGTTACACAAAATATTCGATTTGTAATACCTTTTGTGAAAGTCTAAAGCTTTGATTACTATATGCTTTTAAAAAAATTCAAAACATACTTTAAATTCTATTAAATTATGATCCCATTTTGGTCGCAAATCTTTCAAAATTTCCAAAGTTTGTTCTTTTAAAAGCTTTTCATTGACAGGATCCATTTCAATTTCATAAGTTTTTATGCCATTAGATGTTGCATTGCTCGTAACCATTGTTGTTATGCTGCTGAAAAAAAGAAAAACTGAACTAATTTTTATGTCATTTTTTTTAAACTAGGCAACACGGTTTATGAATATTGTATCACACTTTTGTGTCATTTTCTTTTCTTCTGTACTTTTCCCTTATTACCAGCGTGTTTTTTTTCAAATATCTTTTAGATTGCATTTTTTTTGTTATTTCAATCCTTGCCAAAAGCTAATTTAAGAAGGTCAAACGACCCAAAAACAAAACAGAGAAGAAGAAGAAAGAAAGAAATCCCTTTTGGCTTTGACTTTCTTTTAGTGTTTGCTGTAATTGAAGAAACAATGATGCATTTGACTTTTTTCTTCTTCTTTTATTTTTTTTAACTCAGTACTTTTTTTCCTCCTTTTCTTTTTTGACTTTGATAATGAAGAATCTGTATTGAATGGATATTGCCCTGTGGGCATTGTTAGCGCTTTTAACTAAAAAAAACACAGAAGGATGGAAAAAAAGAGGAGAGAAAGGCGAAATACTGAAGCGTTTAAATCTCTCCCAAGAGATTTTGAAAAGCATTACAAAATTCGCAGTTTTTCATTCTGAAAACATTGCTTAAATCGGCATTCTTTTTTTTGGTTATTGCAAAAAAAGAGAAGTAAAAAAGACGCGCAGCTTTTGTGCCTCATACATGGCTCTCATTTTTTTTTTATTTTATTTCGGTGCTTCAATCACTAATGGACAGAGTGGTTTCTTTCTCCCCTTCTTCTTTTTTGCTTCCGTATTCAAAGACAAAAACCACTTTTGGCAAATTTTTTGCTTGACTTTCTTTTTAAAAAAAATAAAACTTTTAAAGAACTTCTGAAGAGTATGCTAGAATAAATCAATTCTAAAGCTGAAGCTTTCGTGACAACGCTTACGTCTTTTTTTTCTTCTTTTTGACAATGAATTTCTCGATGAAGAACTCAATCTTTCATTTTGTAGCTCTTGCTTTTAAAAAAAACAGAAGAAGAGAAAAAAGCCTGTTAAAGAAATCAGAAAAAAAATTTGTGACAAGGATAAGAAAGAAAAGATGTATTTGGGTATAAATACTTTGTTGTTGTTGTTTTTTCCTTCTTCCATTATCATTGTTGTTTTTTTGGTATCACACACATATGTTAACAAAAAAAATATAACAAATTTCATTTTCACTGTTCGAGTAAAATATTTCCGTTCTTATGTTTTCCGGTTGCCTATTTTTTTTTATTTCTAGATGCTTCAATGCTAGTGAAAAAACAAGGCATTGGGAAAAAAATAGACAAGAATTAGCTGTGTTTTTTTTAATCCAAAAATAGATAATAGCTTTTGCTTACCGCTTTGTTTTTCTCTTCCCCTTTTTTTATGCCAGAAAATACGGTTTTCTTTTGCAAAAATTCTATATATTTTTTTATTTCTTAACCTCGTAGTTATATTGCGCATATATTTCACTTTTCGTTTCTAAAATTTTTGCAACAACTTTCCTATTGACCAATACTCATGTTTTTTCATTGTTGTCGCATTGGATAACAAAAATATGCACTTTTTTGCAAACGAGGACTTCCATTATTTTGCCAAATATGCTTATGCAAGCTTCATCAAAAAGTCAAAACCATTCTTCTCATAATATTCTTTGCCATTTGCCCTTCTCTAATTTCACACTATATCCAAGAAAACAGGGGCAAGAAAAAATAGTAAAGCTTTTTTACTCAGAATAAAAGTAATGATCTCAATTCCTTTTAATATGATATCCTGTCACAAATACATATATATTTTTATGTGTTTCATAATTTCTAAATATTTTTTTCTGTTCATTTGAGTTTTAGTTAAGAGCATCATTTTTCTCGCCTACTTGCGTTTAAGCTTGCTGCTTCAACCAATTTTGTGTTCGCTTTTGCCATTTTTGTCAATTTTTATTCTTTTTCTCCTTTTCCGATATAGCAAAGAATGGGTTACTGGCAAACGCATGTGCCAAAAAAATTTTCCAATGCTTGCATTTGGCTTTAAAAGGCGACAGAAAAAAAGCAGCGACAAGCTAGATAGCGGGTTGGGCTTTTTCATTCCTTTTTTTGCTTTGCCAATAGTGCAAAGCTTGCCACCACCCCAATGTTGGGACTCAACTCACTTCACTTCTTCTTATATATGAAAATAGCGGTAGCACACGCACAACGGCTGCGCAAAAAAAAGAATTTTCCTCTTTTTTTCCTCTCAAAAAGTCAACGTTTGCACCAGAAAATGTTTGAGAGTCAGCCAGAAGAACAACGACGACAAAGGGAAAACTGTTGTAGAGTTTGAGCCTTTGGCATAGGCTTTTTGCCAGTCTAGTCTTAGCAAATATTATACTATTTTTTTCGTGTGCGCGCACATGCTTCGTTTTAGGACTTGCTTGACTATGGGCATTTTTTTCTGCTGCTTTCTTTTCAGTAAGCTAAAGCGCTACGCCGTCACTATTGAAGGAAGCGGGCTGTATCTAGTCGATATAGCTCAAGGCTTGCTTCTTTCCTATTTTTCTTTCCCTCCTTTCTCTTCCTTGTCTTCTTCCTTTATTTTTAATCGTTGGGTTTCTAAAGAATTCTTTTCTTTTATTAATACTTGTTTTTTTATGATTTGCTTTTTAAAAAAATCTTACAAAAATATATTTCGCGTTGAGGCTTACATCTTTCTCACGTAATGTTGTACAATTATTTCCGTCACCCGTGAAATTTTTGTTTTAAAACTTATGAATAAAATTAACTTTTAAACTATTAACAGATCATTAATTTGTTTACCATTGAGTGGTTTCGTCACGGTGTAAATTTTTTTAATTGCGGGTCTACAGACATTCAGCCGATTTTGTCGGCTTGTCTATGTTTGGCACCATCAAGGATGTTTTAGGTAAGTGATAAATATTATTAATGTAAATTTCTTTAATAAAATTAAAAGTTTGACGCTGACAAAAACGAATAATTAATTAGCCTAAAATAATTCTAAACTTTTTTCTTAAATTAGAAAAAAATAACTTTAAGATAAAATTAATTTTTAAAGATTCATTTAATCCGGAAATAGAAGAAGAATAACAGCAAAAATTATTTCTATTTTTTTCATGTTGACGCTTGCTTATTTTAAATTTTAAAACATTTAAGGCGAACTCAATTCGCGGATTAATGCGATAAACGAGGAACTAAACGCCAGAATGAGCAATCAACAAGCAACAACAAATTCATCCAATGGCGGTGCGGCAGCAACACCTTCCTCTAATCGTGGTGCCACAGATAATAGTAGTGCAGCAAATGGCTCAACAGGTGGACATAAAATTTTATCATCATCTACAGCAATTCAAAATGCGCATCAAGTACAATATTGTGGACCATATAAACTTGAAAAAACGCTGGGAAAAGGGCAGACGGGTAAGTACATCAGAAGGAATTTAAAGAAAAACAAAAACACGTTCAATCACGAAAAAAAAGAAAGTTAATATTGACAGAAAAAAATGAGTAACCACGTGATTGTTTTATCTGAAAAAAGAAAAAGAATCATGAACGAAATTTATTTAAGTGATAGACAAAAAAAAGGGAAAATGGCTATTTAATTGGATTAAGAAGAAGAGATTTTTTGAAGGGGTTTCATAGAAAAAAGTTATCCAATACCAAAAAAAGTTGCAAAAAGCAGACAATTAATGAGACAGCTTCATTCACACTCCCATTCTCTTCTCTTGTTTTTTTATCTTATCAAGTTTACTTTTTCTTCCCCACAAAAAAGATAAAATATTTATTGACCCTACAAGGTCAGAGAACAAAAATTTAACGTAAAATAAAAAAAAGACGTAAAAAATATAATATAATTAATAGCACGTGGAATATCTTTTTAGGTTTGGTCAAAACGGGAACTCATTGTATTACTGGTCGAAAAGTTGCTGTTAAAATAGTTAACAAAGAAAAGCTGAATGAATCAGTGCTTCAAAAGGTATGTTAATATACCTGTTTATCAACAAATATTTCACGCAAAAAATGCTTATTCATAAAAAAATAATAAACAAAAAAAGCTGCAACAAGCAACACAAATTCTTTTTTGTGATGGTAATGAAAAAAAAGAGACGAAAAAATCAAATACACGTTTTTGATTTTTTTGGTCCCTTTTTTTTAAATGATACTTCCCAAATAAAAATGGGTAAAACATGTTACCGAATTTGATTAAAATGAATGAATGTCGTCGCAGTTTAAAAAAAATTTTTTTGAGAATAGAAGTGAACAGGCAATGAAGACACCTGATCAATGAATGAAAAAAAAATACAATTTTCAGGTGGAGCGTGAGATTGCCATTATGAAATTAATTGAGCATCCACATGTATTGCATCTCTATGATGTTTATGAAAATAAAAAATATCTGTAAGTCAAATTAATTTAGTTTTTTCTTTTTCAAGGTGAAAACGATGTGAAAATTGTTTTTGAAACAATAAAATGCAAAAAAAGAATGTTTTATCTTTTTACACCTAAAAAAGGAAATAGCACTTAAAAATCACTATTTTACAGATATTTATTACTTGAACATGTTTCTGGTGGTGAACTTTTTGATTATCTTGTTCGAAAAGGTCGGCTAATGGCAAAAGAAGCAAGAAAATTTTTTCGACAAATCATCTCAGCACTTGATTTTTGTCATGCTCATAATATTTGGTAAGCAAATGATTACAGTAATAAAGGAGCAAGGACATCAGCAAGATGAAGCAACAGGTGCCTCCTCCGAAATAAGCAAAAGCCCTTTGATGTTTTGCCGCTACCGGCATGAACGAGTGACACAAGATCAAAAGCTTGTCAACTCCGAAATCGGTTACACCAACGCCGTTACTGCGGATGTCCTTGTAAATGAGATTACTACCATATTTCAAACTTATTTTTTTAGTCATCGAGATTTAAAACCTGAAAATTTATTACTTGATGAAAGAAATAATATTAAAGTTGCTGATTTTGGTATGGCTTCTTTACAAGTTGAAGGATCAATGCTTGAAACGTCATGTGGTTCTCCACATTATGCATGCCCGGAAGTTATTAGAGGAGAAAAATATGATGGTCGCAAAGCAGATGTATGGAGCTGTGGTGTTATTCTTTATGCGCTTTTAGTTGGTGCTTTACCATTTGATGATGATAATTTACGAAATTTACTTGAAAAAGTTAAAAAGGGTGTATTTCATATTCCACATTTTGTTCCATCTGATTGTCAGAATTTATTGCGATCTATGATTGAAGTAGATCCACAAAAACGTATATCGGTAAGTATGAAAAAAATATTTAAATATTAATGTATCCAAGAAAAGAAAAAGGATGACGCAAATTGTTGATGAATAAAAAATAAATTTATTTTTCTTTTTTAGTTGCAAGAAGTATTTCGGCATCCATGGGTGGCTGGAAGTGTTCGAAGTGAGCCAGAGTTAGAACTTCCAATGGCACAAGTTGTGCAAACACATATTATTCCTGTTGAAGAAAATATTGATCCTGACGTATTTCGTCATATGAATAATTTAGGATGTTTTAAAGATAAAGAAAAGCTAATTCGTGAATTATTATCACCAAAACATAATACTGAAAAAATGGTATACTTTTTATTGTTGGATCGAAAACGTCGAAAACCAGCACAAGAAGATGAAACAGAAGTTGTGCTACGTGGAACAAATCATAATCTTGATCCACCTCGAAAAAGAACCGATACATCAATACCAAATCGACATGCATTTGGTTCAATAAGTGAAGGATCACCAATAAATCCAAGAAAAACTTATGGTCGATATAGCCGAAATAGACATAGCTCACTTGGTGGTTCACCAAATAGTTCACCTCGTTCATCACGTGATTTTTATCAATCTCCAACAATTAATGCTGGAGCTTTAATTGCTACTGTTCGACAAGCAAATACAACTTCTTCTTCAACCAATGGTGGTGATGATCGAAGAAGTTCATCATCAGCTCGAAATGCATATCATTATTATACTCAACCAGTTGATGCTGCAGCCCTAGCTGCTGCAACTCGTAATGCAATTTCTCGTCGAGAAGGGCCATCTGCTGTTAATAGACAATCAAATATTACTCATGATACTCTTACAACAGATTCTGTAAATTCTGTCATTGGATCAGCAGCATCATCATCAAGCTCATTAGCATCGGGTGGAAGTGCTGCAAATGTTGCATCTCCAAGTGGTCCATGGAGATCAAAATTATCAACAATTAAAAATTCATTCTTGGGAACACCACGTTTTCATCGAAGAAAATTAAGTGCTGGAAGCAGCGCAGGTGAAAGTGATTCAGAAGATAGCGTAATGCTTGATACATCTGAGTACGCCCAGTAATAAATTTATTACTTTTTTATATTCTGTAAAAATCTTATTTTTTAATTTTTAGTTTGGTCAAAAAATCATGGTTTGGTTCATTGACATCTGGAATGGGAATTGAAAGAGATGACGTTCAATGTGTTCCAGTGGAAGGAAAGTCTTTGAATGGAATTAAAGCAGAACTAATAAGAACATTTTTAACTGTAAGATATTGAATTTTTTATTTTTGTTTTTAATAATTCATAAATTTTAACAGATTCATGAATTGAGCCATTCTGTGGTGGGACAAAATTCTTTTAAAGTTGAATACAAACGTGGTCCAGCTGTTGGTGGAGGAGTATTTTCAAGAGGTGTTAAGATGCAAGTAGATATTATTGTTAGTAATCAATCAGAATCACCTGATCGTCCACTTTATGTTGTACAATTTACACTTCTAGCAGGTAAGACATTTACTAATTGCAAAGTAATGAAGTAATAATAATGATAATCAAATAAAGGTCCCACTCGCCGATTCCGTCGTCTTGTTGATCATCTATCAGCTGTGTTACAAAGTAATAGCCAACAACGGTAAGTAATTAGAAGCACAGTTTTTTGAACACACACTTGCTTTAGTTGTTAGTGCTTTTTCATAGCTTCAAAGCTTAATTGCTTTATTATAGTTCTAGCACAGAACGCGCTCAACAAGCTGCGCTTATGGTTAGACCACGAAGATTATCTGATTCATCTGTAAGTAGTGCATGTTCAGAAAACGAAACCAATTACGGGAACAATATCCCCGGTATATCGGCCAACGCGTTGCCACACGTTCGAAGTCAAAATGTAAGCTTTAAATTTGGCAGGTGGTAAATCTTTAATAAAAAAGAATTTATAAATTTAAGGATCGAGTAGAATCACGTAGTTATGTATGTTCACGAAGTGGCAGCAATGCATCAAATACGGGAATTTCTTCTTCTTCAAATGTTAACAAAAATATTCGTATGGATCATCAAAGTATTGCGGGTGGCTCTTTAAGAATTTCTTCGACTAGCACTTCAGCTAATAACGGTAAGAATAACAAAAAATAAAGCACTTTTTTCTGATTTGATGTATTAAAAAGCTATTTATTAAAATTCTATTTTTTGCTATTGTTTATATGTCTGAATTATTCTGGAATTCAGACTTTTGTATAATATTAAGTCGTTATATTGATCTTAAGCTTTAATAGTACATATATCTTGATCATGTTAACCTCATATATAATGAAAAATCATTCCATTAATGACTTTTTTACATTTACAGATTACCGATTGTCTTTTATTTTAATTATTTTTTTAAATTTTTGTTGCACACAAATTTTTTTCTTAAATTTTGCATCCTATTTTTTGATTTTTCTAGCTAAAAATGTCAATCGTCGAAATACGACTGGCGCCGTCTTAGATGATGTTGGTGGAAAATTAAATGCAACAAATTTAATTTTTGGACATAGCCCAAAAGCAACCGCAGCAGCAGCATCACCATCATCAAAGCCAATACAAAATCAACAACAACAAAGAATTTGGCGCCCATTAATGGAGACAGCCTCTGCTCCAAAGACTGGTGAATCTGTAATAAAAATTCCAGTATCAGGTAGAAAATCAACACCAAGGTAAGAAAAATAAACATAAATGAATGGCACAAAATACTGCAACATTTTTACTGCAATCTATCAACTTTATCTTTTTTAAACTTCTTTAACTATATCTCTCTCACCAGCAATATAATAATCCCCATCAACACTTTGTTTTTTTAATTTTTTATTTTCATGTGCATTCAGCTTTTAATTTCTTGCTATCTGTCTTCCTCTGCACTGTTGATGTTGTTTGAATTTTATTTTTTGTAAAACAAATGTGAACACACTTACTTTTTTTTCCCTAACATAACAAAAAAATTTTTAATTAATTCACATAAATATATCACAATATTTCTTTATCATTATGCCATTACAGTATACCTTTCACAATTTTCAGATCTCTTTTCGACAGTAAAGAACTTGGTCAATCCGGGACGTCTAAGCAACAATCGATAAGACAACAACAAAAAGAGGATTCAAAATTAAAAAATGGTGATGAATCAAATTCACCAGATTCGCTAGAACGACATTCAAGTGATTCATATTGTCATATTCTTCCAACAACTACAATCCTTTAAAAAAATTTAATTAAATTATGTCCAAAAACTGTAAAAAATATTTCTTTTAAATGTTTAAATTGCAACTTTTTCTTTAATAATAAAAAAAGGTTAGACAACCGATAAAAATCAGAAAAAAAAGAAGATAAAACTTGTTTTACAAAAAAAACAGTGTCGCCATTTTTTTTTGTTATTTTTTTCTTTCAATGTTTTCATGTAAATTTTAGAATTTATAATAATAAATTGATTTTGGTTTAAAAGCTAGGTTCAATCAAAATAAATTATTTCTCACAAAAACAAAGAAATTTAAAAAATTACTGAAAATTATGCTTATACAGGATTGCGGGTTTTCTTTGTGCTTTCAAAAATCATATTTTTAGTTATATATCTTTGATGATCAAAAACGCCTACAGTATGCTTCAAAAAGAAAGCATCTGCTTCTTTCAAATTTAAAGTCTTAGAAAAAACAGCGTTTGAGATTGCAACATCAAAAAAGGAATCACAGGCATTCATAAAAAAAGAAGATTAAAACAAAAATTGCAAATTCATTGCAGTAGAGTTTTGATTTTGCCGTAAAAGGTGTTGATTGAAAAATAAAATAAAAAATGCCGACAGTCGGTTGTCTCAAAAAAATGTGTGCAGGTGTTCGAATGCGGCAGTTCAGTAGAATAAAAAGAGAACGACGGCGACTGTAAAAGAAAAGAAAAAAGAGGAAGAAGAAGAGTATCGCCATCAGGAACTGCTGCAATATCATTGTCGCCGCCGTAGTGTCCGTATTGCGCAGCAGCAGCATCAGCTCCGCCTTTTTAAAAACTCATCATCACTCAGGACTCTCACTTTTTTTTCTTTTTGCTTTGATTCATCAGAAGAATAAAAAAGAAAAGGGTGTTAGTATCGTCTCATAGGATTTAGAGAAAGATATCCAAAAAATTATTTATGTGATTGTTCAGATATTGTAACAACATCATATGATTTATTTTGGCATTAGAAAAGTAAAGTATTATAATTTTAAAGTCATTTCTTTTATTCTTTTACTTCTTCCATTCAATTGTCCTCCACATTTGTAAGAAAATGCTACTACCATTTTTCATCTTAAAGACAGGCAGCTGCCAGCAATTAGAAATCATTATACTCCAACTTGACAGTCGTTTTTTTAAAAAAGAAACCCTTTTATGCCACTTTTTAAATCGATGGTATTCAATGACAATTTTGGTATCCAAAAAAATCATTTTTAAAAGATTTTTTTTATATTTACTTTTCTTGTTATTATTTCAACAGTATTAGTAAAAAAAGAGTATGGTTATATATGGACGAATCGTCTGATCGAACGTCTGTTAATATTTTAATACTAGAAGTTCGATATGACATTCGACCAAAATATCTGTAACTCATTATTATTACTATATTACCGTAACCATTTTACAACAAACAAACTTTTGTAAACGTCAAAATAAAAGTAAGTTTCTATCCCATTTTTTTAAATATTCTTAATAGGATTAACACTATTATCCCATATTGATTTAAATTATACAGTTCCGGTCAATAGCTATATCTCAAGTTCAGGGACATTTATTAACAATTCTTTTCATACAAAAATGCGTTAAAAAAATCATTTCTGTAATCGATCAGAGAGGACCATTATTTTTACGTAACATTGGCGGCGCAAAAATAACCATGTATTTGCTTGTCAATAAGCGTGAAGCAAAAGAAGAAAAAATTTTCTTTTTCACAACCTTGACTCCCGATAATTGTAAAATAGATCTCCGATAATGATAGGAATAAATAAAACAGAAATAACTGTGAATACAAAATTATTCTTCATACTTATTTATTAAATAATTTTTATTTTAAAAAAACACACAAGCACCTTAAATATAATAAATAACAATTAAGTAAAAAAATAATATCATCAAAAACAATAGAATTATGGTACATGTTAAAAGCTATATAAGTACCCGTAATATGCCTTTACAGTACAAGTGAATCATTTTCTATGGTCTTCTTCTTTGAACAAAAGTTTTTCGAACTTCTGAAAAAATAAAAAAAAATTAAATTTCGGCAAACATTGAGTGAACTAGGGTCTTTTTTAAAAATAAAGTAGGTTAAACGAAGGAAAATTAAAAAGAAAGATATACTAGTAAAGTCTCTAAAAATATACGGTAGTTTCTGTCCTTCACAGCTAATTAGTGGTAAAACTGATAATAAGGACGTCATCAAGGAGGGACCCCGAGGCAAGTGCCAGTTCCAAAATGGATAAAAGTCTTTTGGACCTTTGCCACCCTTGTGTAAAACCAGGAAAAGATCAAAGTTGTGTCCCCCTCAGACTTTGTTGACCCCGGAATTTTACTCTGCTGCTATCCTTGTTAAAAAAACAATCACTTACTTCAATAATTCCAATTAAATCATCAATAACTTGAACAGAATTACGAGATTCCTTTTTCTTTGTTATAATTTTTTGTAAACTTTTAGTATTTACAATTTCTCCATTAACTGCAACTGGAGTACTAACTTCTGTTCCATTGGGAATAACATTAATTGGATGAGCAGGTATTGGGAAATAATCAGCATCACGAGCTCTTTGTTCCTGCAATTGATAGCTTTAAAATAAAGATTAGGAGTTAAAGGTTACCATTTCAATCAGACGAGTTTCCATATCAGCAACTTTTTCCATTGCACATCCTTCAGATTCTTCCAATTCTTGAATTCTATCACGTAAAACACTAAAAATCCAAAATATAATAATGACAAAAAAACATCAAAAATATACCGTTCATTATTAAAAGATTTTTCTAATTCAATTTCAAGTTCTGCAATACATCTCTTTTGCTTATCTGAAGAAACCTTCAATTCATCAAATTGTTTTTGAAGAATATTATTCTCTTTTTGTAATCGATCATTAGCTTGTCTTTCAAAGTCACCTTTAATCTAAAAAACTAATATCCTAATATGTTTTAAAATAACAAAATACGAACTTTAAAACTAGTAGCTTCTGTCGATAATGCTTTATTAAGGTTAATTTGTTCTTGTAATTTACGTTCATATTCAGAATGGACCTGTTCAACATCCATTTCAAGTTCAACCATACGAACCCTACTATCTTCTAAATCATCATTGAGCTCTTGAACACTAAAAAATTAATATGTTATTTCAATATATAACACAGATAACTTACATTCTACGTAATGCTGCAATTTCAGCTTCGCTAAAAATAAACTTTTAATCAAAAATATAGTTATATAGTTTAGCTTACGGCGTAGCATATTGTATATTATCCATTTTAAGAAAAAGCAAAGTTATGGTAACATTAAACAATTATAATAGATTGTGTTCAAAGTATGTTAAATGTCAGCAGCAGCAGCTTTATAACTTTTTTTTAAAGTTTTATCTTTCGCGTTGGGATTTTTTTGATTGGTTCTTAAATAGCAATTTTACAGTAATATTTTTACTGCTGAATTTAAAACAAATTGAATTGCAAGTTTTTATGAATTGAAATCTTTCTTCCATTAACATTAAAGCATAAGCTAAAATTTGATATGCATAAAGTTCGAAGGAAGAATTCGAACGAGAAGTTGTTCATGTTGCTAAAGATGGTAGTAATGATGAAGGACTGAAAAACTTAGATGATGAAAAGGTTTCATTAATTCCAAGAGAAATGGATGTTGAAAACGGAAACTTTTATAGAAATTAAATTTCCAAAAGTTAAGAATAATGGAATTACAAAAGTAAAATGTAAAAGACCGCATTATTTTTGAAACGGGATTACTATATTATTGTAAATCAATTAGTCGTGAGTACTGCATTGTTATATCAAATTTCATTTTTCTAAAAATATTAAACATGAAAAAAACGTCATAATTTAAACTAGAACTTCATCACACAAATACAATTTTACTATATGTTTGTGACGTAAAATATTGAAGTAACAAATTTCTATTCCATCCACAAGATTACTGTAGCAATTTTACTTGCAATCAATAAATTGATGCTTTGATCATTGCTGTTATTATTTTTGAAATTTTGTTAAAAAATTAATAAATAAAATGTTTTACATTTGTGTCTAAGGCATACTGTATTCTTACTGAACAACAGCAAAATCTTTACATAACTATTAAAAATTAAATTTTTTTTTAATATTATAATTAAAATGCTTATTGTAAATTTTTACAAAAAAATAATTTTCTCTCTCAAATATCGATATTAAAACGACATTAAACAAAGAATACAAAATTTGGGAGAATAGGTAATGAAATTTCATTCAATTTAAAAATGTTGTAGCCGTTTAGAGATTTCTTCATAAATGGAATTTAATAAAGAGTGTTTTTTATCGAACGAATAATCAAAATTAACAAATACAACCATCGAAAAGTTATATCAATAAAATATTCATAAATCAAAAAAATACTAAAAAATGCATCGTATGGACTTCAGATACTGTAAATGAATACTTTTAGTTATTTGTAAATTTGTAACATAACTAAAATACAAAAAGCTGTAAATCAGTGGTACAATTTAAACAACAGCCATGCTACAGTATGCTGCAAAAAGCTTGGGTTAAAAATGTGAAAAGTTTTGCTTCCACAATCAAGCTCTTATTAAGTTGTATTTGGTCCCTATTTTACTGTCTTCTATTTGAATTTCTTCCGAAGTCGCTCACCTCCACTATTTTCGATACGGAGTTGTTCACTAGTGAACTCAACTTTATTGTAGAATGTAATATGCACAACTAAAACATTGCACCCCATAATCTTCAACAACTAACCATTAGACTCCATGAGATCCATCGAAATTCAGCTTTAGCATGTTTTAATCCAACTCTTTGTAGACCTCTAATACTTCGAAAACTATATTGATGAATAAAAAATCTTTAATAAATTAATTGAGCAAATTCTTTTAAAAATAGCATAAAAAATTTTGGTTGATTTACCAATGATAACCAGTTCTCAATTACAGAAATAATGAATGTTTATATAAATAACGATTAAATAAAATTAATCAATAGTAAATAGAGTTAAGGAAACAAAGAAAATGATGGTAAAGTTTACAGTATACTATTAAAAAATTTGTTGAATTGCTACAACAGTTTTTAAAGTTGGCCTTATGTATCCTTTTTGCCAACACTCCCTATTTCACTGTTTTTTCTCTCAAAAAATTACAGCTTTCAATTTTTACAAATCTTTTTTTAAATCAGAATCTTTTTACCATGTCTTTACGGAAGCTTGCTAAAATTAACCAACGAACACATCGTGAACGTCCACAGGTAACTTTTGCAATCTCTTTATTGTACTTGTTTTAATGCAACTTTTATTTTAGCCAGAAAGTCGTGGAACATTTGGTTATCTTGAACATAAAAAAGATTGGCTTCAACGTGCTCAAGATGTATCAGAACGCAAAAAGAAGCTTAAACATCTTCGTTCAAAAGTATTAGAAAAGAATCCTGATGAATATCGGCATCATATGGTTCGAAGTGGAATAAGTGTAAGGTTTTTTTTGTTATCATTGGTATCTTGTACTTATTATTCCTTTGTTTTATAGATTGATGGAATTCATCGTGAACTTGATCCTGATTCAGATGATGAAACTGTATTACAAAAGAAATTTGAAGGTATTAAAGATTTACATTATGTTAAACATAAGCTATCAGTTGAAAGAAAAAAGATTGAAAAGCTTAAATCAACTTTACATTTAACTGATGCTCAAGTAACTCCTAACCAACATATTGTATTTGTTGATGATGAAGAAGAAGGTATAGCTACTATCTATCTTAATGTAATACAACTTTATATTTAACTTTTTAAGCTAAAAGTTTTGATCCTGCTGAATATTTTAATACTGATCCAGAATTTCTTGGTCGTAAATTTAATCGTCTTACCAAAGATTCTATTGCAAAGAATGCTGTTATTGCTCAAAATAAAGAACAAGTTAAAGTATGCTTTATCAATACATCATTTGTTTGAGTTTATTATCCCATCATTTTGCAGGAAATTGAAAAACTTCGTCGTACTCAATACAAAGAACTTCAACTTCGAATTGAAAGAGAAAAAGAGCTTGCAATTGTTTTACAAAAGCTTGAACTCAAACAAGCATTAGAAAATTCAAAGGGAAATGAATTAAAACCGAAACGAGAAAAGAAAGGAACAGCAACTCGAGCAGCAGTTTATAAATGGAAATATGAAAGAAAGAAGTGATTAAATGATATTTTTTGTTGTTTGAATGTTTTGTTGAGTTTTTTTATATATCTTTATTAATAAAAGTTAAAAAATACCGGTTTTATAGTATTGCGGCAACACTATTGTATATGGGAGACAAAGTTTTCTTTAATGCTTTTCATTTACCCTAGACTGTTCTGTTCTGCTTAAAGAAGTGTTTTGAATTTTTGAGTGAGATTGCTAAACACAAGAAATTTCTTTGAAAAATGAGTTCTCATTACTTTTATTGTGTGGAGTTCTTAAAGACTCTTTAATAATTAAAAGTAGTCATTAAATAATTGATTTCGGTGTAAAGATGTAAACATAATAGAAAAAAATATTTGAAAATAGTATTTACAGTGGTTGCCGAGTAACAGCCTTTAAAATTGTTTAAGGTTCTTCAATGGTACTGTAAGTTTGAGTTTTGCTTTATTTTGATGGGTTCAGATGATTGAATTGTTGGAAATGGGATATTTTTTTCATCATTTAATCCATTTTTATCACACTCTACAAAAACTTGAAGTTGATTACAGTATCAGCAATATATGCAACAAATTCCATTTTTATAAATAAATATATATCTGTAAAAACTAGTGGAATATCCAGGGAATGTCAGCTTAACTTTTAAAATAATAATTATTTAATAAATTATAGGCACTTGTTCCATTTCTTTGTTGCTTAAATACAATTGCAATTGGAACTTTTGAATGTCAATGAATGTACACACAGTAGTATTCCATATCCATGGATTACCGTAGCCAAAAGTGTCATCACAATTACATCGATACGAAGTTATCGAACAACGCTGGTTAAATGGTTTCAGTATTTTTGTGACTTAACAAAAAGTAGCAAATCATTGATTAGCGGTGTGGATATTAACATTCATCCAATTGGTGTACAAAATTAAATACATGCTAACACGAAAAACCTCGTTTTCCCTTGATCACCCGGGGGAAATGGGTGATCACCATTTGACCACCCTACTTAATACGCTTATCCGATAAGTTTTAAAGTATTGTTATTCTCTGTGTGACGACACATTGCTGCTTGACTCGATCCTTTCTTGCTTGAATTAAATTTTCTTACAGTATCAATAGTAAAATGAGAAAACTACAATATAGAACATCAAAGTTTAATGACATAAAAAGTTCCAAATAATTATTTTTACAAAATTGAATTGGTATTTTAAACAACCGATATACCCGTATCGGATGGACACTTAAAATAACACCCTTACTTTAAGATTAGTTTATATATAAAATTAATTTATGGGATAAGAAGAGTCATTTGACAAGAAGCAATTCACACCAAATACCGTAAATTATGTTATAATGGAAAAAAGAAGAGGGAAAATTTTCTTGAACCTACAGTAGCCGCAACTACAAAGAAATAACAGAAGAAAGAATATACCTAGTTTAAACTTTAAAATAATTTGTTGTATTTACGTTCCAGATAAAAACATGAATCGTCGAAATATAAATTATAGACTTTTTATTATTGTCTCGATACAAATTAGGGGTTTCAAAGTTATTTTTTTATTTAAATAACATTCTTCTATTTGACTTATATTATTGCTATTTGAAACAGAGTCATAAATAATGACAAATCAATTTAATAAATAAAAGTGATTACAATGTTCAAACGATAATGCTTCTTGGATTACTGTAACCTCTATGAATAACAAAATTAAACGATTTTATAGATAAAATATTTATTTGTCGTTTTTTCAGAGAATCGACGGAATATTAATTAAAAACGTTATCAACAACAACAAGAAAAATAGAAAGACAAAATGAACTTAAATTTTTAAAGCAGCGATTCCTTTGATTGGTTTTGTAACAGAAGTTGAAGAACTTGCAGGAGCCTTGTTTGAATTATTGAAAGCAATTTTCTTAACGACATATCCTGGTTTTGAAGGTCCTGGTTTTGATGCAGTAGATGAGCTTGGTTTTGATGTAGCAGATGAGCCCGGTTTTGATGCAGCAGATGAACTTGGTTTTGATGCAATGGATGAGCCTGGTCTTGCAGCAAAAACATAGCCCGGTTTTGATGCAGCAGATGAACTTGGTTTTGATGCAATAGATGAGCCTGGTCTTGCAGCAAAAATATAGCCCGGTTTTGATGCAGCAGATGAACTTGGTTTTGCAGCAGCAGATGAGCCCGGTTTTGAGGCAGCAGATGAACTTGGTTTTGCAGCAGTAGATGAGCCCGGTTTTGATGCAGCAGATGTACGTGTTCTTGATGCAGTAGATGAGCTTGGTTTTGCAGCAGTAGATGAGCCCGGTTTTGATGCAGCAGATGTACGTGTTCTTGATGCAGTAGATGAGCCAGGTTTTGCAGCAGTAGATGAAGCCGGTTTTGATTTAGTAGATGAGCCCGGTTTTGATGAAGTAGATGAGCCTGGTCTTGATACAGTAGATGAGCTTGGTTTTGATGTAGTAGACGATCTCAGTTTTGCCGTTGCAGGATTAGCAGACGAAGTAGGGTTAGAAACTCCAGTGAGATTAGTGTATCCAATTCTGTTTGGAAAATTTCCACTTCTAAGTTGGCTTTCAAGAATAATTTTGGTTGAAGTAATATGTTCCGTCTGAAAAATTTTAAAAATAAAAATTTTAAAAATATATAGTTTTCAAAGAACAAACGTCTTTTTTATACCAACAACGATTTGAACAGTATTCTGAATTGTCTCGAGCATTCTTATCACAACCTTTACACTTTTCCTTTACAACAACAGCTGGTTTAACAACAATAGCTGGTGAAAGCAATGGAGGTTCAGAATTTTTTGAATCAGATGGTAAAGCTATTTCAGGTACAAGCAATGGTGGAGAGTCAGATGGTGTAGAAAGCAATGAAGGCTCGATATTAGAAGTTGATTGAATTAAAGATAAAGTAGGTGGTCCATCAGCAAGCTTTTGACTTTCAGATTTAGGTTTTCTTCCACGCTTCTTGTATACTTTTGGAACTTCAGCAGATGAAGTTGAAGGTCCAGGTTTTGAAGGTGTAGGGGGAACAGTTCTTGGCTTTTTCTTCTTTGCTGAAAATAAATTTTAAAACAAAAATCAATATTACTGTATAACGTACGACTCTCTTCTTCACTTGATGCACTACTTTCAGTGTCATCACCAATGTAATAAGGTCGTGGACCTTCAAGTTGTTTAGCTTTACGGCTAGCATTTGGTTCGCGTCCATAATTGCTTATTAAGTTAAGTGTAGATCTGGACGAAGAAGAAGCAACAGCTTCAGCTTTTGGTTTTCTTCCACGCTTTTTATAAGGCCTTTTAGCTTTTACAGGAGAACTTTCTTTTGAAGATACAGTACTTTTTCTTGCAGCTGAAAATAATTACGGTATAAAAATATATAATTTGTTCATATCAACTTACAATGACCGGCAGTAGTAGTAGTACGAGTACGAACATCGGCAGCAATAGTAGTATTAGTACGAACATCGGCAGTAGCAGTAGTAGTACTAGTACGAACATCGGCAGTAGCAGTAGTAGTACGAGCACGAACATCGGCAGTAGCAGCAGTAGTACGAGCACGAACTCTTGGTGCAACATTAGCATAAGGATCATTCTTTTCAAGGTTACAACGTCTTCTATTACACTTTTTCTTTGGATCAGCTAAACATGATTCACAATTGTCACAATCATGTTGTCGCATACAACCAGCACAAGCTTGACAACGAAAGATTGTTAGCATAGCACCATCACGTTTTGTACAAATATAGCAACAAAACTTAACAATTTTGTCAAGGTCGTCTTCTGTAACCTATAAGAATGCCATCCATATATGCATATACTTAAAAGATGGTAATAAAGCTTACCCTTGCGCAAACCAAATGGAACCATTGTTCACACCGATCGCACATAATCCTATAATAAAAGTTCAATTAGTTTTTTAAATATTGTCTTTTAATGCAACATACCACTTGGATTTATGACGTCGTGAACCGCAAATACATTCATCTTTAGATCTATCCATTTTCTTTTTGGTTAAAGAATTAAACCTAAAAAACTGGGCTATAGAAAGAAAAAAACAATGGGATAATATGACAAAAACAAAAAATCACGGAGAAAAATACGGCTGGAGAAAAAAATAACCGGAGAAAAGAACAACTTTATATAGTTATTAAGGTTAAGGATATTGAGATATATGAAGATAAAGCATAACTTCGCTTTTGCGGTACACATGAGGCTTGCCTCACAACACAATGGAGATAGAAACAACCAAAGAAAGAACAACTTTATATAGTTATTAAAGTTTAGGAGGCAGAGATATATGACGATAAAGCATAACCAAAGAGCTTTCGCGGTACACATAATGCTCGTCTTCGTTCATAGCCCCATCCAAAGCTTGACTTAAAATTATGTAGTTATAGGAGTGAGAATATGTGGTGATATATTTCAAAGATATATTAGTATTAGATGTTTTTTTCTTCGGTTGCTTTTTTCTTCTGCCAAAAAAAGTAATCGTGTTTTTTTCTTTCACCAACAAAAAAACAAGCAAACAATTTGTTTGTTCTTCAAAAAAAAGCAGGCTAAGAAATTTCATCGTTTGGTATTTAGAATTTCCCTGCAAGAATCGGGATAAAAAAAGTTGCAAACATTTTTTTTCGAAAGTTTGCATTAAAAAAATTATTTTAAACTTATCTTTATTGAAGTGTGATTATTTAATGTATAAGCAAGCTTAAGCATATTAAAGTACTAATGACAAAGTAAAAAATAAATGAGTTGTTTTTTCTTTTTGTTACAATGATTTTTGTATAATCAATATTTCTTCATCTACTGAGAATAAATCCAAACTTTTGTTAAATATATTTTTCTTTATTTTAATAAAATTAAGGTCCTGTTAAATACAAATTGTACATAGGGTTATTATTTCAGTTATTTTATATAAAACACAAAAAATAAAATATTTGAAATTATACATATATTTTTCTCAATCGACAAAAACAACCAATTTTCATGGCGTACTGTAGCTAACATTGGCAACACATTTTACGTAATGCATTTTTGAAGGAGTATGAACAAAGCTGAGATACGGTAATTAAAAAGCTGTACAACTTTTTCACTTTTATATTTTCTTAAAAATTATCTGCACTACCGTAATCCAAAAAAATTTGAGTGTTTTTTTATATCAAAGAAAAAATAGAACACTAGTTAAAAGAGAGATATCAGTATTGTGTTTTTTACAACAGTTGTATTTAATAAATTTTTTAAAATAACGAATAAAAGATTTATAGTCACAAGGAAAAATAATAATAAATTCAACGACCTTTTTGTTCTTTAAAAAAAGATTCTGTAGAAGAATTGCATCATTTTTTCAAGCTGATTTAAAAAGAAAATAAACAATGCAATTTCCGTTAGCATAAAACAAATATATGTTTTTTATAAAACCGTTAAACAAGTTAACTTATACACTTACACGCAAGAAAGCAGCAATCAAAAGATATTGTGATTGAATATTGTGAGCTGAAATGTTGCCAATAATAAAACTTGAGATTTTAACTCAGTGATTGAAAGAAGGCCACTGTTGCGAATTTTGCAGGAGTAATTACACTTTCTGTTAAAAAGAAATAGAAGCCTCATCAAATAATATTGCATTAAGAACTTGAGCTAAAATATTTTTGATAGAAGCAAAACCAACTTATCTATCAGAGATACCTTTAATCATTAAATCTTTAATATTTCTATCTTTTGTTACAGTAGCAAATTTTTCCCATGCCATTTAATTTTATAATTCTAATTTCATCTTTCTTATCATAATTTTTAAAAAATAGTTGCATCTGGATATAAAAAAGATTACGGTAACGACAAATTCTAGAAAAAAAGGAAATAATATCACACATAAGGTTAAGTTGACCCTAGTTTAACTACTTTTATAAATGAATAATGGATGCCTTTTATTCAAAGCCCGACCGACTTCAGTCCTTCTTTATTTATGCGGCCTTGTTTGACATTCCTGGCAGAAAATCAATCTTACAAGTGTTAACAAATTTGTCATATTTTTTATCTTTTGTCTTTTAACATTTTTTGCATATGTGCATAAATTTATTGTTCATAAATTTTTCATTACACAAAGTTCGAGCTCTCCATGACAGTAAAATCGTGTAATCATCAACATTACGGTAGCTTCAAACAATCTTTATTTATTTCCATCACAAATATTTTTCACAACATGTTAGTTTTTGTTATTATTACACAAAATTTTTATATTCATCTGTACATATGATATTATAAAATTTTAAATTTTAAAATTTTTTTTACGAAATTGGTTTCATTCCAAGACGGTCCCAATTAATCCAATGTAAGCGAGCAAGAAGGTCTGTAATGATAATAACAAAAATTAAGTTATTGTTTTAAATGATGACACATTTAATGAAAGAAAAGAGAAATAACTCACCACTTGTGCTCCAAACAGTTCCACTATGATGCCCACTTCGAACTTGATTTACTGTATTTTGAATGTATTCTGCTGGTGGAAGATCATTTTCCAAAACTTCTTCAAGCATATTGATATATGCAATTGCCAAATTTAATGTATCAATTTTTGATAAACGTTTTTCAAATGGAAATGTTGGAATGCGATCGCGCAACTCCTTTAATTTAATATTGAATCCGTAAGATTGTTGTTTTTTTGAACCAACCACAAATGCTTCATTTATTCCACACATTCTTTTACGCTCTCGAACATTTGCAGCTTTACGATCTTCTTCTTCAAGAGGAAATTCTTCAAAATTTTGTGAATCTGTATTAATAGAATAATATATCGGCATATTAATAATATCTTGAGAATTAATTTGATGTGGGGGTGGAAGTAAAGGTTCTTTGGGCTGTTCCCATGGCTCTATTTGTGTTGATTCCTGTAAAAAAGCACCTGTTAATTTAAACATTACATAAAATATTAGTTTCCTACCGAAGGATAAGAAATTTTAAAATCTGTGTTATCCATAGACAAATTTTAATGGGTAAATGCTAAAACTGAAAAAGAAGAAGAAGAGATTATGACACCTAACTGTCAAAACCATCCCTCTCTTTTTTTGCCGCAAAAACACTTAAGTGCTTAAAAATAAAATTTATCCAATTTTAGTTTGGTCATGCAGAAAAATTCTTTTCTTTTTATAAAAATATCATTTACTAAAACAAACAAATGTCATCATTTATATATCTAAGCAAGGTTTAAAAAATTTGACAATTCAACACATGAATACAACAAACAAAGAACAAAAACAATAGAAATTAAGAGATCAATTTTGAAATAGCAGCGTGGGAGAGAGAGAGCCGCGTGTCTAGACGATAAATAAGGAAGTATGAGAGAGCAAAGAACAATCATTTTTGTCTCTTGTTTTGCTGGAAACATTTTTACGCAAACAAATCATCCATGTTATCATCTATCACAATATTATGCCTATTTGGTCTGCAAAGGTATTTTCTTTGAAATAATTACGTCAACTTTTTATGTGAAACTTACAGTGCTCCCATAACAAAAAATGATGAAGTTTTTTTAGATTTTCGAAGTGGTATTGCAGCAAGTATTTGTTCACTTAAACCCGTAGATCTGCTAATTCTTATTAGTGGAACATTATCTGAATACTGTAGATTATTATTACGTTGTAATTGAAAAATTGGTAGTGAAGATGAAAGAGTTACAAATAGTAATAAAAATAAGAATCTTGTTGAATTTACGATAAAATTCATTGCATTTATTATTACCTGAAAATTTTTAAACATCATATATTGGTCATTTACTCTAATTTAGTTGTTGATTAAAATACTCGAGAGGTTATTACGTAAAAAATATCATAAAATGATCTTCCCTCTTCCGTTTTTCTCTCTCTTTCTCTTTTAAATATCTTCTCCTGGTCAAATGGGTGTGAAACAAAAGTTTTTCGACGACACATTAACTAGTTATACGGTTCTGCCCACCCAATCTTTTTTCGCTTCCTGTTTTTTGAACAATTTCGTAATCATTAAAAGTACCAAAGAAAAAAGACTTTTTTTGAAACGTAAACATTAAAATCGGTTGCAAGATCAAACCCGAAATGAACTAAACGATTTTTTTGTTCGCTCTATTATTTTTTTCGTACCTATAAGCATGTCACATAAAAAGCCACAAAAAGACACCGCCCTTTAAAAAAAAGGACACCAAAAGGGCAACAAAACGAGAATAACCCAATACCACCAAAAAAAACAGGTGAATTATTAAAAAACCCCGTAATAGAAAAATAAAAAGTGGGTAAAAAGAAAAGAAGAGAAATAATTAATTTTTTTTTCTTACTTGTCAAAATAAATACAAAAAGAACACACATTTTATTTGGAACATTTAAACAAAAATTTTGATAAAAGTTTTATAATTTTGATTAAATAAGAATAATATGAATGGCGTAAGATGATGATAATAAAAACAACAAAAAATAGTAATATTTTAAAAATCTTAAGGGATTAAACTACGCAAAAAGCATGAACGCTTAATAAAGAGACAAAAATATCAATGAAATGTTGTAGTAGCTATAATAAGTCTTATAAAGTGCTAAAGTGTATGTTATATTTAAAATTGAATTTAAGAAAAAAAGGTTACAAAACATTTCTTTAAAAAAGAGACTGCTTTTTTCTTTTAGATTTAAAAATAAATTCATAAATATTATGTTAATGATTGTCTCATTCTAAAAAATGACGACGACAACAAATTTTATTTATATATTATCCTTGGAGACCAGGTTATGGTACAAACGAAACGCTGGAATGTTGTCATTATTGTTTCTATGTTCTTCAAAAAAAGTGGAAGCCAAATTATAACAATTTTTTTAACAACGAAAAAATATGAAGAAGTAGTGTTATGCGCTTACTTATAATGATACTTTTATAAACAACAACGAAAAATGAGTAAATTGTTTTAAAACTCAAAAAATATTAAAGAATTTTTAAAAAGTTTAAGGCTCTTAAAACATAAACTAAAAATTAAAACAACTGCTTTTAATTAAGTGGACTTTCACTTTGACCTAAGATCAGCTGTTTTCAATAACAAGCTTAAAAATACTTAACTCAAGGATAGATAAAACTTTAGAAATCTGAAAAAAATAAATGCAAGAACAAAAAATGAATAACGTGAGAAATTATTTTCGCATAACGTGATTATATATCTAAGAAAGTTATATTTTTTTTCTTTAGCTATCATTTAATCCTGACTTTTTTTTTCTATTAAAAATGTAACGTCAATCTATGCATAGATGTTGCAAAATGATACTTTCATGCACGCCTTAAAAAGAGTGAGATTCAATACTTGGCTAGTATTCAAGCTGCATCCCCCACAGAAAAAGGATCATTGCAACCCTCCTTCAAAAGAAGAGAAAAAAACATGTATGCAACAACAGAATGAATATCTTAAAGTAAATAAATTGCATCAAGCAAGTAAATGCCGTCAGCATTAGCTCCTCCAAAAAATTTCAAAGCCCACTATTTGAAACAGTATAACAATGTTAAAAAAAAGCGCTGCAAAAAATACAAGGTTATATAAATAAAATTTTGAATTTAAAAAAGACAGGAATAGAGTTAAAACTTTAATAGTAGATGATGTAGATACAGTATACACCCATTAAACTAACATTATTTGCATAAAAAGGATTTTTTTATTGTTTATACTTTATCATTTTTCAAAGCTTTTATTTATTTCATAGTCTTCGATGAATAAAAAGTGTTTTTTTCTCACAACTTTTCCAACAGTGATGATACCTACATTAAATAAATTTCCATTTACAGTAATTATTAAAAGTTTTATCATGTAAAAATAATTTGTAAAATTCGATGATTAATTCACATATCAATAAACTATTCCCCTAATCTTTATCTTTTTACATTATACAAAAAATTGATAGAATAAATACAAAACAAAGAAACATAAAAAATTTTATGGTAGATTATTTCAAAGGTAACTTTGGAGATTTGGTTAATGGAAGAATTTTTGGACATCCAATTTTCTGTTTGATAAATTCTTGAGACATCCATGGAGCATCTTTTTCTTCCTTTAAAACATTTTCTTTTGATCCACTTAATCCAAGAATATTACGAATTTGTTGAAAAAAATAATCAATGCATGTAATCTGTACAACAGGTAATGGATGATATTGAGCAATTCGTGCTAATGAAATATACGCCGATTCAGATAGTGATAGAACTCGAAGTGGAATCGTAACAATATTACAACCATCAAGAGTTTGAAAAACAATAAAAGTAGTATTCATACAAGACTGTGTTGACCTAGTGAAAGCTTTCATTGTTGATGGTCTTGAAATGTATTATTTATCAACATTACGCCGTGAAATAAAGAACTGAGTTGAATCAATAGATGGAAAATTTGCATCAACAGTACAGTAATCCATACTAGTAAAACTGAAAAATAAAATTTCAGATTATTTAAACGTTATTTTTGATTACCGTACCTGATAGGATTGTCATTATGAAAAAAAGTAATAACATAAAGATTCAAAAAACTTTTACCATCATTCTCTTTCCGACGAGATATACAAAATCTATCACAAAATGCAATTTCATGCCAAATATATTCAACATCATGATCATCATCTCTCATATCAATAGCAAATTGAGTATCTTCATATTCAATTGAAAGTTCTTGTATTCTACCAATTTCTCCTTCTGATCTCTGAACAACTGAAAGAGTTTCTAGTGTATTAACATTCACCATAATATTTGATTAAATAGGTTGTAGAAGAAGTTTAAAAAAATCATTTTTCATCCATAAAAGACAATATCCAGATTGATTGATAGACACACGGATTTGAAAAATGCCTACTTCATTTTGATATTTTTGTGGAGTAATAACCAAAGTAATAAAATTTGGACAAAATACGGCATATCGAATAATCGGCTTTACACATGTGGAACATAAATTAAGATTAATAAGTGCGAATTCTGGATATATTTCTTCCAACATTGTATAATAAAACAATTCCTTTGTATCAACATTAAGTGAAAACATACAAGTATATTTATCTACCTAAAAATTAATATTATTTTTTCAATTTAACCGACGTTTATAGCAGCGATATTAGTAAAGTAAAGAAAACCCGCTTACCCTTGCAGCAGTCCATATTTTTGTATCCTTTTTTCTAACAGACAAACCCGTAGCAACATGTATACCATTCGTGCAGCATTAACATTTTACAACATCAATATCAGTGGCATAAAATTCTTTCCAATTACCAATATCAAAGATTGATTTTGTGTAAATAAATAACATATTATTCTTTTCACCAAAACCATAAAGTTGAGTTTCACGAATACCAATTAAGAATATATTTGGATCAGATGGAGCAATGAAGTACATAGTTGCTGCTCATCAAAGAATAGAAGAAGAAATGCACACAATTTGTTGCTGCATTTGTTTATCCTTAAATTTGCGTAAAATGAATGCAAAAAATATATTACAGTATTCTTTAAAAAAATTAACATTTTTTCATAAGGCCTACAGCATTCAATGTTGCGTAACTCATAAGTAGAGTAGCTTTGAAATATTTTCTTTTAAAAATTTTTTCTTCAATTCATTTCTTCTTCCACAAGAAGCTTGAATCCATTGAAAAAGATATAAAAAGAAAAAAATTATTGAACTTGGTAATGAACGAGAAGGTTGTTGAGAAGATAGAGAAAAACAAGCAAGTGAGATATAATCTGATTGAGAAAGTGATAAAATTTCTAGTGGAGATGTTACTGTAGAACTATTAGATGTTTGAAAATAAATGAAAGATGAAATAGCAGAAGCTTCAATTTGTGTACTTGCAAAGCTTTTGACTACGGTACTTTTTTCATTTCCGTTTAAAATTGTGAATGCAAAATTCTTCTTTTGACAAATGTTTTTTTTTTATTTTTGTAAAACTAAGTAAAAAATTATTACAACATGAAGAAAAGAATTTGAACGTGATTAATTGCTTTCATAAACAATACAAAGATTTTTTTTGTTGTTTTTCAATAAGGTCATATTATTATATGTTTGTTAGAAACCAATCATGGTTCAACGCGTTTAGCAGATGTTGTTGCTCCTCTTTCTGTCAGACTTCTTTTTTTTTGCCATTTTTTCAGCGCTAACAAAATATGGTATAAAACATTAGCATATACAATATTTAAGGAACATGCGAAGAGAGAGAGAGAGCGCGGATTGTTGCTTTCGATGATGATATATATGTGGAACAAAGCAGCCAATTTGATGGGAATATACATGTATATCTTGTCTAGCAGCTTCCGGTCAGTTGGCTTAAACACGCGCGACAAATTCGCGCTCATTGTTTTTCAAACGAATGGGGGTGTCAATTTGTTGACTACAATGTTTTGACATAAAAATTTGTCAAAATTTTTAGATGATTAATGAAAATTGGTTTAGTGTCATCCTTTCCCGTTTCTTCTTTCTTCTTTTTTTGCATGGATTTTTTCTTTCTTTCTTATAATCAATTATATAAATGTTTGTAGATTATAGTTATAAAAACAAATAAAACAAGGTAAATCACATAAAAATAAATAATTGACCAAAAAGCCACCTGTGGCGTAAAAAAGAAGAGCGTAATGTAAGTAGGAAGAAAAAAAGTGCTAATGAAAAGGGTCATTCAGCTTCATCTAACAATTCCTTCTTCCTCTTTTTTTCCATCGAATATTCAAATGGTAGCAGTAGTAGTAGTGATGGTTAGGTTTTTGAATGAATGAATCAAAAAAAAACTTTAAGCGGAAGCTGAAATACAAATATTGTTTGAACGAGTCGATTTGAAATGAAACGACAACGCTGAATATCAAATAGCAGCATCTCCATCATATTTTTTTTATTCACTTCTATTGTAGGCCCTTTTTGTTGTTGTTGCTTTCCAAAATTCAAGCAAGTTTTTTTTTCTATATTATTATTATTCCTTTCTCTCTTTTTTTTGATTGTTAACATTGTACCAAAACAAAAAAATAAAGACTTGCACTTCATTGACTACCTTTTTGTTTGAAAAATTTTACAAACAATTATCGCCTCAGGAGGGAAAAGGATACATAAATATTGTTTGTTACCATTTTTTTTTGCATTTTGTTCATGCTTGGATTTAAAAGCATAAATTTTTATGAAATATATATTTTTTGCAACAACATAAAAAATATTGAGTTAAAGAAGAAAAAAAACACAATTTTTTTTACAAAAACAAAGGAGGGGGGAAATTGAATGATGACTCCGCCTAGGTTGGTTGCGCATTTCAATTCGAAAGGTTCCCCTCTTTTTTCTCTCTCTTGCGAGCTTAGACACTTTGGTAAACGCGTGCTCCGCCTTTTATTGCATCCACCCGTTTTCCTTTTGCATCGTTGCCATCAACGTTTTGCAAGCTTTTGAGTTTTTTGGCTGTGAATGAACTCCTCAAATAAATTTTTTTTTCTGATTGCTTTATGATAATTTATTTTTACTACTGAAAACTATATTTTTTTTGTTACCACACAAAAGTTTTACAAATTTTTTACCCATTGATTCAGAGTTAGCGCGAAGTAAAAGAAAAAGAAATGCGTGAATAAATCTCTCATTGTAAGGCTATTTATTTTCAGCAGTCACCGCCTCCAGCTAAAAGTCATTTTTATTTGAGAAAAACGGCATTTGAAAGACTTTAAAGTCGCCGTTTTTTTCTCCTTCTTTTTTTTAACATTTCAATTGTTGCTGGTATCGGGAAAAGGCTTTAAACTTGCATTTCTAAAGAAGCGCAAACTTGAACAAAATTTTGTCTTTCTGCGTGTGACAACAATCCCAAAACAACAACAACCAGCAGTAACCAATTTATTTTGTTCTGTCTCATTGGATTCTTAAGACAAAGAAAAATTTGAAGCAAAAAAAAAGTTATCTGAAAGAAATTATATTTTTTTAAACAACAACCTACAATGGCATTATCAAGGGCACTCTTTGGCGCCTTTGTTATTTGTTTTGTGTTTTTATGTAATGGTAAGTTCTTTTTCCTTGTGTTTTTTTGTCGTTGACTAAGGAACATCAATTTTTACGCAATTTACGCAAATTTGAACAGCTTTATTTTATTTTGTGCCATTTTTTTAAAAAAAAGCAGCTCATTTTTTTAACATAATAGAGAAGATTCCTTTCTTATTTCGTTTTTTTTCTTTTTTTATTTTTGAATGTATTTTTTATTTTGGAAAAAGATATGCCCCCACAAACGAGGCTTGTGCAACACTTTATTTGCTTGGCGTTTTTTTTCGGGTACTCGTGAGGACAAGTTTGTTAAAAAAATAGGAATGGCACTACATCTCCACGTATAGAGAGGCCCAAAGGTTTTCAATTTCTTTTTCCATTAACTTTGAAAACAAACTTTTGGCAAATAGGAAAAAATATATAAAAAAAAGATAGTAACATTGAAGGATCTTATTTTTGTGAATCTTAAATAAAGCCTTTCCCCCTCATTTTTTTTTATCCATCCGGTGGATGGCCACCATCACGATGTGGTTATATTTGAAAATTGAAACTTTGTTGGCAAATCAAAAAAAAATAGAGAAAAAAGAATGAAAAAGAATACAGAATTTCACGTTAGCGTTTTATAATGCCATTGCAAAAATAAAATAAAAAAAATTGACAAAAACAAAATGCAATTTACATTAGTTTTTATTTCTTTTAGGTGCATGTATATATTAAAGCGTAGTTCAATGAGCATATAGAAAAAAAAAGATAAAAGAAGCAGAAGAGGTCATTTTCAACAACTTAATTATATATTTTGCGTTTTTCTTTTGACATTAAGAAAACTTTTGTATTCCTATAAGAGAGGTGCTGGAGGTAATAATTGATGGGACACCACACTTTACTTTTTGACTTGACATCCATATGAAATAATTTCATTATGTCTTAAAGTGTGAATGGTTATCAACATCACATTTCAATCCATTTTTAGACAACCTATAATTATAAAAATATCTAAAAGATTATTTTTGTAACAACAACCTGCAGGGTTATTACATAAACTTTCACTTACTCACTCACTTTTTTTGACACTTTTTTTTGATGAGTATTGAATGAAGAAGGATGATTAATGTATTATTTGCTTTGATATCCGTTTTCGATATCTACAACCATGACCTATGAGCCTCTTTTCTCTTTCTTTTAAATTGGGGGGAGAATAACTGTAAAAAAACTTGTTTGATGAAAAAATCTTTGCGTCACGTTCTTCTTTTATCCTTTCATTTTATTTTAACTTCACTTGAAAGTTTAGTTACCTCATTGTTTTGTTTCTTCTTCTATTTCTTGTATATCAATAGTTTTTCAAGCATTGACTATTGTTCTGCCGCGATAATAGTAGAACCTACAAGCTTTAGATATTTCTGTACTTCTTGCATTTTTCTCCCCTTTGTTTTCTATGGCTATTTGAAAACAAGCTCAACCGTTTTGAATAGGAATTGGGGAGTCACTTCACATTCGGGAGGAAAAAAAATTATTTTAGGGAGGAGATGCGTGTTTCAAAGAATTGCAAAACGGGGAACAACAAAAACCGTTCCGCGCAAGTAAAAAAATAGAATGAAAAGCAATGCAACAAAAAGTTTTTTTAACTTTTCAAAGTCTAAAAGTCAAGCCAAAAAAGATTTATACTTTCTTTGCTTTAAAATAACGTTTTTTTCGAAAAAAAGCCATGCTTAGAATGCAATTCAATGATCTTTTTTTGCAAACCATCTGTCGTTAATTTGCATCAAAAACATACCAATTTGCTGCTGCTACTTTTTTTTATATTTATTTCATTCAACTCTTTTTGTTGCGCGAAAAATGTTTTTTTCTCAAGAATAAAACAAAAATTGCAAAAAGGTGAGATCATATTTGAATGTGGAAGAAAAAAATGGGTGCAATCAGTGATTAACCTTCTCATATATTAAAATTTTTATTGTTTTTAAAAAAAAGGAAGAAGAAGAAGATCGAACACTGTTCTTCAAAAATGAAAGATGAATGTAATTTTTTGTGATTAAAATTCTCAACGGAATTGTTTTGGTATCCATCTTATATTACTACTCACTCTCGACTTCATTGTCATAAAAAAAGCAACAAGTTAAAAAATGCCGCTTTCCTTCTACTTTTTTGTTTTGTTTTATAAAACAGTTTAGTAGCATTTTATGTTCAAAGAAGCATGGATGATTGATTGCGCATTTTATTCTGCGGCTGCTCAAATATATAAGGAAGAGGATAAAATAAAGCAAAAACATAAAATGAAGATGAAGGAAGAAGTATAGCAGCAGAAATAAAAAGTGAACTAATTCTGATGCTTGTATTGACAAACATTATTCATTTGCATTTTTTAAGCATATATAATTAATCACGTAAACACCAATACTCTCAGAGACAAACATGACTTGTCAACAGAAAATTACTACTATTTTCATATTTGTATTTGTGATGGTATTGATTTCTTGTAATTTCATCTTTCTTCTTGAATCTCCACTTAATGTCGGCACCTGTCTATGCTTATTGAAAAATAAAAATAAAAAATTTTGGCGCCGTTTTTAAGAATAGTTTACACTCAAAATTTTTGAATTTACAAAGAAAGAGAAACGTCTTCACCGTCTTTATTTTTGGTCATTCTTTTTTTGGGGGGAAAAGCATCTTTCCTTTTTTTCTTATATTTTTTATTGGTGTAGTATACCTGGGCTCATCTGTACACAAGACAATGATCTCTTTGTTCGGACGCCACCGGCTCGGTGGTTAAACAAATAGCGCTTCTTCTTTTTCTTACTTCTTTTTCCATTGAGGTTTTAAACAAAAACAACCATTTTTATTTCTAAAGGTATAAGTTTTGGAATCAAAATCTAAAAAGAAGAATGAATGAATAAAGAAGAAGACGAAAGGCAACTGCAGCAGCAACAACAATAATGACAAAGAAGCTTTTCCGGCTTAAAACGTTTACAAATCAAATCAAAAAAAAACTTGAAGATTATTGTAAATCTATGGCTTTCCTTTTTTTCTTCGTTTTTGCTTCTGCTTTTTTTGATATTTGCTTTTTAACGCTTCTGTAAAAATTATAAAAAAAATTGTCCCATTAATTTAAAAATATAAATAATTTATTTTTGTTAGCACTTTAAAAATAAAAAACGCAAAAAAAAGAATATGAGACATAATGCATTTTGTGTCGGTAATGACTAAACCGACTGTCACCTAATCCTTGCCATGAAACAATCCGGTCACTCCATTTACGGAGGATTTCTTTTCTCTCTCTTCTTTCTTCTTTTTTTGGCTTTTTCATTTAATATTTTTAGGCAAGTCAAATAGCATATTTGTGAGGTCAACTTGGTTCAAAAATACATAAGCAGGAATAGGGAAAGGGGGAAAAAAGAAGCGGAAAACTCTTAGGTTTTGAGTGAAAGCATTATTTTTTTGTTTTGTTTGTAGGTCCGTGATGAAACATGATATTTTAACTTTGCTTTTAAAATAATAAAAAAAGGAAGCATGTAAAGTGTGTGTGTATGTGCAATCCCTGCTGTGATTGAAGCAATGAACACTTTGCAAAAAAATAGTTCTTTTTTTTACCATACAAAGATAAAGAAAAGGAATATTGTATTCAAGCATAAACTAGTGCATCTTCCATTATCTCCTTTTCTTTTTTTTTAAACGTGTCAAATATTCTTCAAATCTTTTCTATCTTTTGCAATGAATGATACACAATAACTTAGCAGCAAGCGTAGGCTTTTTAACTGACTTAAATGAAACCACTTTTAGACAGCCACTTAAGTGAGAACCTTCTCGCGCAAGAAACGAAGAAGACGAAGCTAACGTCTTTTTTTCTGTTAACAAAAAATAAAGGGTTTTTTAAAATTGTCAAAGAAAAATAATTAAAAAATATTCAAAGTGCGAAGAAGAAGAAACTTTTTAACAACATTTTGAAAAAAAATTTTGTTTTTAACAAACATTTCTGTCAAAGAGTAAATATAAATTCTATTTTTATTTTTTTAGCAAATGAAGAATCAAATGAAGAAACGTCAGTTGAACAAAAGCTACAATTACATCCACCTGGATTAGAAGGTGATAAATATGTTGTTAAAGCAGATAAAGCATTTAGAATTGCATGTGTTTATAATGATGAAGATATGGAAGATGTTCATCAATTACAATGGCTTAATGAAGATGGAAAATTTATTGATAGCTCATCATCACCAAAGTTAGTAACTGCTTTTTTATACAAATTTAAAAAATTTTTTAAAACACATTTTTTAATACTACAGTATCCCATTGCTTTTTTGATATCTTCCAAATCTTTAGTTCAAAAAACAGCAGTTTGGGTTGAAGCTTTGAAAAGTTTAAACAGAATTTCTGTTTTTTCCCTCTCATTGATTAATTAAATTCATTTTCAGCCTTTTTACAATTGCTCTTCATGAGCGTGGCACTCATCATAAAAAACGTTCACTTGTTTTTTCAAAAATCAATTCACGAGACTCTGGCATTTATACCTGTATTGCACATGTAAATAATGAAAAAATTCAACGAACTATTCACGTCCATGTTGTTGGTAAGTCTGTCTGACAGGTTTACAAACAAACTGTTTATTATAACAATCTTTTGTATATTATTTTTTTTTGATTTTTTAAATAGTTCCAAGAATTATTGCAAAAATAGGAGGGAAGTAAAAGCGTAATTTGAAACTTTAACAATTCATTTAAAGTTGTTACTTTTGTGAAAGATATAGAAATATTTTACAATATTAAATTTCAATACCATTTTTGTAAAAAAGAATCTTTTTACAGGAAATATTGAATGGAATGAACCTCGTGATGTTGTTGGTGCAATGGTTGGTGAATCTTTAACCATTGACTGCGGAGCAAAAGGAAATCCCCAACCGGAAATTGAAATGACTAATGAAGAAGGAGAACTTCTTGATGGTAATGAAAAATTTAAAAGCTTTTTGTTTATAAAAAATTTTTAAACGACTTTAGATCTTAAAGGAAAATATGTTGTTGTAAATAATGAAGTTACAATTGATTCGCTAACAAAAGAATATCAAAATGCAAAAATTCGTTGTTTGGCTTTACAGCTTATTCCAGAATATGCCACAACAAGTGTTGAAAAACATGAAATTTCAATTGATGTTTGGTATAAACCTGAGTTTGCACATGATGAAGTTAATAGCCATGCAATTTTGGGACGAAAAGCTAGTTTATATTGTAATGTTAGCTCATCAAATCCTCCAGTTAGTCATTTTCATTTTTTCAAAAACAATGATGAAATTGATCCTGATGATGATGAATATGAAGTTATTGAAGATTTTGAAAATCAATCTGCCATTCTAAAGGTATTGAAAATATTATTTTTAAAGAAATTAACACAAAAATTTTTACAGGTTTTAACAGTTGATGAAGATGATCTTGGAAGTTATCGATGTGAAGTAAATAATGGAAAATCAAAATCTCATCAAATGATTAATTTGCAAGTTGCAAATCCACCAAATCAAGTTCGAGCTAGCTTAGAACGAGCTCGAAAACATTCAATTACATGGAGATTAGTAGAAGATAAAAATCATAATGATGATGGTGAATTACCTGTTGTCAGTTATACAATTGAATATATTCGTTCAAAACTTTTGGATAGTGTTGATAGTTCAGAGAGTGATGAAGATGTAAGATTACCTTTGATAATTTGATTGAACTTACAGTACACTTTTTTTAAGACTGTTCATAATGAAAAATTACGTCATGCTGAAGAACAAATTTGGAAATCACATGGTAGTCATGTCGTTCGTGCAAAAGTTCCTAATAATCTTTATGAAATTAGTGGCCTTGTACAAGATGCTGAATATGTTTTTCGTTTTACAGCTCAAAATGAAGCTGGCTCTGGGGATCCTCTTCAACTAACTGCCAGAACACATTCAGGTTCTCATGAAGAATATAATTCTGCAAAAGCATTTTCACTTTCATTTGGAGTTGCCTTCTTTCTTTCAATTACATGGATTTTTATTATTACTTTGTAACTAATTCTTTTATATTTGGCTTTTCATCCATTTCCATCCACTTTAATAGTTTTTTATATCAAAAATCAGTTGTTTTTTTTAAATTTGCCAAATCTTTTGTGAAATATTGTTTATTTCTTTTTCTTCTTCTATCTCAAAGTCAGGGTATTTTTCTTGATTGCACTTTTAAATGCATGCCAATGTTTATTATTAGTAGAAAATTGCTAAATAAAGTTAGTTAACAGTTTCTAAAACAAAATTCTGTAACAATATTCTGCAAAAATTACATAAATGTAACTACCTTTTAAAAGACAATTTTTGGATGTAACGGTGGAAGGATTGATTAAATTGGTTTTAATACATATAAATCTAAATTAAAAATTCTATTCAAATTTCTAACAAAACGCTGATGCGCATCACCAGCGCAGCTTATGAAACTTTTTTCAGCCTTGTAATTCACTATCTACGAATTGTTTATTTAAAATTTCAGCAAAAGTTTCTTTCTTTTATTATTCTTGTTGTTGGCTTATTTCTCTCTGCTAGTTTTAATAAAAAATTTTTTTATCGCAATTCCTATTGATGGTCGACAGGCTAATGTCCTGCAAATCCAACATTTGTATTAAGCTTAAAACAGTTTAATATTTTGCAAAGAATCACTTTACCAAAAAAATCTTCTGTTTTTTTATTGCCGATAGGAATGAAGATTGCTTCCACAAAAGCAAGATCGAAAGAAAGATAATGTATGCTTTGGTTTTTTTTCCTTGCCGACACCGCTGGAAATACAAAATAAAGATGTTCTTTCTCCCACTTTTGTTTTACAAATGTGAACATTTTTACAATTTATTTGCTTAAAATTCTTTCAGAAATATAAAAAAAGACTACTGCAGTTTTGCTTTCCTTACAAATCGCAAGCAACTTTTTTATTCGTTCGTATTGACTCGTGTTTCTACAATTTTTCTTGCTTTAATAAGCTCTTAATTAATTTTACTTTTGCCTATTTATCGTCAACCTGTCATCACTACAGTATGAAAATTAAAGTTCTTGATGGTGAATATGAAGAGGTTAATTACGCCCTTTTATCAACTGATTCAAATCAAATTGTGCCGTTTTTTTATTCATTTCAACGCCCATTTCAACAAAAATTTCCATTTCGTAATTCAGTCATCCATTACATTATCAAAGAAGCATCTGGAAAATTATGGAAGAAGCTAATTATTGCATGTAAATATTTTTTCTCAAAATATCCTATTTATCCTGTGCAAATTATTTATCTTGATAAAAGAAGCTGATAGAGAACGTTTTAAGCTAACTGATGCAATTTCTAAATTATGGTTACATGATGGACTTCGTGCTCATTGTTATCATAATGATTACCCAGAAATTACTATTTCTTTGTTGCTTCGAAATAATTTCAAAAATACTATTCGAGAACTTAAACTGGTTGAAGTACAAATGTCACTAAATGAATATCAAATGCTTACATCTGGCAATTCTCTTGATAATATACATTTTAGTTATGTTTTAGTAAGGTATCCTAATGGCACACCTGTTACATTTGATAAAATGCTAGAAAATCTTTCAAATCCTGTGGAATTTGATATGCGGTATGCTTTAATGAGCCTTATTGGTAAAACCACAACATTTTATAGGGTTTTTAATGATTTTGACTTTAATCCAGATACTGTTAAGAAGATTGTTAATATTCTTCCACGCTTCACAAGATTGCATTATTTTTACTTGTTTTATCTTCCATCTACTTTTGATTTTGCTTCAATCATTGATTTTCTTTTAGTATGTTTTTAATTCAGTTTTTCTTTTATTAGGATGTAGCAGGGAACAACACTTTTCCCTTCCCTTACTTTCACGTTTTTGTTACAGTAATCCAACTACGATTTTTGCGACACTTTTTTACAAACTAATAATTGAATACACTAGATCTAATTTTTAAGCTGAATTCAAAAATGCTATTTTTGAAAAAAGTTTCCTCTCAGACAAAGTGTCGAAAACGGAATTATTTGGTGCGTTTGAAGTATCTTACTCGATCTCACTAACAGGCTGAGTGTAGAACCCCCAAGTAATGCCGGAGGTATAGCCTGATATTTTGCCCATACGAAAAAATTTTGCTTTTTGCAATTTTCTGAAACAGTCTATTCAAAAACACTATATTCTCACAAAAAAATAGCATTTTCCAACTTTTTTATTTTAGCCATCGGTCCATGTATAACAATTATTCCGTTTTAGAATAATGAAAAAATCAATATTGTCTTGAATGTCATAGATTCTGATGGTCTTGTTGTTGATTTTATTCGTAAGCTTATTGCTAATCCACCAAAGAAGGTCCCACTTCTCAAGATTCGCGGTAATGACGATGTTTCAAAATCTCATGAATATTTGAAGTTAATTACCGATGACAGATTTAAAGAAGATTATGATTCCATGAGTAAATAATTTATGGAAAGTTTACATTAATTGTATCGATTTTGTTTTGTGTAAAAATAATATTTTTTACTGAAGGAATACTTTAGAAATTTTGGGTCACTGTAATCTCTTTTATTTACTTTGTTTTCGTTGTTTGGATTTTGCTATTGTGGCTTCTGTTATAAATTTTTAATTTTTGAGTTATTTTATCAGAAATTTTATCACGTGTAACATCGATCACTTGTTCATTACATTAAAGAAAATATCTTTTTTTACAAAATATTTTAAAAAAGAGTAAGCCTCTTTTTTCATATTTGTTTTCCCAGGAACAAATTGCTGTAAAACAATTTCCAATAGCACGAATAAGTTGAAATAAAAGACATAGAAACTGTTAAGTATACCTTGTTGGAAATTTAAGAAAAATTCCAACACAATTGCATTCAAAAAACCTTTCAAAAAATTACAACGAGAAAATTATTAAAATTTACGAGACACAGAAGCTTGGCACTCTTTATTAACAAGTGTAAAGAGTAAAACCAAAAAAATCACAGATTTCATCATTTTTTTTGATCAATTTTATTAGTGAAAATTTTGCACAAATCTGATTTCTTTTATTCGTCATCCGCAAAGTAAAGAAAAAGTTGAAGGCTTTCAACCTACGAAAACGGATGCGTCAAAAATGTAAGCAAAAAATTTTAAACTTCCACCCAAAGAGATGAAAGTTCATTTCGGTTAAACTTTTGTTTTTCGTCGTTTTTTAAATGTTTTGGATTTTGCTTTTGTCCATTATTTTGATATCAAGCTTGCTAAAAAATGAATAGCAAGTAATTTGCTCATCTCAAAATTACAGCCCTCAAATAATTGTAAAGACGATTCTTCTCGCTTAGTGTAAAAACTTAATTATGCCACAAATTTTTTTTAAAGTTCATATCTCTTTTAGATAAAGAAAAAACCAATTTGCATTTTGATATTTAGAATGCTTATTATGAAAAATTATTTAACGCTATTTAAAATTGATTAATTTTTTTTTCACCTTGAAATAATAAATAAATTCTTTAACGCCCATAACACCTTTGTTTAAATTTTAAAACAGTATTTTATTTTTTTAAAAATTTGTCTTATTGTACTTGCTCAATTAAAAAAAATTGTGATTGACGAAAGCAGTAGCATTTAATAATGAAAAATACAAAATAGGTTTCCATTTTAGACATAAAAATTGCTGTTGTGTTATTTTTAAAATAAAAAGCTTAAAGGATGTATGAGGTTGAAAAACTTGTATTGTTTTTTCTTTTATTTTTTTTTGTTTTTAGTGCATTAATAATTCTTGAGTTATTCTCACGAATAAATTCATTAATACAACACCCTTCTTCTCGGCTGGCATTGCCACAATTGTTGTTCAAATTTAACCTTTTTTTCATCTCTTTTTTTTTCTTCTTCCAAGAGAAACAAAATTAAATATACTTGAATTATATTTCCTTTTTTTCGTTATTTATCTCCCTTTCTGCACATTTTTAATTGTTTTCCATTTATATCGTTCAAAATATGGCCCATTTTTTCGGCTCTTTTCATTATATATTTTTTATTAAATAATTTGCTTTAAAAAAATGGTTGCCACTTGTTTAAAAGCTTTGTTTTGCTGTATCGCTTTTTTTTGCATGGATTTGCCTAACAGAAACTGATGAAGCGCTTAAGAATTGAGTATATAAATTAATAGCACTTTTAACGTTAATCGTTAGAATTGTGGTGAAACAACCAACAATTTTGTAACCGTGGGAATGGATTGTCATAAATCTTCCAAGTTTTTAAATAACCTTTTGATTATTTTCAATAAACATAGTGTTTGCCCCCATATTTTTTCATCATTTTCTGTTTTAAAAAAGTTTGATAAATATTTTTACCTTACTTTATTCGGTTACTGTTTTTTCTTTCCTAAAACATCTGTTGCTATTTTGAATTAAAAATATTTTTTAAACTCTTAGCAGCTTAAAACATTTTTTTGAGAAAATACATATTTCATTTTTTTCTATTTTTAAATTTAAATAAACGTTTACGTTTTTTAGTCATGCCGCCGTCAGGTACCATTTTTATGTTGGATTTACCTAATTGCTCATGTGATGGAACACCAGAATCAATTAAACTTTCAAACTTTTTATTAATAATTGTTCTGTTACCTATTTTAGCAATGAGTGGATTAATATTTAATATTATTTCATTTATAATATTTTTTAAACAGTGTATTGTCTTTAATTCTTCTCCATGTGTATATCTTGTTGCATTAGCTATTTCGGATTGTGGTGTATGTTTAAGTGGACTTACAGTTATGTGTGCAGATTCATTCCGAGCATATAGTCCATTTGTAAATAATTTTTTGAGTCCATTAATTCCAAAATTGGTACCAATTGCTGTAATTTTTCAAATGTGTAGTGTTTATATTACTGTCTTAGCTGCCATTGATTGCTACTTTAGTGTTTCATCTTATAGAATAAGAAATCGATGGTGCCAGTAAGCTTTATAAAAATGAAGAAAAAACCGGATATAATTAATTATTTTTGTAGGGCAAAATTTGCAATTGCTTTGGTCATTGGTACAATTGTGACTATAATTGCTTACAATTTTATATCTTTCTTTGAACTACAATATTCTGAATGTTATGATATTTTGGAGCGAAGAATACGCTATGAAATATGCCCAACAGAATTTCGAACTGATTTTTATGTTGAAGTTTATAAGTCAGCTATTTTGTAGATTTTTATTTCGTTTTAACAATATACATTTTTTAGAGGATATATGTATCTTGTGACAATGGCAGTTTTACCATGCATATTACTTGTTGGACTTTGTATTGGAATATTTCGAAATATGCAACGTCAAACATGGAGTGATATTTTTCAAGCTGATGCCACCAACAGATTCCTTCTACAAAATACCCTTATTCGAACATATTCAATTCAGACACTAATGGAAAAATCAAAAAATCGTGATAAAAAAAGTGGCTCATCCCCTTTAATGTTAGTAGTTGTCATCATTTTATTTTTACTTTGTAATTCAGTTTCATTAATTGTAAACTGTCTAGAAATTTTGACGGGTGACACATTCGCTGAATTAAACGTAAGCAAATTTTTTGTGTTCTTTAAAAAAGTGTTAAACCATATTTTTTTAGCTTATGCTGATTGATGTCGGAAATGTGCTGGTTGTATTTAATGCATGGGCAAATTTCTTCGTGTATATATTACTTTCACATTCATATCGCTCAAATTTACAAAGACTTTTTTGCAATTGCCCCGATATTTCTTCCTCTTCAACAACTTCAAAAACTGAATGCATTAATGCCTTATAGTGTTTTCATTATTTTTCTTATTTAAAAAACATATTTGCATAAAAAAATTTTTTCAATAAAAATCTATTGTCTTTTTTGAGGTTTGAAAAAAGCTATTATTTTTCATCGAAATTAACGGCATAAAACAATCCGGCACATTGGTCCTTCAATATTGCTTTTTTAAAAAATAAATGGGATAAATAAAGATTTTCTTTGTTAGGTTTTACCGTAATATCACAAAGCTTTGAATAAGAAGCTATGATTTTTTATGCAATTGTCATTTGGAAGGAAATTCGAAATCTTCTTTTAAATAAAAAATCTTATTTTTGTCTTATTTTTTTTCAGATGATGATACATTACCATTGTTATGTCACATAATCTTTAAAACACAAAAATTCTGTTTTGAACTGAATTTGCATACCAAAGATTTTAATTCATAGCTAGCCATGCTTTTTTATGCAATCAATCATTTGAAAGGAAATTTAAAATTTTTTTTTAAAACAAAAAAATCTTATTTCATATTATATTGCTTTTTTCAGATGACCCGTAAAAAGCTGTTTTTTCAGATAAAAAAACAAAAATTCTGTTTTGAACTGTAATCTTATGGTAAAAACTTTTTGCTATATAACCACTTAAAAATTTATCGAAACAAATGAAGCAAAATTAATTAGCTATAAACTTTCATCTTTAAAGCAGTAATAAAAGCGAGCAGTTTTGTTTTAAAGGCTTCCATTAAAATATTTATCTCATATTTCACTACTAACTTTTCTGTGAATAATTCTGACTCATAGTATTTAGTTTCTTAAAAACATATGTTTGTCTTTAAACGGATTCCTTGCCCATTAAAAAGACGTATAACAATATTTTCCAGTGATAATAAAAAAAGATATGTTTGAAAGATTGAAAAGGAAAACGGTTCAACGATAGCTTCTTTTAGTTTTTTCTTTGTTACGTTTTTATTTATTACTTTCATTTCGTTTCTTCTTTTATCGTTTGTCAATGGTTTAATTAGTGTTGAGAGTTTTGTTTAGGGTAAGAAAAAAGCATGTGTCACTTGACACTTTACGGAACTTCTTTTTTGACTACTTCAATATTGCTTCAGGAGAACTTTTAAAAAGAAAAGTTATCTGACAATATGAATGCCGTCGCTATCTTTTATGGGACAGTGACGACGATAACAACGCATTGTTAATCTTTCTGTTTTAATTTTTCAAAACAAAAATTTATTGTTTCTTTTTTTTCATTTACAACGTTTCAAGTTTTGTTTTTTTCTAAGACAATGGCACTTCAATTATTTTTGCCAACATTTTAAATTCAGTGTTTTTTTATTTCGTTGCTTGTTAAAGCTGCTTACCTATGTCTAAAAAAATAATAATAAACAGATCTTTATTCAGTTGTGTTAGAATTTTTGATTATTTACCTCATTTTTATTGATTATTCGATGTCCTAAAAATCCACACATTTTACAGAAACTATTCCAGTCAACCAAAATAAAGTTGACAGGAAAATACTTCACCAACAAAATCAAGAAATTCTGATTTTTCTTCACAACTTTTTCTGATTCCAAAAGGGGGTTAATCAAGAAATTCTGATTTTTCTTCACAACTTTTTCTGATTCCAAAAGGGGGTTTGATGGAAAGAAATCAAACTTTCAAAAACGTTAACTCTTTTGGCGAAGTGTATCCTTTCTCTCTCCTCTCTCTCGCTCTTATTTTATCATCGTTTTTTCTTTGTGTATTTTAGTTGTCGATTGTCTTGCTCGATTTAGTCGATGTGTTACTGCCGCTGAGCAGCTTTAATAAATATTAACCTTAACAATCTCATTAGCATAAATAGAAGCAGAATCTATTTAAAACAGTGGTGACGAGCGAGTTTGTGATTTGGATTCAAACCTGCCGAAAAGTCGTCTTGAAGCTGAAAAATCCACCAAAGGTGGTATTCCTGCAAGAAATACATATATTTTATCTTTTTCTTTAAGCTGTAAACACGAAACGTGTATTAGCTGAACATCTATAGCTAGCTGAAGCAAAAAGCAGCACCAAAGGTGTTTATTGTCGAAAATTTTATATATATTATTTCTTTGAGTGGCTGATTTTCTCTTCTTGGGATTTGATTAACGCAAAGCGTCTTAAAGGTTTTCCAACAGGTCTTCTCTTTCTTTCTGATACATTAGCACGAATAGCAAAGCTAAGAAGTTCTTTTTTTTCAACGATACGAAACGTATAGCGCAAGTTTATATTCTTTTTATTGTTATTATCCCTTTTCAAGCTAATATGCCTCCTAAAACCGATCCAGCACAAAGTGCAATGATTTGGCCACCACAAGCCTATGATGGCAAGACTCGGTTTGATGTTTGGCAGATGCAACTGGAAATGTATATGGATGATTTGGATATAACTGATACAAAAAAGAAAGCTCGTGCTCTTCTCCAGCATATTGGATCTGCAATGCTCGAAAAGATTATTGATTGGATGGCTCCAGATAAACCACAGGAAGCAGAATATAAAGCATTGGTTACACTTATCAAAGATAAATGTACTAAAACTCCTAATTTGGCTGCTTTACGTGTTAAATTTTTCAATGAAAGACAACAACAAGGTCAAACATTAGAGGAGTATTTTGCACATATGGCAAGCTTATACGGACAATGCAAGTTAAATGAATTGAAAGCTGATGATTTTGGAGTATTGGCTGTCCTAAAAGGTATAGCTAGCGATGAAACAAGACAATTCCTGATGACATCTTCGACCGAAATGAAGAAGATTTGTGATGTACAAGCATTGGCATCAAAGTTTGAACAAGGCAAAGCCGCAGCAAAAGCAATTAAAGGTGATGGTGGCAGTACCAGCAGCAATTCTTATAGTATGAATGTAGTAGGCAAAGGCTACAAGTGCAAATGGTGTGGTGAAAATCACCAACCAGGGAAGGAAAAGTGCCCCGCAAATGGCAAAGCCTGCAATAAATGTGGTAAGCGTGATCATTATGCTAAAGTTTGTAAAAGCTCCACAAGACAGCAGCAGAATGTCGTTGAACAAGATCGTCGTGAAAGTCTAAATGGCTTATATCCATACAGCATTCTTACAGTATCCTCCAGCATTGATCAACTTTATCCTCCATCATTGATTAAAGCAAAGCTTGATGGTACAACTGTTGTTTTTCAATATGATACTGGTGCAGCGGTTACGGTAATTAGCAAAGATGTATGGAATGCTATTGGTAAACCAGAACTTCGTCCAAGCAGTATACAACTTGAAAGCTATAATCAAAGGATTGCTGTTATTGGTGAATGTAAAGTTATGGTACAAGTTGCACAGCAAGTTAAAGAACAAGTGGTCATTGTTGTTCCAAAAGGTAAATCTTTACTTGGCAGAAATTGGATCAAAGCTTTTGGTAAGCAATTGTATGAAACATACAATCATTGCAAGGATCCTGAACTTCGTGATAAAGGTGTTTACAAGCAACATACAGTAAACCTTGTTGATCCAAAGGATCGAAATACAACAAAGCTAATGCATGTTCCCATGCAAGGGAAGGAAAAGCAAGCATCTGGAAAGGTTCAAAAGCAAAGCTATACTCGTTTTATGAATCAAAAAGCTGGCAATCATGTTGATCGGGGTACTGTAATTAAAAAATTTAAAGCAAAGCTTAGTGAAAATTCCTTTGTTAAAAGTGAACTAAAATTGTCAAAACTTTATTCTGGTGGTATTGATCGAGACGATCATACATACAAATTTCCTGTATCAAAGTCAAAGACTACAGTATCTGGTAGTGAATGTTCTTCACTAAGGGAAGGTGATGGAAAGAAATCAAACTTTCAAAAACGTTAACTCTTTTGGCGAAGTGTATCCTTTCTCTCTCCTCTCTCTCGCTCTTATTTTATCATCGTTTTTTCTTTGTGTATTTTAGTTGTCGATTGTCTTGCTCGATTTAGTCGATGTGTTACTGCCGCTGAGCAGCTTTAATAAATATTAACCTTAACAATCTCATTAGCATAAATAGAAGCAGAATCTATTTAAAACAGTTTAGGGTAAGAAAAAAGCATGTGTCACTTGACACTTTACGGAACTTCTTTTTTGACTACTTCAATATTGCTTCAGGAGAACTTTTAAAAAGAAAAGTTATCTGACAATATGAATGCCGTCGCTATCTTTTATGGGACAGTGACGACGATAACAACGCATTGTTAATCTTTCTGTTTTAATTTTTCAAAACAAAAATTTATTGTTTCTTTTTTTTCATTTACAACGTTTCAAGTTTTGTTTTTTTCTAAGACAATGGCACTTCAATTATTTTTGCCAACATTTTAAATTCAGTGTTTTTTTATTTCGTTGCTTGTTAAAGCTGCTTACCTATGTCTAAAAAAATAATAATAAACAGATCTTTATTCAGTTGTGTTAGAATTTTTGATTATTTACCTCATTTTTATTGATTATTCGATGTCCTAAAAATCCACACATTTTACAGAAACTATTCCAGTCAACCAAAATAAAGTTGACAGGAAAATACTTCACCAACAAAATCAAGAAATTCTGATTTTTCTTCACAACTTTTTCTGATTCCAAAAGGGGGTTAAACATAAAAAAATAGATAATATAACCCGAGTTTCAGCTTCATCCGTTTTTTCTTGTTTTTTTTGGCAGATATATGACTTGAACTATCCATGTAAATCTTTTTCATCGTGTGCTCCTTTTTCCCATAATTTTTTTTTCAAAGCATTTAATTCTGGATTACAGTTTATAGTAATTAGTGCTTGCTTAAAAATATTTACTGTTTTTTATCATTTAATGTTACAAAAAATTAGCTTAGAATTATATTGTTTTCATGGATTTAAGATAAAACCATCTTTATAAAAATCTCAAAATTTTATTAAACCTCTTACAAGAAATTTGTGTTTTTTATTTTTCGTATTCAAAAATAACCCTCCTTTAAGTTTTAAAGTCGAGTCGTAATTTTAATACATAGCTCCAATCTAAGCTTCCCCAAATCCCAAAGAAAGCCAAACAAGCAGTAAAAAAAGATGAGCCATTTTTTTTGTTAGAATTTGAATGAGTTTTTTATATTGAAGTCTTAAGCTTTCCGGGTCGTCAAAGCTTGATAGCATAGTTGTTTCTTTGCCGCTGAAACTTATAATTTACTTTCTCCAAAAGTGAGTTGTAATCAGAAAAAAATTTATTTAGTTTTGCTCCATGGTTGTTACATGTCCAAAAAAAAGCATTTCCAAAGTTTTTCATGATTACATAAAGAAAAAGGGGAAGCTTCTGTCAAGTATTTTTATGAAAAGTATCCTATTTTATGCCATGTTAATCTTGACAATACTTAGAGTCTTTCTGCTCCTTACTATGTTGACATTTAAAGTAGTTTAAAAATCTTTGTGCTTTAAAGGCAGACAAAAAAGAAAAGTTTTTGCCAATATAATTAGATTTTTGGGATTTCATCTATAAGATGTTGATTGTTTACTAGGTTGCAATTTTCTACGAAACTTGTTGTAATTACTCTAATTATGATAACATACTTTCTTGCAAAAAAAAGAACGAAATTGGCGCGTTTTGTTCGATAAATTAATTGCTTACAGAGACAATTATAAGCTGCTTAAACGGTTATTAATATTTTTCTTTGAAAGTTTTGTTGTATTACAGGACTACAAAAATTTTTGAAAGCTGTTTGTTATGACATTTTTTAATAATACAACGCATCCCACTGATCTTCCAATTTGTACTTGCTCGAATGAGCATGATGATGCAAATTTTTTTAATACAGTTTTAATATTATGGATTCTACCAGTGATGAGTTTAACAGGAATACTTTGTAATTATTTAAACTGCAAGACATATTCAAGCTTGCCTGCTTCATCTGCTAATCGATATCTTTATGCGCTATCTGTTAGTGATTTGGGTTAGTTTTAAGTTTTTTTTGTTATAACAACTTTTGGAAAGGAGCTAGAATCATGACGAAATAAATGCGTCATAAAAAACAATCTTTTAAACATTTGATTGTAACTCTTTTTTTCAGGAGTATGTATTTCTGGAGTTGTAATGATTTGTGCTGATTCTCTAAGAGCAAAAAGTTTTATTTTGGATCAATTATTAGTTTGTATTCTTCCTTGGCTGGTACCATTTGGTCTCTTTTTTCAAATGAATAGTGTCTATATTACTGTACTTGCATCAATTGATTGTTTTATAAATGTTGCAAGGTATGTTTTAGAAGTTTTCAAAAGCATATCATACAAGTTTTACAGATGCCCCATATTTTACACAAGGCGTCACAAATACTGTACAGTTTCACATGCAAATCGAATCATTTTGTATCTTGTAATTTTTGGTATTTTATATAATGTTGTTCAATTCTTTGAATTACACTCTTCTGAATGCTTTGATATGGAAAAGAAAATGGTTGTTTATGAGTTATGTCCAACTGAGCTTAGAATGAATGAAGATTATCGTACAATTTACAAGTAAATCCTTTTTAATAACCCCCTTTTTACTCTTTTTCTTAAATTGAGTACTTTAAGGACATTTATGTATACAGTAGTAATGGTTGCAGCACCATTTATTTTTTTAATATTTCTTACTACTGCAATCGTAATTGCTGTTAGACGAAGTAATAGAAAACCATCAGAGCCAAGCTTAGTCGAATTAAACACAATTCAATACACAATTAATCCAGAGCTCAAAAACCCGGATCATTTACAACTACAATCTGGTGGTGGCAAAGACAGCAGTGGTAATAATCTTTGTTGCAGCAATGACAACGACAGCAATAATTATAATAAACATGAAACACTACAAGCAGACTTAAATTCAAAAGGTTGGTGAAAAAAAATTGTATTTTTTCATTTTGCAAATGAAAGGATTAATGTTTTAAATATTGTTTTTAGAAAATGGAAATAATTCAAGTAGTAATTGCAATTCTGGGAATTCATCTCTTAAACAAAACATTAACACAACGGATGATCAAGTTTTTGACGCAGAAGAAACAAGTGAAAATTCTACAGCAGTTTTGATTCTAGTTGTTATTCTATTTCTGTTTTGTAATTTTGTATCTTTGATGTCGAACGTCACTGAATTGCTTGGAGAGTAAGGGAGTTGCTATTTTTATTCTTTACTATTTGATGTATTTCATTTTCAGTCTTGTCCCTCGAGAAATACATATGGCTACGATAGATGTTGGAAATTTTTTAGTTGTTTTTAACGCAACTGCTAACTTTTTCATTTATATCAGTGCATCACATAGCTTCCGGCTTGCTTTACAACCCATATTATTACGTAGATTTGGGTACATTTTCAATCAATCCCATGAGGCTACGACAATCCCGACCCAATCTGTATAAAGAAATTTTGCTCATATATATAATTCAAAATATTTTTATATAATTTTAATTGTCCTTCTTTTGTAATAACAATAATAATAATAAAAACTTATTTTTGAGGTGGTGTAATGAATAATAATATTTTGTTTATTTTTATTTTTGTAAATGACAAATTATAATAAATAAATAACATCTGTACTTTATAAATACATGTACATATCACCCGGAAGAAATAATTATTTTTTACTATTTTTTTCACTCTCGTTTTTTCTAAATGACGCTAAATATGTCTATGTATAGATAAAAATATAGCTATGTTTTACACTGTTTTCTTTAGGATTATAGTGGTTGTTTCTTCTTCTTCTTTTTATTATTTTAAAAACATTTGCTCATAATTTAAATATTTTTTTGTTTGATAAAGACGTAATATTTTCTTTATTTATTTCTTCAAAATATATACGAGACATCTGAAATTGTTGAATTTCTTTATTCTTGCACGCTTTTGAGAGAGATAGAAGCTTAAGACTATTCCTTTTAATCCCTTTCTTTCATTTTACAGGACTTCCTTGCTCTTCAGAAGAGTAGGCTGGACATTCACCTTTTATTAGGGATACAAAAAAATTGCATATAAAGGTTATAAAAATCCGCTAATATTTCTTGATTATTATCTTGTCTAAGAAAAAAAGGGTAAACCCTCCAAAAAGATTTTGGATCAGTTTAATGTAAAGTGTTTAAATTTTACTTTTAATACTTTTGTAACAACATCCTACGCTTTTACTCTCTCTTTCTCTCTCTCTGTTACCTGAGTAAATAATTTTATTTATCTCTGACAAATCTTTTCTAAAAATCTTCTTATTTTTTATTATGATTATTAAGAAGATTGTATTTTTCATACCGTCTTTAATTTTTCATTACTTGTTGAATCAGCTAAATACAAAATAGGAGTATATAAGAGACTATAGTCCCCATAAAATCTTCAAAATTTTATACTTTCACTTTTGCTTGCTCTTTTGTTCATCACGATTCTTTGACTATAATGTAATTCTAATCATTCTCTTGTTTCAGGGTATTCAATCAAAATGCTTGGGATCCGCAAAATTGCACTTATTTATGCATTGTATACCATAATAGCTTTTTCAATGCTCATAACAAACTGTAATGCATATGTACTTCTAAGGGTTAGACCCGGACCAGAAATACATCCAAAATTTGAACATAGTAAGTTAAAACTTTTTACCATTAATTACTATGGAACTAATCATCTCCTTTTTTCAGTTGGTGATAATTATTTACGTGAAAGAAGAAATCAGCAATTGACAGAAGATCGACTAAGAAGAAGTGGTATCAGCCATATGCTTAAACAACCCATTCTTGGAATGTCACAATGGTGGAATAATGACCATGATCAAGAAACTTTAAATTATTATTATTAACAAAAAAAGCCTTTTTTTGCCTTGAATATTACATTGTATAATGTGAGCCCATTTTTTGCTTAAATACAAAAAAACTACGATTTTCGTTAACAAAATGACATTTGTGCCCTGCAATATACACATCACTCATAAAAAAGCCAAATATGAAGCCGTTGAAATTTTAAAATTTCATAACGAACAAGGTTTCAAAATGCACTGAAAAAATAGAGATAAATTTCTAAGTTTTCACTATCGTTCTTCGAATTGAAAGCTTTTTTTCTTGTCGTTTTCTTTTTTTGGTCTTAATTTTTATTGTTAATCTCAATCACGAAGTCTATTTTCAAACAAAAAAAGCACTCAAAAATTGTGACTTTTTATAGAAGCGTGAAAATGATTATGAAAGATATTATTACTTGTAGAAGCCAGAAATAAACCAAAATTTTTATAGGTTTCACAACAACAAAAAAATCTTAAAAAAATATTTACTTTTAATAAATTTTAAAAAAACACAAAACAAAAGGATACAAAAATTAAATGCTTTTTTCCTCCGGGGAAAAGATCATTAACCTCTTAAAAAGAGAGGAAAGAGGAACTTCAAACCGGAATAAAAGTAATTTAAGGACGTCGAGGATATCTGACCGCAGCAGGATCTTATTCATCTTTTTTTGTGCGTTAACTGATCGTTTAGCTGCTGCTGCTGCCAATCGAGTTATTAGAAGAAGAAGACTTTTTAGAAGAATAAAAAAAAGATGATGCACCTAAAATCCTCCGACCACATAAAAAACCGCCGTTCCCATTATATAAATCGCAGTAGAGCGTGTGCTATTCCAGTACATCAGCAGAATATGGAAAAAAACAACACAATAGTTACAGCAACTTCGATGACTGCTGCCTCATAGAGCCGGTTACTTGAGCGAAGTTGTTGTTACTTCAAAAAAAATTTCTTTCCTTTTTGAATGAAAAAAAAAACACGATCAAAAAGGGAGCAGCACAGAGAGAAGAAACGAGAATGCGCAGAATCTTTTTTTTTTCTTCTCCTTCTTTTTTATCGTTTTTGATCGGTGACTGCAGCCCTTTACTCCCTCTGGTCCAACAACAAAAATATAATTGAGTGCAACAACGCAGTTGGTTTTGTTCACTAAAAAATTTGAAAAATAGCTTGAAAATTTTTCTTCTCCTTGTCATAAAAAAAGTTCCTTTTTTTCAACCTTTGATTGAACCACTTCAAACTTTTTATTTTTATTTTGATTTTTTACCTCCGAAATTAATTTTTATTAAAGAGTTACACGCGTGAGATGTTGCGCAGTTTTTGTAACAACCTCCTGCCGATTTTTGACGCTACTAAATTTTAACGTTTCTTCTTCTGCCGCTATTGCCGCTGTATAAAAAGTCTCGAGTGATCGGCTGACGATAGAAGAAGATAGAAAAAAGAAGACGACGACAGCAAAAACATTGAAAAAAGAGAATTAAAAAGAAAAATTACGACGACGAAGAAGAGCACACGCAAAGCAGCAGCAGCTCTTTTCACGCCTCTCTAACAGGCGTCTTTGGTGAACTTACAATTGTAAGAATCTGTTTGAAACATGCGATGCACAAGAAAATTGTATTAAGAATATTTTTATTTTTGCCGTCTTGAATCTCAATTAAATCTTTATTTTATTTATTAATAATCAATTCTTTTATTCGCACTTATTACTCAGAATTTTGTTATTTCAATTATATTCTTCTATTAATTAATTTTCATCAATCAAAATTTATTTTTTTATTCAATCCTTATTACTCAACATTATTCTTTTATTATTATTGTTGTTATTATGATTACAATGGAAACAATAACTTTGGAATTAACTTTTTTAATATTTTTTCTTTGTTTATCCTGTCTAGCTGCTGCTGACGACAAATCTTTTATTGACTTTATTAAAAGTGCTGACCCTGTATCTGTTCGAAGGGACAAACATACTCGATTTGTTGCATTTGGAGTACGTCATGGTGCTCGAAACCCTGGAGCATTTATAAATGAATCATCTGGTTTATTTGGTTTTGAAGGAGCGCTGGAACTAAATGCGGTAAGTAATTACTCTTTTTTGTGCTATTACGTACTCTTTTTTTGTTACGTAAATTTTGTTTATTACCAATAATACAAATATTTTCTTTTACAGTTTGGTAAAAGACAATCTTATGCATTTGGACGTGAAATTCGTTCCTTTATGCAAGGATTACTTGGTGGAAATTATATCGCATCTGAGGCAATTTTTTATACCAGCAGTGCAAGTAGAACACAAATGACACTACAAGCTGCTTTAGCGGGACTTTATCCTCCAAGATCTTTTGCACTTTGGAATCTTGCATTAGATTGGAGTCCAGTTCCTTATACGATTGATGATCCAATGCTAAGAATGTATAAAGTTGCATGTCCGGAAAGTACAAATGGTATGTTACACTTTTTTAAAAATATTATCATTGCAACAGTGCATGTGTTCTAGTTTTTTAGCGTGGAAACCAATTGATGATGAAAATTTGCAATCAATGAAAGAAATCAAAGAAAAGAATAAATCTCTTTTGGAATACATGAGTGAGCATACAGGCTGGGAACCAACTCTACAATCCGCCGCAAATTTAGCAGATAACATCGATTCATTTGTAAGTGTGTTAATCTTCTTATGACATAACAATAATAATAAAATTTAATCGGGGAAAATTTGCATATTCTATTTTTTAGGAGTTACATAATTATTCTCTTCCTGAATGGCTTTTGGAAGGAAATTTTACGGGTTATGAAGGAAATATTCTTGCTGAAGAATTTTTAAGATTTCGTAAGTAATAAATTACACACCTTTATCATCAAAGATTAACCTTTATTTTACAGAAGAACTTCCTCAAATTGAATGTTCAAGATATGGTCCATGCGGGCATTTAATGTCAGGTGTATGGCTTCAAAAAATGGCAGATTTATTAGAAAATTTGGTAAATGGCACTGATCATAGCTTAAAGCTTGCTGGATTTGTTACTCATACCGAAATAGTTTTGTCTGCAATGTATGAAATAGGTCTTTTGGGAAAAAAAGTTGTTACTGCTGGAGGTTTTTTGATGGAAGTACGTGACATTCCAGAATGGCAAGTAAGATTCTTACTTCATCGCCCTACAACTGTTGACGAACATGTTATTTACAAAGTACGTAAACTTTCTTTTTATTTCATAAAAGAGGCTAAAAATAAAGTCTGATGAAACCTTATTAATCTATTTTTAGGCTGAATATAATGATAATTTAAAAAATCTCACATCATCTGGACAATGGATTCCATTGAATGATCTCATTGAACTTTTACGTTCAAAATCAATATCAAATTGGCCACTTGAATGTGGACTTGAAAAGAAAGATGCGGAGAAAGTTTCATCTGATACTGATCAACTTATTGTTGATGTACTTGAAGTGGCTCGAACAGAACAAAAAGCTTTTGTAAATACGGCTTCTACTACGGTGGCATTAACTTTGATGATTCCAGTGATTACGTTTTTACACTTATTTTTATAAAACTTAACAAAAAAGGATAATTATGCCGGTGTTTTTTTACATATATAAATTTAGTTTGAAAAATAAATTCAGAGTATTATGTTATTATTTTTTGTGTTATATGTTTTTTAATAAAGTAAATACGTTTATTTACAAAATATGAGTAATTGAAACAAAAAAAAGTATAGTTAAGATAAAGTAGAATTAATATAGTTAAGATATCTTAGGACAGCAAAATTACATAACATTTTTGATACAATAGAATACTACAGTAGAATTATAAACACATTTATTTGTATTTCTTTGAAAAATTATTTTAGTCATTTTTAATAGCTTGACCTGCTTGTTCAAGTCTATTACCAATAGCATTTTCAGCTCCATTTATCATATTATTTGTACCTTCTTTAATTCCATGTACAGTATTTCCTAGAAAAATTTTTTAGCATGTAAGAAGAAGGAATTATAAATAAAGCATTTATGGCTTCTTACCAATGGCTTGACCAGTTGCACTTAATCCGTTGTAAACACCATCACGAGCAGAGGCAGCAGCGTTCTCTGAAATCAGCAATTTTTGCATATTTTTTGTTTGCAAAAAAATTAGCAACATATAAGGTTTCATTAATTGTTAAAATATGAAAAACACAAACACAAAAAAATAGAGGATAGTTAAAGAAGTGAAGCATCTAACCTATTCTTTGACCAGCATTTAAAGCCCAATTTTTCATATTTGAGCCAGCATTTTGAAACCATTCACCTGCTTCTTCTCCCATATTGCTTACAGCATAATCTACAATGAACTAAACACAAACACCGAAAACAAAGCACACAAAAATATGGACAAAGGGATAGTAGAGATAGAAGTATGGTTAACACCATGATAAGCTACTTTTTTTCTAAAATAAAGTTACTTACGAACTGCACCTGCTGCACCATAAAGTTTATCTTGTGCTGCTTGACCTAAATTATGAGCATCTGCCCGCCATTCTGTAATTTTATCAGCAGTTGCATCAACTCCTTGATTAATATTTGAAGCAATTCGTTGTTCAACTTGCTAAAAAAAGTTGATAAAATTATTAAAGAAATCTTTATCCTTAACCAACATTATCTTTTGTTAATTCATTGATGAGATTATCATCAACTTTATCACTAATTATTGCAGCGGATTCCATTTTTATTGTCTTTTTTGAGCGGTAAATAAAACAAAGACTGAGCTTTTTTTCTGTTTTGCACCCCCTTTAATGCTGAAGTAGTAAACAACAACGAAAAAAAAAACAATTTCCCCCTGCAGTTTTTTGTTTAGAAGAAAAACATATAAAAATGCTCTATTTTTCATTCTTTCTCCTCTCCTTCTATTTCTTCTTCTCTAATTTCGTAAGCATAAAAAGTAGGAAAGGGTTGTTTGTGAACTTACAGCAGAAGAAAACAACATTGTGCTTGCAAAAAGGCAATAACAAAAAATGAACATAAGAGAAGTCATCTTTGAACCCTTAGCAAAAAATAATGTTTATTTCGAAAGCTAAAAAAATCTAAAAAAAGTCAAGTTAAAATTTTTTTTCAAAAATTGATCGATGGTTTTCTTTTGTTTTTATACCAAATAAAAACAATGTATAATTGTGGACAACAATATAATTACAATTATGAAAGAAATTTCCAAAAAAAGGTATCAAATTTTAACGGCACTTGAAAAAGGACAAAGTCTATTTTTCACTTGATGAAAAAAAAACTATAGTAAACTTTTTATATCAAAACTTTGAAGCAGTAAAAGTTACTTTTTTCTGTTTCAAAGATTTGCGCACCGTTATTTTCTTTTTATTTTTCACCTCAATGATTCCTGACAACTTGAGGTAGACAGCAATTTATATCTTTTCCGTAACCTTTCAAAAAGTCAAAACTTGGCCCCACATTATTTTATTTTGTTTTCACTCAGGTATACCTTTCCGGAAGGAAAGTAATCTTGTTTGTTTGTATAACGTTATTTGATAGATGTTGACATGATTCATTGTTATTATTATTACTGTTTCGATTAAAATCAATATTTACAAAGAAATATTTTATTATACAAAAGAAAAAAGTTTTTTAAAATTAGTCAAAAAATATACAAAAACGATTTGCGAAAACTATCGATATTAAAAACAGTGAGAAATCTTTGAGAGAGTTTAAAGAAAACGCAAAAAATTCAACTTGTTGAAGTTACAAGGGAAGAATATGATACATTGAAAGAAAACTGGGAGGCAATACATAGCAAACCATTAGACGACAACTAAATGGCGGCATAAAAGGTAACTATTTACTTTTTTACAACAAGTTCAATGATGAGCAGGGATTAAGATGGAGAAAGGAATAATAATAATATATTAAGAGAAAATTTTGAATAAGAATAGTAATATACAAGTGGTTTAAAAGCAAAAAAATTTTGAAGGCGGTAAATAACAATAATTGAAAAATAAGAGAAATTGTTGAAAGAAATTTTAATGTTGAATATATCCGCTGATGAGTTCAAATATAATTTCACCTGAATTAAAAACAACCATATATTTTTTTATATTTATTTAAATAATATTACACAATACAATACAATCGTTGTTTTACACCACCAACAAAATATTAGCTGCCGTTCACCCAGGCAAAAAAATACAATGGAACACGAGATTTACAAATCCAACTTTTGTCCTATAAACAGATAATTGTTATTAAGTGATCAATAAAAGCATCTATAGCAGCTATTCGTTAGAACATATATGTGGGAATAAAGGTTAAAGTTTTAAATGTTTATAAAAATATGAGGATAACCAAAAATGTCATGGACTAACGAAAGCAAACTATTGATTAAAGATAAAACAAAATCACTTACTGACTGCAGAAGCGGCATTTGAAACTTTTTCACGAATACTATCATAAATACCACCAGATTGAACTTCTTCTCCAGTTTCCTTGAGTTTTTCACCAGCTTCACGAGCACGATCTGCTGCACGTTGGGCAGCATCTTTAACATCATCGGCATCGGTACTTTTAAGCTTTTTACCCGCACTATGCAATTTATCTCCTGCATCTTCCATTAAATTACCCGCAGCATCTCTGGCAGCTCCTGCATAATCTCCTGCTTCATCAGCAACTTGTGATGCTTTTCTTTTAGCTGCTTCACCAGCTTGTTTCATGCCTTCTCCAGCTTTATAAATAATATTTCCAGCATGATCACGAAGGTTTCCAGCTGCATCACGTACATATTCTCCAGCATCATCAGCATAATCACTAGCTTGTCGGGTGATTTTGTTATATTTATCAACAACATATTCACCAGCTTTGTAGACAATTTTATTAGCTTTGTCACGGAGATTTCCAGCAGCATCTTTTACATAATCACTGGCATCTTCAGCAGCATCTTCCATGCTTCCTTTAGCTTTACGTGAAACCATATTGGCTTTATCAACAACATATTCACCAGCTTTGTAGACAATATTATTAGCTTTGTCCCGAAGATTACCAGCATTATCTTTGACATATTGACTTGCATCTTCAGCAGCATCTTGTAATCGGCCTTTGGTTTTACGTGATACCATATTTGATTTGTCAACAATATATTCACCAGCTTTGTAAACAATATTGTTAGCTTTATCACGAAGATTTCCAGCGGAATCCTTAACATATTGGCTGGCATCTTCAGCAGCATCTTGTAAGCGTCCCTTGGTTTTACGAGAAACCATATTAGCTTTATCAACAACATATTCACCAGCTTTATAAACAATATTATTGGCTTTATCACGAAGATTACCGGCATTATCTTTGACATATTGACTTGCATCTTCAGCAGCTTCTTGTGCACGATATTTAGCATCTTCAACATATTCTCCAGCTTTATCTTTAGCATTGTAAGCAGCATCTTTGGCTTGTCGAACAACTTTGTTATATTGATCAACAACATATTCGCCAGCATTGTAAACAATGTTATTAGCTTTATCACGGAGATTTCCAGCAGAATCTTTAACATATTGGCTAGCATCTTCAGCAGCTTCTTGAGCACGATGTTTAGCATCTTCAGCAGCATCACTCAAGCTATCTTTGGCATTTTGAATAATTTTGTTTGTTTTATCAACAACATATTCTCCAGCTTTATAAGCAATATTTCCAGCCTTATCACGAAGATTTCCAGCACTATCTTTAACATAATCACTAGCATCAGCAGCTGCTTGACCAGCACGATCTTTGGCATTTTGAACAATTTTATTGGCTTTATCAATAACATATTCACCAGCTTTGTAGGCAATATTTCCAGCCTTATCACGAAGATTACCAGCATTATCTTTGACATATTCACTAGCATCAACAGCAGCTTGACCGGCACTATCCTTAGCATTTTGAACGATTCTGTTAGCTTGATCAATAACATATTCGCCAGCTTTATAAGCGATATTACCAGCTTTATCAAGAAGATTTCCAGCAGAATCCTTAACGTATTGACTTGCATCAATAGCTGCAGGACCAGCATTAGCTTTGGCATGTTGAACGACTTTGTTGGCTTGATCGATAACATATTCACCGGCTTTGTAGGCAATATTTCCAGCTTGATCAAGAAGATTTCCAGCATTATCTTTTACATATTGACTTGCATCAATAGCTGCAGGAACAGCACGTTCTTTAACACCTTCAATGATATTTCCAGCTGTATCAAGAACATATTTACCAGCAGCATAAACAATTTCACCACCATGATCACGAAGATTTCCAGCAGCATCTTTGACATATGCACCAGCATTTTCATAGGCATATTCAGCAAATTCACTGGCTTTATCATATGCGGCTCCACCATATTCAGAGGCAACTTCTTGGATCTTTTCTGCAGCAATTCCAGCATTCTCTTTTACAATCTCTGCTGCATCACCTATTTTTTCTTTGGTTACATCAACTGCTTCAGCAGCAGTATATTTAGACCCACGTGTTTTTTCTTTAACAACATCAGCTGCACTAGCAATTGCTTCGCTTGCTGCATCGAGAGTTGCATCAAGTTTTTGACCAATTGTTTCTTTAGCCTATAATAGGAAAAAGAAGTTAAAACTTAAATGTACAAAGTATTAATGCCAACTTACTATTATTAAACCAATACAAAGTAAAACAAAAGTAATTATAGTCTTCATTATTGCGTCTTATAATTATCTAAAAAATTAACAAAACTTTAACACAAAAAAATTATTACCATAAAAATAAATCGCGAATATAAATAATGAGAACCGACTAACTCTCGCCTAAAGTATAAATAGTCAATGTTCAAAGTAAGCGTGATGCCGCAGTTTTGGAGAGAAGAAAAAAAACAACATGTTTGTCTCTGCCATCATTTTTTTAATCTTTAGGCAGTTCGTCCCTCCCCTCTCTCTTCAGTTGTTGTTCTCTCTTTCGTTTCTTTTTTTTTTGAAAAACAACAACAACACAAACAACCGAGAGAGAGAATAAAAAAACAACCAAAAAGGCTTGCGGAAACACACAAACCATGGGGCGGAGCAGAACATTTTTTTGGAAGCTTTTTTTCCATAATATTTGAAAAAATTATTTCTAAATATCCAAAAAAATGCGCAGAAACATGAGTCTTCTTCGTCCATCGATTTATGGGAGCACTGCAGTTGTTGATTTCGTAAACAAAAAAAAAACAAACAATAAACAAAATTGTGTGGATGAATGATGCATTTTTATCGACATCGACAGGAAATGAAAAGAGAGAGAGAGAGAGAAACGTTCGCGAACTCGCGGTTTCTTTTGTGTTTTTTTCTTTTATGCTTCGTCAGATTGTACAAAAAAAAGATAATATCTGCAAAATCATTAGCTTAGACATAAATTCTTTTTTTTGCTCATTGATGCCTTCATTCTTTTTCTCAAGTCTACATCATGTTGAAATATTTTTGTGTGAAAAATTGAGATAAACAACTCTTTTTTTCAAAAAAATGGTTGCTATGAGCATGCATTGTTTGTTTGTTTATTTTTCTTTTAATGCATAACACAAAAATTGAGGGGTCGAAGTTGTTTCTTTTTTTCTCCAACTCTAACAGAAAAAATAAATGAATACAAAAATGAAAATGTTAAAAACACAAATGCAACAACAACAAACTGATTTATGTTTTAAACTAAAAAAAGTTTGAAACATTATACACATGTTATACATTTACATATCGTGTTAGCTGCTGTTTTTTCTTTTCTACAAGAGATGTTAGCTTTACACGTTCACCCAATTTTAGTTATTATTGAAAAAAAAAAACGAAAAGCTTTTTAAAGAAAAAACTAAAATGCCTGGTACAAAAAGTAAAATTTTTTAAGCAAAAGCAATCACTTTCCCCGAGAATATAAACCTTGTTTGCGCAGCTAAGGTACGGAAAAAAGAAGAGATAGATGAGGATGAAAAGTAGTTGTGGACAACGCTGGACATTAGATGCTTGGTACAGAGGGTATACAAAGTTAGGTTGAATTTTATATTTTTCTCTCTTTTTAAAATGAAAAATACTGATCATGATGATTTTTCAACTAAAACGGCATTTACTAATGCATATTCTTCACCATCAACTGGAAGCTTAGAATCAATTATGGGAAATACCAATTCTGAAAATTCTTCACCAACACCTCCACCATCTCATGATGAAAGAAATGTTTCTCGATATATGGGTGAACAAATAATCTTTTTTCTTCTTCTTTATTATTCTCTATTGTGCATTTTTTAAATAATGCATTCTTTCTATCAATATATTTTAGATAATCTTCGTTACGCTTGGTGCTTCAATAAAGCTGAAATGCCTTCAAATAATCGCTCGCATAAAATTAGTCCTTCATTTGATGTGTTTTGTACTGATAGACTTTGTTCACGTCGTCGAACTAAAACACCTGAAAATCGTTTAAAAGATGATGAAGTTTGTTGCGGACTTGGAGCATTAACAGTTGGCAAGTTTAAACTAGCACGTAAATAATCAAAGTTCTGTTTGTTGTTTTTTTTTAGCTTCATTAGTTTTGATAGGAACAGCTGAGTTTTTTATTCTCATAACTACAGCATATGCAATTTATTATTGCTTTCAACATTCTGGAAATTGGGACATTGGGGGTAATTTAATTTTTTTAATTAATTCTATTTTTCTTGTTTGTGCAAAAAAAAACTGCTGCTGTTTTAGGAGTTATTTTTGGAATAACATTTGCTCATACATTTTTTGCTGCAAATTTTGTTTATGGAATTTTTAAAAAACGCTTTAAATTTTTACTTCCATTAGCTTTTTTAAGCCTTTTGATCGTTGTTTCTGGTTGTGGTGCATTTTTGGTTGTATTGTTTACAAGTTTTGGAGATGAAAAAATTAGTGATTCAGAGCTCGTTGCACATATTACATTTTGGTAAGCTATTATTTAACATTTTCTTAGTAAACAAATGTACAGTAACTCTTTTTAAGTTTTCTCTTGGGTGTAATTATATGCCATCAATTGGCACTATTCATCGTCTCCATCAGACTTTTTTTCATAATGAAAAATATTTAACTGCTTTTATTATTGTTGTTGTTGTTTGTTTAAAAAAATCTTATCTTTTATTGTAAAATATTGTTAAATATAACTGTTTTGTTTTATTTTTAACTGTTAATAATAGATTTATGTTTATTGATTGTTTACGTTATTGTTACTGTTTACTACTACCCGAACATAAAAAAATGAGAGAGAAAAACGAAAAAAATAAGAGCAAGAAAAATGAACAATTTTATTGTTCTGTATTGTGAGGGACAAAGTTCGGATTGACAAAATTTGGTGGTATTTGATCATTGTCCTAAAAACAAGAAAAGACGTTTTAGGTGCAATAATTAATTTCTTGCCTGTGAAAATTGAATTCGTGGAGCAGAAATTAAGCCTTCTCGATCACGATTAAAATAAACATATAATGCAAGAATGATTGAATAAAACCAAATTTCAAATGCAACCATTTGAATAAATATTATTAGCCGAATACCCTCATTTAAGCTGCTTGACATTGAATGTACTAAAAGTCTTGTTGAAGCTTTTGGAAATATAAATGCAATAAAAAAAATTATTGTTTGAACAAGCCAACATAAAACCAAAAATAACTACAATAATAATTATAATTATTTGTTGCAATTTTATATTTTTGATTACTTTTAACGCAATCACTGGTATTAGATATCGTTCATCATTATAACATAAAGCTAGTAAAATTAAAGCTACACAGAAAAATTCAAGAAAATCTAAAAAAATGCTAACACTTGTTGAAATATTTGTTAAAGTTACAGAATGCTTCAATGTTAAAATAAGCTGTAGTGTTTGAAAGAATATTGATAAAAATATACAAAAAATTGCTGCTAGCTACAACATAAATTGTTATAAATTTTATTTAAAAGTAAAACTTACTTTAATATGAAATCTTCCCCAACATGTATAATTTTCTGGTTTTATTCTTGAACTTGGAACACGTTGTAAATAAATTTCAAAATGTGACATTTGCCACATTTTATTTAAACAAAAGTTAAGATGTTTCAATAATATTTATTGATGAAAGCAAAAGTTATAATCACTTTCATGTTTGAAGTTTTTTTTGACAGTTTTTCCTTGATGATAAGACAAACACAAAAAAAAGAAAAAAAGCATTGAAAGGTTGTAAACCTTCAAAGAAGGAAATAGCATTCGATTTTTGATAACATAAAGTTAAGCTTAAAATATGCAAATTTGCAAGAATTAATATGATGAAAGAAATAAAGCATCATCATTGAATGTGATTTTCTTAATCTTTTGCCGACTGAAGCTAATTGGGATAATATGCTGCTTCTTGTTGAACAGGCGCTGCTGTCCCCAATAATACACTTTTACGTTCGAATTAACGATCATTTTTATGAGGCCTTTAACTTCGGCAAAATATCGGATGTAAAATAAAAATGGAAAAGAAAATGAGCAATCGAAAAATCGAGACTCGAAGCAGATTTGATGTGTCACGGTTGATAAAAACTTTTATTTTTTTTCTAATTTTTTTTATTGTTAAACAAAAAAATAGATTTAACTTATTTATTTATCTTTCCATAAATCTTAACAGTTTCCTCTTTCAATTAATAAAGGTCAACTATCCAAAAAAGAAAGCATTGAAAGGTTGTAAACCTTCATTTAGATTTAAGTGTCAAAGCGTGTTTCCTTTTCTCTTTTATTTCATCAAAAATTTTCTTAATGTTTCTAATATTAAAAAAGATACCGCTTTTAATTCCTAGGCAATTTTTTATTCATTTTCTTGATTGGTGTCGCGATACATTTTTATATATTTTTATTTTCCTATTTCTTCTATACCGTTCTCAAAAAGGCAATTTTTTGGTAGTATAACGACAGATGTGATTGCGCATGATCGTAAATGCAAATTTGACTACCGAATAACAACAAGGCATTGCAGTGCAATGAGTTAAAATTTCACGACTAAGAAGGCAAAGAAGTTGCAGAATAAGAAGAAGAAGGAAACATTTGACATTGTTTTGGTTGATGCTTTCTTAAAAGAAGAAGAAAAAGAAAAAAAGTTATACGAAATTTAACTCATTCATTTTATTGATCTTCATTCCTGTTGATTTTTCTTTATTTTTATTATTTTATTTAAAATTTTATTTCAAAATGTTTATTACCTTTAAAAATAGTATGCTGATATTTATGTTATTATTTGATATTCAAATTTTAATATCAGCATCGTCAAATGAATATCATCCTTATAATTGGTTGTAAGTACCGTAACCCTCTATTAGAGACGTTGTTGCATTTCTAGTATTTCAGATCATTAGCATTGTCAGGAACAGCAAAATATGAAAAAGAAGGTAAAATTATTCATGCACGAGAACATTTTCGATCACTTTGTCATCGTCTTACTGGATTAAATCCTCGACAACGAGATTTATGTGAAACTGTAAGTTTTTTTTACATTTTTTTCTTTGAAGCAAAAAAAATTTTGTGACATGAGAATAAGGGCTGACCGGATATTACGAAATATGGAGACGGGTAAATGGGATTAAGATATTTATCACGTTTTTCTTTAAAGTGGCAAAAGATCAAAGGAAAATATATATCACGTATGGGGAGGGAGGAGAAGGGGGTAAGGAGATCCAAAAAATTTTAAATTTTCACATCAATCTCGAAATTCCCATAAGAACAATCTAAAAGCTAAAATTTTTGGTTTTTTAAAGTTTCAAACCTTGTTATAAACTTTTATGAAGAAATTTTTCTTAAAATAATTCTTTTTTTCAATAAATTAATTTGTCATTTAGTATCCTTTAACGATACCTGCAATTGCTCGAAGTGCTCGAGAAGCAATTTATGAATGTCAAATGCAATTTAAACATGAACGTTGGAATTGCTCTGAACGTTTTGATGTCTATCCCAATACATCTGCTGGTGGATTAGTTTTTCAAGATTTACTTGGTAAAACTTTAAGAGGTGGAAATCGTGAAAGTGCTTTTCTTACTGCAATTACAAGTGCAGGAGTTGTTCATGCAATAACAAAATTATGCAGTATTGGAAATATGACTGAATGTGAATGCAATAATCAACCTTCAATGCAACGATATACTGATACAAATACGATTCAAGATTTAACCTATGAAACGGTACACAAAATTCCACCGAAATCACCATTTACATGGGGTGGATGTTCTGAGGATACAGCATTTGCAACACAATTTGCTCGACAATTTCTTGATTCATTTGATCAAGAAATGTTTCGAAAAACAAGAGATAGCAAATATTTAATGAATATTCACAACAATTTTGTTGGAAGAGAAGTAAATGCTTGTTTTTAAGCAATTAAAAAGTCGTTTAATTGCAAAATAATTTGTTTTTTAGGCGATTACCCAAAATATGCGACGTCATTGTCGTTGTCATGGGGTTAGTGGATCATGTGAATTACAAACATGCTGGTTACAAATGCCAAAATTTAATGAAATTGGTGAAATGCTTAAACAACGTTATAATCATTTTGCAATACAAGTTGCAAAACGTGCAAAAAAGCGTCTTCGAAGAAAAGAACGCTCTGAACGAATGATTCCATTAAGAGGAAATGAAATGGCATATATTTTTCGATCACCAAATTATTGTGAACGTAATGATACTTTAGGTATTAAAAACATTTACTTAAAACTTTTAAAAGTAAAACTATTCCAGGAATTATTGGAACTCATAATCGTGAATGTAATAGTACTTCATATGGTGCAGATAGTTGTGATCTGCTTTGTTGTGGTCGAGGATATAATACTCGTCTTGAAACTCGTTTTGTACGATGCCATTGTAAATTTGTTTGGTGCTGTTATGTTAAGTGCAAAGAATGTAAAGAACATGTTCAAATTCACACATGCAAGTAATAATAATATAGCTCAAAAATATGTTGTTTAATATTTTTCTCCTTTATTTTGTTTCTTTTTTGAAAAAAATGGTAATCGATAAGCATAAAAAATCAGGATACTCAATTCGAGCAGCAGCAAAAGTGAAAATAGGAACAGTTAAAGGTGGCTCTATTTCACTTTTTATCAAATTACATCAACACATAATAAATATTTGCGTAATTATGATATGCAACAGTGATATAAGGTAACACAAACATGTAGAAAATAATCCACAAAACCAGAAATATTTATTATGTTTAACAAATTTAGCTAAAATTCTTTTTTTTGACGACGAAAAATTTTTGCGACTTCAGATTTTTAGATGGAATTTTCGGCATTTAAAGTTTATCTTAAAAAAATTTTGGTTTTATTTTCGTTTTATTCAGGGCTGAAAATACTATATTCCAACAAAAAAAATAATCATTTTCGAAAAAAAAAATTTCACGTGGTCCCTATCTATACTTAATTTTTATATTTGATTTTTTTGAAAGATAGTGTAAAAAATTTGTGCATTTGCATAAACAATTTTGCTCTTCTATTTTACAAGCTGTATGCAACGTTACAGAAAAAAGTATTTTTCAAATTTTAACCGGCTTCATCTGTTTTGATTTTTAAAAAATGTTTTTTTTCTTTTTTTAATAACAATCAGGAACTAAAACTTTTTTTTTAAAACTGCCATTTTTTAAACAAAAAAAACAGCTACAAAAAATTGTAAAGTATGTTTTGAAAAACGATAAATATTCTCTATTTATATTTGCTGTCTCTCCACAACTCTGATTCATTATTATTATTAATTTAGTAAACAACAAAAAAAAGCAAAAATAATCGCTCAAATATCCCCCAAAATAAAAAATGTTTAACAAATTTTTTTCAACATAGTTAGATAAAAAAATATACCAGTTTTTTCTTCTGCTTGTTCTTCAGCAGAGTTTGATGGTACTTTTTTGAAGAACTTTTGGAAACCACGTACAGTAAATTTTCTTTTCTACAAAAACATATGTTTTTAATTTTGCATAAAGGTTTTTGTTTTCAATTTCCTTAATCTTTCTGGCGATCTTGGTAATTTAATTTTTGATTTATCAACATCTGAATCATTATTATAAGGTCTGGACGATTCCTAAATTGACAAGCCTTATGGCAAAAGAGCTTTTTTTGTGGTCAGGTTAGTCGAAAAATAACGTTAAAATCAGGTTTCAACGAAAACTTTGGTTTATTATTTTTAGAATTAAAGCTTATGCCATTGTTCTTATCTCACAAAATTCAAGAAATTAATCCAGGTATTGTTAATAAAAATCTCAAATAATATCTACGAGCTTTCTTTGTTGATGGACATTTTAAATCTTGAAAGTTTATTCAGCAAGTTAAAACTGCATCAATATAACATATGTATCTTTTAAAAATGATCACATAAATACTGTACTTTCTTCCTCATAGGCTTTTTTTTAAATAGCTATGAATGTTTTAATTATTGCCACCATTGCTTTCTACTTTTGCAAGATGAATGATAAAGAAGTGTTCAGTTCAGAAGGAATTTGAGTTGTCCTTATAGCCACATAACAACATTTAGCAAAATAATAGTTTAGCTACAAACTCCAATTTTCAAGTTTTGACCTCTTTGAACTGCTGCTGATATTTAATAAAGAAAAACAAAACACATTATTTTAAAATAATTTATTTATATTTGAAAAACGATGAAAGACGATATCTTTAATATAAATTTTAAAATCTATACGATTGAATTTTTACACCATCATTTTCTTCAAGATTTGGTTGATATTGTGATAGTTGAAACTTGAGTTTTTCTATTTCTTGGTTCTAAAAAAATCTTTTTATTGATCAACAACAACTTCCGTGACAAAATCGATCGGCTGCACACGCAGACTGACAAAGAAACAAAAAAGAAATAAATGCAACTCACCTTTTCGAGCACCTGTTGAGCAAGTTTCTTGATTGCTAACTTGGAGCGCTCTTCTAAATCATCTTCCTGTAAAAAAAAGAAGTTTCAAAATTTTTCATGTGATTTTTTTATTCATTATTATTTTTAAAAACTTTAAAAATTACCTTTTTTTCTTCATTTTTTCCTTTTTCTAGCGTGTATGTTTCTGCAGTAATTATATCATTTTCGAGTAAAGTTGTTAAAAGTTTTCGTCGTAATTCTGTCGAGACAATGTCGGTTTTCTAAAAAATTGCTATTAATCATTTTTTCAATAGTTTTTTTAAGTAATCTATTTTTAAACAATCAAAAATAGTTTTCAACATACCTCTGGATCAAAATTTTCCATTTTATTTATCAGTTCAATAATTGCTTCATTACAAACCCGTAAAAATTCATCTATTTCATTTTTAAACATTTTAATAAGTTTTTGTCTCTTTTTTATAAAAAAAGCTAAAAAAAGCAATAAAAATTAATGACGGAAGAAAAAAATGATAAATTTCAAAAAATTCGTCTTCTTTTTGTAAACCCCACGCGCACTTAAGCCTTGAATCATATCATTTTATTTATTTATTTATTGAAAGATCAAAGAATAAATTCACAACATCATGGAATCCTTATCGTTTATATCTCTCTCAAACATTTATGAAATTTCATTCAAGGTGAAAGATGAGCTTACAAAAATGCGCAATTAAAGACTGAACGGAAATGTGCTTTTTTTTGTTTCTATTTTTTTTTGTCTTCTGTATTTGCTTAAATATTGCCTTGTGGAGAAAGAGAGAAAAGAGAGCAGCATCGTCATTCCTTGTCTTTTTGATTGTAACCCGTAAAACCGTTTTTGTTTCTTTCTCTTTTTTTACACAGGCTTACGTCACAAAAAAACTTGGAATAAAAAAAACAGGGAAAGCATCAAAAATATTATTACTATCTAAAGTAAAAAAAAGTTAAAAGAGAAAGGTTACATTAAGAAAAATGATGAATAATTGACAGCAGCAAATTGATAGTAAAAGATTTGTCTTTCTTTCAGTCCCATTTGTTTCTTCTTTCTACCAAATAAGTTAATATGGTATTAAACGTTTATCAACAACATTGAAATTTGATGTCAAATTTTCTCTATTGTTTATGGACTTGAAAAAAATTCTATCTTTTTTTTTCACTTTTTTTCTTGCTTAAAAATTTGCTGCAACAATCATGAAAAAAATCATGTTTTTAATCAATGAGCATAAATATCAATCGGGGTGTCGTTGCACGTGATGATAAATATTATCCTGGAATAGTACGTAAAAAAAGAAAAAAGAGAACGTCCAGTGTCAGTCTTACTTTCTCTTTCTCTTTCTTTTCATTTTTTTGATTTCTTTTTGTCTATTGCTTAAAATTGACACTTGATCTTTTTTTCATTAAAATTGGAAAAAAAAGTTAGTTGCTTATATCAAAATATGATTGTTTATTGTTCGTTTCTATTCCAATAAACTGTGCGACGTTTTTTTCTTCCTAAAAAAGTCAGTCATTTTTAGAAGCTTATCTTTCTTTTCATTCTGGAAAAAAAGCCTTTTTATCGTTTTTAAGCCCATCGGTTCCGACACTCTAAACCTTATAAGACATGTATATATATATATATATATATATATTATAACGATGTTTTTTTAGAATTGTAAAGAACACTAAAAAACTCATTTTTATTGATAATTTATTTTTTTGATTATGCTTTGACGATTGCCTCTGTCTTTGCTGCTGGTGCCGTTTACCCTTTTTATTTTCCACTCTCTTCTTTTCTTCCTGCTTTTTTTTCTACAATGAATAATAACTGCATGGACCCTTTTCGAGCTCTCGAAAATGATTTAGACGATGCAAGAGGTTCGTTTTTTTTATTTCAGAATAATTAATCATAAATGCAAAAAACTCTATAGATGAGTGTTATAATAAATTTTTTGTGCTATTTTTTTTCAGAGGTTATTCAGTCTCTTGCACAACAAGGAAATTATATGGACACCAGTCGAACTCCATCACCTCCTTACGGAGATCCATATTATAATTATTCGAATCAAAATCCATTTCAACCACGACAATATGATCATAATATCCTTGGATATCCTTCTCAGCCACAAATGAATGGATATCGACAATATCCACCTCCCCCATCAACTCATGATTCGCTTGAATCTGGACAATATCAAGCCATCTCAGATAGCAATATTCTACCACGACATGGTCAACCACTTAATAATGATCAATTTTGGATGGAACATGATTCATATAATTCACAACCAATTTATATGGAAACTAATAATGTCCAAGTTCAACAACAACAACCACAACATCAACAACAAGGTTTACCACCTGCACAAATTTTTACAACTTCACCAAATATTCCTTCAAATGATTACTTAAATAATGAATATGGTGATCAATTTATTACTAATGCTGCTTATTATTCTCCTCCTATCCCCCAACAACAACCTCCCCAAACTCAACCACAAATAGTTTATCAACAAACTTCTCCTGAAACAAATGTTTCAAATGCTTCACCTTCACTTTATCCAAATGCCCCAGAAAGTAGTCGATCAAAAGAGCAAAAGGTCATTGAATTGCTGCTAGAAATGTCACCTCGTGAATGGCAAAATTTAAGAGCAAAAAATCAAATTATTTCTCGTGGAACTTCACTTGACATTAAACAAGAACCAAAAGATAAGCCTTCAGGGGTTGCAACAAAGCTAACAAAACAGGTTACTTCAATGCCTGATATAGTAAGTTTTTGCATTTTTGCACTTTTTGATTTTCAAAAAACCTTTTAAAGGCTTCTGTTGCATCAATTTCCCCTCCAGCTGTTGTAAGTCCAACTGCCCTTTCATCGAACAGTGGAGAATGGAAAGATGATTCTGATAATGATGAATTTGAGCCATTACCAGTAACAAGAAAAGGTATGAAAAGAATTTTTAGTTCTTTTTCTTTTTTTAACTTATAAAATGATTTGTAGGTCCAAAGACTGAAAGGCGTACTGCACATAATCTTATTGAAAAAAAATATCGTTGTTCAATAAATGACAGAATCAATCAATTAAAAGACATGCTTGCACCGGAAGAAGGAAAAGTAAGAATTGTAAAAAACAATGAATTACTATAAAAATTGAAAAACATATTTTTAGTTAAGTAAATCAGCAACATTAAGACGTGCCGTTGAAGAAGTTTCAAGCCTTCGAGCACAAAATGCTGCGCTTGTTGTTGAAAATGAAAAGTTACAAGCAGCAGTTCGAGCATTGGCATCAAATTCATCTGAAAGTGCTGAATCAATTATTGTGAGTAGATTATTGTATAATGGGTGACCAAGTGTTCATCCCGTTTTTTCCATTTTTTTTATTTAAGCGATTTCTAGAAGACCAAATTACATGAATCTTTTAGAAAATGCAAATATGGACCTGGGGAATAGGTCTATATCTTTTGGACTCCAATATATCCTTTGACCCCATCTGGAACCCCGACCCCAAAACATAACAAAATAATGGAAAAAATTTTAAATAATTCGTAAAAAATCCTAAAAAGTTGTAAAAGATCGTAGAAAATCGTGGTTTAGCACAATTTTCCACGACTTTCTACGGTTTTTTACGATTTTTCACGAATTATCCATTATTTTCGACATTTTTCGGGGTTTAAGAACAGATCACTTATGTATCCTTATAAACCCTTTGACCTCATCTGGAACCCCAACAATACCCCAAACCCCAAAAAATGACAATCAAAAGTGGGAAAATAAAAATTCGTGTAAAATCGTGGAAAATCATAGAAAGTTGTGAAAAATCGTAAACAATCGTGCTAAATTTTTCACGATTTTCCACGAATTTTGTACGATTTTTTACGATTTTGTACAATTTCCCACAAATTTTTTAAACTTTTTTCCGCTTTTTTTGTCATTTTTGGGGGGTTTAAGGTATTGTTGGGGTTCCAGATGGGGCCAAAGGGTATATTAGAGTCTAAAAAAGATGTTTTCTCCGAGTCAATATATACATTTTCTACAAGTTTCATATAATTTGGCCTTCAAGAAATTGTTTAATTAAAAAAAAAGGAAAAAATAACAGAAAAAGGGATGAACATTTCGTCAACCAATGTAGAATACGGCACTAAAAGCTATTTTTTTAAGGCACAAATCAATAATTCTGCAAATAAAGTCAAGAAAGGAATGCTTGATAAAAGTCGTGTATCACTTTGCATTTTTCTTTGTGTTTTCTTGGCTTTTAATCCATTTTCATTGTTTTTGTCATCACCGGAAGGTGTTGTTGGCAGTAATAATCAACCAGCCATAAATCCAGATGATCCAATCATTTACAAAGTTCATCATAGAACACTCAAATCAATTGGTGATGAACCTCCATTTGAGCTAGATACTTCAAGCTGGATTCAAGAAAGTTTTGTTCGAAATAGTTTTATTTGGTCAATCAATGTTATTATTGTTGTGTTTGTATTGAATAGACTTTTGGTATATGGTGAACCAGTTGCAGATGGACAAGCATCATCTTGGAAGCAATTTCTTTCTGTTAAACAACTTGCAAATCGATATATCAATGATGGAAATTATAAAGAAGGACAGCGACAACTGCTAGATTCTTTACAATATTTAAATCGTCCACATCCTACTTCAAGTGGAGAATTTACTTCTGTTGTTTGGCAAATTTTTCGACATATCTTAAATTCATTATGGATTGGTCGATGGTTTTCTCGTCGCCGTCGGTCTGCTGCTCAACCTGTACCATTTGTTCGTAAATCTCATGCTGCTTCTGCACTCGTCTATCATCAACTTCATCAACTTCATTTAATTGGTGTTGATGGAATCGAAAGTGATAGCCTTGGTGGACTTAATTTGGCACTTTCAGCAGTAAATTTAGCAGAATCAGCTGGAATTTCAAGAGATGGCACTGGAATAACATATAAAATTCGAGCAGATATTTATATCAATGCAGCAATTAGAGTTCGACTTGCATTACCAAGATATTTGGGAACTATTTTATTTCATTATTTTATGGGTCGAGCAAGAAGACATGTCAGAAAAGCTCGAAACGTTGAAGGTGAAGATGTTTCAGCGCTAGACTGGATGGTATCAAATACTCCACTTATGAGAAGATTTTTAGCAAAAGCTGATAATTTAGAAAAAGTTTTAAAATGTAGCAAAAATTTTACTTATTATCCATTTTCTGATGGTGTTCCAACTGGTAATTATTTGATTTTGGTCACTGCCAAAAGCTAATATAAAAAATATTTTTAGCAAAACCAATTGATCGATTGACATTTGCTTTCAAAATGCATCTTTTATCAACATTGAGTGAAAAGCTTTTAAAATCAAATGATTCAGAACGCCCAGAAGATTTTATTGAAATTTCGCATATTCTACTTCAACTTTCCACTAATGAGCCAAAACAAAAAACTGGTGAAGAAGAATGGGATAGTGATTGTTCAACAAGAGGTGATGAGCTATGTACTTGGTGGACACATTTAATTACTTGTGGATTATATTGGCGTTATGGAGATTCAACACGTTCACAAAAGCATTATGCTTTAATTCGAAAATGCCCTGCAACGCTACTTAAAAATGATCTTGCTCTTTCAATGGGATTTGCATTTTGTGCTCGAAAATTATGCTTTGATAATAAAGATAATGATGGGTGTGCTGAAATGGTTTGGGCTCATGTTCGTGCTTCATTTGGTCATATCAAAAAAGAAACACGAATTTCTCCGAGAAAAGCTGCTCCCACTGTTGCACTTCTTCACGTGAGTTTCATGCTTTGAAAAAAAAATAGTCTAACCATTTTTATGTTTTTTTGCAGAAAACGATTGAAAGCATTACCTGTCAATGGTTATTGACAAGCACAATTGATGTTTGGCATTTTCAATTAAAGGATACTCTTCCATACTGGGAGCAAAGAACCTCAACATCATTGCGTCGATTATTCCATGATATTTTGGGAAGAATGAAAACATTAAAATTAGAATCTGATAAAAGCAAGGTATGTATACCGTTGAAAGCAACAAAGATAAACTTTTTAAATTAATGCGTTTTTAGGTTGCAACTTTTAAATTTTTGGGTCATGCAATTAGTGGTGCAAATCCATTAGAAATTGTAGAACTCTTTCGAAAAATTGAAGATCAACCATCTGGAAGTAAAAATGCAAAACAACAAACGAATGACAAAAAGCGTCCAAGCTTAAGTTTAGCAGATATCCAAAATCACTATGATGTTTTTAAGCGTTTACAAAAAGATGTTTCTACCATTGTATCACCCCGGCGTCCATAAGAAAATGAAAATGCTTACTACTTAAAAATCAATCTTTCCCAGTTCAAATTTCAACCGTTTCGTATTTAATATTAGCAAAGAAAGCGGGTATTATACTTCTTTAATAAGAGTAAATCTGTTATTTAATAATATAAAGTATATCTATTTTTTAAAGATTAGAGACTCAGGACTATAAAATTACTTGTTATATCAATATTTATTATACTTTTACTTTTATTCATATTTTTCAACGATTTTTTCTTCTATTTTATGTTTTTTTTGAATAAAATAGTTTTTTTACACCTTTCAAGTTGTTAAATACATTAATTCGTTTTTTTAACTTGTCTAAAAGAAACAAATAAAAAAGTAAAGAAATAAAACACCTGCACAAGATTATAACGTAATTACTGTAATTGTCCTTCAGTTTTTTAATATAATTTAATTTTATCCCCTTTAAAGCTGAAATAAAAAAAGAAAAGAGATTAAATTAAAGCCATTAAAACATTTTCCCCAATTTCTTTTTTGCCCATAACAAAGAAAATAAAATAACTTGCTTTCATAGAAATTTTACTCACTTTTCTTTTATTTTTTTTGCAAATTCTATTGAAGATAATTTTATTAACTTTGCTATAATATTTTTTTTGAAATAAAAATTTACATGAGTCATTTTTTGTGCCTTATTATGTTTTTTTTCGTTTAAAAGAAAGAATCCAATAAATTAACTTCTACTTCCTAGTAGTTTTCATTCCTCGTTCCCGCACTGATATTGTTCTTGCAGAATTATCATTTTTCCATTATCGTTGCCATAAATTCTATTAAACAGATGTTTTTTAAAGATTTTTAAAGACCTTCATTTTTTGTGTCAAAAATATTGCAACTTTATGGTTTTGTAGTATTAATGAGTAGTTACGTCATAGATTTGGGTTTTACATTATTTCAAGAAGGAATACACCCTAAATTTGGCGTTATTCTCGTTTACCCATTCTCGCAGAACTTTTGGAAAACGAAACGAGACTTCTATTTTCGAGTACAGTCTGCAAATTTTTAATGCATATTTTACGTAGCAATTTTCGTAGGCGTGTTTTTTAATCCCGGAACATAATCGTAAGCTTAATAGTGATTCTGCTATTTGAGTACCATAAAAAAATGTTCACCTTCAAAAAGCTAATAAGCGCTTTTTCAATGTTTTTTTTAACTCCTACACTTTTTTACTGCAGCAAACATGTTTCAATGTTTTAAAAAAAATTTCAAGACCCTATTTTTGGATATTTGCTTGTTTTTAACTGTAAACAATATTGTTTAACTTTAGAATTCAAAAAATACCGATTAAACACCAGGTGAAAACAATGATTTTTCCACCGTAATAAAAACCTTCATTTGCATTTTTTTGAAGAAAAGTATGTTGTATACAACCAATGCTTTAATGAATTTTTACTTTGCTTCTTTTTTCTTTGCAACATATGGTTTGTCAAAAAAATAAAAATTTTTCTATACCTTTTTTTAGATGTTGTAACATCCGTTTTTGCCAATGCACGCTGTTCTATAGTTGTATGATTTTTTTCACCGTCTGTTAACCCCATTTTTTTGTCCTTGCTCAAAGAAAGATTGAAATAGATAGAAAGAATTGTATTGAGCTTTTCTTTATAGCCGCTACATTATCCGTTCAAAGACAACCAGTGTTGCAACTGTGTTTTTGTAGATATAAAAAAAAGAACTGAAAAAATGCCTTGCTTTAATTTTTATATACTTTTGCTAAAAATAAAAGTAAAAATCCCCTCTTTTTTCTTCGTTTACTGTAAACGTGTTGCCTCTAATTAACTTTTGTTTTTTGTAAATTTAATTTTGTCAAATTTAAATTTTGTGTATTGAAGCAAAAGTTACAACATTAGCTTTTGGTCTGTCTGGTCAATTCACACACACAGTTTACAATCTCTGACGAAGCCGCAGACAGCAAAAAAGGTAAGATAAAATCTTGACAATTTTTTTTACTGCGGTAAAGCTTGATTCATCCATAAATGTCGAAAGTCTAACGGAAGTTGTTGTTTTAAAAATATTGAAACGTTTGGTCCGAGTTGTTAGGAAATTTTGGTCGTCTGACTCTTTTTTTTGCTTATAGACAGATGATCCACGAATGAGAGGCTTGAGAAATAAATAGGCGGTTCGGAGATGTTTTTTCCGTCTTGATTCAAAACATATTTCATAAGATTTTTCCATTATTTAAAGGAGAGACATTCACCTTACCCAGATCAGTATTCAAGAGAGTGCAGTAGCGGCATTTGCTCTTTCTCTGAAATTGACAAGATTCCTTTGATCTGTAGCCGACGCCTGTCGAATAGCAAAACATCAAAAGCATTCTATCCCCAAAAACTTGTTTCAGTATACGGCTTTGGTGTCCCCCCCCCCCTTTGACAGAATTCATGCAAGTTTTTATCTGCGATAAACCTCATTATCAGCTCAAGTACCATAGCTGACAAAGTTTTTGTTTTGTTTCTTATTTCGCAAAATTCTGCCGTCTTTTTGCACTTTCGTTTCGTCTTGGACGAAAAGGAATGTTATTTAAGACAGACTAACACCTCTGATTCGTTTCGTTTCCTGCGGTAAAAGCCAGGCCTGTCACTTAAGTAGCATAGGATATCATAACAATTTCAAACTTGCGACCTACGCGCCTAATAGAGACATTGCTGCGCCATAGACAAATCAAAAAGAAGAAAAGTTCCCATTAAAAAAACAAACTTTTTTGGTCTAGTAAATTCCCAGTTTTTGCTTTTATTTTTTCTTGAAAGAAAGAGGAATCCATTTCCTGAAAATTTTGCCCTGAACGAAAATTTCAATTTTTGTCCGATGTTTAAAAATTATAAAATTTTGTCATAATGTACTAGCTTAAAATTTGTATCTTTTTTCCGATAACTATAATATTATATACTATACGAATAGTATTGATACAAACAAAATAAGCTCAAAAAAGTTTTTTTATACTATATTGAGCGAATATAAAAGGATAGTAGTAAAAAAAAATTTTCTTTATCTTTTTTTTAAAAGATTTGCATAAGAAGTATCAAAAAAGATTACGTCACTCTCAAGCATAAAAAAATGTAATAAATTAGAATTAGGGGTTTTAGCATTTAAGTTATTTCTTCAAATGCAAAAAAAAGAGTACACATTTGTACTTTAACTTACTTCACATGGGTCAATCATTTTTTTGTTGCCACAAAGAGGGATTGAACCCAGAATTAGCGAATAATCGCTACATTTTATACTTTTGATAAATGTCAAGGGTTAGTTAAAACCATTAATGCATGAATTTATAAAATTAAAAAATTCCGAATATTTTTTATTTCTTTGGTATTAGCTATTTTGAGGGATTTAAAGAGAGTGGCAAAAAGTAATTGTATTTTGCTTTCACTTTAACAAAAAATGAAAAGTAATTGAGAGTTCATAATGAAGCTTTTAAACCTATTATCTCTACACTTTTAAATGCCATTTGTTTTATGTAAAAAATGAGTAAGAAAAAAAATAAAGTAAAAATGAAATACAGTTAAAGGAAATTGATATAAGCTTGGCTTCATTCAAGCGTCGTGTTTTTGTTTTTGCTAAGAAGGGACCGGTTTGTAGTGCCACCCTGGTTTTGATTATTCAAAACATTGTTCATCGTACTTGTTTGCAGAAAAGGCTTTCCTGCATTGTATTAGCTGCCCTTTCAAGGAAATGCGTATCTGAGCTAAATTAAGTAGTTCACGATATCGTCTGCTACTTAAAATTAAAAATTGCTACTTTTTTTGGATATTTTGATGGTTTCGAAATATCCAAAAAAATAATAAACTAAGATGCACATCTTAAATAACAATTCTTTGCTTTAAGTAGTAGACAATATCGTGTACAACTTGTTTTGGCTCAAATACGCATATCCTCAAACTGACAGCTAATACTTTGCAGGAATACCTTTGAATACTAGGCACGTAAGATTAACTATGTTTTGAGCCAAAACCAGGACGGCACTTCGAAACGATCCCTTGTAAGTTTTTTTGTAGTTCTGTTTTATGCTTTATGTTTTTTGTTTAATTTTTTTATATTTCGTTATTTTTGATTTTTTCTCAGGTCTTGTGCAGTGTTTGGTAGGATTTCTTTTATTTGACTCCATCTCACAAAAGCGGCACTTTTTTCTTTGATGATCAACTCTGAAGGCGTTGTTTGCAATATCGCTGTTTTTATGTAACTCTTGTGATTCATGTGGCATCTTTGAGGTTTGATTTTACAAATCTTTTGCATTATTTTACATTACCGGGCTGATCTACGATCGAGTAAGCTTTTTTTTGTATTTCCTGTTGTTTGCTTTTTCTTCTTTTTGATTGAGAAACAACACCATCTGGGTAGTAAACAAAATGTTTCAAAAAGAAAAATAGCGCTAAAAGATGCTGTCTAAAAGACTGTTCCGAAACTGACCTTAGCAATTTTTTTTTCGACATTTCGATTTCATAAATCATATACACTCCCACTGTGAGAGTGTATTTTTGGTGCGTGCTTATAAAGGGTCTATAAAATGCTTTTTGTTTCAAAAAAGAATAAAATGCCTTTGATTCATTCATTCTTAGTCATGAAAAAAAAGAGAGATGAAAAGAAGAAAGGTTAAAATTCTAAATGTATTGGATTTTGGAATTGCTTGCCCTCATAATCCCCTTCCAGATACTAACTTTTGTTTTGCGTCAAAGATTTTATTTAGGTAGTTAATTACTTACTTACCTAAAAAGGGGTAAGGTAAATACATCTTTACTTAGAAAGATGCTTTTATTAATAACTCTCTTGCAAAAAAAGACGTCATGCTTAACTTTTCTTTTTTTGCGTAATCATAATAATGTGCCATCTTTCAATCAAAGAAAAAATTCTTCATAGCTTTAAAAGAGATAATTACAGTAAAGTCCTTTAAATTTTTATACACTTTTTTTTTCGCTTCTTCTTCTATATGCCCTTTTTGTATTTGTAATATTAATTTTGTAAATGAGAAAAAAATAACCCAGAAGATTAAAAGCCTACAAAATTTTTAGCAATATATAAATGTTGCAAATCTTTTCGGATCAAGTAAAGAATGAAAATGAAAGATTTAATACGTAAGCAGTTTTGCCTACAAAGTAATTCCTTCTTTTTCTTTTATATATGTTGCAGCCGATTTGTTGAACCAGCCGTTTTATAGAACGGCTAGCCGTTTTCAAGAACGGCTAGCCGTTTTATGGAACGGCTAGCCGATTTATGGAACCAACAACTTTTTTACATGTTCTCCATTATGGCTAGCCGTTTTATGGAACGGCTAGCCGGTTTGTTGAACCAACACTTTTCACTTTATTTTGAAAGTGTTTTATTTTAAAATATTTTTGAAACATTTTATTGAAAAAACAAAATCTTATCAATAAAAATTAAATTAGCTGTGTTATATGATACTCCTAGATCTTTGAACTCAGACACAACAGGTAGTAAGGTTTCATTTAAATAATAAGGACAACAAAGATTTTTTGTGCCGATGTGCATAATTGCTGACTTTTTTTCGTTAATTGGAAGTTGCCAGTCATTACTCCAAGTGTTCGATTTTATGTAGATGGATGTGGATGTCGTTTAATAACTATTCACTGAGAAAAAGCCGTGACGAAAAAAACCTCACCGGTGATGCACCTGTGATGAATTCATCATTGATAGTGACGAAATCATCACCGGTGAGGGGTTTTTCGTCACTGGCAGTGATGCTCGAGTGACGAATGCATCACGGCTTTTTCTCAGTGTTGGTTTTGCAGAATTATCAGTTCCTTTATTCCATGGCATTTTGATATCATTCTTTTTCGGAACTTCTTTATCAGCATCTTCAACAGTTGCTGTTGTTTCATCATTATCAGTTTGATTTTTTCGATTTATAAAAGCACTTCTTGTAAATTTTGGTGTTTCAATACTTGGAGTTTTTTGAACAACTTTAACAGTAATACCATCTTGAACTTTTCGATTATTATTTGCCAAATGAGATAAACCCAAGGAATTGAGAAATGGTGTAACATTACTATGAGTTTCAATAGCATCTTCTTCATCAGATGATTCAACAACAAGTCGATTATATCGTTTAGCACTTCTGTAAAATGATGACTTAAAATTAACTATAATCATGTATAAATATTACCGTTTAGGTTGTACATGTTCTTCTTCATCAGCAGATAGCTTTGGTGTACTACTTGAAGGAAGATTTGAAGGAATGGGAATACTTTTTAAAGCTGTTCTTCTTGATTTATCTAAATCCATTGGTTTCTCAGAAGTTTTGAAATTTTGCATTTCAAAAGTATTTGGTGGGTAATATTGATTTTGAGTTCTTTTAATATCCATAGCTGCAGCAATAAGAGCAACATCTTGTTCGTCATTAGTTATTTTTGCAATACCGCGTACCTAAAATACTTGTTACCGTTTGTTAATATTTCTTGGAATAAATTAGCCTTACAATTACACTACCATTTCCACCAGGTACACTAATTAATTTGATACTTAAAACAGTTGTTGATGATGTTAATGTTGCTCCAAGATCATGTAATACAGTATCTTTAAAAAAAAGAGAATGTAAGAAAACAAACATGTTTCAATATAACAAGTGTTAAAAATAAAATAGTGTTATGGCACGTTTAAAATTATTTTTGAGTTTTTAAATATGTCTTGATAATATACTTCTTCAAGTGATTTTCATAAAGAAGAAAAGCAATAAATTTATTAATCAGATTTTTTTATAAAAACACAGTTCTAGCAAACCAATTGTGTTAATGAGATGAGTTCTTATCCCCGAATACATTTAAATTAAATATTTAAAAAAATTGTAAAAAAAACTATCTTTTGACTGTCATATAGCTATAATTGTTAAAAAAGCTGCTAACAAAGCTAATTTAATTTTTATTGATAAGATTTTGTTTTTTCAATAAAATGTTTCAAAAATATTTTAAAATAAAACACTTTCAAAATAAAGTGAAAAGTGTTGGTTCAACAAACCGGCTAGCCGTTCCATAAAACGGCTAGCCATAATGGAGAACATGTAAAAAAGTTGTTGGTTCCATAAATCGGCTAGCCGTTCCATAAAACGGCTGGTTCAACAAATCGGCTGCAACATATACATACCTTATATAATATTATTCCGAAAATAGATTTTTTTTAGTCTTAAAAGACAGATTTCTTATTATTTCATTTTGCAACATTTTAAATACATTTTTTAAAGTCAAATAAAAATATTGACAAAGTTATTTTTTTAACTTTTTTTAATGACGAGGCTTCCCTATTTTTTTTAAAAAAAATTTTTCAATAAAAAGAAATTAGTTCTTGGTAAATCTCTTGCTTAAATTCTTCGTTTTTAAAAATTTTATTTTTCTAAGAAAATGTCATTTTTACGCATGCAATTATCGAACCTAGTAACGCATTCACTCACTCAATTTCAATATATTCTGTTTTAATACTGCTACTACCAAAGAAAAAGCGTACCAATTATTTTTGTCTTTTACAATTACATTTCTTTTTTCTCTGTTAACACGGTTCTTTTTAAAACTTCTATTTAATACATATATATTTATGCTTTAAAAATTTTTCATTTTGTAGATAATTAATTTTTATTTCTTTTTTGCTTTAATTTAAAAAAAATGAAACAGCAGCAGCAACAGAAGGAGAAATAAAATAATATGTGTGGTGTTGACGTTTTTTGGTCATTCCGTGCTATGCTACTTTTGAGAGTGAGTAGTAGTAAGTGTTAAGGAAGCAATAATAAAAACCAACCGTGCCACCCTTTTTACTTTAAACATCATAAATAACTTTTTTCTTTTTCTATTCAAATGTGTTTTTTTGAATTGAGATTAATTTTGAGGCTTTTTGCATGAAAATGAGTAAGTAACATTCTCATAGAGATTAAAGGTTGCGCACATATTTTTTTAAAGCTAAAAAAAGAAAAGAATTATTTTTTTCTTAAATAACTGTTTATTTTAAAATTAAAAAGTTGAAATAAAAAGTCATCAAAATTTAGCCAATTCTTTCGATACTTTTTGTAGCATTCGTTGTAGAAATGTTTTGCAACAAAACTTTCTCTTTTTCTTCTTTGTGTTTTGAATTGTGTTAAAACATTTGAAATACATTCTCGGTTACAATCACGTCACAACATCCACCAAAGATATTTTGAAAACTTTAAAAATGAAATATATATGTTGTAAAAATAAAATAGAATAAAAAAAAGTTTTAGATCACCTGATTTCAACATTTTTTTTCTTTATTCAATTTTTGCCCCCATCATTTATTCTTCTTTTTTTTCTCCTTTCCTTCTTTTATGTTAGGCAATAGCTTTATTATCTTTGAACGTTTGAGTCAGAGTTTCAACATGGCCAATACAGAAAAAAATTGTTTGAAATTTCACTTTTATTTTTGTGTTGTGAAAACACTTTTTTTGCGCAGTAGCATTAAAAACTGATTGAATGAAGTTTCCCGAAAATGTATTTGGTCAGCGATTTTTTTTCGAAAGCGGAAAGAAAATGTTTTATTTTTGGTAAAATGAGGGTTATTAAAAAAAATACTGGCTATAAGACCAATGATTTTTTCTTCAAAAATTGCCTTTTTTTAAATATTTGTGTTTTTGGACGCCTGCAGGCTGACGGATGTATTGTTGACAAAGAAGGTTCCATGAAACGTGTTTTTCTTTTCTTCTTTTATTTCTTCTTTTTTTGTCTTTCTCACTTTCTCTTTTCCCCCATCTTATCCTCCGTTTTTGTTCTTTTGATCAAGACGCCCTTGTAACAATTTTTATTCCATTTATGAGTTGATTTTAAAAAAGAATCTTGATGTGAAAAATTTTCTGGGATGATGTCTGCTTCTTTCCCGTTTTTTTAGAGCCCGCAAAATTTGGTAAAAACTTTATCTTTTACCTTTCACCCCCATTTTTGTTTTTTTTCTTTGTTTATACCTGAAAAATAAAATGTTGTTTACGATTTCGTTACATTGAAATGTAGGAAAATGGTAGAAAAAAATATAGGGGGAAATAGATATCGAAGATCGGAAAAGGCTTCAAAAAATACATTGGCATTTAAAAAAGGAATTGCGAAAAAAAAGAAGATGAAACAAAAACATCATATAAAGAAACTAAGCAACGCTTCCTATTCGGTGTGTTTTTATTTTCTTTTTTTTGTGTGTGAATGTTTCTACAAATTTTCTTCCTTCCTTTATTTCTTTTTTTTTTCCTTTCAGCATTATGTGTTTCAAACTCCTAAGAAAAAAACAGAGAAGAAAGAACCAAGTGCCTTAAAATTTTCCACTTGGGGGGCTAGAATGAGCTACTCTCGTTTGTGCTTGTGTTTTTCCTTCCTGCTATATTTTTTCACGTGAAATTTCTCGGCACCACCAATGGCGTTTTCTTTTAAGCATTCTTTTTTCTGGTGTAGTTTTTTTATCCTCTCCAAATGTTGGCCGCCCATCATAAATATAATTGTTTTTTCTCTCTTTTTGTTTCTTTTCTTTATACTTTTTTTGTTTGAAAAAAAAACAATAATAATAAAAGGTGAGTCAAAAAAAAGAAATTATAGTTTTAAATGCTTGAAATGCATATATTCTTTTTGGCATGAAAAACCACGTGATAATAAACTTTTTTTAAAAAACTTTATTTGTTTATATTTACTACCTCCCTATTTTTTCTTGCATCGTCGTCATCAACAACACCCCTATCATCATCACAAGTCGCCATTCTTTCTTTTCATTGAAGATGTTTTTTTAAAACATTGTTTTCTTGTTGTTTCTTTTTTTTCTTTTTCCTTCTATAATTTTTGTTTCGGGTTTGTAGTAGGAGGATAGAGAAGGAAAAAAGGTAAATATTAAATTTCATCAAACTTTTCCATTACTTCCTTTCTTTCTCTTGGGTAATACCTTTGAGACTCTTCTATCACGTCAGACATATTCATTTATAGCTTTGCAAATATGAATAGAATTTCTTTTGTGACTTCAGCTGAAATATTATTGCTCCATTTTTCATATCATTTTTTTAAACAAATAACAAAGAGAAAAAAAAACCGTTTTTGTGAGCAAAATTTTTTCATAAAAGGTTTTGTTTTGCTTAAACTATTTTGTAGCAAATCGTTGATGTTTTAAGAGTATTAAAAAATAACATTTTAAATATTCAGAGACATTTACATTTTTAAAATAAAATTTTTTTTGATACATTCCTATCCAAAATAATTGACATCAGTGACAATGAGGAAGAAGACAAAAAAAAAGTCATTCTTTGACCAATGATGATAGCCTTTCATCAAAAAAACCTATTTTTTTCTCACTCATTTTTAATCAACTATAATTTATTTTTTGCTTAGCTATTGGTGGTCATGGTTTAAATTCCATTTTTTTCTTCTTCTATCCTCATCATATTTTTTTTCGTTGAAAATTTTTCTTCCTCTTTCGCTGGGTGTTATCTTTATCTTTTCTTTCTCGACGACTACTGTGATACAAAAAAATTTGTGTTCTTTTTTTTCTGTCGGCATATTTTTATCAGAAGCAAGCAAAAAAAGTATATAAAAATAAAACACACTGAAATGGCTCAATCTTCTTCTTTCTGGACTGATATATGTATTTATATCACTTTTCTTTGTCCTTTGGACATCGGTGTCTTAAAGCACAGCTGGCATGCAAAAAATGATTAGCTCTCTTTTTTTTCTTTTGCTACATTAAGTTATTGACAAGTGCATCAACCTCCACCACTTTGCCTGTAGCCCAATTTCACATATAATTTTTTTGTGACTTTTTTGGGGGCAACAAAAAGACGTTCATCTCGAATGAAACATAAACAAGGCAAAAGTCGTTAAAGGCGTGCCCTTCCCGTCCCAAAATGTTTCTGTTATGTTTGGCCCGGCTCACTTTTTTATTTTAACTGACTGCTACTACCTTAAAGCCATCATCATCATGTGCATCCACGTATATTTTACGCGTGTCGTCTCCAATTTTTTGTTTCTCTCTCACTTTCCCGTTTTTCTATCTTATGTTTCCGCTGCACTTTTTTTTCGCTTCATTGCGAGCTGTGAAGAAAACAACCAACAGCTCTTTATTGATTTCAGACAAACTTTCCCTTGCTTTCTCTTCATTTTTCAGCACTCTTATTGCTATATTTTTTAAAAAAAATTTTTTTTTGTTAAAAAATAGAAAATACGAGAAACTGGCGTGTCCTACCAGTCGGTTGGACTTTGATGAGTTAAAAAGGCCCTAAACAAAGAACAACGCTGTTCATCTTTCCTTCTTCTCTTCTTTCTTTCAGTTTGTCCGAAAGGGGGTTAATGTTGCATAGATGTTTGTTAAAAATTGCCTTTAAAGATATGATAGAAAGAAAGGATGTGCGGCACATTCTATTCCCTTTTAACTTTCAGTTTAATGTTATGTGCACACACTTTTTTCTGTGAACGACATACGACATATTACTTTTTCCCCCTTATAGTTTCTATTCGTTTTGGAGCACGCGGGTTGACTTCGAGAGTTTGTCGTCGTTGCGGTTGTCGTTTGTTTCTTCCAACTATTGAATTTTGAGCCGGTAAAATGTTAGAAGAGCAGAGACATTGAATGTGAATAGATTGATGTATGAAAGAAAAAAGAAGTAAAAAAAGGAGAGTACAAAGATCTGAACCTTTAGTTGATGTTTGTGCGATAAATGAACATTTAAAGCTTGCAGAAAAAAAAAATGCATTCTAAACAACTTTTTAAATTGATACTTTTCAATGCGTATTTTTTTACTAAATTAAATGTAGTTTTTAGCTTATTCATAATCTGTCTGTATGGTATTATATTATTAATCATTTCCTTCTTCTTTTTTTTTGTTTTGATATTTCTTTTCTTACCTTTGATTCATTGGTATCCTTTGCTTGCTGGCTTGAAATCGATTGAAACACATTTACAAAATCAAGAATCACAGACATAAACACATGTCTGACGTAGCCATTTCTCCATCATATTTTTTATATTTTTTTCATTTTTAAAGTCATAAAAAATATACGCGTAAATTCTTATTCGTCTAATATCCGGTTCTCTTTTATATTGAAAATGAACCTTTTCACTCCTGTGTCTTTCTTTCTCGATCTTTTCCTAAGAGGAAAACAAAATAAATATTACAAATAATTTATTTTCTTCTTGACCGTCTTTTTTATATTGCTGTTTTTTTAAATGTTTTTTATTTGGAAAATACCCCTCCTTGCAGATAGTATTTGACTTTTTTTCTAATTGTTTTTTGACGCGTTTATTCAGCTGTTCCACTTTTTTTCTCCGTTAAATGCTGTTACATTTAATAATGCTTACATTTGGTTGTTTCTATTTCCGTATTTTAATATTTTGATTAGCAATTTTAGGACACCAACCTCAGCTTCTATCATCATCAATTCTTTTTTGCCTTTTTTGAACTTTTGGTTTTTCATTAAAACTTTTTTTTAACTTTGTTATCCCGTTCACGCGGGGTTAAACGTTTTCGGCGTGGATTACTTGATCAATACAGCTGGGTCTCCATCGCTGGAGAGCGATTTGGAGAATTGCAATTACGCAACTCCTTTCATTAACAACGGTCCATCAACAACTCCAACAAAGATTACGGGGCCAAACGGTTCAATGCAACCGCGCCAACGGCGCAAAGTTCCAGAAGGGGAACTTTGCGCTGTCTGCTCTGATCGTGCAACTGGATATCATTATGGTACACCAAGTTGTAATGGATGTAAAACATTTTTCCGTCGAACAATAGTTTCTGGACATACTTTTGTTTGCCAATATAATGGTAATTGTGATGTCAATAAAAGTATGTTTAACAATTATGCAAAAAAATCTTTCTTTGATATAAACCATCCTTTTTTTTAAAGATGTTCGATGTGCATGCCGTCACTGCCGCTTTAATAAATGTCTTGCTGTTGGTATGGATGCTCGAGGTATTTTAACATCAAAATCTTTGAATCCCCCAATAATTTTAAAGCTTTAGCCATTCAAAATGATCGTGACCGTATCGGTCCAACTAAAAAATTTCGAATGGAAAAACGTAATAGCTCTGGTGAAGAAGATCAAATTTCTGTTACTTCCTCATCACCACAGCAACGACCTGCAACAGATGATAATAAAATTATTGAAAATTTAACTGGTATTGAACAATTATGTAATACATTACGAGGTTGTGTTATGGTTGAATCTAAAAATGTTAAAGAAACACTTATGTCACCATGTTTACTTTATCGAATGAATACATTAGAACCGGATGTAAGAAAATATTTTTATTTTAAAAAGATAAATATTAAATCCTTATCCGTTTTTTTTACAGCCAAGCACAACATTTCGGAATCTTTATCCTGCTTCCATGGAAGATATTAAAATGTGGAATATCCGTGAATTAAGATTGGGCCTTGAATGGGTTAAAACATTTGAAGAATTTGTAAAGCTTTCCGAATCTGATCAAATGGCATTAGTTAGAAATTTTGCTTTTACATTTAACATTTTAAATCGAGTATATTATTCTGGTGATTATGGCCCTGATAAAATAGTATATCCATCTGGAGCATATATTTTAAGACAAGCCCAAGATTCTGTAAAAATACCTGGTTGCCGATCTATTTATCATAGACAAATGGATGAAATTATGATACCTTTTCGAAAACTTGATGTATCAATTCATGAATTTGCAGCTTTTAAAGCTGTTTTATTGTTTAATCCTGGTGTGTTTTTGTGTGAAAAAAATAGGGAATCATTAAATTATGATTTGTATTTTTATAGATGCTTGTGAATTATCAGCTGAAGCAAAGCCAGATGTCGCAAGAGAAAGAACAAAATATTTATCTGCACTATTTTATTTCATTTCAACAAAATATGGTCTTCATCATGGTGTTCAAAAATATGGACAACTTTTAATGATGGCTCCATCTATTCAAGTATGTTTTATCAATTTATCACTTTTTATTTTAAATAAATAAAAAGAATTTTCCATCTGATTCTTAACTAGTTCTATTATCATTCTTTGAACTGTAATTAATTTTTTTCATTTATTTTTAGAATATTATTGATCAAAATGATGAAAATATGCAAGTTATGGAAGTTTTTGAACATATATGGAGAATTGACAGCTTTGTTAAAGAACTTTGCATGAGATAATTTTGGAAAAAAGTGCGAGAGAGAAAGAGAAAAAAAGAGAATAATATATGCCTATTTCTTACCATTTATTATTATATATTTTTACTACTACTACTATATAGTTTTATATATATATATCTCCTTTAAATCTTAAAAGAAAAGTATAACCATCAAAATGTCGATCTAACCATTTTTTGCTCATCACCTCAAAGAGTGTTTTTTTTATGTTTGTTTGTTTTTTTTGTCTTTAAATTCCTCATTCTTTATTATTTTTTACATTTGCGCGGTTGTTACAGATTTTGAATAGCGTGTTTTAAAAGATTTTTTTTAAATATTTAAATTCTTGTCTCTTTTCTTCTTTTCAGGTCTAAAAATTTTCTATATTATCTATATTATTATTTCGGTTTATTCTTTGTCTTTAGCGTTTTTATTTAACTTTTAAAAAGTAACGCAAAAATTCAAAAGCATCTTTTTTTCCTTTAAAAAAAGTATAAGCGTGCAGGATAATTGTAGCAAAAATAATTGCTGTTATTACTATATATTTTTTAAAACAACAAAAAAATGTTTTACTTTTTTTTTTCTTGAAAAAAAATAATAAAGTTTTATTATATAATATTCTTATATTTGTAGTTATAAATGATAGTAGAAAAAAGGGGATAAAAAGTGATTAATATTTTTTTCAACAACGACACCAAAAACAGTTATTCTTTTTCGTTGCGCAAAACTTTGTAACTTTTTATTCTTCAAAAGTTTAAAAGTTCAATCATTATAAAAAATTTGAGTATGAAAAAAAGATGCTGCTTTTAAAGGGTTTTTTTAAACTTTAAATAAGTATACATGTTTTACTTTTTTTAAATTTTGCTTATTTTATTACTGCGTTACAGTTCTTTTAGTTTGTTGTTGTTTTATAGGACAGTTCTATTTTATCTTTCTTATTCTTAAGATGTAATTAGAAAAGTTGAACGCGGAGGTGAAGGTGAGGATGATTATAGGAAATATATTATTAATCTCACCTCCATATTATTACATTTAAGAAAATTGCTACTTACAAATCTTTTTTTGCAGAATGAAAGAATTCATCATAGCTCTTTTTGGAATTTAGATAAATCCGATAATGACTTATAAAGAGTCATGACCTTTAAACAGCTCTTCTTCTGCATTCAACTTTTTAAATTTCATTTTTAAGTTTAACACAATACAACGTTAAAACTCCGCATTGTTATTATCATTTTGTTTGTTTGTTTTTTTTGTGTTTTGTAACAAAGAGATTTTGCTATTATATATTTTTTGTCTTCCTCCTCTTTTTTTCTTCTTCTTTCATTCCATTGATATATATGTATGCCACAGCAATTAGGGTAGGTATCCATCCTTTTTTTACTGTGAGTTTTAAAAAAATATAAGTTACTTTTCTTCTTCTTATTTCTTTTACAATATTAGATTATATTTTTGTTTTTGTTATATTAGCGTAAAACGACTATCTTTCTTTCTTTTCTTCTCTCAGACTTAGAAAAAAGCGGATTTATGGTTGTACAAAGTTATCCAGATTTCTTATTATTTTCTTCTTCTTTTTATTATTTTTCATTTATCACGCCTTTTTTTTGTCATATTTTTATAGCAAGCAATTATTATTGTTTTGATTGATTGTTGAAATTCACAAAATTTGGCACAATTTCACCGGTTTATTATTTTGTATAAAAAAATGAATTAATTATTTTTTTAAAAAAGGCTTTATTTTTAACACAAGAAAGTACGTAAAATAAAAACATACAAAACATAAACAATAAAAAAAACTGAAGAGGGAACAAATGGTAATTAAAGCATCTAACATCCATCAACCTTTTATTCATTTCATTTATCATAAAGAAGTCGTGCAACTTTGTTCCAATTCACAACGATTTCCCTTTTTTCTCCATTTCAAAAACAATCGTTTAAACGTGTTTTGAAAATCGTTTGACATCGCACAATATAGTGTAAAACTTACAGAACTGTAAAACAATGTGAGCATTTCCATTACTGAGCCCAAATGATCATAGATTACAATGCCAAATTTTTCACCATAAATTGCAGTGCAAAGATTCAACATTCCATGTGGAAATTCAACCTGCAATCGCACATAAAATATAATACAGAGAGAGGGGGGTTATTAAAAAAAGTTCAATCCGATTTTAATACTTTAAATATTGTGTTTTAGTTATTTTGATTACTTACACTAACACACAAAATCATTATTGCAATTAGCATACGAGTTGTTCGTTGTGTTGCAATCATTCGAGCATTTCTTCCTGAATTCGCTGCTGTTAGCAGAGATGATTGACTGTTTATATCATTATTCTTTAAATTTGGAGCAGCAGAAAATCCGATTTGTCGTCGACGTTCCACACGTCTCAATGACCTTCAAAAATTGTTGTTTTAAACTTTTCAACAAAAAAAAGTAAGCAGGAAAAAAAGAGCGAGTGAAAGAGAGAGATAAGTAGGCTTACTTGATCAACAAAATTAAAAATACAGAAAGTACAAGACTTGGTATCAATTTTAAAACAATTCCAAACATCCAAAATATTCCAGCAACAAGGGCTGCATTTTTCGAATAATTTAGATCATACATTTGTTTCATTTGACATAATCCTTCCGTTTTTGCAACCTTAAAAAACAAAAAACATGCGATTATGCAAAGTTATTTTAAAACAAGCTTAAATAGTTTCATACTTTTGATGACAAAAATACAGGGATGCATAACACTGGTACAATGCAATATACTGCTAATGAAGCATAAAATGCTGTTTTATTTTGAAGTAAAGTTCGATTTGCTGCAATTGGCCATCTGATAGCTCCATATCGGAAAATTGCCACAACAATTGTGTGTGCAAATGCTACTATAAAAATTTTTTTATGTTTAACTACAAAATGGGTCCCTTTTTTGCAAACCTGTATGAAAAACAATGTTTAAGTTTACATTAAAAAATCTGTAAACAGCAACACCATAAGACCATGGGAATTCATAACTAAAAAAACATTTTATTTTTTTATACATGAATGATTTTTTTGTGAGTGACATTTTTATTACTCACCATAATATTTTAAGTTGTTCAATTGCAAGAAATATTAAATAATTTAAAGCTAAAAGAAATTGTGCAGTTGATAATCCGGTAAGTAGGACATTGATGGGGGTTTGCATTTCCTTCCTGTAATTAATAATAAAAGTAAAGAAAAAAATTGTTTTAATTGCAAATAATAAAACTGTTTTTTGTTTCTTTAATAGTTCTTTCTGTTAAAGCTAATCTTAAAGTAATGAAAAAAAAGTTTTTTGTGACAACTTAAAGTTGCAAATTTCAAAAAGGAAATAACAATTTTAATGAAAAAATGAAAAAAAAAACTTTTAAGCATTCTTAAGGTCATTTAACCGTATTCTATTCGCATAAAATATTAAAACAATAACTTTAAAGTATGCATGAAATGTAAATGCAATGGCAGACTTGAAATCAACAAGGTCAATGATTCATAGAAAATGATGTTTCTGTTATCCTTTGAACATCAATTTTAGATGCATCTGAATTGCTGCCACAAAATTAACTGTTTGTATGCTGATAGTGTTGGTCGTTGGTCGTAAACGTCTCCAGGTCACGCCGGAGTTGTGGCTCTATGTCTAAGGGATAGTTAGGGACAAAATATTAGCTACTAAATTCCAGATCTGTGGATTTAATAGCTATATAGGTTGTAAGTAGCAGGCGATAACAATTTAAAGTATGTTTGTGATGATTTAAAAAAAAGCAGAATAAAAAAACAAAATATTGTAATTAAGCATCTGCAATGTTATGAAGGTGCTCGAAATGCTGATTTTAGATTTTTAAAACAAAAATAGTTATCGACTGCTACTTACCTCCTTGTAGCAGTTGGTAACTACTTTCAATCATTTAGTTCACAGATCAGGAACACTGCAGTTAAGATTTTGACCCAAACTATCCCATAACTAGACGGATATTTAAATATTGAACCACAATTTCAGCGTGATCAGGGGAATCTACCGCGAAATCGTACCCCTATTTTAATAATTAATGCCATAAAACTTTTTTAAAACTAGATTAAGAAAATTCTAGCAATTTGATTATCAAACGATCAATGCAATTATTAGAGACTAAAAAAACAGTAAACAAAACTTTATTCTATTATCGTTTGATTCTTTATCTCTGTATTCAGACATGAAACTATAATAAAGTTTTTTTCTTATATTGTAATAATATTACCTTGTTAAAATTATAACATTAATAACATTTGAAAAGCATCCAAAGATACAGATTAATGCAGATAAAGGAATATGAATTCGATCATAAATTGACGAAAATGGAGTTAAGTAACATGCAAAAAAGATGCATTCATCTTCATATTCTTCTACAGATGATGCGGTGGACGTCATTTAGTTGTTGCTAAAAAAGATTTACAAATAGCAGGAGCGATAACTTGTCAACAGCATTATATTTTTTTCTGTTTAGTTTTTTTCTGCTAAAAAGCACAAAATCTTTTGAAGCGTAACGGCAAAAACGATTCAATTAGGACCTACTTATAAAATTATTGACCAATGAAAAAAAGTGTGAAAAATTTTTTTGGGGTGTACGTGTGCCAAAAGAGCAAAAGAAAAAAGTTTTACACGATTCTTTTTTATATTTGAAAGGGAAGGCAAAAAGGCGCAAACAGATGTCAGCGATATCACTCTCCTTTCCACCCATGGATGAATAAAGGAGGAAACAAAGTTTTTAACACAAAAAGAAACATTTTCCAAAATTAGCAGAAAAAACCTTCGAAAGAAAAAATGAGGGGTATATCTTTTCTTTCCTTAATCTTCGAAAAAAACGTAAGCATGAAACAAAAATACATATTCTTTGTTGCTTGTTAAACGGCAAAAACACGGATTTAAACAAAGTTGTTATAAGTTCCTTTTTGAAAAAAAAATAGTTTAGTTCTGGAGCAACAAAAAAATAGCAACAAAAGATATGTTCCCAAAAATTTTATGTATTGGACTCAATCTTTTGCTGTTTAAACTAATTCGTTTTTTTTTCGAAAATGGCATAGCAGAATTTTTTTCTATAAACAAATATTATGTTTTTTATTCATTTTTTTTCTTTCATTTTTTTATTCCTCAATTTATCATGTATATAAACTATTAAAAAAACCTGCCGTCACAAACATAACTTTTAAATATAAAAAAAAGTTTGAGCGAAAAAAAAGAGTTAAACATTGGGATAATAAGTTTTATTTATTTCGGTTGCCACTTATTTTCTTTTATAAAACTTAATTATAGATTTCTAGATTAGCACAATCTAAATATGGTAAAGTTTTTTTAAAAAAAAGAGGGGTTAACTGGTACATATCACACACTAATTTTTTTTATTTCTTTTCTGATATTTCTTTCTTTAACACACAATAAAAAAGTGAGTAAACGAAGAATAAAAAAGATTAAATAATATTAAACAATTTTTTTTGGGAAAACAAATTTGTAATAATAAATTTCTAATCGATGACTGAATAAAAAAGATATATAATAATAATAATAAAAGAAGGAACAAAAATTTAAAAGAAGAAGAGATAAGCACGAATATTAGTTTTTCTTTTTTCTGGCACAATAATATTAAAAGTAAAGAATATTATAAGAGTAAGTAATAATATTATAAACTTGAGATAGAAAGAACAAATTAAATAGGGATTAGGTGGAGACAAAAAAAACAACAATAATGTTTAGTTCATTACTGACAATAATTTGTGTAGGAGATCACATTTTTAAATAATGAAGTTATTTACCATTTTAAAGTTTTTTTATAATATTTTTTATATGAGTGGGAAGGAGGTTTTACATATGTGATGTTAAAGCTGATGAATTTCCAGAGGTATGATTGTAGAGGCTTTGTGCCATTAGATGAACTGCAAAAGGTTGTCGATGAACACCAGCTTTCTTCAATTTTGCACGTTTATTCTAAAACAGAAAATTTTTTATTATTATTATGATTACAGCATGCTATTCTATTTTTTTGTTTTTAGTTTTTTTCTTCTTCTATTTTTCCTTATTGCACAATACCCTAAATTAGTTTAATCAACAAACAAATTTTGGTGAAACGAGCAATAATGAGTTTTTCACGTTTTTTAAACATTGAATGAGAGCGCGCTCCGAAAAGCATTCCGACAAAAAAAATGCGCGAACAACAGGAGGACAAAACCTAATGAAAGAGAAAAAAAGAGTATAAACGAGGGATAGAAAATGAAAAGTAATCAAGATCATAATCTTTTTTTTAAGTAACAACGCCAAAAGGGCTCATTTACAAATGAGCGTTAAAACAAAAAAGAGAAGGGCCTGAAAACAAAAAGGCATAACAATGATATATATAGATAGAAACCGGCCCTCGTTTATTGCTGTTAGCAATTCTTTCTTTCTTCGGGACGCCATTAACAACTTTTGATGCTCCTGCTGTTGTTTTTAGAACTGATGCATTAATGATATGATGGAAGAGGAAAAAATCAAAGAAGATTCATAAAAGAAGAGAAAAAAAAGAGAACATCTTAAAATGCTCAAAAAAACTACTTCTCCTTCTTTTGGTGTTGATAGACAACATCTTTTTTTGGCTATTTGTTTTGATTGACTGATGAAGCCAGGTGTTCTACAGGTGGCTGGCTAGTCAGATAATTAATTAAACTGATCACCAAAAAAAGCGGCAAGATAAAGAAATTTTTTAAAAAAGTTTGAATTTTTGTGTTCAAAAATGAGATTCTTCTTTGAAACTTTTTTTTTTCAAATTCGACCAGATCTAATACAAGCCGAGCCAAAAAACTTTAAAAAATGTTAACACATACTTGAAACCATATTTTAATTTGTGATTCATTGAGGCCTAATTCATGAGCAAGTTCTTGTCGACGTTTTTCAGTAAGATATTTGTTATCAAGAAATTGCTGCTTTAATCTTTCTAATTGATCAGCTGTAAAAGCAGTTCTTGGCCGCTTTTCTTCTTCAATTTGTCCCTTCCGTTTTGTTTTCCTCATCCGTGGACCTGAAACTAAGACTGCTAAGTTTTTTTTTCAACATATCTAAAAAAAGTTCAATAAAAACTACCAGAACTTGGCCGATCAGAATATCGAGTACAGTATATCCATGCTGGTAATGAAGCTGTTAAAGGTGGAGTAACAGCAGGCGGATTTAAAGATGGTGAAGTTATTCCAAAATTCAATGATGGGAGATTATTCGGTAACTTCTAAAAAAATAATAAATATGTATATTTTGAGAATAAATTACATGCTGCGCCCTCCCAAGGTTATCATAAACGGAAATCAAAAAAAACAAAAATTAATTTTTATTTAATGCCGAAACTTCAATCAAACCGCGATAGATTCGGCTACCAGGAGAAGAAGAAGAAAATACTTTCTCCAATCTCGCGCTTCTCTTTGATTATAATCTAATACTAATTGCCGTCTGCGAAACAAATTAAAAGTTTTTGTTAAAAATGAAAAATTTCCATTTTTTTACTTAAAAATACTAATCACCCGAATCAAAAGTAAAAGTTAATAAAAAAATTTGTCAAACCTTTCCAAATGTAGGTTGAAGGATATTATCAATTCCAAATTTAAGTCCTGATGGTGATACAGAAGATGACGAGGTTGAACTATTACCGTAACTACTTATTGAAAGAGCTCCAACTGTATCCGGTGATGCGGCACCGTCTGATGAAGACGATGCACAACTTTCAGACAACATTGAATTTTAATATAATTGAATAGCTGCTTTTTGGATACTGTAATTGATAAAAAAACGGTAAATAAATATTGTTAAAAAATTATTAATAAACACGCTAAAATAATCCTTAACACATTTTTAAAAAACACAAAAAATAAACATTGAAAAAAAGTGGGCGTACCGATCGTCTTCTTAATTACGGTAAAAAAAGAGGGAACCCAAAAAGCTTTGGTGTTTTTGAGTGACTAGTTTTTTTTTGCAGAATAAAGAAATTAATGCTCTCTAACTGCCTTATTGGCCGTAAAATATTTCCTCTGATGAGAGGGAAAGGAGGAAGAGGGGTGAAAAAGAATAGCGAAAAAAGGGGGAGCTCCGCCTTGCGCTCTTCCTTATTTGATGAAAATTGCTGATTTCGGAGGCATTTAATTCTTTTGATTAAAACAACAACAATAATAATGATAGTAACAACTAAAATTATGCTTATGATCTTTATTGCGGGATCTATGAAAACTTATAATTCTTCAACATTTTTTGAAGTAATTAATTAATAGGTAATGATTTTAAAAAACAACAAGAAAATAAAAGCCAACCGCTAAATGTTTTTTAGGATGGATTTCAATGTTTTCTAAAGACATTTATGCGTTTCAAATGAAAAAAAGAAGAAGAAAGAAGCACTAATTTAATTGCCTGTCAAGATGGAGTTGCTTTCAGTAATGCTTTTAAAAAAGATAGTCTTTAAAAGCTGCTAAATACAAAATTGTGTGTTAAATGAGCAATTAGTTTAACGACAACCATGGATAAAATTGCATTTTTAAAAAAGAGAAAAAAAAGTAACGTTAAGAAAATTAACATTACTAATAGCAAAATGAAAATAAAGAAGTAGAGAGAAAGAGCAAAAAAAAGTATACGTCAAAAAATGTAACATTTTGAAAATCAAAGCTTAAGCTTTAAATAATTAGTAGCTATTTCCCGATGGGGTACTTTTGTTGATTTTTAGTTAAATTTAAAAAAGAGTAAAAAATTAAAGTGTAAATAGATATATATATATAGCAATTTACGCAATTTCTTTCCGTAAAATAGTAATTGCAGTATATTCAAATTATCTTTAACAACAATTAAAATGCTTACTTGTATCCCATTTTTTTCAAATGGTAACATTTAAAGCTTTAAAAATGTTACATATAGCACATTTTTAATCCTTTAACGACTGTCATCAACAACAAAAAAAAGAGAAGGCAAAAAAGAAAATAACTCTTAAGAGATTTCCGGTAGATAAATAGTGATCACAGGGATTGCGCTTTTTCCTTTCTCCGGCTTTTTTTAATAAAGCATGCATTTCATTGATGGACAGTTTTTGGCACATTAGAGTCTTTGTTGACCGCCACATTGTTAATTCATTGACAATTCATCGCGCAATATTGCCTTTTTTGCTCAATGCTTCTTCTTCTTTTTCTTTAACTCATTAACAAGCAACTCTTTGAGCTTTTATTTTCTAATAAAAAAAAATGAGGTTGACTTTTAAATAAGCAAATTGAAAAAGCAAAAATAAATAAACCGTTGTTGTTTTTGAAAAGAATAAAAAGGCTATTTTTATATCGTATTTTGAAAAACACTGAAACAACAAAAATGAACAAAATATTTTATGCATAAAAAGATGTTAAACGACAATTATATGCACCACTATTTCTAATTTTTTAATACCTACCAATTTATGTAGATTTAGGTATGAAATTAGATTTGTTAATTATATCTCACAAGAAGTTACGTCAGCGATTTTTTTTTCTGTCATATAGATTGCTGGACTTTAACAACTTCGATAACAAGCAGAAAAACAACTTTGTCTCTTTTTCGGCAAAAGAAAAAACAGGTAGAAGAAGAAATCACTTATTGCCTATAATAGCCAAAACTCCATGTATGTTTATTCCTCTTCATTTTTTCTTGTCTATTTTTTATCCCTCAATGTTCTTCTTCTTCCAATATTTAATATATTGCCATTTGTTAACTTATAAATGATTGATGAGAAAAAGCGGCCATATAACTTGCATAATCAAGACTCGCATTTATCCTTACGAGGTCAACAAGTTGAGATATATTTGATTCGGTAATCTTGTTGTCGCAATACTGTGAGATCTCTACAACTAAGTGACAGATCATTTTTTCCTCTTTTTTATGTGTGTGTCAATTTTTTTATAACCGTTATAAGATCAAATATCGATAAAAAAGCATTTTTTATTTCAAGTGAAAACACATTCCTAAAAATCACCTTGGCCCTTTGAAGTGATTTATAATACAAAAATGTTTATTCAATCTTTTACAATTTATAACCCGAATATTAATACATATCATTTTTTTTTCTATTTGCAACATAAAAAAAGAGTTAATACAAATCTCAAGAAAAATTAACAAAAAAAGAACAACGGCAAAAAAAACATAGAAGCTTGGCAAGGCACTAAAAAAATTACAATTCTTTCTTTCGTTTAGCAACAACAACAAACAACATATTATCAAGTATAATAAGTAAGCAGCTGTAACAGTAAGTATAAGTAAAAATAAAAGTAAAAATTATCTTTTTTTTGAATAGAGTTAGAGAAGAAAAAATGCGACTAGAATACAGTAATCTTTTTTTTCTACAAAAAAAATAAACATATAATTTAAGCTTTAACCTTTCGAGTATAAAAAGTTTTAAATCTTTTGGTAATTGAGGATGAACTTTTGCTGCTCGATAGAGAATTTGTATCGTCCGATGACTGGGGATTTTTTTTCTGTTGTGCCAGTTTTAAAGCGGATAACTCTGATCTGAAATAAATGATCCGATTTTTAAAAAAAAAAACAAATGAAAAGCTCTTTTTTTGGTTTCGATTTTTTTAACAACAACATAAAAAAGTTTGAATGTGTGTTTTTTGAAAAAAAGCAAAACTTAAAAAAGTAAGAAAAGTAACGATAAAAAGCAAAAAAAAAGTGCATACTTCAAATGTGATGCATTTATTGAATTTATGGTTGAAGGTGGTGTTTCAGAAGTAAAGGTTGAATTATTATTAGAAGGATGATACATGGCAGAAGGATATGTAAGTGTTGTTCGCATTGATGGTGAAGATGTAGGAGATGATTTACGAGAACCATTTGCAGATAATTTAGGTGATGAAATTGCAGAAATAAGTTTTCCATTTGGTGTTGGAGATGTAGGAGATGCAGGACCTGCATAATAAATAGTAGTAACAAAAAATAAATAAATTAGCTACAAAGGGATAAAAGGGAAAAGAAAAAATATGCAAAACTGCAATGATGTGAATTATACATTTGTGCAAGAAGAAGGGAAGATAAAAGGGGAATTAAGTAGGTAGTAACAAATTCATTGACATTCATTAGATAAGAAGAACAAATAAACATATAATAGGATAATTTATACAGCTCAACAATTATATTTCTGCATCATCACTTGAAGATGATGCTTCACTTGATGAAGCATATTTTGATGAAACAGTTTGTTGATAATGTATTGCATTGCTGTAATCTTCATATATTGGTCGAGCTCTCACATAATGCCCAATATTATCATGTGGTTTAAAAGAAGAAATTTTTCTATCAACACTTTTCTTTGGTAAACTTGCTCGATCAGCTTCTAAAAAATGAGAAAAATGCCTGCCCATTAAAAAATTATTATTTTAGGAAAAAACAAAAGAACGAAACAAAAATATCAAACAGAACAAAAAAAAATATAATGATTCATCGCAGTTTGCAAATAAGGAAAAAAAATTACAAAGCAAAGAAAAAAGAAGCAAAAAAAGGAGCTTAAAAAAACTTACCATAACCAGTAATAGAAAAGCCACATAATGATTCGATTTCAACCCAACGAATATGACATTCTTCCATTGTAGCTTTAATTTTTTCCATTCGTTGTCTAAAAAATCGTCGATTACCTCTTTCCATCCAAAAAGATAATCCATACTTGAGAGAAAAGACTTTTGCATCAACGGCATCTGTTCCAGCTGCAGTTGAACCAGTTGCTAATTTAATAGAATTCATAAAGCCAAGTTTATTACGACGCATTCGATCAACAAAATCTTTTGCTTCTTTCATTTCTCTCATACATTCCATTTTCTTTTCATTTATACAATTTATTTCTAATTGATATGTATGTCGAAGAAGAGGCTGTAGGGAAAAACTTAGCCCATCAGATCCAGACATTTCAAGTTCTTCTTGTGCTCGCTTAAGCTTTTCTTGTAGATTTCTAACTTCATTGACATCGAATCTGGAAGAAGAAGGTAATTGAAAAAAAGGAGGCAACGGCTTTTAAACTTACTTATCTTTAGAATCTTGTAAATCAGTTTCCATATTTGAAATATCTTTTAATCTGTTTGTTAATTCTTCTACTTGTTGTTTACTCTTTTTATGTGATTGTGTAAGAAGATATCCCAAAATTAAGCATGCAACAGTCATAACACCGACAACAATATCTTTAATACGTGATTGTGGAATTTCATGAAAACCAAATAATACTAAATCCAATGCTTTTAATTGAAGCTTTTGACGATGAACAAAATTTTTAATTCCAAGTACTGAAGCTAAATAAGAAGAATTTTGAATCGCCATCCTTAAAGTTTTTTATATATATTTAATTTCTTTAATAAGTATTTTCTTTTTAAATTACCTTGGTAATGCAACACCAGTAACTCTTTTATCAAGAAAATTTTTTTCATACTGTGGCAATTTAACAACATTTACAAGCCAATTTGAAATTGTCTTTTCATCCCATGCTCGTTCCTCTGATTCAAACCAACTCTCCCACATATCATCAACGGTAATTGAATCGTCATCATGATGAAAAGCTCTTTCACGTCTTGTTCTATCATTACCAGTTAATTTTAAATCTTCTTGTAAAAACTAGAAAGAGAGCTAATTAAAAAAACGCTACAGAGAAAATAAAAAATTAGCATACATCTGTGGATTCAAATCTGTCAATAGAGCCACTTTGATCGTCATCCATCAATCGATGTAATTCTTTAATAGCTTCAAACCCAGCTGGATCGCGCAATTTTTCGTCATCTGCGGTTATCTCAACATCTAAAAAAACAATGGCAAATAAAAAAAATTTTTTAGATAAGACTATCAAAGTGTAAATAACGAACTTCTTGTAACTTTTGGTTTTTCAGCGCAAAATACACAATTACTTGTAATAAGAATAAAGAAACCAAAAACCCATATCATCCGCATTACACGTGTTATTTGTCGTGTTTGAACTGAAGCTGAAACTAACATCATTGTTCTTCACTTCTTTTTTTAATGCCTATTTTAGAAAGAAATAAAGAAAAGAGAACATATGTACAAACCACGGGTATCAAAAGTGCTATAAACGATGAGCTAAAACAAGAAAAAAAATATATGTTCGCATTGTTATTTTTTTTCTTCCTTCACTGAGATGCTATTATTGTACGTGTGTGTGCGCATTAATGCGCGCCTAGATGGAAAGTGAGAGCGCTAAAAAAATCAGAAACATAACATATAACGTGTCTCACTCATCGTTTTTTTGCCCAAAAACAGTTGTATGAAGGAAAAAAAAGTTTTCTTGTAAAAGAAAAAAATGTGTTTCTCATAATGCTGCCTTGCTTTTCCACCTAAAAGGTTCCCCCTCTTGATTGTGATACCCCCTAAAAGAACGAGAAACAAAAAAGTCAGCATCATAGAAAAAAACCGGAAAATTCTGGAAATAAAAAGGAAGGAGAGGGAGAAACTTAATGTGATACGCTAACAAATATGTATGTATACTCACATCATTATTATTTTTATGTTTCTATAAAAGCGAAACTTGCACTTAAAGTGGTCAGGTATGATTATTGCATTTTTTGTAAATGAGAGAAAAACCGATTTAAGTCAACGGAAGGAAGTATAAGACTTCTTACACAAATAGTAAAAGAATTAATACAAGAGTCAATGAAAAAGAGAAGCGGAAAAAAAATAAACGTAAAGAAATTGTTTCGAAAATTTCGCAATTGTAATCTTTTTTACGGAAGAAAATAACACAGATTGAGGGTGTAAATGCACTAACTATAATAGGAGTGTTAAAAAGTTATATATTGAAGCACTCATCATCGTCTTCTTTCATTTTCGGACAAAGAAAAAAGAAATATCAACGTTTTTTTTCAAGTTAGTTTTTGAGGGAGAAAAATTTTTTTTTCGACTTATTACCCCTAAGTTCAAATCAATAATAAAACAGTTAAAAGGCATAATGTGATAAAAATGATAAGAAAAATAATACATAAAATTTTGATGATCCTTTTATCATGGTATTGTTCTACCCCTTTTTTTATTTAACGAATATGATGATTAACCTTTCGTTTTTTGTAGTATCGAATAGAAGTATAGTATAGAAAAAAAATAAAACAAATTAAAGAAATAAACAAAAACAGATCAATTAAAACAAACATATTTGATTCACTTTTTTTCCAGCTGGTTGGATTAGTTTTCAGTGAAGATGTCGAAATTTTTAAAGGAAAAGACTCGAAACAAAGAATTAGGACATGTTTTTCGAGTTTTTTTTTGAAACCCTTTTATTATGCATCTTTTCAAGGACATTATTCAATAAAAAATTTCAAAACTATTAAACTGAATAAAATAAACGTTGAAGTATCTCTCTCTATGTACTCCTCCTCATTCACAAATTTTTGGCAGTTTGCAGTTTAGTGTTCCTTCCCCCCCCCCCCCCGTTTTTGGAAAAAAGCGGGGAACGGGGAAAAAAACGGGGATGAAATGTCTGCGGGGACGGGGAGCGGGGAAACGGGGATTTTCGGGGAAAATTCCGAAAATTCTCTAAATCAATTCCAAATGGTATTGGGAGTTAATATTATCATTAAATAATGCTATTCTGACCTGTTAAACGTAAAAAAACACTAGTTTGAAACAATTTTAAAAAATAACGGGGATGAAAATTGAGCGGGGAGGGGAAACGGGGACGTCCCCGGCGGGGAAGGACGGGGATCCCCGCCGGGGAACGGGGGGGGGGGGGAAAGGAACACTATTGCAGTTGCTAAGAGACAACTTCTATGATAGAAATTTACTGTATTCATTTTAGAAAACATAAAAAACTAAAAAAATATTTTAGGAAAAAACAAATTTTGAAAAGAATAGCGATAACGTACCACTCAGCAGATTAAAATAAAACTTAAAAGTATACTTTTTTCGCAAGCATTATCATTTATCACTAAAAAATAGCAAAAAAAAAGTTTCTTAAAAACCGGACAAGAAAAATTATAGAAACTTGTGAAAAATAACTTTTTCAACGCTTTTTTATACATTTGAAACACATTTTATTTTCATTGTCGCTAAATGTCAAAGTTACAAGAAAAAGTAATAATTGAAAGAAGAAAAAAAAACTGCTGATAAACAAAATTTTATTGCTTTTTTTTCTCATTGTTTAGCAACAAAGTTCAGCAAAAACCTACTTAACTCTTTTTCAATTGTGATGAACTTTCTTTGATTTACAGATACAGCTCAAGAAAAAGCTCATTTTTTAAAAATAGTTACAGTAATTCAAAAAATAAGACAAATTTGTTTTTTTTAAAAAACAAAAAACAAAGTTAATACGGAAACGTTTATCAAATAAAAGGTTTGTTCTAACTAACAAATGAAGAAATATCTAGCATTCTTTTATCATTATTCATGCCTCACGTATTTTGCGCCCTGTTCACGTGAATGATAAAAAAAATCAGTACTAAATAAGAATTGTATAAATTTTTTTTTTCATTTTTTAAAAACGGCTTTTTGAAATGTTAAGTAAAAAATATTAAAAAAATATATAAGATCATAAAATGCGATTTATTCGTTCACACATGCAAGCAAGGCGAAGGTTAGTTAGCAAAGATTTTAGTCTTTCACATTGAGCGCACTGTGCAATGGTTAATAAGACATTGCGCGCAAATTTTACAAACAATATAAAAAATGGAAGAAAAAATGAAAGCCAAATAAGAAAAAGAGAAAAACAATTTTTGGCTTTCTTAAAATAGTGTTTTAAATTGGAACAATCAACATTAACAACCTAAATGTTCACAGAAAGCCAAAATTTTTATATATACCAAAATATCAAATTTGCCATGAATTCTTTCACCAAATAGTTCAATGTCGAAGGTCACGCTTGTATCAGTGCAAACAGTACGTAAAAGTAAAAAAAACTCAAGCCCGCTTTTTATCCCTCACAGCATCACACAAAAAGTAGAAAAAATCTTTCGCCTCGTTTTGTCAAACATTTTTGAACGCAACAAAATGATTTCCCACATATTTTGTTATAAACTTTATATCGTCTACAAACAAGCTTTATTGCGAGAAATTTTTACCGTTTACTTACAATATAACGTCATAAACTCTTTTTTTAAAATATATACATGTAACAGGTTTATAAAGGTAATAAAACAGCAATAATATTTATTAAACATTTTATTTTTAAGAAATACATTCTACAGTACGCATCGACAAGTTATAATATAAAAAACATCTTTAATCAAACGAAAATAATTTATAGTAAAAGAATATTAAACGAACTTAGCGAAGATTCATAGGATTTACATTCAAAACAGATTTATTAATTAACTTTGAAGAATCCGAAGCCAAAAATGCAAGAGCATTCGCAACTTGTTCTTCATGAGATCTCTTGAATGTCTGTAAATATTTATTGTATCCAAAATTACTCATTCCATCAGGACGAGGTAAAGCAGTAATATTAGTACCAGCACTGAAAATATACTGTAATTAACAAAACTTTCAAAGATAAATAGCATACTTAACAGTATTAATACGAACACCAGCTGACATAAGACCCTCTTCAAAATCTTTAATTTTTTGTTTATAATCAGCAATGGATGCCAAATTTTCTGGTTTCTAAAAAGATGATATCTTTAAACTTTTAAAACGTAATAACATACAATAATTAATCCATCTGAATGTGGCACGTTAATAATACATCCTTTTGCTTCAGTTAAATGAGATACAGCTAGTTCAAGATTGTCACAATAAGTTTTAACAATTGTATATTCGTCAAGACAATATTTTTCTTCTAAATCAACATGTCGAACACCGCCACACCCAAAGGTATCAGGAATATTAACCTAAAAAATTTATTTAATAAAATTGAAAAAGGATTTTAAAACATACAAAAACATCAAATTTTGAACCACATTGGAAAAAATCAAAAATATCAAGAATATCTACAGTCTGAAAAAGACCTGGAGTCCAAACAGTATGAAGAATTCCCTAAAAAACTTTGAAAGCAAACAAAAAGCTCAAAACATAGCTTACAGTATTTTCAAAAATTTGACATTCGTCGACCAATGATTGTAAACAAAATGAATTTCTCGCAGCAGCAATAACAGAAGCACCATATTGACGAAAAAGCTTTACGGTAGCTCTACCAATTCCTTCAGATGCACCTAGAAAACTGAAGGTGTAAATATCTTTGCAAAATTAAAAACAAAACCTGTAATAACAGCAGTCTTTCCAGTTAAATCAATGAAAGATAATGAAATGGTGGGAGGAAGTTGAAGTGATAGTTTCCATGCTTGAGTACCATCATTAATAGTTTTGAAAAATCGCTTTTCATTTTCTTCATTATATTCACCATCATCTGTATTAAAGCTGAAATAATAATCAATATTTGTTGAAGCATATTTCTAAAATAAAAAAAGTATTGATTTGTAAAACTAAAGTAAAATCTTACTTTAAAAAATTCAATAATAAGTAATGGATCTGGAATTTTTGAGATACCAGTAAGATACAAATATGTTAATTTTGTTTGACGCTTGATGCAAAGCAACTTTTTCATATCAATTGGTGAAAACAATTCTGGATCATTTCTACGATGCAAACTAGAAAATGTATTACATTATAGACATTTTATCAAGCAAAATAGTAAAATCACTTACGCAATTGCAGCAACATGTGGTACCCGTTCAATACATTCTTCAATTGAAAGATTTTGTTCACTTTCTGGATTGTGAATTGCACCGTGGATACTCAAATGTCGAAGTGTTGTAGGTTTAATCAAAAATTCATAATCTTTTACGGTAAGCATTCTACCATACATATCAAGAGTTTTGTAAGTCAAACGTGAAAACTTTTCATATTTCAATTCAAGAGAGTGTTGATCATATTTACAATAAGTAAGTGATTTGCTAATCAAAAGATTTTGTAATTTTGTATAAGAAGGATTTCTTTGCATAATAGCCAAGGAATTACCATAAAATCTTTCTTCATCTTCTTCACCGCAAATTTCAAAATCTTTAAAAACATTTAGACGAAATTTGTTGTAAAAGAATTTGCATGTCTTGTAGAGCTTGAGAAGTTGTGAAGCAGAAATATTTTTGAAAATATATTCCATGATAGGTGCAGGGAATGGAAATTGTTGTTGTATCATATTATCAGTATTAAAAAAAAGCATTTTTGATTGAATGATGACTGAAAATGATACCAGATCTGCAGTAAATTTTAGATAGTATTATTTAGTTGACCCAATAGCACACATATAATACATACAGCAACACAAAATGATGAACAACGTGATAGATGGAGGTGAACTGTACTTGACTGAACGGAAAGGCGAAACGAAAACTTATTTTACAATATTAGAGATTGTGAAGAGAATGAAACGCCAATAAACAACACATGCAAATATTGATATTGAAATATGCATAAACATAGCTTTAGAGGCAGAAATAATAGCTTTTACTGAGAATGGAAGTAATTCGAATTAAAAATGTTGTTTCCCTGATGTTTAAAAATTCTTGTTCTATTTACTTTTACTATCATCTTTAGTTTTCTATATTTTTTAGCTTTGAAACATTTTCATGACTTTCAGAAGCTTGCTTTTTTCTTCTATTATAACCAAAAAATTTTGTAAATCTATGGATTCATCCTTTCTGCTCGTTGAGATTTTTTTTTGAAGGAATGAATTGCGACAAGCAATTGTTGGTTTCCTTTTTTTGCAAAGTTTTTTGTGTCAATAATAATGATTATGGGCTATGTATAAGATACTGTAACAATTTTCCTAAATCATGAAAAAATTTTCTTATTTCCATTTCTTGCATTTTCATCATTTTTTCCAAATCGTTCAAAGCATTAAAAAGGGTTTAAGTTCAGTTAATAAATTTACAACAATATTCTCCAACTTCCACTCCCGGAATTGTACTGTAAAAATGTGTCGTTATAATAAACGATGTAAAAAAAACAAACAAGTTTTAAACAAAAATAACATTTTTATTATAATAATAACATATCTATATATAAATATTTTAATTTAGACAAAAACAAAGCTCTTTCTTATAAAAATAATGGTCATCATTATGAAAAGAAGGGATAACCGGTTCATTGCCGAAAAAAATGAAAGGCCAACACAAACGTTACAAATAATATAAAAGGAATGAATGCAAACTTTGATAAATAAAAAACTGAGAGATAAACATATATAAACAAAATAAGATTAAATAGCTCACGAATTATTTCTTTTAAATCTTTAAGATGATTGTTCAATTTCTTTAGGATCTGAATGTAGATCTTCAAGCCTTAAAGCTTTTTCTTTAACTTCTTAAGGCGAATTCTCATCTTCTTCATCTTTGAGCTATTGGTTTTTGAAGAAGCTTTTTGAGCATCAAGCAAAGAATTTGGATCAACACCTGATTCAATCATACCATTTTTAAGGCTCATTATATCAACAAGAACTTCCAAAAGTTCAGCTTCTCGACTAACATCTTCTTGTGATCGATCTATAATAAAAAGGGTTACTGTAATCGCATTACTAATAACATATAATCTTACCTTTGCCTTCATTTCTTTCCAAAACGCATCGAAGTTGATATTCAGTATCTGCATGAATATCATTCAAATATTTTTCAAGCCATCTTAAAAATATATATATTAAAAATATTGTTATAAAACCATTGCTAAATTTTGCTTACATATGGATAAGTACAGCTTCACGTCGAATAGTTGAACATTTTTGTTCAATTATATTAACCCAATCATCAACCTTTTTGTCTTTTTTCCATTCAATTGTTTCTAAAAAGTGTTACGGTAAGAATGAAATAGAATATATAAAAAGCTATACCTTTTCCAAGTTTAAATAAAATTTCTTTTTCAATATTTCTTCCAATCATTTCTAATCTTTCATGTTCAGCTTTAACTCGTCTTAATTCATCCACAATTGCTTCTAATGTTTCAAAGTTTCGATTTTCAGTAAATTCAATCTTTCTTTTGACAGGAATCGGAGGTGGAGGTGCTCGATAAGTTTTCTTTGCTCGTGGTAAAGTTGTATATTGATTAATAGCTGCTGCATCATGTTCAGCAGATTGTGGAACAAGAGAAAGACGTGGAGGTTTTGGCGGTGGTGGAGGAGTTGATTTTGGACGTTCAACTTTTATTGAAGGTTGTGGAGATGGTTGAGGTTGTGTATGTTTTGTTTCAGCTGGTTTATTTTCATTTACATCATCATCCGCAAATGGATTCAATGATTCATTATATTCATCTTCTGAAGTTAATGACTAAAAAACAAAAAATAATTAATAGTGGTTACGGTATTAGTATTCTTATAGTAAAATTTGTGAGTCTATAATTTTTGTGATATTGTAAAAATTAGTTTTAAGTTACCGTAGTTTAAAAAGTTCGTTCAGATCTGTTCTCTTTTTAATATTGCAAGAGCAACTGCAACACAGTAACGCCACAAACAAAGTTGATATTTGGAATCTATGTCTTAGGGTAACTGTATAAATATCGGACAGTGTTAAATATTTGCAGTAAACATTAAGCTTTAAACGTTTTATAAAGTATCATGAAAGAAAATCTTAGCATTACGGTACTTTAAATTTAAAGCTTGAAGCTTCTATAGTTGCCCACATATTTAAATTTGTTGCTAACTTTACTGTAAAATTTTCAAAGTTATTGCAGTTTAAAAAAAAATTTTTTAAATCATTTGTTTGATATGATCCATGATAAAAACTTATACGCTAGCCACTCACGAAAATAACTGATTCACAAATTTTATTGTAAAATATATATAAATTATTACCTCATCATCATCGTCGTCTTCATCATCCGTTCCAAAAGGATTTAAAAAACCAGGATATTCACTAATATCAACCTTTTTTGATGAACTTGGAGAACTGCTGCTTTTAACAGAAGGAACAGTAGATCTTGGCTTTGGAGTTGGTTTAACTTCAATTTTTAAATTTTCAACAACTTTAACTCCATCATCATTTTCTTCAACTTTTTGAATTTCAACAACTTCACTAATTATATCTTTTCCATGTATTTGATCTTGATCAACATGAACTTGCATTTGTTTTTGAATAATTGCACTAACTCGATTAAGATTTGGTGGTGGAGGTCGAGGAGGTGGAAGTTTTGAACGAGTTGGAGTTCCAGTACTCATTTCAGATAATCGTCGATTAAGAGTTGTATCTTCACTTTCATCACTACTTATCCATGGTTTATGTGCAATCATTGGTTTTCTTGAACTTCCTGCAGATCCAATTCCAGAATCATTACTACCACATTTTGTTGTAAATTTTGATAAAATATTTGTTGCAAAATGTTCAACACATTCATATTGTCCATTTTCAATAGAACGATATGATCCGCGATAAAGTCTAAAAGAGAAATTGGACATAATAGAAGAAAAAATATGAATCATACTGTTTGTTACATGTTGAACATAAAAAGCATCTTCGATGCCATACTTTTCTATCAATAACAACTCTTTCAACAAGAAATGCATAAAGTCCACATGAAACACAACTAGGCAAACTTTCTGCAGATGTATTTGCTTCGAATACAAGACTTGGAGCAATTGAATCTTTGATAATTTCTAAATTTAAAGAAAAATTAAAAAATGCTGAAAAAGTAATATTTAACTTACTTGTATCAATACCACTAAGTGATTGTTTAACACAAAGCATATATGTTAAGATAGCCAAATTAATATTTGCAAAGTTTGTTGATAAATCTTCTTCAACAACAATATGTGGAATTCCAAGAATATCTTCAGCAATTTGAAGGAGCTAAAATAAAATACATTTAGAGATCGATTAAAAGATATATAACAAAAACTTACTGCATCAAATGAGATCTTAAAAGTTACTTCATCATGCTCTCCTGTAGTTTTTCTATAAAGTTAAAGAAGGTTAAAATATATAAAATTTAAATTTAAAAAAAAGTAACAAACCGATGTCTCAAATCATCTGCCAAAATTTTCGATAAAAGTTTCAATACACTTTCCCAATCTTTATTTTGCCATGGCATTGCTGCCATTCCAACATCTTCAGACCAATGCTGAAGCTCTTTAATCTTCATCGGGGATGTCCACGATGATGATGATGAAGATTTTTTAAGTGAAAATCCACTAAAACTTTTCATCATGAAAATTATTTGTTACTCAACAAATACATATAAAATGATTTTCACGCATTCATTTTAAATTTCTTATAAAGACAATGCTACTGCAAAAGAAGTCATGGTGATTCATGTTAAAAGATCGCGTAAAAAGATCACTAACACAAATTGGGAGAAAAACCGCAGTCGAACACAGGAGAAAAAAACATTGAAAAAAAATTGTGCATCGCTTAGCACTTCTTTCTCTTTTTTTTGTGTTCTTCCCCTTTATTTCATTTTCTTTCTTGCGAAAAAATTTTTTTTACTGGTCGAATAATAGAGAAGAACTGAGCGCCTCTCTCTATGAAAAAGAAGAAGAAGAAAAAAAACATTGCAAGAACGAAATACCACTGCTGGCAGTAGCAGCAACATCAACCGCGGAAAAAAAGATTATTGAAGAGCTACAAGCTGTCTACAATGAGAAAGAAGAGGAGGTTGAATGTTCATGTAAAAAAAGAAAACATGGATCAATTATTCTGCTGGTCAGTCAAAGGTAGTAGTTCCGTGAATTTCAAAAGCGGTACCCATTGATTCACAACCTTTAAATAACCACATGAAGAAGGAAAAAAAAGAGTAAACAACTTTAACTTAAAAATTAAGGGTAAATAAATTCAACGTATTTTTTTATGTTTTTAAAAAACCGATGATCTGTTTTTTGGTTTTTTTTTGTAAAAATAGAGTAAAAAAAGTTTGATGATTGTGTTCCACGTCAGCTAATGTATGATTAATGTCCTCTCATATTTGAACGATCTTTCAACAAAGCAAGAATCATATTGTTAAAAAAAGCACGTAAAAACAAAAGGCAAAAACAGATAAAAAACAGTTTAATCCAAGGCATGTTCAGAAGCAAGATCAACAACAAAATTAAAGGGATCAGTTGGGCGAGATTTCGTCAATGAAAGATGTTCAATGGCAGCAGTGTTTCTTTTTAAATTTGATTTATATCTATCAATCATAGCTTTTTCTTGTTCTTCATTATTACCGTAATTCAAGGTAAGAATTAATGGCATCACTGTTTGAAGATAAACTTTTCGAAAAGCATTATGATCATCTTTTTGAATAATTTTTTGTTTTTCAACTTCTTCAATCAAAAGTTTCATCAAAAAATCGTGACATGCAGCATATGGAAATGTGGCAAGAACGGGGTCATTTATGTATGCTAAAGACAAATAAAAAATATGATTTAAAATATATCCGGCAATTCATCAATCTCCTTACCAGAGCCAGGATTTGGGCGTCGCGCAAGATAATCGGCAAGCAAATTTCGATATGCTGCAAAAATTCCCACATGGCTTTCATCACATATAAGAACATCAGGCAAGCAACTGAAAGAAAAAAAAGAAAAAAATGTGTTTTTGCTGACATCTTTTGTTTTTTCAAAGAATAAAACTTACTCTACATTTGTAACTGAAGATGCTGGAATATCTAAAATTTGAACAACTAAACGACATGATGTTGGCTCATCTTGCATATTATCCATTTTAATATGTAAAAATTGTTTGCCATTTTGTACAATATTTCCATTTTCTGTTAAAAGCCCCACGTCTGCAGATCCGATAAAATCTCCCTTATGAAAAACTTGTGCTTTTAGGACTACTTCAGGCAAATTATAATTTGATCGAAGAACAAAGGGATTTGGCACATTCTATAAAAAAAGTAAAAAATAAATAAAACATTTGGCACCACACTAAAATGATAGCTTACCCTAAATAAAGTAAAAGAGTTTGCGGTTTCAACTTTGACATTTGCTGTGTAAATATTACTAACAATTTGACGACCAATTGATGTTCGTTTATCAAATAAAAAGAAATTTACTTCAAAACCATTTAAATATTCTTCAGGTCCGATTGCATGAACTTTAAATAATTTACATACACAAACTTTACGCTTTCGAATTTTAAAAGTCTTAAAAAACGTTTTAAGTTACAAACAGTAAAAAATTTGACAAACCTTTTGAGTGTGATTCCAATGCCAATAAATATCATGAAAATATAAATTTGATTCACTTAAACGTGGAAATAAATGACATACTAGTCCATAATGATCTAAAAATAAAAAAATATATAGCCTACAGTAACCCAAACGAAATCTTACCATTTTTTGTTGAAGAAATTCTTAAATGTTCCAATCCTTTTCGCTGTGTTTCATCTTTTTGTTTTGCGGTTAATCTGGAATCTTTAGCTGAAGCTTGACTTCTTTTTCTTCTTTCTAACGTTGATATTGATGGCATTGATTTAGCAGAACTTGGTGGCTCTGTAGCTTCACTAATTTTTTGCATTTGTGAATCAATATGATGAAGTGGCGGCTCGGGAAGAAATGTTGATGGATGTTGTGGTTGCGATGATGACATTTCTATCGAATTACGTGTTTGTATACGACGATTTAATGATTGTTCAGCTGATTGATTATAAAAAGGAGTAGCAGCAGCCGCAACAGCTCTTGGACTTAAATGCTGTAAAACATTTTTTGGTAAAAGTCCAACTTCACCTGTTCTTTGTTTTCGACATCTCCACCAACCATCTGATCTAAAAATAAAAATAATTATTGATTTTTTGATACTATTTTTGTAGAAAAAAACCTTGTAGCCATAAGTATAACTTCATCACCAATTTCAACAGATAAATCACCATTTTGTTCAGCATCAAATTTAAAAACTACAATAAAATTTGTTCCTTCAACTTCTAAAGCACTGTCATCATAATCATCAGTGTCAAGGCCAATCTGTGATTGCTCTGATAAACTATTTTCTGCCATCATTTCATTTAATTCTGATGAAGTCATAATAGTTCGTTGATTGGGAATTGGAATTAAAGCAGCGGGAGGAGGAGGTGATTCTGGTTTATTACCAATTGGAATAGTTCGAGGTGGTGGAACAATTTGCTGTACAACAGCTGTCGGTTGTTGGTGTTGTAAAGCAGGTTCTTCTGGAGGTGGTGGAGGAGGTAAATTTGCTGTTGGCACATTTTGAACTGGGATAGGAGGTTTTTGAGCTGCTGCTAAAATTGTTTTACTACTACTTACAAAAAAGTCTATTTCAGTTTACCAGATTTTACAGAAGTTGATGTTGGCTCATCTTCTGTTGTATCACTCTCATTACCATACATTTTTTTGTAAATAAATAATTATTGTTTATTTTTGCCAAAATTGCATTTTTTTCATCTGTTTTTTAAGCTTGTAAAAAGAGTTGCCATGGAGTTTTTCTGCGCGTAACCAAGAAGCAAGCGAGCAAGCAATGAAGCCGCTGGTTGAAAGACCACCCATAACGTTTGTGGTCTTTTTTTGTGTTTGCTGCGTCCAAGAAGAAGGAGAAAAAAGAAGGTTGAAGTGCATACTTTTAAAAGTTCTTTTTTTCTTCTTTTTTTCAATTCTTGCATTTCAAAATAGAAGAAAAAAATCTCGGCAAACAACAACAACTAATTTTTTTTAACGTGCTTCAGGTTGAAAACAGACATACAAATAAACATAGCAAAAAAAAAAGAAGGATTGACAAAAGGAATCCTTTCAAACATGAACAGATTTTTGGTCAACAGTATAAACTTTTATTTTTGTAACTTTTGGTCAGTTATTTCAATTCATTTCTAGTTTTTTTATGGATATTGTTTATTAACGTGAAAAAAAGGAGAAAATGACGAGGTATATGATTTTTCGAAAAATAATTTTGGTATTCATGGATATTCATAGAAAGTGAACTATTTTAAAATACGATCATTTTTTTCTGCTTTGCATTTATTTTTTCAAGTTTGTTTTTTGAAAGTCATATGAAGCTTAAGCTTAAAGGTGACACTTTCTGATTGTTCTTTATTTACTTAAGACACAAATTCTCGCATTGATAGGGGAGGTTATTTAATGAAAAAAAATCATTCAAAGAAAATGGTATTTTAAATCTTCTTTACGGAAAGCTTTAAAAAACGTTTTACGCGCTTAAACGTTTCTTCTTATTCCTTTTTTTTCTCTCCAAGCATTCAAGGTTACACTTTTATAGGAGAGTGCGTTTATCAATTAAATTATTCTATGATTATTCATAAGCATATCATCATCTTAAAGTGGATGGTATTTGACGCACCTTAGCATATTCATTTGGGAAAAAACGTTATCACTGTGTGGCAGCAAGACGTATGTTTTGCGTGTTTTTTTTGAAACGTTTTGTAACAATCAAGAAAAAAGCTTTGCTTGAATTGTTATAATCGTTTTTGAAAAATGCCAGTACATGCTTTATGGCTATTCCCAGTTTTAACAACTGTTTTTGGGGTATTAGCTTTTGTAATCGGGTATGTTATTGCTGTATCAAATGGATATGAAAATGCTTGGTTTTCTTATATCAGGTAACTTTTTTACAAGTTTTTAGCTTTAAGATAATAGTAGATTTTAGTGATGGTGGAACAAATCCACCTGAAAGCTGTATATTTGGGCAACTTTTAAATTTAAGTGCTGCTTGTTGTAAGTGTGAAAGCTTATAAAGGGTTTAGTTTATTCAAAATTTTTATAGTGGCAGTTTCCGTGTATTTGAGACATCGACAATATGTTGTCTTTTATGAACATCATCTTGGACAAAAACGTGGATGGTGGCGTACTGTAAGTGTTATACTTATGTATATTGGATTTTTTGCTGCATTTGGTATGTCCATGGTAGCAAACTTTCAAGAAACTTCTGTTGGAACAGTACATTTTATTGGTGCTATGATTGGATTTTTTGGATCAACAATTTATGTTTGGGGACAAATTATTCTTTCATTTACAATGCTGCCAAGAATGACACCTTTATGGTTAAATAGTTTTCGGGTTATTTTTACTACGGTTGCAACAGCAGCATTAATTTTACGTATGTTTGACTAATCTTATTTCTGCATTTTGTATTGACAAATTCAGATATGATATGTGAGCAAGCACAACCTTTTGTTAAAACTGGTGCAGATGGTGTTAAACCAACTCCTCCTACTGTACCTGAAGGTGAAATTAGAAAATATAAACCTGGAAGTCCATTCTATGTAAATCATATTATTACAACTGTTGCTGAATGGGTATTAGCATTAGCGTTGGAAATAGTATTGCTATCATATGCATTTGAATTACGTCAATTTTATGCACATATGCCAAAACTACAATTTGTTGATACCTTTTTTGCAACTCCTGTTCGTTCAGTTGCAAGTGAAACTCCACAAAGTTTAAAAAGAAATGGAATCTCAATGGTTATGGCAAGAACTTTAACAGGAAGTGCAAAAGTTGCTGACAGTAATGGTAGTAGTGGACATATACCAAGGCCACAAGTTGATGGTAAACAAATTTTAAATGATCTGGAAAAAAATAATAATATTTAATAATATTTTTCAGAAAACGTTTATAAAACACAAACACAAAATACTTATAGACGTAATGAATATTATTATTAACTCATTTAAAAAGCCATGACAAATGAAACTTTCATATATTCTAAAGCAATTAATTAAATAATTAAACATATCTTTGTACTCCATTTATTCGTGAGCTTATTAAATCAATTCACTTACTGTATATCAATAGCAACATTTGATCTCATATAATAATTTTTGAAAAGTATTAATATAAATTTTTTTAATAAAAATTTTTATTTATCACACGGAAGTTGTTTTTTTTTTCAACCTCATTTGAAACATTCCTTTGATGTCTAAACATTCCATTTTCTAGTATTCAATTACTTTTGTTTTTTCCATGCTTTTGGAATTCTTTTTTTTGCAATCAGTGGTTGCATTAACAATGGCTGCGGATTTGTGGGCGTCTGCAAGAAAAAAAAGGGGCGACAAGCAATCAAAGCAAATCAACAACAATAAAAAAAAGAAGAGAGAAAAATAAAAAGAGATCACAAAGAAAAGCAGGATCAAGCTGCCCTTGACAATCCAAAGTATATTTCCGCCCTTTAGGAATTTAAAAATTTATGCGTGAAACAGATTTTCAAACATATTTCTTTTCATTTCAAATGTGATGACTTTTTTATTGTTCATTTATGATGAATTAAAAGTTTTGCATGGTTTCAATTTGTATTATTATTTTTTTGATCTTCTTTTGTAACAATGGGATTAGTGCAATAACCATATATTTCCTTTAAAAGGTGTTTTAAACTGACATAATATTTGATCGTATTCGACATATTTTTTTCAATATTCTTTGAAAAAAAGGGAATGAATGAATGTCAGTTTTTGTAATCATATATTTATTTTTATTTATGAAAAAAATGGCAATTTCTTTGGTCGCTTAGCAGTGTTATTGCATTTTGGTTATAACTGTTAGATGTCCAAAGTAATTGCTAATGTTTTTTTCTTGTTACTGTAGCTCCTGGTAATTACAACATTTACTTTAATTTTTTTTATATAGATTAATTTAAACAAACAAATAATTTTCTATAACATTGAATGACAAACTGGGAGGAGAACAAAAAAGGCAGGGAATGTTTTTGAGTTGATTTTATCATTTAACAAGGTAATGTACAATAACGGAAGAATGGTCCTTTACAAGCTTTTGGATCTTTAGCAATACATTCACGTGATTCAAAGCCAATAACTTCATTATTTTTGCAAGGTTGATTGCTAGCAAATTGCTAAAAAAATAATATTTATATCGAATCAAAATCTTTTTATTCAAAAAATATTACCTGACAAACACCTAACCATGGAGACCAAACATCATCAGGATGTCCGGGGGCACCTTCTGGTAAAGGTTTTAATACTTTTTCTGGTAACTGTGGAGGAAGAATACCTGGTGGTGAGCCTTGTGATGAATCAAGAGCAACAGGTAATGGGTTTCTTGTAGGACCAACTGGGCCATCTTCACTTTCAACAGGTTCAGAAGCTTCAACGGCTTGAGGAAGAACTTTAGGACACCAATCAACTTGCATAAGTGCACCTTTGCATCTTCTAAGATCAAGACATTTACGGCGACGAATTTTTCGTTGTCCAGGTTGGGTACATTCTGTCCAGTCAGACCATTTGCTGAAGTATGAATCTTCTTCCTAAAAATATATTTTGATAAACAAAAGTGATAAAAAAAATGTTCAAACATACTCTTGGCAATTCTTCTTGTGGTTCAGGAGAAGCATTAACAAGTTTTTGAATTTGTAAATGTTTAGTTGATGCTGCTTTCAATGGATTTGTCTTTAATAGATTAACAGGTGGCAATTCTTTTTCTTTCTTTTCTTCTTCTTGAACTTCAACATTTGTTGGTGTTGTTTCTTCAACAGATTCGGTATTGTGATCAATTTGGAAAACTGGTGATTCAATTTTCTTTTCTTCTTTTTCACTAACAATTTCTTTTTCTATAGCTTCAGCTTTTTCAATTGATTTTTCAGCGATTTTTTCTTTGGATTTAGGTGCTTCTTTTACATCTTCAACTTCCTTAACTTCTTTTGAGGCAACAGTTTCAGGCTTTTCTTCTGTTTCTTCTGTGGCTTTTTCATGTTGCTTTTCAGCAGCTTCAAGTGCTTTTTCAAGAGCTTCTTCATCAATTGTTATAGTGCCATTTTCAGAACGAGTCTAAAATATTTTTAATATTATTAATAAATAATTTGCAAAAATTTTACCAATTGTTTTGCACCATATAATCGATTATCAAAATCTTTAAGTTCTTTTTCTTTATCCTCATCGGTTACTTCTTTTTCTGGTTCAGTCTCGCTTACAGTAGAAGAGGTAGTGGATTCAGTTGTTGTTGTTTCTGTTACATGTTCTATTGTTGTTGCTTCTTCTTCTGTGATTGGTTTTTCTGTTTTTTCTAAAATGTTTTTATTTTTAAGGAATGAGATATTTTTTTATCACCTTCTTCAACGGGTTTTTCTTCAGCAGTTTTTTCAGTTTTTACATCCTTTTCATTATCAACAGTTGATAATTTATCACTTTTAACGCTATCAGGTTGAATACATCCGTTACTGAAATAGACAACTTTATCTCCATCATCTGGGGAACCAAAATCTTCTGGAGCTGTTTGACCAGATTCAACATTGGTAATGCATTCACCTTCTTCATAAAAATACATAGCAGACTAAAAAAACGATAAAAAATTTTCATTTAAATATGAATTGTGTTACTTTGCAAATAAATTCTTCTTTCAAGCATTGATTAATACATCCAGCCATTGTGCTATGGATTGATGTATTTTTTGCATATCCACTTAAGATACTGTCATCAATACGAACAAATTGAGCACTAGCGCATTGTTTTGGAGAATCTTCTATAAAATTAAATTTGTCTCAATCAAAAACTTCAAAAAGCAAAATTTTTTATACCATCAAGACAGAATTTTTCAAAGAATCGTTTGCCTGAAGTTGTAACTTTTTCAAGATCACCATCAGGACCAGATTTTCTTTTATAAATACTACATTTAAAGTTAACATGATCATATGAGAATGAAGCGCAAATAACTAGTCGACCATCGGCATCACGATTACTGCTACAAATTTCCATACATTCTTCTTCAGTTACATTTGAAATTACACGCGCTGGAGAAGCTGATACATCTGCGTTATCAGTAACCAAAAAAGCGGATAACCTATTTTCACAAAGGGCTAAAAAATAATTTTGAATGTTAAAATATAATTAAAAAACGTTTTAAACAGTGTACTCGTTTTTGGTCGAGCATCGCCGCCGCCGGCGGCGGCGGCGGCGGCGCTGGCGGCGCTGCCAGATGCCGCCAGAGCCCAAAAATTTTTTTCAAAGGGGGGAGTACGTGAAAATTCCAAAATTTTTGAAAATTTTTTATTTCATTGTCTATTGTTCAGGCATGATGGAAAATAGGTTTAATATACTTTCTGCAATATTTTTGCCACGAGGAGCAGAAGTTTTCGGTTTTTTTCATATTGAATTTTAAAAATGATATTGCAGCATTAGAAATGGTGGTGAAATCTGTTCCATCAAATGGGAATAAATAAGAGATTTAATATGCACAATAGTTTAATTAATCTGTATGAAATCCAAACAAATTCCAACGATTTTAAAAAATTTTGGGCAAAAATCAGCGCCGCCGCCGCTCCTCAAACATCGCCGCCGCCGCCACCGCCGCCGGCGTCGCCGCCACGCCGCCGGCGGCGGCGGCGAAAGAACACTGGTTTTAAAGTGAAGAAAAAACTACAGTAAAGTTTACAAAAATGTGAAAGCAATTAATTTGGCAAAAGATAGCTAAAAACAAAACTACATACCTGAATCAAAATCAAAATCAAGATCGCGAACAGCCTTTGAAGTGACTGAAACAATAAGAATAGAAGAAAATATCAACTTTAGCCACATTATTTTTGTAAAAAGCCAAAAAAAATAATAAATTTTTATCGGCCTTCTACAATTAAAGACAGGACTTTAAAATACTGGATACCTTTTTTTCCAAAATTTCGGTAAATGTTGATTAAGTGACCCTCTCCTGCCGATCTTTCTCTCTCGCAACAGCTCAAATTCTTAGGTTTTTTCTCGTTGTCTCTTTTTTTTCTTAATTATCCAGCCGCCTGCGGGCTTTATTGCGCAAAATATTGTTTGTCCGTTTTCTAATGTTGGCGGTCATCTTATAGGTCATCACCTAGATTCCTTAAACTTGTATTCCAGTGCACTTGTCGGTCGCCTTTTGTCGCCTTTCTTTTTTTGCTTTTGATGATGGCAAAAAAAATTTCTCATGCATCCGGGAGAAATCAACCCCTTCTTGTCACAGCAAATTGTCAAATTGTAATTATTCTTTTCTCTTTGTAAAATTAAAAGGAGAAAGAAGAAAAGGAGATTTTCTAAATCACATATTGATAGGTGTTGAAAACGGATTTTAAAAAATTTGTAATTGATTTTTAATTTGTATCACAAAAAAATTCTTTTTATAATCATTAATTTTTATTACATTAAAAAATGAAAACAAAAAAGCTGAGCTTTTTTTTAACAAAAAAATATATAATTAAAAGTCTTTTTTATTGTTCTTAGTTACTTCCTGCAGCAGCTTTAGCAAGACCAACACGTTTGTTTCCATGATCAAAGACAGCGTAATATTTTCCGATGAAAACATCACCAAGAATCCAAAGTGGACCATTTGGTGCAGGAATATCAATACCCATAAAACCAGAAATACATACGGAAGCACCTTCTTCGGTAATCTAAAAGAAAAACATTTTTTATCAGTCATTTGATATTTTCTTCTCGTTTTTTCCCTCGTTCTTATCATCAAAACACTTTTAACTCTCAAATGACAATGAAGAAATAATCACTCACTTTTAAGACGTAATCTACAGGATCAAGGACAAAGTCTTGTCCTCCAAGGGTAAGAGTAACGGAAGGCAAGAATTTAACTAAATCACAGAGAACTTCATATTCACCAGCAACAACTTCAAAAGCACCAATCATTTTTTGAATTTGTTTAACTTGTTCTGATGGTCCAGCCATGAGGGATGTACCAGTATCAACAATAGCAGCAATAGAACCAGTGATTTGAGTATCTTTAACTTTCATTCCACCAAGATTGATACGCCAGTAATCAGTAGCTGTAAGGGGTTCCCATGCAATATCACCAGTGTAATGAGCTGAATCCATTCCACAAAGAGTCATTTCACCTTAAAATTTTAATTTTAGCCAATAAGTTTTGTAATTTAAATGAACGAGAATGCCAAAATTCATTTGTACTGTTCAAATTAATTGTTTTCTCACCTCCATGGGTATTTCCATCCAAGTCACGGTTTAACCAGAAAGCAAAAAGAGCTTGTGGGCAAAGTTGAGTGTTATTGAAGATTTGATCCATTGGTTGAGCAAGTTTGTCAACGGAGATAGTATCCCAAGCCATACCAAGAATACCATCGAATTTAGCAGCAACAAAGGAAAGACCAGGTTCTTCCATGGCACAAGCAAATCCTTGGGTCTTATCAGTACAGTATCCAGTATCAGAACCTCCAAAGCAAACAACATCAAGGACAACTTTACCGCTCATTGAACCAGATCCATATTCAATATCAAAATCTTCATCAGTCTTGGTGCAAGTTGAAGAAGCAGCACAATCAAATTGGGTATGGAAATCACAAGCTAAATTTGATGAGGGACAACCTTTGCAAGGAACCTAAATTGAATAAATTTTCCTACTGTATTTGTTTTAAAACAAATTTGCATACCCAGAGATTGGATGAACCAGTATCAAATAAGATATTGAATTTTTTTGGTGGAGTTCCAATGGTTACTTGTCCTAAAAAATTTAAATTTTTATCAACAAGATGTTCAAGATATTGTTTCACCATAATATTGTGCATTTTCATAATCGCTAAGACCTTCATTATAGGCAAGATTGTTGAATTTGTGTCCTTTAACGTATTTTTGTTTAAGATATTCAGCAACAAGATTATTGCGATAAGCTTTACGGGGATGAGATGTTTTGTACATTGGTACACTAAAATATTTGATAATTTTGGGATGATTTTTAAAAACAAATAAAATATTTTACCGAACAATAGCATCGGCAAAAGCGCCGAAGGCAACAAGTGCCAACAATACGGCTGCAGCCTTTGTCATCATTACCTGAAAAATTACAATGTTTGTTCATATAAAGGTTAATACAATGATTAAACATTTTGCACTATGTCCGAAAAACGTCATAAATCTCAGTTTTAGAGAAAAAAAACATTTTTCATAATATATTTTTTGGCCTCAAAATGACAAAAAAAAAGTTATAGTCATATGTCAGTTCTAAAAAATGCTCATTAAATATGAGTTGAATATGTCCTTTTTTTTATCACAAAAAGAAGGTGATCCATGAAATATGGCAACGCCTCTACCTTTTTTTTCCATCTTCTGCACAAATCAGGAAGCTTATCAGTTAGACGAAAAAAAGCTTCACTTTTCTTCTTCTATTCTATTTGAGCATCTTCTCAAAAGACCATCAAGCAATTTTCATTATCATAGTTCCGCTTCTGAAAGAGGGTATTTGTTTTCGTCATAAAAAAAGAGAAGCATCATATCCTTCAATTTTTGTGGTATTTCGTGATATTGAATTATAAGTTCATTTGTGCATGTATTTCTTTGTTCAAAAAAAGCTGTTGTAATTTATATTTAAACACTTTTATTGTAAAACAAAATCAATGATAATAATACACTTTTAAACAATAAAAAATAATATTTAAATTTTTATCAACAAGATGTTCAAGATATTATGATGTAATAAAAGTGTAAGCAATTTTTTTGGTAAACAACATAAAAGTATCATAAAAAAGTAAAAATGTTTATGAAAGAATGCTATAAAAAGCACCACGATTACAAAATTTTAAATATACCTAGTACATTATATCTTTGCCCTAAAAACAGAAGTAAGGTTCACCGTATTTAAAAATGTATTTTGTCAAATGACTAAATTTTGTATAAATAGATACAACCGTGGTACTGTAATAAAAAAGAGAGAAATACAAAAATAAATTCATAGAACTATTCTCAGGTATCTCGAAAACACGTTTTTTTATACAAATAAGAAATCGAAATACCCGACAATATTTGTTCAGCACATTTATAATTTTTTTTGGATAAATCCAATGATAAGAGATAATAACAAAAAGGAATATAAACAGAAGATTTAAAACAAAAAAAGAAGAAGCAAACGACAACAGAAAAGTAACAACCGAATAATTTAAAATAATAAAAAAGAAGTATATAGCTACATATATGCAAGAATGAAGAGATCGATTGCTACAATTTGTCACAAAAGAAATTTACACAAAAAAATATTCTTATAGAATTAGGATAAAGCTTTTTTGCTAGATCATAATAATTGCAGATATATAAAAAGGATATAGAAATGATATTTAAGACACTATAAAGAGGAATCTACTAAATTTTTACAATCAAAGAGATAAATTTCAACAAGTTAAAAAGTAATCAATGTGTAAAAGATGCTATGAAGTGTCTTCAATGAAGCCATTACAGTAACCTTAAACCTTTTTTTGATTATTCAACTTGTTCAAAGGGATATAAGACACTAAAAGAGTTACTAAAAAGGGGGAATTATATACAATCTTTAGCGACGACGACGGTGGAGCATAAAAAAAATCTATACATCTCTGATGGGCTTTTCATAGTAATATAAAAAAACAATCTTGTAAGTTAAACTTGCCAAGACATTTGAAGAAAAAAAGAATTATATTTATATAATGATGGTTATATACAGAGCTTTAATTCAACAACACACTCAAAGCTTTAAAATGCCGAGCGACGAATATGAATTAGCTTAGGCTTCTGACAATTTTCGTTACTTGAAGAAATGGAAGAAGGGAAAAGGAGGAATTTTAGAATAAAAATGGCATTGCTATAGACGGTATAATAACAATTCCAACAAGAATGCTTTTTAAAAAATAATACAGTACAATCATATATAATGATTTTTAAGTATTTTTTTATTAAAAAGATATCTCAGATCTTGAAATGAGGTAAGCTGATTTACGAAAAAAGAGACAAGACATACAGTAACACACTCAAAGCACAATAGCCGAGCGACGAAGTCTGTAGACTTATGAATAGACATTTGGATTTTTACAATATATACCAACGAATTGGCCACCAATGAATAAAGAGGGGGAAAAGGGTTTTATCAATAAAAATTATATTATTTACAAAAAGAAGGTACCCGGGGTTGTTTCCCTTTTGTTTGGATACCTGTAATAAAGAGACAGAATACATGTTTAAGATATAAGAAGATATTCATCGCTAAAAAATAGCTAAAGAAGTAATTTACATAATCAAAAATTTAGTATATACATTTCAATTCATACAATTAAAAGACAGACTATATTCAACGATATAATACTAACAAAACATTTCTAATAATAAAGTTAACATCCTAGCAAATAAACAACTCTATAACATACATAATAAAAAAATAAATTATAGTCTGCTTAAAAAAATCAAGTATTTACAAGTTAATAAATTCCCGTAGCATTAGTAACCGTATCAGAATTACCCTTGAAATCATTCTTAGCATAGATAGGACTATTCATACCATGTTTGACCATAGCTTCTTCATCACCACTTGCATTACTGCTTAAAGATCCAATTCCAGTATCATTGTCTTCATCATCAGTATGATGAACACGCTTACGAGCTTCAACAATTAAAGGTGGTAAAACATCAGAACCAGGAAAGTATTCTTTAGTTGAATCATCAATAATTTTAGATTCATATGCAGCTTCAGTAAGATATTTAGCAAGACGATAAACAGGTGGTAAATCAAATTTGAGATCCATGAGTGAAGAGAAGAAAAGATGGAAGCCAGCATGAATTGATGTAGTTGTAATAAAGCCATTGTTAAGCATTTCTTTAAGAAGTTCAATGAAGAGATCCATATTTGCTTCAGTAAGTTTATCAGAAGCAAAGACAAGTGCTTGTAAAACAAATGAATGATGATAATGAGGTACAGCAAGTTCCTTTAAGCGAAGTGATGCTTCATTTTTGTCATGATTAACAAAATATTCACGAAGAATTGAAACAAAATGATTATCAATTGCATCAAGTGAATCTTCATCACCACCAGGAGGATTAAACATTGTACGCAAGATGATAGGATTACGAACAAAGCTAAGTGCAATAACACAAATTTGATCAATTTTGATGCTCTTATTTGCAGATACACGCCAACGGATATTTTCAATATCTTCAACAGTAAAGATATCATCATAAAAAAGACGAGCAAGAAGTTGTTCAAAGGTCTTGCATGCAGTTGGATAATCAACCAAAAGATTATCAAGATCACTTAACATTGCACAAAATGCATCAATAATTGATTCAACAGTTGCACGCTTGGCATCCATAAGCCCACCAAAAAGATGTGAAGCAGCTTTAACCTTATTGTAGCCACGATCAAGAGTAAAAGTAATAAGATCTTGCATTGCCTTAATAACGACATCTTTGGTTAAAGCATAAGCATCAATAGCAGCCTAAATTGTTATAACGCGTTAGAGATCAGTTAGCTTCAAAGTAAAAAAGTTACTTACAACAGTTTCTTCAACATTACCATTGTTAAGATAATCAATAATTGCACTACGAATTTTGGGGATATTTGATGTAACAACCATATCATATTCAAAGTATTCTTCATCTTCATCAGATGACATATCACCTTCATCTTTAACAGGATTCTTTTCATAAGCAAAATCAATACAATCAAGGCCATAATCAAAACGATTTCCATCTTTACGAGATGAAGAGCCACTTACACCACGGCTACGAGCTCGACGTTCAGCTTTAGTATTCTTTCCAGTTTTGATTGTAGGTTCAAAGACTAAAAAAATTTTAAAGTATAAATATTTATCATAGAAAGTGAGAGAAAGACAAACTTACAAGCAGCAATAGCATCTTTATAATCTTTTTCAGCTTGTTCACGAGCAATATCAACAGCAAGCTTAGTTGGAACTTCTAAACCATTATCTTTTGCAAATTGAACTTCAGCTTGAAGCTCAGGATCATCATATTTTTGGGACTTCTTTGATGTTGTATTATTGAAGTTACTCATAGTAGGTAAAGAAATTGGGTAGAATTGATCTAAAAAACAATATGATTTTGTTTATTTTTATCGCAAGTAATTACATAAAAGAAAGAAAAACACCAGAGAAAAAAGCGCATACAACCATAAAAATACAGCAAAGTTCTCGAAATCACGAAAATGGCAATTTTTAACGAAGCAATATCGAACGAACGACTCTCTCTCTCTTTCACTCCGCAAAAAGGAAAAAAAGCAGAGTAAACAAAATTCAGCATGTGTCTTGCGGGGCCATCTTATCACACAAATCATCGAAGAAAAAAAGCATGCAATCATAAAAAACACATGCTTGCATCAAAACAGAACACTAAACCATTATTTTCTCCTTTCACTGATATATATTTTTTTGTATACTCATGCTTTTCCTTTTCTCATTTTTCTTCCCTTTAAAAAAAATATAGCACCAGCTGAAAAAGGCCCCCGATCATGTGAGAGTGTAAGATAGAAGAAGAAGAAGGTGAAACCTTTGCTCTTCGTCCAAATATAAAAACGCGTTATTTTTCTCTGCGCTGTCACGCCATAGGAGCGGCAAATAAAAAAATGCAAGAAGAAGAAAAAAATACATATTCACATCTACGGAAGGCTGCCTGAACCACCAAAATGGAAGGGTCAGGCGGTTGAAGAAAAAAGACTGGAAAGAAAAAAAAGCTACGTCCAAAAGGGAGAGGAAAGTCACTGACACTCGCGGACAAAAGAAGAAAAAAAAAAAGAAGAAGCGAGCGTTGGACGACGATGACTGCTGTGTTGTCGTCGTTAAATCGTATAGACAAAGAACAGCAAGCAGCAGCAAAGCAGTTTTGAAAAATGATTCAAAACTTTTTTTTCATCAACAACAAAAAAGTAAGCTTTGAAAGTCAAACTTTTTTTTAAAGTTTACTGTATATAAGCGCGGGAAATTTAAATAATGTAAAACAATATATTATTCCATATTTTCTCAGACAAAAAATCAGATGACTTTAATAATAATGAGGTACTCTTATTTTCCTTCCTCTATGCAAAAAAAGTCCATAAATTTCTATATAGCTGCTGCAGCAAAAGCAGTAATCAGTTAAAACACAGCTGAAAGTTTGCCTTTTTTCTTTCTTTCTCTAAGCTAATTGCAAAAAAAAGTCGTATGACATATATTTCTTTTTGTTAAATGCTTTAGTAAAAAAGGAAACGAATATATATGTGGTGGCACACAGGTGGTTGGTTATTATTATTATAAATTCATAAATAACAGTCGGATTAAAGACTTATTGTTTTGAAAAAAATAGATGCAAAAAGGTGTTCATTATTTTTTTTTCTTCCAAAAAAATGAAATAAAAAAACGAGTGCCTATCGTCATTGTATCGTATGATCTTGTGGGGATAGACAAAATGGAAGGAAAGAAAGAAAGAGGAGGCACGGACACGTGATAAAAAAATGTGAGTTTTTCAGACAATAAAATAAAATATTGAGCAAAGGAAAAATCCTATTACACGTGATTAGAAAATATACATCTATCAATGCCAAGGGGAAATGTAGCAAACAAATAAATAAGAAGGAACAAAAGTAACTGCTGCAACTTTAAAAAATGCAAAGTGATAGGAATATATGATAATCCAAAATGGACAATTTTTACTTTACATAAATTAAAAGAGTTCTTGCGCTAAATTTTTGTCCAAACTAAAAGCATGTGGAGATCACGTTTTTTTTTGAAGTTGTTGTTTGTTAGCATTAGCAGCAGCGGTAGCGCCGGCAAAAATTTAAAGTGTGAGATTTTGTTGCAGAAAAGAAAAGTGTTGTCATATTTATATACAACAACTTTTTTTCACACTTTCAAGGACATCTAAAATACAAAAATACGCAATGTGTTTAATATATTTTTTCTTTTCTCTCAGTTTAAATAATGCTATTAATTTGCAAGCACAAGGTCAAAAGAAAGTTATAGATACTTAGATATACTTTAGAAAAACGAAATAATTATTAAACTTTGCAACAGTAAAAAAAGAAGAAAAAATTAATTTTTTAACATTTTTACACTGCCACCAACCAACTGACCAATAACGGAGTTGAACCTTTTGCATTCAAATAAAAAAAAAGAGCGAAAGAGAAAAGAAGAGGAGATAAAACAAAGAAGAAAGAAACCAATCGAATGTTCGCGTTTTTTTTTCAAATGTTTCGCACTGTTGCTGTTGTCGCTGCTGTTTGAGTGAGAAAAAAGATGTTGTTGTCTCTTATATTTTTCTTCTTCCTTGTTAGACCATCAAGAGGAAAAGGAGAAAAAACGTTAGCCATCTGCAAAACAGAAAAAAAAGGTTTTTCTACGAATATTATGTTGTCAATAAGGAGTGTTATTGCCTTGAAGATTGACTAAAAGCAACAAATATTAAGAAAGAAAAAAAACATTATTGCAATCAGACACAAAATGGTATTAAGAGAGTCAGTCGATGATGAAAATGATTTGTAATAAAAAAGCAAATATACACTTTATATGCAATGCAAAAAAAGTTTAAAGCAAAAAAGAATTTATACAGATGGCTTTAACCCTTTTTTTCCTTCAAAAAGCTTTTTCTTCATTGGTATAGTTTTTTAGCTTTGATTCATATGTAGCATCAGTAAACAAGCTGCTGCTGTTGCTGATAACTACTATACTTCTATGCTGTTATACTGATAAATATGTCAATGATTTTTTACTTTTTGCTGTACTTAGAAGCGATGGCAAACAAAAACAAGCTAAATCTATTTTTCCCCTAAACTTAATTCACTTTTTTCTAACTAAATTTAAATCCAAAATAACACAATTTTGGAGAATAAAATAAAGTTTAACTAGGTAAATCAGTCACGCGAACATATTTTTTTCCTTTTCATAGATGGCAAAAAAATAGGTAACATCCTATTACAAAATCAAACAAAAAAGGAGAGATAAATGCGTAAACAATTTTCATTCTATCTTTTTTTTCTTTTACAACTACATTAAAAAAAGATTTAGAACGCAGCAGTTATTCAGCCATATATTTTTAATATTACGATAAACACGTGAAAGGATGTTTTTCGTGCATAATGAAAAATATAATTAGTGCACGCATAAAGCAGTATTACATGTAAATTATTGCAAAGCTGAAGAGAAAGAAAAAAAAGAGAGTTAAAAAACCCATTCATTTTTTGACAGCTAAAAAACTTGCTTTGTTTTGCGAAAATTTTATAGTAAGAAAGACTTTTTTGCACACTTTTTTTATGTAAATGAATTTATCCCATTTTAACTTCTATAAAAATGTTAATTGCTACTTTCCCATAACATAGCGAAAAGGTCATATATGTCTTAAAGGTGTACGAAATAAATTTTAAAACAAACATTTTATTTCTGCACAGATGTGTGAGAAAAAACGGAAAGAAATGGAAGGAAAACAAAGTCTTTGCACTTTTGCTTTTAAACAACGAATGAGAGAAGAAAAATCTTGCAACGAACAAAACCAGCTGAATTAATAGAATAATTTTGTCACGCTACTTTACTCTTTTTCTGTACTAGTATCAGCGATTGTAATAGGGATTTTTGCTTTAAAATTTTTGTTAAAATACACATTTTTTATAAGCTAAAACTTCAGGTAATATGACAGCCTCTGGTTCTACAAATAATAATGGCGAAATCTCACAATATATTAGAGATAAAGCCAATCGAACTCGATTAGCTATTGAATCATATTATGCTCAAACGATGCTTCAATGTGCTGATAGAGATAATCGGGCTGGAAGATTAGAAAAACAGATTGCTGGTTGTAGTGATAGTGAAAAAGAAGAAAAGCGAAAAACTCATGCTTCCAAAGAAACTGATTTTCTTCGAATGCGTCGAACAAAGCTTTCTGTTGCAGATTTTCAATCGCTAAAAGTTATTGGACGTGGTGCTTTTGGAGAGGTTTTTCTTTTGCTCTTTTACTCGAGATCAAAATTAATTTCGATTAAAATCTTATAGGTTCGTTTAGTCCAAAAAGTTGATACAGGAAATATTTATGCAATGAAAATTTTGCGTAAAGCAGATATGATTGAAAAAGAACAAGTTTGTTTTAAAAATGCTTAAAATTTGTGAAAACTTTAAAATTATTTAGACAGCCCATGTTCGAGCAGAACGAGATATCCTTTCTGAAGCTGATTGTGAATGGGTTGTTACAATGTATTTTTCATTTCAAGATCATATAAATCTTTACTTAGTTATGGAATTTTTACCTGGTGGTGATATGATGACTTTATTAATCAAACGGGATACTCTGACAGAAGAGGAAACAATGTTTTATATTGCAGAAGCAGCTTTAGCCATTCAGGCAATTCATAATATTGGCTTTATTCATCGTGATATTAAACCTGATAATTTACTTCTTGATGCAAAGGTTTAATATATTTTCATTTATTTCTATAGCTTTTTCTAAGATTAAGTTTTTGTAGGGACATATCAAACTTAGCGATTTTGGACTTTGTACTGGTCTTAAAAAAATTCATCGAACAGAATTATACAGAAATTGGCCAAGTCAGCTTCCAAGTGATTTTGTTTCAAAACCGTTTGAATCAAAACGAAAAGCTGAAACATGGAAAAAGAATCGTCGAGCATTTGCATATTCAACAGTTGGAACTCCAGATTATATTGCACCAGAAGTTTTTCAATCAAATGGTTACACAAAAACGTGTGATTGGTGGTCATTAGGAGTTATAATGTATGAAATGTTAATTGGTTATCCACCATTTTGTTCTGAAACTCCACAAGAAACTTACCGTAAAGTTGTTAATTGGCAGCAAACATTAGTTTTCCCCCCAGAAATGCCTATTTCTGTTGACGCTAAAGCTGTAAGTTGAATAAACTAAACATAGCATCTACAATACAACAATAATTACAGACAATTCGACGATTCTGTTGTGATCATGATAAACGAATGGGGCATAGTAATGGGCTTGAAGAAATTAAGCAATGCCCATTCTTTCGTCGAGTTGATTGGGATCGAATTCGTGAACTACCAGCACCAATTCGAATTGAAGTTCGTGGAATTGCAGATACTTCAAACTTTGATGACTTTAGTGATGCTGATTTATCTTTCCGTAAAAATTTTTTAATTTTGTTTAAAATTCAAACTAATGCCAGTTTTTTTAGCTGAAGTAAAAGAGCCGCCAGCTGGTGTAACAAATTTTGCTCCAACCGATCGAGGAGAATTTTTGGATTACACTTTCAAGAGATTCCAATGTTTAACTCAAATTATGCGCTATGGTGGCACAAATCCAGTAAGTCCAAATAGCAACAAAACAATGCTGATGAAACTAAATTTATTTAATTTTAAGACTGCTCAACAAGCTTTTATACCTTCACAACAAAATGCAAATCCAAAATCAGTTCAACAAGCCACTCCAATTTGATTTTATTTTTTACATCACATCATCATATTTATGCAAAATAAGGAAAAAGGATCAAAACTATAATTCCAAATATACTATCACTTAACTGATTGTTAGAAGTTTTTTTTTGTTGTATATATATTTAACCTTTCGTGAATTACCGTGCTTTATAAGAATACTTTTTTAATTTCATTAAATAATTTCTTTTACATTATTTTAAGACTAAAGAAGTTGTAAAAAGCAAAAGAAAAGTGCAAAGAGCAAACAGAAAATCTTTAACCATGAAAAAATGTTTTTCCTGTTTGATTGTAGCAAAAATTTATTGATTTATCATATTTTGAGAAAAAAATGCTATAAAATTTTCGGGGAAATTTCTTTTAACAGAAAAAGACAAATATTATTAAAAATTTAATGACTTTTCTGATTTTGTGAGGGGTCCATCAGCCACCCCCTGGATACTGATTTGGTCTTAAGTCTTTTTTATTAATTAAATCAAAGCATTTTAAAACAGAATTAACAGATAACAAAAGAAACAACAAAAAAACATTAAAAATTATTCCAACAATAAAGTGCAACATTTTGCAGATCCACCACTTTTGATAAATTCAGACATATCAACAAATACTGGCTTATAACCTAATTTTTCCAAAGTTTTTCCAGTTTCATCTGATCCTTGATTCATGACAACATTATTACCAACAACAACGGCATTGCATGCAAAATTACAAGCATCTTTTTCGCTTACCTAAAAAAATTAAAATCATTTTTATGTTAGATAAATTACAAAGGAGAAGTCACTTACTGCAACAAGTTCAATCTCATTTTTCATATTATGTTGTGAAACAAGATCAAAAGCTTGTGGATACCAGATAGCAATTTCTTCATTTAATGGACAAAAACATGTATCAATATGATAAAATCGAGGATCAACAAGTCTGCAACCAAATACCGTAAAAGGTTCATCATTTTTAAGCTTCTTTGCTACATCATCAAGTGCTCGAGCATCTGTTCTTGGCCCAACTCCACAAAAAAGTTTACTACGATTTTTTCTAGCCCATAATGCATCGCCTGCTCCTTCAAATGCAATTTCATCATCTCCAACTGTTTCATAACCATTTTCTTTGAACCATTTATCAAAGAAAAATTTTTCGCCTTTACGTTCAGCATATTGAAAATTTGCTAAATATGCTTTGTTTCCACGTACAACTGCAGCATTTGCAGCAAAAACAAGATCAGGAAAATTTTCAGCTCCCTAAAAATTTAAGCTTAAAGAATTGTCAAAGAAGAAATTTAAAAAAACTAACATTTGGCTCCATAACTTCAACAGAAGCTCCAGCTTTTTCTAATGCTGATTTTAAAGTTTCCCATTGTTTATGAGCCTTGTCTTCATTCACAGGAACACTAGGATCCATCCATGGATTAATAGAATATTTAACAGTAAAATATGTTGGGCGAGCCATTAATATTTTTTTAACTGCATTTGTAGCAGATTTAAGTTGAGCGGCCATTTTTTAGTCTTATATTTTGCAAAATAAAATGGTTTGATTTTATTAAACTTATAGTCTTTTAAATATCAATAAATGTAACCCGCCCTTCATTAAAAAATAACTTTCCATTGCATTGTTATTTTTAACAATCCGCCCTAAGTGCTCAAGTACGGAAATGATCGCATATCGTCATGATACTTTTTCACATGGGTTAGACATGAATGAGTGTCAATGATTGTCTATCATTCATTTATATAAGGGTAGAATTGTAAATCATAATTAGTTCTTCATTTTTATTGTTTTTCTTTCTTTTTCCTACTTAAATGTCATAATAACTGTTACAACACAAAATACAAATTATGATAATAAAGATTTTTTTATTTGATTATAAAAAAACATCAGCAATAAAAAAAGAAGATACACCGAAATATTTTAAAAAATAAGAGACTAGGCAAAAATTCAATGGGAAAATGAAGATAAAAATATACATGTCAAAAACTGAAGTGAGAAGGTATTCTAAATAAAGAAAACTCAAATAATTTAATTAAGGCAAGTTAGGATTTTGAACATCTATATATAACTGTAGAATGCATAAAGAAAAAAAAACATGTTTAAATTGTGGGATAGCATTTTGGACATTTTATTTAAAGTTTCAAAATAAAACCCATTTTTGTAATGCTATGCAACAATAAAAGCATAAACTATAGAAATAGAAAAAAAAAAGAATCATAAAAATGTAATTTAATTCTACAAAGATATGAATCAAAATTGAGCTTTGTTAAATATACTTTTGCTAAATTTTTAATCAAAACCCGTGCAAAAAGACTGAAAAAAAGTTTTTAAGAGATGATCATGTTTGAAAGACCCGAAAAAGGAAAAGAAAAATACAAATTGGAAACAATTTTACAATAAGATTGTGTGAAATTATGGCAGCAATACCCGAAAAAAAATGAATAACTGAATTGTTTGGAACTAGGACTAAACGAGTTTTTTGATTTTTAAACGGCAGTGGTAGCAGAATTTCCACTTGTTGAAGTTTGGCGTTGCATTGCTGAAGATGATGATGGCCCTGCACTATATGATGGACCTGTGCTTGGACGTTCGTATTCAGATTGAAGTTGATGAGGATTTTCTTGCGAATGAATACAAAGAATATCAATGACACTGACTTTTAAAAGTTCAAAAGTGGGTCGCTTTTCCGGTACTTCGTCCCAACATGAAAGCATGATTGCATATCTGTAAAATAATTGAATGTGTTATTTTTCATTTTTCAAGCAATAAAAGTCTTACAATTCTTCAGGGCAATATTCAGGTCGAGGAAGTCGCATTCCAGAATTCAAATAATCTCTAATACCTGCCATATCAAGTCCTTCATAAGGTGTTGCACCACGTTGAAATAATTCCCAAACCACAATTGCAAAAGACCAAACGTCACCTTTAGTTGAAAACTGAAATAAAGCAAGAGTTTTAAATTTGAGTTATTTTTTAATGTTTAAAAGAAACAAACAATTTTATCATGAAGAGCTTCAATTGGAAGCCATCGGAATGGAAGGCGAGGATTATGTATTGCAACATATTCATAATTGATATTACTTTTTCGAGAAAGTCCAAAATCGCTGATTTTTACAATTTCATGAGTTGAATTGAGTCTTAAAATGGCGAACATTAATTTATAATAAAAATTTTTTACATTTAAACTTACAAGCAATTTCGAGTTGCAAGATCTCGATGAATTATATGCCGATGACTTAAATATGCCATTCCTTCAACAATTTGTGTAATATATGAAAAGCATTGTCCTATTGTTGGTCGATTTCGTCCATCACGAAGATAATCATGTACACTTCCACCATTCATAAATTCTGTAACAATATGAATAGAACCAAGTTCACGAGCCCAACCAATAAATTTAACAATATTTGCATGTTTACATTCTTGCATCATTTCAATTTCTTTTTTAATTTCATCTTCTTGCATTGGTTCACGTGCATCACTTTTTGCAGTTTTAACAGCAACTTCCATAAAATCATTTGGACGATTGACATCATAATAAAAATGACCAAGATGTACATCAGCACTGTTTCCTTTAATATCATAATTTTAAAAGTAAACCTTTAAGCTTTTTTTGCTTTACCTGTTCCAACTTTTCGAATCAGTGTTATCTGGCTTATTCGAATTGTTCCAGCTGGCATATCATCTAGAGGAATATTAGCTGGTACAACATCATAACGTTCTAAGAAAAGAAACCAAAATCAAGGATAGAAAAGAAAAAATGTATAAAAAATATAAGTATGGGGATAAATGTGTTAAAATGTCATTTAAAGAAAGAATAGCGTTAATGAAAAACCAAAAAAAGTTTTAAGCACCCAAAAACATATTTTTTGAAACCAAATTTTTAAAATGGGATAGCATAGTTTTTTTTAATACAAAGGATAGAGGTATGCAATGTATTTACCTATGGGGGTAGAATTTTCTGAGAGATGCTTACCACGAATTTGTTTCATTTTCTGAAAATTAAAAAATTATTTAGCAGAAATACATAAAAAGGGGTTTGTAAAGCTATTTACTTACTTTTGGAAGCTTGTATTTTATTAAACAATATGATCCAATGATAATTGCCAATAATACTGCAACAGCTAGAACGTATCCAGTATATCTTAAAACCCTAAAAAATGTAAACTTTTTATGTTTAGTTTGGTTGAAAGAAAGCATGAGATAGCAGTAAGATTAACAGAAATCATTAATATCTCAAAAAATTTAAGATGAACAAATTTTAAATATTTTAAATTCTTTTGTATTTAATAGGGTTTGAAAAGAAGCAAGAGATAGTAGTAAAATTAAATGAGTAACTTATATCTCAAAAAGTATACGATAAACCAACTTTGATTCTGTCCAGCTTCGTTTGCCATCAGTGCCTTGTGTGGTTGGGGCCACTCCTCCTTCACTATCATATGATTTTTGTAATGCAAATGCTGGATATTGATTTAATCCACCAATTAAAGTTAAATTACAGCCTCTTTCTTTGATTTGACCAATTTTACAACGAATACTAAAATTTGATTGGTTACATTACTCAATTTGAGATCGTTCAGATCGGACGTCAGTAATTTTAAGGGTGGATAGGGATTGACCAAAACCTAACGCTTTACATTAAAAGCGGCAGAGATCAAAGACGGTAAGAATGGGGGAGAGATTCAAAATTTCAAATTTTCTGCTGACGTCAGGCCTAGAAAATAAATCTCTTATCATAAAATCCTTTAACATACTATGAATCTTGATGAGCATTTATAATACATTGTTGTTCACAAATTTTAACATATACATCTTGAAGCTTTTTCAATTCTCTTCCTTCAATAATTATTTCACCATTATGATTCTGAAAATGAAAAAGTTTTCTTTAAAAAGCTAAAATGAATTTAAGTTTTACTTGGAAGTAATCAATAACAGGAGGGCAAACATTTTCAATGATATTTCCAGTTGGACAAGAAAGTTTTGTTTTAGGCATTACAGAACCAGTTCCATCAGGATTAACACAAAAACCACAATGTAATGGATCATCCCATGAAATGTTATGGCAAGTATGGTATAATTCTTGGCAAGAAATGTGAACATAATTTATCTATAAATTTGTATTTCTTTTGTAACTATTTTTTTATTTGATGTTAAGCTTACTGTATTATCATTTCGTGGATCAACAAAAAGTACTTGATCTTTTGATTCTATAAATTCAAGCATATGTGCACCAGCACGTGCAGGACGCCACATAAGTGAATTATCAAATTTCAAGGGATCTAGTTCAAGCTGAAAAATGTATTTTTTTTTAAAGTTTTCTTTTCTTCTATTGATTGTTTTTTTTCCTTTCATATATGATGACTCACCCGTTGCATCTTATTTTCTTCGGTGACAACAAAAAGAAGTCTTTGATCGTTGCTTTCTCGCATTGCAACAATAGTTTGCTTTGAACCTTTGTAAATGGGCTTTCCATTAATAGGTAAAAAATTTTCCAACAATCCAAAACGTTTATGTGTACTATTTGATTCATGCAAATCACAATTTTTTAATGCTTTAATTTTTGGTAACTAAAAAAGAAATTGTGGTTTTTTATGGTTCAAAAGGAAAAGAAATATAAAACAAACATCATTGAAAGCTTCACAATATGGGTATCTTTCATTTTTACGCCAAGTAAAAATAAAACATTTTTTAGGAAGCTCATGATAATCATAATTTGAGCATTCCTAAATAATAAGAATTAGTGATAGAGTTAATTACAATATATTCACTTACATGTTCTGTGTCTTTCCCGGATACGGTAGCTTGGCAATCATCCCATGTTGCTTCAAAATTTTCTTGAATTTCTTTAAAATTGTATTCACAAATTGTTGTATTCTTTTTTCCGTTTCTCATTGCAACAATCAATTTTTGAGTTTTTGGTAAATATGAAGCAGCTGTGGCAACATTTTCAACGGCAACAAAATTATTGTCATCACCTTCATTTTTCACTTGATAATCAATATTTTCACATGAAAGTACTAAATCAATCCTTGAATCAAGAAGATTTGTTTGATCATTGTTACAAATTCTTGTAATACGAATTTCAGTATTTTTTCTTGTATCTGCTTCTTTTTCTGGACCGTCATTTGAACCCTTCAATGAAAGATCAATTCGTTTAGCACTTCCAACAAAATATGTATGATCTTTAGTAGAAAATGCTGCAACAACAGTATGTTCTCTCATAAGTGAAATTGAATCTGTAGTTGTTTTAACTCTTTCATATTGATAACGACCAATTGGTTCAAAGACATCAATTGAGCTGCCATTTGTAGCATAAACAGATCGAACAAAAATTTTATCATTAACAAGTGAAGCAGAAATTTGAATAAATTGTCGTTTAAGATTGCTATCATCCAAATGCGGAAGTTTTAATGGATTACAAGATGAAAGATTGTCATCATTGTAACAAACACTAAAAAATTTTTATTAAGATGAAAGAGAACATTGTATTTTATTTTTAATCGAACCTGCATCCATGTGTATTACAAGCTAATACAGCACTTTTATTAATGACTTTAAATTCAAGTAGCCGATTATCACCAATTAAATACCCATTTAATTTAATGCTACCCGTTTTAGAGAATGCTAAAGTTCCTTTTGCATCAGAATATTCTCCAAAAACTATTTCATCACGTAATGAAACAAATAGCAATGACCCATATTGTGAGATACCACGTACAAAATTATTATCAAAATCAATTAAAACTTTTGAGTCATGCCAGGAATGATCAGATGTAGAATTATAAATTTCAAAAAAGCATGAAATTAAAATAAATAAGTGAAAAAGTCGATGACATTTTATTGAAGTTGCCATCGGCACAATTTTATGCCGTACATCAAAATTGTTGCAACTGCTAAAAAAATATGGCCAACGAAGAAAGAAGACGACAATGCCTATAAACAAATATAAACATTTTTTTGGATGCCAAAAAAACAAAAGAGAAACTAAAAAAGTTTTCACGCAACATTAATATTGCAAAATAAAGGTACACGTTTTTTTATATCCAAAATGTAAAAGTTTAATGTTTTTTAAATTTTTTTTGTTTGGAAAAGAAGAAAGCTTTTTACTCGCGCAATTGATGAGCATATTTATTTTTTGTTATCGACTACTACTACTGCTTTGTGGACGACAAAATAGTATGAACGATGATATATGTTACACATACAAAAAAGTAACAAAAATATGACTCAGATTTTTTACAAATACAAAAGCAACCGTGAAAAAATGCATGTTTTTAGAGAAAAAAAAGAGAAGCGAAAAAAACAAAGAATTTCTCCGGAACTGAAATTTTTAAGCAATAATGAGAAAAAAACACTCCTTTTTACTATGATTAGGAAAAAAAGGAGCGATTCGAAAATGAAATTACATGTAAAAAAAATGGAGCAACAAATAAACCACAAAAATAAAAAATTACCCGCCATGATTCATTAACAAAAGTGAACCGTCAAAAAATAGAAGAACAAGATTGATATTTGTGGCTGGAAAAAAATAACTCTCAAAAATGCCATTTTTAAAAGAAGATTGAAATGAAAAATAAAAACAAAAGAGCAATAGTTTCTAAAGAATGTAAAAAATGAAATTTACAAACTGTTACTTGCTTTTTGGTGTTTCAGTTTTCATGGATTTCAGGAACATGGAAAAATAAATGAGAATATTTTTGAGATTTTAGCTTGGAAATCTTTTAAAAATTATTGTTCAAAAATCAATGTCGAGACTCTTTATAATGCAAATAATAAAGCATCTCAACAATTATACAAAGTTAGCGATTGAACTTGGTATTAAAAAACTTTGCCCTTCCAAAGAGAACTGAAAAACAAGGCCAATTTAAGCTTTTTCCGCAACATCAATAACATTAAGAAGATGATAAAAGTTTAAAATTTTTAAAATGACTCATAATTTTTTTTGTTTGAATTGAAAAGAAAAACCAAGACAAAAGACAAACAAGCGGATTAGAAAAAAGAATGGAAACAAAGATATCTATTTGTTCCCTATACCAAAACTCTTATCTCTAAATTTTAAAAGTCACCAATGTGTTATCTAGACTATTTTACCAAAAAGATAACTAAAATGTCTTACAGCTAAATTTCAGCTTCTGTTTTTCCTCAGCAATGATATTAAAATGTTTTTGAAAATGAAAGTAAAAACTTTTTGGAGGGCATTTTATATTCAAAAAACTGACCATCGAAGCTCCTCCTTTTTATCAAAAAGGCCTCAATTTGCGGTTGGGAAAAACTAAAGCAAAAAAAACAGTGCCTTCATGATTTTATAAACAGATAAAATACAAAAAAAGCAGACTGTTCGAGAAAGAGTGTTTAGCTTCCGGTTGCATTCCAGAAAAAAACGAGTAAAAAAGAGGAAAATATCAGAAAAACAACTGCAGATTTCAAAAGAATATGAAACATAAATGAAAAACGGGCCGAATTTGAGGACCAATTTTTATATGAATATTTGCTTCCAGGTTATTTCGACGCGTCTTGTGTTCTGCATTTTGGCGTACGAAACTTTTATATTAATCTAAAAAAAGTTAACGAAAAAAGCGATAACTTTAGTCTCCATGCCACATCATTTTCAAAAATTTTGTAGCAAGATATAATCATTTCATATTCGATCTTTACATTACAAAGTAAAAAGAAAAAATTTAAAGGCAAAAGCAAATATTTCAAAAATATATCTGTCCAATGATGGAAGAAAAAGAATGGCCCAAATTCAAAAATATAAAAGTCAGACAAAAATTCTCCTTCAAGAAATACACGGACCGGGCCTTACAAAAAAGAAGAAGAAAACAGGAAGCGATTTGTCAGCAACAGAAGAAGATATGTAGAAAAAACATCAAAAACTCTTTGACCGCTAACCTCTCATTTTTTTTGTTGTTGAAATATTTAAAAAAAAGAGAGATTGGGCCCGTGGTTGACTCAAGACAATATTTTTTTTGTAAAAAAACAATTTTTTATGTTTCAGAAAATTTGAATCATAAGAACTTTCGAAGATAAAAATAGGAATTTAAGAAATGATTGCTGCTGCCGATCTTTTTAAACATTTAACAAAAAAAACATTGTTTTTATAGCCATTTTTTCAAAGCAAAACGGAAACAATAAAAAGATCACAAGAAAAAAAATCAAAAAAGGAAAAAACGTGCTTTGAAAAAAGCATAGTCAATCATTTCACATTTTGACCACAAAAAAGAGAGAAAAAAAAGATAGTTTTTAAGATAGTAACTATTTATACGATCAATTAGCATTGGTAAACAAATCATTTATTGACGAAAAGTAGTCGTCGCGCACGAAGTAAAAAAACAAAAGCTTCAAAAAGAAAGCAATCATAAACCAAAAAACACAACCCGCAATCATCCTAAAATGCGCAGAAAAAACAGATGTGAACGTTAAAATTCGTTTAATGCCAACAAAAAGGAAGAAGAACTATTAACGTGAGAAATATAGAAAAAAGGAGAAGAGAGGTACAAAATGTCTGTCCGATTGTTGATGGTAGGTTAACGACAACGCCTCACGTATTTTTTTTTCATCTTTCTTCTTCTTTTCAGTAAGGCAAGTTTGCGCGCCTTTTACACAATGTTGATCAATCAATATGATGCTGCTGAAACGAACCAGCCAGCCAACCCCTAGGAGGTGCACCCATCATCTTCTTCATTTCAATTCATTTCAATATGAGCAAACTTTTTTGCTTACGCCAAGAAAAATGATCGGCGCCAGATAGAAAGCGAGAAAAAAAGGGGGAGAAAATGTGTGTGTCCTATTCTTTTTTTATGAAATTTTTAAAGTGTTAAAACAAGTCTGCAAGAAAAGATAGAAAAAGAAAGGAATGATAAGGCCATAAAAACTTTTTTATTCTAATAAAGCAAAACTTTGATTGGAATGACGTCGCTTTTTTAATGTGCTGTAAATGATTGCGGAGTCTCTTGCTTCCATTTTTTTCTCCTTTAAAATTTTTGACCTTTTGCATAATGTCTGACCTGAAAAAGGGCAATAAATTAACATAATAAAGGATTTTTGAGAGGGTCAACTCTTTTTTTGTTTTACAAAATACTTATTAACATAATTTATTGTATAAAATCGCATTATTATTTTTAATAATGAAAAAAAAACAAGCAACATATGTACAAATATATGAGGGAGTAACAATAAAAAAATATTTATTTTTTTGTTGGTGACAATTTTGGATTTGATGAACTTGGGGGAAATGTTGATGGAGTTCTTGTTGGATTTATTGTTGTATATTCAATTTGACATAAATCTCCAATTCCTCCAAGTCCTTCTGCACTTGACATTGCTGAAGAACCACCTCTTCCACTAGATGTTTGAGATTCTGTTGAGTAACTTCGTTGTATAAAGCCATTTTGTGATGAAACCCTTGATGGAACAGGTGGTTGTGTTACACCAACACCTTTAAAAAAGTTGTTAATTAATAATGTTACAGTAATCCTTTAATACACTTACTTAAATTACTGCTACTACTTTTTTTTGATGGTGGACTACTATAAATTATTGTACCTAATTCCATTTCAAAAGCCGATGAATCTGAGAATTGACTATTTCGTACACCCGTAGTATTTGAATAATAATTATTAGATGCTTTTGAACTTTTTGATGAATGTTTTGAACGTGAATTTAAGGCGGCTTCATTATTTACGTAGTCATGTTCAATAGGAGCAGGCTGACGACGAGCTAAAAGGCTTTCAGTTTCAGATAAATTTGTTGCATCTGATTCTCCTTCTTCTGTTTCATTTCTTTCATTCCACATTGGTGATGCAATTGCAGAATCATATTCATTATTTCTTGCTGCTTCCATATTAAAATAATATGGCTCAGTTTTAGGTCTACCTTTTCTTCGAATTTTTGGTGATGCATTTGATCTTCTACCAAGTAATGGAGAATCTTCTGCATTTTCAGTAGTAACATTATTACTAATATTTGATTTTTCAACAAAATCTTCAAATGACTCCATATCTGGAACAAGCATTGGACGCTTTCTTGGTTGTAGCGGACTGATAATATCATAAATTAAGCCCTCATCACCATTATCACTATCATCTGATTGTTGTGGAGATGGTTCAGAATGGGTCTAAAAGAGAAAGTATAAGACAAAAATTTTATTTTTTAAATGATTTATACCTCTTCTTTGTAAGTATCACATCCTTTAATAATTTTATCAAAATAATCTCCAATTGTTTTAAAAGATGGCCGTTCTTCAGGAACTTCTCTCCAACATCTTTGCATAACACTTGAAATTTCTTCTGGGCATGTTGGTGGTGCTTCCATTCGATAACCAGATTTAAGCTTTTCATATAAACATCCCATGGGAATATTTCGATATGGTTGTTCTCCTAATGTCATAATTTCCCATACAATTACACCTAAAAATAGACGTTGAATAAAACAAAGAAGGCGTAATATTTATTTTCTAACCATATGACCAGACATCACTATAAGTTGTATAAATGTGTCGATCTTCATCAAGTGATTCAGGGGCCATCCATTTAATAGGTAAATTACCATTTCCATGTTTTCGATAATAATCATTATGTATGACATTTCTTGATAAACCAAAATCAGAAATTTTCATTGTATAATTTTCTGCAACTAATACATTTCTTGCAGCTAAATCTCGATGAATAATCTAAAAATTATTAAATGTAAATATTTGAGAAGAAAAAATGAAATGCAATGAATGTTTACTTTTTTAGCTGCTAAAAATTCCATTCCTCTTGCTATTTCAGTTGCAAAACGAATTAAATCACGAAGCATTAATTTTCTCATTCCTTGTTGGCTATCACCTTCTAACATAATAGATGGAGGAGGTTGATGAGGTTGCACATAATTAACTGAAGATTCACTGTTTTCACTATAATTATAAATTGGTTCTTCATCAATTCTTCGATGGCTTTGCAAAAAACTTCTGTAAAGTTACGGCATTATAAATTGTTTCTAAACGTTTAAGCAATGTTTTACCTTAAATTACCATGTCTGCATAGTTCTAATATAACATATAAAGGTCCTAATCCAGTACTACAACCAATAAGCTTTAAAACATTTTTATGTTCACCAATACTTTTAAAAATTTGCATTTCACCAACAAGAATAATTAATTCTTTATCTTGTGCAGTTTGCTTTAATTTTTTTACAGCAACAGGAACCTAAATTTTCTTTTGAAATTAAATGCTATGAGAACAATCTTATACCTCCTCGTAATTCCCTCCTTCAACTTCTTTTTGTAAAATTGCTTGCCAGACTTCTCCAAAAGCTCCTTCCCCAAGAATATTTGTAAGAGTTAACTTTGATCTATCAATTTCCCATCTATCATCGGTAGGTACTTCATATTGTGGTGAAAATGAAGTATCACCAGAATTTTCATGTTCCTGTTTTCGAATAACTGATTCAATTGTAATAGCATATGATGAAGCAAGATCAGGCCAAAATTCTCCATCTTTTGGTTCTTTTTTAGTTATAACAACTTTTTTTAGAACTCCCATTTTATCCAAATTTTGTATACGATTTTTTGATTGCCTTCTTTGATAAACGATATATGTGGCAACTGCAGCAAGAATAGCAACAGCAAAAAATATTAGTGCAATAAATAGAACATATTGAAAATCTGTTGGTGGGGCAAGTTGTTCAGTTGGTAATGTCATTGGCCGAAATTCATTTACAGTTAAAGTTGCATTTGCCATCGTCTAAATATTTTTTGAATAAGAATTACTTTGATTAAACATTTGAACTTACTAATCCCAAAGAATTTCCTGCAATACAAGCATAAAGTCCTTGATCATCAAGTGTAACATTTACAATTGTTAATGCAGTAACTCGATGATCTCGAGATATTTTTGCTCTCTAAAAGTTACTTTTTATAATAAATTTTAAGTAAGATATCAACAAACCGGCAAAAAATATACATCAAGAATATTAAATTTTGGTTCAGCTGGATCTGTATAATTAATGTATGAACCATTAATAAGCAATAATTTAGCCCAAGAAAAATATGGTAATGTATCAGAAATAACTTTACAAGTAAAATTTACTGTTGAATTAACATTTACTGTTTCATTCATAAGAACATTTGGAACTATGATAGGCTTTGAACGAGCTCGATCAACAATTGTTACTTCAAAATCTCTTCGAATCGTTCCATGTTTATTAAATACTTCACAATGATACATTCCACTATCAGATTCAACAGCGTCTTGCATTTCTAAACTAAATTTTCGAAATTTATATGGTGCACCAGTATTTCTTTCTGATTTATCTGATAATTCAACATTATTTTTATGCCATGTTACATGAGGTTGAGGTTGACCACTTGCACGACATGAAAGTTTTACAGTTCTTCCAGCTGGTGATATTATTGGAGCACTTCCATGAAGACTTGCTTGACGAAAATATGGTGCTACTAAAATTTTGAAGATACTTTTTGTTTTTACCCTTTTTTAAGTTACTCACAATTTGTTAACTTTCGAGGACCAGGCCAATATCCAGAACGAGTTGTAGTTTCAACTATTTCAAAAGGTACTGTAGCTAGTGTAGGAGGTTGTGTTGTTTCTTCTTCAACTGCATTTTCTTCAGCTATTACTGGCAAATGTTGTTGTTGCTGCTGTTTATGAATACCCAACGAGGAAGCTTTGATTTTACTTTGTTCTTCTGGTTCAATCGAACTATACTCTTCTTCTGCAACTCCGTTATTGTCATCAAGTGTACTTGGTCGATTTCTTAAAATATAACTCATATCTTGAATTTTTGCATCAATATCTAAATTAGGATTCCAATTACGAAGTTTATATTTTAGATATTCTATATCAGCATGAGTATGAAGTCCTGGCAACAAATTTTCAACATCAGGTACACCTGATTCAGCAAGATAATCAAACATCTTAATTGGATCTAAAAAATATGAAAAAATGCATACCAAGAATTTTAGGGCCATTAGAAAGACGTGGCACTGCACGAGGACTATCAAACACAGGCGGACTTGCAGGAGATCCGTCTGTATCCACAGCATTCAAAGGTGTTTGTGAAAAAGGATTAATACCATTGGTTAAGCTTTCAATATCTTTATATAAAAGTGTTGCATTTAAATCGACATCAGAATTCATATCAGAAAAATCTGTAGGTGTACAGGGTCGTCCAATACATGCTGGTCGACGATGTAGAAGAATGTCATTATTATCTTTTTTGAATTGCTTACAAATTTCATCGGTTACACGTGAAAAATCAATTCCTTCTTTGGTAAATTTTAAAATTTTCCATTGACAAACGCATTCAAGTGGAAGATGCGAAACAGTGTTGTTAGAAAATAAAAAGTAATCACAGTAATCTAAAATCAAAAAAAGGAAAGAAAAAACTGCAATTCACAAAAAAACAGTGGTGTTAAAACACACAAAGAAAACAAAAGTTAAAACATACCAATAATGTGTAAAGTAAAATTTCGAGTTATTGATCCTTCATTATTCCAAACTCGACATCTCCATTCACCCTTAAAAAAATGTGTCACAAAAACTGGTGTTATTGAAAGTTTTAAAACTTACTTTGTCACCTAATTCAATTTTACGAATTTCAAGGGTCATATTTCTTTCATTTTCTTGATATCGATGCATTGTATGCATATAAGAGTAATTAAGATAAAGGCCATTTCGATACCAATGTACTTTTGGTGAAGGTTTTCCAATTGCCATACATTTAAATTGTACATTATCACCAAGATAGGTATAATGTTGAAGTCTTCCGCTATCCTTAAATCGAGGGGCTGCTGAAAAAAAGAAGAAAAGAATGAAGTTATTTCAATGGTCAAAGAAAAAAAAGAAAGAATCAAAAAAGCACTAAAAAATAGCATGTTTATTTTTACAGCTGTGCTCAATTCTTATTCTAAAGAAAACAATAAAAAAAGGACTTACTTGCATCTTTATTTTTAATACTGATGGTGTAATGAAATTGTAAAAATATTATGGCTATCAAAATTGACAACCAAAAGTCGCGCATTGCTCATTGCTCATTTGCATAAAGGAAGTTGGGAGCAATCAAAATAATATCGAATTTTTTCTTCTTGATGTAGAAAAAAATATTAACTATAACAAAACTTCCGGTGAATGAAAATAAAAAGTAGTAATGAATCAAAATGAAACACACGAACAATTGACATATGACTAAGAACATAATATATTTTTTAAGGTCTATAAAATGACTTCAATGCGGGGAAACAAAATGCAACAATTATCGGACAATTAAATAAAAAAACAAATTATGGTTTTTTATGCAAAAATTATCGAACGAGAGGACATATTGCGTAAATGAGTTTTCTCTTTTTTTATCGTTTGATCAAAGAAAAGAAGATATTTGTAAATGATAGCGGTCAACTCCTAAATGATGCTGATGATGATATGAATCCACACGCGCCACTTCTATTCGTTTTTTTCTTCTTTTTCTTCCCTGTTAAAAATATCTTTTTTACTTATAAATAACGGACAAACATGAGAAATGCCCGAGTATATATTTTTTTTGTTGCTTGATTATGAATATAAAAACGACGAAACAAAAAAATTCCATTATATAAAAATAACGTACGTAAAGGGTAGAAATCAAGTAGTAGAAAAGGAAGAAGAAGAAACCCAACGAATAACCATCATTTGCTCCTGTGGTGATTGTTTTTGCGCACACGTTAAAATTAAAAGAATTTTTCGTTAGTTCGTTAGAAAAAAATAAAGGTAATGAAAATGGAGTGCTCAATCAAGGCGAAAAAAAGACAAAAAAAAACAGGTCTCGTTAAGGGCAGAGGCATGAAGTTCATGTTTCAATCAAAAAACTTTCCTGTGGTGTTTCAAATTGTTAACAAAAGAGTAACGGACACAATAAATTGGTAGACGACATGAAGTCATTTCCCACAAATATATTTTTTGGTTTCTAAATGTTGCCGCCGCTTTCTTCTTTCTATTTTTCTTTGATACTTTTACTTTTCATCAAAAACATCCATTAATTTTCAACAGAAAAAAAATTTTTTAACAAAGAAAATGAAATATTATTTTTGATGAGAAGCAGGAGCAATGCCAATGATGTTCACATTTGTAAATAACCACATTTTTTTTGGTTGGAAAAATATAAGATACATAGGGGATCAAATAACACCACCGATCAACGCGCAGTTTTATAGGAGAAGAAAATAATCCGGAAGTTTAACCCGCCTTTTGAGTTTTATTCTTTTTTACAAATTTGCAAGAAGCATTTGCTTCTTTTTTTAGTTTCAAATATGTTTTTAAGTCAAAAAAATATGGAGGGGATATACATATCTATCTGTCTTCCAGAAATGCGCGCCAAGTTGCCAACTTTTCTTTTTTATTTATTTTTAACACTACATACATACTTTTTTTCTCACCGGTAAAAAACAACGGAAACGAAGAAAGAGCAAAAAAATACGAAGAAAAGCTATGAAAAAAAGTGAAAAGATATTTATTTATATTTTAACGAGATGACTGCCTTGAAAAGGAAGCAAAGAGCCGACGATGGATGGCGCGGAAACGACATTCTTCGTTTCTATCTTTTTTTTGCCAGATGGAAGAAGAAGACCGCAGGAATAGTATGTTGTTGATCCCCTTCTTCTGCTTCTTCTTCATTGTTTTTCCTTATCCTTCTTCTTCTTCCTTCAACAAACTAACTGACTAACTAACTTGCTGTCGGCGATTTGTTGCTTTTATAACTGAATGATGAATGCTATATTTTTTCTTTTATTATAACTTTCAAAATGATGATATTGCTGGAGGATGGCTAATAATAACAATATAATTTTTCCCCAGGTGGTCATCAAAAAGTCATAAATAAATGAAAAAAAACTTGGTGATATTGTTTGTGCTTTTTTAAAAATTATTGCTACTTTTGTGACATCCCGTTTTTTCCATTTTTTAATTAAACAGTTTCTGGAAGACGAAATTACATGAAAATTTTTGAAAATGTATATATGGATATGGGGAATCACTTTTGCACCCCAACATACCCTTTGACTCCATCTGGAATCTAAGCACCATCCTAAATCCCGAAGTATGACAAAAAGAAATGGAAAACAGTTTAAAATATTCGTGGAAAATCGTAGAAAGTCGTAGAAAACTGTGAAAAGTCGTGGAAAGTCGTAAAAATTTTAAAAAATCGTGCTAAATTTTCCACAATTTTCCACGACTTTCCACCATTTTTTACGGTCTTTCACGAATTTTTAAAACTTTTCCCACTTTTGTTTGTCATTTTTTGGGATGTTGTTTAAGTTCCAGAGGGGATTAAATGGTGTATATGGGTCCAAAGGTGATATAGAACTCTTCCCCAGATTCATTTATACAATCCATAAAAGTTTCATGTATTTTGTCTTCCATATATCGCTAAATTAAAAAAATGGTAAAAAATGAAAATTAATGGAAAAAATAAGAGAAAAAAGGAATGCACACTTTGTCTTTAATTGTACAAGAATAAAACATGTTTATATTATGCTTGTCATATATCTATTGTCATTTGTTTTAAAAACATGCAAATAAAAATTTGGTCATCTTTTTTTCTGTGTTTTGTTAAATTTCATAAAGTTGAAGTGCAATGAGCCAATCTTTTTTAGTCTCAAAAATTTTTATAACAAAAAAAGATTAAAAATGTAATACGATATGCCACAAAAAAGAACCAGAGCTAAAAAAAATTTTATTGTTCTTTTTTCTAATGCTCAAAAAACAATAATCAAAATAAAATGTAATTTTCTATGGATAATTATACCAAATTCCAAAATCTTAATGAACATTTTTTTGAAAAAAGCATTATGTCATGCAATCTTTGGAATGTACAGTAACTTGATTTGTGCAAAGAAAAGAATTCAACATCATCTTTTTCTTATTCATTTTTTGTTTGCTTGTTTAACGAAAAAAAAAACAATTTGGTAAAAAGCTTTCTTAGTTTTTGTGATAGGGGCGGAGCCATATTTTTTTGAGTACAAAGGCTGCTTGCTTTTAACTTACCTCTTTCAAAAGAGTATTTCATTTTTTTCTTTCCTTTATTTACCTCTCTTCATTATTTTGGTATACGGTATGCTTTTTGAAAATCACGTCAAAAAACGGCTGAAATTTCAGCTTAAAACGTAAAAAAAAGAAGTTATTACTGATGATGGCAGGAATTTGAGTTTTGAAAGATAAAATATATAAAATATATATCATATTGTTTACTTTTGTCTCTAATCTTGAAATACTTTTTTTGAACGGCGTGGAATGGTTGTGTAACCGAATAAGTTTCGGAAAAGGGAGGGTTTTAGCGGGTTACAAAGTTTACATTTTTTTGGCCAGAAGGATTTAATAGATAACTAATGGGAAACGAAAAATACGAGCTCATCATAATGGCTGATGGCGGAGGGTGCTGAATGGCGGTGAGTTATAAGAGCACTTTTAAAAATTCCCAAGTTGGAAATTGCTTACGCTATGTTTTTGACTTAATATTGAGAAAGATTTTTGCTGCTGCAGAAAACACTTTTGTACCTTTTATAACCCTGTGACGAATAATGATGTGATAAATATTTTTCTTTATTTTTTATGCTTTTAAAAAATTTGCCGAATTTCAATACAACCACTTCAGAAGCAGAAAAAAATAAAAGAGATGATGAGACAACGATGTTGGAGTGATAAAAAAATTTGTCAAAAATAAAAACTTCCCCCTTAAAAATTGAATTTGAAGAATTAAAGAGTATTTTTCACAACAACGAAAAAAAAAAGAATAGGCGAGAGAATAAAAATTGAATAACGTTCCCCATAAGTTTTTTGCTTCTGATTCCAAAAGAATGCAAACACATTCATTTTGGATTAAACTTGAACTATTTCTCTCTCTTTTTTTATCTTAAAAGAGCCATAAAAATTAAAATTTATTTTCTTTGGATTATTAGGTTTTAATCGAGAAGTTTGTTTAAAGAGTTCCATCAAGCTGTTAGTAAATATTCGGCAAAATAAGTTCTTAATTAATTTTTTTTAAATCTTTAATCTTTTCTTTTGAATACTGTTTCATTTTATTCTTAGAAGCAAACATGAGCTAAAAATATATAAGCAGCTTCCTTTTTTCTTGCATCATTTTGTCGGTGAGCAATTTCTAAGATTTATAAATGGAAACTTTAAGCTATTAAGGATGCATTCCGTTTTTTTTATTCCAAATTTTTTATTTGCAAATTTTAAATCTGTAACTTATCTCTTTTATTTGGGGAGAAGGCGGTTCATTTTTCATTGCTTCATCAAAATAAAAAACCAAAGTGTAAATTTATGATAGTACTTTATTTTTAAAAAAAAAACTCTAAAGAAGCATGAATCAGATGGATGATCTTTAGGAAACAAATATGTTGTGCCGCTCCTTTACCCATCTTTGACGGATGTTTACTAAAATAATAGCACAAATTTATCTTTAAAAATTCATTCAAAATGAATCTTGTTTCTTTTTTTTGTTGTTGGAGTATTTAAATGCTTCCAAAAAAAGTTTCTTTTTTGCACTTTTATTTCATCTACAAAAAAAATCTTCAAGTTAGATATCCCCTTTTACTGAACAAGAAACTATAAAAAAAAAACTGCTGTCATTTAGGGGCTTCTTATCTTTGTCCTTCGAACTTTTATCTCCTTCAATAAAAGGGTTAAAAGTGGGCATAATAAAATTTATGAAAATGCAACACTGCAAAAAAACAATGCCGTCGGGTAAAAAAAGGAAGAAAACGTCTTCTTCTTCTTTTGATGCAAACTTTTATATCTCATTTTTTCGGTTGCTTAATTTAATTTGGTTTTTTGCCTTTTTTCTATGAAGAGGTGGAATATTTAAAAAACACCTGTATAGAAACAATTTTTCATTAGAATGACATTTTGAATAAAATATTAATGTCAAACCCTTCTCTCCCTCTCCCTCTTTTTTCGTCTGTTTTAAATAATTCCAAAAAAGAAATTAGAAAAGAAAAATGGAAGGATAATGAAAAAAAAACTAAGGTGGTAATTATTACTGTTTTAATGAAAGTTTTTTTTTCATGGGGGAGGTAAATAGAGATACTGTCTGGTAATATGCTTTTCTCATTTCGATATTAGCTTTTTCAATGCAGAACAGTCAGTCGACAAAAAAAATTTTCTTACATATGTTTTTTGTTTAAGGAAAAAGTTGATTAATGGGATGTAAACTTGAAGCATTATTGTTTAATGATGAGACCTCCATTGAAGAAGAGCAATTTAATCGTGGAAGAATGCTTTTATATCTCTTCTTTTATTTTCAAATATTTTTTTGCCATTGTTGCTGCTGCTTCTCCTCTTTATTTCTTTTTGCATTTTAAATAAAACTTAAATTAAATTATGTTGATTGCGTGACGCCTTTTTTTAAAAGCTTTATTTCATTTGTATCAATGAATGTATCATAATACTACTGTAATATCAAAATACAACTTTTTTAAGGTTTATTCAATCTTTAAAGTTTGGAGTATCTTCTTCACAACATCCCCCCACAGAAAGACGCAAAAAATATGAATCGTTTATCCATTGCATTTTTAATGGTTGTTTTTATCAGTTACATCATTGCTAGCGAAATATCAGATAATGATGAAGAACAAGAAGAAGCTTTTGGAAGATTTGGTAGAGCACCACTTGATCGTTCAGCTATGGTAAGATTTGGTAAAAGAGCTCCATTGGATAGATCTGCAATGGTACGATTTGGCAAACGGGCACCCCTCGATCGTTCAGCTATGGTACGATTTGGTCGATCACCATTAGATCGTTCAGCAATGGTTCGGTATGTTTAAAAGGCTGTCTTAGGAAATGTTTAAATATTTATGAGTATTTTTTTCAGTTTTGGAAAGCGTGCACCTTTGGATCGTTCAGCTATGGTTAGGTAAGCAAACAAAATTACTTTTAAAATGCACCTGCTTTTGTTTCTTTTCAATTATTCAGACGTCTTAAAAACTTTATTCCTTTTTTAGATTTGGAAAGCGAGCACCATTAGATCGTTCTGCAATGGTTCGGTAATTACTTTCATAGAAACATAGAAAGAAATTTCAATACACTACTTTTTAGATTTGGTAAACGAGACTCCAACGATTTCAATCCTCTTCTTGCCTAAACACACACAAAAAAAACATATATTTATCAAATCACGTGTCATCGCCGCTTTAAAAATTCTTCATCTTACATTTTTTCTACAATAACATCTTTTGGAGTCGCCGTTAGTTCCTGCTTATATATCTTGACTATCGCCATTACAACTTTAACATAAAAAAAATTCTTTTTTTTCTCATCATTATCATTTGTACTTTTTTTAAGCCAAAGCGTCATTATTATCTGTTGAAATTTTTTGTATCTTGTTTATGAGTATAAAAAATCGCTCAATATTTGTTAAATTTAAAAACTCTCTATTTTACACTTTGAACTCATTTTTCAAGAATACGAAAATTTTCTTTCATCTATAGCCTATAAACACAATGTTAATTTGAAAACCATCGAAGCATCAAAAGGACAAAAAGGATCAAATAAATTTTAAACCTTTTTTTAAAATATCCATAAAAAGATATCCGCTTTCAGCTTTTTATTAGAAAAGAGATAAAATGATGCTCACTTTTTTGACGTTTTTTTATATCGGATAATCGTTTCTGGAGAGAGAGAGAGAGCAAAAGTTGCGTGTTAATTGCAACAATTTTATGTGACTTTTATTTTAGTTTTTGAAGAGGAAATGAGGAAACGAAAGCATTTATTAGACTGCCCTTTAACAACAACACAAATAAATGAAAGAATTACACCGGACTTTTACAAATAACAATGTTTTAGTTTCAAAGAAAAATATTACAAAAATAAAATTTTTAATAAAAGTGAAATATAAAATTTAAGTGTGAAAGTTTATTGTTTTTAAACCGTTATTATGAGGGTTTTTTTGAGATCAAAAGAAACTATTGAGTAGTAATAATTATTAAATATTATAATGATTCATAGAATCATTTATGCATCTAAATTAAAAAAAAGATAAATTAAACAGCTTCTGGTAACGGATTACTATAATTATTATTATGCTGGGAGGATGTTTCAATCATACTGTCATTCATTCGTCGACGATCTAATGCAAGATAGCTCCCATGAAGTGTGGCCGCACTTTGTGCGGGAAGGAATGTCGACATCGTAGGCGGCTGTGCACTTCGATATTCACGTGCAGAATCTCCAGAAGGTCTGAAAAATAATTTTATATGTAATAATCCGAAATTACTTTTTAGCAAAAATAGCTTTATTTTTAGAGAAAAATGTTGTAGAAATAACTCAAGTGTTTTTTTTCTTCCTAATATGATATCATAAGGTTATCAAAGCCTTGAGGGAATAAATAAAAAGTTAAAGCAAATATTGAAATTTTTTAAAAATTTAAAGACGTATAAATTTTTAATAAACTAAAATGACAAAGTAAACATTCATAAAAAAATTTTACCCATGCAAGGATGTGTGTGAAGTTGGACTTATGGTTGACGACTCAGGTGAATATGCTTGATTTGTATTTTCAAAGAATGAAGATGTTTCATTGTTTGTTGGAGGTTTTCGACGTAATGATGGTGAACATGGTGGATTGCTAGTTTGACGGCGTGGGAGATTACCACGACGAATCGTTGAATATAAATTTGCTTCTAAAATATATTTGCTTTGTTTTTTTTGAATGTAATATGATATAGTAGATTTATATTACCACTTCCAACATTGACATAACTATGAATATCCTTATTTTTAAGAGTACTATAACCAAATGTACTTGGAGCTTCAGTTCTCATTCCAACTACAGTATCCAAAGAAATTCGACTTGGATTAACATCATCGAATCGGAAATCATTGCTGGCAATTCTTGGTCGTCGTGTTGGAGTTGATTTCATTTCTAAATGATTTCCAGTATTAGCATAATATCCCAAATCTGGGCTTCGATTAGAATATAGCGGAAAATTTTCATTGTCTTCTTTTACATCAAATTTAAGTGGAATTGATTCATTTGGTTCATGAGATGCAAGACCCATAGTTGATTGCGCAGTTTTTTCATCAATACAAAACCGTATTCTTTTCTGTCTTTCATAATCTTAAAATGTAATTAATTTTATGTGTGCAAAAAAACGGAAGAATTTTTTTTTCAAACCTTTGTCGTCAATGCAATGTTTTTTACTTTTTGAACAAAGCCACCAAAGAAAAACACATGATGTACAAATAAGAAATACCACAACAACCGCACTTAAAATAACAACTGCAACAAATCGAGTTACAGATTGATTTGGTGGAAAAAGATAATTTTCACGAAAATGCTGCCATGTTGTTTTATCGTTTTCATCTTTTTCAATTTCAGGATTTGTTAGCCATTTTTCTTCTATAAAAAAGGGATACTGTAAAAATAGTACTGCTATGAAAAACATGACATACCAAGAGTTTTTGCAAAACGAATTTTACTAATTGGACTTTGAGCTTTATTATTTTCAGCATAAATGGATACGGCATAAGTTGTATCAGGTTCTAAATCTTCAATAATTGCATGATTTGCTCCAGAAACAATAAAAGAATCTCGATCATCCAATGTTGAATTAATTGATTGATAATTTACATGAAATTTATCTTCATCTGTTATTTGCATACCAGTTGAATATTCCCATGTTATTTGTATTGAAGTATCAGAAATTCCTTGCAATTTTAAAATCTAAAAACTTAATAGTTAAATTCCCTATTTTTCAAAATTAAACTGACAACAGGTTGAGGCAAAATTCCTTGTTTTTGATTTATTTCCATCCAATCTGTTGGTGAGCTATAAACTTTTGTTTTATTTGCTAAATTTCCAACTATTCTAAATTGATATCGATTGTTTGAAATAAGATTTCGGACAGTCACTGCTCGAACATGTGGTTGAACTTCAATATCTGAACGAATCCATTGTTGCTCTGCATTACCTTTTCGTAATTCAACATCAAAATTTACAAGGTTACGAAGTTGTGGATGATTACTTGGAAGTCCCCATTGTAATCGAACATTTTGTCCAGAAGCAACAAAGCCACGTGGTTTATAGATAACCAAAGGTCCTAACGGTTCTTCGAAATTTTTGGGTGAAAGTAGATCAAGACTTAAAAGCGATGCTTTTGTTGCATAAAGTGGTACTGTAATATTAATAACTTCTAGAAATGCTGATACTTGACTATAACTTTTTCTTGCTGAATCTGTTGCAACACATGTATACCATCCTTGATCTTCTGAACCAACATTTGCAATCATTAAAGTTGCAGAGCCAACAATTGCCATTTTTGGATTTTTAAGAATATCAAGTCGTTGATTATTAAGCATCCAGTAAGTTTTTACATCTGATGTAGCAGGAATACAGGTAAGTTGAGCATCAGAGCCAACAGTCTTTGTGATATTTGTTGGTCCTTGTTCAATCATTTTTTCAATATTGCTTGATCGATCTGTTACATATAAATTCATTGATCTTCCTCTTTCTAATCCATCACCATAAACTTCTGCTTCATCCATTGCAGGCTTGGAAATACACTAAAATAGTATTATTTTGAATATATATTACAACAAATTTGAAAAGCTTCATTCCGTTTTTTACTTTTTCTTTCCATTTTAAGTTTTCAGTTTTGTAATACATTTGGATCTAGGGAAAAGATCTATACCAAAAAATGGAAAAGAAATTTTAAAAATTCTTGGAAAATCGTGAAAAGTCGTAGAAAATCATAAAAAATTGCGGAAAGTCTTTAGGTATTACTGGGGTTCAGAAGTGCTATTGATCTCTTCCCTAGATCCTTTTGTACTACATTATGAAGACTTCATGAATTATGGACATCTAGCGATCGTTTAATTAAACAATGAAAAAAAAAGAATGAAGTTTTCCAAATCGATAGCATATATTACAGAAATTAACTTACTTGTACACTACCAGTTAATGGTTTATTACTTGCTAGGGTAACATTGACAGGATTTGAAAAAAAGTTTGGTTGTGGTGGAATTCCCATTTTTTCCATTGCATCTATCAAAGGATCTCCATTAACATATACCATTGGAATTTCATATCCCGAATTGTTGACGAAACAACTCATTTGTAAATATTTGGAATAGAGTAATGGAGTTACAACCAAGTTTACATTTGTTGGTGCGTAAACTTTAAGTAAAAATCGGACTCTTGGATGTGTGGGTTCTTGAAGGGTCATTGATTCATCATATCGATCCAAGCCATGACATTCATACAAACCAGAATCATTTAATTCAACATTTTTAAATCTTAAATTTCCCCATATTTGTCGAACTCGAGCTGTTTCATCTGTTAAAGAAACAGGAGGTAATGAATAATCAGCTGTTGACCAAACAACTCGGCTATGCCAAATAACACATTCAAGAACAACTTTTTGTCCTGCAACAGCATTTACTATAACTGGTCGTCCATAATCAGCAAGAACTGGATGAACAATTAGCGGTTTCATTGCTTTTTCTCTTGTATGATTTTGTTTACTATCTACTGTCAGAACAATTGGCAATGGAGATTTTCTTGTTTGATTTGTATGAGTATTTCGTACAACACAATAATATTTTCCTGCATCAATTGGTTGTACAATAGCAATTTGTAGACCATTTGGAGTTGAAACAAATCGTAAATTACTTGTCATTCCAAGTTGAACCCCTTCATGACCTTCTTTTTCCATCCAAACATCTGGAGGACCAGGGACAACATCGGGCACTGAAAAGGTATTATTTTAAATAGGGATATGGGGATGGCAAGGTTGTATAGGGTAGACCAAATCAGTTTCGGAGGGGGCAATATGTTGTTGCCGTTAAATTTAAAACAGATCACTGTGATATCATGCTTTGAAATTAAAAGCTTTAATGATAATTTCAGACCATTGTTTTCGGAAAAAACTAATATATTCGCGCTTTTCAAAGACGCGCCCTCAACCCTAATTTTAAACATTTATTAATTACAGTAACCCTACTTACTTCCCAAACATGGCAGCCGTGCAACTTGTCCTTGTCGAGTTCTAACAGTTTGAGAACGAAATGTTTCAAATCGAGTAATTCGAGCTTTTCGTAATCTTACTGGAGCAGAAATAAGTCGAGTATTAATTGTTGTATTTTCAGTCAATGGAATATCTTCAATAATTGTAGCACATTGATATTCACCTTCAGTATGATGACTACCACGAAGAATCAATAAACTTAAAAAAAATTGTTTTTATGATAATTTAAAAAACTGTATAAACTTACTCATTTCCATCAACTTGTAATTCTGCACCACCTTTTTTTGTTGGAAGTTCACTCACAGATAAGCTATCTTTAAACCAATACACTTCACGAAAAGATAAATTTGCAACATTATCAAATATTTGACATCGTAGCCGAGTACTATGATTCTTTGATAAATATGTTGTATTCATTTTAACAATCATCTCCGGAAGTTCAAAGATAAAAACTTGTGATGCAGCATTGGCAAAATATAGTATCGCCAAAAGCGTAACGGCATTTTTTACCGTTCGCATGACTGCTGCCTCGTCAAAGGACGAGCCGAAAAAAGAAAACCGGGAAATTCAATCAAGCGGGCTTTAAAGTTATCTAAAAGAAAAGAAAAGAAAATTAATTAATTTTTATCCCATATGTCATAACATTTCAAAGAGAAAACAAGAAAATTTAAAAATGTTTTTAAAAAAAATTAGCGATTTAAGATTTTCAACAACAAAGTGTCGGACTTTGTCACTCTCAACTTTAAAAATGTTATGTTTGTTCATTTGTTGTATTAGACATTGCAAAACAACAGTCACAGAAGGGAGTAGAAGAAGAAAGTAAAAGCACTCAAAAATTCAATGAAATAAAAAAAAGGTGGTCAAGAGGTCAGTTTTACTCGGGACTGCTACTACCTCCAAATAAAAGAAAAGACAAAAAAAAAGTTGCGCACTTCTCGACTTTTTATAAATAAACACGCTACTGCTATTACTACTACCGACCATTTTGAGGAAACAAGTCAGTAGAACAAATGAGGAGGGGGTCAGATATTATCCTCCTTCAAAGAATCTTATGTAAATAAAATTGAAGACGCCATCAAAATATATAAGAGAAGAAAAGCTGATGATGATGGCTATTGCGCGTGCAGGTTCAATGTTTCTTTATTTTGCGTAATAAAAAATATAATAATAATTTCCATCATCACGAACAGGATAAATAAAAAAAAGGAATTAAGCGGTAGATATAATTTTCACAATTTTTTTAAATGCGAGAACTGGTTACTTGCTTCTTTTTTTGGTCAGTAACAGCCGCCAAAAACAAATAGTTATAATACTTATAACACAATTCAAAAAAGGGTATCAAGCAATCAATGACCGGAAGATGAATAAAAAAAAACAAAAAAAGTATGAGATGAAATGACTTGAACAAAATAAATGGGGTTTTTTGATTCGGGAAACAAAAATGAAGAAAATGCAACTTCCATCAGAAGAAAGAAAAAAAACGAATCACACGTTCACATTTTTTTAAATTCTTCCATCTTTTTTTTCAAAAAAGAAGAAAAAGAAGTCAATCATCGAATGAAAGAAAGTTTAGTTAGTTAGTCATTGATATATTGTTGATTTCTATCAATTTCAATTAATCGAGTATACATTTCTTATAAAATCTTAAAGAAAAACAATAACAAGAACAATGCTAGTTACCGTCCTTGACAAAAGACACCTGGGATTTTTTTGATATAACAGATTCTGCTTTTAAAAAAACTATAACAGATTCTGCTTTTAAAAAAACTATTGAACATATTTCAAGCTGACAGCAAAAGTTTTTTACTTTTTGTCCTTGAAAAAAAAAGAGTGTTCAGTGAACGGAGTTCCAAAAAAAATGCTAAAAAAGGGAAGACACGGAAGAAAAGAGAGAGGGTTTCTATTTTTCCTCTTATATTATTTTAACGGTGACAGACGGAGCGGTCATTTCTTTGAAGAAAATTTGAAAAAAAATTCGGAAAGTGACTTCGAATAGTATAAAATGTAAATTAGTTATGAAATAAATAACAACAGCAAAAAAATTTAATTTTGGCATTTTAAAAACTCATTTTTGTCAGTCGTTTTTGAAGAAAGGTTTAAAATATTTATAATTGAGGTCATACACGAGCCGTCTTCACTTTCATCCCATACACTTCTCCAATTTTTTTACTTTTGATTTAGCGACACAAAATATGTATGTTTACAGAAAGAATATCAACTCAAAGAGGAGCACAAATAAATTGACCATTAAAAAAAGAGTTATGACAAAGAAATATGAATTGTTTTTATAACAAAAATTTGAGCACGAAACAAAACAGGTGGGATGGAAAGCAGGTAATAGTAGTAAAATAGTCTATCTACTAAATCATCAAAAAGAAAATTACTGCCATAAATAATCATAAAAATCAAGAATTTATTAATCGAAAATATGAAGAAGAAAAAAACGCCATTACCCATTTGGACCTTTTATGGAGCGAAAAAAAGACTGTATCACTGATAAAAAAAACTTATAAATGAAATATAACCCAGGCGTGGCATCGTGGTGGCAGATGTGTTTTATTAAAAAAAAAGGAAGCTCTTATTGGCTCAAATATCAGTCAACTTCAGAAGAAGAGAAAAAAAGTACTTTTTGTGAATATTTTTTAATGCATAAATCAAAGCAACCACTTTTAAGGTTAAATGAAAGAGATAAAAAAACTTTTTTAGGGTTAAATTATCTAAAATGAAAAGTGACAAGATTTTCATTCGGTCATTTTTCATCCTATTAATCTCGCGCCATCGCAATTTCTCTTCTATTAATTATTCAAAAAATGAAATAAATTTCTTTTTTCTATTATTTGTCAGTTCATAAATGAACTACAAATATGGTCATTAATTTTGACAACGAAACAAAAAAATGACACATTTCTGCGGAAATAATCTTTCTATTCCAACGCCTTCGATAATGGATTATTCAAATATATAAGAATAACATTGTGTTTTGCAAGAAAAAAAGAGGGTTTTGTTTGAGTAAACATGTAATGGCATCCTTTGGGACAAGAAAACGAATACTCAGGTTTAGCAAGTAACATCAGCAAGCTTAAGATGCCGCGCAAAGATATATACTTTTGGTCAATTGAAGCCACTGCTGGTGGTCTTCCACATGGGAATTATTTAGTCTCGATACAAATCTCTTGTCTAATTTTGAAGAGGTTTTACTTGTTAAAAGCCGAAAAATCCTTCAATTGTTAATGGCTGACTTAATCAAAAAAGACAACAAGAAAATGTATCTTTTCCTTGCAAAAATTTTTTTGAAGAAACACATTTCCGGTTCACCGTTAAAAATTCAGTTGAGAAAAAGTTTTGCAGATTGCATAATAAAAAAAAAGTAAAGTAAAAAATTTTATGATGTTTTTTTCCAGAATATTTTAAAAACTTTATGCTTTTTACAGCTTTAATTTTGCGCAGAAGATGCAAATTCAGACTCCATTGAATATGAAAATATGATTAGAAAAATGCAGGGTGGCGCAGGAAAAAGTGGACAATAACTTTTTTATTTTTTAAAAAAAAGAAAGCAACCAAAAAAATAACATATGAAGAAGAAGAGAAGCGTTCAAACAAATTTCACTTGTCACAGCAAATCTAACATTGCTTTGCTACTAGAGTTTCTTCTTCCTTTTTTCGCGCACGTTCTTGTCAAAAAAAAGAAACAAGAAAATAGGGGGAGAAGGAATCTTTAAAAATAATTTTGCAACAATATACAAGACTTTTTCAAGTTGAACAAAATATTAAATAAAATGACCACTGGCATTGAACAGCTTTTTATGCAAATGACAGAAATTTACGGATTCATGGTTTGAAAAAAAGATGTAAACAAAAATTGCATTCTTAAAATTTCAACTTTACTATGAAAAACAAAAATGATTACTTTTTTTAATTCTTAAAAAAATAACGGGAAAAAATGAAGTCATACGTTTTTACCTTTTTTTTAAAAACCTTGCATGCGAGCGACTTTTTTTTACAATCCGTCAAACATCAGCACATCTCGTCCAGAGAGTCATACATAAATTGCGCAAACGGTAAAACCGCTGGCTGTTTTTGGTGGTGATGGTGGTATTGCTGCAGCTGGGTCACATACCTTTTAAATTAAAAACAAAAAAAATAAAGTCACTTTACTAACACCTAATGTGTAGAAAATCTTTTCCCTAGAACACTTTTTAATTTTACCTTCATTTTATAATTATATTTTTTGTACAAATTTAACTAATGGAAAATTATTTATGTAAATAAAAACTCTTGAGGAAATAAATGTTTTATTCAAGTTAAGCTTATATGTGATTGAAACCTCAGGAAAAAATATTAAAAGTTATTTTCACAAAATTTATTTTCTATATTTAATTTATATCTTTTTTACAAAATATTAAAATTTTACATAAACAATAAAAGTGAACAGATGAAGAAAAAAAATTTGTTAGCCATCTTTGCGGGAGACCGGATGCGCATGCCTGTAAAAGACAAAAAAGAAAAAAGAGTCTTTCAAAATCCTAAATTAGCTTTTGTTTCTTTTGCGTTCAAGATTGTATGAGATAAAAGCTGAAAGAAGAAGTTTTTACTACAACCCTAAAAATAAGTAGCTGCTTTAAAAATAAAATTTTTGTCACAATGAAAAAATATATACATGCATATTTTACCCGCTGGCATTTTCTTCTTCTTTGAGACTTAATAGCAATTGCAATTAGATAGGCGCGCAAGAAATGCCCCCCCTTTTACTTACTTTTTCTTTAAACGGAAGTAACAAACACAACAAGCATGAAAATGCTAACTCTCTTAAAAAAATTAATACAATTACAATTTGTCAAACAATTTAAGAAGCGAAACATGAGACAAAGCTGTGTGTCAAAATTTAGAAAAAAAAAGTTTTTTAAACAAATTTAAATGCCAAAAAAAAATTTTTTTCAATGATGGCATTGAACGGTTTTTGTTTTATGACAGACATCTGTCTTGAAATGGTCATTAAAAGTGATGGGTTTAAAAAATAGAAGGAAAAGATGATGCAAATCAGTGTTGAAAAAAGAATAAAAAAAGTGCCGTTGTATACCAATGGCCTTGGACACTTTTTGCTGCTATTCTTAAAAAAATAACATAAACCTGCATAAAATCTTTTTCCTAAAAAACTAACACTGTTGGAAACTTTTATTTTGATGCTTACTACTACCTTATTCAATTCTCCCACGGCCGGATTCACGCTTTTTCACAACTTTTTTCTTCTTCTCTTTCATTGGTAGTTATATATTTTTTAAGTTTAAGAATTCACGCAAATAGGAAATCAAAAACAACCACCAAAAAATGCCATTTTGGATGAATAAAAAAGATCTCGTCCTCTTTTCTTTCTTCTTCTTCTTCGTAATATTGCATTGGCAATTGCACACGTTTGAATGACCGTTTTCAATGAGCTTTTTTACACTGGACATTGCCCATTTCTATGGCTTCAAAAAAGTGCAAAAAATAATATAAATGTATTAAAGGTAGAAATGTTCACTGCCTTTTTTACTTTAACAAAACGTAAAAAAAACAAGCAATGTCTTGCATTCTAGAAAAAAACTTGATGCAATAAACATAAATTAAATTATAGGTAACAATGGTTCATGTTACGACTTATTGAATGCTATTTTTAAACATTCGTTACATAATAAATAGAGTATTACTGTTTTATTTTTGTTAAAAAACACTTTAATCAATTCAGTTATCCGTTGCTTTCAAACAGAATGACTTGATAGTTCTCTTAGAATTTAAGGGGATACGCTAATTTTCCTAACTAAAAATCTTTTTTTAAATAAAAATATTGTTATTACGGTTACAGCATATTTCATTAAAAAATTACCGCTGACTAATTTCATAGACTGCTTTTTATTAAACTTTTTATATATCGATATCGATACTCTACTTTTGTAATTAAAATAAAGATTATTTTTGTTGAAAAACGCAAAATGTTGTGGCTTACCCCTCCTCCCCTATCTTCGAATAACGTAATTTCCGGATATCATATCAAATAAATTTGGCACGACGAATCGTGAATTATATGCAAATTTATGAAGAAATGAAATTTACCTTCTTTGTCTATAAAAGTTTTCTCTGTCCATTCATTGACTTGCAATCTAAAATAAGAGCCAACAGCGTGGTTCATGAACTCTTTATGACGTCGTTTTTTCCAGGTCTCTTGTAAGTCGTTATAACGAGAGAGACCTGTCTTAGACTGGACTCGAACCTCGCCGTTGTCTCCTATATTAGATTGCGAATCAAACGCTCAACCAATTGTACTATTTGTTTTTATCCTCACAGAAAATATGAGTTTTGTTTCTCTCATTTCCCCAAAAATGCACACTTGTAGTAATTATTCGATGTTTTAGATGCTTTATCATCCTGTCGAAGATACATGGAAAATTACAGAAGAAACATTAAAAGAAATGGAAGAAGCACTTAAAAATAATGATACTGAAGTAATTACATTTAATAGTGATATTAAAGAAGTTAAAGAACCTCCATTACAATATTTTTTACAGCTTCAAGCAAGCTGTGATGATAATTTCTGCCAATTTTTTTCATTGGCTCTTTATGTACCATATTGTGCAAGAGTAATTCATGGAAAATTTTCATTCATCATTAATTCAGCAAGTTATTCTTCACAACATGATGCAATTTTTAGTCATTCTCGTGATAATTGGGGTGATGATATTTGTTCAATGCGTGAAATGCTTGGTGATATTGGAAGAACAAGTATTGTTGGTGGAATGCTTACTGTACAAATGAAAGGAATTTTTATCATTCAATATTTTGAAATGCCAGCAATTGCTTCAGAATCAAATGTATTAAGTAGAAAATTATGGGAAAGAAATGAATGGGATTTTGAAATTATTGTTGGTAATGAAGGAAAGGTTTTGGTGAGTTAGTTTTCTTGTGATGGGAGCTGTCGTCAACGGGGGAAGGTGAAAAAAAAGATGCTTCTGTCTCTGATGATTCATTCCATAAAACATGAACTCCCAGAAGTCAAATATAAGGAACCACTCTGTACACATATATCGTACATAAACTTATTTTTACAACTCGATCATCTGTCTTTGATGCAATGCTTCAACACAATATGAAAGAATCTATCAATAATAGCGTTGATATTCCAGATTTCGCTTTGAAAACTGTTCAAACGGCTATTGACTATTTTTATTGTCGTGATATTTTTCAATCATTAACTTTTGATGATGCCTTGGATCATTTAGATTTGCTGATAAATACTACGTTGATGATCTTTTGGTAAATCTTCATTTATCAAATTTTCTGCAATATACTGTACTTTTTAGCTCAAATTGGATACATACTTCTCTCACCGATTGTCACCTTCAACTGTCTGTCAACTTGCAAATGGTTGTTCAAATTTTATCTATTTTTCTAAACTTCGTGGCATTTGCATGAATTTCTTACTAACTTGCTTACGACATTCTATTCCCGTTGAAAATATTGATACTTTGGATAAAGCTTTTGCTGCAGAATTATTCCGAAAAGCTTTCTCATCCGTTGCTGATTGATTTCTATAATAAATTTACTGTATGATGATTGTGTGATATCTTTCTTGTAACGTTAGATTGATAAATAATATGTCTTTTAATGTTGTGTGCAAACACTGGAGGTTGTGGGGGAATTGATTTCGTTTTAATATTAACATTCAATTATCTTTTATGTTTTAAAAAATAATATTTCAAAGTTTGTGAAGTTTCTCTTAACAAATAATGATTTCAGTGGATGACAACTATTTTCTAGATGACAAAAACAGTTTTTCAAGAAAAAAACATTTATTCAACAAATCTCACCAAAACAAAAGTAATAAATCAACAAAAAACAATCTTGGTTTTAATAAGCTCGGCTGCTTTTTCAAAATTTTTCTTTAAAGTTTCGTTTGGTTCTATTCCACTAAATCCAACTTCAATTAGATCCATTTCTTTACCATGTCCCTTTTTAAATGGTGTTAAAATATTTCGAAGAATAATAGCAAGAAGAAAATCTGGAGGTGATTGTCGCATTCCATCAAGAGTTTCTACAGCAATAGATAATGAACCATTTTCTGTTATAACAGAAAATCCCCAATCTTCTTCAATTGTTAAAGAATCAGCAGTAGAAGCAGAACAAAGTTTCATTAGATCTAAAAAAATATTGATGGTAATTTGCAAATAAAAATAATTATAAAAAACTACCGTATACAACAAATTCAGGTGCTTCATCATAGATATCTTTGGCTGGCTTTCCACAAATAGGTTTTGCAACAGTCAACACACTTGGGCAAGGTGGTGGAACAAAAATTTGAATCCGAACGATACCCAAAAATCGCAAAGGAGGGGGGGCCTTACAAAAAAATTGAATTTGGTTTTTCGAAAATCGGTAAAATCCAAAGGGGGGACCATTTGAACTTTTTTCACAAATTTTAAAATGGAGATGATCAAATTTTTTTGGAGTAAAAATTTGATCATTTAGTCATCGTATGATGACTATTTTTCAACAAACATCATTTTGTTGTTTTTTACCTTCAATTTCTTTGAACTGGATTTGTCTTTTTTACTATTTTTTTTCTCTTATCCTTTTTTTTGTGTCCGTTGTGTCTTTATTTTTATACTTTTTGCTACTTTTTTTATGCTAAAACAATTAGCAAAAAGTGTAAAAATCTTTATATCATAGATATATGTACTTTTTTGTGTTTTAATTGTCTTTTCGCACGGGCTCTTTTTGCGTTGGGTAGTTACGGTTTTCGTCAGAATTAATTTTATAAGTATAATTTTGATATCAAATGACTTGTATGAGTTCCCTCTACAATATTGGAGAGGTGCACGATGTTACAAAACCAGGAATCAAAGTTACGACTTGTAATGAGGATAAAAACAATGCTTTTATAAAAACTCATTCATGATGAGTATCATTTGACTTAATTTTGACAGACGGATACGTTGAAAAAGCTTCCAGTACAAAAAAATCAACTGTAGATGCTATTTTTGATGAAAATTGAAGTAAAAAAATGCTTTTTTCAAATCGCATTTTTACCATGCGATACCATAGTACTTGGTAATACCCGCAAAATTAGCATTAAAAATAGGCATAGCAAATTTATGCCGCTTTATTAATTTTTTCAAGATTTTCCATAGTTGTTTCTAACAAACAGGAGCAACTTTTGGCCGATTCAGATTTCATTTAAAATGTTTTTAAGCTTCAGGATCTCGATTTTTCTGAAAAAATGACAATTTTTTGGCAAAAATGGACAATGAAAATAGGCATAGAAAATTTAAACCGCTTAATCAATGCTCTTGATATTTTCCATACTTATTCCTGACATATAAGCGCAACTTTTGGCCGATTCAGATTTCATTTAAAATTGTTTCCGCATTCAGAATCTCAAAAAAACCGTCAAAAATTGACTATTTTTCGATATTTTTAAATTTTGCAGCACCACCCCAAAATGACTCAAAATATGTTTTTATGCTAATTTCTAGTGTTTCTGAATCATTTTAAACTATTTTTACCGATAACAGCGTCTACCCAATATTTTTTCTTCCAAAAAGAGCCCGTGTTTCGTTAATTTAAAAAATTAAAAGTTTATTGTTTGCTATATTTCCAACAATGTCTTACTTGTTTTAACTTTTGAAATAATAATAAATGTTCTGCGAGTCTTTACATGTGATCTAAAAGTAAATGAAAAAACCAAAAAATACAAATCTTGTTAGTGTATTAACTTTTTCTAAAACAATTCTTTAATAATAATACTGCTGATGAGAGTTTGAGTAGAGTTCAGAAAATTGTGGTTTTGGCAAAACGACACCAATAAAAATTTTTATTTTGCTGATGTTTTTTTTGTTGTTGTTCAACCAACACTCTTTTCTTGTAGATGTCGATAATATCCATCAATGTATTTTAAATTCTATTCTAATTTATTTATCTTTTTAGACATCATTCAGTCAATCATGATTACATTTAACACTGATAATATGGTTCAACAAGAATTTCCTTTTCCAGCTCCGATTATGGATTACATCTTTAAGAATCTTTCTTCTGCTCAACTTCTTAAGCTCTACAAGACTTGCAAATTCTATTATGATAAATTTCGTCTTAACATTATCGAAGATTTTGAAATTTGTGCTCGCAAAGATGTACAAAGGATTGTTGGAAATTCTCTGGTTATTTGTCTTGATAATCCTGCATGGTCAAAGTTGAATAATCTTTGGATTAGTAAATCTTTTACATGTGAAAATATTGGTGCTGATGGAGCTCTTGAACTTGATCATCAAAAATTTGCACATCTTACATATAAAAGCCTTACTATTTATGGCCGATTGAGTGTACCTGATTATGAATTCTTGATTAAACCTCCTACTATTCGTCAACTTTTTGTTAATGGACCTATTGTTTCTCCTGCACATGAATTACTTTCAATTGAAGATATTATTGAACGTGCTCCTCAAGTATCTGCATTTGAGTAAGTCTCGTTTTTCCTCTTTTTCTTTCTGTTATATTTACCAGTTGATAAATATATATATGCATATCATTTTTAGTCTGCATAATGTATATTTTTCAAGAGATATTAACATGGCTAAATTGATTTCTTTGGAACGTCAAACGAAATTACAATCATTACATCTCTATTTCGTCTCAAGCATTCCAAATGCATTGCGTGTTGTTGAATTTTTTACGGTGAGTATTTTAACTTTTTCTAACCATACACATGGATAAGTGGAGAACAGTTTTTTCGTTGCCGTAACCTGAATTGTATTTTATGACAAAATGGCAGCTATTAGAAAACTAGGGGTAACCCGCCCCTCCGGGGCGGTTACCAATGCACCACGCTACTATATCTCGTAAAGATTACTGTTGTTGCTTACTTAATCATTACCCAGTTCAATCACCTCATTTTTTCAATTAAAGTTGGCTTTTTGCTTGTAGCTCTAATTTTAAATTTTTGTGTTGCTGTTGTAAGCAAAGCAAAAAGATCTACTGTACCTTTATTGTAAAAAAATTATTTTAAATAACACATAAAAAAGAATTATCCAATCATTAATTTTTCCATAAAAAAATAGCAACAAAAAAAAGCAAGCAAAAAAAGATTTGTGCATGCAACATGCAGCAACGTGTGCAGTTTGAAAATAATGAGGTGAGCACGAAAATACGGACAATGGCTTTTTTATGAGAGGATTTTGTTTTTAGTAAGAAATACCCAAATAAACAAATAATTGTCATCCTTAACCAACTCGGCACTTTTCCTTGAATCTCCCAGTATATACCACTGATACGATTGAAAGACATTTCCTTTTTCATGGTTAAAGACAAATTAAATTGTTTGTTATAGAAGCATGCTACTCCAGATATTGATTATTACTTTAATTTTTGTTTATGGAATGATGAAGAAAATGTTAAGACATTTTTCAAAGCTGTTGATGATGGACTTCGAGCATGGAAAACTCTTCAACTTCCACCTACAATCTCATCATCTTTCATTAATTTAACTGGAAAGCTTGCTTTAATTACTGGTACGTTTGTTTTTATCATAGTTTTTGTAGCTTATTTGACAACATTTTTTGTAGCATGTGATGGAATTGGAAAAGCAACTGCAATATTATTTCGTCAACTTGGCGCTTCGGTAGTTGTCTTTTCAAGAAATCGCATCGAATTGAAAAGCTTGGTTGAAGAATGTCAAAGCATTGAAAATGATGTAAGTTATATTCTTGTATGCTTCTGTAGAATGAATTAATCATGCTTTAGGGTTCCCTTCATACTCTTCGTGATGCAGATTTATGTCCATATTATTTCAAAATATTTAATTACAGATTTGGTTCAAAAATTGATATTTTGGTATGTTTAAAAGTTTAAGTTCTATTTTATAAAAAAAAATTTTTAGATAAATTATTGTGATATTTTTGGACATGGAGGCGTTCCGAATATGAAATCTGAAGAAGAGTTTCGAACTGAGCATTTTGTCACAAGAAATCATTGTAAACTTATTCGTGCTGCAAAACCATATTTGACTGAAGCAAAAGGAACTATGATTAATGTTTCAAATCCTCATGATTTAATTGTTGTAAGTTTTTGCATTTCACCAACGTGAAACATGAAATTTTATTTTAGGATCCAAAAAAAGCAGCATTTATTGCAAAGTGTGAACTTCACATTAGAAATAATGAAGCTGAACTTTTACGTGACGGTGTTCGAATTAATAATGTCGAGTATGTTTATGTTTCTTTCATATTCTGATAATTACAGTACACTTTTAGTTCTGGTGCTCCTGTAACTTCTTTGCCACGTCCACATGGACTTTCTGATTTTGATTACAAGAAGTTATTGGAAACAACACAGAAAGCTCATGAAGAACAAATTGCAAATTCTATTGCTTTTCTCGCCTCTGATGCTGCTATTAATGAACATACTGTACCTATTAATGCTAAATTTTAGTAGAGTTTTACTGGTCTATTTTGTAATGTATAATTAACTGATAAGTATTAATGTATAATCGTATATGTGCTTGTATAAAAATAAATAAAATCTTTTTGTGGACGCATTTTTAAGAATATTCTTCAGTAAAATAAAGCTGCTAAAGTAGAACGATAAAAAGCTTTTCTAAAAAATATTCCGATCAACAGAGATTGTGGAAAAACACTGGCGACGAGCATACTGTAATTGAATAAATTTTTTGGACATTTCTTTGTTTTTTTGTCATTCTTGGCACGGATACAGTAGGAAGTTCCTAGGAACAGCGGCGAGTTAAAGAAAAAGCATTAATCAAAGAAGAAAAATTTATTACCGTAACAAACAAAAAAACCCAAATAAATTAAACTACAATTTTCAATGAAGATTTAAAGCTTTAAAGGAGGCGGACGGTTTGATACTTTTTTTGAACGTCCCGCGCTTTGCATTCCCTGAAGCGGGAAATTTTAAATCATCATTTTGCCGAAGAAAAAGGCTATTTTCGTTTTGAAACCGAGGAAAATTCAGGGAATGCAAAATGCGGGAGGTTCAAAAAAAGTATCAAACCGTCCGCCTCCTTTAACACGCAATGTAGTTCTATTGACCAATGCAAAATCAGCTGTTTATGGATAACATCTTTAAGAATATTTCTGCTTCACAACTTTTAAAACTGTGCAAGACTTGCAAATTCTTTTATGATAAATTTCGTCTTAACATTATCGAAGATTTTGAAATTTCTTCCGAAGGAGATGTACAAAGGATTGTTGGAAATTCTCTGGCTATTCGGCTTGATAATCGTGCTTTTGCAAGATTAAAAAATTTATGGATTAGTAATTCTTTTGTCTACACGGATTTTTGTGGAAATCATAAACTTTCTTTTGCAAAATTTTCTCGTCTAACATATAACAAGCTTGATATGGTTGATGAATTTGATATTAAAAGCTATGAATTTTTGGTTAGACCTGCAACTCTTCGTCATTTAATGGTTTCTGGAAGAATTGATCGTTCAGAAAAAACGAAGAAGAAGCTTGCGTTTGAAGAATGTATTGAACGAGCAGCACATGTTTCAACCATTGAGTATGTGATTTTAAATAATACAGTAAAATGAGGTATATGTTTTTAGTTTAAATCTTGATAATGATCTTAATGAACCATTACCACCACTTAATATGAATAAACTACTTTCTATGGAGCGTCAAACGACATTAACATCATTATTTATTAGCAATGTCTCTAAAGTACCCGATCCAGCTCTTGTTGTTGAATTTTTTAAAGTAAGATTTTATTGTAATACTCGTCTGCGGTGGTTACGGTAGTTATGGATCTGTGTATTTTTAAGAAACATGCTGTACCTGAAATTGACTACTATTTTGGTTTCCGTGAATTTGATGTTGACTATAATGTTGAAAGCGTCAAACGATTCTGCAAGACTGTTGATGAAGGTATTCAAGCATGGAAACTTTCCCTTCAAATTGCACCAACTATTCCATCATCATCTTTTATTGATTAAACTGGAAAGATTGTTGTTATTACTGGTTACTTTTTTTACTTTTTTTCTATAACTTTAATTATATGATTCTTATAGGTGCTTCTCATGGTATTGGAAGAGCTACCGTAATCCTTTTTCGTCAACTTTGTGCATCCGTAATCGCTGTTACTAGAGATCATTTTCAGTTAAAATCTCTAATGGATGAATGTCAAAGTATTAAAAATTCTGTAAATTTAATTTATTTAAACACTATAACTGTTTTACTAAAGATCTTTTATAGGGGTTTCTTCATATTGTATCGATTGATATTAGTGACACTGACGATGGTATTACAACACTTTTTGAGAGGATTAAATAAAAAATTGGTACAAAGTTTGATGTTTTGGTATGTATGGAATTTACAACTCTATTGTTTTTGTAATTTTGTTCAGCCTTCTTTTAGGTTAATTATCACACTTGGGCAAGGTGGTGGAACAAAAATTTGAATCCGAACGATACCCAAAAATCGCAAAGGAGGGGGGGCCTTACAAAAAAATTGAATTTGGTTTTTCGAAAATCGGTAAAATCCAAAGGGGGGACCATTTGAACTTTTTTCACAAATTTTTTTGGAGTAAAAATTTGATCATTTAGTCATCGTATGATGACTATTTTTCAACAAACATGATTTTGTTGTTTTTTACCTTCAATTTCTTTGAACTGGATTTGTCTTTTTTACTTTTTTTTTCTCTTACGACACCCAACCTACGATACCCACAAAGAAATTGCCTACGAAGGTACGATACCTAAGGTTGAGGAAAATTCACACAATTCCTCCCCTTGCCCACGTGTGACAGTAAATGCAATAAGTTGGAAGTTATTCTAATCCTAGAAATGACTACTTTAAGCATATCAACCAGAAAAATAACACATACCAGTGGGATCAAGGATTTTTTGTTCGCAACCAGTTTGAAGAATATAAATAATAGAAAACTGATTTTCTCCAAAAATAATTCTAACTTTTCGTAAAGCATATTCTGATTTCACAGTTTGAATTACACTACCATCAATATCTAACTTTAAAAGTTCTTCATCAAGTTCTTTCCCATCAAACGGTTCTGCTTTGAAATCATAGAATCCATTTGAATCAATCTTAAGAGTTACTTTGACTTTCTTGGTTTTGAATTTTGCAAGCTCAATTTTTTCAACAAGTTCAATATGTTGAGAATATAGCTGAAAGTATTACTGTATTGCAGTTATACATAATAAAAAACATACCAAAATAGCTTTTCCAGATTCAACATCAACAAAAACAGATTTCTCAAATGGTAAAACATTTTCATGTCCGGCATATATAACTGCTTCTTTATCGACTTTAACTGTTGTTTGAAGCTGTGGTGGAACATCAAGATCGCTGACCTTCTTTTGCATTAATGCAAGCATTTTATCAACAAGAAAATCATTAGAAGCAGCTGCATCAACATCCAAAACAACAGGATTGTCATTTTTTAAAAACTTAACAACTTGTTGAATGAAAGTGCCGCTACCAAAGCGTAAGAGAATAATCTTCTGTGGTTTACAACCCTTCAAATAAACTTCTTTAAGCTTCTTTTTGAAATTTGGATCATTAGCAAGATGAATATTGATTGCTCGAAAAAGATTTCCTTCACGATTTAAAAATTGTCCATACAAAGCAAGACCTTCACAATATATAACCATAATTTCTTGGCCTTCTTCAACTGCAACTTTTGATTGTGCAATACCAGCAGAAACTTGCCGAAACACTGATGAAAGAAAAAGAAGAAAAACAGGTGAAGTTAAACTCTTTATATTTAAATTTTAATAGATTTTGTTTTTTTTTGAAAGGCGAGTGTAGATGAGTAATAAAAAAGGATTCCATTTTGTTGACAATATTCATAGCACTTTTGTCGAAAGTTATATGCAGCTGCCCAAGATGGAAATTCAGCGCCATTCATGACGAAGGCAATTGCTTTGACAGTGTTGATTTTAACTTTTGAACAATGATTTTGCCATACTTCTTGTGGATCTGTCGTTGCTTCAGAAATTTTAGCTTCACCTTGTCGAGTTTTGATATTGATTGGAGTAAATGTAATAAAACAACCCATAATTTTTTCAACTTTAGCAATAATATTTCGACCGAAAGCCATTTTGAGAATCTTTCAAAAATGAAAAAAGAAATTATTTACTAAATAAATTAAATTATAAAAATTTTATGACAGAGCAAAGAAAGAATCGATTAAAAGAAAGATGCCAAAAAAGAGTGCAACAATAATAAGTGTTACTACTGTTGTGTAAATCTTTAAAGGCACTTTTAACTATTTTTAAAAGTTTCATTTTTGATTTTAAAGTCTTTTATACTTTTTTTCCTGTCATTTAGTAAAGTAAATAACAAATTTTACTCTCACTTTTTTACAGTGATTTGGAAATTACAGTAACCCTTAACCAAATAGCTGAAAAACTTTGTGCAGAAGATTTACATTGTCTTCAACAGAGACAAATTGTTTAAATCAAATTTATTGGAAAAATTTTCAGCAAAACAAATACGTGGAAAATGTAATGTTGTTTATCTTAATGGTGTCGATACTCCTGAAACGTTTTTAAAGAATGCTGACTATTATTTTTATTCAATCATTTATGATGAAAAAAAAAGGATTCGCAACAATAAATAATATTTTGTTATGTGTAGAAATGTTTTACTTTTAAGGAATTTTGGTGAAAAACGGAGTTGACCACTAAATTCCCCATGCTCGAAAACCTATATATCCGGGGAATTAGCTAAAATGGGCGAAAACTCGATTTTTCCTGGTCGATTGTTTTTCGGGAATTCTGAATCGACTTCACTTCTGGAAAAAAATGATTCAACAGAGGATCGATTTTAATAAAAACTTTCATATATTATCATAATAGACATGTTTAGCCATAAAATAAACATAATTTGAGCAACTCCGCGGAAACTTTGCTTCATAAAAATCGGCATCGAAAAAATCGAAATTTTGTTTCGACACAAAATCGGAATTTTCGAAAAAAACGGAGTGTGCCACTGAATTCCCCGTGGTCGAAAACCCCTATATCCGGGGAATTATAAAAAACAAACGAAAATTCGATTTTTCCTTTAAGCCCAAAGTTTGCGCCTTCTGAATCCTCCAGAAGTCGAATCCTGACACGAAAAAATCCAAAAAATGTGTTTTTGGCATCCTGGGACCTATGCCAACAACCTCTGAAAATTTGAAGGCCGAAATCGAAAATTTTTTTTATTTTGTCGACTGGGTTGCTTTAAAATGTGAAAAACTTAGCCAGACTGTCTCTTAAGATTTGTACATAAGATTACTGTAATTTTACTATTTGTGAATGTTTAATTTTTGTACAATTTTATTCGTTTCAACGATTTTAGTGACAATTTTTTGAGTTTTATTTGATAATTAAAGATGTGTAAGGGCCAAAGATTTTTTGCGAGCCTTGGGTTCATTAGAAAAACGATAAAGAATAAATGATAATTAGAGAATGTTTTTAAGTAGTAAATATAAAATTTAAGAGAACATGGTCATTCTTGCCAGCCTCTAATTTTATCTGTTTTGATGAAAATCATTTGCGAAAAATTAAAAAATTCAACTAATCTGTAAATTTGAACTTTAAGAAACTTTTGATATAATGTATTAACCAGACGTGTCAAAGGGATTATAACAAGTTCTTGCTAAATCTAATATACGTATTAATATGAATTTCATTATTTTAAACTTTAAATAAATGCATTATTATGCGAATGAAAATTTTTTGTGACAAAAAAATCTATCGTGAAAATGTGATATTGAATGAATCTGTTAATGTTCCATTTTACATAATTGGAGAATGTGTCCCTGAAGAATCAATTGAGGATTTGGAGCTTAGCAATGAGGGTGAAGGAATATGCAACCCAGATAATCTTCGGCTATCATTAATGGATACTAAAAAAATATTATTGAATTAAACATCAAATTTTTTTAAATTGATACATTTTTCAACACCATTTTGTAAATTTGTATTCATTTTATTTTCACGATTAGATTTTCGATTTCGTAAATCTTGTGCAAGTCCAGCTTTCATTCTTTTAATAATTGCTTTTAACACTATTCTCCATAATATAACCGCTCTGTCAGTATTTGCAATATCAGATGAAAATGATGAATCCTTAAATTTAATTTTATTTTAGCATGATATTTTATACATAATAATAAAGTGAAAAAAAGAGAAAGAAAAAAAAAGTTGGCAGTTTTTCTTCTTTTTTTAATTGCCACAAGACATAAAAAAAGTTTTCTTTTTGATCTGTGAAATTGAAAAATAAAAAAAGGCAAACTTACATGGCTAATGAGAAGCCGAAAATGAAAAAGTGTGCATTCAATAAAGGTCGACCAATGATGTGGACGAAAATTTGTTCTTTCTGTCAATCGTCCATGTCGTCTTCCAAGATTATCAAGTAATGGTTCCAAGTCTCTTGGATTGTCAAGTGATTTGATTGTAGATTCAATTATCTAGAAAGAACAAAAAATGAAATTTCATTTAACATTTCTCTCTTATTTTTTTAATGCAGACATGTTTTTTGGAGGAAGGAAAAAAACTCAAACCTGCATAAAACGTAATCCATGAAATTGGATGTCTTTTGAAGCCTTTTCATTCTTCCCATGGCTAGTTTTTTTCATGAATGGGAAAAGCTAAAAAATTAAAAATGTTTTTTTATTCTTAAATTAGACATGTTCAAAATAAACGAACAGTTTTTGTATCAGGACTTTGAGCAAAGATCATTTCAAAAATTTTTCCACCAATATCATTTAAATCTCGACTAACAATAAGCCAAGTTTTTTGTAGTAGACGTTTTTCATCTGAAGATAGCCTTTCAACACTTTCCATAATGGATGTTTGTGGTGAAGGGCATGTAGAATTTTCAACCGATGAACTAAAATCATAGCATTCTTCTCTTTCAAGCATTTTTGAAAAAAAATAAATGTAAGAATAAAGATGTTGGTTGAAAAACTTTTAAAAGATATAGGGAATGCTAAAGGGGAGGATAATCTTAAAAAAAGCTTGCAGACCGGAAAGGATATTTTTAAGGAGAAAAAACTCGTGGATTGCTTTTTTGGACTACAGCAAGCGATTTAAAACTTTTTCTTTTTCAAATTTTGATAGACGAGATTAGTTGACGACAAAAAAACATTTCTTAACACCCTCTCAAAAAAAGAATCTGTTAAATGAAAAAAATTTAAGCCTTAAAAAACTTTTTAAATTAACTCAGTAAGAGAAAAACTGTAATTTATGAACAAAAATGATGGAGGGCATCATTAATTTTAAGAAAAAATATTCATGTAAAAAAGAAGAAAATTTTCAATTGACAACTTCAAACTTTTAAAAAGACTGCTGCAAAACTACTAACTAATAATTTTTCGTATTTACTAAACTCACAGCCAAAAGTATAAAGAAAAAAAGGTGTTTTAGCACAATCGCTTCATAATTGAATTCACAGACGAAACTAAAGCACACCCAATAAAAAAAATAGAATCCACGCTTCAGCAGAAACAAAAAAAATCCCAAAAAAAGGTAAATTTTTATCACGTCAGTTTTTTAAACTCTTTTACAAGATAATAATTTATGTTTGCTTTACAATTATTTTTACTTTTTTTTCTTTAATTTTATTTACCAAAAAAGGTAAATTAATGTCCCAAAAAATGTTATGTGGCAATAAAATAAAGCATATATAAAAAGACATGTTTATTTTTTTTCATGCTTGTGCAAAAAAAGTAATAAACAAATAAGATTTACAAAAAAAAAGAAGTTGTGGAGGGTAAAAAGCACGTGGGGTATGTTCAAGTTCAAGATACCTATTATTATTTATATATTAAATTTTTTAACAACCAACCTGTCAATTTGAAGCGTAATAGTACTTGGATTTGTTTCACTCATATTTACTGGAAAAAACTTTTTAAATATTTTCATCATGAATTCAATAGTCAGATTGAATATCTTTTTTGTCTCGAAATAAGAAAACAAAGAATCACGTATTGTTTGAAGGGGATGAAGGAGGAGAAGAGGAGGAGTATCGAGGGAGTAATACATTAAAAGATGCATTATTTTCATTGGTTTTTCCAATTCTAGATCTGTAAGATCCTTTTTTTGCAGCAAAAAACATAAAGAAATGAAAACGATAAATAAAAAGTCATTCAAATATTAAAGAAAAAAGAAAGGAGGATAGTTAGGCGTGAAAAATTATGCTTCATGAAAGAAGAAAAAGAAAAAAGAGGTATAAATTTTTTGATGCCGAAGGGTATAGACATCGATGGCTTCATCTTCTTCGTTCTTACAATGTCATAAAGAAGATGAGGTTGCAAAGTGCAGGAGCAAAAAAAAGAAAGAAAAATGTAGGAGAAATTCTTTGAATGAATGAATGCAAATGTAAGAAGATGGGCGGTGTCTTTTGCTGAAAATGAAAAAAAATGTGTCCATTGAACACTATTATTGTTACTCTTTTTCTCCTATTTCACCCCCAAAATAACAAAAAAAAAACTTTTCATTGATGAGAAATAATAGCTTTAAAAAAAAGAATAATGAAAAAAGGCTTAAAAAGGGAAGAAGTGCTAATTTATCATTGAAAAAATGAGTGTCTTTTTTAATTTTACTCAAGGAAGTCTATTCATTTATAAAAAAAATATAAATAGATCTCCTTCTTTTTTGCCCTTATTGTAATAACCTTTATTTCTTTGATTCATTAACAATAAAAAAAGTCATGAGATACACACATTAAAATGCATAGACCCGGATTTTGTGTTATTAATGTTATTAGAAACAAAAATGTGGAAATAACCAAAAGAAAATTAATATCTCTGTATCAAATATATTCATGCATATAAAATAAGGAGTACCAATGTAGAGCAAGGAAAACTTTAAAAAATGTAAAATTGAAAAGCTCTTAAAAACAGGTATATAGAAATATAGAATGTTTATTCATCTATTTTTTCTTTGCTACTGCAGCTGATATTTACATTAATGAAAAACTATTTTTGTATACATTTAATTTTTTAAAGAAGCAAAAAATGCCTAAAATTGATTACAGAAAAAACTGAACATTTACTAACTTTTAGTAAAAGAGAAATTATGAGTCATTTAAAAAATTTTCAAATAGTAGTACTAAAACAATTATATGGGTGGCTTAAAATTCAAGCTATGAATTAAATTAGATTATTGAACAAAATTATAGCTATTACAGTGGTTATTATCTATTTGAAAACGTAAAATGTGGATTTTTTGTAAAATCAATGAAATGACATTTTAGCAAAAAAAAAATATTTAAAATTTTAATTAACAAAATAAATACAAGAGGTTAATTTACAAATTTTATTTTAATAAAGTTTATTAAACAAATGCAAGACATAACACTTTTATTTTTCAGCAGTTGGTCTTAACTTTAATATATGCTTAATTAAGCATTTTCATGTTATATAGGAATTTGTGCCACAATAAAGACAATTAATCAAAAAGCCAGGGCATCAAGAATTAATCCGAAAGTGAAATTCGTAAGTGCTGGTTGCACCGAGAGTTGTTCAAGTAAATTCCAGAATTGTTTATTGGCGAAAAAACGGTTTCTGTCTACTGTGAGTTCACATTTTCAGAGATGAATCGTCACTGAGGAAGAAGACGATTCATCTCTGAAATTGCACTTTAAATTTTCGAATTCGGAAGAACTTTGTCAAATAAAGCAAGAAAGGATATCTAAAATCATGTAAGTAATTAAAATTGTAAATTGAAAATTTAAATAAAAGGAATGCTGTTTCGTCTTTGACACAACTAAAGTCTAATTTTCAGTCGGCATCAGTTTAAAATTGACATGGATTACCGATAAAACTAATAAAAAACACATTTTTGTGCTAAAAATCAAACTACAACAATAAATAATCATTCACGTTTTTGCTTACCTCACAGATGTTTAATTCAAAAAATATCAGGGGATGCGCGAACGCAATCCCCATCACCCAAAAATTAAGCTGTTGACTTATCTCTATTTTCGAGATAGTCATAGAAGTCAACCTCAGAACTAAAAGTGCAATGCTGAGATCTCGTCCTAAAGACCTTGTCTTTGTGATCACATGGTTCTTCCAGCCAAGTAAGTTTATGAGGCGTAGTTTTTGGTTCTTTTTTATTTGCAACAAAAAAAGCAAAAGATAAATTTCTCACTAAAACAGAGAAAAAAAGAAAAAACCTTTTTTTTCAGTGGAAAAAGAAATGCAAAAAATGGACCCATACATTACAATCATAAATTTATGTTAACAGTATTGAATTTTTTTGTTGCAGATCTTAAATAAAATCGCTTTAAAAAAATGTGCACAATTAGAAATGGGGAGAACTTGGATGGAGAGCAATAAAAGCACTGAAATCAAAGAAATGTACAGTACTCAATCGCATTCGTTGATGTTAAAAAAAGAAGAACATTAAAAAGGATATAAAAATGAATGATGAAGTTTATACAATAAATGAAATATAAAACAGTTATAATTCAAAATGTCAGATATAACACTTATTTTAATAAAGATATTATTAATTAATCTGGTAAGGGGCAAACACACCGAACAGGGGTTCTGAAATCATAATCGAGCTACTGTAAAGCCCCAGCCGGCGAGGGGACACGGTAGTTCAGTTATAACATCTAGCTTTACAACAGTAATTTTATTAAATAAAATTCACTTTTTTCAAAATTGCTGTAAATCTGTTTTGTATTGTTTTGAATGATTAAATTTATTATGCAAGTCTTAAGCGTTGCTTTAACTTAAACATTATCCTCAGATTGCAACAGTGAAGGAGACAGATAAAATAATGTTGAATTTGGTGTAAAATTTTGACAAAAATCTTTTTATTCGTCGAAAAAAAATCTGCTTTAAAAACGTGATGAGAAAATCTTAAATAGTAATCACTACGGTAGCTTGAATACTACCATACAATCATGAAAGTAAAAAGAAAAACGATCAATGCTTCTATTATTACTATGAACAAAATAAGGAGACAACAAAAAGTGAAGGTTGAAGGAGTAACTTTGCTTTCACAAATTCTGAAACAAATAATAAAGAATTAAATAACACTGTAAAAAAGGCCAATATCTACGGGGATTTACGCTTAGTAATATCTTAGTGAAGGACACTGATTTAAAAAAATAGATTTTCTTATGTTTTGTACGGGGTTCGAACTTCGCTGTTGTCTCTCACATTTGGATTGCAAGCTTGATGCGCTCTTTCTATACTTGCCCGTAGAAACTTTTTCTTTAATTCCCAAAAATCCGTAGGTGGAAAATTTTTTTGAAAATTGTAAAACTTTTTGTTTCCGTAATTACAGTATCCGTCTTTGAAAAAAAAAGAATCTTACCTCGAAAACAACTTTTTTGTTCAACGAACAAAAAAATGTTATACCGTCGCTGTTCTGCAAAACTTTAGACAAAAATTCATTATTTTTCTTTTTATTACTGCTTCGTTTTGTTATTTTTTTTATTTACCATTCCTGCCTACATTTGAATGTTTTGTCGCCTGCCGTTGAAAAAAAAGAACAAAAAACGAGACGAAATTGTCAAAGTTTTACATGTTTTTTTCTCTTTTTGTTTTCATTGTTAGTCAAGGCTACCCGACATACCGTTCTATTTTTTGTGTACTAATGAATCATTCTTAATCATTTTAAAGCCACATTTCTAGGTATGCAAACTTTTACAATGGAAGAAGAAATTCATTTTGATGATTCAGAATTTGGATGCGTTTATTCTGATTTTGGTCATACCAAATTTAAACCAAATGTTTGTCCATCTTTCATCTTATAATTTCATCAATTAATCTATTTTTAGATTATTGGAAAGCTTCCACCTGATCCACTTTCATTTGAATTTGATTCACATCCTGTTGGTGAATTTCCAGATATTCCTGAACATCAAAGATATTTACTTGACTGCAAATTACTTGATGAAAAATGTTATGAAAATATTTCGGCTGTTGTAACAGAAAAATATAGAGATCATGCAATTGTTTATTTAATGCCTCCTGCTCGACGTAAGTATTATATACAAAAGCATGTTTAGCTTTCTAAAATTTGTGTTTTAGGTCCGGCTGTTATTTTTTGTTGCTGCATTGAGTAAGATTTACATGCTCATTTTTTACTGTAGGCATTGCTATTGTTTTAGAAATTATGATGATGTTAAACTTGGTGCTCGGCTTAAAGTTACAACAAGCTTACTTGAAATGCCATTTAATGAAGAGGGTGATCGTCTTTTCAATCTTTATTGTACTGATGTTAAATCTGATACCGCTGAATTCTTACCAAAATCTGAAGTTAAGGATGGTGTTAAAGTTTTTGTAAGCATTTTTTCATTTGTTTCTTTTTAATCTACATAAGTGTATGTATACTGTATGCCAAAAATTTTTAGCTTAATGATGTTCATGTTATCTTTACAACAAGTAGTAAAATCAAGTATTGTGAAAAAGGTTGGATTTTATATGCTGATATTGGATCAATTTTAATTCGACATGAATATTCTCCAATGTTTAGTAAGAGCTTTATATGTACTTTTCATCGATCAATAATCGCAACATATTTTTTAGATATTCGAAAAGGTCATTTTCTTGGTAGCCTTCGATCAATGATTCAAGGAGTTGGAAATAATGAATATGTTTGTTGGATGTTATGTCCTACTTTTAGTGTATATCGGGGCAAGGTTTGTTTTTACTTTTTTTTTCTTTATTGTCGACAGTTTCTTACAGTATCAAGAACTTCATCAACGATGTGTAGATGGTGTCTTTCAAATCGTACCTAAAAAACCACGTCGACAACGACCAGAACGTCCTAAACTTCTTCAAAATGCTTTGCAACAACCATATAATCCTTTTGAAGAAAAAAAGAAAGAAGAAGAAAAAGAATTTATTGTTCTTCCAACTCTTCCCCCACAGCCACAAAAGAATGTTGGTGAAAGGCTTGCTGATATCTTTTTCAATAATCAACGTCGCAATCGTCGATTTTAATATAATTAATTATATCTTGTGGTATTACAGTACCTCTTACTGTTTTTTTCACAAGAATTTTACTATTTATCTATCTTTGTTTAAACTTATGTAAACTTTTTCTGAATAAACATGTTTTGTTCATTGTTCATTTGTAATCCAATTAGGTGTACGTGTTACATTCTTTGCACTTTGATAATATCTATATAAAATTGTTGTCACGTCTTTGCTCATCATCATCTACTGCTGCAATTATTTGTTCAAAACGTACAAAAATAATTAAATCACCATTTGAATATATTGAACCAATCAATTATGTAATCATTTGCTGAACAACTGCTAAAGAAAATATGAAGACATGGTTGTACAGCTCCATCCAAGCCTGCAATAATCAATGCTTTGAATCCTACTGAACGTCTTTCCTTCAAAGAGTTATATCTTCGTTCATTTTCTGTTGCAACATTTCTTCAACAAACAAGCAGCACTTTCCGCCATGGTAGTTGTGTTGCTACTGTACTTCCAATTATAATTGATTTTCCTGCTATTGTTCTTGAAACTGGTTTAATTTATGGTGCAACTTCTCCTGCATCTATTAATCTACAGTAGTAAAAGAACTTGAAACTCAATTCGTTGATGCAAGAGCTTCAGTGGTTTTTTGTACTCAAGCTACGATCGATAAGGTATTGGAAGCATTAAAGAATTGTCCAAAAATTGAAAAGATTGTTTGGAAGGATCGTGTGATTCTCCACTTCCATGTAATGTTATTGATTATTTTGAAGTGATAAAATCTCTTGTACCTGGGCTATATTTTAATCATGTTGAAATTAATCCTGAACGAGATATCTTTTTATTTTCCATATTCAAGGTAAGGGGGTTTTGATTGGGGATTTATGATTGATTTATATCCAGATTGGCCCAAGTGAATTTTTATGTTTGATTTTGATCATAAATTGTTCCTGTCGATTTCTATGAGTATATATTTCACTTTCATTTCTATTCTACATTTTTAGCGTTATAACTGGCCCACCAAAAGGTGTTATGATAGCACATATAAATTGGAATATAATGGTACCAAATTTTGCCTCATATTTAACAGAAGAAGTTTTACCGTATATTGATAAGTTAAGGTAAGGTAACGTTTGGGAAATGTTACAGTAGTCATAGCTTAAAATATGGCTTTTGGGAAGCTAGGAATTTTATCATTCTTAGCTAAGCCGTTAAGCTTTCTAAACATTTTGCTATATTTCAGATCGTTGATCCCGCAACCAAAAAAGAGATATGATTCAATATAATTAATGAGCTTTGCTTAAAATCTTCACAAGTTATGTTAGGTTATTTGAATAAACCATCTTCAACAGCTGCAATGAAAGATTATGATGGCTAATCTATATACCCAATATGGGAGATATTGGGTATATTGATGAAAATGAATACACATATATTCTTGATCTAATGAAAGAGCTTATTAAGGTTAATGGACTACAAGTTGCTCCAACTGAGCTAGAAGCATTGCTATCAACACATCCAAAGATAAAAGATGCTGCAGTTATGATATCAAGAGTCAAGTTCCACTTGCATATGGTGTTACATCTAGCAATTTTAGTGAAGATGAAATAAAAGAATTCGTTGCAGGTATGTTATTTTAGCAGTTAAGAATTCTCCAGATATGAGATCATTAGAGAGTGAGGAGAAAATGAACATGCCGCATTTGATATGCTGGATAAGCGTGTTTGATGAGCAGCAGGAAGTGAGCCAGAATCTTGAATGACGTCATATATGGATCATCAATTTTTGGACATAATTACAGTATTTGTCTTTTTTTTAGAAAATGCTGCTTCATATAAACAACTCAAAGGTGGCGTAGAATTTGTTAAAGAAATTTCAAAATCACCAGCTGGAAAAATTCTTCGTCGAGAATATCGCGATCAATATGAAAAACGTCTTAAAATTAGGTAATGTTGAAATTTTTGTTTAATAATGTGTTTTGTATTTAATTTAATGTTATAATTTATTTTAATAATAAACAATATTTAATAAAAAAATAGTTTTTGTAATTATCTATGATAATAAATTATCTTTAAAATGTTCCATGCTACAGTAACGAGGGTGGTCTAGGGATGGTTCTTTTTATTAGGGGAGGATAATTTTTTGGGGAGTTATTTTCAAGGATTTTTATTCGGGTTTATTTTTCGGAGTCCATTATTTGGGGCTTTCGACCTATTGTTATCAACTACTCCAATACTTTAATGTTAAAAATAAAAGAAATATATATAAACAGCTCATAACTGCTGGTATGTACAAAAAAAACAATAAAAAATTGTGTTTAAAATTTTTATCAAACAAAAAATTGATAAAATCAATCAAAAACAATACAGTAATTAAACAAAACAAAAACAATTAAAAAAGAATATTATATTTAAGGGTTATAGACCTTTCGAAAAGCTTCTTCAAACCATTCTTTATCACTTTCATAAACATAACCAGGTCGAACAGGTTCATCAACATCATTAACAATATTCATTTCATCTTCGAATGCACCTTTAAAATTCTGAGGTAAAACATTGTAGACGTCATCAGGGTAAATTTGATAAGTAACATTTGAAGCAAATGGTCGCAAATCAACCTAAAAATTACAAACAATAAAGACAAACATCAAAAAGCTAAAATTTACTTACAATCATTGTTTCATTTTTTCGAACATGTTTATGATAATAACGAATAACTTCAGACAAAATATTGAAGACAGAAGAATAACTTGTGTAGGTGCTCCACTTATCTGCATCTTGAACAACACCAAGTAGATCATCGATTTTAATCTTTTTGGTTGAAGTTACAACATCATTTGAATGAAAGCCAACGACTACAGTATCACCACCAACAAATTCAGTTTGAAAAAACCATTTTCGCAATTTATGTGCTAATGATGGTAGTGCTGTACCTTTTGGAAGAGCATGACCAGGTTGAAGTTTAATTTCAACAGGAGTTTGATCTAAAAAAGATTTTGTCAGTAAAGATTAAACGAAGGTATACGGTATAAAACAAGAGCAGGTTTTTGCCTGCAACTCGTTGTTAGTAAAAAGCATACCTTTATCCAATGCATCCACTTCAGTACCATAAAAAACATGAAGTTGTTCATCTGAATCACAAGAAACGAATTCAGAAAGATAAAGTCCTTGCATCTGTTCCCACGTGCTTACAACATTTTCTGGTGGAGCTTTATATGGATAATCACCAATTGGAAGAATAATACGTTCTTTGAATTTTGGTAAATGAAGATAATGATTTTCACCAGGTTGTTGAGTATATGTTTCCGCTGTTTCTTTAATAAAATAGATACCACGAAATCGTTTTACAGCAAAGCTGAATTCACTTCTGTTATTGTATGGACAGTTAACGAGTTTATTCAATACACCACGACGACAAACAATTCTAGCACCATGAACAATCTGAAAAAGTCGAATACAGGATGTTAAAAAGTATTGAGAAATCGCTCGAAATTGTGACGTTTGAGTTATTCAATCTGGCTCATCACTTCCTAAAGATACTGCACCACCATCATTAGTAGAGAAAATGCGAAAATGGTATTTTTAAAGAGAACTTGTTGTTGGTGATACAGTAGTTGTCAGCTTTCATACCAATTTTGTTGTAACGACAACCAGCTGTTGTTAAAGATGAAAATAAATGGAGTAGCTAGATAAGCTATAGTACTATAACTCAAAAGCAGCTATTCGTCTTCTAGAGTAATGTGAACATCCTAAGCATAATAATCGATACAAAAACCATAAACTTACTTCAAACAAATTTTTACCAGTTAGCTTTCGTTGATCAACAAGATATTCAAGTAAAAGATCAAAAGATAATGTAGCAGCTTTATCATCAAGTTTATCAGCACCAGAAGTTAGATCAATTTCAGCTTTTGTATCATTTTTATTATATTCAGGTTTAAGGTATTTACGATATCCTGGAGCATAATCAATTGGATGATTTTTTCCAATAAAAAAGGTATCAAGTAGTTTAGTATCGAAGGTTGTTGAAGTTCTATCAGAACGAGTAGGCTTTGCCAATAAAATACCGGCTTTAATGTTCATGATTACAATATGATTACTAAAAAACAGTAATGAAAAAATTGGAAAGAAATCAATAATAGATAGAACAACAAATAGCGACACGGAGTAGTGCGGTAAATAAAATAAGAAAAAATTTTTGGCAACAAAGTCTCTGAATTCGGGAACATTCGATGAACAAAAAAGGATTCATAGTAGTAAACACAGAAAACAAAAAATACATGTAATACATGTTAAACTTAAAAGTCAATAATAATTAATAATAAAAAGAGCAACAAGAAGCGACACGAGTTGAGATAAAAAAAAATAAGAGAAAAATAAACCCTGTGAATTTATGAAGATTTGATAAACAAAAAGAATCTAGAATTTGTTGCAAGAAATAAAAAATTGTGGGAATTTCAAAATTGTTTTCCATGTGAAACAATAAGAATGCCACAACAAGCAAGCATGTTTGTCCTTCAGACTTCCATTATTGGTGTTTAAAAAACAATAATAAAAAATCAGTAATTAAAAATAACAAAAAAGCAACTGAAATCGACATAACTGACCCACGAAAAAATGGAGATCTCTGTTGCAAATGCAGAGTAGCATGTGATTACAAATTCGAGAACATTCGATAAACAAAAAAGTTGGAATTTCGTTGCAAAAAGAAATAAAATTTGCTGTTGTACAATTTCACAACAAGCTTGTTTGTCTTTCTAACTTTTCTGAAATGGTATTTGGTGTAAACAGTTTTTGTCAAAATAGCGATGAATGTATTTTTCAACAGATTGTTTAAACATAGAAAGTTTGTAAAAAGATGCAGTAGCAATCATTTGATTTTTAATACTTCGTCCGTGTTGTATATGTCACTGTGATCTAATTTCCCGGAAATTTCACTTTGATTTCTCGATTCTCAAAGTTTCGGATTGCGGTATATTTTCACTTAAAAATTCATAAAACGTGTATCTGGACGTGTGAGAATGTAATTAAAGCGACTTTGTAATTTTAAAATGTTGTAAAAATAAACCTTAACACATTTATCCTGCATTTAATGAAACAGTTTTTTAATATCCAAATGTCTGCTTTCCCAGCAAAAAGTGGGAAATCTCCTGGAACAACCCTTACCGTAACTCTAATAATTTATCTTTAAAATGTTTTCATGGACTATGCTACCGTAACTTTCGTCAATATTTTTGTATGTTTATTATTTATTAATGATACACAAGAAAATTACAGAGTAAAAAAGAGATGACAAAAAGTATGAAAAGCTTTTTGAGATCTTCACTAATTTCGTCAATTGTTTTGCCCTTTGTTTCATGGACAAATTTTCATGTAAAGAAGATGAAGATTGCAAGCAATGCATCAAATACAGTGAAAGTGTGCTTGCCAAAAATATTCTGAAAAATGAGATTGTTCAACTACCATATCTTTGAAAGAGCAGCTAACACTTTACAGTAGAAATACCTTTGAACAAGGCGAGTACGATGAACTACATTTTCAGCCAAAACCAGGATAGCAATTAGAAAAGGTCCTTTGATTAACCTCTGTTAAAATACTAAAAAAAACTGTTTTTTGACAGCAAATTTTAAAATTAAATATTTCTATAAAAAGGAAACAAATAATTGCAAGATTCTTTAAAATGTTTCAAACTGTTAAGTAATGGACACTCACTTTATCAACAACAATAACATTTATCTCTTCAGTAAAATTTCTCCTTTAAGTTATATTAAGGCACTATTCAAATAAAATTAGCGCTGTCTCGTCTTTGATTCTTTTCTCTCGAAGAACACAATTGCCTTCCTGCTCTTTAGTCAAAGAAAGATTTGTTGCAGAGTTTTTTTTCTTCAAAACTTTTAACATGCTTTTCCTTTTAAACAATACTTTCTTTTTTCGTTTCTTTTTTTCTCTTTAAATTCAATACAAATTTATTTAAAAAAAATTTTTATCTTTTGTTTAAAACCAAACCAATAAAAGATGATATCCATATCTGCAAAAGCTAATTTGCATTTTTAAATAATTTATCGTAGTTGATGACTTGTTTATGTCTAGGGGTAGTAGATGATATGTTTGTTGAAAACTTGAAAGCCCTTTGAACTTTTGCTTCTGGTGGCGGTAAACATAAAAAGCCTGTCTTTTTTTAAAAGAATTTTTTTATACTGGTTTGATGTCAGTGATGATAAATCGAGAAGCTTATATGCATAAAAGAGCATTCCTTAATGGAGACGGCGGTTTCTACTGCTACACTATTTTTTTTGACATTTTATCAGCCTTAAGGCAAAAAAATGTAAACCTTTACTGCCACCAAGATCTTGGACATGTCAGTGCATTTTTACTTCAGCTCCTTCAAAACTTTTTCAATTTGATCTTTTAGCTTGAAACATTTTTTTTCTTTTTTTATGCAATCTTTGAGCCATATATTTTTCCCGAAAAAAAATATTTTTTTATATAAATTTAGATTTTTTTCTTCAATTAAGGTCGTTGAGAAATCCCAAGAAAAAAAAAGATATGCTACTGGTTATACTTGACCCTATGGGAATTGAGGGAGGCTGTCGATTTAAAGCAAATTTGATTCTTTCTTTTTTTCACGGCTTCTCCCCTTTTCATCAATGTCCACTTATATCACATAACTTTTTCTTCATGTTGATGTTTCTTTTTATGTTAGTTTTTTTTATCTAAAACATTTTTCTTTCAACAAAATATTAGTCTTTCTTTTGACCGTCATCGGGCAGCTTTTTTATAAATTATAAAACATGTATAAAAAATATTTTTAATGATAAGTGTTTGCCGAAAAAATAATAAAATAAAATGAAGTGCCTCCTTTATTTTTGTTATTTTTTTGCAACATTTTCTTCTTTTTATGGCCCCCTAAAAAGATATATTCATTTAACTTCCATTTTATGATTAATTAGCATAAAGATTGTGTCAACTTTTTTTTGTTTCATCAAATTCTTTTTAAAAACATAATTTAAAGAAGTAATTTTTAAGCTTTTAAAACAAAATTTTTATCTACTCAAAAAAAAGTGTTTTGATAATTTATTTTATATAGGAAGGATTAAATAATTTAACTCTTAAAAAGCACCTGTTAGTCACTTGTCGTGTCTATAAATTCTTTGAAAAACCTAAAGTAATTAGTCTTGTATATACAAAAAAACGATCCCCAATTATATTTTTTGTGTTTTTTCCGTTTCTATGGAATTAAAAAAGATAAAAAATATCTTCCTCAATAGCATCACTTTTTTTCTTTTGTTTGTAGCCCATTTTTTACTACTTTTTTAGTTGAGCTTTGAAAGATTTTTGAGCTTATCTAATTGGTTGACCGACCACCATGAAAAAAAAGAATTCTCAAATTCCATATTTGTCTTTAAAATCAGATGTTTCTTGTTTCACGTGATATGGCTAAGCATGCTTTAAGGAAAGTTTGCAATAAATGCTTGTCTCTCTTTCTTTTTTTGCCTCTTGCTATATATTTTGATCCCTTTTCATGTTCGACTTTGCACTTATATATTTTAATCTTTCACATTCTATAAAACTGCTTTAAATATTTTAAGCGGTAAAACCTTTTCTTTGCAAAAAAGTGCATCTAACATTAAACTTTTGTAACGAAATTCTTATAAAATTTATATTTTAAGCTTTTGCAACAAAAAATATTGAACATCAAAAAATGGTCGCCCGCCTTTTACAAGCAACTTAACCTTTTTTATACCATTTCTTGTTTTAATCCGTCTTGAAGACATTTTTATCCCTTCTTTTCTCATTTGTTTTATGGATTTTTCACCTTTATTTTTTTTTATTCCTTTAACACTCTATTTTTTTTCTTCATCTTTGCCGTTTTTCTTTGCTTCCTTTCGTTTTATTTTTTTAGTTAATACGTTTTTCTTTATCAGATTTCTTTTTTAGTTTGTGCCAAAAAAAAGTAATTTTTTTATATCCTTTTATTGTTATTTTCTTTTCTCTTTCTTTTTTCGGCGAATGAAAGATATAGCCGATCCAGCATTTAACAAAGGTATTTATATTTGCACATGCAATTAGCAACGATCGATGGTGAATCCGATTTAACAATTCATAATATTTCAATTTTACCGTCAGACCAGTGTGCGACGGAAGAGCAACGAACTGCTAAATGTTGTTGTGGAGATGGATTCTTTTATGATTTTCCACAAAAAAAATGTTTAGTTTCTGCAAATGTTGCATTTATGTTTAATCGAATAAACAATGGTTGGTCACATATGGTTGTATATGGATTTGCATATCCTATGCTAGTTTTAACATTGATTGCACCATTATCGGCAATTATGTTAGGAATGGGTAAACGTGAAAAACGTGAAGGTGATCGACGTTTTGTAAGTTTTTTTAAATGTCAATTAAAATGTTAAAAGTATTTGGTAGTTTGATAAATAATAAAAATTTGCATAATTTGAATCCGGCATTTTGAACATTGGCATAAAAAAGCTTTCTGACACCAAATTGTCTATATTTTTATAACTTTTTCGTTGACTGACTTTTAATATAAAAAAGCTGAAATCCGAGTTGGTCCCGATATATCCCCCAAAAATCTGCCAAAATCAAAGATAGCTAATAGTGCTTTTTAGGTTAGCCTCCATAGTTGCCTTTTAAAGAAGAAATTTATAAAAATTTAAAAACTAAAAAATGGCAAAAGAAAGACCAGAGAAACCGATTTGTCAGACAAGCAAATAATAACTGAATGATATCATGATATTCAAAAAAAACAAATAAATTAACACTCACTATCTAAAAAGTTTTTGTTCTCTAAAAAAGCCTAATTTCATTGCAATATTTCCATGTATTAAAATATTCCAAAACTGCAAAATACTCCATTTTTTGCCATTTCCGGTTTAGTCTAAAAGCAATAAAATTATATTTTTGAACTCTCTTACACTTTTTACGTAAATATGATATTTTTAATGAAAAACATTATTAATGCATCACATTTTCAGCCAAATCCTCTTTATCAAATGATATGGTTACTTTGTTGTTGCGGATGGATTAGTTTACTTTCACCTCTTCCTTTTAGTGTTTGGTATTACATTATAGGAGATGGAATAAGGTATATATTTATACTTACCTAATTATAATAATATCCATTAACAAAAATTATTCATAAATTTTATTAAAAGATGACAATGTTTATAGAAATCTTAATCAATCAGAAGCAATGTGTCATATGTTTCGAACAACAATGGAAGCAGTCCCACATACAATGGATACAATGATGACATTGTTTAGTGTATTATTAGCAGCTGCAAGATTTTTAACACAATATCATCGGAATACCCTAAAATTAAGAACTGTTGAAAGATTTTCAAGAGCTATTTGGACAATATTATTTGTGTGTTTAGTACTTGGAATTTTACGATTTTTTGAACAAGAAGCTACTGTTTATACTTTTTGCATGGGTTTGTCATTACTGTTACAAAGGATAACAAAATGTTCATCCCTTTTTTCCCTCATTTTCTCCATTTTTTAATTAAACGGTTTTTAGAAGACAAAATTTCATGAATGTTTTCGAAAATGTAGACCTGTTTGGACCCCTATGTACCCTTTGGCCCCATTTGGAACCCCAACAACATCCCAGACCCTCAAAAATGACAAAAAAAGGAAAATAGTTTTAAAAAAATTTGTGGAAAATCGTAAAAAATCGTGAAAAGTCGTGGAAAATTTAGCACGATTTTTTACGATTTTCCACGACTTTCCACGAATTTTGTGAACTTTTTTTTGTCATTTTTTGGGTTTGAAGTATTGTTGGGGTTCCAGATGGGGTTAAAGTGCACATAGAGGTCCAAAATGGACATCGATCTCTTCTTTAAATTCATATGTACATTTTCTACAAGTTTTATGCAATTTTGTCATCTAAAAATCGTTTAATTAGAAAAAGGGATGAACATTTTGTCACCCCCTGTATGTAAGCCTTGTAAAATTGCATATTCTATTTTAGATACTGAACCAGGGCCATATTGGGCACGACGATGCATGGTTCGAGATGGTTCATTAATAAATTTTATAAATAGAAGATTTTGGAAAGTTTTCCTGCCATTAGCTGATTTTATTGTACAATTTGTTGCACCTGGATTTATGCTCACTTTATTACATATAGGATTTAATCGCGAGCCAAATATTGATTGTGAAGGCCTTAACAAACAGTTTGTTTTTTTCTCTTTTTTTAAAAAAAGTCATTTAAATTTTAGTAATCGATTTGGACGTTCTCCCCGAGATCAAACTCGTATTCTTATTTATGCTGTAACTATTGCCTTTTTAATTGTTCAGGTTCCTACTGCCATTGTTACTACCCTTAGTTTAACCGTAACACATTTTCATTCAAATTCTATCAGTATGTTTTTTAACAGCTTCCTTAAACTATATTCAAACTTTATAGTAACATTATTTTCAATCCTTGTTGGACATCTTCAACCGCTTTTATCGATTTCAACAATAATGGCAAATTGTGGTGCTTTATTAACTGCCTATTATGTCATTGTCAAGGATGATGACCTTGATGTTGGAGATTCACATGCATCTGTTAGTTCAACGGAAGCTAATCCGGAAGATTACCTTCTTAAAGAAGAACAACGTAATCCAAGGTATAATTATTATTTTAATGCATGTATAAGCACGTAGCTAAAAATATCTTCTTTTGTAGAAATTATTTAACTGTTAGTCGCAGTTTTGATACCAGTTCAATGCGGTCATATTCTCGAAAAGGTTCAGATTTTCCGGAAGATTTTGTATTTTTTGTTAATTCTCCTGCTCCTTCAACATGATCATTGCCATTTTTATTTGTTTTTTAAAAATATGCATAAATATATAAATTTAAATAATAAAAATAATTTTTAAATCTGTTACTAAAATATTGATAGATTGATCATTTAACGATTCTTTATAAAATTTTGTTGACTACGAAATCAAAGTTCAATGCTACCTCGAAGAATAGTCACTGCATTACCATAAATATCTACGCGGTCATCATTGGGAAATTCAACAGTAAATTGAGCTCCACGTCCTGGATAGCATTGGAAGGCTGCAAAGCATATTTTTTAGAATTATTTAAATATAAATAAAAGCGATGGCGTCAGTGTTTACAAGACTTACCATAAAAGGGGCCTTTAGATTGCTTTGCTTTTGCCCAAAATGGCCCCAGTGCACATTGTGCCGAACCTGAAAAACGTGAAAAATGTTATTCTTTCCAAAAGCAATGTTTTAATACCTGTTGCAGGATCTTCTTTAATGCCAGCCCATGGAGCAAAATACCGTGAAACATAATCAAATGGTTTTCCATCAGCATCAATAAAACCCTGGCTTTTTGGATCTTTTGGTGCTAATGTGACAACAACCCCACGAACAATTGAACCATCATGTGCCATTAAAAGGTCATCATTATGATGTGTGATGGATAAAAGTTCAGATTTTGTTGTTTTTTCGTCTAATACAAGTAGCAGTTTTTTGGCTTCCACTGCTAATGCGATGTAGCGACATTTTCCTGGGGGTGTCATAAGCTAAAAAAAGGAAAAGAAAATAAAGAAATAAGATAATTTATTTTAATGTATTACTTCAACAATTTTTTCAATAAAACCGTCTTTTGGTCGATTTTCAAATAAGTTGTAAGTTGCATCTTGAACTTTGCCACTTTCATATGAAACCCATTTTTTGTATTGTGGAAAATTCATGACAAGTTGATCATTATGCTTTTTAACAATAAGATCACCAGATAATGTTTCAAATGTTAGTTGGAAGCTTTTATTACCTAAAATAATTTTTAAAACTCTGTTTTAAAAAAATTTAGCTACCAATTTCATTAAAAATAACATGTGATGCTGCTAAAGTGGCATGACCACATAATGCTACTTCAACAGTAGGCGTAAACCATCGAAGACTGAATCTTGTTGCTAAAAGCTCATATTATACAAAAAAAGCCAGAACAATAAAAATAACCTGTTTCCCAATCATTAGAATCTAATGGCAAAGGATATGCTGTTTCTGAAAGATTAAATTCTGCTGCAATTTGTTGATAATCTTCATCGGAAAGTTTCTAAAACAATAATGAAAAACATTATCAGGGGACAAAAAATTTTACCTTTGGAATTAAGCAAATTGCAGCCTGGTTTCCAGCAAACTTAACATTTGTGAAAGCATCAACCAAATAAGCTTTATATGAAGACATTTTCAATCGACTTATGTATGATACAAAACACACAAAAAAATTGCGTTTATAACTTTTCTCTTTTTCTTGATTAATTATCGTGACAATGTGAATGAGCATGAAAGGTCAAAAACTGCGATAAGACTCGTTTTTTGACCTTTTTTTATTACCATTAAACTTGAACTTGCAGGAAAAAGTAAATGATGATTTATGCAAACCAAATGTCGTCAAAAAAACATGATGCAACATCAACAACAAGAAAAATGATCAATAATATCATTTTTATAGCTTGTGTGTTTTTTCTTCCTTGTTTTATACTTTGTTTCATTGGTTTTTGGAGTAGTGCTAAATCTCTTCAAAAAAGCTTACTAACATGATTATTTCAGCATTCCCATAAAGTGGTAGAAATCGAATGATAGAAAATAAGATTTTTCTTTGTTTTGTTTTTTCGTCATAGTATGTATTGGCGATGAAGGAATAGATATAAGAATAATTTTATGCAAGAAAAGAACTTTACAGTTTCAATTACTTATAATTCAAAAACCAAAAACATATCTTAAAAAAATTACAAATCCACCTTAGTTTGCAGAAAATGATGTTGAGTTCTTTTTAAAAATTCAGCCATAAGCATAAAATATTCAATGGTAGCTTCGGTAGTCATTTCAGAATACCAAAAATATCTTGAAACTTTCATTAATTTAATTAATAACTTTGGAGAAGCATTTTTCTTTAAATAATAAAGTAATGAATCTCGAAAGCCTCGTCGTTGAGATGAAACAGAACATACACATATTTTCTTAACAGGTGGTGGAGACATTGTTGAATCATCAGAAGCAGAATCATCCATTTTGGGACGACAGAAACAAATGCTGAACGACGAATGAATGAAGATAAAGCAATCAATCCTCCAACTAAAGCGTGCATTTCTTTTCATTATTCATTCGCAAGAAAGGGAATAAAACATGGAATTTGCATAAAGAAAAAAAAGCTGTTGAAAGGAGTCGTAAATCACAGCCAGCATCGTGATATTTTCTTTTGCATTCGTGCGTGAAAAACGCTGAGATGTGCTTAAACATAAGCAATGGAAAACGATTTTCTCCATTTCAATGATGGCCAAAAAATGTTTTTATCGTCTCGTGAACGGCTGTGATTTATTGCTTCTTTACTATTTTAATTACATACTTTTCAAGGACTGTAAGTATTAAAATTTTGTTTCACGCATAGAAACCTTTGAATAAAAATGCAACATTATCAATAATATATCTGTATTTGTCAACAATTTGTGGCAAAAAAAGGGGATACTTTTTTACACTGATCGTAAATCACAGCCAACATCCCTATGTTGAATTATAAGAAAACTCAATGTACAAATTTGTTTATTCAAAAACAAAATAAAATCAAACATAAAAATTTTTAAAAACAACAAAAAAAAAGTATCAAAAAGAAAATGTAAATTTAGTTGAGCAACGTTCAATAAAATGTTTTTGTAAAAAATGAATTTCAGCTTGGAATACAGTAAGCATTGAAAAGAAAGCAGCCAATTTTTCATCAAATTTTTTGATAAGTGCAGTAAAATATGTTTCCATAACAGAATACTCACAACCATATTGCTTCATAAAAATATTTGAATTTTCACAAAATTGAATTCCATCATGTAAATGCATTGAACGACGAAGTAAACGATATGCTTGAAGAATTTGTCCAGCTTTAAAAGCTTGTTGAGAGCTTTCCAATGATCGATTTACCATATTCCAAAGTCTTAAAAGGGAATAAATATATAATTTTTTCAAGCTCAGATACAATAAAAGCTTACTCTTTAGGTTGTTGAGTTGAAAAAGCAGAAATTGGCCATAATTGAAATAATGAAGTCATTACATTTTGTTGTAAGCTTTCATAGTCATCATAATCTTCATATTTTTCTTCATCTGGTTGAGATTGTACAGGAAGCAGTGGAGCATCAAAGATATCATCATTTCGGCACAAAGGACAACTTTTTTCAGATCGGCTCTAAAAGAAAATAAAATGTTTAGAACAACTATATAGTAAAAAAGATATTAAACTTACTCGATACCATAATTTTAAACAATTTGAATGAAAGATATGTCCACAATTTGTGAATGAAGTGTTATTTGGTTGAAGTTGTTCTAAGCAAATCATACATATATATTCATTAGTTGGTTCATCAGAATCTGCGGCATATAATGGCTTTGAGATTTCTCTTGAAGTTTTTGGAGTTAAGGTGATTGGCATTGTAAAAGGAGAACATTGAAGCTTTTTTGCACGAATTCCATTAAATTTTGGTGATTTAATGCTATCAGCTGATAATTTAGATTCCATATTAATTTTTATTTGCTTTGACTCTTGTAACCAAATAAGAAAAATAGTTCTTTTCTTTCAATCAAGAGACAAAAATGTCGTAAATGAAAATTGTTTTTTGAATATTTTGTATTTCTATTTGCTTGCAGCCAGACAAAGACCTTTGTTTATTGTTTCTTTTTTTCAAGCAAATAACAAAAATATTTCTTTAAGGAAAAATCGAATGCACTTGAAAAAAAGTGGCACAAAAATCTGCTTGTCTCAGTAATCAATAATTTGTTCATGGATATGCACTTTCTTTTGTCATTGTATTGTGTATGTATCAAAAAGTAATATTTTTAAAGTACTTTTATTTAATTTTTTTGCGACGTCCACAATATTTTGGACTTTTTTCTTTTGAAGTCGCTCACCACCACGACAAGCAAAAAACATAATATCAAACAAGTTATATTTCACATTTAAAAAATAAAACGGTTTCCACAATTTAAATTTAATAAGCTGAAAGTTTATGAAAGATATTTTTTGATATAAAAAATATATACTTTTTAAAAAGAGAGAGAAAAAAAAGAAGAAACACCGCGCATGAAACATCAAAGGGAATATATTTAGGAAAGAAAAAAAGAAGAATAAAAACGATTAGCATTTAATAATCAGATACACAACTCAAATATATTTTTATACCATTTTTTAGTTTGTTTTTTTAAAATAATTTGTGAAATGATTAGAAATTTGAACTTTAAGAAAAATATATAAATTAATAGCATCTAACATTTAAACAAAAAAGGCACACTAACAATAAAAAAGAGAGAGAAAAAAAGTAGTGGATAGACCCTTAAAGAATGTGAAATAATTTAAAAAAATGAGAGAAAAAAAGAAGAGCCTTCGCATATTATTTGAGCGTGAAGTACACAAGAGCTGGAACACGCAATTATAGACTTTGATTAAAAATGTCTTTAATGCATATTGAAAAATTAGACGAAAAAGGGAGGATAAGGATAATATAAAGCAAGAAATGATAGAGAAGGGGGAGGATTTTCTTTCTTTTTGTGAGGTAACTAATATTGTTTCTCACGTGTACTTGCACGAACTCATCACCAATTTGAGGCAAACTCGAGAGAATATTAAAGTACATACAACAACAGTATTATATGATAAAGAGAGAAAATAAAATAAAAAAAACCGCAAAAAAGACTTCGTAGTTTTTACCCATAAAAAACGCAAAAAAAAACAAAGACAGCAATTGAAGAAAAAGAAGCTTGTCTTTGATTATAAGCCGCAAAACGAAAACTGGAAAAGCTCGTTTATAAAAAAAGAATATGTTTAAAAATTCATTTGTTTCTTTACCATAAATAAGCGCTTAATACATAAGAAAGAGAAAAAGAGAGAGAGAGAGAGAGAGAGAGAGATAAAAATGCGGTATATTTACAAATTTAAGAGTTTTTGCTACTTTTTTATATCGTTTTTTTGTTAAAAATAAAAGTATAAAAGTTATCCCCGTTTTAAAAATTAGTAAAAGATCTAGGAATATTATAAAAAAAGACACGCATCACAATTTTAATATAGCTTTAAAAAAAGAGAATATAAAAAAATTATACGTTTAAGAACGTAAAATTTATGTTAGAGAAAAAATATAGAAACATTCTTTACATTGTAAACGGATAAACAGGCATTGGCCACACGGGTAGAAATGGTGGAGGATTATATAATCCATGATGATTAGATACGATAACTTTTTCATTTGAATTATCAGGAGGAAGAGGATGAGGATATTGCAATGATGGATGTGAAGGCTTATTAATAACAATATTATTATCTTGTCTTGGCTCATTTAAAGGACGAACAATTGCACATTTACTATTTTTTCGTTTTGATGAAATTATAGATGAAAATCCATTTAAATTCGAATTATTTGAATTTGTTGTTGTTGTTGCTGATACTGTAGATGTTGGAGTGTGGTTATATGTTTGAAATGTATGATTACTATTATTCGGGATTACGGTAGTTGATTGAATTACATTGCTTTGCATTGAAGTATTTGATGGAATTTGAAATGCATTTGCTTGATTCAATACATCTGATTTAACGTTATAAAATTCTGCTAAATTTGTTAATGGAGTTGTCCATAACTAAAACTTAAAAAATTTTTCTATCAACTTTTTTGATATAAATAAGCTTACTGGTGCTGCAGCAGCTTGTACATATTGTACTTGATTTTCTAAACTTTGTGAAGTAAGTTGATATGGCTGTGATTGTTGAACACTAAATTGTGGTTGAGCTGAAAAATCTGCTGGATACGGTACTGCTGGAATAAGGGCTGGCCATTCAATACGATTTTGTGAAAGAGCTGCTCCAAGAGGTTGTGGAATTTTACCATATATTGGATGATCCAATGTTGTTTGACCCATTACAACTGGTGGATGCATAACAGGAAAAGGAATTATTTGTTGTAAATATGTAGGTGGCATTACAAATTTTGTTGTTGCTAAAAAGTAGAAATTGTTAAAGATTAAATAAAATTATTTCTTTCTTACAACATGGAAATAAGTTATTAACATCTTGTGGATAACCATATTGCTCTGGTTTGGGTTGGGAAGCTAATGCACATAGAAATCGATTTGCTAATTCTGGAGCATAATTTGCCATTGATGAAGCAGGAATAGTATTTTGTGGTATCGGTGCAACAGTTTGATGTGGAATTGATTGTGGTTCAGGTTTAACAATTCTTCGATTATTATTTGGTGGTAGTTCTTGTTTGATTTGAGTTTGTGCAGGAGAATGAATAAGTTGTGTAGATGCAAATGGCTTGAAAATATTTTGCATTGTTTCTTTTGTAATTGCTTTTTCTTGTTTTATTTCATCTAATGCTGGTGCACCGGTTGGTAACATTTTTGGTGGAAGTGGACCAGTATCTAGCTGCATAACATGTTTACTTCCACGTTCAACAACTCGATAACAAAATCGATCAGTTAAATTACAAACAGCCATTGAATTTTTAGATTCTTGATAGCTAAAAATATCATTGCTTTTAACATTTTTTGAAATTCTTTGAACTTACTATTCAGTTGTATGTGAAATTTCTTCCAAGTGTTTCATTGTAACAAAATGATGATTTAAAGCATTTGTAGGTGACATTCGAAACGTTTGATCAATACTTAACATTTTTCGAAGTAATTCAACAAATGCAACTCGATCATCTCTTTCACTAATAAAATTGTATGGATTTTCATCACAGTATACATGTACCATCATAATATCTTCTAATTGTGAAAAAATATATTTTCTTGTTTCTTTTGGTCGACAAACTCCTTCCTTTTCAACTTCCGCTTCAGTTTTAAGACGATAATTGTCACCATTTTTATAGAAAAATCTGCTCGTTTTAACACCATATTTTAGCATGGCATTACTAGGATAGCCTTGTGTTGTTGTAATAAACCGGATTTGATCATATTCTGATGCACCAGGATAAAGAGGCCAACCAAGAAATAATTCGGCAATTACGCAACCAAGTGACCACATATCTATTGCTTCTTTAAATGGTAAACCAAGAATTATTTCAGGTGCTCTAAAAATGTATACATATTTTTTAAAAGAATTTGTAATTTTTTTAATTGTTGTTTTTTAAATATTTTGTTTTTTTTCGCGATAACATTTTAAGAATGTCATCCACAAAATAAAAGCATACGATTCAAGCAGCAACATGAGAAAACAATTTTTTTGTTTGACATTTATCATAAAAACGACACGCACCTGTAATAACGAGATTGAAGATAGGTGTTTGTGACAGCTTTGCTACGATGTGATGCAGAACCAAAATCAATAACTTTAACACGAAATGGTTGATTTTTTGGATCAACAAGCATAATATTTTCAGGTTTTAAATCAGCATGAATTAATTCAAGCTCTTGTAGCTTTTCAAGTGCAGTTAAAACTTGTTGAAGAATAGGACGAATATTTTTAAGGGGTAAAGGTTGAAATTTATGTTGCCGAAGATAATCATATAAATTTTGTTCAAGCATTTCAAAAACCAAACATGTATGATTTTTATGTTGAAAACATTCAAAAGCTCGAACAAAATTATATTTTTCTGCATTTTCATTTGATAGCCTTGAAAGGATTGATACTTCAATTTGTCCTTGTCGAGCATAACTTGGATGTTTTTTAAGAATTTTAATTGCAACCATTTGATTACTTCCTTTTTTCCATGCTTTAACAACTTGCCCGAAAGTTCCTTTTCCAAGAAATTCTAATACTTCATAAGCATTATCATATGGTGAAAAAAGGGTTTCATGTCGAACAAGCTAAAATAAATTTGGTTAAACACAGCTATATTTGCCCATTTGCATACCTGATATTCTCCATCTCCTGTTGTTCTTGATCTTGCAGTTGTTGTTGTTTTTTGTTGAATATTATTAACTTTAATATTTTGATTTACATTTTGTGATCGTTGAACATTAGTAGCTAAAAAAATATAACAGAATAAATTATGCATTAATTTTATAAGGCTCAATCAAATCTCGTTATTACGTTTTTTAAGCGACTATGAAAAAACAACGTATGATCAAGGTAAACGTAGCAACGAGGTTCGACCGTAACAATAGAAAAAAAACATACCCGGAAGATGATGTGTAAGAATTTTTTCATAATCTATCGAAACACCAGGACGTCCTTTTTGTATATCACCGTATGCAACATTATTGTTGTTATTACCATTTAAAAATCTTCCATTATTATTAAATGTTGAATTGGAAGATGATGATGCAATTCCAGGTTGAATCGATGATGGCATACCGCCTTGAAAAGTAGAAGATTTTTGTGCAGTAATTACTGCAGTAGCAGCAATATCTTTTTGTTGATTTTGTTTTAAATTTAATAATGGTGAAAAAAATTTCCCAAATAATTCTGTATTAAATTGATTTTGAATTCCTATATTTGTTGCAGGAATAATACCACCACTGTTACTACCCGTTTTTTGATAATTATTGAAAGAGGATGCTGATGATGATAAAGGTTTTGTAATAAGTGTATCTGATGATTTATTATTATTCACCGGTGTAGTTTTAAATACTTGTTTTTGTGTTTGATATCCCGTTTTATTATTAATAATTTTTGAGGTTTCTTTAATAATTGATGATGAAGCAGCTGATACAGAATTTTGATGCTGCTGCTGTTGTTGATGATTACGTTGTTGTAGTAGATGATGGTGTTGAAGATTTGTTATGACGTTACCACCAAAATTTGCGTCCAACAACGGAACGCCGCCACCGCTCACGTTACCGCCGATGCCTTTGAAGGCAGCGACTGTAGTAGTGGCAGCAGTGGAATGCTTTTTAGACCTCTGAAATTGGATAGTTTTAATGCTTTTTTTTCTCTCTCTATTGAATATACATATCAGCAGAAAAGTTGAAAATATACACGAAAGCATTTTTTCCCCTCTATTCTATGGTGTTTCTATCAGAAAAAAACTGGAGAGAATGAGAGACTTTGTATTTTCAAATAAAATTCAAATAAATATTAAAATGTAAGAGACCAACAAATTGTGCTCATTATAATATGTGTTCAATAATATTCTTTCTATTTTATTCAACAAAAAAATTTTTTTGAGAAGATTAACAAATATTAGATTCAATGAACATTTGATCCACAAAAAAAAGAATTTTTCTCAATGACACTTTGAATAAAGAAAAATGACCGTAATGCTATTGTTAAATTGAAGGCAATTATAGTATAAATTTCCGTTTTTTTGTCTTAAAACATAAGACATCTTCTTTTTGAAAGACAGACAAATTAAAGATAAAATGATGAGACATTTCCCTTGCAATTTGGGAAGTACCACCATTTTTTTGTTGATGAACTAACAAAAGTGATGAAAAAAAGGGGAAGAAAGCAACAACAACGAACTCGTCGTCGATTGTCATTTGCCATTACGTAAGTTAAAAAGAAAAAAAAAGAGGGGCCAACAACGCGCGTCTCGATTCTTCCCCTCTTTTATTTCAGCCTCCATCATCGCATGGTTATGTTTGCGTTTTTCAAATATAAAGGAGAAAAAGATAGATAGAGAGAGGCAAGAGCAGCCACGGGACGAGATCATCGATGAATTGTGGTAGTAGTAGTAGTGCTTCGGAAGGAATATATTTATATATGTAAAAAGGGATAAAAACATTAAAGGATAAAAAAATTATTGATTCGAGCAGTTAAATGAATGTTCAACATAAGAAATGACAATGTAAAAGAAGAAAGAAAAAAATTATATAGAATTTTGTAGAAAGTGCTTTTCTTTCATTCTTATATTTTTGAAAAACAAAATAAAATCTAAGCTTTAATATTAAATTTGTAGCAAAATAAAGAAAGTAATGTTAAAAGAAACAACAAAAAAATTTTAAGACCTGTTTAGCTTTGCTTGGTGTTGTCAAAAGCAACAATGCTATTATCAAGAAAAAAGAGGAGGAGTAAAAGAGCTTTTAACTTTAGTTTATTACTTTTTTATTGTATTTTCATAATGAATTATTTGCACACAAAGTTTTTATAATTTTACTTTTTATAAAATTTGATACAAAAGAGGAACTTATTATTTTTCGTAAAAAACCAAGTCTCTCTCTTTCTCTTTGAAGAAAGACTTCTTTCAGCATATGAAAACTTTACTTCCCTTTTCAAAATTTTAACCTTAGAGGTTTTTTCTTCTTCATCATCTGAATGGCATTAGCTTTTCTATATATGCCATCCGGATAAGCGAAAAAAAACATGCTACAGAGTTGTTGGAAGAAATATGAAAAAAAACTGCTTGCGTGGCAAGAGATAGAAGCAGCAACGACATTTTTTTCACGTTTTTTCTCCGCCCTATTTGCCAGTTGTCATCTCTATGAGAAGGGGAAGAAGACGAAGTATAGAAGTATAGCGTGACCGCTATGCGCAGACGACGGCAATACAGAAGAAAGGGGAAGTAATGCTTCTTCTTCTCCTTCTTCTTCTTTGCCTTCTACTTCTTTTCTCTATAATATTAAAAAAGAAGGGAGAGAGAGAAACAGGAGAAAAAAACGCGCATCTAAATCTCCGTGAATGCATCAATGCAGTCATCGTTCCAGTTGAAAAGAAGAAGGAATAAAGAATGCAAGAATTTTAAAACGTTCGTTTTTTCGTCTGACTGATATATTTTGTATAACATAAATTTTAATAAGAAAAAAGAGGTATGCCGCCTATGTATGAAGACCTTGAAATGTATTCTTAATCGAAAAGTTTTTATTTCTTTGTAACTATATGAAATCTTTCACATAAGCATTTTGTTAACCCATTCTTTATCGCTATGTTTTTTAAAAATGAAAATGGTTTCAATGACAGTACTCGTGGAAGAGACAAAAAAACATATTCATATCAGTGCTTGTTAACCAAAAAGTTATACAATAAGCAAAAAAATGCATTTAAAATTGAAAAAAAAAGGTTGAAAAGAAAAAAAGTATCGTAATTCTTTTACTTTTACTACACTCCTTCTTTTCCCTTTTTTGTAAAATCGTGTTAAACTTTTCAAATTAAGGGCATATGGTTTTTGAGTTATTTTTTTCCTTTTTTGAAAAAAGAGGCTTTCAAAAAGTTAAGCAAAAGAAAGAAATTCTATAAAAATAAATCTATAATTAGAGCTTCAATGAATTATGGTGGTGTCTTGACAATCCCTTGAAGAATTCCTTAAATAAAATAGACACACACATACATAAACTCTAAAAAGATCCAGACAAAAAAGAAATATTTTTTCCCTTCATTTTAAAAATGCAGACAACAATGTTGTCACCATCATATACAAAAGCGAAAGAGACCCTGTCGTGCATAAGTGTCATCAGAACATCATCAGTGGTGAGATAGATGAAAAAAAAAGAATTGAAAAAAATGAAATAGGCGATATTAATGAATAAAGACTTTTTAAAGCTCTTCATTCCCATGATGAAAAAAAATGAATTATAATAAAAAAATTAGTGATATTAATATCCATTTCAAAATGCTTTCGATAATATATATTTCAAAAAAACAGAAGAGATATTTACAACTTACATTTGTAAAATTTTGTTTTGAAAATTGTAAAGGTAATCGTTTTAATGTATCAACAGCAGAAGAAAAATATTGTGGATTATTTGATTCAAATGGCTTATTTCCAAATGATATAACTTCTTCTTCGGTGGTTGTAGAAGAGCTTGTACTGCTAGATGTATCGCAATTTCCACTGCTACTACTTGAGCCTGTACTTGATGTTGCAGCTAAAGATCCCAAAGATGGCACAGAATTTAAACACGTTCCAGAATATGGTGTTTCGTCACCAATGCTATTTGTAATAATTTCACAACCATATGCTGATGATGTTGAAGCCGTAACAGAATCAAGGTCAATTATAGAATTTTCACTTTGACAATATGCACTTCCTTTATGCTTTTTTATAGGTGGTGGTGGTGGAATAGTAGATGATGATGATGATAAAGTAATAGAATTTTTTCTTTTATCGGCACGCTGACGCTGAAGTCTTGTTAAGACTTGACCAGCGGGCATACCCTTGTTAATCAGCGGCACTGCTCAGTTTCAGACTGAGCACTTGCCGCTGCTAAAAAAAGTAGAATCAAGGTTAAAAGAATGAAATTTGAACACAGAAAAATTTAAACAAGGAAACAATAGCTCGAGAAATTTAATGAAAAATCGCACTACCCATGCATTTATATTGATTAAAAAAAGGGGTCTTTGATGGGTGATATGAGGAGCGTAAAGAGCTCCAGTATGGAAAAAAGAAGGAAGTTATAAAATGAAATAGAAAAGTCTTTTAACAATTCAAAAACTTTAATATCAATTCCTTTGAAAAAGGGGTAAAGAATGTACTGTAAATGCTGAGCATTAACAATTTTATAAGCAAAAATATGGAATGAAAGCATTAAAATGGGGCTAATACTAACTAGAAATCAGACTCATTTTGATTCTGAGTTGTCAAACCTTCTCACCCCTTTCGTTTTATCGTCAGAAATAGAAAAAGAATTTATATTTGAAAGGGAGGAAATTTTTTTGTTCAATGCTAGCTCCACTCACCTCACCGTTCGTTCTCCTTTCAAAAAAAATTTTTTTTTTCGCTATACTCCTTTTTCCCCTATATTTTTTCTTTCTCCCTTTGGTGAAGAAAAAAGTATAAGAGAAAAAAGGGGACAGCGAATCAACTTCCCTTCGGAGGCGGTTGAAAGGCGTGGTTCGCCCCCTGCTTAGTAGTGCGTCGATAGTCGCGCGCGTCAGGCGAAATATTGCTGTCGCCAGTCAGCAGAAAAAAAAATAAAAGAGAAGAAATTGGGAAAAAATAGACGACAACCACTTTTTTCTCCTTCTTTTTTCTTCCCTTCATTGCTCGCAACTCGCATTGAAATGGGACAAACAAGCGAAGTACAATGTTGAGAAAGAGCTAAACCACTGATTGGTATAGTGAGAAAAAAGAAAAGAAGGAAATATGTTGATGAATGGCGGAGTCATTGGGGTGTCTGGCACATTAAAGAGAGGAGGAAGAAACTTCTAGTTGTGTCCTTAATATATGTATTTTTGTTGGTAACTGATACATCTGGTAAAAAAACGCCAAAAATGAAAAAAAACTTTTTTCCAGTGTGAGAATTAATCTTCTTTTTCTTTTTTTGTTTAAAACATTTTTTATATATTGATTGAATTGAGACAAAAGCTCTGATCATTTCTTTTTTTCTATTGTTCCGGTTTCCGTCCTTAATGTTTTAGTCTCTTTTTTTTCTTCATTTGTTTTATGGAAAAGCAGTGGGGGTATACTATACTTATGCACAGCGATGACAATTCATTTATTACGTCAATACCTATAATAAAAGGTGTTTTTTAAGTAATTAAGTTTCTAAAAAAGTGTTTTTAAAAAAAAGAGTAATTTTCTCATATTTTCAGCTCTCAAAAAGTAATTAGGTTTATTTTTTTAAAAAAATTTTTTATTATGATTTATTTAATCTTAGCTGCTACAGTATTTGTCATTTTTCTCTTTCGTTTTTTTTATCAAACTCATATAAGGCATCAACGTATATATTAAATGACGCGATTATTTGACGTTTACATGAAGCCCTGCGTTTTTAGCTTTTAAAAAATCTCAAAAACCAGAATTGCATAAAATATAAAAAAAGGAGTAGTACATTTTTGCCTAAAAATTAATTCTTTCTTTATTTCTTTTTTTTGTGTTAGGTGAAATTAAGTCTTGTTTTTTTAATTCACGAAATGGCGTTTTTCGTAATGTTTGATTACAAACAAACAGGACAGCATTTGCTTCCGTTTATTTTTTGTTTGAAAAAAAACGAACGTACCAAATTCCAACTTGTTTGAATTTTTGATGAATTTTCGCGTAGCGAATTCACGAAACTTCTGTATTTAACATTTTTTTCTCTGATACTTATAGCATTAATATGACAATAATTCAACCCCAAAAAACAATGATATATATTTTTAATCCTCTTCTTCTTTACATTTTTTTGCTAGGAAAAAACAGATTATATTCCTTTTTAACTAACCTTCATCTTAGATGACTATATCTTTTAAGAAAAAGAAGGGGAAAAATTATAAAGAAACAAACGTAGTAGTATTCAGTTGATTAATCATTAAGAATGTTGCTAATGAGGTCATTAATCACCATTTATGTCAGAAGAAATGAAATATTGCCTTTACAGTTGTCTCAATTTTTTGACTTTTTTATTTGGGATTGTATATATTTGTTTGAAGCTTTTATAGCTCTAAATTTGTGGTAATCATTCAAGATATATATCTTTCACTTTCGCACGTATTGTTTTTGTAGTTTTTTTACATTCAAATATTTTGTATTAAAGTTTCATAAAAAACACACACTTTTTATGTCTCGAAAAAATGGTAATAAATTCAAAAGTTTTTTTTATTACTTCCCTTTTAGTAATAATTTGTCATTACACACCATAAGTGTATCATTGTACCGCTAGTTTTTCATCAATGTTTGTTTTGTTTTAAAAAGTACAGTAAGAAATATGTAGGCGATATAAAATTTAACTTTTTAAATTACGATTATTGAATGAAAATTATCCAATGATTCTTAAATAATTTTAAGAAAAAAGAAAGATTTAAAACAAAGAACAAAAGAAAAATCATTAAGCAATTGCAAAAAAAAATATGTAAGCACATGATTGCAGTACGACATTCAATTAAACGTGACATTTTTAACGTTAAAGACTATCATTTGATGTTAAAAGTTTTTTTGTTATAAAAACAAAATAATATCTGAAAAGCATTACAATAACCTCAGGATTAATGTTTAACACTTTTTAAATAAAAAAGATCAATTGAATACATGAACAAAAAGTGAAAATTGAACGCATGGAATTATAGAAAAAAAGGGTTTAAAATTACATCATTATTTCTTCTATTGTAACATTTTTTATATTTTCAAATGCATAAAAAGGTTTAAAATGTTTAATATTCTTTTTTGAGCCTAATATGCATTTTAATCAGTATTATAGATCTACGAGTCTTGTCTATTTTTATTGACGAATGCAATTTCATAAGTTTTGCCCTTTTTTATATCTCCAGCTAAAGCTGAAACAGCAATATTATTTCACAACAACTTTTAAAGTTGTAATATTACAACATTTTAAACTGGAAATGTGTCAAATACCTTTTTTTCTGTTTTCTTATGTTAAAAAATTTTTGTTTATTAAAATTTTGCTTATCATTTAACAAGCTAAACAATGAAAAAAAAGATGCAAAAGAGAAATAACATTAAAAATAGCTTTGTCCACAGCATGAAGATGGATACCATCCAGCAGAAGATTGATTTGTTTCACTTTTTAAATCAACAACCGTATCAGATAAACCATTATTATTTTTTAATGAGGTATCACCACTTTGTGCAATAATTAATCGCCTTGCAAGATCATGAAATGCTTCTTGTACATTTTGTCCCGTCTTTGCACTCGTTTCCAAATATGGTATATTATATGTTGATGCTAATTGTCTTGCTTCTTCAGCTTTAACTTTTCTTTGTGCACTTAAATCAATTTTATTTCCAACAAGAGTAATTTGAACATGATCATTTGCAAATTCTCGAACTTGTCCAAGCCAATTCTATAAAAGTATGAAATAAAAAGGTTCAATGTTCTTCAAAATTTCAGTACCCTTATATTTTCAAAACTTGGTCTACTTGTGACATCAAAAACTAAAAGCAGTGCATCAGCATCACGATAATATGAACTTGTAATAGATCGAAAACGTTCTTGACCAGCTGTATCCCAAATCTACAAAAAACTTGACATTAAAGAAAAATTGAATAACATCAGGGATGAGGAATGCGGTCGGCCGATGATTTCTGGAAAATTCTTTATTTTTTCCTTACAAAAATAAAATCTTTTATCAGTGTTGTGCCCGATCGTTTTTATTGACTCCAACTCCGAAAAGCGATATGTTCTCCTTTTATCTTTCCATCGCCCATGGAATTAGAGTCACAACAACATTAAATTTAAAGCCGCATGGCCTGCGGGTCAATAAATTTAGGCCCACTTCTCATCCTTGATTAACATAAATGCTTTGACAATAATCAAAAAATTAAAGTTTAAACAACATTTTTGACTAATATTATTTAATAAAAAACATACTTGAAGTTTAACTTTATATTTATCAACTTCAACAAGTTTATTCTGAAAAAAAAAGTGAATAATTCTTCAAAGAATCTTTTTTTAATGTGACATACTCTATAATCTATTCCAACTGTTGAAATAAAATTATTATTCATAAATGTTCCATCTTTAAATCGTATTAACAAGCATGTCTTTCCTGTACAGCTGTCACCAAGAAGCATAACCTAAAAAGAATTCGTTATTATTACTTTTCCTTTAAGCTATAAAAATAATTAATTTGAAGTACTTGTTTTTTTTTCATTCATTCATTCTTAAAATTACATGTGACAATTTGAGATTTAGTTAATCATTTTGTTTATGTATATTTAATTTGTGTGAACTGTTTTTCTGTAAGATTTACTTTTTTACTTTTACCCCTTGACTTTCTGACTTGATAAATCTATCATATGACTTGAATTCCTTCTTATATACTTTTTGTTGTAAATTTGCTTCTTAAAGTCTTTTATTTTGTTCACATCGCAAACATTGCCGACGGCCGTCGCTTAAGATTAACAACAACAACAGCATGCTTAAAAGTCTAAGTAATTGCCGTTGTGCTTCTTCAAGAGACGAAAAAGCTGCTTTTGGAAGGAACACTATGGCACGAAGCTTTTTTTAAAGGTTTCATTTTGGCACACATTTATTTACACAAAAGTAAAATAGAAAATATATTATAAGGAAAAGAAGAAAATGACAAGAGCATGCTGTTTCATCGTCATTTTTTTTATCGAAAACAACCAAAGACAAGATTTTTTCATAAAAAATCAGAAATAACACAAATGCCGTCCACAGAAGTAAAAAGAGAAATAGAATGAAAATGCATGTTGTTCTTGTTTTTTCTTGATAATGTGACTTCTTCATGTAAAAAGTCATCAACATAAAGCTTGATGAGTTTTTTTATTTACGTTTTTAGGTAGTTAACTGAAAGAAAAACAGTTGAGAAAAAAAACTTAGTTATCTTATTTTTTGGGTAAAAAAAACATTTCTTGTTTCATTGTATAAACTTTTAAAGCTTCAAAAAAATAGTTATTGAATTTTCTCTTTTTTAAAACATATATATTCATTCTTATTTCAATTTTTCCAAGTATGCCGAAAACAGAAGCTATATACTTTTCACACTTTTTTTAAAAAAAAGACTTCAAACTTTTTTTTCAAAGAAGAAAATGCGCACGTCTTTTAAAAAAAACTAAAAGCAAAGTCGACTCAATTTAATTTCCCACATTCAGTATACACCAATCATCATCATCATCATCGTCTTCTTCTCCTTTTTCTCCAAACTTTACACCGTTTTTCTCATCTGACATTTAAGAAAAGCTAAAATACTTTGACAAAACTTATTTCTTTTTAAGAGACACCTGAAATGACATGATACTTTTGGAAGCAATGGCATGAATAACCTTCATTTGTCAAACAAAAAAAAAGTCGCTAAATTCCGGCTTATGACATAATAATATTTCTATTTTATAGCATTTATTATTCTTCAAATATCACTCAAAAATTGTTTCAAATTTTAAAAAGTATAACTTTTTTTATATTAAGAAAAAAAATAGTAATTTGGCCTTTTTGCTGCTTCAGAATACGCCAAATTAAGCATCCTATTCTTTACTTTTGCAATAATTTCCTAAAAGAACTTTTCTTTCTTCTTCTTCTACTTTTTCACAAAGAAAAAAAGTTTCATGGTGTTTTGTGTATAAGAAAAAAAGGTTGAAGAGCCTCAATTGTTATATGTTGTTTTTCAAGCTGAATAACAGATGAGTTAAAGAGATTTTAGAATGAGAATCCATGAAAGAAACCTCTTAGTATATTATATTGCATTCACAAAAACATAAAGAAGAAGAAGTAAAAAAAGAAAAACTACGTGATGAAAATGCGCAGAAGAAAAAAGCTTCTTTTTTTAACAAAAAAATGTTGGTTCAACAACTTTTTTGCTTGTTATTTTAGTTACTATGCAAAAAATAATAATAAAGTATTACTCCTCTTTTAAAGAAGAGAGAAAGTACCTTTTAAAAGAGTATATTTTATTAATAAAAAGATGGAAAAAATATTTATAAAGAAGCTTTAAGCAATCGGATGCCAATTATCATTCTTTCTTTTTGTGATGCCTTAAATGCTAAGAAAATGAAATTCATTTTTTTTATTTTGGGTTTTGCCATAACAAAAGAATAGAACATTATGCAGTGTGAAAAAGAAGAAGCTCCCAGTCGAATTCAATGCCAAACATCTGATCACAACATTTTTCTATGATGTTGTAAATAAAAAAAAATATATGCAAAATGCAATAGCAAAAAAAACTCCCGCGGGACGTTTCTTTTTTGGTTGGTTTAGTTTCTTCTTCTATTCTTAAAGTTAAAAATAAAGTCTCTTCCTTTTATCTAAGAAAGAAGAAGAAGTAGAAGCAAAAATCTTCTTAGTTGACACAACCCCCAGAAAAATGAAGACAAACTTACAGTAAAAGAAAAATGTGCATCAGAAAATAAGGAAGCTTTCTTTTGTAAAGTGCCACGCATTTTCTTCTTTTTTATTTAAAAAAATAAAATACAATTTTGAAATACAAAATTTGGAGTTTAATATACAAAAAAGAAAAAGAGGGATAGTCAGTAAATTTTGCAAAAAAAATAAGCAATAGCTTTTAAAATCTGCGTTCACGTTATGAAAAAATAGTAGGAAAAAAACGAAAGTACCAAAAAGGGCGGGACGCCGTGAGCCATAACGTGCGCTCCAAACAACCACACTATGCTTTAAAAGTAGAAAGCGCCTCTTTAATTTTCTAAAAAAAGAACAACATGCTGAAGAGCATCCTCTACTATATTGCGAAGCATGCTTTAGCATTGTCCAAAGAAACAAACAAATGCAAATGACAAAACCACAATACGGTTTAGACAAAAAAATCTAAAAAAAGAAGTAGGAAAAAAATTAATGGTATAAAACTTTCTTTGCTATCTTGTTGCTTCTAGGAAAAAAGAAATAAAAAAAACCTTTTTACTTAATTGGTAATAAAATAAATCATAGGCACACTTCTTTAAAACTTTATTCAGTCAACAATCTTTGCTAGAAACGACAAAAAAACAATTATTTTATTTTACTCTTTGATGCTTCAAACTTTCTGTTTTTTTGTTCTTCAATGTAATATTTTTAGTTGAAAAAAAATAGAAGTTATATTCCTGCTTTATCCAAAAAAATATAGCAATTTCGATTCGGATTTATGTAAAAATGAAAAGGTAATTGTAATTTTTGGGACAACAACTCTGTTATGGTATGTGGCAGTAATTTAGATAGTTTGAAATTAGCAATATTCTGTACAGTATATTCCATAAATTAAAAATTAAGATTAACTTTGATTCCAAACAAATAAAAAACTGTTTGCAGCGATAAATGCTTTCATAAAAAGATTTCCACTGACAATATTCATTAAAATCATTGAATCCAGTGGTATCGATTTTCATAGAAGGTTGAAGCCAGCGCCAACAATGAACCTTGCTTCGACGTCGGCGTCGTGATAAAATTGATTAAAATCTAGTTGTTAAAGTAAAGAAATCTTAACAAACACTATGGGTAAATTAGAAGCAACGTTCGTTATTTGCAGGTAACGGGTTTCAATAGTTTGTAAAAATTATTGCTCTATAGTTTGTAATCGCAAAGGTGTACTCTTTAAAAGCTTTAAATGTCGAAAAACCCTAATTTTTTGATGAAGCAAAAAAGTTGTCAAAGGAAAAATTTTGATAATAACGTTATTGCCAAAGTATAGTAACGACAAAAAAAAATTCTAATATTTTGTTACTTTCAAAGTACAGTAATCAAAAATTGCGTTAATATCTTTATTTTATAAGCCCATTTTTTTTAAATAACAAAACATTTAAGTATTTTTTAAACAACGGTATGTACTAGCAATATTTAGGGAGAATAATATAAACATCGCTAGTGCACAATGTCTTTTCCTGTAGAGTTTGTAATCTCGAAGATGCGGTCTTTTAAATTTTAAATGTTACAAAATCCTAAATTTTCGGATAAAGCAGAAAAAAATCGACAGTTTTTGAATTAGAGAGCTGTAATTAGTTTTTTATACAATTCTGGTGATTGGTTTCAACTAACTTGTAATCCTTTTTGTCGTTATTGTCAACTTATAGTAACTTTTTTTTAACTTTTGCAAAATTGGTGTTACAGTATTTGGATAATAACGTTATTGCCAAAGTATAGTACCGATAGAAAATTTTAATATTTTGCTACTTTCAAAGTAATCAAAAATTTCGCTACTATCCTTGTTGAATATGCACATTTTTTTTAAATTAAACCCAAATAATAAAAAATTATTAGAAATTTTTTGAACGAAATTGTGTACTAGCGATGTTTGCAGAGGATAATATTATATGTTAAAAAATCCTAAATTTTTTGATAAAGCAAAAAAACAGGTTTTTGAGTTACAAAGTTGTAACTTTTTTATATACAATTCTGATGATGGGGTTCCATAATATGTTATCCGTTTTTTCTGTTACTCTCAAAGTATAGAAACATTTTTTTAATTTTTGCAAAATTAATGTTACTGTATTTTGATAATAAAGTTATTGATAAAGTATAGTAACGACAAAATAGAAAATTCAAATGTCAAAAATCCTAAAGTTTTACTTTTAGAACCATCTTTTAAAAAGTGTTTTTAAGTTAATAAAAAAAATATATTCATTCTTATTTTGTTTTTACAGAATTATTTGGATTTAAAGGAGCCCCTTCTTCACACTCTCAAAAGAGATGTGGGGTATTGTAATTAAAAATTGATTTAATTGTTTCCGCAAAGCCGAATGCAAGATTTTTGATAAAAAAAAAAGAAGACAAATTATGCAAAGTGATTTTTTCATACAGTATCAAAAGAAATGTAAAACTTACAAAAAATTTATGACGTTTCAGAAAGGGGAAAGATTATCATTTTTAAATGTTAGCTTTAATTTATTGATACCTATTTTCAACATTTTTTAAAAGATAGAAATTAATTAACAACAATGAATCAACATTTCTTTTCTCTGCACTTCCCAAAGAAGTGATTAAATAAATTTACTTGAAACCAAACCGCTTCCACAGCTCCGACCATTGAATTATTGATTTCTTTAGTGAAGATTTTCGTGTATCAGTCGAAAATGTTTGGTTAAAAAAGCTTGATTGATAAAGATCGTCGATTAAAAAAAAGAAGACAAGTCTCTTAGGAGAGCCGCGTTGCGGCTCTTGCATATTTTAGTGAGGCATAAGGATGGTTTCATACTTGGTTTTTCATATTTAGGTTTTTCATCCTCTTTTATTTCATACCAATCTTGCCGCAATCACTACAACACATTTACCCATTACTTTTTGGCATACCTCATTTCATGCTTTTCAATCAAAATCTCATCAAATCTTTTTAGCACCTCAAAAAGGAGTCCTGCGGAACCAACGACGGCATACTCTTCATTTATTTTTCATCCTCATATAGCACTCAAAAAACACATTTTTAGTGCAAACTTTAAGAAACGCATTTTCATTTTACTTGTTGCATTGTATGCATACTGTAGCAAACTCATACCAGCATTTTTAATTACAAAAAATTATTCTCTCATATTTCATCTTCTAACAACATGAAAAAATAACACAATGAACAAACATCATCAAAAAATGCATGTTTAACATTTTTGCATTTCGATACTGTACCACATGCATACTGTATTCAACATTTACAAAAAATTAAATTTTAACATTTTTCTTCCCTAAACAGCATACCTTTTAAGGTATGCTGTTTAGGCAAATGAGATTAAAATCTCATTTGCATCAAAAAACATTACTGCATGCATTCCCTGCATTTTCATCTTTCATTCCATACACACTTGGGCAAGGTGGTGGAACAAAAATTTGAATCCGAACGATACCCAAAAATCGCAAAGGAGGGGGGGCCTTACAAAAAAATTGAATTTGGTTTTTCGAAAATCGGTAAAATCCAAAGGGGGGACCATTTGAACTTTTTTCACAAATTTTAAAATGGAAAATAAAGTTAAAATTTGATCATTTAGTCATCGTATGATGGCTATTTTTCAACAAACATCATTTTGTTGTTTTTTATCTTCAATTTCTTTGAACTGGATTTGTCTTTTTTACTATTTTTTTTCTCTTATCCTTTTTTTTGTGTCCGTTGTGTCTTTATTTTTATACTTTTTGCTACTTTTTTTTATGCTAAAACAATTAGCAAAAAGTATAAAAATCTTTATATCAAAGATATATGTACTTTTTTGTGTTCTAATTGTCTTTTTGTTAATTTAAAAAACTAAAAGTTTATTGTTTGCTATATTTCCAACAATGTCTTACTTGTTTTAACTTTTGAAATAATAATAAATGTTCTGCGAGTCTTTACATGTGATCTAAAAGTAAATGAAAAAACCAAAAAATACAAATCTTGTTAGTGTATTAACTTTTTCTAAAACAATTCTTTAATAATAATACTGCTGATGAGAGTTTGAGTAGAGTTCAGAAAATTGTGGTTTTGGCAAAACGACACCAATAAAAATTTTTATTTTGCTGATTTTTTTTTTGTTGTTGTTCAACCAACACTCTTTTCTTGTAGATGTCGATAATATCCATCAATGTATTTTAAATTCTATTCTAATTTATTTATCTTTTTAGACATCATTCAATCAATCATGATTGCATTTAACACTGATAATATGGTTCAACAAGAATTTCCTTTTCCAGCTCCGATTATGGATTACATCTTTAAGAATATTACTGCTTCACAACTTCTCAAACTTTACAAGACATGTAAATACTTTTATGCTAAATTTCGTCTTAATATCATCGAAGATTTTGAAATTCCTTACGAAGATGTACAAAGGATTGTTGGAAATTCTCTGGCTATTTGGCTTGATAATCCTGCATGGTCAAAGTTGAATAATCTTTGGATTACTAAATCTTTTACATATTGTGAACATATTGATGCTGATGGACCTCTTGAACTTGATCATCAAAAATTTGCACGTCTTACATATAAAAGCCTTACTATTTATGGCAGATTGAGTGTATCTGATTATGAATTCTTGATTAAACCTCCTACTATTCGTCATCTTTTTGTTGATGGAGCTATTGTTTCTCATGCCCTTAAATTACTTTCAATTGAAGATATTATTGAACGTGCTCCTCATGTATCTGCATTTGAGTAAGTCTCGTTTTTCCTCTTTTTCTTTCTGTTATGTTTACCAGTGGATAAATATATTCATATCATTTTTAGTCTGTATGATGTAAATTTTCCAACTAACATGGCTAACTTGATTTCTTTGGAACGTCAAACAAAAATACAATCCTTACATCTCTCTTTTGTCTCAAGGATTCCAAATGCATTGCGTGTTGTTGAATTTTTTAAGGTGAGTATTTTAACTTTTTCTAACCATACACATGGATAGGTGGAGAACAGTTTTTTCGTTGCCGTAACCCGAATTGTATTTTATAACAAAATGGCAGCTATTAGAAAATTTTGTTTTTAGTAAGAAATACCCAAATAAACAAATAATTGTCATCCTTAACCAACTCGGCACTTTTCCTTGATTCTCCCAGTATATACCACTGATACGATTGAAAGACATTTCCTATTTCATGGTTAAAGACAAATTAAATTTTTTGTTATAGAAGCATGCTACTCCAGATATTGATTATTTCTTTGGTTTTGATTTTTGGGATGATGAAGAAAATGTTAAGACATTTTTCAAAGCTGTTAATGATGGACTTCGTGCATGGAAAACTCTTCAACTTCCACCTACAATCTCATCATCGTTCATTGATTTAACTGGAAAGCTTGCTGTAATTACTGGTACGTTTGTTTTTATCATAGTTTTTGTAGCTTAAGTGACAACATGTTTTGCAGCATGTGATGGAATTGGAAAAGCAACTGCAATTTTATTTCGTCAACTTGGCGCTTCGGTAGTTGTCTTTTCAAGAAATAGCATTGAATTGAAAAACTTGGTTGAAGAATGTCAAAGCATTGAAAATGATGTAAGTTATATTCTTGTATGCTTCTGTAGAATTAGTTAACCGTGCTTTAGGGTTCTCTTCATACTCGTCATGTTCTAGATTTATTTCCATATTATTTCGAAATATTTGATTACAGATTTGGTTCAAAAATTGATATTTTGGTATGTTTAAAAGTTTAATTTCTATTTTATAAAAACTATTTATAGATAAATTATTGTGATATTTATGGATATGGAGGTGTTCCGGATATGGAATCTGAAGAAAAGTTTCGAACTGAGCATTTTGTCACAAAAAATCATTGTGAACTTATTCGTGCTGCAAAACCATATTTGACTGAAGCAAAAGGAACTATGATTAATGTTTCAAATCCTCATGATTTAATTGTTGTAAGTTTTTGCATTTCACCAACGTGAAACATGAAATTTTATTTTAGATTCCAGGAAAAGCAGCATTTATTGCACAATGTGAACTTAATATTAAAAATGATGAAGCTGAACTTTTACGTGATGGTGTTCGAATTAATAATGTCGAGTATGTTTATGTTTCTTTCATATTCTGATAATTACAGTACACTTTTAGTTCTGGTGCTCCTGTAACTTCTTTGCCACGTCCACATGGACTTTCTGATTTTGATTACAAGAAGTTATTGGAAACAACACAGAAAGCTCATGAAGAACAAATTGCAAATTCTATTGCTTTTCTCGCCTCTGATGCTGCTATTAATGAACATACTGTACCTATTAATGCTAAATTTTAGTAGAGTTTTACTGGTCTATTTTGTAATGTATAATTAACTGATAAGTATTAATGTATAATCGTATATGTGCTTGTATAAAAATAAATAAAATCTTTTTGTGGACGCATTTTTAAGAATATTCTTCAGTAAAATAAAGCTGCTAAAGTAGAACGATAAAAAGCTTTTCTAAAAAATATTCCGATCAACAGAGATTGTGGAAAAACACTGGCGACGAGCATACTGTAATTGAATAAATTTTTTGGACATTTCTTTGTTTTTTTTGTCATTCTTGGCACGGATACGGTAGGAAGTTCCTAAGAACAGCGGCGAGTTAAAGAAAAAGCATTGATCAAAGAAGAAAAATTTATTACCGTAATTAACGAAAAAACCCAAATAAATTAAACAACAATTTTCAATGAAGATTTAAAGCTATTTAACACGCAATGTAGTTCTATTGACCAATGCAAAATCAGCTGATTATGGATTACATCTTTAAGAATATTTATTAAAGCATTTAAACCCATATGGCCTCGAACCCACAACCTCCGCCACGTCATCCCAATACACACCACTCGGCCATGTAGCAACAAAGAAAAAATCCAATTTAAACATTTGCGCGCGCATATCTCCTTCAGATGGCCACCTACGGAGCTCATTTAGAATTTTTTCATGCTGCATTTTTCATGCTCTATCCATACATACCAAACATGCCAGCAAAAAAAACAGGTCCAGCAGAAAAGTTTCATTGCCAAATAGCATAATAGGTGAAATGAAAAATTAACAAAGCCTTCTTTCTCTTAAAACCAAAAGAACATTATAACAAGAAGGTCCAAGTAAATTTGGCAACACAGTATCATATACAGTATACATAAATTTTAAACATGAAAGAAAACAATGAGCACTGAAACAACCGCTGACGATTTATGGCAAACCACATGAATCTGAATTACAGCTAATGAAAGCAAGGAAAACAAAAATATGATTTTAGTAAAAGTAGAGAAGTCGAGGGATACCTTTTAACAAGATTTAAAAATGTAATAACTTTTAGAATTCCACATATTTCTTACTTTTTTATGAGATTCCGCAATTGATTTTCTGCCAGACGAATTTTATTATGATATCTCCGTATTCATAGTAGTAACAGATCAGCAATGCTTTGACGAATTTTAGATGTGCATAAATTACGAATGTTTATAAATTTTAAACAACAAATTATCAATAGCATCACTTCAGCTATTAACTGATTTTTCATATTTTTAGACATCAAAACTTTTAATTATCATGTTAAATTGTTTAACGGCAATTTGAAATCTTTAGCTTAAAAAAATCAAAACAATCAGCAAAAAAACAATAATTGCAACTGATTGTTTGACAGGCAATTAACTCTTAAAGCGAAAACAACGACATTAGAAACAAATTTTTTTTAATGCAATAATTTTTTTTGCTTTTTCTTCTTTGACGTGAATATTATTTATCCACAGATTGTTTTTAATTTTGTAATTATACTTAAACACCACTACCACAATCTATTATTGATGTACAAAACTTTATTGAACCCTTTACGCGAAAGTTACATATATTTTTTTGATGCATTTGCTTTTTTCCATCGTTCTTATCATTCTATTTTTAGATGCTTCGTGTAGCTTTCCAGCAATCTCGTTCTCTTGGAACTTCTGCTGTTCGTGCTAAAGAAAATGATTTAATTGCACAAGCATTCGTCAAACACATTCGTGATTTAGCTTCAAAGCAAAAATCTGCTGGTGGTCTTGTTAATACTTCTCCTGAGATCAAGAAAGCTCTTGATGAACAACTTAATCGCCTTGCTAATAAATTCCAATTGGCTAATGCTGATGTAGTTTCAAAGCTTAATGTTCAACTTGAAAAAGCTAATGTTGAAAGTTCTGTTACTTCTGCTCTTGAAGGAAAAACATTGGATCAACTGCTTGCTGATATCAAAAGAGAGTGAGTTGTTTATATCATCCCATTTTACTTGAGATGCAAGAAGAATCTTTAATTGTTAGATATTATCTAATTGCATAGATTATTCTGCTGAGCCTTTGTTATTCACACCTGAGCAAGGTGGTAAGAAGAAAAAACTTTTTGCACCATCTATTGCACCATCCACAACAGTTAATGTGTGAAAATACGGTATTTATCTGCCGTATTTTCACACATTAACTGCCATCTATTATTGCAATTTGGTACGAGTTCTTACCACTTGCCCATGTGTGCTGATATGTCTTAAAATTTATATTTATACGGAATTTTTTTTAGACAAGATGAATATTTAAAACAACGTGAACAAAAGAGAGCTGAAGAAAAGAAACGTGAAGCTGCTCTTGCTGCTGCATCTTCCAGTGCTGCCGCTGAATCTGGTGATGAAAAACAACAAGAAAAACGACCAAAAGCTTAAATATCAAGAAATATAAAAAAAATTATATGATTGCTTCATTTGAATTCAAACTGTTATTATTACTGTAGTTTGAATATGAATATTTTTATTAGGGTAATTTTCTTGTAATGTAGAGCTATTTCAATAAAAGGTGATTTCGTTTATGTTGTTTTATAATTTTGATCATATTGCACTGATGCACATGCCTATTAATACACAGGAAAAATGTGTTCTTGTTGCTCCATGACTGTTTTCTTTTTACACATTTATTGCAATGTACAATACTAGTTTTACTAACGTTTTTGCTTCTACCGTAGCCCGGGGGTGTTATACTAGCACATTACGTGATCCTTGTTATCAGATTTAGATAGATTTAAGCCTGGTTATTTGTTCTTTAAACCTATTTTATCTTATTCATGCTTCCTATTCGTGGCAAGACATTTCTATTCGTATTTTAAAATTTTCAACTCTGAGCTCAGCTGATTACGTAAAAACTTTAAAATAACTTTTTATCGTGATATTGATCTTTAAAGATTCTTTTTTATTAACAAATAATGGCAGATAAAGAACCTGAATTTATATTTTATCATGAACAACAAGAGCTACAAATGTGCTTAAAGCATGCATTAAATAATTTACTTCAACGTCCAGCATATACAAAAGAAGTATTAGATGATTATTGTTTACAGTAAGTTTATTTTTATATAACTCTTCTTTTTACTAATAATTTCAGCCTTGATGATCGTAATTGGTTTAATCCTCATCGTTCAATGCTTGGATTAGGAAATTATGATGTTAATGTTTTGATGCTTGCGCTATCTTCAGTGGAAGAAGATCTTAGTCTTGTATGGTTTGATTCTCGTCTGTATGTTTATATATTTACGACCACAAGTATACTAATAATACATTTTTTAGAAAGTTTGAAAATGTCAATACTGAAAAGGTTTATGGTTATATATTTAACAAACCAAATACTGGATTGCTTGCTTTGCTTACTCGTGGTCGTCATTGGGTAAATACTTATTACTTTTCTTCAATGTGTAATCTTTGTTTTTTTAGTTTACTGTACTTCCTATAAATGATGGCCGACATTACAACCTTGATTCAAAATTAGCTCGTCCAGAACGTATTAAAGATTTTCCTGCCTTCTTTAATGAACATCTTGCAAAAGGTGGTGAAATTTTAATAGCAACAAAGTTCGAACATGATGTAGTTATTAAGAAGCCAACTGATCAAATTTAATACAGAACTGAAATATTATTTACGGGTTTTTGATGTTATAAATGGGTATTATATTTTTGAAATTTAGTCATTATTGTTTTTCTTTATCATTGTTTTCTATATTTTTATTAGTTTTCTTTTATGAATAAACACATTTGTGCAATATAAGAATATGTATGAAATGAATATTTGGAATTTGCGCACGATTTTTGACCACAAGGGGGGAACCATGTGTTTTTTTCTATCAAATTTTTATTACTTTTCTTTGAAGAATTTTTTGGTTACTTTTAAAGTTTAATTACTTACTTACTTCCGTTCATTTTTGTCACACACACACGAATTGATTTGTTTTTGCAACTTAAACAAGGGTCGATTTCGCACACCCAGCTACTGCAGCATACTGTTGTATTTTTTGCAAATGTATGCGCAAAAAAAAGCAAACCATGATATTATTATTACTGTTTGAAATAATGTTATTGTCATCTTTTTTGTTTTGCTCTTTTAACTTTACGGCCAAACTTAACTTTTTTTTATGATTGCTTTCTTTTTTGTCATCAAAACTTTCCATAAAATCATTCTTTGCAATTACTTCTTTCCCCCTTCTTCTTCCAGGAAGCGATTTTAAAGATTAATATAGTCTTATGGCTGTTGTTACCTGCTGTACCAGCAACTTTTTTTATTTAAAACAATGATAGCATATACATGAAGAGAAAGAAGATAACAAAAGAAAAAAAAAACAGTAGAAGCTTGAAAGTATGGATGGCTTTGTCCTAATTCCTCTCTCTCTTTTTCTTAACAAGCAAAGGTTAACTGTAGAATGTTACGCTTGAATGGAATCTGTCCAAAATGATAAAAAAAAGTGAAAAAAAATGATAACACACGTTCTTAAAAACTCCTACTGCATGCTGTCCCATCCCCATCTTGTCAAAACAGAACGATCATTTGAGGCCGCCTAATAAGCCTGATAGTTGGTTGTTGCTGGCCCACCGTCTCTGCCTTTTTAAAGAAAAAATAAAAAGGCTTTAATTGCCATTATAATTCTGAATATCTCTTCTAATAACCATGAGGAGAGTTACAATAACTGGTAAGTAGTTATTTGAATTTGCATAAAAGCTGTTGTGGTTTATATGTTTTATTACAGAAGGCTCCTTGAAAGATGAAATGCCAATTGAACGACGAAAAAAAGAGAAAGTACCACAACCAGAAACATGGGGAGAAATTTTTAAAGCTTGGCCGAAAACAACTTTATGTATTGTTAGTAATGAATTTTGTGAAAGATTTTCATATTATGGTATGAGAAGTAAGTTTTATCCATTTTAATTCTATTTTTACTTTTGATTTCTTTTTTTCATTGTCTCATGTTTCGGCTTTTAAATGATAAGCTTCAATGAGAAAAAACAACATCAATTCTTAACATGAGCTCATTAATTTTAACTTATCAGTAATTTTTTTTGTCATCTTTTTAAAAGAACAATCATAAAGCTGTGATTGATTGATAAAAGGATAAGCTTCCCAAAAATTTATGTAAGCATAATCTAAATATACAATTAAAAATATTATTATATTTAAGTAATTTAAATCTTTTTTTTTAGCTGTGTTAACACTATATCTTTTGAATGTTTTAAAATTCAGTGATAATGTTTCAACAGTTTTTTTCAACGGTTTTACAGTACTTTGTTATCTTACACCTATGTTGGGGTCTATTATTGCAGACGGTTATATTGGGAAATTCAAGTAAGAATTCTAAATAAGAAACAAGCCAAAAAAGATGTAAATAAAAAAATAAATTTAGAACAATTTTTACCGTATCCATATTATATGCTGCTGGACAGGTTGTACTTGCTTTCTCTTCAATTAATAATTCAAGTTCACCTCTTCATCCTGCTCTTGATTTAGCTGGTTTAGGAATTATTGCATTTGGAACTGGTGGTATTAAACCATGTGTGGCATCATTTGGTGGTGATCAATTTGAGCCCCATCAAACTCGAATGCTTTCACTTTTCTTCTCAGTTTTTTACTTCTCAATTAATGCTGGTAGTATGATTTCAACATTTATTTCACCACTATTTCGATCCATGTCATGCTTGGGACAAGATAGTTGTTATCCATTAGCTTTTGGAATTCCAGCTATTTTGATGATTGTTGCAACGGTTATTTTCATGTTGGGAAGTTTTAGCTACAAAAAGCCTCCACCAAAGGATAACATTTTTGGAGAAGTTGGAAAACTTATGACAGTAAGACATATTTTTTCAAATCAATATCTGATAATCAAGTATTGACTGATTTTTTAGCGTGCAATTTGCAGTGGTGGAAATGGTCCAAAACGAAATCATTGGCTTGAAAAATATCTCAATACTCATAATTGCGAAAATGATCCAAAATGCATGGAATTGAAAAAAAAAAAGAGAGATGACAGTCTTTGCCAAAAAGCTGAATTTATTGAAGATGTTAAATCGTTGCTTCGTGTGCTTGTAATGTATTTACCAGTACCAATGTTTTGGGCTTTATATGATCAACAAGGCTCTGTTTGGCTTATTCAAGGTATTCAAATGGATTGTCGCCTTTGGGGTAGTACTCTTTTATTACCCGATCAAATGCAAACTTTAAATGCTGTTCTTATTTTGGCTTTTATTCCACTTTTTCAAGTTATCATTTACCCAATTGCCGCAAAATTTGTAACTTTAACGTAAGAATCTTAAAATTGAAAAAAACAAGCATTCATTGATTTCTTTATAGTCCATTGAGAAAAATGGTTGCTGGTGGGGTTATTGCTGCACTTGCCTTTGTCGTTTCTGGTTTTATTCAACTTGCCGTTAATGTAAAATATTTTTACAAATTTCGGAAATAAATAAACAATCTCAAATTTTAGAAAACTCTTCCTGATTTACCACCTGATGGTACTGGATATGTTTCAATCATGAATACTATTAGACCTGGATGCAATATTAGTGGTGCTACAGTATTTGGTTCAACGTATACAAATGGTTTTCCATTGGCTTACAATACAGTAAGTTTAAAAACGGAAAATGCTGTTAATTAGGATTTTAAATTTTAGAGTTTATATGATGATAAAAATAAAAAGATTCAACAAATGATAAAAGTTTCAAAAGGCGAAAATATTAATTTTCAATTTACATATCAATGTGATGACGATTCTAATCTTGTAAAAAATTATACAGCTCCTGTTGTTGATGATGGAAGTATTTATAATTTGATTATTAGCGAATTTGGTGCTGTAATGCTAGAAGTGGATCCTACTAAACCAACAGAAGGAACGGGTGAATTCAGTTTATCACTTACCTTGGCACTTAATGATACAAATTATGTTGGACATATGGCTTTATGTCGAGCAGGACAAGATAATTATTGTGATCCAACAAAACCAGAAGATTTTTATTTTTATGAAGTAAATTATGATGATGAAAAAGATACTGATTTGGATACAATTATACCGTATGCTAAACCCGATGGTAGCTTTGATGCAAAAAGATTTGTTTCTGGATATGCATTTAAAGCTATTCGACCCGGAAAGTAAGTTAAATAAAAAATAATTAAAATATATTTTTTTGTGTCTTTTTTAGCTGGAATTTAGTATATTTGCATAATTTAGCAAAAAGTGTTGGAATGCAGTCATTAAAACCAAGTGAAGTAGAATATAATGAAACTGGAATCAACATTTTTATCAATAATCAAGGAGGTGTTTATGCAGCCGTACTTACTGGTAGCTATTTACAGGTAAATCAAAAATTTTGCATATCCTAAAAATATAAATGCAATTTTTAGCCCGCTTATCTTGTCAATCAAATTGTACCATTTAATACAGTATCCATTCTTTGGCAAATTCCACAATTTGTTATTATTACAATTGCTGAAATTTTATTCTCAATTACTGGTTACGAATTTGCATATTCACAAGCTGCTCCATCCATGAAAGCGCTTGTACAAGCTCTTTGGCTTTTAACTACTGCTGTTGGAGATTCTATTATTGTATTAATTGCTGTTTTAGATATATTTAGTGATCAAGCTGTTCAAGCCTTTGTTTATGCTGGTAATCAATAGCAATAATATTGCTTGTTTAAAAACACAAAAAAAGTCATTTTTAGGTGCAATGTTTGTTGTTATTATCATCTTTGCACTTATGTCTATTTTCTATTATGATTACAAATATTATACTGGTGAAACTGATGATGACGACGATGAATTTGAAGACGAAGATGCAATATCATTAGCTCAAACAAAGGATGCATTGCCATATGAAAATGGACATGGTCGTACAAACAAAGGTTTTGATGATTCATGGGATGAACGATTATAATGAATGTTTTTTTAAAAGAAAAAAGGAAAGAAAAAAATTATTTGTTATTATATCAAAAAATAATAATTATTATTGTGCATTCGAAAAAGCGCAGAGACTTGTTAATTCAATAATAAAACATAAAAAAATCAATTTTTAAAACAAAAACGATAAAAATTTTTAACAGCATTATTACTCATCAAAAATTATACAAAAAAGGGGAACAACGTTTAACATAAAGCAAAAGAGAGAGAGAGAGAGATTTCGAAAAACAATTCAACAAGGAATTATGCAAATTGGCGTATAAAAAAAAGTGAAAATGTATATATCATAATTTAATATGTCTGTCTTCTGACGTAGTATTATAATCTACTGTTATCTTTGTAGTTTTATTTGTTGGAGATCCAATTCGTTGTTCTTTAAAAATTTTATATGCTTGTTGATTAATTTCTTTAAAGGACAATGGTGGTGGTATATGACTTGTCTGGGTTGGTGGTGTTATTTCGATTTCGAGCTATAAGTTTTTAAAAAAAGAGAATATGTAATTATTACTGTTTTTGATCTTTTAACCTTCTAACCTACCGGTTTTGGCCTATCATTACCATTTGGTTGTAAATAGGTTGAAACATTTGTACCAATATTTGAAATATTATAATCAGCAATAACGGTACGTTTAAAGAGCATTATTCGGCCAAGTCCTAGTATTAAAAGTTGTCCTATTGGGGCAGTGATAAGAATGCTTAGAATGCATGTTTGAAGGACAAGGTTAGCATGTGGTTCAGTGTCAGCTCGACGAAGGCAATACGCTGCAAGAGCAGGTGCAAGTGCGGCCTATAATAATTATAATAAAAGTACATAAATGATGATGTATGATTTTCATAAACAATAATAAAAATGTTTTTACCTGTACTGTTGCTTTTGGAATAAAACACATTGACATGAAACCTTGTTCTTGAATATTGAGACTTGTACAAAGGGAGATCAAAAAGGCAGCAATACAACGGAAAATAATACCTATATAATAATAGCTTTATATGCTATTTTTAAGTTAATAAATGTTACCCAAAAACATGATAGCCATTGCATTTCCAAATAGTTCCCATGAAATAACAGAAAAATCAAACAATAATCCAATAAGGGCAAAAAGGATAGGCTGGAAGAATAGAATCCACATAATTCGAAAAGCGCGTTCTTCAACTTTTGTCTAAAATTCATTTACAGTATAACTTTTGTAATGCCACAAAATCTTACTCTTTTAGTATTGTCATATTTCCATTTCATCGCAGATACAATACACATAAAGAAGACAATAATTGGTCCAGCAATAAAGCACTGGATACTTCGAGTACCGTAATATAGAGCAAGTGACATAAATACAGTTATTGCAACGCGAGTAAAATGTAGGAATGAAGCATCTTTACGAGGAAGAGAACGTATAAGAAGACCAGCAAGAATACCAATAATACCAGCAATTAAAACTTCAACAAGAATTCGAGGAATTGTATATGATAATTGTCCTAGAAAAATGAAGTTGCATTTAATTAATGCTCAAATAAAAAAGCTTACCATTGTCAATAGTATTTAAACTTGTTGCTAAGACAATGTAAAAACATGTAATACTAAATAAATTATCAATTGTTGCACTTGCAAGAATTACAGTAGGAATGCCTTTATCTGTTCCTCTTTCTTCTTTTTGTAATCGAATCATTGCTGGAACTGTTACAGCTGGAGAAGTTGAAGCTAAAATAAAGCCGAAAGCTATTGAAATAGCTAATGGAACACCAAAAAAGAAATATGATGCAAGAGTGATTATGATTACTTCAACCAAAGTTGAACCAATACCAAGCATGGAACACATGTACTAAAAATTGATGAAATTATTTAAAAAAAATAAACAATTAAATCAAACCAAAGAATTTCGAAGAATTTCTGGATCCAAGCTTATACCAGCTCTAATTAAGATACATATAAAAGCAAATTGTCGTAAAGTATCCTCCCAAGTTCTATTAATATGAATCATATCTTGCAATGTAGGAATGTTTCCAAATAATATTCCAACAATAAGCATCCCTAAAATAATTAATGATGCTAAGAAAAGCGCCAAAAAATAAATTTAAAAAAGCTACCCAATAATGGAGGTAAAAATAGATAACTTCCCAATTTTCCCAATGTTACTGCACAAACCCATAAAACAAATAATGATAGAATTGTGAGGATATAGTCCTCCTCGTAAGGTACATCCACTCCAAGAAATGTTCGTGGTTGAAATATAGTTGGATCAGTATAATCAAAAGTTTCTGTTTGATCAAAAGGACGTTCATCAACATCTGTTATATTAGTAATTGAAAGAGGATGAAATAAATTACGTTGAAAAATTGCAACTAATGTAATATAAATTGCAATAAAACCAATAATACTTGTGAGGATTAAATTTGCCTAAAAATATTATTTTTATTAAAGAAAAAGGTAAAAGAAAAAAGAAGACGAACTTGTCGGTGTTTCATTACAATCTTGAAATTTTCTTTAAAGCGTTCCCGAATTTGTGTATCCATTTTTGATAAATTTTTTAACAAATTTTACTACGACTGTTTCAAAAAACTTGAAAATAAAGAGAAAAGTGTATCCGTAAACAGCCGCAGCGACACCAACAGAATAAAATGTAAAATTATAAAAAAAATAACGCTTTTGAATAACGTCAAAGCCTCATCAACAAGTCAATATCATTGAAGACAAAAAGTAGCGACAATCAATTCAAAAATAAATACTGGCAGTGAAATCGAGACCGGTTTGCATAAGCTTTTTTTTCTGTTTCAATTTTAATACCGGCACACATTGTCTCCGATAAAAGATCGTTGAGTCAAGTTTGTCAACGCTTTCAATAACACAAAAATCATAAAAACCGTTACCTTATCAATGTTGTTTTACGTTTTTAGCTGCTCCGAGCACCGCTCTATGCCCTAAGAATTACAAATTTTCAAGCTTTTTTCAAACAATTTTTTTGACTTTGATCACAAATGAGTGCAGCTACAGTAACCTGGAAATTGTAACTATGCACATTTTCGATAATCTTCAATTTTATAGCAGTAAGCAGTAAGCATACCCTTTAATGGATAAAACAGTTTACGGTCAGAGTTTTGGTTAACCCATAATATCAATAATAGCAAAAATATTAATAATAATAAATTTGTAAACATTAAAAAACTGAAGTGATAGCTTCTAAAAATAGATACGATTACATAGACGGAACAAGAACAAAATTAAAGCAGAAAATGTTGTTAAGAAAGTAATCGAATAAAGATATTTACCAAAATATATAAAAAATATTCTACTTTGAAAAATAGTCATACTGTAGATCCATGGAAAAGTAACATTCTTCGTTGCCCAAAAAAAATAATATTTGAAAAAGTTAAAAAGTACCAGCAAAAAAGTGAAGTTCTTATTTTATTACTATAAAATTAATTACAAAAAGAGCTACAAAAATATAACACCATTATAACAAAATTCCTACAGTATACTTTACTCATTTATTATTTAAAAGAAAATTTAGTTATAATATTTTAACATTAAAATTTGGTTCTTACTTTAAAAAAATGTTTTTTTTTTCGTTACTGTAGTTTTGTGTCGATAGTAAATGTGAAAAGGACTTCTGCAGAACCATGGTTAAACATTCTGGTTAAAAAAATTTTAATGCAAAAGATTTTGCCGCCAAAATTGGATGTTTTCTTTTTAACCATTCGGTTTCGAATCTTTTCGTTTATGACAAAAATATTAAGCTGTGTACAACCGTTTGATTTTCTTTCCTAAAAAAAATGCAGCTAATGTTCAAGAAGTACTTTTTTTAAAGAAAAAAAAACTATTGAATGTAATTTGTTTCGTTGTAGAAACTGAACAGTCGCCATGATTCAAGCATGCATCATAGTCGTTTTCCTTTTAATCCATAAATTTCGATGATTTTTTTCTTAATTTTTTGTTCTCTTTCGCTTTTCTATTTTTTGTTTGTTTCTGTTGTAATTCATTTGGTTTAACACTATTTAATTTTAGCTTCTTCTTCTACACAAAGATGGTTGACGTTGAAAAAAATAAATCATCAAAATTGAATCGACGACATCATATTAACTGGAAAATTCTTGCTGCTATTGCTTTTGCTGTTATCCCAATCACTACAATTCTTGGCATTCTTTCTTATGGTACTAATACAAAAACTCAAGCATCGTAAGTTTATACTTTTTCTACTATGTCTTTTGAGGATAGAAAACATGACATAATGTCGAATAACCTTTTGTTAGGATTAGTCTGTTTAAACGAAGATTTTTAGATTCATTATCACTTATCCTAATAACTATGAAGAACAAACACCTGAAGCTTTGTATCATCGTATTAACTATTTATTGGATGAACTCCCTGAATTCTCTAATATTAACTGCTCAGCAATATTTGCTGGCAATGAAAATGAAACTGAAAAAGCAAAGCAATGGAAAATTCCCAGCTTTGAACTTGTTTGGAAGCAAATTGAAGAATCAGATGATCAGTATGTGTTGTATTATATATTACATTTGCTTATATATATTTACTTCTATTTAGATGCAAAGCTCTTAAACAATCATTTGTTTTTCTTGATCACTCTCTATCACCTGAAGAAACTGATTATCCAATTGCATATGGAGCGTTGGTTTATAAAGACGTTGAACAAGTAAGCCATATATGCTCAAAGATATATATAGTGTGTTTTAGGTTACATATATGTTAAGCTCAATCTATCGTCCAAATAATGTCTATGTTTTTATGGTTGATTTAAAAGCTTCTAATGACTTTAAACGAAGGATTCTGTTTTTTCGACAATGTTTTCCAAATATTCACGTTCAAGTAAGTACTACTGTATTTGATTGCTGCATATTTTGTATTTGATTTCAATTTTTCAGTACACTGATGTTCCTGTTACTTGGGGTGAGCATGAAATTGCAAATGCTATCTATCAATCACTTCGAATTTTAACAAAATCAAAATATGAATGGAAATATTTTCAATATATCTCTGGTTTTAGTATGCCCTTAAAGACAAATCTTGAAATGATTAGAATTTTTAAACAATTAAATAGATCTGTTGATTTGCATATTGCAAAATTTAATCCTAAAAGACTTTCCTGGGCTGTATGTTTTTGTCGTATATATACAATCGCAAATACTTATACATGTTTTAGAATTACGGTAGAGTTGTTAAAGGAACTCCAAAAAATGAAGTTAGTTTTTTTAAAGATTATTATCAATAAAGTACTTTGTCTCATTTTTAGTCTGATTCGCCTTTGCCATTATTTATTACAAATTTAGCTGCAGTATTTACAAGAGAAACTGCAGAAGCAATGATTGATTCTGAAAAAGTTGAAAAATTAATGAAATTTTTGGAAACTACTGTAAACTCCGATGAAACAATGTGGGGAACAATTCTTGGCAATCCTGATATTCTTGAAATTCCTGGAGGCTTCAATGGTTCAGCTATATTAGAAAGAATTGAAGAACAAGAAGAAGAAGATCGTCGATTTAATCCATATGGAGATCCAAATAAAACTCGCCCAGATGAATATACTTTTGTTCCTTCACAGTATTACATTTCAAGATATCATATTTGGGAAGGTAAAGATCAAGCAATATACTGTAAAGGTAAGTAATATAATTTTTATTTTCGGGTATTTTAAAGTTTGACCGAATGGATATATTACCGAACGGACAGTTGACCGAAATACTATTTCGATCGAATACGACATATAACCAAATCTTTGATTTATTTTGACGGTCAAATATGTGTTTAGTCAGGCGTCGTATGGTCAAATGGCTTTCGATCAAACATCATACAATCTTATTTTTTATAATTGTTTACATTACTGACACATTTTTTATAGGGCAAATCGTACAATATTCATGTGTCTTTGGAGTTGGTGATCTCCCAATTTTAATTACTCGTCCAGAACTTGTTGCTCATAAGCTTTACTTTAATTTTGAACCAGCAGCGTATTTTTGTCTATATCAAAATCATTGGAAAAGAACTCTTAATTTGAATGCTCAACAAAATTTCAATGCAACTCCTTACAGTCATCTTGCAATGGTTCAAGCTACTCGTGGTATATCTATTAATAATATTTCATTCTTTTATATGTAACATGATGATTTTTAACTTTTTTATACGTTTGTTAAATTTGCAAAAATTTTTATATTTTTATAAATTTATAACCTTTTTGATTACTGTAGATTATTACTCGTTTTTATGCATTAAAAGAAAATTGATTGAAATTATTGAACCATTTCAAAGAGGTGGAAAACGAATACAGTAATACAATGCAGTTGTTTAAGAAATTTAATAAAGAAGTTTGTTAAAGTATACTGTAATAAAGAAACCAATTTATGCATTAGGTGATAAAAATGTGTATCTGTTAAAATCAAAACTGGTTACTATTAGGAAAAGGAAAGTAGTTTTCTTTGAAGTACAATGATTGTTATTGTTTCATAATTTATATTTGATAAATTAAAAGTAAAATAAAGACTCCAATCGTTAACACTGCAGCAAATAATATGACACGATTACTGTAGTTGTGGATGCAAACTTTTTTTTTACAAATTTTCTTTTATTATACAACAATACTTTCAGCTTTTAAAAGGGTTAGTTAAATTTAAAATACGTTTGGTTAATGACCCAAAAGAACAACGCTTTTTTATTCTATTTTTTTGTAATATTTGTGAAGAAACACATAACTCTATCTTCTAGTTTGTTTTTAAAAACTAATTTAAATATCCAATAAAGAAAAAGCCAAGCTGCTGTTGTGAACTGTCATGGTAAGCTGATTTTCATGTTATCTTGCCTTAATCGCCGCTTTCATCTTACAATTGTGTGCTCCCTTTCTTTATTTTTTGAAAAAAAGAAGACATTTTTGGGATGGCAATGGATAACAAAAAAAAAGAAGCAAGCCGTATTTAGCTTTTTGAGCACCCCAAAAGACACCCAGAGACATCGCGTCTTTTTTTTGTTCATGAAGAATGTCGTCCTCAAAAACTCTACTCTTTTTCTTTCTTTTTTTTGCGTTGTCACCAGCCCCAAGCTATGCTTCATTTTTCTTCATAGTATAGTAATGACGCTTCAATAGCTAAAAAAATATACATTCCATGCTTCTACTATTTTTTTATAGCTTTAAGCTCAATTTTTGGCATTATAATTAAAAAACATTATGTATAAAATGCAACACTGTTGGTAGGCCCACATAGATGGATGGACATCAATTAGATGTTGGCTCTTCGTGTAATCCAATTTGATAATTATGCACCCCAAAAAAAGCATGCAACAAAACATTGAAAATTGCTGTTTTGATGCAAAAAAAGAGAGAAAGGCGAGTGAACGACGACTGAAAAGTTATTCTTTAATGTTTTGAATTTTTGTTGTCTTTTTTTGTTTCCTTTTTTTTAAAAGTTTCAAAATTCTTTGATTTTCCTTAACTTGGAATGTCACCTCTAAAAGGAAGAGATAGATTTTTTTTCTTATGAAATTACTCATCCATCAATCAAGTCAATTTTCAATTCTTTCTTCAACCCCCTATCTATTTTTTTTCACTTTTCCTCCTCCCTATTATTCTTATCCTATACAGTCGTCGGTTCATTGCACTTGTGGTATTTTTTGTTTATTCAAGATTCTGCAATGTTGTTTTTTTTTCAATTTTAAAGGAACAAAGCATCATTCAACAATGCTTTTTTACACTGCTTTACACCGTTTTTGATCCACGTCAAAACTGATAACGCTCTATTTTTCCAAGGGAATTATGCCTCTAATAAAACTGTTTATTTCCATTTTTGTTGTTGGGATGAAATCAATATGCACAACAACAACAGTCGTTTTTTTGTTGCTTTTTTAAAATTTTAATGAGATGCTCAAGAGTAGTAGAAGACTAAGAAGGACTACTTCTTTTTTGAAGCATATTTAGTTAGTTTTTTTTCGCCTTTAGTGTTGGTAACAGAAAATAAATGCTGCATCAAAAAAGGGCATATTGAAAATACACGTATGTGAACAACTAAAAAAAGAAAGCCGTGCATGTCGGCTCAGCTTTCTTTTTAGTATATACCTTTTTTTATAATATTTATCGCCCAAAAGCCCAATAAAGGATGTATTTTTTTCTTCTGCCTATAGAACGAAACACTTTTTCTACATTACATTTTTCAACAACACAAGACCGAGTGAAAAAAAGAATAAAGTTTTCAAAATGTATGTAATTAGTGAAAGGTTTACGGGGAAAGCTGCAGTAAAAAATGTTCATTTTTATTTTTTTATGTTTCTGTTTTTTTGAAAAAAAATATCTTTTTTGACATAAAAAAATTTTAAAAGGCGTCAAGATGAACTTGTTGAAAGTTGCCTGCAGTCTGTTTAAACAGGTTCATCACCCTTCAATGAAGTTGTGGCAAAAAAAGAGAGAGACAAAATTGTTGTTTTATTTTTTGCGCAATTGCAACTTTTCTCTTTTTTGCTTCCATAAATGCAATGAAACATTTGTTGTTTTTTAAAAATATGAATCCAGGCAAAAATAGGAATCAGGGAATCTCTTTCCTTTTTCTCTTTTTTTAAATACACATTTTTTTTTCGAGTTTCTTGCTTTTCTGTAGCATGTTTACATTTACATTTGCTGTTTTGTTGTTGTTCCTTGAAGAACAAAGAAATGTTTGTTTGTTCAAGTTTTCAGTCATTTTTTTACACATTATTATTTTTGTCGTCGTCGTCTTCTTCTCTCCGTGATTTAAATTCAATCAATTTTTAAAAAGATTAATTATTATTTTTTGCATTTTTAATAACTGATTTTTAGTATAAATAATAAAAAAAACATGGTGCATGGACCACAATGCATTTGTCAAATCTGTACTTGCGGGTAAGAAAGCAAAAAAAGAGTGAAAGGAAATACAATTAAACTTTCATACATATTTCTTTTAGGCGACATAAATGTCCATATAATGCAAATGCAAGCTCTTTAAGCTTTGGTGACCATCAAGAATTTCATCGAAAGGTTTTTTTCTTCACTTTTTGTTTTCATATGTTTATATTTTAATGCATAAATTTATTCAGGAATATGCAACCGTAAGCTCGAGTGGCGGTGTTGAGCGTGCGCGACCAATTAAACGCGATGGTGAGCTTTCAGCAGGAAATTTTGGTGTAAGTTTCATTTTTGATACTTCTTTTTCTTTTAACTGCTTCTTATGAGATTGAAAATACGTGGTAGTGTAAATTGTTAGCGCGTAACCCATGGTGACATAAAAATAACTAAATAAAGGAATTTTTTTTGAACACTTTATTAAAAAAAGAGAAAAAAAAGACACTATGAGATCCTATAAATTGTACTTTTGTTGGGCTTTCTTTTTTGCTTATCTTTACTAACTTCGCAGGCAAATGGCAGACCACAAAGTAGTGATGGCAGTAATAACAGAACACATATTTCTGTTCCAAGTATCACTTTAACCCAATCTATTAGTGATCATAACGTTGCGGATACCAAAAATCGTTTCATCACATCTGCAGCTTTAAAAAAGCGTGGCCAAAAATCTCAAGTATGCTTAAAAAGAATCGTCGTGTAACTTTTATTGATTATACTTTACCAACACAGATTTTCTTTGATGCTGGAAACGGTAGTAATGATAATACTACAATGCAAAGCAGTTACTCAAGTGCAAATAAATCTGCACTTTCTCAAGCAAATACTCGTGCAACTCCAATTCGACCAAGACAAAATACAGAAATTTTTGAACGGAATGGTACTGTAGTTTCTGCATCAACAAATCAACAAGATTTTAATGCCAAACAAGGTGAAAGATATCCAATTAGTAGACCAAGAACTTCTGATCTATGGAAGGTGCTGTGCTTTTTTTGCTTGCTTTTTTGTGTTGCAAAAATTAATTATTTATAAATTTTAAAAATAATAATGTGATATTTTTAGAGTAATGGTGGAAGTATGGGAACTTCAACAACCAAAGAAGAATTTCAATATAAAGCAGGTGAAAGATATGAAACCAAAAAGCCACGTGATTCTGGAATTTTAAAAGGTGAAGGAAAATTTGAAGGCCAAACTATCAAATCTACTGAATTCAGTCCAAAACAAGGTGAAAGATATGATATTAAAAAACGAGAAGCATCTGAAATTTGGAAGGTAATTTATTAATATCTTTTTAAAAAAAACATAAGAAAACCGATTTTTTCAGAATAACGGTAATATGGATTCTGTTACCGTAAGCCAACAGGATTATTCCCATACAAAAGGTGATCGATTTGAAGCTGTAAAACCACAAGATTCTGGAATCCTTAAAGGTGATGGATCATTTACTCGAGAAACAAGCACTTTAAGTGATTATCAAGCTAAAGTTGGAGAGCGTTTTGAACCAAAAAGGCCTCAAAGCTCAGATTTATGGAAGGTAATAATAAATGCTATAAAAAATATAATAAAGTAATTAAAAATCAAAATTTAAGAACAATGAAAAAATGGAAGCATCAACTGTAAATCGAAGTGATTACAAACATGCAAAAGGAGAACGATTTGATACTAAAAAGCCAGCCGATTCTAATATTCTTAAAGGTGATGGAACATTTGTTGCTGAAACTAGTGCAATGAAAGAATTTTCGCCAAAGCAAGGAGAACGATATGACATTAAAAAACGAGATAATTCGGATTATTGGAAGGTAAGAAATTTGAATTTAAACTAATAATTTTTAATTTTATAAAATCCAGAATGAAGGTACAATTACTTCAACAACAGCAAATAGAAATGATTATGGTGCAAAAAAAGGAGAAAGATATGAAACAAAGAAGCCACAAGATTCAAATGTACTAAGAGGAGATGGATCATTTGTTACAGAAACAAGTACAAAAGTTGAATATGGCCCCAAAAAAGGTGAAAGATTTGAAACAACTAGACGTGGTTCAGCTGGAATATGGAAGGTATAGCATTTGTCCCATTTAAAAAAATTTAAAAAAACTGTTTTAAAATTTAAGAATGATGGCACAATGGAATCTACTTCTGTTAACACCCAAGAATATTCAAATAAAAAGGGTGAACGATATGATGCAGTAAAGCCAAAAGACTCTGGAATTTTACGTGGAAGTGGAGAATTTACTAAAAATACAGTATCTCGAAGTGATTTTACAGAAACTCAAGGTGAAAGATATGACACAAAACGTCCAAAGAGCAGTGATTTGTGGAAAAATAATGGCCAAATTGCATCAGAAAGTGTAAATCGAAGTGATTATAAAAATGTTAAAGGAGAAAGATTTGAAACAAGAAAACCAAAAGATTCGGAAATATTAAAAGGAGATGGTAAATTTACTAAAGCAACAGTGAATTCAGAAGAATTTGGTAGCAAAAAAGGTGAAAGATATGATACACATCGTCCAAAAGATTCTCAAATACTTCGTGGTGAAGGTGCTTTCGATGGTCAGAGCGTTAATGCAATAGAGTATGCTGCTAAAAAAGGGGAAAGATTTGAAGCCCGAAGACCAAAAGATTCAAATGTTTTAAGAGGTGATGGCTCATTTATTGCAGAAACAGAAAAGCAAAGAGAATATGGCCAGAAAGAAGGTGATCGTTATGAAGCCGTTAGACAAGGTGAAAGTGATATGTGGAAACGAGAAGGAACAGTTGACGACATGACTATAAGCAAAAGTGAATTTGGAGCAAAGCAAGGTGAACGCTATGAAACTAGAAGACCAAAAGATTCGGATGTTTTAAAAGGAGATGGATCATTTTTATCAGAAACAGAAAAGCAGCGAGAATTCGGACAAAAAGAAGGAGATAGATATGAAGCTAAACGGCATACAGAAAGTGATATGTGGAGATCTGAAGGGCCAATGGATGACACAACAATTAGTCGATCAGAATTCGATGTCAAACATGGAGAAAGGTTTGAAACAAAACGACCCCGCGATTCAAACATCTTGAAAGGTGATGGTTCATTTATTTCTGAAACTGAAAAATCAAGGGAATATGGACAAAAAACTGGTGAAAGATATGATGCAGTAAAGCATGGTGAAAGTGATTTATGGAAGCATGAAGGCACACTTGATGATTTAACTGTAAACAAAAGTGAATATTCATTGAAGAAAGGTGAACGATATGAAGCAAGAAGACCAAAAGATTCTGACATCCTTCGAGGTGATGGCTCCTTTGTTTCACAAACTGAAAAACAAAGAGAATATCAACCTAAAGAAGGTGAAAGATATGAAATGGTAAAAAGAGGTGAAAGCGATTTATGGACTAGAGAAGGAATAATGGATGACAAAACTGTTAGTCAATCAGAATATGCCGCAAAGCAAGGTGAAAGATATGAAATGCGTCGACCAAAGGATTCGGATGTATTACGAGGAGATGGCAGTTTTATGGGTGAAACTGAAAAATCTAGTGAATATCAAGCTAAAAAAGGCGATCGATATGAATTAGCTGTTCGTGGACCGAGTGATATCTGGAACAAATCTGGATCTATGGAAGACCTTACAGTTAATAGACAAGAGTATGCTGCAAAGCAAGGAGAAAGATATGAAACAAAAAGACCAAAAGATTCGGATGTTTTAAGAGGAGATGGATCATTTTTATCAGAAACAGAAAAGCAGCGAGAATACGGTCATAAGAGCGGTGAAAGATATGATACTGTTAAACATGGTGAAAGTGATTTATGGAAAAATGAAGGAACAGTAGACAGTATGACTATCAGTAAAAGCGAATATGGAGCTAAACAAGGTGAACGATATGAAGCAAGAAAACCAAAAGATTCTGATATATTGCGAGGCGATGGATCTTTCTTATCTGAAACTGAAAAGCAACGTGAATATCAAGCAAAACAAGGGGAAAGATATGATGCAGTAAAACATGGTGAAAGTGATTTGTGGAAACGAGAGGGAACATTAGATGATGTTACAGTTAGCAGATCCGAATATGCAGCTAAAAAAGGAGAAAGATACGAAGCCAGAAAGCCAAAAGATTCAAATGTTTTAAGAGGTGATGGCTCATTTTTATCTGAAACTGAGAAACAACGAGAATATGGGCAAAAAACTGGTGATCGGTATGAAGCTGTGAGACAGGGTGAAAGTGATATGTGGAAAAATGAGGGTGTCATGGATGATAGAACTGTCAATAGATCAGATTTTTCTATGAAAGAAGGTGAAAGATATGAAGCACGACGACCAAAAGACTCTGATATTCTTAAAGGAGATGGTTCATTTATTTCTGAAACAGAAAAACAAAGAGAATATGGACAAAAAATTGGTGAAAGATTTGATGCAGTGAAGCATGGTGAAAGTGATTTATGGACACGAGAGGGAACAATGAATGATGCCACAGTAAGTCAAACTGAATATACAGCAAAAGGTGGTGAAAGATATGAAATGCGCAGACCAAAAGATTCTGATATCCTTCGAGGTGATGGCTCCTTCATCTCTGAAACTGAAAAACAACGTGAATATCAAGCAAAACAAGGAGAAAGATATGAAACTGTAAAACATGGTGAAAGCGATTTATGGAAACGCGAAGGTACATTAGATGACACCACAGTCAATAGATCAGAATTTTTTATGAAAGAAGGCGAAAGATATGAAGCACGACGACCAAAAGATTCAGATATATTACGGGGAGATGGAAGATTTGAAGCAGATACTGTAAACTCCACAGAATTCAGCACAAAACAAGGTGATCGCTTTGCAATGAGAAAACAAAATGAAAGCGACGTTTGGAAAAACGAAGGTGCATTTGATAATTCAACTGTAAGCCGATCAGATTTCAGTGCGAAAGAAGGCGAGAGATATGAAACTCGACGGCCACGTGATTCTGATATTCTTAAAGGAGATGGTTCATTTATTACTGAAACGGAAAAACAAAGAGAATATGGACAGAAAAGTGGCGAAAGATATGATGCCGTAAAACATGGTGAAAGTGATTTGTGGAAAAGAGAGGGAACGTTGGATGACCAAACTATTAGTAAACGCGAATATGGAGCAAAACAAGGTGAACGATATGAAGCAAAAAAGCCAAAAGATTCTAATATTCTTCGAGGTGATGGTTCTTTTCTCTCCGAAACAGAAAAACAGCGTGAATATCAAGCTAAAGCAGGTGATAGATATGATGTGATAAAAAGAGGCGAAAGTGATTTATGGGCTAAAGAAGGAACAATGGATGACAAAACTGTTAGTCAATCAGAATATGCAGCAAAACAAGGAGAAAAATATGAAGCAAGAAGGCCGAAAGATTCAAACATTTTAAAAGGAGATGGATCTTTCTTATCTGAAACAGAAAAACAAAGAGAATTTGGCATCAAAAAAGGAGAAAGATATGAAACTGTTAAACATGGAGAAAGCGATTTGTGGAAGAAAGAAGGTTCCATGAATTCTGGCACAGTAAATAGAAGCGAATATGCTCCAAAACACGGTGAAAGATATGAAGCAAAACGTCCTAATGATTCAAATATTCTCAAAGGTAGTGGATCATTTGCTAAAGAAACAGAAAAACAAGTTCAATATGGCCCGAAAGCTGGTGATCGTTATGCAGTTACAAAACGAGGGGAAAGCGATCTCTGGAAAAATGAAGGTCATATGAATGGAACTACAGTAAATCAAAGTGAATATAGAGCTAAAAAGGGTGAAAGATTCGAAACAAAAAGAGCTGCAGATTCAAAAGTATTCCAGAATGAAGGCAAATTCGCTAATGCAACAGTTTCGAAAGATGAGTTTCAACCAAAAGTCGGTGAACGAGCGCCTAGAACACGCCCAAGAACATCTGATATTTGGAAGGTATAAAATTAGAGATAAAGATTCATCCATTACATAAATAATTTTCAGAATAATGGATCAATGCAAAAAACTACAGTACACAAAGACGAGTTTCAGAAAAAACAACAAGATCGAGCAGCTGTTACAAAACCTAAAGAATCAGGAATTTTAAAAGGAGATGGAAAATTAAATGCAGTTTCAACAAGTGCTAATGAATATACAGTAAAACGTGGAGAACGTTATGAAAAAGCTGTACCAAAAAATAATCAAATTCTTAATGTAAGGATATAAAAATCTTAAAGATTTTAAAAAATTCAAAACAATTTTTAGAATACTGGCAAAATGGAATTGTCCACAACAACTCATGAAGAATTTAAACAAAAAACTGTAAATCGTCCAACAGCTGTTCGACATGGATCAGAAATTAAAACATTGGGAGATGCAAAAGCTAATTATCAAACAGTTACACAACATGATTATCACGCAAATGAAGGTGGAGATCGCTTTGCTGTTACTCGACATGCTGATGCAGAATTTTTTGAAAACAAAGATTTTGATGGACATACTATTTACAATGATAATTTTATTAAAGGATCAACGGGACAGCGAATTACTGGCGTTAGACCGTCTACAGCTCTTAAGCTTGGAGGTTCACGAGAACTTGTAAGCGGCTATCAAGCAGTAAGATATTAATCTGCTCAGTTGAAATACTATAATAACAACAAATTTTAGGAATTTCAACCAAAGATAGAACCATGTGTCGCAGGAGAGTTGGTTGATTCAGTAAAAAAAGATCATAAAACAACAGCGCATTTTGAATTTAACAAAGTTTCATCCGGTCATCATTTCTATGAAAGTAAATCATAATTTATTTAAATGTATCATTATTTTATAAATAAACAATTTAAATAAAATAAATAAATTAGTGTTATCATACAGTATAACTAGATTCCTCTTCTGTCAGTGCAGTCACCCATTCAAAAAAGTCAGCTATTGCAGGTTTTAAGATAGAGCCAGATGGGAAACCATGACCACCTTCATGTTCAAGAAATCGATGCTTCAAAAATTTTTCCATGAGTTCTATCGAAGCAGATGCGGGAATAATCTATAAAAAATATATACACATAAGATCGAGATAAAAAACTTAAACTCACATTATCATTTTTGCTATAAACATGAAAAGATGGAATTAGAATATCTTGAGAGACGAGGTACTGTAAAGCTTCAACATTGGAAATAAAGCCAGATACCAGAATCGCTGCTTTAAAGGGAATTCGTCCTAAATAAATAACTTAAATTTTTACATTGACACAAACTTATACCTTCTAATGAGCGTTTAGCAATATATAGAGCAGCCATAGATGCACCTTGACTGAATCCAAGAATAATATCAAAACGACCATTTTTTGCTAAGCAATCATCTAATACTTTGCAAGATTTATCAAAACCTTCAGGACTTCCACTTGCATCATATTTAAAGCTACCATCTGAACAATTATTAAACCAAGAAAGACTTTTGCCTAAAATATATTCATGTTAAGTTTAACATAAAAACAAAGTTGAATTCAGTTACCATTATTAGGAAGTTCTTCGCCAGGAGCAATATTTGGAGCATCGACATAAACTAAAATATCATTGCAATAATAAATAATATACAAAGCATTATTGATGTAGATTATAAATATAATAATGTAAAAATATTACCAAAATCAGATTTTTTAAAAGCTTTTCGAAAGCCTCCCATCTTTAATCTCATTGCTGCAGAATCTTGACGATAACCATGTAAGCATAATATCTAAAAGGATAAGATAAGAACAGTCAAAGCAATATATAAAACTTACTCGAAAATGTATAGATGTCATATTTTGTGATTAAAACAAGTAAGAAAAATTTAATATTTTGAGTTAATTCTTTGTTATAAAAAACGTTCGAAAGCCAAGAGAACATTATGAGAATAAAGAGTCGTCCCCAAAAAATTCAATGAATGCGAATTTTGTGAGAAAATATTATCAACAAAATTATGATTTGCATTAAAACTTTAGTCTTTAAATATATATATATTAGGTAACCAAAAACTTTTAGTCTAAAAAATGCTAAGTATTTATCAAGCTTCTAAAAAATGTTAAGTATTTATCAAGCTTATAAGTCAACGAAAATCCAAAAAACTTTGTTAAAACCAATTTTTGTGTAATACCAGTATTTGTGGTTCTGGGCAATCCAGCAATTACAGACAGATTGATCGAGTTAAAAAAATTCGTAAAGACGATTTCTTGAAAATTAAGCCAGCTTATATTTTTCATTAAAGTTGACCTTTTACATTTTTTTGGGGTTTGAGGAGTTTAAAATCAAGAACCAGCAAAAACAGTGCAAAAATAATACATGGATCATCCAAACGGCACTACAACGCGAATAGAGATTAACGAGGTTCATGTTTTGGCTGAATTTACTACTTTAACAAAAATATTTTCCAATTTGACATTATGTGCCGTTAGCTGGGATTGTCGACCTTATCACTTTTTTGCAGCTACAGTAATCCAACGAAAGTGTTTTGGTTAAAAAAATGATGATTTGAGAATAGATTAATTTTCAGTAATCTTGTTTTTAATTCTAATACTCTGCACACTGTAGTTTATAATTCAAGATCTATTACAAATTTTTGCAAGCAAACACCTGGTAGTACTGTAAAGCTATTCAAAAAAGTGTTGAAATAACATTTTTGGATCAAAAACATAAAATGTATCATGTCTGTGTCAGTTAATAAAGAGCTCATTGCGTTTATTGAAGAACAATTTTTTTAAAAAAATTTCTTCTCCCATTTCTTATTTGAACTAACACTTTTGAGTATTAGCTTACACATTAAAGCGTCCAAATGAGCAGATGCACAAAAAAGGATAAATGTCATCTTAATAAAATTGACACTAATCCGATGAACAGAGGATCACTATCTCAATTATAAAAGGCATCAAATAACATTCAAACGTAAAATCAACAACAACAAAATTTATTAACAATCTGTAACAACATAAGACAAAATTGTTAAACAATTTTTTGCAGCAGCTTTCTCAAATACAATTTTTTGATGTTTCGATAATTTGAAATTTGTTGAAAGATGAAATTCATTGATTTGATTTGCAGCGCCCAAAAAAGATTCAACCCGAAGTTTCATAGCTTTTAAAAAAGCAGAAATAACAATTTCTTGTGGAATAAGTCGAGGACCAGAAGGTGTTTCAATTTGAAAATATACAATTCCATCTTTCTCTACTAATTCAAAGCCCCATTTTGGATCAATTTTAATTTCATTCAATGGTTTTCCAATAATTTTGAAAACATCTAAAAAGAAAGAGATTAAATACCAAAAACTAAATTGAAAAAAAATTACCGTATATAACATGTTTTGGAAAATTTAAATAATCATTTTGAGCTTGTTTACCAATTTCTGGAATTCTTTGTGCCATTGAAAGATATAGCGGAGTCCATTCATTGCCTAAAAAAGATGCTTGGAATGTTACAAAAATATCTTAAAAGCATACCTGTAGAATCTCTAATTTTCTGCTCCCAGTTGTTTCGATAGATTTCAACAGCAAATTGATTGTCTTCAAATTTGAATGTAACTTGCAATTTAAAATTTTGCTCAGATAATGCATCAAAAACTTCACCATAGCTACTATCCCGATAGCTTGATTGTAAATTTTCTGCTTCTGTTTCTTTGAATTTTCTTCTCGTAAGGGGTATTCCTTGATTCATCATAACTTCCGGTTCTTTTTCAATAACATTTTTTCCGGCTTGACAATTATTTGTTGTAGTAAAGTAAGGCACTCCACGTTCATCATAATATCCAATTATTTGATCCGGCGATCCATTAATATAAATAGAATTTTTTGATGCTTCCAATTTTTCAAAAATAAGATTATCAAAATAATGATAGTGTTCATGGAAATAGTACAACTGAAAATTTGATAAAAAATAAGTTTATACCGTATACCAAATATATATGTTATAGCCGAATTTGTAGACCCAAGTGCTTACTTAAGCATCTGTGGGATGAGCTAGTTGATTAAACCTTTGTAAAAGCATTAACACTTTACACGATTAAGGACTTTAAAAAGTTTTTAGCATTACATTAGGATAATCGAGTTTATGCGATATTTTGATAAACTGTTGTCGAAGTCCATAACACATGAAATAGTTCTAACGTAGTAGTTTTAACTCTTAAACATTTCCTAAATCATGACTTCAAGGTTTGTAATGCTTCCACAAAGTTTCAGTCAGCTAGCTCGCCGACAGGTGCATAAATAAGCACCTCGGCCCCTCAATTCGGCTATAAGATTTACAAATGACAAAAACAACTCACTGTAGTTGATTGAGGTTTTCCTTCAATGCCATAAATGTTGCATGGAATTCTTGTACGTTCTGGTAAAATCACAACATTATGTCCAGAAATATTTGTTTCAATTCCCATAGAAAAATTTGGAATATGATATCGTTGATTACCTTCTGGCACTCTCAACAATGAACCAGACATAAGTAAATAATCCCATCGCTTATAGAATCTTTTGAAAGAATTTCGTGGTTCAAATTCATCTTGAATATCCTTTGCGAAATCAGCAAATTTTGTTTCAGCAAGAAGTACGGTAGCATGTGGAAAGTAATAATCAAAAATTTGAGCAAATTTTTTCATACATATATTTCTTTCTTGTTTAATCATTTCTCTTTTAATAATATTGAGTTCAAATTTTTCATTTCGTTGAAGAATAACAAAATCAATAAATGCATGATTAATTGTTACAACAAGAATTGTTTCATTTGTAAGTGGACGATGAAGCTTTGCAATATCTTCTGTTGCATACATCATTCTTGCCAATAATGGTGGAATAACCATAATATTAGCAGCATATTTTTCTGCAACTTTAACACATGTTTGAATCATTTCGAAATTACATAAATTTCCATTAACAATAACTAAATTTTTCATTCTATCTGGCATTAATTGAAAAACTTTTTCAGCCCTTTCTGCAATAACATCTGGGTTTAATCTTCCTAAAAATATAATATTAATATATAAATTACCCACTGTAAATATTACCTCGCGAAGGTTTAACTTTTGGAAGCCAAAACATATCATGTGGACCATGACCATCATATCTAATTCCTGTACTGGTTAACAAATATGACGCATTATACATTGTTTCTAAATTGTAAAATTATTAATAAATTATTTTGTAAATATATATCTTCAAAAAAAACTTTAAAAAGACAGAAAAAAAGAGCTGCGCAAGAATTCAGCACAAACAAAGAAAGAAAAAATGGCGCGCAAAATCAAATGAATAAGAACTAAGCATGGACGCGGGCGGGCCGAGCCCGCTTCGGCCCGGGCCCGGCCCGGGCCCGAGTCGGGCCGGGCGGGCTTGAACTCTGCGGGCTCGGGCCCGGGCGGGCCGGGCTTGAAATTTCGGCCCGCGGGCTTTTCCGATTGTTTAAATTTTTCATTTTTGTTACATTTTGCAATTTTTTGATCAATAAAAAAAATTGAAAAATCCCTTTTTTTGAAAAAAAGACTTTAAAAAAGTGCAATTTATAAGATAGACAGTGTAAACACAAATTTTGGCTCTTGTTAGACCCCTCAAAAAAAAATAGAAAAAAATTTAAAAAAAAATAAATTTTCATAAAAGCCCGGCCCGGCCCGAGCCCGGCCCGGCCCCGGGCCGGGCGGGCCGAACGATCGCGGGCCGGGCCAGGGCCGGGCCGGGCCGTGAAAAAATGGGCCCGCTCCATGCTTATTAAGAACCCAAAAGAATAAAAAAGAAATTTGATCGTAGACAATGCCATCTTGTAGAAACAAAAAACACTAAACTTCATTGTGTTTCAACTATGAACTTTCTTTAGCTTTGTTATACTTTATTGATCGTCCTATCAGTGGTTCACCACAATATCATAATAAAAGTATGTGACAAAAGTTATTGTCCGTTGAAAAAGCGGCTAAAGTCATTTGAGAAAAAACACAATCTGCTGTCAACAAAAAGACAACGTGATTTACAACTTTTAAGATTGTAACAATTCAAACTAGTCTACTAAAAACTTTCAAAATTTGAACAAAGTTCTACAGTAATCAACAAAAAATATTTATGATACAAGTGTAATCGCATCGAAAATAAGACGTTGTTTTTATATACAGTAATTTGGAGAAATCAAACACAAAAATAAGGAAAAGAATCTGACATGCAAAGACGGAAAACATTTTTGTGATAGAACCTCTAACATCAGAAAAATTAATGATGCTTCTTCTCTTTAATTATTTCTTTTTATATCTGTAAAATTAAAAAAAAATTTCAAGCTTTAATTGCATTTTTTTGTACTTTGTAATTTTTGGGTTCGATAATACCTTTACTCTTTTGTCGTAGCTTCAATTGTGTTCTGTGATATTTGTAAAGTAAATTTGTTAAAATTATAAACTTTGCATGACAACACGAATTTGTTGTTGGTTAAAACTAGTTTGTACTTATATTTTTTTCATATTACTCTCTTCATAATAAAATATTTTTGAATTCATCACACATGAAATAAAAAACTTTTTTATACATTAATTTGATGAAAGTGTTATAACAACGGCGAGTGCCCTAAAGTTCAGCATACCAATGTTGAGCTGTAAATGGTTGCCAGAGTTATAGTTTTGCAGCAAAAAGTTAGTATAATGCTGATTGCTTTATGTTTTATTAGTGACCCTTTTACAAATCTACCATTTTCAACTGGCACTTTCACGAAAACCATGCAATTAAAAAAATGTTCGGTAGATATTTCGACACATCGTAAACAAAAAAAAGCAAGAAATAACAAAAAGGAAATTGATCTGTTAAAAAAAAGCAGAAGCAACATAGACAAAAAATGTTTTCAAATCTCCCCAGTTTTTATTTCATGAAGACAGGCTGTCTAAAGTCATTTTTTATGCTTCTTCCTAAAAACAGCGCTAATAAAAAAACGAAATGAATATCGTCGAATTTAAAGGGACGATATATTTCAGTTTGCTTTATTTACGTCTATCATTCTTTCATCTTTTCACAATGTTCTGTTTTTGCTTCACTATTTCTTTTTTGCTTTTAATTTATCCTTGTTAAATACGCGTTAAAGATAATTTTTAACATCACAGTAAATAAAAACAGTTATAACTGATAATGCTACATTATTTTTTAGATGGCAACAAGAGATTATTGTCGGCCTACTGGGAAGAAGAAATATGATACATTAGCATTAAATGATTCAAAATCGAACCATGGAGATCAATATAATAGCATCAATTTGAATCAATGCAATAAAATTAATTATCAATCTGGTTTAACTTCAGCTAATAATGACAGCAAAACCAATTATGGTAAGTAATTTCATTGCTACAATCCCATTTTTAAAAGCCTTTTCTACGTCATTAACAATATGATGCTTGAAATTCTTTTATTTTGAATTAGCTACTTTGATTTGGGGATTCTTATTTTTGTGTTTCATGAGTAATGATTAAAATTTTAGGTCATCAGATATCATCAAATTATGTTGCACCATCGAGAAACAGATCCACTTCCTGGAATGGACATGATAAACTGCTAATTTCATCTAAGCATCATCAACGTCTTTGTGAACCTGAATTAAATGTTAAAAATGAAATGATAAAGGATAAAACTTCATCTGTCAGCAAGAGTGTTCTTTCACTCCACATTGCTGCTTATGAGAATTCTGTTGAAATTGCTGATAACTCTTCTCAAGATAATCAACAAACCAATTTGGTTAAAAGATTGTACACAACTTCCATCATTTTACAAAATGCCTTTGAAACCCCAAGACAGCAAAGAGAAGACATCCAAGAGCCTGAAATTATGGCTTTTATTGCATCACAAGCTGTAACTGGTCCAAATGGTTCGTTGTTTTTTAATATCGGTGCTTGCGAAACATTTTAAACATAGTTTTTTCGTTGAGAAACATAATGTACTTGCTTTTTTAAAATGTTTCTTATAAGCCAAACAATTTTTGGCAAATGAGAGTTTTTTTCTTTGATTTTCTGCACTTGCGTAAAACAAAAAAACAGTCCATTTTCGTTAGCCAAACAACATTCTCTTTGATTCACTTGCGCAAAAAAGCAGTGTTAAAAAATAGCAAAATAAGTTTTCTTTTTTTTCATCGGTGCGTTGGCGCCTAAAACTTTAAAAAATTCTTCTATGATTTTCAAGCATAAAAATCTTTTACTCAACTATTTAATCCAGTTTTTTCAGGGAATTCAATGCCAACCGATTCTGCTGAAGAAAGACAAGCTCTGTTCCACCAATTAACTGATACTGCAACGGTAAGTTTTTGTAACATTTTATTTATAGTGAGAACCAGCATCTAAAAGGAAACATTTTTATGTGTTAATTTCAAATTTCTTTGGCATTACGGTACTTCTGGAGTAAAGAAAAACATTCAGCGGATTTTGCATTTTTTGGCTAATAAATTTCTAAAACTGTTAAACAAAAAAGGTAGAAATTAAATAAGAATTTCAAATCCTTTAAAAATACAGTATGCAAGACCCAAGGAAATTTGTTTTTTTAAATAAAGCTAAAAAGGGGACGAAGATGGGAAAAAGAAAAAAACTTTCGAAAGAAAAAACGCGGCAAAAAACTTTGTCGGATGTCTGCGCAACCCCTTTTTTATGTCGCATCTCTCTCTCTTTTTTGCTATTGTTTAATTCAACATGGCCAGAAGAGCTGAAGGTTCGCAGTCACTGATCAACGTTGTACATCTTCCTTTGTCCCAACCGATCAAAGAAGAACGACGTTGGACATAGCCTTGGTTGCGACGGCTCATATTAAAACTTTATCGATCAATTTTCTTGCTTGAGCAACATTTTCTTCCCTCTGGTTGCCTTTTTTCCTTCCCTTCAGATAGTCGCGGATTTTTTGAGCTTCAAAATCTCAACTTTGATGGTTTTTTATTAATTTATTAATCCAACATCACTGTTGAGCTCTCTCGATGTCAATTTGAGGAGTAATAATTCCGACACTCATACCTCTCTTCCTTGATAGATTCGAATTTTGAACCAAAATTAAGCAAAGAGGGGGTTTCGTTAAAAACTAAGGAACAAATTCTAAGAAGTTAAAGATTTTGAAAAACTTTGGTGATTTTCCCAAATATCTATTAAGTTTTAAAAAAATCAATAAAAAGTCCATTTTTGATTTTCTAATTAAAAAATTGAACGGGCATTTTTGAGTTTTCACCTAAATAAAGATCAAACCGCCTCCTTCCCCTCTCAAGTTATGTATGTTGCCAACGAAATTTGAGAATTTCAACTAAAAATGGTTCCTAGTAAAACAGTAGTCATTTATGCCGCCTTAAAATGCTAATAAATCTAAACTTTTTAGAATGGTCATTTTACACTTCTTTCTGATGCTCATAGAAGATTCAAAGAATTATGTAAACAAATGAGCGATGTTGAATTGTGGCATATTATTTGTAAGCTGTTAAAATATGATTATTTTTTTAAAAGAATTATTTTAGCGACCTCTGATCATCCATATTCAATATTCTTTGCAATTAAAATTTTGTTTCATCGTGTTGTACAGAATCCTGGTGATTATGGTCATTACCGAGATATATGGAGAGATCTCTTACATTTTGCTTCAAATGATTCTCGATCATATCCTCTTTTCGTTAGAAAGCAATTCATTAAATTTGCTGTTAAAGTTGCAATATTATGTTTTTTTGATGTCGTAGTTATTCGGATTCATGGGGATGGGCCGTTTCAAGAAGGGCGACTTCTTGCTGCACTTGGTGAATGCTCACTGCAGTATCCAATGCCTGAAAAATGTTGCTTAAGCGTATGTGTTAGATATATTTTTGTACTTACTATATTAGTGATTTTAGTCTCTTACAATTGTTACATTTATTGATGAGTTATTGAATCAAGTTATTACTAATTGGAGATTGAATGTTAGCTTGCCGTATGATCATATCTTGCTGATTCGACGTTGCTTAACACATGATGGTGGTCTTTGCTTTTTTGTTAAAGTTGTTATTAAATTGGGAAAATATGTAATTGGATCAAACAATTTTCTTGAAAATAGAACACATTTCGTTCATCTATGTGGTATTTTGGAAAGCTTGGTCAAATTTAATGCTGATCCTGCAAAACCATACAATTTTTTTGATACTGATCATTATTGCCCTCCCGCTAATTTGGATATTAATGAGCTTTGTAGATTTGTATTTAAAGTATGAATTATACCATCAAATATTTTATAATTTCCCACTTTTAGCTTGTACAATTTATGCCTGAAACTGATGAACTCGCTCTACAATGCTATGGGATTCTTAATCGACTTTGTTATGCTCGTGGTGAAATATTTGGGGATAATTCAGGCGCTATGAGATATCGTTCACAATTTCAAATTGATCTTATTGCTTTATTGGATTCGTAAGCTAATTTAACAATTTTTAATGTATTGTTAGAAAATGCAATATTTTCAGTACAACAATTAGCCCTAGCAATCTGGATTCCATTCTTTCTCTTCTATGTAATTTTACTTGTATTTTGTATACTGAAGAATCCTATGATGATAGCAGCATTATGGATCTTTTTAAGCATGTTTCTGGAGTGGTTGAAAAGATGGTTCCGATTATTATGGAAAACCTGATTACTGTATGTTCATGTCTGCATCTTTTCAACGATTTACAAATAAGGTTTTTAGGTCAATGAACATCAAATTCGAAAGATTCTAAGAAATTTTGGTCAGCCGCTTAAATATTTATTGCTCTGTATGCCAGCACATGTTCATGCAATAATAAAACCTGATATCACTCGTGTTATTTGTGAATTTTTAAGTTGTTTAACAAGAAGCATAATTGCTGTAACACAAGATAAAGAAAGGTGGATTAATTATAAAGCTGTAATTAAAAGTATTCTCGATGTTGGTGTATTCTTTTTTGAAGATATTCATCTCAATATCATCAGTCGGTACCAAGTCCATCAATTTGATTTTTCAAATAATCAAGATTCAATTTCAATGTCGTGGTATTTTCTATTGATTGGTAAGAATTACTTGTTTCTTTCTTTCATTACGTCGCTTTATTTCAGCTGAATTGATGAAAAGAAGCTACTCAGAAGATGCTGATCGATTTTATAGTATTTGCATCCAATTTTAAAACTTAAAATTCCTAATTATAATGAAATGGATGATGATAGCTTATTGAATAGAATTTTTTTACAAGCATGTCGTGATGCTTTAAATGGTTCCTTTCCTTGTCTTGAGCAAGTCGATCATATTTCTTCATATTTGGCACAATTATTATGGTGGATAAATGAGATTGAAAGAAAAATGATAAATAACGATGGAGATTTATTGATTCAAAATTCTAATTTACTTACTTCAACACTTTATGCTTTACGACATGGAATTTGTGCTAAAAAACTGGAGTTACAAAATGATGATATTTCTTCATTATTGGTTCAAAAACTATTAAAGCTTATTTTTTATGCTCTTGAAACGTATCGAAATTCCTCGTGTGTTGTAGAAGAAGCGATGGCAGTATTGGATGCTATGGAAAAAAGTGATTACTTCTGTTCCCATTTTGATCATTTGTTGGAAAAATTTAAAGAGATTTCAAACAAAGATATTGCAGAACGTCGTCAACTATATGCAGTAGGTGCTACAGCTGCATGCAAATCAAATGACCAAGAAGCTGTTGATAAATATATTCAAGCTGCTTTAAAACCTTTCATTGATAATAGTGACACTCTTGAAATGAATTATCGTCCCTCTGATATGCTGATTGCAATAGATGTTTTAACTGGAATTGGTGATGCTTTAAAGAGTTTTCCACATAAACGTTCCTACGGTATTTTTTTATCTTTTTATCAGAGAATTATATTATTCATTTCTTTTTAGGCCTTTTGGTTAAAAATTTCTATGATAAATTGAATTCATTTTATAATCGTTATCACTGCTGTAAAGAAGTTATGGAAAAAATTCTAGAATTCATCGCTGTTGCTATGCCTGCGTTGTTTGCATATTCAATTTATTCAAAGGATGTCTATATTGATGAAACAACTTTAAATTTCGTTCATCTTTATTGTGAAGGCCAAGTGCGAACATGGAATTTAATTGATTTAAAAAAAGATACATCGTCATATTATGATCTAGTTAAGCTAATGAATATTGCTCAAGGCATTCTTGTTCAACTTGCAATTTCTTGTAGTGATGACGAAGGTGATGTGAGCTCAAAAACGGTTGGACGTATTGGAATTCGATGTACGCTAATTTTTTTGATTTCCTGTATCATATAGTTATATTTACTGTTTTATAGTTCTTGACATCTTTCTGCCGTGTACGAATGAAACACGTTTCTCTGTCCCTGATGTTACAGAAGCTTTCTTAAATCTTCTGCAGACAATAACTGAATTTGATGCTTTATATGTGATCAATTATATTAAAAGCTTTAGTGATCCCCTGCCATCTTGCCTGCTTCAAATCATTCATTATTCATATTCTAATGAACTTGTTTATCAAACATTTTCTATTCTTGATTCAATTTTACAACATTATGATATTATTTACAAAAAAAAAGCATGGCGTGATTTCTTTCGATATGCTTTAAATTCAATTTTCCAAGTTGTAATTACGTCTTCAAAAGGTGATTCATGTTATTTGCTAGCAAGAGATTGCCTCTTTTACATTGTTTTTGCGGATACGGTTCGTTTTTATATATGTTTATTTGTGAATGTTCACTAATCTTGTCTCATCTTTTAGGGCTTCTTTGATTTTTATTGTGAACAAATCACTGAAAATCAACCTGTTCAACTTCAACGTGTTATGACTGATGCATTTAGAGCTTTGTCAAGCTTCGAGAATGTTCAACATCATACTGAAATTTGCCGCAGACAATTTGTTCACAATTATCATCGATTCCGTAGAGCAATTCTTGGAAATTTACGATTCGATCCCGATGCTATAAAGATGACAGAAATAATTGATTACTATGTTCGTAAAACTGGTGACAAATTGAATGAATAACTTTTTATCATTTTATTTTTTGATTATATGATACATTTTATATTGCTTTCAACAAAAGATTTTTATGTGTTATAATAAATATGTTTTATTTTTACCATGTCTACATATTTTTATTAATTTCTTTTGTTGTTTCAATAGTAGCCAGGGCCAGAAATAGCGTGGCGGAACACCGGGAAGTTCCACCTTCTTAAAGTGGCATTTTAAGTAAATTTGTTGTTTATTTTCCACTTAATGTGGAACTTTTTGGAGTTTCATAAAGTTCCATCCACTAGAAATTGAGGTATTTGCAACCCTAATAGTAGCACTAGGATTTGTTAGTGACAATTACAAGATGTTCATAAATTTTATAATACTATCTGAATTTGAAAAACAAACGTTTTAAATAAACAACGAATATTTCCACTTATACGAAATCTTTACTGATTTTTCTTTTACACGTACAAACTCAAAAAAAATATGAATTAATGCTTTAAACTTCCATTTAAAAAACATAATTTAAATTTCAAACTTCAAACTTCCATTAACGTGAATATGAAATAAATGAAAGGGAAATTTTTTTAGTAGATTGCGGACTTTATGGTGCTAAAATTACGGTAACAAAAAGGAATCCCCTCTTTTACTGAAAGTTTTATGCTTAACATTTTTTGAAATTACATAAAATAAATTTAATAGATTATAAAAAATATCATTATCTTTTATTCATTTGTTGAAACAATTTTATTTATCTTTGTTTCAGAAAACTAGCAGAAGACATGCCATCATTTATTTTTTGCCTATTTTAAATTAAGTATTTATAATTAGAATTTGTGTCAAAGAAATTATTCTGTTTTTTTTTGCGCTTTATGTTCACAAGTTTAAAAGAATTTTAGTTTTGCCACTATTACAGTACCCTCAGTGTGAAGGTTATCCATTGTTATTTAATAGTAAATCGTGCAATTATAAAAAACTACTACAAACTTTTAGAAAAACAAATTTGTGGTAATTTTTAGATTTTTTTATAAAAGTTGAATGAAACATACTGAAGTCCACCTTTTTTGTTTGTCATTAATTTTTTGAAGGTAACACAATGGAATGTGAAAGAGAAAAAAAAGAGGAAAGAAGAGTTGAACATCTTTTTTTTTAAAAAATGAAATGAGAAAAAAAACAGAAGGAAAACATTTAAAATAGCTATGTTCCTTCATCATCAAAATTTGCGGTTTTTCTTTTTCTTTTGGAAGACCTTGACATTTGATTTTGATTGCCCAACGGTCAAAAAAAAATTTCAGCCTATCTACTTTCGCTTTTTCTTACCTCTCATTTTTTTTGATCAAGGTTTTCGCACTAGGCGGTAGCAGCAGACGTAAAATGTCTTTGAAGGGCGTAACTTTTTTCGTTCAAGCTTTTTGTTGGTAAAAAAGTGTGCTTTCAATTTTTAAACAAAAATTTTTGGAATATGGAAAAATTCAGTAAAAAAATTTTTATTTCCTTTTTTTTAAAAAAAAAGAAAGTTATAGTTACAATCAAATTAAAATTTTATCTGTATTTTGTAAATCCTAAATTTAATCTAGTCTATTTCATCAACGATTATCATAATACTCTTTACAAGTCCAACATTTTTACCCAAAAAAATTATTTTGTTTTTTTTAAAACTTCTTTTTTTTCATTTGTAATTGCTTAATTTCTCCGACAAAAACAACTATATTCCAGAAGCCGTACAATATAAAAAAATGAACGTTTGGTTATGTTTTTTTAGGTGTGACCTTTACCGTCTTTGATTATTACATTATTTTTTTGTCCTAGAAAAAAATTGCAAGTTTTTGATCATCGATAGAGAGAAACCCTAATAAAGACTTGTTCAATTTGGAGCCTCAAAGGCTTTTGAAGTGGCCACTTAACTTTTGAAAAGAAAAACTAATAAAAGAAATAGGCGGAAAGGAAACATTAAAGGCAAAAACAAGATGAAAACCTTTTGGCTTTTTTTTAATATTTGCAATTTATAAATGATTGTTCCATGAATCTTCACTTTTCTTTTTTCGTTTTAAAAGTTACAAAAATGAATGTCAAGCGCTCGTTAAGGTACTTCGTTATTGTCAGATTTTTATGAATGAGCGTAAATGATTTGAACAATAACATATTTTTTATGTCTTTTGCCATGATCGTTTACCCTTGACATTTGCCCCCTTTCTATATCATATAACGCAAATCTTTAATAATGCATCATTGAGTCTTTTTGATCAAAACCTTTTTTTTAATAAATTTTTTTTGATCAATTTACTTTTTAAATTTGTTTTAAAATGTGTTTTTTGGAGAATAAAGTCGCGATTTTCAAAGGTCATTTTTATTATATTCATCTTCATGTTCTCTTTCTTAACTTTTTATAGAAATTGTTTTTTAGACATTTCTTTTTTGAGGCCTTCAAAGCGGCCGTCTTCTTTTTTGGCTTTATCGAAACTTCAGCCATCACGATTTTTGTCATTACTGTAAAAGAAGAATCAAACTTATTTTTTGACACAATCTCACGGTAAAATGGCGCTTGTCGCCAATAATTTTATCATGTTTAAATCGAAGCTATTTGCTTTGCTACTAGTGATTTCTTACCTTCCTTCATCAAGTTATGGGTTAACTAAAAATTTTGTTAATACTTCAATGCCTGATATGAGACCGACATTTGTTGTAAATTTTGATATGGCAACTGTAATTTGTCAACACTCTGATAATCCTGAAGATTTACATTTACATGAAATTTCAATTTTATGTGATGGAAAAAATGATTGCTTTAATAATCCTGCAATGGATGATGAAAGCTTTCCATATTGTGGTAAGAAAGAGAGAGCGAAAAATTAATATGAAGCGTTGACAAGTGTTTTTTAGAAGGAAAATGCAATTCAACTTGTAATGAACGAGGTGCCTGTTTATATGATGGAGAAAAAGCACAATGTTACTGTAATTCTGGTTATCATGGACCAAGCTGTGAAGTAGCTGGTATATTTAACTTTTTTGTGAATCAGTCTAATTATATTTTTTAAGATATAAATGAATGTCATGATAAACCTTGTCATTGGTTAGCAAAATGTACAAATACAATAAATTCAACAAAATGTGATTGCTTTCCTGGCTTTAAAGGTAATGGATTTGAATGTACAGACGTTGATGAATGTGCTGAAAATCTTGCAAATTGTCCTGAATATTCTCAATGTGTTAATCTTCCTGGCACTTATTTTTGTAATTGCACATCTGGATTTATGCCAAAATCAGCGCTAATGCCAACTTGTATTGATATTGATGAATGTTCAACAGATATGCATAATTGTAATGAAAATGAATTTTGTCAAAATACATTTGGAGGCTTTGAATGCGTTAAAGAATGTTCAAAAGGATATCAACTTAATGAAACCATTTGTGATGATGTCGATGAATGTTCAGAATCTCATTCGTGTGATAAGAGAGCTACATGTGAAAACACCAATGGAGGATATAAATGTATTTGTGATGAAGGCTTTACTGGTGATGGACATTCTTGCTCACGTAAGAAAAAAAACTTTTTGGTTTAATTTAAATAGACTTTCTTTAGCAATTACTGATTGTAGTAAAAATGAAAATATTTGTCATAGACATGGATTTTGTATTGCTTCTTTAAAAATGTGTATCTGTGAAACTGGATACGCCGGTGATGGACTAGCTTGCCATGGTACTAATACATTTTTTACCTCGTTTTTAATTAATCTATTTTTTTAAAGATATCAATGAATGTGAAACTTCTGAAAATCCATGCAAAGATCAATCAGATAATAAATGTGTAAATATTGAAGGTGGCTATATTTGTTGCGATTCAAAATTGAATGATCAAGAATGCATTGAAGGTGATTATTTCAAAGTTTAAACAATTTTTTTCTCAAAGGAAACCTTTCACTGACCTAATTAAAAAATTTTCTTTCTCGCCTAACTTTCCATTTTTTTAAAATATATTTTACTTTCGATTTTGTTGTTGTCAATTAAGGCTATCTGTTTCAGAGAAAGGGGCTTATTGCTCTGGTGGTTGTGGCCTTCACGCAATTTGTTTCAATCAAACTTGTACTTGTGTTGATGGGTTTGAAGGTGACCCAAAAGTTAAATGTAATGGTAAGTTTTTTTGTTCAAAAAAATGAAGAGACAAACGGAACAATAAAATGAAAAAAATTGAACAAGTGAAAAAATTTGTTTATGCAATATTGAACAAATTTGTTTTTCTTTTAGACGTTAATGAATGTGAAGATGAGTCAATATGTCCTGGAGTTGGGCAATGGTGTGTCAATATGATTGGAGGTCATATTTGTTGTGGCCGTGATTCAACACACCCTGAATGCAAGGGTTTAGAAATTAATGCATTTAATGGTAATTTTGAAAAAGGTTCAATATCAAATGCACAATTAACTGAAGCAAGAAGTCGAGGATTTTTCACACGTATGAAAAATTAATAATTAAAAGCAATAAAATATAGCACAATTTTTTACAGATATTATTGAAAAGGGTGAAAGACAAGAAAATTCATCTGGAGGTGTAGTTGTTGTGGTTCGAGGAAATGAATCTGATTCTAGTGGAGAAGCAATCTCAAGCAATGGTATTACTTTCAGCTTTGAAATTCCAACTTGTAATGATAATCAAAATACAACTATTTGTCCTTCAAATTCTGAATGCAAGCAAGGAAGATGTACATGTATTGATGGCTTTGAATGGAGTAGATCAAGCGGATCATGTATAGGTATGTCAATATTTTGTTTTAATAACTGCTAAAACTTACCGTTTAACTTGTGCTTGTATGTGAGAATGTTAACATAAATGTTTCTTGTTAACAGCTCTTTTCTAACTTTTAACCCGTTAACCAATGACTAACAATTTAAGATATTGATGAATGTGAAAAATTATCTCAGCCTTGTTTAATTGGTGCAGATGTTTGGTGCGTTAATCTTATTGGCAGTTATCAATGTTGCAATAAAAGTTCATCTGAATCAGAATGTCTGGGATTAGAAATAAGTGCAGTAGATATTTCAACAGGAAATGGTGGATTACATATATCTGGATCTGATGAAACTACAAACAAGAAAAAGAATCAATGGGTTATAGAAACTCTTGGTGAATGGCGGAATGTTAGTGGTGGACGAGCTATTATTATTGAAGGAAAATTAGCATCGAATGTTACTGAAACTTCAACAAGTTCTTCAACAACTGTGAAAGGTGTTAGTGAAATTATTCATTTACCGAGTGCTTCTTTTGTTACCACACCAGATAGTGAAGAAAATGGTGCTGAAGTTAAAAGCGATGAAGAAACGTCAACAACAGAAGTTTCATCAACAACAGAATCAATATCTACAAATGTTTTTGATGTCTCAACAACGAATGCAGCAACAGTTAGCTCAATTGTAACTGATTCATTTAATGCATTTACAACGCCATTGGCTCCAAAAGCTGCTCCTGAACAAACAAAACCAACAAATGCAATAACGAAAATTCTTGAAAATTTGGGAATTATTACAACCAAGAAAGTTACCAGTAAACCTGTAATGTTAATAACTGCTGGTCCTAAGTCAATAGAAGCACTTGATTTAAACGCACCAAAAGAAGAATCTTCAACGGAAACAACAAGCATAACTGATGAAAGTGTATCAACAACAACACAAGCAATAACTACTTCTACTTTAACATTTCCTGCGACAAAAACAACAAAAAAGAAGCTACATTCTAAAACTAAAAATTCAAAGAAATTTAAAACAACTCCAAAACTAACAAAAACTACTACAATTCAGCCAGTGACAACTTTTTCAACAAAAATTGAAAGTACTGTTATAACACCTTCAAGACAAGCTTCCACATCTGATGCAGCAACAGAAAGTTCTACAAATAATGGTAAAACGACACAAACAACTTCATCTTTTTCAACAACGACAACAGAAAAAGTTACAACAACACCTCGAATTGTCGATGATAGCGAATTATCACGATCAACAAATATTGTTGAAAGAGGAATTACTACTGACATTTGGAATTCAAAAGCCACAGGAAGTACTTCGACTTCAATACCACTTTCTTCAACGCATTTCGTCAAAATTGCTTCAAAAAAGAAAACAAAGAAGCCTTCTATAACAAAAGCTATTCCCAAAAATATCACCAAGTTACCAACAATTACAACAAAGCCTAATAAAAACTTATCTACAGTATCTCCTGCTGAAACAGCTTTTTCTGTAACAGCAAATGATTCATTTGAAATGGAAGTTATGGTAACGATGAGATCTACAACAGAAAAAGATGGAACAACACAATCATCATCACCTGGTACAAAACAGCATTCAACTGGTGTAACTTCAAGTGCATCAATTCTAACAACTACTGATAAAGGTATAAAAAAAACAACTGATGCTCTCTCCACAACAATCACCCCTATGCACTTAAGCACTGAATTTGATATTTTTATCCCTAATACTCCACCTATTCTTGCACAACCACAGATATTGATAAATCAGACATTTTTTGAACATAATTTTACAACTACATCAAATATTTCTACGGATTTCAATTTTTTTACAACTTCTATGGTTACAACTTCAACAGAAAATTTTGAAGAAAGTGAAAGCATTTTCACTTCTGAATATAAAAGCTCTACAAGTGCACCTTTATCAACTTTTTCAATAAAAAAACTTTTTCCATTACCACCCGATATTAACTTTGAACTGATAAGTCCTGAAGATATTACTGCACAAAAATTTTACACAACTTCTAGCACTCCTCATTTCTTTGAAATCAACGAAAATGTAAGCGATGTAACATCGTTGCCTAGTTTATTTACAACATCATCATTATCTACAACAGAAGAAATGTCTGATACGGTATTGACTGAAACTGTAACTTCTAATTTTTCTGCTGAGTTTAGCACAACCGAGGAAAGCAATTTCACAACTTTACCATATCCAAGAATTCCATTTGATATAAACCAACAAACAACTTTTTCATCAACAGTTTCCTCACTTTCTACTCCATCTGTTGAAACTTTTACATCTACTAAAAATACCACATTCTTCACTGACACCACAACTACATTCACTTTATTTATACCACCTATATCTCATCCAGATGAAATTACTTTTACCACTTTCAAAACATCTTCACCAGTTTCACAACAGACTTTTCAACCGTTTACAGTAACCACCAACATTTTAGGATCAACAACAGAAAATTATCCTAAGGTATCAACTGATAACCTAACTAACGATAACAAATTTATAACTTCTACTAATACGCCATTAATTACTGATATAACACTGTCATCAGCTTTTACTACTAAACGAAAGGGAATGGAAATGATATTTGTTGATGAGACAACAACAGATTTAACGACCTTAACACCAAATGCTGGTAAGATTAAGTGATAACATTGTTTTTCTGCTTTCGTTATTTATTTTATTTACACTAACATTCAGCTCTAAAATACAAAATTTTAAAATTTGACATTTTAGATTTAACTGATATTCCAAATGGTTCAACATCAAACGAAGTGGTAACATCTGGTGAAAAAGGCTTGGAAATTTCTGTGATTACAACTCCATTTAAACAAGGCGGTTCAACAGAGATTCCAGATAGTGGAGAAATGGGATTAGAAATAAGCGGCAAATCTTCAACAAGTGAACCAGAGCAACCAAAAGAAACAACAAATATTGCTGAGACTTCAACTTCAATTAGTTTACCTGAAACAGAAATAGAAAATCCAGAAAGCGGTGAACATTTAACACAAGAAGAAATAGAAAAGCTTAAAAGGATTATAGCTAATGAAACAAGCACATGGACAATTTTAGTAACGACAGTTAATCCAACATCAACACAGTCATCGATAGCAACAACAACTGAAGATCTAAGCAAAGTTAAATCAGGAGAAATGGGACTTGAATTATCTGGTGTTTCAACTCCGTCATCAGCTGAAGAGTTTACATCAGAACCTGCGACAGCTGTATCAACCACAGCAGAAACTGAAAAATCAGTTACATCACAAACATCAGATCTTACAACTGAATCACCACCCTCTGTTTCTACAACTGCAGCAGAAATATCTGGTGAGCAATCAACGCCAGCCGTAAAAGCTTCTACAATTGGTGATACATCCTCTGCAACTAGTAAAATCCCACCAAGATCACATGAAGCTTCATTTGAAAAAATACCAAAATCTGGAGAAGTGGGGCTAGAAATTGGTGGGAATGGTTTATCTGGCAGTACGGAAACAACAATAGCACCGGATTTAACTAGCGAAATTCAGTCAACAACACCATTAAAAATCACGGAGCCATCTGAAACGCCAACACCTGAAAAAGCTGTCCCTGATGTTTCTGAAGAAACCACAACATCAGCTTCTTCAACATTGCTAACAACATCAGAGAAAGAACAGATTTCTGAAAAATCTACTACATCAGCGGCAAGAGAAATAACATCGATAATTGGTGAAACTGGAACAACATCAGCAATAACATCATCTGAAACGGCAACTGATGAAACGAAAATTGGTGGTACAAGTCCATCTTTGACTACTGAACCAACAAAAATAAGCACTACATCATCTTTAGAAAAAACATTAGCTTCTACCGCTCAAGAAACGACCACAATTTCTTCAACCCCCACAACAACTGAAAATGAACGCACAACAGATTTACCATTCTCTGCAACGAAAACAATTTCTTCTGAAACAACAACAGCGAAAGAAGCTTCAACAGTTGAAACAACAGAATCAACAACTGAAATTAATGCTGGAACAACTGAATCAATGATTATTTCATCCTCAACGCCTTTAACGTCACCCTCAACTGTGCAGTCTGAAATTTCAACAACACCAAGTGGTATATCTGAAGGAAAAAGCTCGACAACAAGTGGTGAAACGGGATTAGAGCTTTCTGGCAAAGAATTTACTACAACAGCTTTGGCTTCGTCAACTGCAACTGCGGAAGAATCTAAAGAGGAAACAACAACCATAACTGCTACCACAATTATTACTGAACCTACTGCTGCTGAAACTTATAGCAGCAGTTTAATCTCATCATCAGAAGCTCCAACAACAACAGCCGCCCAAAGTATAACAAATGAGCCTAGCACAGAAGAAACAAAGAATACTACTCCAACATCATTGACCTCGCAAACTTCTGAAATATCAACTAGTGGTACACCAACAATCGAAAGTTTGTCTACTACAAGCTCTTCTACTTTGGCACCTACAACTCCAGCTATTGAAGGTTCAACATTAAATGAAATCACAACAACTGAAGAAACAACATCCGAAGAAAGTACAATAATTTCCCCCTCTCCAAGCTCCACGTTAGCAACCGAACGAACAGATGAAAGCAGCACTCCAGTAAGTAAAACAGAAGCTGCAACAGCACAAACATCCGCCATCACTGAATCTACATTACTAGTCAAAAGTACTTTTTCCGCGATTTCAAGTAGTGATGGATCTACATTTGCACCCGACAAAGTTATTACAGATGTCACAGATTCAGTAACTGACAGCTTTACAAGTCCAACGTCATCAGTGGCAACAACAACGCCGCAATCTTCTGATTCAACATTATCTACAATACAAACTACTGAAAATGCATCTACTGAAACAGCATCCACTTTATCTGTTTCTACAACAGAAAGTAGTATTGGAATACCGTCAACATCTGCAACGGAACCTCCAACAGTTTCCACTGAAATAACAACTGAACTGCCTGCTACTTCATCAGAATTACTTTCAACGAGCACAGAAACGGCAACCGTTACAACCACTTTTGAACCAACATATGCAACTCATGGAGCTTCCGTTGTTATTACAAGCACTGAATCATCGGTTACAGATACATTGTCAACTTCTGAAAATCCTAAATTAGCTGAAACCCCTGCTGAAATTAGTACAACAAATCAAACATCAATACTTTCAACTGAAGTAACAACACCGCTTATTGAAGTTACTGAAACAAGTGGTGATGATGGTACTACCCCTACAACAACACCTGAACTATTGCCACCAGATATAATTGTTGATAAAAGCAGAAGTCATGAAGAAATTGATGAAGGCTCTCAACTGCGACATACTTCTACAGCTCAACCAGTCACTGAATTCACAACAGCTGAAACGTCACCATTTACGGCAATTAATAAAACAAAATGTCTTAGTAATGATGAATGTGAAAAAGATGCTTATTGTGAACGCCGTTCAGGTGCTTGCAGATGTAAACCAGGATTTGAAGGAGAGCCACCACAACATCAATGCCAAGGTTAATTTTTGTAAAAAATAATTTTACATTCTTATCTTCAATCAATTTACCTTTTCTAAAACAAAATAATTGCAGATATTGATGAATGCAAACAAAATCTTGATGATTGTCATTCATCTAGCCGATGTCTCAATTACATTGGTGGATATCATTGTGTTTGTGCCATTGGCTATCGTAAAAATGTTAATGGTGTATGCGAGGACGTAGACGAATGTTCTTTGAGTAATGGAACAATATGTGATTCACATGCAGTTTGTCGAAATTTACCAGGTGCATATCTTTGTGAATGCAATGCTGGTTATACCGGAGATGGCTATAATTGCATAAGTATTGAAAAACGACACTGTAATCAAAATGAATGGGCTAAATCAGATTGTGGACGAAATCATTTTTGTTTAGTTGATGGAAACGGTAAAATTGATTGTGATGTATGCAAAAATGGGTTTATAATGAAAAATGGGATTTGTTCAGGTACTAATTTGATCTAAACAAATTTTTTAAAAAAATGAAAAAATTACAGATGTAAATGAATGTGAAGAAAACTCCAAACTTTGTCATAGTGATGCAATCTGTCAAAATATTATGGGTGGTTATCAATGTCGATGCCAACCAGGATATTCTGGTGACGGTCATAATTGCCAAGACATTGATGAATGTGGTATACAAAATTCATGCCATCCCCAAGCAACCTGTGTTAACACACCTGGATCTTTTATGTGTGAATGCCCAGAAGGCTGGACTGGCGATGGAAAAAATGCATGTCTGAATCCTGCTGATCAAAAATGCTCTCAACGTACAGAGATCTGCAAAAATGGAAGAGAAAATTCAGCATGCCTTTCATTAAAAGTTGGAGATAAATTCGAAAGTGCCTGTGAATGTCTGTCAAATTATCGATATAATTCCACAACTTCTTCCTGTGATGACATTGATGAATGTTCTGAAAATCGAGATAATTGTGATACAGCAAATGCTGTATGCGTAAACACTATTGGAGGATTCCAATGCCACTGTGCTGCTGGTTATGAAGGAAGTGGTGGTATATGTGTTGATATTGATGAATGTAAACGAGGGCTTGCTGGATGCCATGTTAATGCCCATTGTATCAATAGAATTGGTGGAGTTGAATGTCGATGTGGTGCTGGATATACTGGTGATGGAACAGATTGCTTCCCACTTGATAATCGACAAATTGGTGGCAGCGATTGTAATCAAGATTGGGTTGATATGTGTCGATCACAAAATAAAACTTGCCATATTGATGACGAGGAAGTACCACAATGTGGTTCTTGCATGTTTGGTTACCAACCCATGGATGGCAAATGTCAACGTAATTTTATAAAATTTTTAAAAATCTTATAACAATTGTTTTTTATAGCTATAAATGCCCTTGGAAATTGTGCTGATCCCTCTAAAAATGATTGTGATGCAAATGCTGAATGCATTGATGTACGACCCGGACGGCATTTTTGCTCATGTAAAATTGGTTTTATTGGTGATGGAATGCATTGTGATGACGTAGATGAATGCTCAATTCCAAGACTTTGCGATTTTCATGCAACTTGTAAAAATACAAATGGAAGTTATGAATGTCAATGTAAAGAAGGATTTATTGGAAACGGGTTTAAATGTGTACCAGCAAATCAATCACAAAATTGTCGAATAAGTCCCGAAATTTGTCACACAAATGCTGGATGTCAACCAGATGGTACTTGTAAATGCCTTAGAGGCTACGAAGGTGATGGTGTCAGTGAATGTAAAAGAACTTCAGTTACTGACAGTTATGATGAAAATGAAACTTCAACAAGTCGTCGACCATATTATACTACTGAATCATTCTTCACTTCAACAATTACTGATCGACATTGCTCAGCTCGAGATCGTACAGCTTGTCATGTACTTGCCACTTGTGACCTTGATTTGGGTGAATGCGTTTGCAGACAAGGATTTATGGGAGATGGATATATTGCTTGTACTCGAATTTGGGAAGACTGTACAGCTGATAAAAGTATGTGCCATACAAATGCCACTTGTGATGATGAAACAAAACAATGCCAATGCAATATCGGCTTTATCGGAGATGGCGTTAGTTGTGTTCCTGATAAAATGGATTGTATTATTCGTCCTAATCTCTGCAGCGAAATGGCAGAATGTGTTGCACGCCGTTGTGTTTGTGGCCCTGGTTTCACTGGTGATGGAAGTATTTGTATGCCAGTTGAGCCTCCACAATTTATTGCTGGTAACTGCAGTTTATGCCATATTCAAGCAATTTGTGCAAATGGTGGATGCCGATGTGGTCAAGGATGCTTTGGGAATGGAGCTTTATGCGTTCCAGATCCAGAAGATTGCATAAATTATCCTGGAGTTTGTCATATGAATGGCTATTGCGACACAACTTCACGCAGATGTTCATGCAAAAAAGGCTTTGCCGGTAATGGATTAGATTGCTCTAAACGGATATCTTGCGCAACAGATTCCAGTATTTGTCACAAAGATGCGACATGTTTATCAGATGGACGATGTGAATGTAATCAGGGTTTAATGGGAGATGGTGTTGAATGTTTGAAGCCATTAACCGCTGCTGAAATTTTTGGCACATCTGCTCCACAACTTATTCATTTTGAATGCCCAAGTAGTTGTGGATCAAATGCTGAATGTATTAATGGAGCTTGTAAATGTTCGCCTGGATATATTGCAAATGAAAATTCTCTATGCATTGGTATGTCTTAAAAATAAATAGCCTTTTTACAATAATTTATAATTTTTAAGACATTGATGAATGTAAAATGCAAACAGCACAATGTAATGCTCATGCCGAATGTATTAATCAAGAAGGAACTTATGAATGCCGATGTTTAGCAGGATATTCAGGTAATGGCAAAGAATGTTCCACTGCTGTACTAGACAATCCAGATGGTTTAAAAGTTGAATGCAAAGATGATGGCCTTAATGTTGTTCTTGTTGAAGAAACTTCGTCCTTCAATGGACGCATTTTTGTTCGAGGACAAAGTGAAAATCCATATTGTACAAAAACTTTCAATGGTTCAGAAGCTCTTCCTTTATCATTCCATGTCCCCATTTCTCACTGTGATATGCAGTTGGAAGCAAATGTTAGCTAAATTTTATCTTAAAAAAAATTTTACTTAAAAAGATTTATAGGATACTTTGGCAGTTACAGTAATCATTCAAAAACATCCATTATTTGTTACTGAACAAGCATATGCATATCGCTTAAAATGCACTTATCCAACAGCTACTCGAAATATTATGTCACATTATAATATTTCTGAAATTACTACCGTTGAAACAATTAACACAAAGGGTGTTGAACCTGCATGCCAGCTTACTGTAACAAATGAAAGAAATGTCACAGTTGATAGTGCAATAGTTGGACAAGTTTTAAAACTTGCTTTATTTGTACTTCCAAATGATTCATTTACTGTTCTTCCAAGAAATTGTTATGCGATTAATCTTGAAACAAGTCAACGATATACTTTAACTGATGAAGCCGGTTGTGCTATTGATGCTCAGCTATTCCCTGAATGGACAAGAATAAATCCATCATTAACTCATGCAATCTTTAGAACGTTTAAATGGCCTGATAGTTCAATGATTCGATTTGAATGTGATTGTTCAGCTTGTGTAGCAGATTGTCCAGAAATTAATTGTGAGAGACGTCGAGAGGAACAAAAAGCAAAAATGAGATTTGCAAGAGACAATATAGCTGTTGGAATACCTGAAAGTCAAGATGCACTATGGCTAAAAAATAGTCAAACTATTACAAAGCCAGTTGCAGCATATTCTGCAGTAGTTCTTGTAATGGATGACGCTGAAGAACAGTTAGCTCAAAAACAAGTCGAAGAATGGCTTTCTAAAGGTAAAAAATAATTAAGCAATATTTTTAAAAATATAAAATTTTTTTTAGGAAATTCACATGAACCTGAGTTCTTCTCAAATCTCGATGAAGACAGAATTTGTGTTAGTGCTCCATGGGCTGGCTTAAGCTTATTCTCAATAATCCTTTCCATATCTCTCCTATTAACCATGTCACAAATTTATAAAAAACGTATTTCAAAGAAAAAAGCTGAGTTACAAAATCGGGCCTCAAATTTTATTGATAATAATTCAGCTTACATCAAATTTTAGTTTTTTTTCCGTATCTTATTTTTAAGTTTTTGTTGTATCTATTGCATTCTATTATTACAAAACATTTGTTTTTTTTATCAGTGATCATCGCTCCCTGTTTATCTCAGTTGCTTTTCCCTATCGGGTTTGAACTCATTTTAAAAATTTTGTAATCAAATTAAATATTTTTCTTGCTTTCATTTTGTTAAATTAATAAACATTTCTCGTTTATAGCTTCGTGAATTAAGCAATTTTGGTTTATCAAAAGTTTTCTCAAAAAAAAAAACAATTATTAACGATTATCTTTTGTGTCGACTTCACCAAACAAAAATTATTTTAAAGTAACAAAAAAAACAATAAACAAATTTTTAAAAAAAAATTCAACAAAATGTTCGTCGTTATAATTGAACCTCATATACACTGCAGCATTTGAAGTTAACCATCTTCTACGCCAAACACACGAAAAGTGTGATAATCATTAAAAAAACGGGCAAGCTTATGCTTCATTGCAAATCTTAATTCGAGCATAATGCAATGGTTATAAACACTCGGCATCAATTTTTTCTCCATGCTGTGTTTTAACAATAATAATGAAAAATTTAACTTGCTCAAATTTCCATGTAAATCTTAAAGAAAAACAGCCGCCTATCATTATCATCGCCGTAAACAGAAGTTTGATAGATTTAAAGCAAAGAAAAACTCTTCTACAACCCATTGTTAAAAAAGCTATTTCACCTTAAGTTTTGTTGATGATAAATTAAAGATTAATAATCGATATTAAAATGTTATAAATATGAATTTTTTAAAGTTTTTATCGTTGCTAAACACGGATGTGTAATATTGATACCATATAAGCTTAGTTTTTTACTACCGTATACTGTATAGCATGAAAAAGCATTAATAGCTACAAATTTACAATATCTTTTTAAAAATATTGTAAATTTGTAGCAAGATGAGACCAAAATAATGTTAAATAAATAATGCGTTGCTCTTTTAAATTTTGAGCTACAGCAATTTTTGCATGTTTTGTTTTATATTTTTTTATCGTTGTAGCTTATGCAAAACTTACTTATATATCTATCTTTATCCTCTTTGTATTTATATTCATCAACAAAACTTGTCCGTCAACATATCCATCAAGTCTTCATCGACAAATCCTATATCTTTCTTTTTTAATCATTATTTTTGTTTTTAAAAATTTGTTTATGTTATCGTGATAGTGTACGTTAAGTGTACATATGCTTATTGCCTTTATTTTTCACCTTCAAACATTCTGTCCATTAATTGATGCATCAAGGGATCATCTACCAATCCGAGTGAGAAGTTTCTCTCTCATCATTTTTTTTGTTGTTTTTTTTGTTAGCTGCAGCTATAGCTATAGCTGCTAAAAATTCTTCTTTTCTTTCTCGTTTTTTTTCAACCACTGTTTTTGTTGCTTAATAAGTTATGTCTCTTTATTTAATGTTCACGTTAATCCTACATATATATCTTTATCTTCTTTGCATATATCTCTATTTACCAACCTCAACTATCAACATATCTATCTACAAATCTTATCCTTTTTTTGTCTTTTGCCTTCTTTTCAGTTATTGTATTTTGTCAGTGATAATTTAATTATCTATTTTATCATGGTAGTTTACATTAAGCTTGCATATTTTCAACATTATCCTCTTTGCCTTTATCTCCATCTGCAAAACTTGTCCATCAACATATTCATAT